>OU452306.1:31077457-33577457 GCA_911728475.2 Pterostichus madidus
AAATTATGAAAATTGTTTGTCGCCTGTGGGAATCGAACCAGGGTTCTCAGGATCCACAGGCCGACTTCATTCCGCTGAGCTAGCCACCCCATAAAAATAAAGTAATAATAATAAAGTTTAAATATAAACACATTAAAATTACCCCTATGGCTCCCCCTCTACTAACAACCTTGGAGGCCGTGATTTGTCGGCTGGTAACAGCACTTCACGCGCATACATATATCACTTACCGAGATCTGCTTCGGTAGAGTGCCACATCCAGTAATGGGTAGAAGGCGTGATGATATATTTATTTTATTATTATTTTTTTTTTATACCTGCATAATAATCCTTGTTTAACAAACTAAAAGAGTGAAAAACGCAACATTAAAACACATGTATTTAAAGTTGGAAGGCAATAACAAAATAATTTTGATCTATAAATGCAAACATATTTATCATAAGAAATTGCAAAACAACAAATGCTAACCTATCTCCATGGGAACGATATTACGTCAAATCACACACACAAAATTATGAGGTAGGTGGCTCAGTGATATCGAGTCGGCATGTAAATCCTGAGAACCTCGGTTCGATTCGCACAGCCGACAAACAATTTTCATCACATTAAAATTACCCCTATGGCTCCCCCTCCACTAATATCTAACAAAAATATATCACTTACCGAGATCTGTCCGGCAGAGTGCCACACCCAATGGGTAAAAGGCATTTAAAATTATCAAATAAAATGAAAATGCTATATTATTCAGATTTTGACGCAGGTATAATAAAAAATGATACATGTGTAAAAGTGCCTTTAAAGCACTAGTGTCGTTAATAGCACTCCGCCTCGCGTCATGCTTGCTTTAAAGATATACTTTTACACTAGTATCATAATATAATATTAATTTTTGTATTGACGGATATTCCAAATTATTATTTTTTAAATCATACATTACACTCTCTACTCAGTTTAAAGATGACA
Source organism: Pterostichus madidus (assembly GCA_911728475.2). Lineage (NCBI taxonomy): Eukaryota > Metazoa > Arthropoda > Insecta > Coleoptera > Carabidae > Pterostichus > Pterostichus madidus. The sequence continues at coordinate 31,078,422 of OU452306.1, forward strand.
ATTTTTATTTATGTCAAGCTCGTGATACGAACGTATAACATTAATAAATTTGGATTCTTTGGTTGCAGGTTTTCATGCTAAATATTTTTTATGTTCACACTTTTGTTCTAAAATTTATAGGACAGAAACTACAGCCACATGAATATTTTACTATTGCATTTTCTTTATTTTCTATGATCCATAAAAAAGTAGACACCCGGTATATATAAATATACTTATCTTTTTAAATAAACAAATTATAGATACTTATAAGAATTGACGTCATTTCTATTATACGTTCTAAAAAGTAATAAGTCAAAACCAATTAGATTAAATTAAACTTTTTCTTCTTGTTCTTTATCGATAAAATTATACAATAATCAATTTTATTAATGAACGGCTATTCTACAATATAACCCTTATAAAGATATCACAAAAATCTATAGGCAGGATTCAAACCCGCGTCCTATTGTGTACAATAGTCAGCAGGCATTATGCTTAATACTAGATTATTATGGTCGGGTTTTTAATGATTAATTCTAACAAAAAATACTTACATGTTTCAAAATTTTTAGGTTAGAAAAATACATAGAATTAAAATTTAATAATCCTACAATTTTTTTTCAGTTGCAATAAAATATTTTTTGTTAGTTCTCTGCAAAGAATACGAAGAATAAGTACATTGAACCTAACTTAAGCTAACATAATTGGACCTTTAATTTGGAATTTTAGTTAATGTTACCGAAATAATCACTGGTCAATAATGATAGGAATGATCAAACAAAAAATATAACCGTACACATAATTCTTCTAGAATAAATATTTTCACGTTTTTTCTACCGATAATCAAATCTATTGAAGTTGTAAGTTTATTCTAAAGAAGATGTTATCTTGCATTTGTTGTTTTGTTAGTTTGCATACAAAGCTAATATTTTCTTAACAAAGAACTGACCTAACCACGCTGTGTTTATTTATAATTAATTTAAAATTATAGGAAATTCCAATCGTGGTTATAGATGAAACGTAAAAAGCGATAGATTCTAGAAACACGGTGGTTTTTATAACATCTATTAGTAATTATTAAAGTTTCCACAATTGTAAGTTTTTAATCATCTGCGCTGCTTGTGCTACTATTAATTTATGATTACAAATATTACATTTAATTGCGGTTAGTATTTTTATAAAAAGAGGAAAGTTTTTATGTATCAGCGAAAAGTGAGGAAGTCACTTTAATATTTTTGAAATGAATGTGGATTGTGGCAAGTGGTATATAATTTTCCACTTCCTAAATATTATCACTAATTGTTATCATCTTGTCACTCTCATATAACATAAAATTTGTTGTATTTAATTGAATTTGAAACTATTATTATTATTTTTTGTTGTTTTTTTTTACGATTGCTCCACAGAAAACTTGAAATTTACATTGACAAATATAAACGTAATTATTGTCAACTTTTGATAGAAGTAGAAAAATAAATTTACTATGAAACTAAATTTAATCAGTCCGGGAATTAGAGAGAATTATATAAATGTTGAGAACGATTTGGTTTAGCTAATCTTATTTTAGACCGAAAACTAGAGATTATTTAAATTTGTTTGAGAATATGGTTTAGTTTAATTTGATGAACCAAAATACAGCATCAGATAAAATTATTTTCAGACGACCATTTATTAAAGTAACCATAACATCATAAATTTCTACGAAAAGTTGAATAACTAATATGTTAGTATACCGCACACTTCTAACATATCAGGTGAAGTTCCACTGATTGACAACAGATGGCGTTACGATAAAAGAAAATTTTAAAATAAGTGAAAAGATTTGTATTATTATTTAAATCGAAGTTTTGGCAGACTTTTCAGCAGATTTGTTGTCAAAGTGTAACAACATCGCTCTTATGAACTTGTTTTAGAAAATATTTTGTGGTCGTCTAAAAAATAGTGTACATAACTCGCTCGAAAGAGTGATAACTGTTATCGTGTACTTAAATCACTCGGCGTTACGCGCCTCATTTTCCAATTTGTACACTCGCACGTTATCCTACACTTTCGATGCTTGTTATGTAATATACTATTTGAAAATTAGTCTAATAGTGTATTTCAAAAATGACCAAGCTTACCCAAGTAAAATTTTTCAGTTTACCGGTAAAATTTTGGTATGCGGTTTCTAAAATATTTCCGACATGTACCGTTTCTTCAGCATAGTAACGGTAAAACTGTAACCGTGGTTAAACCGTGACTGCATAGCAGTTCATTTTCGGAGTATATTATTATCGTTAAATAAGATATTAAAAATAAAGATTAACCAAAATTTCAAATTGGCAGAAAATTAATAATATATTTTACAAAAATTCTGTGTATTATGGATTAAAATTGACATTGGTTCCTATTTTTTCATTCATCTTGTATCTAACATTTATGAGTATATTATTCTCTTCAAAAAAAAACATCTAAGTAGTCCCTCAAAATTTAAATGCAGTTACTATTTTACAGAATAATTCATAGTGATAGAAGTTCAATTTTATAAGAGCGCAATTTTTTGTCTAAGGTAACTTTTGAAATAATAAATGCGCAAATAGATCAAATGAACTATTGTTCTTATACAACAATAGCAATAATGATATCATTCTAATTAATACTTCACAAAAACTTGGATTGTTATCTATAGTTTTTCAATAAATTTAATTCAATCGTTCCGTTCGAATGACCATCTAAAAGCAATATAGCTTTGACACAGATTCTAGGCGACAAATGTTTATAAATGTATAATAATTAAAGATCGTATCTTGATCTATAAACTTCAATAATAATCCGGAATGATGTAATTAAGATCAAAGTGGTGCTGTGTAGGTGCTACGTGCGTTAAAAGTTGGGTTATGTAAGATTTTACACTTGAACTTGCTCGACTTTTTGTCCAGCCTTCACACACATCACGTGTGTGACGTATTATACGTAGTAATTAATTAATTTGTCACTAATTTGGGTGTTTAACAGAGACAAATTGTCCATAGATTGACCTCAATTTAAATCATGTTTACTTTTATTTTTCACCTCTTTTACGAACTGATAATATAGAAATAAAACCGTGCCCTACCTTTCTTTCATTTTAGAAGGCGACAGCATACACCGTTGATTGTTGCCAGATAAAGATGATTGAATTAGTGACTATCTGAAAATAAATATTCACATTAATGGGGTAATGGCTCAGTGGTATCAAGTCGGCCTGTGGATCCTAAGAACCCTGGTTCGATCCCCACAGCCCACAAAACATTTTCACCAATTTGAAATTACCCCTGTGGTTCCCCCACCATTAACATCTTTGGGGGGCGTGATTTGACGGCTGGTAACCGCACTTCACGCGCATAAATATATCACTTACCGAAATCTGCTGCGGTAGAGTGCCACACCCAGTAATGGGTATAAGGCGTGATGATATATTTATTTATTTTTTTATTAAAAAAAAGAACATCTTAATTTGTTTGATTATTTTAGATATAAAGAAAGAATTTCTAAAAGAATTATTTTTTTCTATTTCGGTGTTCTTATAGCTCTATAAACACGTTGCTAAGGAGATCTATAAGCGCACTGTTTTTGGCGCTTTTTATGCTGTAGGAGTGGTATGAATGCTCTTAAATCTGACAGATGAATGACATATAATCTCAAAATTGTAAATTGTCGGTGTTGAAATATTACTAACAGAATATGCTAGAATCAGTAAAATTCAAAACATTCACAATACAGAAAAAAATGTTGATTAATTGTCAAAAATTATGATATTTCAATTGTCTGTATTATGAGCAGAGCTACCAACTAGAGATGTGTAGTTCGTGAACGAACTAGTTCATATGAACTATTCTTTATAGTGAACGACACGAACTAGTTCGTGAGTTTATTAAAGACTAGTTCACTGCGAACTATTCGGATATGATTCACCACCACGGCGGCACGGCCGATGAGTTCGAATCGAAAGCGGAGAACGGAGAACAAGTGAATTAGTGAACGAGACTAATTACTAGAGGAGCTTACTTCATAATTCGTTCGTTCGTGTCACTAATATTATTTTTAAATAGTAATTTTTAATTTCTTTCATTTTCTCTTATTTTAGATATCTTCGTATCTCGTATTTATATTGTCTTTATTGTTGTTTTTTTATTTCTATAATTTGATTTTGTATATTTTTTATTTATTTAAAAATACAATTTTAAAAAACCAATTTTGTCTTTTATTTTTATCTTCTTTCATACTTGCTGTTAAATTATACTAGAACCAGATCCTAAAAGTTCACTTGTTCTCGCTCGGGAACACAATACAATACGATTTCCGTTCATCATAGTGAACGAAAGTGAACTTATGAACTAGTTCAGTGAACTAATCTTTTTGGTGAATGAGAACGAATGAACTAGTTTACTCAAATGAACTAGAATTCCCATCTCTACTACCAACACAAATGATAGAAAACCCTAACTTATATTTTTGACAAGTCGCAGTTTTTAAAAATCTAACGGAATTATAAAATAACCTTAATAGAAAAAATAGTATAAAGAACACGTTTCATGCGGCCTGTTATCGCACTCGTCCTTTGTAAAACTCGTCGCGGAGCGGCTCGTTTTCCAAATTTGGACTCGTGCGTTAACAGATTGCCTTATGAAACTACAGGGTGATCAAAAGGAATTGTTATAGTTGGCAATACACTTCCAGAGATCTTTTTATTCCACAGTTGGCACAACGTCAGATAAAGGCGGAAATGCTATTTGGCATTTCTAATAAATACAAATAGGTTGTCAGGAGTCTGACAGCTAATAGAATTTTGAATTTTTAAGTAATAGAAATACTTTAGAAATAAATGTAATAATAAACGTACTCAAAGTTCAATTTTAAATGTCACTGTCAACAACAGGAAATGAATTTATGTATCAGGCATACTAATTTCAAGTAGTTTTTTTTATTGCCAACTGTAACAATTCCTTTTGATCACTCTGTAGTTCTTTAATATACTATTTGTGTAAGCAGGAAAAGGACGGTTCTTTTCAAATCTCGTCCCAAAAACAATAGTTCATTTTGTAGGTGGCTCAGTGATCTTTGCCCGAACAGTTGTTTTTACGTCACAAAACGTCACAGTGTCACGTGAGTGCCCGCATCCTACATCAAGGGAAGAAAGTGAGACATTTCTTTTCAAAAGTGCCGTTTCATTTCCGCAAAAGAAGGAGAGGTATATAAAACACCTAAAGGAAAAATGGTACTTTCTTCACAAGGTAAACAGCTACAGGGTGATCAAAAGGGATTGTTACAGTTGGCAATAAAAAAAACTACTTGAAATTGGTAAGCCTGATACATAAATTCATTTCCTGTTGTCGACAGTGGCATTTAAAATTTAAATTTGAGTACATTTATTATTACATTTATTTCTAAAGTATTTCTATTACTGAAAAAGTCAAAATTCTATTAGCTATCAGACTCCTGACATAACCTATTTGTTTTTATTAGAAATTTTAAATAGCATTTCCGCCTTTATCTGACGTTGTGCCAACTGTGAAATAAAAAGATCTCTGGAATTGTATTGCCAACTATAACAATTCCTTTTGATCACCCTGTATTTATTTTCACCACCTTTTCAGAAAGTAAAATTTTAAGAAATAATTTAGAAGTTTAGATACGATTTATTATACTGTTGACAAATGTCACTTGTATGCCATTAATTTCTGACAAGGTCATGAACAAAAAAATACGTAGCCTCTGTGGCAGCTTCCCATATCCTTTGGAAGATGTTCAAAATCCCTAATTATTGTAAGAATTGAAAACGAATCAAGAGATAACAAAGGAAGGAAGTGTCGACCTAGGCTTATTTTTAAAAATGAATTCTACACAATTCCAGGTAGACACTATTGTAAAAACAAAAAACGAATCAAAAGATAATGGCTGGTACCACAAGCTCTGTTTTTTGGGTGTTTTAAGAGCGTTGTTGTTGGGTGTTCTAAATATACGTACAACGAGCTCTGTTTTAGGCTGTTTTTTGCATGTTTTAATTGAACTGTTTAGTTACATGTTCTAAAACTGCCTAGAGTTAAGCATAATTTGAAGAGTGTTTTAAGATGTCGTCATGGTTTTAACTAAAACACCCAAAAACAGGGTTTTAGTAACTTGCTCGTGGTACCAGCCAATATGTGTATATGAATTAAATGTATTTAATATAATGCCGTATAAGATGATGATTTTTATATGATAATTATTTAATAAAGAAGTGTTAATAAAAAGTTATTAATCTATATTTTATTATTATAATTTCTCGTTCCCATATATTTTCTGTGAAGATTCTAAATCATATGATTCAGTGATTTTTTTGTTAAAACGTGTTCTTAATACCTGTTTAATTAACATGTAATTCCATTGTCGCATTTTTTATTTATAAATAAAAATTAATGTTAACAAAAAACAGTTACGAACTGTTTTTTACAGTATTGTTGGAGATTCCGGGTCAGATTCCAGATGACCACTAATGATAAAAATATTTCGACACTGAAATCATTTTGGTTCATTTCTTCACTTGTGTTTTCAAGTTAATAATTACATTTCTTGGAAAAAAATGTTTTATCCTTCAATGTAATAATAACAATAATATATCTCTACATTTTGTATGGGAAAAAATGGATGGTTGGATGATTCATATTAAATTATTTTAGCACAAACTTCCTTATTTTGTGACGCAATAGATTCATATTTTGCAGGGAATGTCAAGTTGGTTCACCTTTCGAGGGTGGAACATTCCACTTATTAATATAATCCCCTCAATTCTGTAACTGGATCAATATCTGTTAAAGATCGATAAGTTAATAATAATTTTTATTTTTCATCCTTAGTGTACGGATGATTACAATTTCGGTATTTTGAGAACAGAATATTATGTTATATATAATATTCATGGATTTTGTTCACTAATATACGCAGTTGTTATTATAAAAAAATAATATAATGCCAGCTCACTGACAGTTCCGCAAAAAGTGAGGTTAAAATATTTTTATGCACAACCGGGCCGAAAAACATGTGTTTTAGCCTTAAAAGCACTTCTTTTTGGCCCAATAATTCCTATGGATACAAATTTTGTTTATTTTGAATACTTGATTCTGCAAAATGTCATTTTGACATATTTACATATTTTAATCTATTGAACATGTACATTCATAGATACATACATACATATATTCACGCTTTATCCCAACAAATGGGGTAGCTCGAACCCTAAAATCACTCATAAAATATTCACTAATTACATTCATCAAATAATCAGTCCTCGTCAAACATTATCATCCAAACACACCAACTTCACTTAAACCGCCTTCATAGATCACTCCATATATACTCATTTATTTATTACACTCAAAATCATTTATCACACAACAAATCTTCAATCACATCATTCCTATTCACTTATCATTCATCTTCTTTCTTCGACGTAACATAACATATGCATAAAACATCTTAAATTACTCATGCTTACTCCTAATAACGAATCTAATAACGAATTTAACAACGAATCTACAAAGATTAGAAAAGATATAGGTAATATAATAAATGTTATTTTGTTGTGCATATAATATTGTATGTTCCACGGGTGAAATTAGCGTTTTTGACCCTGAGCCTGTTATTAGTCCTCAACGCTTTGCACTTTGCACTTCGTGCTAACAATTAGAAACGCCTTTTTTTCACCCTTGGTACATAAATAATTATTTTTATACTGGCAGTTTTGTACGAGAGAAAAATGCATTAAAGTAAAATAGAAGTAACAGAATAAACGATTTTCATCATAAAATGTCGAAATGGTAGTAATCTGCAGATTAATCATAAAAAAATCAGAGAACAATAATTGGATTAACTTTTTTAAATCGGAATAGAAAAATATTAACTAATCCAAAATTCAGGTTTTTTGAGAATCGGGATAATAGTGGTATTATCATAATTTAAAGAGAAAAGTTTAACCACAGCACTTTTATTTCTTTACTCAAAATTGTATTTAATATTAATCAAAAGTATAGCGTTACGGCATTCGACTTCCAAGATCCCGAGTTCGAATCCCACACAAGCTATATATGAACTACCACACTGCGGATCGGTGAGTCTGGACCATATACTATAATTGTAATTAAAATTCCTGTTGTACAGAGCAGAATAATTAAATAAATAAATAAAAATTGTCGAGTACAAATGGAATACAAATTTACTGACGTATAGAGCACACTCAATCGTAGCTCAGTGGATAAAAGCGAGGTAAAACTTGCGTTTCTTAATTAGCAAGCAAGAGGTCGTGCGTTCAAATCTCACTGACTTCTACTTATATCCAAAAATTACGATAGTGTCTGAGTGGTTCCGATTCCACTATAAGCTGTAGGTCCCCTGTACTGTAATTGGGATTTACTTCCTGTTGTGCAGAGTAACAAAATAAATAAATATATATTTATATTATAAATAATTTTTTTTAGTATATTTCCTCTTATCCTTTATGTGAAATAAAATTATTATCTATTATTATTTTTACATAAATATACTGTTTTTAACGAACTCATGAATTTTTGAGTTTATAAGTATAGATATGGTATGGAGGGACTTATTTTTCAAAAGTCAAAAGTGCATAAAATTAAAATGCAATTAGTAATTCTCCGCAACAAAACAATGAATAAATCTCTCACTTAAACGAAACAGCGCATACACTGCAATCGCAACCGTGTGTCGGATATCAAGTAGAAGAAACCAAACCCTTGAACTCCTGCGGTGAGCACACGACACAACGAGGTCACCTTGAGCGCAGGGTCACCCTATTTCCGATTCCAAGCTGTTTTCAAACCGTTAAGGCAATTAGCAGCAAATATATAAACAATATCATCACGACGGTGAACGATTATCATATAGGTCCTTCATCTAATCACGTCAGCCTAGCCTAGAGTACATCATAAATCTTACAGAACCTCCCAAAATGAGATTTTCGAATTTGTTGTATACTTGACACCGTTGTGGCCAGCGAACGGAAAAGTTAGAATTACTGAGTGTGGTTTGGCCCCAGCGAAGGCTGTAACCCTAACATTGGATTGTTGTAAACGTTTTTATTGCTCTTAATTATTTATTTCCAAGTATTACCTAGAAAAACAAATATTAATCTTTTGTTAATTATAGTTTTCTAAAAATAAGTCACTTAAAATTGAATAACTGATTTTATGTAAAATAAATTGATCTTGAGGTTTATCCAAGTATATAGATAATTGTAAATAAGTTTATTTCATATACTCGTACATATTTTGCCGAATTTCAGGTAATGACTTTTTAATTTTAACCTCAAAATAAACTGGAAGGATGAGAGAAAGTACCAAAAACTCGTAAGTATATATTTCATGAAAGAAAAAATTGGATGACGCTGAGATTTTTGTATGAGACCTTCTGATATCTGGGAAAAACCTGGATATTTTGTGGTTCAGTAGGTTAAAACGTAACGTGTGGCTAAATATCAGAAGGTGATTGTTATCTGGTGCTTGCTTTACATTTGGGATTAAACAATCATAGATAAATCTATTAAAACAAGAAGTTACGAACATGTTTTAATTATTTCAGAATAAATCTTACCAATGTTTAATATATTTTCAGTGTATAAACCACATAATATGTTACAACTAAGATCCACTTAACTCTTAACCTATATACAGTTTGACGTTTCCAGTTTCGTATGTGTGTGGCAGACAGTGCTGCCGCAGGCATTTTTCAATTCATACCTACATATAATATATAAAGTACTACATTACTAACAACTACTAAATACGCAATTATATTACACTGATAATGTGCATTATGTTTATTTGAAATAAACGGAAATCTTGTTTTTTAAAAATGGACTTAAAACTGTTTCATAAAATATACTAACAAAAAATAATGTTTTTGGTCTTTAAAATTCATTATTTCTCTAAATTTTCAAGTAAAATACTCAGCATCACCTTTCAACTTTCTAAGTTTCTAAAATGTATCACATTGCACTAATATAAAATAATCTTACCGCCCTAATATTTTAAGAAAAAAGTACCACATCTGGTACAAAAGTACTACTGCGACAGCACTGATGGCAGGCACAAGCTCTAACATACTTGTGTTTATCCTGTTACAAACTTCATATCAATTTTTAACATGGACTTAAAGTAGAAATACCGGGTGACTATAAATGATTCATATTATTTAATACCTATAAATTTTAAGTTTTATGTTGGTATACCTGACTAATCTAATTATAATTTGATTACCTGTCATTGTCAAACTTTATTTCACTTTTATTTATAAAAAAGGTTATTTACCATAAAACCAAAGTGGGGCAACTTTAACCTAAAAAAATACTCAAGTCATGTCATGTTGAGAGTGACGAGGTTTACCAACTAAACAGGGCAGCCACATAATTTTTTTTTTCAATCAATTATAGTCAACCTTTATAATACAGAAGTGTTAAATTTTAAAAAGAAGAACACTTTAATGATCACTATATAATTTGAATTTAAACTTATTTTTTGTAGACTAGATTTTGGGTATTTTTGATGACATACATACGAAGATAATTCAGATAAATGCAAACTATGCCTATACTTCTGTTAAAGTATTTCTTCCTTGATGAGTTACCAGGATTTGTTTGAAAACATAGATTGAATAAAAATTATGTTTGTTGCAACTAAAGATGCAAACCAATTGTTATTATTATTCTCAAGTTCAATTTTCGCGAATTTCAAATACCCCAAGATTTATAACAAAGAACGATAAAATTTATTGGCATTGTTAATGTTCAACTTTTACTAAAAATTATGTAGGAAGTAAAAATTAATTTTTGACATTTTAGAATGTAACTACCTACATTACCGAGTTGACTTAATTTTATCGTATGATTCTTTACAATAAACTGTAGTAACTGTTATTGAAATTTGCATTCCATTACATTGGAGAATGGAGCAAAATAATATATGTACTTATTGTAATAGTTAAATAGTTTTATTCGATATATAATTCGAAATTTTGATTATTGATAATATTTTCTTTAAAATTTCAATTAAGCGTAATTTGCAAATTAAGTAACTAAAAATATTACATTGAAATGATTACTTATTTCAGTAAATATTGCATATTTTGCATAAATGTGAATTTTATTTATGTTATCGCGGTATTCCGAATTTCATGGTTAAAACCAAATCCGGCTTCTTTTTTCTTGTGGCTTCCTCATGGACCAACTGCTAAGGTCATATACCGCCATTACGCCCTGATCCTGCGTTTTAGGTCTTAGAGTCAACAGCAACGCGGGTTTCTCTGGATGGTCGCCCATCCAAGTACTACCCGCACGCAACGTTCCAATGAGTGCAATCATGGCCGTTGACAAACCGGCTTCTTACTTATCTAGATAATAAATAAAAGCTAAATGATTGTATATTTATTTTGGATTACTCAGTACATTTGCAGCCCAATTCACAAAAGTATTTTATGTAATTTTGAAATTATGCTAAATCATATTCTGAAAAAAGTTTAAATAAACATACATACATACATACATACATATCTTCACGCTATATCCCAATAAATGGGGTAGCACGAACCCTAAAATCACTCATAAAATATTCACTAATTACATTCATCAAATAATCAGCCCTCGTCAAACATTTTCATCCAAACAAACCACCCTCATTGCAACCACATTCATAGATCACTCCATATAAACTCATTCATTTATTACACTCGAAATCATTATCACACAACAAACCTTCAATCATATCATTCTTATTCACTTATCATTCATTTCCTTTCTTAACCTTTCATAACATGATGCATATTTATTTAAAATAAAAAGTTATATTATTTAGCAAGCATATAACCATTATATTTGAGTGAAATACTATACTTTTCCATATATCCTACTCATTTCAGACTGATAATGACTTATGTGTGAATGCGCCAATCATCCGAACACATCACCCTCACTTAAACCACATTCATAGATCACTCCATATAAACTCAATCATTTATTACACTCGAAATCATTTATCACAATCAAACCTTAAATCACATCATTCCTATTCACTTATCATTCATCCTCTTTCTTCGACGTACATAACATATTTATATAAATAAACCTTGGTGTAATTCTATTATCATCTGGTTTTGAGATTGTGATTTGGATTAACTTTTTAATATCGGGTTAAAATAAGGTTAGTTAATCAAAAAATTAGAATTAATTAAAAAAAAATGAGAATATGACTTTTATTAACATATTGCATTTTTGTGTTTCCGCGAATAAGATTTTGAGTTTACTGAACGGTTAAAATAATGCGAGCGAAGTTTGCTAAAAATACAATTTATTGCGATATTCAACGACTAAGGTATGGCGTTTATCACGATATGTCCCACTTGAGACACAAGTATACTTTCAATTAGTCTCCATAAGCTCACATTGCTGTTATATATTTCTTTGTTTTTTCTTTCATTTTGTTTTTGCTAGTAGCATTTTTTGTATTAATTTATATAGAATATAGTTCAGTGTTATTAATTGAAGTTTTAGTATTAGTTTCACTTATCCTTTAACTTTTATGTATCTACAAATTTAAGTATATAGTTCATAGATTCTTTTAACAGTGTTGGTTTTTATTTGTTCTTTTAATATAATATTAACTAATTATATTTTTATTACCTTTTTTATTGTAAATATTAGTTCAATCATTAATTTTTATTTAGTTTTTAAGTACTTAGTTATTAGATTAATAACAAACTGAAACCTTTTACATAGTTCCAATTTTTTATTTTTACATAAGCGACACTCCCTTCGTTTCTTATCTTTTTGTTTCATTTTCAGTTACTGCATTGTGTGGACTTTTCTTTCATATAAAAGTGCAGGCTATCGCTTTCATTTTTTCTAATCTTTGTAGATTCGTTGTTAGATTCGTTATTAGATTCGTTGTTAAGAGTAAGCGTGAATAATTTGAGATGTTTTATGTATATGTTATGTACGTTGAAGAAAGAAGATGAATGATAAGTGAATAGGAATGATGTGATTGAAGATTTGTTGTGTGATAAATGATATCGAGTGTAATAAATGAATGAGTTTATATGGAGTGATCTATGAATGTGGTTGAAGTGAGGGTGATGTGTTTGGATGATAATGTTTGACGAGGGCTGATTGTTTGATGAGTGTGATGAGTGAATGTTTTATGAGTGATTTTAGGGTTCGTGTTACCCCGTTTGTTGAGATATAGTGTTAAGATATGTATGTATGTATATATAGTAAATTTAAAATATGACTGTATTTGTTTGTATATCTACACAAATATAAATATAAATAAATTATTTTATTGGTAAAGTAATTTAAATTATAAACATAGCCGTCACGTCTATGCATAATTCAAACTATTTTTAAACTTGATAAATAAAGAGTTGGAAAATTTGCCACTCCCTTTATTCAGGATCTCTAGATTCTGGCCCTTTGCCTTTTGGGGGCCTAATGGCCAGTATCCTAGCCCCTACGCTTAGTTAGTTTTTTTAATATCGTTGATAAAATTACTCATGCAGTTGTTTTTACCATAACAATACGTATTTACTTTAAATTTAAAGGAATACCCGAGATATTATATCAAAACGTCAACTGAATTAAACTGTCGTAATATTTACATAAATTAAGGTCATCTAGTTAGCTATGTAAATTATTATGTCTTCGAAATTTTTGGTTTGGCACAGAACATTATAATTACATTCCAGTCATAGTCACTGTAACTTCCTAAATAAATAAGTGGCATTTTTTCAGTTATTTATTTTTAACAAAAATTATTTATTTCAACATGATTTCTTCATGTAAATAAGATAAGAAAATATATATATATATATATATATATATATATATATATATATATATATATATATGGGATGGCTAGCACAGTGGTATGAAGTCGGCCTGTGGATCCTGAGGTCCCTGGTTCGATTCCCACACGCGACAAATTTTCATAATTTGAAAAAGCTATCCCTGTGGCTCCTCCACCACTAACATGTTTGGGGGCCGTGATTTGACGACTGGTAACCGCACTTCACGCGCAAAATATATCACTTACCGAGATCTGCTTCAGCAGAGTGCCACACCCAGTAATGGGTAGAAGGCGTGATGATATATTTATTTATTTATTTATATAAAAATATGAGAAATAATTTGGTGAAATGTCTGAATACAGCAGTTGAACGTCTAGACATCAACGCAACGTTAAGAGACAAACAGTCGACAATCGAAGTCGGTTCACTTTCAGTGCCGCAGTGAAATTTCCAAGGTCACTAGGATCTAATAGCACAGTTCTCATTAGATCTTCGTTGCCAGGCCACGCTAAATTATTTTTCTCAAATTGCAATAATTAGACCGATGGAACATCTGGGCGTACTTGAGTTACATAACTACGATAAAAATAACTTAATACGTGCCTGCAGGGCAAGAATAAATACTAATATTAGTTCTAGTGACAAAAACACGGGAATCGTCTTTGCATGTAACTTTCAAAGTCAAATCTTTGCAATTAGATCGTTTATAACTTTATAAATATATGAATTCTTGAGAAATTGCAAAATAGATGTTTGTTAGTTAACGGCTTTTAAGGTTTTCAATGATAACTGAAATGTTTTCTTGCCATTTCCTGTTTGTTTTACTTGAAACGATATTTTTGTTGCAGTTATTTAACTTGAAACATTACACTTTTAGCATTTGTAAAAAAACCTTGCAAAATTCAATGTTAAAACAATTCCTGGTTTCAAATTCTATATTTATTTTTACAAGTGCATTTTCATCATGAAATATTCATAAACAATTAAATATGAAAACTAAAACACTAGCCATATTTACATATTTTTGTATGAGACTGATTCTCGAGTAATTATTAACTTTTGTTTTTTCATTTTATTTAAGAAAATACTTTTTTTCAACATTACTTGTGGAAAAACATTTTCCTTAATCTAGTTGTGATATAATAGTAGTCGTTTCCTTTACTAGTGATGAAAGTAAATTACTTTCATCACTAGGGAAACGGTTACTATCACAAATAAATTGAATAACTAATAATAACAAATGGGGATTCTCAGATACCCAAAAATGCGGAGCCTCAGAACAAACTGTGGACCATATAGTCCGTGAATGCCCGATAAGAAGATTCCACGGAGAATGGGACGACATCATGAAAGCCTCACCTGCTGCTGTAGACTGGATAACCTGCCTGGACATCGACTTATAACTTCTAGTCTCTCCCAAAGAAGTCTCGAATGATATATTATA
Source organism: Pterostichus madidus (assembly GCA_911728475.2). NCBI lineage: Eukaryota > Metazoa > Arthropoda > Insecta > Coleoptera > Carabidae > Pterostichus > Pterostichus madidus. The sequence goes on from OU452306.1 coordinate 31,093,693, forward strand.
CATTATACATATATTTCATATATTTCATATTAATTTATACTTACATTAATGACTCTGATTGTAAAATTGTAGGTCGACATACGATAAATCATAAAATAAATAATAAATTGAATAAGGGTAATTCATTTAGACAAAATTTGACACGTTCTTTATTGTTTTTATTTGTGGTGACCAGGAAACGTGATGTGCATTTGAAAACTTTCAATTGAATAAAATAATTATAAAATTTCTTGTATTGATTAACACAAAAGTAAAAATGCAATGTTCACATTTAATGTTGAAAAAGGTAGTATGTAACATACGTGCGAAAAGGCCATTGAAAAACTCGTATTATTGGAACACTCGTTATCACTCGTGCTTCAACTTTCGTACTAATTTTGCAATGAAACCCTTTCATCACTAGTATTACAATATACTATAAAATATACAGCATATTTATTTTGAAGTGTTTTTCTTTCAAATTAATTAAGAACGTTAAAGTTAATCAAATTGAATTCCAATAACAGTACATGGTCCGGACTCACCGAGCCGCAGAGTAGTTGTAATTATAATTTCTGGCTTGAGTGGGAATCGAACTCGGGATCTCAGAATTCGAATCAACTTGATAAATGAATTAAAATTGGGGCCCTGTACAGTAAACAAAAAATTGTTATACTTCTATTATAACTTTTGACAATATTTTGAAACTAAATTGCGACGATTTTTTAATTTTGACAAATTCCTTAATTTTTATTCCTTGACTTTGCCAAATTCCTTAATTTTGACATTTTAACAGATTTTTCGTATTTTGATACTAAATTTCGACAATTTTGCAAAGTTCTAGATTTTGACACATTCTTTAATTTTGACATTTTGTCAGATTTCTTGAATTTTGACTAAGTTCCTATAGCCCTGAAGCTACTTCTCTATAAATAAACATTTTAATTTTATTACTATTATGTTTTTTTTCCTTATTGAGATAAATTTACAATTCCTCACCTACTTCTGCTGAAATATGCAAATGTAAACCAAAAATAAACCAGATTTCAAACAACAATAAATATTAATCGTGGTATTTCCTAGAAATCTTTAAAAGTTTTCTTTACTTGTCACTAAAAGCGTCACTAGAAATAACAGAAGTCAACTGACCACCAAAAATTAGATAATTTTTTTAATCTTGTAAGATTTATATTAGCCACGGCACCGGAAAAACAAATTACTACTATGAGGTCAATAAACATCTTTGTGTGTGCGCGTGTTGAGCAGTGAATGAAAAACAAAGAAGACGATCGTCGGCGATCAGGAAAACCCGACACGCGGTGCATTTGTTTTGTGGTTTTAAATGGTTTATTTTATATTTTTTCACCGGTGGTTTCCTTTTTTGTGCGTATATTCTGTTCTCATTTTAGTAAAGCTAATTCTAGAAATTTGAGGAATATTTGTTTTTTAATTTTTAGAACGAAATGATGACAAATACTAGTTCTTATCTTTACTAGAACTGTATATCCTGAAAAGAACAAATTGTTTTAACAATATAATTTTTTAAATGTACTTACTGATAAGAGTGAATAATTATTGTTTTTAAGAATATTTAACAGTTAATTATAAACTTATGTGCAAGTAAAATATGTCTAGTGTTTTCCTTTTTACGTTTATGTTATAAATATTTTAGATACCTTATCCCTGTTCTCAGGTATTTCCAAAACTTTAAGATGCATTCTTGTTAAAATTAAATGAAAAGAAATAATATTACTCACTATTACCCATATTCATACTTGTTTTTGTATATTTATTCTATTAATATACTTTTTCCGCTGATCGTTCAACAATAGGTTTCATTAATGTATACAAAATCATAAATTAATGACCCCATTAATGAATGATTTTTTATTAATGAACAATTTTTAGTAGATATTGGCTAGCGCTAAGTTGTAGCAAAATGCTAAACAAAATAATTTGGACACTTCTAGCTAAATAATATTCACGTAGCATTCTTTTAAAATGAATATAAAAATCTAAACATTTTCTAAAAACGAAAAAATCGCTGATGCTGTCTAACGTTAGCTGCACTGAACGCATTGTCAAAACATTTGTGACAGGTACGTTCCTAACCTAACATATTACAAATGTTTCCCAGCAAATTTGGCATGGAATAAAATTAGATTTTCTCCGAATTAAAAAGGTACGATCAACGGAAAAATATTGTAACTAATTCATGTGTTAATCGGCGATTAATAATCTCAATAATTAATGTTAAAAGTCTATTATTGAACGCCCTCATTAGCACACTAGTTAATTAAGTAACTATTTTAGTTAAAATTTAGTTTAAGGGGTTGAGTTAATGGAGCATGCCCTCTATGAGTTAAGGGTTAGAATCTGGACAATGCTAGCGAAAGTATAAATAAATAAATATATCATCACGCCTTTTACCCATTACTGGGTGTGGCACTCTGCCGAAGCAGATCTCGGTAAGTGATATATTTTGCGCGTGAAGTGCGGTTACCAGTCGTCAAATCACGGCCCCCAAAGATGTTAGTGGTGGAGGAGCCACAGGGGTAGCTTTTTTGAAATTATGAAAATTGTTTGTCGCCTGTGGGAATCGAACCAGGGTTCTCAGGATCCACAGGCCGACTTCATACCACTGAGCTAGCGAAATTATATTTCTAAAAAATCTATCGCTATTACAGTTTTTGTAACAAGATTCATTTATCTTAATAAATCAATTGAACAGTATTGAACATACATAATTCTTTGCTGACCATTCATTATTTGTACTAAATAAAACAGGTTTCAAGACTGAACAGTAAATTACGTGCCAAATAAAAGTATCACAGCAGTACTTAAAAATTTCTTTCCTTATTTAATCTTTTTAAACCTTAGTATACTATAAATAAATTTCACATCTTGAAATCTTCTTTTTAGTTTTACTTTTATGTTGTTATAAAAAGAAAAATTCACATATCAAAAGCAAAAAATATAAGATTGGATTCGTGATTCGTGATGCATTATCCACCTAGTAATCAAGACTTAAAAAACTAAAATAACCACTCTAGAGATGTAACAGCTAAACAGGACCGCATTTATCATGATTAGGATATTTACAAAGAATTTTTAAAAGTACGTTTTACAAATCAACGAAGAAGATATATCTGACATATTTAATTTACTGCGCATAGAAATCGTAAATTTTGGTTTTAAAATAAACACTTCTAGATGGTACACAAAATAAATATGTTTCATTTATGTCACTTATATTTTATTTTATTTTACCTATTTAATTCTTGGCAAAATTTTGATCATTTTCAGTCGGTATTATTAGAAAATAATATTAAAAATGTAATTAATGGGGTATGTGGCTCAGTGGTATCAAGTCAGTTAGTGGGTTTAAAACTCAGATTCGATTACAACCACCGACAAAAAATTGCTCTACATTAAAATTACTCCTCCCCTCCACTAACATTTTTATTGATCGGGATTTGACGGCTGGTGACTTCACTTAACGCACATAAATTTATCACTTATCTAGATCTGCTATGGCAGTGTGCCACACCCAATAACGGGAAAAAGCGTAATGATATATTTATTTATTTAAATGGGGTGGCTAGTTCAGTGGTATGTAGTCGGCCTGTGGATCCTGAGAACCCTGGTTCAATTCCCACAAGCGACAAACAATTTTTATAATTTCAAAAGTTACGGCTCCGCTGCCACTAACATCTTTGGGAGCCGTGATTTGACGACCGCACTTCACGCGCAAAATATATCACTTACCGAGATCTGCTTTAGCCACACCCAGTAATGGGTAGAAGGCGTGATGATATATATATTTATTTAAACTTATTTTTGTATTAATATTTTGTAAGATTAGGTACTTGTTATATATTTTTTGCAGTTTTTCAGTTCTGAACAGGGTAATAAACTTACTGAAATGTTAATGTATTTTCAAGAGTTTTTTATTTATTTCCCCAATTAAACAATTATTAATATTTTACTATATGTACCAGAGATTTTTTGTTACCACTGAGACCTCGTGGACCCATATAAGACTAGATATTTTCTTAAGCTTAGGTGAAGAAACTCAAAGACAATAATGTTTATTTTTAATTATTTCGTCAATTATATAAAAAAAAAACATATGTTTAAACTTGTATAATTTAAATGATACTTAATAACGTATAAAATTGTTATAGTTTTCCATATGTATCGGAATTTTTTTTTGTCTGCTACTAATTTAGAACTAAAATTATTGAATGATTTAAATAAGTAAACAGCATATTAAAATCATGATCTAAAATGTCATTATTTTTGATAATTTAATCGACTTTTTGTCTATTAGGGTTATTTTGATAGGAATAATATTAAAGAAAATTTGTAAAAATACTGATCCTAAAGATAGAGACAATTTATAAAAAATACTGACCGATTTGAAAGATTAGTAAGACTTCCTGATTTTTTGTTCTAGTTGGGAATCTGAGTGAAGATTAAGGAAAATAGTAGACTCCGGTGCTGTTAGAGAGGCAGGTCATTGAATGAGAAAGACCCAAAGCAGAGGTAAAGCAAGCGTTGGGAAGTCCGCGGTCTGGAAGCAACAGGCAGCAGCAGCAGCAGCAGCAGCTCTCGAGCTAACAGGTGCAATTAACGGTGTCGGCGGCGGTCGAGGCGATGACACACCATCAGCGATCAGCGTTCAGCGGTGGTGGTGAACGCGGTGTCGCCTTGGGGATCCCGAAATCCGTGACGCAGGCGTGACGCAGCGGCGGCGGCGTTTTGCAACAATGAAAGGGTCGGCAGTGGGGCGGGCAGCTACAAAAGCGCCCGGCTTCCTAACAGCAGCATTCAATCCGCAACCGCTCAGGTTTGCAATACAAGCTCTCGCAGCAGCTCGTGACAGAACGACAGACGAGTCCCGTACCCGTGGTCGAATTTTATCACCGCTGCAACAAGTATCTAGCACAGTTCGGCAGTGTTCCGTTTCTTGGATCAGGCTGAATCTCAGTACTAGCGAGAAGCTACCCTTACATCTTTCACTACCAGAACTAGAAGACGCCATGGCTGTCGCCGCCGCACAGAAGAACCGCGAAATGTTCGCCATCAAGAAATCATACAGCATCGAAGTAAGTACCACCAACAACCGCACCCTATTCATATTCGTATATTCTGTATCCCCGATCAAATTAGACCTCGTCAATACTGTGAAAAATATTGCTATTAAATTGAGCAACAAGTATGAAAATAATAAAATTTAATGCGAAATCATAAAATAACTTTCAATGGGGAAACGACGTCATAAAAATGTAGAAATCGTATTTTATGTCTTATCTACATCATATTAACAGTCTTCAGCTGTTTGAAATTGCAAAATAATTGCGGCAAATTTTTAAAATTAATTCGCAATAATTACTTGTAATTATAAGTAGATAAAAAATGAAAGAAAAAATATCGGTCACAAAACCTGTTCGCCGCGAATTATCAAAACAGTTATTTAGTAATTTGAGTCGTCTGCTCGGATCAGATCTAAGTACCTTACAAGCAGATCGCCTTGATTCTGCGCTAATTCCGTGCAGTGCGTCCGTCTCCGGAACCCGCACTTTCACCGGACACGATCGTTTGAGAGTTCTAAACACAACGGAGATGTAATGTCGCGTTGTTTACTTTAAGATGTGACTTATGAGAAGGTAAACACGTTTAGCGAAAGTTGAAAAAAATATAATTTTCCTTACATATTACCTAATTTGTCATCAAGTCTAATCAGCTAATTTACTGCAGGAAAATTATTCTCACAGTACTTAAACAATTTGTACAAACACATATAAATCTTTGTTTCAAAATTCAAAACAAGTTTAACACTTTTTCTTTATATTACTTACAGATTTTTAAACAGATATTATTGTACTTTAAAATTCATAAAATAATATAAACGTATAAACTCATTTCCATTGTCTTTGCAAGTAATTAAAATTTGTTTAGTTAACAGTTACCGATTTTTGACCTGAAATATTGCAAAAAATTCATACAATTTTTAATTTATTAGCAAAATATCAAATGATTTCTTGATAATATATAGTTTTCAAAAATACTAGTAAGTTTTGTAACATTAAATTTTTTGAGAATTTTTAGATCAGTAACAAAGCAAGATACAAATTTAATTGTTATTAACGGTATTAATTATTATAGTATAATTTCAAAGTTGCTACTAAATTTATACTTTTTATTATACATTTTTGTTGTAAATCTCATTCATTGTTTCGCGGGGGTAAAAATAATTGTGTCGCGAATTATCTCATTGTTACACTTCTCGTCAGTGTGGGCAATTAGCGGTAGGTAATTATATGCAATGTGACGTGAGTTGGGCGGTGGTGGGTAAGATCACGGCCGCACCGTGGCCGGAGCCTGAGCGTGGAGAACGTAACGAGCCCGGGGGCATGTAAATGTGGTGTGACCTTGCCGCAGGCGCATTCCGGCCCATGTAGGAGAACGGCGCGCTGGCCCTGCTGCCCCTTCCGATATCAGGGTCACAATCCAGAACTAGATCGCTTAGATCCGCACAAAGAAATATTACAAACACTCCCCAAAAATTACAACCAATGGCAAACATTCTCAGCAATATATACCATAGTTATACAAAAAAAAAAGATATATCGTTATGCTCAAGTTGGGGCGTGACCGCTCTGCAATTGCAGATACTTTGATTCGCATACAAAGAAATATCAACATCCGTTTCCCCAAAAATAAATCGTAACATTATCAAAATTCGGTTAGTAATATTTGCTTAAAATATAAATTATCATCATGCCTTTTGCTTTACCCAACTTTGAAACGAATAGGTGGGTAATTGCAAATCTCAATCTTAATACTAAGCTTTTTAACATTTGCAATAGATCTAGGATTAAAATTAATATGAATCTCTCAATTATCAACTCAATTTGCTTAAAATATATCTAATGAAATAATTATATATAATAGTTTAATAATATTCATAAGATTTTTGAGGAATTCAAATAGTAAATCTGCCTAAAATATCATTTACAATTATTTGTTGATCTTAGAGGTATCATTCATAACTGATTATCCACTTATTAATTCCGTATTCTTGTAAAAAGAAAGAAATTAAAATGCAACGAACCCTATAACTAAGAACTTTCGGGCGATTACTGGTAATGTCAGTTTTTGCTTTGAACGTCTTGCGCCGGAACTGGAGTTAGCTGAATAGCCAATTTCCGGTGCTCGTGGAGTTCCGGTGCTGGAACCAGAACACCAGAAGATGAGTGGGCTGAGGCTGATGTTCTGCTCTTTGTTTTACAGAACGGCTACCCAGCCCGCCGCCGCTCCCTCGTGGACGACGCGCGCTTCGAGACACTGGTAGTCAAGCAAACCAAGCAGAGCGTTTTGGAGGAGGCTCGCAACCGTGCCAATGGTAAGATTCTTACACTAATTATCAAAAATATCAGTCCTTTATACAGACAAAGTCAGACAAATTCAGTACGCACAAAGTTCTTTCAATTAAATGTTACTATTGTAAACTTTTCTAGTACAATACTGAATTCAACAATTTATTTTGCCAAAGATGCTTCTCTAAAAATAACAAAATAAAGATAAATTCATTAGAAATAGATGCAAGATGTACCCATCCATTGATATTAGAAATGATCAAAAGATTAAAGGACGATTGTTGAATTCGGTTCAGTAATTACAAGCACACTACGATTATTCCCCTAATTATTACGAATATATGTCTATTCAGCCTTAAAATTTTCATAGAAGCTGTCAGTTCAAAGATAAATATTATTCACTGCTAATGATAACAGACATTTTGTACTCGAATACAAAAGTCATTTGAAATTATTAAAAGAAGTACAAGATTGATAAATTTCTCGAAATTAATGTTTAATTAGTAATATAAAATAATTAATTCATTTCAAGAAACTTAAAATTCAGCAAACTTTACTCGATTTTTGAAGATGATTAATTATTCCCTAATATGAAATATAAATATTAAAAGTTTTCATTCAAATACGATTAAAAAATTAAAAAAGTTCAAGATTGAAAACATAGATTTTGTTTTACACTGAAACCTTGTAATGTTTGTTGTCGATTTATATGAATACTTAGTTCCTGAATATAAATATGTCTTTTAATTAGTCCGTGGGAATGTTGAAATTAAATATAGATTATAATTAATAGAAATACCTTAGTAGTTGTGTTGTTTGTTAATGAATGCATTTTTACAAATTAGTTGTCAATGTTTTTTGCTGCATGTTAATGAATTGATATTTTAAAATTAGAATTAGTTTATGTTTGCATGATAGATGTTGCTATGTGTCGTTGCTTTTTATGTTTAGATTCCTTAGAGCCAGAATTAGAAGTGCAAGTTGATGACAAACCAAAGCAGACCGAGCAAAACGCTGAAGGAGAAGGTAAGAGCATGACTAGAATTTATTAGCGAATAATAATAATAAAGTTTTCAATCGTCCGGTGAAGGGGTAAAGCGTCACCGTGACTTTATTTCCGAACGAGAGTAGGCGAGAACGCAGCGCTTTGACGTAATTGCTTTAAGTGCAAAGTTGCGAACAGTGGAATAGCGAGTGTTGTGCTTCAGGCACAATGCAAGTGAAAAATGCCGAGAGCGCTTGACGCTACGGCTTTTATAACGTCAAAAGTCAATTTTCACCCTCCATTTGTCGGGAAGAACTAGATTTGTGGGTTAAGCCGACGGAATATATGAAATCTGGAATAAAATACCGTTGTTTCGTGACCACTTTATCCGCTCAAGTCTGAATGTAACTTTTACATTTGCACTTTACTTTATCAGATTACTCGTACTAAAATAAATTATTATACTTTAAAAATTTTAATATTTTATTTTTTTTATTAGATACTGGATTAACTGAAGAAGAAATCGCTCTTCAGAATGCGTGTGCTGAGAACCCAGAAGCTGCCAATGCCATCCAACGTGCCGCTTTGGTTCTTCGTCTTCGCGAGGGAATGTCATCTCTTTCCCGCGTGCTTAAGACAATTGAAAAGTACCAAGGTGCTGTCGTTCATCTGGAAACTCGTCCAACCAAGGAGAACTTGCAGAACTTTGATGTGCTCATCAAAGTTGACATGTCTCGTCAGAGTCTTCTGACACTCATCAAATCCCTGCGTCAGTCTTCTTCCTTGGCCGCAGCTTCTCTCTTGGAGGACAACATCAGCATGAAGAGCCCGTGGTTCCCCAGACATGCTTCCGATCTGGATAACTGCAACCATCTGATGACTAAGTACGAGCCGGATTTGGACATGAATCATCCTGGATTCGCTGATAAGGAATACCGTGCTCGTAGGAAGGAAATCGCTGAAATCGCTTTTAGTTACAAATAGTAAGTCACCGTTATTATTTAAAAATTGAGGTAGATGTTTTAAATGATTTGTTTTATTTACAGTGGAGATCCCATCCCTCACATCGAATACTGTGAAACTGAGAACAAGACCTGGAATTCAGTGTTCAACACCGTGCTGGATCTGATGTCAAAGCACGCGTGCAAGGAATACGTGAAGCCGTTCCGCATGATGCAAGAGTTGGGAATATTCGCGCCAAACCGCATCCCGCAGTTGGAGGAAGTATCCAACTTCTTGCGTTCGCAGACTGGCTTCACCCTCCGCCCGGCGGCTGGGCTTCTCACTGCCCGTGACTTCCTTGCATCGCTCGCCTTCCGCATCTTCCAGAGCACGCAATACGTGCGCCACGTCAACACCCCGTACCACACTCCTGAGCCGTAAGTTTCTCTCAGTACATCAAAGCTCGCGGGATGAGTAACTCAATTAGAAAGCTATTATAGCGCGACGCGTCGATGCTCATAATGTCGCTCTTAATGTAATAGCACTTTGCAGCTCTGAAACTGCAAATTTTCCCGACGGCGCGAATACGATCACCCATTCAAGCGCTATCGACAGCGTTTTCATCTTTGCTGAATTTAATTTTTATTTCAAGTATTTCATTATTCAATTCTTTTTAAGTTTTAATTAGATATAATCGCTGCGAGTACCTAGATAGGATTGTAATCTCTAGAGATGCGAGATTATTTCAGGTAGATGAAATTTCTTTGTTCTGATCGGATTTATTCTTGCAGGGATTGCATCCATGAATTGCTGGGACACATGCCGCTTCTGGCCGACCCCAGCTTTGCCCAGTTCTCCCAGGAGATCGGCCTGGCTTCTCTTGGTGCATCCGACGAGGAAATTGAAAAACTCTCCACTGTAAGTATCCGCTTCTCACTACTCTTATTTTCAATTCAGTTCTAAATCAAATTTATTTTATTGTTTAATATAAAGTACAAGATGACATTGAGTTCCGTGATAAACTAAAAAACTAGAATGAAAAAATTACCTTGAAATTAACCATTAAAACATAATTTATCAGAAAGTATCCATTATGAATTCTATACGAGAAATAAACACGGAATTTTTAATTCATTAGTTTCTTTGTATCTGTTGAACCCAGTTTCGCAAGTGTTGGCGACGTTCGCATTAAGCAAGTGCACTCGTTACTCGTCGTTGATCGTTCATCGCGTCTCTTGACCATGACACGATGTTTATGTAACATGTGCTACTGCCTTCACTAGATTCACTTCGAGATATCGACGTTAAACACTTTTCTCTAATTTGCAGAATGCTAATGGTGTTTGTGTTTGTTTACAGGTGTACTGGTTCACCGTGGAATTTGGTTTGTGCAGAGAGCAAGGTAACCTGAAGGCCTACGGTGCCGGTCTGTTGAGCGCGTACGGCGAGCTGTTGCACGCAATGAGCGACAAACCTGAACTGAGATCGTTCGAGCCAGCATCCACCGCTGTTCAGCCGTACCAGGACCAGGAGTACCAACCCATCTACTACGTGGCCGAGAGCTTCGAAGACATGAAGGACAAGTTCAGACGTTGGGTAGCGTCCATGTCGCGACCCTTCGAATTGCGTTACAACCCGCATACTGGCCGCGTCGAGGTGCTGGACTCTGTGGACAAGCTGGAGACGCTCGTGCACCAGCTCAATACCGAGCTGCTGCATCTGTCCAATGCCATCAATAAACTCGCTGCGCCCTCGCTTTGCTAGACTTACTTACACTACACACACCACTTCCTTTTAATCCTTCTCCTCCTCATTGTCATTGTATAAAGTCTTCATTATGTTATGTATATTATTATTATTTTATTATTAATTATTATTATTATTAACCTCATATACTTGTTGATAGCATGATAGCTCTCTGTTGTAGATATGAATGTAAGTAAGTAGTAGGTTAAGCGAAGCGACCGCGACCGCGCAACGAGATGTGATCTTATGATGAGCGGATATGTGAATATGATAGCACTTGGCCTTGTCACACCTTGCCCACCATGTATTATTTGTACCAATATGATCTGTTGGTCCTCACTGCACTTCTAAATACGCACGCTAGTTAGTATCTAGCATCTATCTAGACAGTGTTTCAAAATGTGGTATTTTGTTGTATTATCATTGTAAATTAATGTTGAGAATATTTAAATGTACCTACAGCAAAAATAAACAAAATCTACTCTACAAACATGTTCATTCTTTAAATAAATAATATTCCATTTTCCTCTTTAAAAATACAGTGATTTAAAACAAACTTATTCGACTGTGATTTTATTCAAATACTAAATGATTATAAATGAAAATTAAAAAAAAAATTGTAACAAAATAATTGAATTTGCAATATCTTTATTTAAAACAAAAATACACTTGAATAAATAAAGATAATGCAAGTTTAAATCTTGTCTAATTAGTTCAGAGTGAATTTTTATCTATTAATTTCAAGGCTTAATTAAATTTAATAGTAATTTCGAACTAGGTATGTATGTTCCTTGAGTTTGAAGATATTTATTATTATTCTTTTACTGCTATTACTACGTTATTACTGGATATAAAGTATAATTCTTTACATTTAGTTTAAGATCTTGTCATTCCACAATGTCATCTCTAGTTAAATACAAATATTAATTGTGCACTAATAATAATAGGTACCTAATAATTAAATTTGTCTTATTATAATTTAACTTACTGGATATAAAGTATAATTCTTTATATATTGTTTAAGCTCTTGTCATTCCAGGATGGCTAGCACAGTGGTATGAAGTCGGCCTGTGGATCCTGAGGTCCCTGGTTCGATTCCCACAGGCGACAAATTTTCATAATTTGAAAAAAGCTATCCCTGTGGCTCCTCCACCACTAACATGTTTGGGGGCCGTGATTTGACGACTGGTAACCGCACTTCACGGGCATACATATATCACTTACCAAGATCTGCTTTAGCAGAGTGCCACACCCAGTAATGGGTAGAAGGCGTGATGATATATATATATACATATATATATATATATATATATATATATATATATATATATATATATATATATATATATATATATATATATATATATATATATTCCAGGATGTAATCTGTAGCTAGCTAAAAATATTAATTGTGCACTATCAAATAGGTAATAATAAAATTTGTCTAATTAAAATTTAATTTATCGTCTAGAAAAACGTGACAGATAACTCATGTATCAGATAAGTAAATAAATATTATATCAATTAATAATATAATTTGTACAATTATCGGTAATTTTAGCTTAACATTGATAAACATGCCCTAAAGCTGTTAACATAATTCAAATGCGTGTATCTATTTATAAAATTCTCAAGATGTCACAGCAATATATCAACGCTAGCGCGCACGCATAAATATCAAGACATAAGAATACAAAAATCTATTGATAATATCATATCATCAACATACGCAAATAAAATTATAATCCTAAAGGACTCACCGAAAAGTAGCAATTCAAAAGTGACCAAGCAAAAAACATAAAAATCATTGATTTGGGTAGTACGATTATTTCACTAAGAACATACATACATACATACATATCTTCACTCTATATCCCAACAAATGGGGTAGCACGAACCCTAAAATCACTCATAAAACATTCACTCATCACACCCATCAAACAACCAGCCATCACCAAACATTTTCATCCAAACACACCACCTTCACTTCAACCACATTTATAGATCACTCCATATAAACTCATTCATTTATTACACACGAAAACATTATCACACAACAAACCAAAGTAGTTTTCTAAATCTATTACGTTTTTAAAAAATCATATTCCTACTTAATTTTCAATAGTTACAGTTACAATAAAATAGAGCTCGACAAACCAAAGTAAAATCCTAAGGAGTGTCTTCGGAGGTCGCTACTAACGTTGGTACATTCAGTATCAAAAGTTGTATTTATAAAAATGGCGAGACAGTATTTAATTCTTTACATTTATAAGAATAGTATGTTAAATAAAATAATAGTTATGATGGATTAATAATAAATAAAAGTATCATTAATAAATTTGAATAAATGCGCATATAGTACATGGTGCGGCGGCCAAGTGTTTTCACTGAGACTGTATATTTCACTTTTGCGCCAAAGTAGAGCCACGCCATTTGTTGAATGGAATTAAAGCGCATTCCAGCTACGGTTTTACCTTAGTTTGTCGAACTCTATAAAGATAAATATTTTTGTTTAATTGTTAAGTGTTGAACTAAAGAATATTACGAGTTTTGTAAATGAATATGACAACTGACTTTTGTTTATAAAAACTATATTTGCGAATATAATTTTTATTTATATGCATATCGCAATTTTGTTGTTCATAAAATAATAATAATAAAAAGTCAGCTTCGCTCCAAATAGTTGTCCAACTTTTGTTACGTTTTTTTCAAATCTATTACGTTTTTGTACTGCCATCTGTTACCAACCAGGATAGTATTCTGGTAACATTGCTCGTAATATGCATATGCAAATTGTAAAGTGAGGGTACCGAATTTTGTATTCGTTGAATTAAGAAATAATTCAATTAAGTACAAAAAAAAAATAGAAAAAATATGTATTCATCTAAAATAGAAAAGATGTGTACCATATTTGGGGAACCAGTAGTCGAAAAATAAATTTGTTAATAGTTTTGTAATAGACTTGTAAAATGGTATTATTTTGCAAATTCAACCGACTTTGTAGCTCTTATAGTATATTCCGAAAATGAACCACGGTGCGGTTCAATTTGACCACGGTTACGGTTAGAATGACGTCATAACGGAACACTTTCACGATGACAGTTGTCACTTGACAGATGAGTTTCGAAATGTGAAATTTATGTAATATGGAAAAATGTTTATATTATAAAAATATTGTATTCTGTATCACACCGGTTTTAACTTAAATATAGGGATAAAAAAATAATACAAAGAAAAAAGTAAATACGAGCTTCAGAACAAATAATAAATTCATCTAATATGAATATATACTGTTAAATAATAAAAATATATTTTGTATCACATGTTTATTTATCAGTCATCATAAAAATATAGTTTTATAAGACAAAAATCCACAAACACTGCAAAAGCCGCCAAACACGTTTCAAACTTGTCAACAACAGCTGTGAAGTAACCAAACTAACCGCCGCTCGAGTACGGTTAGTTTGGTTATTAAAAACTAACCACAAATTTCAAAAAACCGTGTTCCGTAATGAAACCGGTTACTGAAAAAACTAACCGGTTCATTTTCGGAATACACTATTATAGTTCTCAATATAGCAATGATGGCACACTTAAATTGAACACGCAGTATACCATTATCTAAAATTTCCTTATTTTATGTTTTTTATGTTTTTTTGTACATATTTGTATTGTTCATGTATGACAATTGTATGATGAAAATATTAAAAAAAAAATAATTTCAGAATACTAAACATATTTTCTATATGTATAGTATATAACTAACTTATTTCGGCCACTCCCTCTTAAAAAAAAATCTGCGGGCGCTCATGCTTACCGAGATCTGCTTCAGCAGAGTGCCACACACAGCATTGGGTAAAATGCTTGATGATATATTTATTTATTTATTTAATAAACAATTAATCTTAAAGTATGAGTATACATTTGATTATAATGTACATTTATGACTTTACTTTTAGAAAACAGCAATACAGATAGATACAGAGTTTTTTTTTTAACAATAAATCCAAAGATTGCTAAACATAATTATATTATTGCTTACTTTGAGCAGAACAGTGCCGGATTTACGTGACATGGGGCCCTAGGCTGAATACATAGAATGGCCCCCTCTCTGTTGCCGTGAAAATAAAAAGTAAAATAAAACTATAAGAGTAAGATTAAAATAACATGTGTTTTATTATAAATACAATATCTGCGACGCAATTAAAACATCTTTCTTCGCACTTTTTGCTTAACGAAATCTTCAATGACCTGTTCGAATGACAAGTTTCTCAACTTGTCTCTTTCACAACACATGATAGAAAGTGATGTTAACATATTTTGGGACATTGTTGTTCTGTGATCTGATTTGATTAATTTCAAACGAGAGAACGATCTCTCGCCCGAACAATTCGTAACCATCATGGTTAAAAATATTCGCAATATGACTTCGGTGTTCGTTCATAGTTTCTCTGTTAAATTTATTGACGTATTAGTAAAATTTAAATTTACTAAAATGTTCAAAACTAGTTTAACTCCAGTGCGGGGCCCCCCGAGCTCGGGGCCCTAGGCTGGAGCCTTTTCAGCCTAATGGTAAATCCGGCACTGGAGCAGAAATCAGCTATCAGCCTCGTCCCACGTTGTCCATATTTCACACTTACGGCCCCCGAAGATGTTAGTGGAGATAAAGTCATAGGTGTAATTTTAATCTGGTGAAAACTGTTTGCCTGTTGTGGGAATCGAACTCGGGTTCTCAAATCCACACTGAGCTGCTGCCGCATATATCTTTTTGTCGTTATTTATATTAATACATAAATTTATACTTCAGGCTTTTTATTTTTATGTTACCTTTAACATTGTAGTTATTTAGTGCATATTCAAGTTAATATTTAATTTTACATCACTTCAATTGACAACTCAAATCAACTATAGAGGCGCTGCGTTCGCCTAGCTTTGGTAGGATAAATGGTTTGTTTACATTAGAATACATATGTTAATGTAGAGGTCGTTTCGCCAATTTTGACGATGAAATTAAGTATTGTGCATTTGTTTAAATTGTTGGATGTTTTCACATTCGTAGGAAAATTGTATATATTTTTTAAATTGTGGTTTCCGTTAATAACAGCAGGTAACTGCATTTCATGTACATATTACACTAAAGCCCCTGGCACATATAGCGTTAAGACTCCGAGTCTGCTACAAACTGCTGAAAAAGTGAGAGTCACGTCCAAAACGGGTGACACATATAGAGTCGGTGTTTCTGACAGTCAGAATTAAATATTTGTTAATTTTAACGTGTTATTTGTTAATTTGTATTATTTAAAATTTTTATCGACTATTAAGAAATATAAAAACTATAAACTATGAAATATAAAACAAAAAATTAAATTAAAAAAAAAATTATATGAACTATAAATGAAATATAAAAACTTAAATGTATTATTTAAAATGTTTGTTGATTATTAAGAAATATAAAAACTATAAACTAGGATATATAAAACAAAAAAATAAATAAAAAAAATTGACTTGAACTATAAATGAAATATGAAAACTTAAAAGTATCTAACTATGTATAAAGTAAATGAATTTAACTATAAAAATGTAGAAAATATCAAACAAGAACATAAACAATAATAATTCATACGTCAAACAACAAAGGAAGATAGCGACAAAACCAGCATCATAATGAAGTTGGTTTTCGGCAGTCGTGACTGCTGAAAATAGAGACGTTTCTATTTTTGGCAGTCAAACGGCAGACTCGGAGTCTTGACGCTATATGTGCCAGGGGCTTTACTTAGATCTGCAATGGCAGAGTGTCACTCCCAATAATGGGTAAAAGACGTGATGACATATTTTTACATTTATTTATTGGCTAATTGGACCGCCAAAATTAAAATTTTAAACTTAGTTAAAGTGAAGTTACAAGTCATATGGCATAATTGATAATAATATCACTCATTCGGATTGCTTTTATTTATTTAAACCAAGTTTGAAATTTAACTTCTCAGTGGTTTCGAGTTGACCTGTGGATCCTGAGAACCCTGATTCGATTCCCACAGCCGGAAAACATTTTCAGCACAATAAAAAATGATCTCTGAGGCTCCCCCACCACTAACAACTTTGGGGGCTGTGATTTATATAATAAATAAATAAATATATCATCACGCCTTCTACCCATTACAGGGCGTGGCACTCTGCCGAAGCAGATCTCGGTAAGTGATATATTTTGCACGTGAAGAGCGGTTACCAGCCGTCAATTCACGGCCCCCCATAGATGTTGGTGGTGGGGGAGCCACGGGGGTAATTAAACATAAAAGTCATATTAAATTTATTCTTATTCAGGTTTTTAATTAAGAAATGTTTTTGTTTATAATAATTCTTCTTCAATGGCGCTACAGCCCGATTCGGGCCTGGACCTACAGGGCACACCGAGCCGCAGTTTTTACGCTGCCGTACTGCCGGTTTCGTAGTCGATGTTACTTTTTAATGCATATGTAAAAGTAACTAGCTTATAGCGCCCGAGTATGATTAATACAAGTAACTGTATTTTTTTTATTTAACGACAAATCATACTTTGTCGACAGGCGGATTCCACCTGACGAACCTTGGTGCGGGTGACGTCACAGTATGTTAAGAGATGTGCATTAACACGCTCAGCCACCGCGCCTGTTTATAATAATTAGCGCATATGAAATTTGCAATGCATTTTTTGTTGTAATTTATAAACTGTTTAAATTTATTAGAAATTAAACTTATTTATTTAGTTTTCTTTCTATCTTTTTGAATTATATACGGTAATATAAAATACTAAAAAAAAAAATTATGCACCCGCAGCGTCTCTGTTTTGTTCATAATGTACAGTTAAATACTGTCATTCTAATTCTAGGCAAATCAGGTTCATTAGTTTATTATCTGAAATTAAACAACAGCACAAGGAATCTATACCCACATTACATTTAATATATTTTTAAATGATTTTACCCCTGACAAACATGTTATGATATAGTTCACCAACTACTTTGCAAATATTAGACCGCGTTGAACTAAGCTCATTTAGAACAAAGCGAGTGTTTACAGTGAAAGCATATTTCTGACATTTTATGAGCATTTTAGTGAATATATTAATGTGTAAAATAACTTAAATTGTGTGATATTGTCTGAATTCGTGTTTCGAGTGTCGTGTGTAAGTGGTGTTAAAAGTGGACAACGTGGGACATGGCCGGTAACTGATTCCTGCACAAAGCATTAAGATGACTATTTGTAGTATCTTTGGGTTAATTGTTTTAAAATAATCCCTCTGTATCTATCTATATTGCTGTTTTTGGTAAAACTCCAGTATACCCTCTTGCCTTATTTTGATATTTTACCAAAAGATGGCACTGTATAGGAGAAGTTTATGTTTCCAGTGATTGTAAAATAACTTATTCAAACCTAATCGAACCTGACCTATCCTCCATACAAAACCATCACTTCGACTAGGACTATTCACTGTTTTAGAACTGATCGTATCATGTAAAATTTATAATGCGTCAAATTACTGTTTGTTGACAAGAGGGTATACTGCAGTTTAGCCCTGTTTTTTTATAAGCAAAATCGTAAATGTATATTGTAATCGAATACATTAAGATTAATTATTTATTTAAATAATAAATCAATATATCATCACGCCTTATAACTATTGTTGGGTGTGGCACTCTGCCGAAGCAGATCTCGTTAAGCATGGGCGCCGGCAGATTTTTTTTTTCAAGGGGAATCGAGAGAAGTAAATTTTATTCTATACATTAACAGGCAGATTTATAAAGCAGATTAGTGCTAACACCATTTTTTATTTCATTTGTAACCCTCTTTCCAATGAGAGAAACAAGTTTATTTTAACTTGAATTAAAAAGACTATTAATTAGCATCAAATTTAATAAAATTCTTGAATCTGTTTTAATTTGAAACATAGTTATAAATAATATTAAAAATGGTGTTGGCGTTAATCAGTTTTATGAATCTGCCTGATAGAAAATATATTTAGTATTCTGAAAGAAATTTCTTAAATATTTTAATCATACAATTGTAAAACATAAACAATATAAATATGTAAAACAAAACATAAAATAAGGATATTATTGGCTGGGTGCGCGACGACAACGACATCTGACGGCCACATTAAATCATGCTCTATAACCGTTGATTCATACAAGATTTTGTCTAATTTTTGATAAAAACAAGATTTAAAACAATGAAAATGTTTATAATTTCAGTTTTTAACAATTGAAAATATCACAAAATGTATGATTTAAGTTTATATATAAAGTGATATTGTAAAAGCCGCACAAAATGCTGCAGAAATCTAAGAATTGTGTTTATTAAAATGATACATTTTTCTTATTTTTGTATTTCATATTTCGCAACTGGTTAATAATTTTTTATAAGGGTAAAAGAGATGTAAATGATTATGAATGAATGACGAATAATAATAATAAATAATTGAGATGTTTCAATTTTTGCAGTACTCTTTCATTGTCTCGTTGTTCCAAGGTTCTCAACCATAGCAGAAATAAATACCTCTCATATGGAAAACAAAGTAAATGTTTTAAATAATATTTATTACTTTGTGGATTAAATAGTATATTTTTTGAATGATTTTTGAAAAATAAGTCTTGGGCAGTTACTTGACGAAGCCAACCTCAAGAAAACTTGAAAACAAAGTGTAAAATTTTTGCTTTGATGTTCATTTATCAATAAAATGTCTCCTAAATTATCTCTAAAAATAATATATTTTTTCAAAATGTGTCCCAAATCATCTCTAATACAGTCATTTTGCCAAAGCGTCTTCCAAATCGTCTCTAAGACAGTAAATTTCCAACAAAATATCTCCGAAAATATCAAATCGTCTCTAGAAGAGACATTTTTCTAAAATATCTCAAAATTATCTTTAATATAGTAATTTTTCCAAAATGTCTCCCAAATCATCTCTAAGACAGTTAATATTCAACAAAAATGTCTCTCAAATCGTCTTTAAGGCCGTCATTTACTAATAAAATGTCTCTCAAATCACCTCTAACGCAGTTATTTTCCTAAAATGTTTCCCAAATTCTATTTAAAATAGTTATTTTTCCAAAATATCTCTCAAATCGTCTTTAAGACCGTCATTTACTAAGAAAATGTCTCTCAAATCACCTCTAACGCAGTTATTTTCCTAAAATGTTTCCCAAATTCTATTTAAAATAGTTATTTTTCCAAAATATCTCTCAAATCGTCTCAAAGACAGTAATTTTTCTAAAATGTCACTAAATTTTCCATAAAATAGTAATTTTTCCAAAATGTCTCCCGTATCGTCTCTAACACAGTTAATTTCCAACAAAATGTCTATCAATTGACACTTACATAAACGTCAAACATTTGATTAATTTTGTTTCAATTCGATGTTTTCAGGAAATTTTCGTCATTTTCAAATCTAATTTGTGCCGTTATACAGCATGTAAAATTAATTTTGTTTAATGGTTTAGATGAAGAATGTTATGCCCTAAAACTTTTATTTGAAGCATTTTTGCTTAAAATATTTAGTGAAGCAGAAAATTACGAAATTATGATTTTACATGTTAAAATCCTATGTTCGACAGTCGCGGTCACAACAACGTGAGAATGATTTTATGCTTATTTTGTCCACCGCGATCGCTGCAGTCGATTCGGCTGTCCCCACCATGACTCTGCACCTAGCGAATACAGGCTGTTCAATTTAAGTGTACCACCATTGCTATGTCGAGAACTAAAAGAGCTTCAAGGTTAGGAGAAATAGCAAAGAAATACCATTTTATAAGTCTATTACAAAACTATTAACAAATATTTTTTTTCGACCAGTAGTTCTCCAAATATGGAACACAACTCCCTTACTTTCAATAAGAACATATTTTTTGTGAAGTGCAGTTACCAGCTATCAAATCACGTATCCCGAAGATGTTAGTGGAGAGGAAGCCATAGGGATAATTTTATTAAAATAAATAAATAAATATATCATCACGCCTTTTACCCATCACTGGGTGTGGCACGCTGCCGAAGCAGATCTCGGTAAGTGATATATTTATGTGCGTGAAGTGCGGTTACCAGTCATCAAATCACGGCTCCCAAAGATGTTAGTTGTGGGGGAGCCACAGGGGTAATTTTTTAAATTTGTGAAAATGTTTGTCGGCTGTGGGGATTGAACCAGGGTTCTTAAGATCCACAGACCGACACGATACCACTGTGCAATAACCTCATAATTTTAATGTGGTGAAAATTGTTTGTCGGCTATGGAAATCGAACTTGGGTTCTCAAGTCTTCAGTCCAGCTCAATACTACTGAGCCACCTACTCCATCTAATTATTTATTATTCCTTTTAACTAGTAGTAATAACTTTGCTTTTTTTAGCTTGAAAATAGTTCTTGCATTACTCGTATTTATTTTTATGTTTTAAATATTATTTTTGTTTATAACTCGTTGCGTTTGTGAATTTGTACTATTATTTCTTTCTATTCATTTTATATCTGTATTTTTAATTAACTACAGTATGACCTACAGCCAAAACGAAAACTCTTTTTCCTTGTATATAAGAATTAAAGTCTTCGAGAGATAATGTTTTGAACATTTAATTATTTTTAATTTAGTTATTCGGTTTGATGGGCATTTTAAGAACATTTGAAAGAAAGAAGCTAGGCACTCATTCAAATTTTAGAGTAGAATCTAAGTTATGGAAATAATTCATTAAAATATACAAATATTCAGAAACACATAAAAACGAAATTAAAAAGAAAATGTCGAATTAAAAAATGGAATATAAAATTGTTGAGATTAGATCACTATATTTAAAAATATACTGAATTTTGCATTACCTTTTATCCAATCGTTTTTCAGAAATTAAATCAAAATTTTGGATTCATTTGCCATTATTATCTATATGTTTTAAGACTCAGGGCTGGTTTTCGAATAAAGTTCCTGATAATTATCGCCACAATAATTAAAAATTATCTCATCTGAAAATGGCATTGAATATAAGAATAACATATTTTAAACAAATTGCAAGCACTTTGCAATATAATAGGCGAAAAATTAGGAGCCATTTTTATTAATTTCATTAAATTACGCTACAAAAACGAAATAATCTGTATTAAATAAGATATAGTAGGGATATTGGCAGTATTGTGATATAAAATTTGGTTCCACAAGTTGTTGTCCGACACTTTTTATTTACTAACAATTGATTTTACATGTTAACTGCCTACGCCAACTTTTCGGTGGGACACACGGTATAAGTTATATTTGGAAGGTATTGATAAATATAATAATTTATGACTGTATTACCGTTGTTTTTTATCGATGGTGGTTTTTATATCTGTGAGTTAGGGAAGCAATGCAATAAGGAATTGTAAAAGGAAAAAAAATATTATGTTGTAGGTAATGTTGGTAACATAATTTGTAACCAATCAACAGATACAACTTAGAATGTACAACTTTCGAGGAAGGTCGCCTTTTCGGTCCACTGATATAATGTTATTTAAGTGAAAAATTAGAAACATATCAATTTTAAATAGATTAAAATCATAGCATTAAAAACATTCCAAATTAAAATGAAAACACATATATAACATTTAAAGTTTAATTTATTTTTCGGGATTCAGTAATAACCAGACGTAAACACCACAAAAATATTTATTTTTTAAACAGATACCGGACACGACAATTGGCTCTTCAGTTTTCATCAAAATCTTCCATATTTTCTGGGACTGGATCAGGAGCTCTTGAAGTAGAAGGGATATCTCTAGGATCACAACATGGTCTTTGGATATAATAACTGTGACACGGAGGGCAGCATTTGTTTTTAGTTCTGTCTCTAACATAAATACTTTTTACGGAGGGCTTATTTATATTAACAGCTGGTTTATAAAGTGGTATAATTGAATTAAAATCAGGGTGACATGGGCATGGAACGGGTAAGGGGATAGGAATACAATACTGCTGTCTAGGAGGACAGACGCAGCAATTGCAAGGCCGATTTGATGGAAAACTAGCAGTATTAATTGGTTGTGCATACGGTTGATAACACGGGCATCTAGGAAGCTGGGATCTATAAGGGTAAAACTGTCCATAGTCTGGTCTTCCAGATGTTGCTGGACCATCTGAAAAGTATTTCATAACATTCCTAGCTGTTTTGTTATTTTGGCGCCAAGCTGCCATTCTGTGGCAAATTCTGCGAGTACGATTAGCTTCTTCTAAAGATTTTTGATACTTTTCTAAAACTTCTGATACGTCAGAGGATTCCTTTTCAGTTATTGAAGTTGAACTATGCGATGACGATGTATCGTTTACTGTACTAGATGAATAGGGAATAACGTTATCTTTTCGTAATCTTTCCAGATATTCTCTTGTTGATTCGCAAGGCATTTTAGTGGTGCTGTCTTCAACCCATAATCTTACAGTACTTTTTGTTGAGGGTGGCGTTGGATCAGCACTTATTTGTTTTTTATTGCTTGGTTGAGCTGATGTCTCTTCTCTGTTTATTCTGATCTTAAGTAAAGGATTTCCTGGCATTTTTTCACTGTCAGTTAGATTGGTTATCTCTGTTCCTCCTCTTGCAGTAAGTGTTATTTTTGATGATACTTTATAAGTGCGTTGTTCATCATTTGGACAACTTCTTGAGCGAATTCTATTTATAGGTTTTTGTTCTTGATCATTGATATTTTCTCTAGTTGTTTTTATTCTTGGTTCTTCTACTGATACTTTGGAACTGCGTGTTTCACTGCTACTTCTTGTACGTATTTTAATTCGGGATTTTAAATGTTCTTTAGTAATATCTGCACTGCTGAGTTCTCTTCCTGAAGTAGTCGATAATTTTGATGATGATTTGCAAGTGCATTCGCTATCATGTGGCTTGTTACTTCTTGTGCATATTCTGATTACGGATTGTTTTTCTTGATCAGTGATATTTTCTCCACTGCTTTCCCTTCTTGAAGTACCTGGCTCTGATAATCTGTCATTAAGTGGTATTTCATTTGCATTAGTACTTGCACTTGTTTCAATTATGGGGGATGCCTCTTGGTCTGTGATATTTTGGATACTGGGTTTTGCGTTTGAAGTAAATGTAACATTTGAGGACACTTTGTAAGTTTTATATGAATCATCTGGACTTGTGTTTTGTATGCGAATCCTGAATTTTCTAATCTTTTGGACAGGTTCAGTTTGTTCATGATCAGCAGCAAGTTGATTTTCGGATTCGTGAGCCGGGATTTGATATTTCTCTTTATAACATTGTTTCCACTTTACATAATCCGTTTGATTTGTTTTATCACGTGACGCTTGAGCACAAGTTTTACATTTTATGTAGTTATTCATTTTTAACTTTGTTGTATTCATTTCCTTAGTTAGAGCTCGAGCACATGATAAACATGATTGAACCTATTTTCAAATAAATATATTTAAATTTTTAAATACGCAAAGAATATATTTATAGTAAACACAAACCTTGTTTGAAATACCAGCAAGCATAGCCGCTCTAGCGATTTTTAGTTTCTTATAACTTTCATCTATAATATTAGAATTGTAGTTAATATAGGTATTATATAAAATAAATTTTGCATAAAATTACCTTCTTCAAATTGACGTCGAAAAGCAGTAAGTTCTCTCTCGTAATCTTCTAAAGATTGATAACAAGGTAAATCTGGTCGTCTGCATGGCGTGCAAACAATTTTTTCTGATGGTAAAGGAAGAGGTTCACTTATAGTTTCTGTATCCTCTTCAGACGAAATTAATTCATAAACATAAGGACAAATACATGTATAATATGGACGAGATGTGCTGTCATCTCTAGGTCTAGATGTAGAAGGTTCAGATTCATTTCCTTGTGGATAAAGTTGAACTTTTTGACCACGTGGACGTTGCACATCTATTTTCCTCTTTTTCTTATGGGGTTCCTCATTAGAAGAAGCAGATTTATCTGATGAAATAAAGCGTGCTTCTTCATCATACACGTTCACACCTTCACTAGGTCTACCTTGAGGTGCATGTGGACGTTTTTTCAATTCTTTTTTATCATACGGATATAATGATTTATTTCTTGTACGACATGGATGATTTTTTGGACATTTACAAACATGTTTTTTAGGTTCATGCAGTGGTCTTTTTGAAGAAATAGAATCAATTATTTCATCTTTTGATTTTTCTTTGCTAGGTTTATCAGAAGGAACAGATCCTTCAGAGTCTGATCTCTTTGTTGATTTTTCTTGTAAACGACGTGCATGGCAAGAACAGACAAGGCCAACTTTAGGTTTACGCGGTGGTCTTTTTGAAGGAATAGAATCAGTTATATTATCTTTAGATCCTTCTTTGCTAGGTTTATCAGAAGGAATAGATCCTTCAGAATCCGATCTTTTTGTTGATATTTCTAGTAAACGACGTGCATGGCAAGAACAGACAAGGCCAGGTTTAGGTTGACGCGGTTGTCTTTTTGACGGAATAGAATCAGTTATATCATCTTTAGATTCTTCTTTGCTAGATTTATCAGAAGGAACAGATCCTTTAGAGTCCGATTTATTTGTTATTCTATCTTCTAAACGACGTGCATGGCAAGAACAGACAATGCCAGCTTTAGGTTGACGCGGTTGTTTTTTTGAAGGAATAGAATCAATTTTATTATCTTTAGATACATCTTTGCTAGGTTTATTAGAGGGAACAGATCCTTTAGAGTCCGATTTCCTTGTTGTTCTATCTTGCAAACGACGCGCATGACAAGAACAAACAAGGCCAGGTTTAGGTTGACGTGGTGGTCTTTTGGAAGGAATAGAATCAGTTATATCATCTTTAGTTTCTTCTTTGCTAGGTTTATCAGAAGGAACAGATCCTTCAGAGTCCGATCTCTTTGTTGATCTTTCTTGTAAACGACGTGCATGGCAAGAACAGACAAGGCCAACTTTAGGTTTACGCGGTGGTCTTTTTGAAGGAATAGAATCAGTTATATTATCTTTAGATCCTTCTTTGCTAGGTTTATCAGAAGGAATAGATCCTTCAGAATCCGATCTTTTTGTTGATATTTCTAGTAAACGACGTGCATGGCAAGAACAGACAAGGCCAGGTTTAGGTTGACGCGGTTGTCTTTTTGACGGAATAGAATCAGTTATATCATCTTTAGATTCTTCTTTGCTAGATTTATCAGAAGGAACAGATCCTTTAGAGTCCGATTTATTTGTTATTCTATCTTCTAAACGACGTGCATGGCAAGAACAGACAATGCCAGCTTTAGGTTGACGCGGTTGTTTTTTTGAAGGAATAGAATCAATTTTATCATCTTTAGATTCTCCTTTTCTAGATTTATTAGAAGGAACAGATCCTTTAGAGTCCGATTTACTTGTTGTTCTATCTTGTAAACGACGCGCATGGCAAGAACAGACAAGACCAGGTTTAGGTTGACGCGGTGGTTTCTTTGAAGGAATAGAAACTGATGTTCCATCTGATGACATAGAATCTTTACAGAATGATACACGTGAATTTGTTCCTTTCTTTGTTTTATCTTTTGGACGAGGTGGATGTTTCTTCTGACAACAAGGTTGTTTAAAATATTGTGATTCTTTGGTTGGATAACCGGTAACATGATCAGAATCTAATGTTTCACTTGATGTGACAGTATCTTTAGAGAATTGTTGTTGTGGATATGTTCCTTCTGCTGTCTTATCTTTTGGACGACGTGAACTGGGTTCATCCGATGATACAGAATCAGAAAATGATACACGCGACGTTTTATCTGATGGACGACGTGAATGTTTTTTCTGGCAACAAGATTGTTTATAATATTTAGAATCTTTAGCTGGATATCCGGCAGCAAGATCAGATTCTAATGTTTCATCTGATGGGACAGAGCCTTCCGCTATATAATCTTGTGGTCGACGTGGATGTTTCTTTGCAAGACCTGGTTGAGGTTCATTATATTTCGGATGGCTCTTAGAGTAACCAGAATCAGAGAGGTCATCTGATGGAAAAGATTTCTCAGAATCTGGTGTCGAACCTTTTACTTTGCTCATATGGTCATTAGTGCACGAAGTAGGAGCACAAGAAGGAGCACAAACACAAGAGGAGTCATTTATAGGTTTCTTATTATCAGAATCGGATGGTTCATTTGAAGATATTGGATCATTAAAACTTTTTATTTTGCAACAAGATGGAAAAACTGAAGGAGCTTTTTCAGGTTCGCTGTCAGAATCAGCTGGTTTTCTGCGACGCAAAGGGGCAAGATTAGTTACTTCAGAGTATGGTTGTGTATCATCATCTTTTTTGTCGGGTTGTTCATTAAAACTCTTTATTTTGCAACAAGATGGAAAAACTGGAAGAGCTTTTTCAGGTTCACTGTCAGAATCAGCTGGTTTTCTGCGGCGTAAAGGGGCAAGATTAGTTACTTCAGAATATGGTTGTGAATTATCATCTTTTTTGTCAGGTTGTTCTGGAAGATTTGTATCAGGAATGTAATCTATTATATCTTCTGTATGAATGGATTCATCAGAAGACCACTGCGCACTATTTTTTGTCGAAATATCTCCCTCGTCAGAAGAATGACCATCTTCTGTTTTATTATCTTGCAAAGGAGAAAAAACATAAGGCTTAGTACCATCATCTGTTTTTTGAGGGCATATTGGAAATTCTGTATTACCATCAGAGTTATGTTCTTCATCCAAAGGAATAGATTCTGTGGAGTATATTTTAACATCAACAAGAACATTAACACTCTTAGGTGAAATATCTGTTTCATCTGAAGGTTGATCATCTTCTGTTTCTCCAATTTCAGGTACTTTTCTTCTCCAAGGACTCAGATTAATAATTTCAACATAAGGCTCAGTACCATCATCTAATCTCTGAGGACATATTGGAATTTCTGCATTACAACCAGAATCAGATAATTCATCCAAAGGAGGAATAGATTCTGTGGAGTATATTCTAATATTAATATCAACATTAACAGCTTCAGGTACGACATCTGTTTCGTTTGAAGGTTGCTCATCTTGTTTCTGACTTTGTAGCTTTTTACTCCTAGAAGGGGTATGAATAATTATTTGAGTGTAAGACTGAGTGCTTGCATCTTTTTGAGGCTGTAGAGCTTTTTCAGTACTAATTTCAGGATGTTCATCGTCTGTCTGGGTTTGTGACATTTTACTCTTCGAAGGTCCAAGAATAATTATTTCAGTGTAAGGCTGAGAGCCTCGTTTATCTTTGTCAGGAGGTAGAAGAATTATTTTAGTACTAGTTTCAGGTGAAACATCTGTTTCGTCTAAAGGACTTTCGTCATCTTGTATCATATCTTCAGGTTTTCTTTTTCGCCAAGGGGCAAGGACAGTTACTTCACAATAAGGTTGAGTACCTTTATCTTCGTCTTCGGGAGGTAGTGGAACAACTGCCTCAGTACTTTCCGGCGAAATATCTGTATCGTCTGAAGGATGTTCATCGTCTTCTATCTTATCTTTAGGTGTCCTACTCCGCAAAGGGGCAAGATTAGTTACTTCAGAATATGGTTGAGTACCTGTATCTTCATCCCCAGGAGGTGGTGCATCAACTTCCTCAGTACTTGTCGGCAAAATATCACTATCGTCTGATGGATGTTTATCGTCTTCTATCTTATCTTTAGGTTTTCTACTCCGCAAAGGAGCCAGAATAACTATTTCTGTATATGGTTGAGTACTTTTATTTTCATTCTCAGGCCGTGATGGAACATCTTCCGCAATACTTTCAGGTGAAATGTTTCCTTCGTCTTTAATTTTATCAGATTGATTACTCAGTTGCCATCTTTTTAGACCAATATTAGATAATGCATCCGAAGGAATAGATTCAGAGTATGATTCAGAAATTTTGATTTGGCTTTCTTCGTTCTGAGGAAATGCATCTTCCTCTACTTTATCTGTAGATGTATCTAATGATAAAGATGTGGCAACATGTAGAGGTATAGGTTCCTCATATGTGACTTCAGATTCAGGTTTGCCTTGGAGATCAGAAACACTTTCAAATGGAAGACTTTCTACATCATTGAGAGTTTTGTCTTCTGAGTGTTTCTTACAACATGGATTACTATAACTTCTTTTATTCGAAGGAACAGATGCTTCAGAGTACGGCTGAGCTTCTTTGTCATAAGTATGAACTGGTACAATAGGACCTTGTTGTAGAGTAGATTGATCAGAAAATGGTTGCTCATTTTTCGCTCTACTTCCTGATGGCAAACTTCCTTCATCGTCCACTTTTTTATCTGTAGGAGAACCTAACAAAGGTATGTATATAGGTGGAGGTATAGGTTCTTCATGTATCATTTGTTTGTCTTGAAGATTAGAATCAGATAAATCATTCAGTGGCATAGATTCCTCTTGAGGGTAATTATGTCCTTTAGGTTTCTCTTGTGAGGTAGATTTGTAATTTTTTTCTTTTGGACGAGAAAGGCTCTTTTTATGACAACAAGGTTGAACATAATGCTGAGATCCTTTACTTGAGGGACTAGATTCTTCAGAGCACGATTGACTGTTATCATAAGGATCAACAGCTACACTAATTTTATCACGTGGCGAACGAGTGCGTTTTTTCTTATGCTTATCGTGCGGATATTTTTCTTCATGATTACTTTTTGATTTTTCATCATCTTCATCAGTTTTATTATATTTATTAAGGCCAACAGTAGATAATTCATCTAAAGGAATAGAATCTTCTTCACTCTGAACTTTGCTTTCGTGCGAAATATCGTCATCAAAAAATGTTTCAGAAACTTGAAGAGGAGAAAGTTCTTTTTGACAACAAGCAGGTAGACCTTCAATTTTTATGTCATCATCGAGATATAAATTTGTATCTGCTGTTTTTCTGTCATTGTCATGTTTATTTTCATCATCCAATTCATTTTCTGATGAACTCAGATCTGAAATATAAGGACCAATAGACGTATAATATGGACGAGTTATGCTATCATCTCTAGGTGATTTAGATGGTTCCAGTTCTGCTTCTCCACTGGGATAAAGTTTAGTTGTCTTTTTATCAGATTCTTCATTGGTTTTCTGTTGATTATCGTCATGCGTAGATAATTCTACAGAAGTACCTCTTTGAGTTGGCAAGTATGCCTCATCAGCAGGTAATTTAAAATTTATTTTTCTTTTATGAAGAAAAGCAGGAGAACTCGTTTCATCAATTTCATTAGAACTAGTATCCATTGATTTATTATCTGTTTCTTCGGCAGAAGAAGATTCTCCAGGTTTAATTTTTTTAGATTTAGAATATTTTTTATCTTTTTTGATTGCATCAAAACTAGCAGGTTTCTCATAACTTTTATTATCGTAACTTCCAGTTTCTTTCTGAGAATCAGAATCTTCTTCAGAATTTTTTCTAACCCAAGGTTCAAGTTCATTTGATTTCATGATGGTAACATTACTTAATGAGTCCGATCGAACCAATTTATTAGTAGAACCACTTTGTCTAGTAGGCTGCTGGTTTTCAGTAACATAATTTTGTAGTTCATTTTTACTTTCAGCAGTTTCGCCAGGAAGAAGAGATTGTCTTGCCCGTAGTATGGATTTAAGTTCATCTGATTTCATGACGGTAACATTACTTAATGAGTCTGATCGAACCAATTTATTAGTAGAACCACTTTGTCTAGTAGGCTGCTGGTCTTCAGAAACATAATTTTGTAGTTCATTTTTACTTTCAACAGTTTCGTCAGGAAGAAGAGATTGTCTTGCCCGTAGTATGGATTTAAGTTCATCTGATTTCATGACGGTAACATTACTTAATGAGTCTGATCGAACCAATTTATTAGTAGAACCACTTTGTCTAGTAGGCTGCTGGTCTTCAGAAACATAATTTTGTAGTTCATTTTTACTTTCAACAGTTTCGCCAGGAAGAAGAGATTGTCTGGCCTGTAGTATGGATTTAAGTTCATCAGATTTTATGATGGTAACATTACTTAATGAGTCTGATCGAAACAATTGATTAGTAGAACCACTTTGTCTAGGAGGCTGCTGGTCCTCAGAAATACCCTGTTTCAGTTCATTTTTACTAGCAGTAGCTTCTTCAGTAACAAGAGGTTGTTTTACACGTAGTATAGGTTTAAGTGGTCTTTTCTTATCGCTAATATCAGATGAGAATTGCTCATTAGAAGGTTGTTGGTTTGCTGAGACGGAAGTAGAAGACACTTGGTCTAATGAAACTGAATTGTCAAAAGTAGGGTGATCATTATCAAGTGGTGAACCATATTTCTCATACAAACGGGTGATAGCATCAGCCTTCTGACTAGGTCCTTGTGTTTCTTTTTCAGGATATTTTCCACTGATGTCATCTTCTTGAGTTGTTCCTGGTTGCGTAACACGGTCATCGTCTGTGCTTTGTTGATAATCTGGTTGCTTCTTACCACTATCCTGTGTGTGTGAATCTATCGATCTGTTTTTATTGACTTCTTTAGCAATAGATTCAGTAGATTTATCAGTAGTAGATTTTTTGTGTTTCGGACAGATCGGCTCACAAACACAAGGTTTATTTTCCTTTTTACTATCAGCAGGTTTTTCAGCAGAATGGTCATCATCAGATGAACCATATTTCTTATACAAACGAGTGATGGCATCATCCTTGTCGTGAATTAGTACTTCTGTTTCGTGTTCAGAATGTTTTCTACTGATGTCATCTTCTTGCGATGTTGGCGATTGTCTTGATTTTAATGATTCTGGTTGATCTGATTGATTGTCGACAGTGTCCAATGGAACTATTTTATTAGGAGTAGATTTTTTGCTAGAAGGAAGTTGCTGGGCTGCTGATTCGTAAGTAGAAGGCCCTTCATCTGATGGAACTGAATTGTCAGACGTAAACAGCTCATTATCAGATGGAGAACCATATTTTTTATACAAACGGATGATGGCATCATCCTTCATATGAGTTGGTTCATCTGTATCGTGTTCAGGATATTTTTCACTGATATCATCTTCTTGAGCTGTTCGTGTTTTTATTGATTTTAATGACGACGTGTTACTGTCATCAGTGTCTCGACGAGCTCGAGGTTTACCACCATCCACTGTAGAATCAGTCGATTTATTTCTATCAATTATATTAGGATCAAATTCAACGGATTTTTTGTTTCTTGGGGGGAGCTGGTCTTTACAAACACAAGGTTTCATATCATTTTTATTGTCATCAGATTTACTAAGTTCAGGTTCAACTTCCGAAGAAGATTTAGATTTTATATGTCTAGGTTTCTTTATTTTATTGTCACTGATATCAGGTGTTAATGAGTTTGCGTCTGTATCATCAGAAGAAGATATAGCTTTTTTGTCATCAGAAAAGGATTTAGCTTTTGGATCTCTAGATTTTTTTATTTTATTACCTTTAAGAGTCGTTTTCTTTTGTCTCGGAGGTTTCATTATTTTATTATCACTAATGTCAGGTGTTAATGAGTTTTCGTCTGTATAAACATCAGAAGAAGATCTAGTATCTTTGTCGATAGAAAAGGATTTAGCTTTTGTATCTCTAGGTTTTTTATTTTTATTACCTTTAGGAGTCATTTTCTTTTGCCTCGGAGGTTTCATTATTTTATGATCACTAATATCAGGTGTTAATGAGTCTGCGTCTGAATAAACATCAGAAGAAGATCTAGTATCTTTGTCGTTAGAAAAGGATTTAGCTTTTGAATTTCTAGGTTCTTTTATTTTATGACCTTTAGGAGTCGTTTTCTTTTGTTTCGGGGGTTTCATTATTTTATTATCACTGCTATCAGGTGGTAATGAGTTTGTTTCTATATCATGAAGTTCAGGTTCAACACTAGAAGACGATTTATTTTCTTTATCGTCAGAAATGGACTTAGATTTTGTATTTCTAGGTTTCTTTAATTTATTATCACTGATATCCGGTGTTAATAAGTTTGATTTTTTATCACGTAGTTTAGGCTCAACATCAGAAGATTTATCTTCTTTATCGTCAGAAAGAGATTTTGTTTTGCTATCTCTAGATTTTATTATTTTTTTATCAGTGATATCAGATGTTAATGGTATCTTGGGGTCTGTTTCTCTACCATGAAATTCAATGTCGGAAGAGAATTTAACTTCTTTATTATCAGAAAGAGATTTAGATTTTCTAACTTTAGGTTTTTTAATTTTTTTATCACTGACATCAGGTGTTAATGATTTTTCAGAGTTTTCTGAATTCATGCTGGATATGGTAGTTGTTGTATCCGATGAAATAAATTTATCAGGAGTCTTTTTTTTGTGTCTCGGCGGATGCCGATCTTCACAAACACAAGGTTTTGGTTCATTTTTGCTATCATCACTTTCTTCGACAGGAGAAGATTCTCCAGGTTTTGATTTCTTTCTACACTTACAACCTTTCTCATCCTTTTTCTTGGTAACATAATTATCAGGCCTAACATCAGTTTTAATATCGCGACTTTTAGGTTCTTTCTCAGAATCAGAATCTGGTTTAGAGTCTGATTCTCTATCACTAACTTCAGATTCAACTTCAGAAGATGATTTCGCTTCTTTATCATCAGAACGAGATTTTGCTTTGGCATCTCTAGGCTTCATTATTTTAGTTTCACTGATATCAGGAGGTAATGAGTTTGCTTCCACATCACGGAGTTCAGGTTCAATATCAGAAGAAGATTTATCTCCTTTAACGGCAGAAAGGGATTTTGTTTTTCTATCTCTTGATTTTCTTATATTTTTATCACTGACATCAGGTGTTAGTGATTTCTCAGAGTCTGTTCCTCTACTAAGAGATTCAGGTTCAATGTCAGAAGAAGATTTATCTTCTTTAACGTCAGAAAGAGATTTTGTTTTTCTATCTCTTGATTTTCTTATATTTTTATCACTGACATCAGATGTTAATGATTTCTCGGAGTCTGTTCCTCTACCACCAGATTCAGATTCAATGTCGGGAGAAGATTTAATTACTTTAGCATCAGAGAGAGATTTAGCTTTTATATCTCTAGGTGTTTTTATTTTCTTATCACTAGCATTAGGTGTTAATGTTTCTTCAGGACTTACATTCCTTTTACGAGATTTAGAGGAAGATTTTTTGTGCCCAGGAGGATGTCGGTCCGTACAATCACAAGGTTTCGGTTCATTTTTGCTATCATCAGTTTCTTCAGCAGGAGGGGATTCTCCAGGTTTCAATTTTTTTGTACACTTGCAATATTGTGTATCCGTTTTCTTCGTAATAAAACTATCAGGCTTAACATCACTTTCAATATCGTGACTTTCAGGTTCTTTTTTAGAATCAGAAACGTGTTTATCATCGACTTCTCTATCAGGAAGTTCCGGTTCAACTTCAGAAAGAGATTTAATTTCTTTATCATCAAAAAGAGATTTCGTCTCTGAGTCTCTAGGTTTCTTGATTTTATTATCACTAATATCAGGTATTAATGAGTTTGCTTCTCTATCACGTAATTCAGGTTCAACATCCGAAGATATATCTTCTTTATCGTCGGAAAGAGATTTTGTTTTGCTTTCTCTAGATTTTGTTACATTTTTATCACTTAAATCTGGTGTTAATGGTTTCTCAGAATCTGTTTCTGTACCTAGAAATTCAGGTTCAATATCGGAAAAAGATTTAACTTTAATATCATCAGAAAGAGATTTAGCTTTTATATCTCCAGGTGTTTTTATTATCTTATCACTAGAATCAGGTGTTATTGTTTTTTCATTTTTTACATTTCTTTCTTGAGATTCAGGTGGAGGTACTTTATCAGGGGTAGATTTTTTGTGGCCAGGAGGATGTCGGTCTTCACAAACACAAGGTTTCGGTTCATGTTTACTATCATCAGTTTCTTCAGGAGGAGGGGATTCTCCAGGTTTCCACTTTTTTCTACACTTACAATCTTGTATATTCGCTTTCTTCTTGGTAACAATACTGTCAGGCTTAACATCAGTTTCAATATCGTGACTTTCAGCTTCTTTTTTAGAGTCAGAATCTTGTTTAGCATCTGCTTCTCTATCACGAAGTTCTGGTTCAACTTCAGAAGATTTATCTTCTTTATCGTCAGAGAGAGACTTTACTTTTGAATCTCTAGGTTTATTTATGATGTTATCACTGATATTAGATGTTAATGACTTTGCTTCTATATCATGAAGTTTAGGTTTAACATCAGAAGAAGATTTAGCTTCTAAATCGTCAGAAAGTGATTTTTCTTTTGTATCTTTAGATTTTTTTATTTTATTATCACTCATATCAGGTGTTAATGATTTTGATTCTCTATCGTGTAGTTCAGGTTCAGCATCAGAAGAAGATTTATCTTCTTTATCGGCAGAAAGAGATTTTGCTGTATCTCTAGATTTTCTTACATTTTTATCACTGACATCAGGTGTTAATGGCTTCTCAGAGTCTTTTTCTTTAGCAGGAAATTCAGATTTAATATCGGAAGAAGATTTAACTTTTTCCTCATCAGAAAGAGATTTAGCTCTATGTTGTTTTATTTTTTTATCACTGGCGTTAGGTGTTAATGTTTCTTCAGGGTTTATACTTCTTTCAGGAGATTCAGATTGTTGTAACTTATCTCCAGTAGTTTTTTTGCGTTTAGGAGGATGCCGGTCTTCACAATCACATGGTTTCAGTTCATTTTTACTATCATCAGTTTCTTCAGCAGGAGGAGATTCTCTAAGTTTCCATTTTTTTCTACACTTACAATATTTTTGATCCTTTTCCCTTGTATCAGAAATATCATTTTTATCATCTGGTTTTTTCGGTGAATCAGAATCCACTTCAGAATCTGCTATACTAGATTTAGATTTATGTGATCTATTGTCGATATCAGCCATTTTGTTTGATTGACCTGATCCCCCGGCTTGAAGATTATCAACGTCAGAAGAAGATTTAACTCCTCTAGCGTCAGAAAGCGATTTAGATTTTCTTTCTCTAGGCTTTTCACTGATAGCACGTGTCAATGAGTCTTCAGAATCTGGTTCAGATTCAACATCAGAAGAAGATTTAGCTCCTCTAACGTTAAAAAGCGATTTAGATTTTATTTCTCTAGGTTTTTTTATTCTCTTTTCACTGGTAGCACGTGTAAATGAGTCTTCAGAATCTGGTTCAGATTCAACATCAGAAGAAGATTTAGCTCCTCTAACGTTAAAAAGCGATTTAGATTTTATTTCTGTCGATTTTTTTATTCTCTTTTCACTCATAGCTCGTGTAAATAATTCGTCAGAATCTGGTTCAGATTCATCGTCAGAAGAAGATTTAGCTTCTCTAACTTCAGGAAGTGATTTAGATTTTCTTCCTCTAAGTTTTTGTATGTTCTTATCACTAGTTTTAGGTGTTAATAGTTCGTCAGAGTCTGTTTGTGTATCACGACGATCAGGTTCTATTTTAAATTTAGCTTTTCTGTCTCTAGACTTTTTAATTTTTTTATCACTGATAGTACTTGCTAATTGTTCTTCTGAGGTTGCTTTACTATCACGAGATTCAGGTTTATCTGATTTCTTGTCAGCAATATCATCTATTCTATCCGACGAAATTAATTTATCAGGAGTAGATTTTTTGTGTCTAGGAGGATGTCGATCTTCACAAACACAAGGTTTTGGTTCATTTTTACTATCTTTAGTTTCTTCAGCAGATGGGATTTCTCCAGGTTTTAATTTTTTTGTACACTTGCAATCTTTTATACTTTTTTTCTTTGTAACTTTACTATCAGATTTGTTATCAGTTTTAATCTCCGGACTTCCAGGTTTTTCTTTCTGAGAAATAGATTCTTCTTCAGGTTTTGATTTTCTATCACGAGGTTTAAGTTGATCTGATTTCTTGTCGGCAATATCAGCTATTGTGTCCGATGGACTTGATTTATTAGAAGTAGATTTTTTATGTCCAGGAGGATGTCGGTCTACACAAACACAAGGTTTAGAAGAAGATTTACCTTTTCTATCACTGGACTCTTTGCCGGTAGTGTCAACTATTAGCTTTGGCGGTAAATCTGATGCACCAGTATGAAAACTATCATCGTCAGAAAAATATTTATCATTTGCATCACGAGGTTGGTTTATTAGCAATGGCGTTTCACTTGGTGTAGTTTGTACATCCTTATCAGCATTTTCATTGTTTACTGGTGCTGATTCGCCATAAACAAGATCAAAGTTAGAATAATATTTATATTTTCTATCAGGTTGCTTCATTTTTTTGTCACTTATATCAGATGTCTTGCTAATTGTATCAGTCATTTTATTTGATAAAGCTGAATCGTCATCTATTAAATAAGTAGTACCAGAAGGAGTACTAACATTACTAGTACCTTTATCATATGGATGAAGAATACAACACTCAGGGAAATCCGCTTCTCTAGGTACATGAATGGAGCTAGAACCTTCTTTTTTATCTTTTTCAGTAGGTAGACAACATTCAGGAATTGCTGTTGCTTCATCTGTACCACTGTTGTAAGAAGTAGATTTCTCACAGGTATTTGGACAAGGTAGACGATAGTCAGGAAGTACTATTCCTTCAGCTGTACAAGATATATCACTGCAGCAAGAAGAAGATTTTTCAGCGGTAGGAGGTAGACAACATTCAGGAATTTTTGCTCCACTTGTACCACTGTGGCACGAAGTAGATTTCTCAACGGTATTTGGACAAGGTAGACGATAGACAGAAAGTACTATTCCTTCACTCCAGCAAGAAGTAGATTTTTCAGCAGTAGAAGGTAGACAACATTCAGGAATTGTTGCTCTACTTGTACCACTGTGGCAAGAAGTAGATTTCTCAGCGATATTTGGACAAGGTAGACGATAGACAGGAAGTACTATTCCTTCACTCCAGCAAGAAGTAGATTTTTCAGCAGTAGAAGGTAGACAACATTCAGGAATTGTTGCTCTACTTGTACCACTGTGGCAAGAAGTAGATTTTTCAGCTGTATTCGGACAAGGTAGACGATAAATAGGAAGTATTATTCCTTCACCAGTACAAGGGATATCACTGCCGCAAGAAGTAGTTTTCTCAGCGGTATTTGGAAAAGATAGACAACATTCAGGAATTTCTGCTCCACTTGTACCACTGTGACAAGAGGTAGATTTATCAGAGGTATTTGGACAAGGTAAACAATAACCAGGAAGTATTGTTTCTTCACCACTGCAGTAAGAAGTAGATTTTTCAGCCGTAGGAGGTGAACAACATTCAGGCATTTCTGTTTCTTCACCTGTACCAGATGTATCATTGTAGTAAGAAGTAGATTTTTCAACGGTAGGAGGTTGACAACATTCAGGCATTTCTGCTTCTTCACCTGTAGCACACGTATCACTATAGTAAGAAGTAGATTTCTCAACAGTATTTGGAGAAGGAAGACAACATTCAGGAATTGATGCTTCTCCACCTGTACCAGATGTATCACTATAGTAGGATGTAGATTTTTCAGCGGTTGAAGGTAGACAACATTCAGGCATTTCTGCTTCTTCATCTGTATCAGATGTTTCATTATAGTAAGAAGTAGATTTCTCAACGGTATTTGGAGAAGATAGACAACATTCAGGTATTGCTTCTTCTTCACCTATACCACTGTAGTAAGATGTAGATTTCTCAGTGGTAATACGAGAAATATCCTCAGGAGAACCATATTTCATATACAATTTCGTAATTGAATCATCTCTCTTTTTAGGTTGAATATCGGTTGTAAAAACTTCTTCAGAAGGAAAAGACTTTCCATCTGAAATAGTATTTTCAGAACCAGATTTGCTACTAAGATAAGGATGATCTGTTGAGATAGAAGAAGAAGACATTTTGTCTGATGGAACTGAATCAGGTTTCTTACCATTATTATCATCTTTTTGAGCTGTTTGTGATTGTGTAGGTTTTTCAGAGCCTGCATTTGTATCGTGAGCTTTGGGTTCAATATAAGGAGGAAATTTAACTTTTTTATCGTCAGAAGGAGATCTAGCTGTTATATCTTTAGGTTTTTTTACTTTATCATCACTAACTTTAGGTGCAATTGGTTTTTCGGAATCTGTTTTTTTGTCCTGAGGTTTAGGTTCAACTTTAGGAGGAGATTTGGCTTTTTTATCGTCAGAAGGAGATTTAGCTTTCGTATTTTCGGGTTTTTTTACTTTCTCATCACTTACAGCAGGTAGTTCTTTAGAGTCTTCTTTTTTATAAGGAGGTTTAGGTTTAACATTAGAAGGAGGTTCGGCTTTTTTATCATCAGAAGGAGATTTTGGTTTTTTATCTTCAGGTTTTTTTACTTTATCATCACTGATATGAGTTGGTAAAGGTTCTTTAGAGTGTTCTTTACTATCATGAGATTCAGGTTGCTTTGATGAAACGGAAGTAATAGGCTTTACGTCAGAAGTAGGGCGCTCATTATCAGTCTTCTTGTGAGTAGGTACTTGTTTTTCGTGTTTACTTTTGCCATCTTCTTGAACTGTATCTGGTTTCGTGGATTTTAATGGCGACGTATCACTCTCATCGTCTGTGTCTCGTTGACGACCTGGTCGCCCACCACCATCCTGTGTATCCGAAGCTGTAGTTGTCGGACTGTCGGGTCTATCACTACTGTCCTCCTCGACTCGTTTTGAAGAACCATCTTCTGCAACAGGAGGAAATATGACTTTCATACCAACATTTATATCATCGTCTGGTACTATTTTATCATGTGAACTGCTAGCCGCTTTAGATGGTGGATATTGAGGATAATCTTCATTTATAATCCTATGTCTTGGCTTGGAATCTTTGTAACATTCCTTTTTGCAGGGAATTGTACGTGGCTTCTTTGTTCCAAATCTTTTTTCATACTCGTTTTCAATATCTTCATTTTCATTATAATAAGGTTTTTTACGTGGTGGAGGATCTTGCTGACTAACATCAGACAGGCTTTCGTCATCACGAGGATGTGCTCGTTTAGATCTTCTATATGATGGATCTAAAGTATGATCTTCCTCAAAATTTTGGTCATCAGGTTTATCATATGATTTCACAACTCCTGTATCAGGACCATGTTTTATTTTTTTGTTTGGAATTATATCTGAAGACGCTGCATAAATACATTCTTTGGGACATCTTCTATTTGAAGGACCCGATTTATCACCAGCTGATACAGGACGACGTCCTCTCTTGCGAGGTAAATCTGATTTATCTCGAGGGATATTGTCTTCAGAAGGAAGAAAATCGTTACTTATAGGCACGCAAATGGGAACATCCATTTTGTCACAGATATCAGCACAAGATTCTGGCTCGTCTGGCGGAATAATTATTGAATCTTTATCAAATACTTTATACTGTCCCGTATTTTTGTCGTACATAAGGACAGAATCATTACTTTTTTTGCCTTTATTACCAGGCCGAGAAGTTTCGCTAGCTAGAGAATTTGAATCAGAACGTAGTTTATCATATAGGCGACGAGTTGTATCTTTTTCAAAAAATGGTGCGCCTTGTTTTTTACCTGCAAAAGAAGATATTGTAGATAGGTTTGGACTAAGTATAACGCGATATTACTTACCTTTACCATCAGGACGAGATGAAGTATCATTCTTATCATTATCAGTAGGTAATTTTTTATCAAAACCAACAGTTTTCGGTGGTCCTCGACGGATAACAGTAGGATCAATAATAGTACTTTCTTTATCTAAATCCGGAAAGCAACAGTAAGATGTATCGACATCACTTTCTGAAGATATAGTTTGATTAATCCCTCTACAGCTTGGACTACATGACGAAGACTTATTATTCTTCACATAATGGCGATCAGTAGGTGACGTTCGTTCTTTGCTACGAGGTTTTCTTGGTGGTATATTTGAATCAGTGGCACTTTCTTTTTGTGACTCAGTTTTGCAGCAATCAGGAATGCAGCAGTCAGGTATATCTGTACCTCCAGATCTTGGAAATGTATCACTGTAATAAGGACGATCAATTTTTGCTGTTCTGTCATAAGGACGATCATCGGAAATAGTTTCTGTAGATAAAGTTTGCTTAATCCCTCTACAGTCAGGACTACACAAAGAAGACTTAACTTTTTTAATAATTCCTTTACAATCAGGACTACATGAAAAAGACTTAATATTCTTATCATAACCACGAGCATTTCTTGATAATATAGTAGGATCAGTAGCACTTCCTTTTTGCGAGTCAGGAATGCAACAGTCAGGAATACAGCAGTCCGGTAAATCCGCGTCTCTATCCATGTTTTCTTTTTTATCATTAATTCCTTTACGTTCATCAGGTATAGTTTTTCTAGATACATCTGGACTTATTCTTGTTGAAATGTATCCCCTGCAATCAGGATCACATGAGCACTCCTCAGAATCGGAAGATGACTTTTTATCTGGCCAATGTGCTCTTTTTGGTACTTTAGTGGAATCGCTTTGTTTTTGCGAATCATGAAGGCAGCAGTAAGGTATATCTGCTTCTTGATATCTTGGATCTTTTTTGTCATGAGATCGATCATCTTTACTAATACCACTGCATTCAGGATCACATGAAGGCGACAGAGCATTCTTATCTTGACGATTCGTTGGAGATTTTCGTTCACTTATTTTTGTTTGTTGATTATCTGCGTATGGAGATCTGTTGGAGCGTGATGGCCTTTCAATTCCAGTACATTCATCATCACAACCTTCTTCATATGAAGAGGTATCGAAACGAATTGGCCCCGTAACAGCGATTCTAGTTCCAGAAGGAGTTTCATGAACAAGTGTTTTCTTTGCGCCTTCTGCTGCACTATCTGATAATTTAACTTTTACTCTAATTATATGTTCTACATCTTCTGACTCATCTGTAGTTGTAGGTCTTGAAGTGTCGTCATCTTCATGTCCAACCCGCCGTTTAGATCTTTTTTGGCCAACAATATCGGTGTTAGTTCCTGTGTCATCACATGTGCGGCGTTGAGTCTGGGAAAGTTGGTTGGCGTGGGTGATGCCGCAACATTTTTCACAAGATGCGCTAGGTTCACCTGCATTTCCTTGCAGAAATTCATACAAGGGAAGCTTACGTGGAGGTTTTCCTGGTTCTTTAATAAGAAAATTATTGCTAGGAGTGATTTCTCCAACGAATTCATCATGCCTACACGTACAATTACTGTTTCCATCTCCGCCGCCAGATAACATACAACATTTATTTACCAAAACACATATTACACAAAAGAGGACGAATATACCAGCTGTTAAAAAATTGTGGAGGCATTCTAGAGTATCCATTCCCTGATTTTTCTACTAGAATTTACTTTAATTTCATTTTTACTTGAGGAAATTCACGTCAGGATGACAGGCCGAATTTAACGTAAATTTGATATGTTGACATGCGGTTGCTATGGAAACTTAAATACATGCAGTTGGGAAGTGTCAATATTTTAATTTTCGTCATTAATATTTTTAACTAGGCGTTGCCTCATTATCCTCGACTGTATTTTTAAACTGATTATTTCTTCATGCACGTGTCGTTTATAATTGTAACTTGAGTTAAGAAACAAGAGACATATGCATGCATTTAAAAAGAAAACAATTTGCTGCTATATTTAAATTTATAAAAAAAACTGGCATTGAAATTAAAATAAAACAATTTAGTTATTATTTCTTTTAAAATGGTTATCTTGACCTTAAATCTAACAACAAACATTTTAATCAGAAATACAAATATAATAAAAATAAATATAAATACATCAACATGCGTTCTACCCATTACTGGGTTTGGCACTCTACCGAAGCAGATCTCGGTAAGTGATATAATTTGTGCGTAAAGTGCGGTTACCAGCAGTCAAATCACTGCCTCCAAAGATTGGTGGAGGAGCCACAGAGGTAGTTTTAAAATGATGGAAATTGTTTGTCGCTTGAGGGAATCGAACCAGAGTTCTCAGGATTCTCAGGCCGACTTGATACCACTGAGCTAGCTACCCGATAAATTTGAAAAAAGGAAGGTAAGTATTGAAGTACGAATTACGTAATTATCTGCATTTAGTAACAACGTATGAATTAAGTGATTTACATTCCATGTCATTCAAAAACAGCTTTGTTTACGTTAGTAAAAAGACCGCATATTTTTATAAATTTTTATTTGCGAACGCGTATTTTAACACTGTTTGTTTACATTAAAGTTACAATGTAAATAACTTATACAGGGATACGTTATTTCAGAAAATTGTAAATAATAAATAACTTCCGTCTCCCAACTTGATAGAAATAGAGTTGTTATTAGTTTTCATCGTTAATGAAATTTTGCTTCAAAAAATTGCATACTTCATTATATGGCTTTATATTTCTTTTTCAAAGAATATTATTGCATTATTTTTGTAATATCAGTTATTATGTTTTAAGAGAGAAAAATACAGGTATATTTACACATATGCACGAAAAATTTATTGACAGTCATTTACAGAATGATTGAAAAAACAATTAACATATGGAAAAAAAGTTTTTTATTGATTTGTGAAAAAATTTATGAATAGAAAAAGTTTTTATTTCTTAAAACCCATATATTAATCATGAAAACATATTTATCACTTACAGGGTATTCAATAATAGCATTTTTTTGTAATTGTTAACAAGACTAAAGAATTCAAATTGTTAAAGATAGATAAAAAAATTATTAGTAAGAAAAGTTTGTAAT
Organism: Pterostichus madidus; assembly: GCA_911728475.2. Lineage (NCBI taxonomy): Eukaryota > Metazoa > Arthropoda > Insecta > Coleoptera > Carabidae > Pterostichus > Pterostichus madidus. The sequence goes on from OU452306.1 coordinate 31,137,217, forward strand.
CATCATTAATTTTTGCAATGTAAAAGCGGTTTTCAAAATATATTTTTACAAATATCAACCAGTAATAAAATAAATGCTTAAAAGCAGGGTTTGAAACTGGAAAAATATCGATTAAAAAATAAATACAAATCGAAAACGCTAAGTTTTTAATGGTTTTTGTTCAAAAACCGGATAACTGTTTTTAAAACCGGTTAAAAATTAATTAATTTATTTTAAATTATTTATTTAAATATTGAACGTGTTTTTGGCATTGCTCATTTTATTCGCATTTTAAACAAATATACCCTAAGCCCGTAGAAAACACGCTCCACAAACATACGTATATACATACATAACATTACGATATATCCCATCAAATAAAGTAGCACAAACCCTAAAATCATTCATAAAACATTTACTCGTCAGATTCATCAAATAATCGGTCCTGGTCAAACATTCCCATTCTAACACACCATCCTCGTTTCAACCACATTTATAGATTCCTCCACATAAGCTAATTTACTCATCACAAAACAAACCTTCAATCACATTTAACCAATAACTTTTATGCACATTTCATTTATCTTTTTTCTACGTACGCAAAACATATCAAATTACTGACGCTTACCCCTCTTACAACGAATGTAACAATGAATCTACAAAGAAAGAAGAAAGCGAAAACCAGCGTTTATATTTGAAGCAAGCTTTTATATTTGTTTTTGACAAAATTTTCATGATTCAACACTGCATTTTACACTTTAATTGAATTTCAAACGATAACATATTGTATAACGAATGACGCAATTATAATTATAGCACAAAATTGAAATGTATGGTCAAAAATAAGGGGTTATACTACCCAGGGGACTAAAAAGTGAACCTTTTTTTGGATTTTTTTTAATTCCTAAATCAATGGATTAAAATGAAATTTTGAGACTTTATTGCACATATATTAAGATTAGATTAAGATTAGAATATTTCTTATTTAATTTCTTATTTAATTTTACTATTCAAAATGGCGTTCTGGCACTAGATAACTCGAACAAATGTGTTTTTTAGGAGGAAATCGGCGTGCACAGTATCAGTCTCCGTACAAAAATAATTTTTTCCTTAATCTACGCATACATTAGTTTTTCTTTGGAAGTACCCAAGATTATAATTATTTTTTTGAAAATTCACAAATTGGTAACAATATTCATTTTTTTTGATTTTTTGTCAAAAGAACGAACTGAAATTGTTTATTGCAAATGTAATTATTTATCATTCTTATAAATCGTGTGTACTTCGAAATATACTCTAGCTAAGAAGCTACAGTTAAAATTTCAAGTAAATCAGATAAAAATTGAGCGAACTACGCTGCACTCCAATTTGAAAAACATAGTTTCGCGAAAAACGTGTTACTATATGAAATATTCAAAATATGGGCATGCTATTTTTTTACCTGTACTCTACTATCCCAGCACCATACTGCCCTTCCAAGCATGCATTTCACTCTTTAACCTCTTTTCTAAGCGTCGTCATAAGGTCTTCCCGAGCGCTTTTATGATGATTCTATGCTAAGCGACATTTTCAAACGTTTCAGAGCGCTTAAAGGCATCTAAAAAATAAGCTTTTTCAAAACTTGTCTCCCAAAATAGTTTTTGAATATCATTTTCAAATAGTTTATGCATCATTTAAGCAAATAAAAAAAAATGGTAAAACATATTTGCTGGGTAGTATAACCCCTAAAAATATTTTGACACGACTGCAATTTATTGCTAACCATAATATTTTGTAAATTTGAAATAATGATTCTTTTTCTGCTCAAAAATTGTTTATATTTATTACGGTTAAGATTTATCGGCCTTTTTTTGTTAAGCAAAATATCGGTTTCGAATTCAGTGAAAAATCACGTTTTGTGATAAAAATAACGGTTAACAGGTTGTTTAAACTGGTGTCTTGCCTTGGTTAAAACACGGCAAAAGTTTATTTAATTTTACAGAATAACTAAACATATTTTACACATTTCAACGTGACCGCATTCTTTTCAATAAGCACACGGTATCCAACAAATTTTTGTCTCCAAGGTCGTCGGATTTATCGAAGCTAAATGATTTTTTGTTGAGATATTTAAAAACTAAAGTTTATTATAATCTTTCATGGAGACAAACGCAATGAGAGCTAATGAAAAGAATTCGGAAAGAATGCAGAAATATTACGACACCACAATTTTAAAATGTCACAAAAAGTGTTAGACGCTGTTTACAGAAACACGGGCGTATCTAGGATTTTTTTACGGGAGAGACTCAAATATAAACAAATATTTATTTATTTGTTACTCTGCACAACAGGAACAAAATCCCAATTACAGTACAGAGGGCCTACAGTTTATAGTGAAATCCGAACCATTCAGACACAATCGAATTTTTTTATATAGCTCCTGCTTGGTAATCAAGAAATACAAGTTTTACCTCGCTTTTATTCACTGGGCTACGATAACCAATATTAGAAAAATGAATACAATTTAAACATAAATAAATAAATATATCATCACGCCTTTTACCCATTACAGGGTGTGGCACTCTACCGAAGCAGATCTCGATAAGTGATATATTTATGCGCGTGAAGTGCGGTTACCAGCCGTTGTCACGGCCCCGAAAGATGTTAGTGGAACACGGGTAATTTTAAATTGGTGAAAATGTTTTGTCGGCTGTGGGGATCGAACCAGGGAACAACATCTATCTCAAAATGTAGAAAATAGAGAAGCACACTGTTTACTTATTAGAAGTTTATTGACTAATGTTTATTACATTGAGATAATTTTAAGGTACTATCATGGAAGCATTTAACCCGGATTATAATGAAATGTAAATATGTTATTTTTCATGTGTTTCTACACTAGTATGCAATTTTTTTTTAAAGTTTACCGTTGTTGAGCTGAGTAATGTAAAGTTAAAGTCGACCAAAATTGCATTGGCGTTATAGGAACTGTACCTCGCGAGGCAGCTTACTGCGTAATACATTCATATATTATAGTTATTTTTTAACAAAAAACTAACACACAGTACATCATGTAAAGATAAAGGTATGAGAATTAAAAAATCCATGCCTTACCGGATTAGTTTAAAAGAAATTGGCGATGGAAGTTGGATATTCTATGATTTTTAATGAAACTGTCAGAAATGATTGGCAACGTTGCACGGGTAGACAGAGATGGTCGCACGCGTAAACAGAGATGATCGCAAGCGTAGACAGAGATGGTCGCACGAATAACAAAGAAAGAACTATGAAAGTTATTATTTCGATCAGTAAAATATATTAATTTTAATACAAAAAAAAATATTACATCATTTTATATTTATTTATTTGTTGTTACAGTTGATAATAATTGCTTTGCTGCATTTTTCTCATTTTTCTTATGAACTGTCAACAGGATGTATCGATAATACAGTTACGTTTCGTACCGTGCTTGTGGTTGTAACCTGGTTGTCATAGCTTCTGATGTGTAAAATCATACACTGCTATTGGTTGGCATGAAACATTCACTTCCAAAAATTTTGTATGTTACTGAATTTCATAAACTAGTTAAATAGTTTTATTTAATATATTCAATGTTATTGTTCATTATACGATATTTGCAGCGAAATGTTAATTCTGTTAATAACCTATACCATACAAAAATGTAATAATTAGTTTTATAAACTTTTTACGTTACCTGCACTTTTGTATGAGACTGTCATGATAGAACCACCTTAAGGTGCTGGATGACCACATTCTTAGATGTAGTTGGTCGAAATATCTCATTAAAATGTGATTTGTGTTTATCGACTGTGGGGATCGAACCAGGGTTCTCATGATCCACAGGCCAACTCGACACCACTGAGCCATTACCCCATTAGAATTTATAATAAAATAAACAGAAACAAAATAAATATAAGTTTAAGAAAAAAAGGAGATGTATATGCAACATAAAAAATTGCCGTTAGAAATAAAAACTACATGTATCACGCACATATATTTAAATATCTTGGAATTGTATTCTTGGTGGATTTAACAATACAAAATTATTTATAACTTCCGCGGGGTCCACAATTATATCGCGATGAATATATAATGAAACTAGTCCCGACAACCTTTCCTTTGTTATTGTAAAACGTAAATATGTTTTCAACAATTTTAATGTCGAAAAAGAGCGCTCAACCGAGCATGTCGTCTCTGGAAAGCATAAAAGGAATTGAAATTATATTTTAATATGTATCAATTAAAATATATAGCTTCTATAAATTTTAATATATATATATATATATATATATATATATATATATATATATATATATATATATATATATATATATATAGATTTGCGTATTGTGTAAAATTTACAGAAAAAATAACATCTTTTTATTTCAGGGAGGTGCCTACTAAATCCGCCACTGTAAAAATATGTTTCGTTGATCTGTACAATTAAATACAGTATTTTAGTCTCTTAAGCATTTTTTATACCGATAATTCTATTTAGGGCGGGGGATGAAAATATTTATCGGCTGTGGGGATCGAACCAGGGTTCTCAAGAGCCACAGGCCGATTCGATACCGCTGAGCCACTACCCCATTAATGTTAATCATGATTAAATAATAATTAAAACTATGGTTTCCATTATTATTTAATCATGATTAACATTAATCGAGAATGAACCGGTGATTGAAAAACTGGACCTAAAATTTGTAAAATAAAAACATTTGATGGTCGCTATCATATTTCAAAAATGTATTTAGAGGACAAATACAAACATTTATTTTAATACAATTTTTGTCCTTCTCAAATAATAAGGATATTTTATTCTTGTTAATAATTAATATATATATAGTTTGTAATAAATACATATTTCTTTACCAATATATTAAGAAAATAGGAAATTCAATATTAAAATGTTCATTAAACGATATCTCTTTCCTTATTAATTGTAGAGTAATTGAAAAAAAAAATGGTCAGAATGAAAAACTGCCTCTAATGACTAAGTTTGTTGTTCAATTGTTTCCTATGTACGAGTTACCGTATTTTTCGGACTTTAAGACGCACCTTTTTACGTAGAAAAAGGGACTCAAATTTTGAGTGCGTCTTATGGTCCGAAGGTAATATTAAAATATTTTTTTAATAAATCGTCTCTAAATTCATTAAAAAAATCATGCGAGAAGAGTGGAATAAATGGATGGCGGTGCCAAATCATGATGTCACCGCAACAGGATGTATGAAACGACCAACAATTTCAGAACTTTGTACCTGGCTGAAAAATTCACGGGAAGCTGTGAAAGAAGAGACGATTATAAAGTCATTTAAAAAATGCGGAATAAGTAATGTAGTAGATGGTACTGAAGATGACACAGTTTTTGAAAGGAGTGACAACAATAGTTCAGAGGAAAGTAATACGAACGGTGACATTAACGAGACGAATGATAGTACCGAGAGTGAAGATGAACTGAATATTGCTAGTACGAGTTATGTTAACAATACTCGTAAATCAAAATTATGATCCGAAAGTAACATTAAAATATATTTTTCTAAAAATCATCTTATAAATTTGAAGTGCGTCTTATCGTCCGATGCGTCTTATAGTCCGAAAAATACGGTATATGCAAAAGAAAATACACGATTTAAGGTAATTATCAGAATGCCATGAGAAATTAAACAATACCTAATTATTTGTTTTTTTTTTCTGACATATCAGATAGAATTGATATTTATTTTTATTTATTATTATTAGAACTTATGATTAGAAGTAAGGAACCAGTTATTTTTGAAAAAAAAAAATCAGATTTGAAGTGGTAAATCAAAAGAAATGTCAAATCCATCGGAAATAAAGAAATATAAATAAAAATTGTTTTACGTGTCATGGCACTTTGATAATGGCCTTAAATCGTGTATTTTATTTTGCTTCCAACTCGTACATAAGAAAAAAATAGAACAACTAATTTACAGGGTGATCAAAAGGAATTGTTATAGTTGGCAATACAATTCCAGAGATCTTTTTATTCCACAGTTGGCACAACGTCAGATAAAGGCGGAAATGCTATTTGACATTTCTAATAAATACAAATAGGTTATGTCAGGAGTCTGACAGCTAATAGAATTTTGACTTTTTAAGTAATAGAAATACTTTAGAAATAAATGTAATAATTAATGTACTCAAATTTAAATTTTAAATGTCACTGTCAACAACAGGAAATGAATTTATGTCTCAGGCTTACCAATTTCAAGTAGTTTTTTTTATTGTCAACTGTAACAATTTCTTTTGATCACTCTGTAGTAGTTACATGCAGTTTTTTATTCTCAACATATTACTTCAATGCACTTCTGTTCTAAAACTAACAGGTAAAGGAGAATGAAAATTTTATCACTAAATTTCCTATGTTCTGCAAAAAAGTAAACATTCGGTATATATAAATTGATAGCTTTTTGCACTTATTCTTGAAAATTATTTTAGTTTTATTGGAGCACTTCTGTATTATCGTCAGCTATAATTTTTCTGACTGACGAATTACATCTGTGAGCAGCACTAACATCTTTGGGGTCAATGATTTAACGGGTTATAACTGCACAACATGCGCAAAAATTACTTATAGATATCTGCTACAAAAAGTACCACAGTCAGAGCTAGGTAAAATGACGTCATAATAATTTTAGTTGAGAATAATTTTCCAAGGTTTCAAGTTGTTCATCGTTCATCCTTCAATAATATTTACTTGGTTATATGATTTTACTGTTACGCAGTCCATCAAGTTGTATAATAACGGAGTTCTCTTGCCCATAATTGGGTAGATTAAATATATCATTACGTCTTTTACCCATTACTAGCTGTGGCACTCTGCCGTAGCAGATTTCGGTGATATATTTTCCATGTAAAGTGCGGTTACCAGTCGTCAAATTACAGCCCCCAATGATCTTAATGGAGGAAAAGCCACAGGAGACCGATTCTAATTCGTAGCAACCAAATATTTAGTTGAATGACGTATTTTTGATTTAGTAAAATTTCTAGGGAATTTATTTTCTACTGTTGGTTACAAAGATCAGACTATACAGGATGGTCCATTTAAAGTGTTATCAGGAAATATCTCGGAAACTATAAATTTTACGCAAAAATGACCTAGACGAAAAACAATCGTACAAAAGGGGGCCATAATAACGAAATATTGGTTTTGTCCTAGATGGCGCTGTTGTCGCTAAATCATGGTCAACTAATTTTTTAAAATGAAAACCCTTATTTTTTATTAAAGAATCAGATTCCTCGTTAAAAAAAAGAAGAATTTATTTAATTCACTTTTTCGTCAGCATGATAGATGACGCTGTAATCGCGAAAAATGATGTTGCTTTCGGACGTTCTTGTATTAGAGTTTGTTTGTGAGTTTGTTAGTTTTTGTTTGTGTGCGTGCAAACTCACACGCACACAAACTCAAATAATACACACACACACACAGCCGCGCGCATAAGCACTAGGGTTGTTGTAAATAAGTTTGTACTTACAATTTGGTTCAACAAATAACAAAGATTTATTCACACTTACTACATGGTTGGAGTTGTCGAGTTCCTACTGAACTCTCGTATTGACTATCTGACTATCGACTATACCGAGTGTGTGACTACTGTCGTTATAACTGACCTAACGCTACTATATATCTAATTAGAAAAGTACTAAGTCAGCAAATAGGTAGCTACTTACGTCAAACAATACTATTTAGAATACTTGACCTCATTACAACATGCTCTACTTTACTTAATTGTATTCACTAAGAATGTGCTGACTTTGACTTGTTACAACACTTTAAATGGACCACCCTGTATATTTTGGTTTGGTATTTCTGAAAAACTTATTGCCGCTTTTTTTGATTGTTTGTTGTTAACAAGTCCACTTTGTTGATTGATATCTTAACTATGTTTCTATATTTAGTATTATTTATTAAAATAACCAAACTTTTCCAAACACGGCACTGCAAATCATAGGAATAGGACGTAGCGACTAAGTTAGCGACTGGTCTAAAGCAGTTGCTAGCAGAAGTCGCTAGAAAATGTCTAGTCGCCAATAATGACATCACATGTAAGTTACATTTTATCCCGCAAGGTGGCTACACTATCGGTAGCGACAACAAATGATATCAAACCAGTCGTTACAACTGGTTGCTACGAATTGGAATCGGTCTGGGGTAGTTTTAATATGGAGAAAATTGTTTGTCGGCTGCGGAAATCGAATTCGAGTTTTCAAATTCACAGGCCTACGCGATAACACTGAGCTACCTACTCTGTTGTACAAAGTAGCATAAATAAATAAAATCAGTTTGTCAGCTGTGGGAATAAAATTCGGGTTCTCAAATTGGGTAAATATTTTAAAAATTTTATTATTATGGGCAGATGTACTGATTGGTTAACTCTGTTGATAGTTCACGGATTCAAACCTCGCTGACTTTAATTTATAATAAAAAATACAACAGCAGAAATAAGGGCGAGGGAAGAGTAGCACATGGATGCCCGAATCTAAGGAATACAACCAATTAGGTTTAATATATTTTTTACACTTATAAATGGATTTTTTTCTATGGGTTAATGGCTCAGTGGATCCTAAGAACCCTGGTTCGATTCCCACAGCCGACAAAACATTTTTATCAATTTAAAATTACCCCTGTGGCTCCCCTCACCACTAACATCTTTGTGGGCCGTGATTTTACTGCTGGTAATCCAACTTCATGCGCATAAATATATCATTTACCGAGATCTGCTTCGGCAAAGTGCCACACCCAGTAATGGGTAAAAGGCGTGATGATATATTATTTATTTTATAATAAAATTTTTGTAAAGTTTGCATTACTCTTACTATATTGTCTAGATTTTATACTTATCTGGGTAAATTTGCTTTTAACATGAAAATTATAACTAGTACGAATTTTTTAAGAACTCTCATCCCTCACTCTTCTAATATATTTACTGCATTAAGGAGTCTAAGCGCAGTGGTGTACCTAGGGGGATGCGGTGGGTGCGGCCCGCACCGGGCGGCACATATTTTGGGGCGGAATTTTTTAAATTTAGTTTCAGTTGTATACAACAACATATTCACTTCATAAGTTTACTATACGATTTCTACGAATTATGAATTACTATATGATTTCGAATATCATTGTCAAGTCAATGTAGGGTTGAAAATATTATCTCGAAAAATTCCTTTATTACTGCCTAATTTAAATATGCCATCCAATGGCAAAAAAGTTCCCCACCTATAGTTTGTCTCAATTGCAATTATTTATTTATGTTTATTAATTTAATGGAGTAATGGCTGAGTAGTTTCGAGTTGGCCTATGGATCTGGAGGATCCTGGTTCTATTCCCACAGCCGACAAACAATTTTCACCAAATTAAAATTACCCCTGAGGCTCATTCACCACTAACATCTTTGGGGACCGGAATTTGACGGCTGGTAACCACACTTCATGTAAATAAATATACTACTTACCGAGATCTGCCTCGGCAGAGTGCCACACTCAGTAATGGGTAAAAGTCGTGATGATATATTTATTTTATATTTATTTTTTTAATTTATAAAAAGTACCATTTGATTGACTTAGAAAGGGCGGCAAATTGGAGACCGCCCTGGGAGGCAAAAGTTCTATGTACGCCACTGTCTAAGCGTCCTCCATTGGTCTTTCCTTTAGTGTGGCAATTTTTTTTATGAAATTTCTATTTTGCGGAGACTATAACTTTTATAATTATTATCGATATGTACTCGTATGATTAAATATAACTACGTAAATGATCGACTTATATTATTATTATTACTTTTGTTAGAATTATTTAATCCCTCACCGCATATATTAAAAGCAACCCTTCTTTGTGCTGTCTCTGAACATGCTGTGCCGTCATCCGAACCAAAGGTCGTCAGTTCGAATCCGCCTGTCGACAAAGTATGATTTGTCGTTAAAATAAAAAAATACAGTTACTTGTATTAATCATATTCGGGCGCTATAAGCTAGTCACTTATACATATACCTTAAAAGTAAGTAACATCGACTACGGAAACCGGCAGTACGGCAGCGTAAAAACTGCGGCTCGGTGTGCCCGGTAGACCCAGGCCCAATTTGGGCTGTAGTGCCATTGAAGAAGAAATAATAAACGAACAAATGAAAATAATTTAAGACAGTTTAAGAGATGTTTTGGGTAAAACGTTGTATTGGACTCGTGAGGAATGCATACTAGTCCCTCAAGGAAAGTAACCACTCGCCCTTCAGCCATTGTGGCTAAAAGTTTTCCTGTGTGACATCGTGACTAATATATCAAATTTAATACTAGTACAATAAATTACTATTTTTCCGTAACTCGAAATTTCTATAACTCAAATTAATTTTGCGGTCACTTGACATTCGAGTTATAGAGGTTCGACTACAATTGTATATTTTTTCATATGTTTACAGATGTTTATCTTAAAATGTTCTGTTTTTGAAAAACTTTTTTTTTAATTTCTTTCATAATAAAATTTAATCTCCTCTCCGTCGATTTTTTCCCGCCTTTCCAAATTTAAAATCTGATCATCCTAATTAAACAGATTACGAAAATCATATATATAATATTTTTTTCAAATTTGGTAATTAAAAAATAAATAAATATATCATCTACCCATTACTGGGTGTGGCACTTTGCCGAAGCAGATCTCGCTAAGTGATATATTTTGCACGTGAAGTGCGGTTGCCAGCCGCCAAATCAATGCCCCCAAAGCTGTTAGTGGTCAGGGAGCCACAGGGGTAATTTTAAAATGGTGAAAATTGTTTGTCGCCTGTGGGAATCGGACCAGGGTTCTCAGGATCCACAGGCAGACTTGATATCACTGAGCTAGATACATCATACAAATTTGCTAATTAATTATAATAAAATCTGTATCACTTTTTGAACATTACTTTTTCATAGCTCCCACATACATATATCACATCTGACATCTGTCATGAATAAGCTTGTAATTTTACTTCGGATTTCCAATAAATTACAGTGCTATCATACTCAGAAATGGGTACGCTTACCCTGCATGTTATTCTTCCATAGATAGATTGGTAATTGTAAAATTATAGTTTACAATCTCTAACCTTGCTATTGCTCCATAAATGTTTACACCTTTGAAATATTCTGTCATAAAATAATATAAAAACAAAACATTAGAAGAATTGAAAGCAACTTTCAATCTCACCTCGACTTAGTGCGTGCTACAGCACACAGCCTCTGCTCTACCAAGTGTTATAGTACATTCTGGGTTATATTTAGCTGGTTGGCGGCCACCATGGCCACAGCGACCGCCGCGACGCTCTCAGCCACAGTGGCTACCGAGACATCGCGAGACCTGCGGCTTGTTGTCCGACGTCGTCACGACGGCGTGTTCGCACGAGGAGTTCACAGTGGTTGAGTGTTCACAGCACTGACAGACTTAGAGGACATGAATGCCAAGGGGATACGCAGGAAGAAGAGCTCTCTCTCTGAGGTCAAGGTTGCTGTCATTGGCGCGCCCACTGTTGGGAAGAGTGGTAAGAATTCAATCAGCAACTTGTCAAAATTAACAATCGAATGGTCAAATCGCAAAAAAATGCGACTGTGTCGAAATAGTAAGAATTCCACTATATGCTGTAAGTCCTTTTTATAATAATTGGGATTATATTCTTGGATAGTGTAACAAATAAATAAATAATTAATGCCTGGCAAAATTTTGTGGACAATTAGATATAAAATCAAATCTAAAGTCTATCAACTTAGACACGGATGTATATTTTAATTTTCATTACTAATAATATCCACCGTATCTTCTTCAAACATCAAACATAATAAATATTGCATGAAATTAATTTTGATACTGTTCCAAAGAATAAGTTTGGTTTACTTTGTTTTAACTCTTATTTAAAGATACAGTTTTTGAACCTTTATGAATATTTTGTCCACATATTTTCATAATTTCAAAAACTACTCCTGTGGCTCCTCCACCACTAACATCTTTGGGGGCCGTGATTTGACGATGTAACCGCACTTTACACGCAAAAATATATCACTTACCGAGATCTGCTTCGGCAGAGTCCCACACCCAGTAATGGTAGAAGGCGTGATGATATATTAATTTTTTATTTTATATTTTAATTTATATTTTTATATGGATGGCTCAGTGGTATCGAGTCGGCCTGTGGATCCTGAGAATCCTGGTTCGGTTCAAAGCCGACAAATATTTTCACCACATTAAGATTTACCCTTGTGGCTCCTCCACCACTAACATCTTTCGGGGACGTGATTTGACGACTGGTAAACCGCACTTCACGCGCAAAATATATCATTTACCGAGATCTGCTTCGGCAGAGTCCCACACCCAGTAATGGGTAGAAGAAATGATGATATATTTATTTTTTATTTTATATTTTTATTTATATTTTTATTTGGGTGGCTCAGTGGTATCGAGTCGGCTTGTGGATCCTGAGAATCCTGGTTCGGTCCAAAGCCGACAAATATTTTCCCCACATTAAAATTACCCTTGTGGCTCCTCCAACACTAACATCTTTGGGGGGCGTGATTTGATGACTGGTAACCGCACTTCACGCGCAAAATTTATCACTTACCGAGATCTGCTTCGGCAGAGTCCCACACCCAGTAATGGATAGAAGGTGTGATTATATATTTATTTTTTATTTTATATTTTAATTTATATTTATATATGGATGGCTCAGTGGTATCGAGTCGGCCTGTGGATCCTGAGAATCCTGGTTCGGTTCAAAGCCGACAAATATTTTCCCCACATTAAAATTACCCTTGTGGCTCCCCCACCACTAACATCTTTGGGGGACGTGATTTGACGACTGGTAACCGCACTTCACGCGAAAAATATATCATTTACCGAGATCTGCTTCGGCAGAGTCCCACACCCAGTAATGGGTAAAAGGTGTGATTATATATTTATTTTTTTTTATATATTTTTATTTATATTTTTATTTGGGTGGCTCAGTGGTATCGAGTCGGCTTGTGGATCCTGAGAATCCTGGTTCGGTCCAAAGCCGACAAATATTTTCCCCACATTAAAATTACCCTTGTGGCTCCTTCACCACTAACATCTTTGGGGGCCGTGATTTGTCGACTGATAACCGTATTTCACGCGAAAAATATATCACTTACCGAGATCTGCTTCGGCAGAGTCCCACACCCAGTAATGGGTAGAAGACGTGATGATATATTTATTTTTTTATTTTATATTTTAATTTATATTTTTATATGGGTGGCTCAGTGGTATCAAGTCGGCCTGTGGATCCTGAGAACCCAGGTTCGGTCCAAAGCCGACAAACATTTTCACCACATTAAAATTACCCTTGTGGCTCCCCCACCACTAACATCTTTGGGGGCCGTGATTTGTCGACTGATAACCGTATTTCACGCGAAAAATATATCACTTACCGAGATCTGCTTCGGCAGAGTCCCACACCCAGTAATGGGTAGAAGGCATGATGATATATTTTTTTTTATATATTTTTATATGGGTGGCTCAGTGGTATCGAGTCGACCTGTGGATTCTGAGAATCCTGGTTCGGTCCAAAGCCGACAAACATTTTCACCACATTAAAATTACCCTTGTGGCTCCCTAACCACTAACATCTTTGGGGGTCGTGATTTAACGACTGATTGTCGCACTTCACGCGCATAAATATATCACTTACCGAGATCTGCTTCAGCAGAGTGCTACACCCAGCAATGGGTAAAAGGTGCGATGAGAAATTTATTTATTTATGTTTATTAAATATTTTAATTTTGAGTTGAGTTTGATTCCCAATAGCTGACAAGTAATTTTCAACAAATTAAAATGACTCATGTGACTCTGCTTCCAATAACATCTTTTGGAGTCGCAATTTTCCGACTGATATCCAAACATCACGCGCAAAATATATCGATAACTGTTACGTCAGAATGTCACATCTAATAATGGGTAAAAGACGCGCAGATATTTATTTATTTAAAATTATAATCTTAAATGAATAAAAAAAAAACTGTTTAGTTAAACGTGCTAATAGGTTATTCTTCTTTAACAAAATATACATTTTTTTTCATTTTTTCGTAGCTAACAAAACAAATAAAAATTTATAAAAACAAATCTAAGAAGTATTCTAAAAGAATTTTATTATTTGTATTCTGCATCATCATGAATAAATATTGAATAAATAAATATGTAATAACGATTTTTACTTAAGTGTACTAGCTGTGTATTTGTAGATTTCAGTGAATGACATATGAATAAAATAATGTTCGTATTTTACTTATTTCATTTAATAAATAAATATATCATTATGCCTTTTACTCATTACTGGATGTGGCACTCAGCCTTAGCAGATCTCGGTAAGTGGCATATATTTTGCGCGAGAAATGCAGTTATCATGATCCTCAAAGATGTTAGAGAAGGAGTTACTGGAGTAATAATTTTAATGTGGAGAAAATTTTGTCGACTGTTAACGCGATTTTACTGAGCCATATAATAATCATAAATTATTTGAATCAAATTATCCTGACATATTTGTCAGACAATATACCTAAATTAATCTGGATAACCCGTTAAGTACTGCCATGAGATTATTTCGTGTTTCTGTTGCAAAATTGTTTAATTTAGTTTCAAAACCAGTGATAGAACTTTCCATATCTTAAACTTGTCATTTTGCTGAGTAGTATATAATTTTGGGTATTGTGAAAATAAAAAACTTATGAGAAAATAATTGACAATCGGTTAAATGCCATTTTAAAAATATTTTTTCCTGAAATCGACAAGAAAGTAACTACTTTCCTGATCAATTTTAGTATGGAAAGTGGATTTTTACCAAAACCGTCATGTAAAGTACGTATCCAAGGTTACTCCAAAAATAACAGTCTAGTAAAGTACAAAACAGTCTAGTAAAGACTTTACCAGACTCTTGTGTATTTTACCAGACTGTTATTTTTGTTGTAACCTTGGATACGTAGACAGCTATCAATACAATTCATATAAAAAATGTAGACATTTATTCAGATGACCACTTATGAAAGTAACCATAACATCATAAACTACTACGGAAAGTTGAAAATAACATACACTAATATGTTAGCATAACGCACACTTCTAACATATCAGGTAAAGTTTCACTGATTGACAACAGATGGCGTTACGGTGAAAAAAATAATAAAATCAATGAAAAGAATTTGAATTATTATATAAATCGAAGTTTTGGCAGATTTTTCAACACATTTGCACAGATAAATCTTTTTTTTTTTAATTTATAATTACTAATATTTTTGCATTATTCAATATTTTGACTTTCCGGTTAGTTGGTATCACAATACTTAACCTCAAACGTCAACGCTTACCTACAAAAACGCATCAGTTGTCACAATGTAACAACATTACTCTTGTAAACTTTTTTTAGAAATATGTTGTGGTTGTCTGAAAAATAGTGTACAAACCTCGCTCGAAAGTGTTATAACTGTGCTCTTGTACTTAAATCACTCGGCGCTGCGCGCCTCGTTCTTCAATTTGTAAATAAATTATTTATGATTAATTATTGATTAAATTAAACCGTTTCAGAAAAAATAGTATACATAATGCGTCTCGAAAGTGTTTTTTCCTCGTATTTCAAACAATCACTTCGTTAAGTAAAACATCACTTTCCTGACACATGGGCGTCCGCAGGGTGATGCAAGCTGGGGCACCCCCCCACCCTGGATATTAACTAGGGTGGTGACCACGACTCTCGAACGTAGGACTTTAACATGTAAAATTATAATTTTGTAATTTCCTGCTTCCCTAAATATTTTAAGCAAAAAAACTTTCAATAAAAGTTTTAGGGCTTAAAATTCTGCATCTGAACAAATAAACAAAATTAATTTTACATATTTTGTAACAACACAAATTGGATTTGAAAATGATGAAAATTGCCTCAAAACTATCGACAGGCATGTAATTGAAACAAAATTAAACAAATGTTTGACGTTTTATCTGTCAAAATAAATGAAATAATAAATAAAGAATTTATTTTAACAGTTTTGACAGATTGAGCGTCATACATTTCTTTAATTTTGTTTCAATTTCATAGCTATCGATAGTTATAAGACAATTTTAGTCATTTTCAGTTCTAATTTGTGCCGTTACAAAGCATGCAAAATTAATTTCGTATTTTATGATCTAAAACTTATATTTATAGCTTTTTTGTTTTAAATAATTATGAAGCTGGAAATTAAAACAATATGATTTTACATATTAAGGTCCCATACTCAAGAGTCGCGATCACCACCCTTGTATACGTATATATAAATTAAATAAAAATTAAATTATAAGTTTAAAGATAATAAATTCAAGCTGAAACTTTTCAGCAGTATTCTTGTGGCCAGCTATCGTAACGATTGAGTAATCTAATGTTGGGTTGCAAGAAAAAAATAAAGAGCTCTTTAGTTAAAGACTTGTTTATCTAGCAACAGTATCAATAGCGATTTTCTGAAATTTATTGAACCGTTAGTTGCTAATGAACCGATAAAACTTTTATGCAATCCAGTATCAGTTTATTAAATATACACAAAATATTAGAAAATGAAAACTGTAAAACCGCTAAATCGGAATTTATTGAAGAAATGGTGTCAATTTATGGAAGAGTTAATCGAAGATTGTCCTTCCTCTTCAATTCAAACCCAGACGACAAAGACTAGTAATTTATTACACATATTGAAATATTTTTTTTGTCTATTTGTTACGTATATTTGTATTTATGTTATGTAAAAAAAAATATTTTAGAAATTTATGTCTATCTGAGAGTTTTTTGCGAAGTTATGTACACTATTTTTCAGACGACCACAAAATATTTCTAAAAAAAGTTTACACAAGCAATGTTATTACTCTTTGACAGGTGATGCGTTTTTGAAGGTTAGCGTTAACGTTTGACGTTTGAGGTTACGTGTGGTGATGCCTACTGTAATAACCGTAATGTCTAAATATTAAATAATGCTAAAATATTAGTAAATAAGTGATTTTAATTATAAAAATAAGATTTATCTTTGCAAATGTGTTGAAAAATCTGCCAAAACTTCGATTTAAATAATAATACAATTTCTTTTCCTTTATTTTATTATTTTCTTTCATCGTAACGCCATCTGTTGTCAATCAGTGGAACTTCACCTGATATGTTAGAAGTGTGCGTTATACTAATATATCAATGTATGTTATGGTCAACTTTCCGTAGTAATTTATGATGTTGTTATGGTTACTTTCATACGTAGTCGTCTGAAAATGTAATTTTCACAAGTAATGTTGAAAAAATATAATATATTCAATCAGTTTAATACAAATTAATTTATTTTACGAAATAAATATAGAAATGCATATTTTACAAGATTGTCAAGTTAGGTTACCTTTTAATCGGGGGTCGCGCTTTTATTTTATCATAATGTGCTACCAAATTTCAAATCAATTAAATCATTATATTTATAGATGTTAGTTGAAGGTTTTTGCAAGGAGCTGGAATCGAACCAGAATCTCTTAAAATACGAGTGCAATAAATTATTAACGTAATATAAGTAAAATATAGTGAAAGTTATTTAATGTGGATCACCAGAAAACTAACAAACAAATGTTGTTTTTATTCTTTTATTTCACCTTGGAAAGAAAGTGAATTTTCCTTCATTGTTCAAATGCTCGTCTCCGCACTTGGAAAGTGACAACGGAAATGATGTAACATCTGTTTGTTTACTAAAATCTTCGAACTGTTTACTTTGAGGTTACTTTCATTTGTTTCACTGACTTAGTTACGACGTTACGAGCTCCGGAGGAGTTAATGTTAAATTTACGACATCGTCACTTTCGTTAACGGTTAACTATTCAGCGGTAGAAAACGGTTGTTTGAAATATTTTTACTAAAACATTCATACGTGCGGTTGCATTGAAGTGTTTCAGCGTGGAATATAAAAGTTGACCTAATTTTTAACTGAGTTTTTATTTATATTTTCTAGTTGACCTTTTTATGAAGATTTATGGCGTGAAAAATATTATAACTTTGTTTTAAACTATTTTTATCTTTTCCTATTTTTTGCGATTTAATTTAGAAGTCAACAGAATGATAGTTAACTCCTGACATTTCAAAAAGAAAAATAAATATATCATCACGCATTTTACTCATTACAGGGAGTGGCACTCGGTAAGTGATATATTTATGCGCGTAAAATCCGGTTACCAGCCGTCAAATCACGGCTCCTGAAGATGTTAGTGGAGGATGAGCCACAGGGTTAATTTTAATGTGGTGAAAATTGCTTGTCGGATATGGGAATCTCAAGCCGATTTGATACCATCTACCCCATATACAGCGTGATTCCTAACGTACGGAAAAGATTGAAACTGTAGCTACGGGACCAAAAACAATATCTTTTTCTTAATAAACTTTTGACAAAAACCCATCACCCAAAAAGTCACTGCAAATTAAAGTTGAATCAATTAATAAACAATCGTTACAAACTACAGTACTCAATCATGTGTTAAATAGAAATTGGAAGTTAGTTCAACAATGTTTAGTTAAAAAAATTAATTGTAATATAGTATAATAAAAGTTATGGCTATTTATTTTATCCTTTTATTACTCAAAAATTTCTGTCCACATGGTTGAGAGCCACTTAATAATAAAAACACAACTAGAAAATATTTAAATGTCAATTCAGTTAAACGTCAAAGTTAAATGTTAAGTGCAAAATGGTTAATACATACTTAGAGTAAGATGTACATGCTCATGGTTTATGGAGTTGCTAAAGAAAAAGCAGCATGTGCAAGGCATATGTATTTCGAAAGATTTTCAGATCGACGAATTAAAGTAACCGCAAATTATCAGATTTTGTCGAGAACTAATTCTTCCACATAATTTTTAGCGGTATTCAATAAGTGGGCGTTAATTTATAAGAACTTTAATTTGTTGTAACTTTTTGGATATTGAATTTTTGTCAAAAGTTTATTAAAGAAAAGATGTTATTTTACCCCTCTCCATGTCTACACTTTCAATCTTTCCCGTATGTTATGATTCACTCTGTATTACATATATTTCAATTTACCGTTTATTTAAAAAATAAAGAAAACTTTTTTGCAATAATTTATTGCATTTATAAAAGTTTATAAAAAGTAATAAATTAATACAATGAGATAGATTCTCAGAAATGTCAATAATGAAATATTAGAAATAATTTTTGAAAAAGCAATGAGCGTTCGCCGGGATTTGAACCCAGAACCTTTCAATCGCATGGTGACTGCTCTAACCGATTAAGCTACAAACACTCGGCGAATACTCATGCTTTTTCGTGCAATATTGAGTGAGTATTCGCCGAGTGTTTGTAGCTCAATTGGTTAAAGCAGTCAACATGCGAGTGAAAGGTTCTGGGTTCAAATCCCGGCGAATGCTCATTGCTTTTTCAAAAATTATTTCTGATAATTACCAACAGACAATTGTGTCAATAAACAAAATCTTATAATAATGAAATATATTTCAAATTTTATGAAAGAAAATTATTGTTAATAAATATAATAATCACAATAATATGCATTTATAATTTTATGAGTACTTACACAAGCGAGCCAAAAATTATGTGCTCAACACTTAAGTATTCGCAAAATTATTTATAGTAACAGCATTCAGTCAGAGAATATTTTCATAATTTATGATGTACATGATAATCTGTCAAACATTCTCTTATGAAGTTTAAAATACTACAGTTTAATTCGCTATAAAAACATACAACACGTTTTTCCAAAGTGCCAACTGTTGGTTTATCTCTGTGAATTTATTTTCGATGAATTTTGTAAGCGCAGGTTTCTAGTTTCGGGGCCAGTCGGCGGTCGCGCATACACATATCACCTACATCTGTGAATTGTGTCTGAATTAATTAAATCGTACGGCCAGACTTAACTAACTTTTGGCTACGAATCCAAACTACATTTACGCAAAAGTATAATTAATAACAGAGCACAATACCAGTCTGGTTCTGCTGCTATAACTAATCGCGCAGAAAATCTTTCATTTCGCAATCATACAATTTTATTTCATTGTTTTTGTGTGCATTTTTATTTTCACAATCTATACAGTTATTATTTATTTTGACTCACTATTGTGATTTCTAGAGCCATAAAACTGATTGGTATTAGAAATTAAAGCGATATTTTATATAAAGCTAATATCGCTACTTTTACGTTCAGAATAAAATTAATTATAACATTTAATTATTTTGAAACCTAACCTAACTTTTATTAGGTAGTATTTATGCAGAAAAATAATTTTATTTTAAGGGTTAACCTAAACATTTGAGGATTCTGAACGGTCAACCTAGCATTTCAAAATACAATAAATTATGTTTAATAGTTTTCCTACAACTGTGCGATTTCTTTGTTATTACGTAACTATTATTGCCTTGGTTACGTATGGAAAGTAGATGAATGCAGACCAAGTGCGTTTCTGAAAGCAAAGAAACACTAGTGCGGAAAGTGCTTCATTACGCAACTGTCAAAAGAAAGTTGTGTTTAGAGCGATTTAAATTTCGCGCCGAACGCGGAATTCATATTTTGGCCACAGACGCTTATGGAAGAAGGAGATACGGTGAGCCAGCGCATATGCAGTGGTATATTTTGACGTTTATAAACATAACCTTAAATTGCAGTATATCTAATCTGTACACAATTAATAAAAAGAACCGAACAAAGTAAAATATATCGATAAATGGTTTTATTTTAAGTGTAAGTGAAATACATCATATTTATTGTGTGTGTATATTAACACAGTTGTTACAGTTGCTTATATTGACATAATGTAAAGTGGAAACTTTTGTATTGTCTAAAGAAACATTGATTTCTTCCGTACCTGTTCATATTATTACCAATAATATTATTGGTAACAATTTCGGAAGCTTCAGAAGTACCAGCAGCAGGTTGATTGTCATTGTCGAAAATAGATCCAACATAGTATGATCCGGAGCTTCAATTATCTTTGGAGGTGTTAATGATAAAGAAGAATCACTCGCTGTACTATTCCAATCAAGACGATTTTGAAGAAATTATCTTGACGTTAGTGAAATATTTTTAAATAACGTAGAACAATGTGCAAGCAATCAACAAACAAACCATAGCAACGCCGTAAAACATCGTTCTCGTCTAATATCATTAAAATTTTATAAATTTTGATAAAATTTTAGTGATTTACTAAATTGCACAGTTGTAGGAAAAATGCAGTTTATAACACGTGTCGAAAAAGGTTACATGCTCGTGCAGATTTAAATTCTTCACTTGCACGTAACAAGCCTTTTTCGGCACTTGTTATAAAAATAACTATTACATAACAAGTGCGCGAAGACATAGTTTGCACATGAGCGCAATTTTAAAGCACTAGGGAAGCGAGTGCTTTAATTTGCACGAAATGTGCAAATGATATCTTCGTGCATGAGTTTTGTACAATGCTTTTTGTAATGAGCAAAAATTATATAATCGACAATGAGAAAATTTATTAAATTTGAAGCGTGAATTTATATTGATAGTTTAGTATGCCATGAATGGACATATGCTATTTGAAAATAAATGAAATAAGAAAAATAGGAAAAAAAAACCATCCGTCACAAATCCTAAAAAAAATTACAGCACGTTTGAATCAACTTATCAAGTCATCATCAAACGGCTGGTCAGTTCCGCTTTAACCATAGACGCGTTTCGTCCTTACGGACTCATCAGTATGGTATGATCAACTATCCAACTAGACCAACTAGGGACTAGTGAATTGTGATACCTTTTCAAGCTGAACTGACTGATGTTAAAAAGTACTAAGCCGGTATGCAAGACATGAGAGCTACGGAGCAACCCGTAGTGCCATCTACCGACAGAAATCGCAAACTTCATGACAGCAATTGAAATAATACAAAGACAAAATGTCATTGCGATGTGGAACTGTGTCTTAATAAATAAGAAAAATAGGAATAGAAATTTGGGATTTGTAACAAGTGATTTTTTTCCTATTTTTCTTATTTATTAAGACACAGTTCCACATCGCATTTTGTCTTTGTATTATGAAAATAAATTGTTTATTTTTTCTCGTATTATTTGTTAAAATATGTCTGATTGATGGCGTTATAAGCTAATGTCTAATGTATATAAGTACAATTAGCGTTTAATAATCAAAATTTAGAACCATAAAAATGGGTGTTTTTTTCAATTACTTCAAACTTTCCATCGGTTTCCAAGGTAATGTTAACCTTATTT
This sequence comes from Pterostichus madidus, assembly GCA_911728475.2. NCBI lineage: Eukaryota > Metazoa > Arthropoda > Insecta > Coleoptera > Carabidae > Pterostichus > Pterostichus madidus. The sequence goes on from OU452306.1 coordinate 31,159,432, forward strand.
TGAATGATGCGAGTACAATTTTTTTTTTAATGTGTTTACCCAGGAAATCATAAAATATAGGACATAAGGTCAAATTTGTCATATGACACATTTCTAATTTTAAGAATAAACTTAAAATATTAATGCTGCCCATTCTTTTAGTCTAGACTTTTATTTTTATCGATCCCCACAGTCGACAAGACATTTTCACCAATTTAAAATTACCACTAACATATTTGGGGCGTGATTTGATGGCTGGTAACAGCACTTCACGCGCATAAATATATCACTTACCGAGATCTGCTTCGGCAGAGTGCCGCACCCAGTAATGTGTAAAAAGCGTGATGATATAATTATATTTATTTATTTATCTTTTTAATTATTAATTCTTAAATCAAAAATGTTTGCATAAATCAAGCATTATATTTGAATTTTATAAGTATATAGGTACACATTTTTTGGAAAGTTTGCTCCGGTTGCTACTTAAAATATAATACAGTCGAATCTGTATAACTCGAATCACAAGGGATCGTAAAATTAGTTCGACTTAAATAAATTTATAGAATATTAATTATTAATATGGGATGGCTAGCTCAGTGCTATGAAGTCGGCCTGTGGATCCTGAGAACACTGGTTCGATTCCCACAGACGACAAACAATTTTCATGATTCCAAAAAACTACCCCTGTGGCTCCTCCTCCACTAACATCTTTGGAGGCTGGGATTTGACGACTGGTAACCGCACTTCACGCGCAAAATGTATCACTTACCGAGATCTGCTTCGGCAGAGTGCCACACCCATTAATGGGTAGAAGGCGTGATGATATATTTTTTTTTATATGTGGGTCAATGTGGCCTTGATTATATTCAATATTGGATACAAGTTTGTCATATCACAAAAAAAAATTGCGCAAATAAAGATGCAATAGTGATTTAAATGATTTAAATGCTTCATATGACGAAATGATAGAGAAGAAAGAATACAATCTATCTAGTGCATAATTGGATCAGACTATCTTTCAGATATATTGTGACATATGTGTGCCAGATTAATCTGTCCCATTTGAGATTAAAATAAAACTAAACATTTTGTCATTATTGCATCGTCTGTGGACGTAGACTAATATTCGTATACGATGATCTGTCATGTCATCTGTCAGATAAATTGGATCACCTATCCCGCCTATGAAATCAGTAGCGAATGTTTTCATATGATTTGGTCGATGAAAATAGCAACGCTTCTAGGTTATATCGAACAACGAAAAGAATTATACAAATTATTTTTTGACGTTTCTCCAAACCAATGAAATGCTTTATTGTACGTCATGTGTCTACGTTTTAACCAATCCTGTCATTATTATACTGAGAATAAAGCTCTTGTGATTATTCCCGGGAATAATCTCTGTAGGTGCTTTTTTGTTTGTGACAAATGATTAATTAAAACTGACAACGCATCAAGTAAATGTGTGACAAAAATCGAGTTAGTTCCATTTCAGATACAGAAATACACCAACAAATTTTGGAAACAACTTGCAAGAATACATTAAAAAGTAATCAATCAATATGGACTCTGTTCAGAATCTTTTAATTTTAAGTGGGATGAATCGACCTCAACAGCTAAGTCAAAAAATAATCTAATTAAATATATCTCGAGAGTTTGATAAATTAGAAAATAATTCTCCAGTATCTTTCTCAAACTTGTTGCCATTTGGCAATAGCCACTCAAGCCCTTCGGGCTTTCGTGACTATTGCCTGGCAACTAGTTTTCGAAAGATCTGTCAAATTATTTTCAATTTATTCTCACTCTCCTGTTATATTAATACTGAGAATTTAGCATGTATGTGTAGTAACCAATAAATTTACGAATTTAATTGAAAATTAACCAATGAAATGAAAGCTATTTTAATAATTTTCCACTAGCGAAATGAATAAGTGATAATAGTTCATTATAATGTATGTTTACGAGCAAATGTTTTTTAATTTACAGTCAAATAAAAATAGAAAATATGAATAACTATTCCTAAGAAATATTGGATGAATTTGAGGCTGCACAGGGAAAATTATTACTACAGAAGTCAAACGAGCTTTACGAAAACAATACGAATTTATTATGTTGTTTGACATTTATTTATAAATCATGATTTTGATTTGTTTCAATGCCAACTTTATACGCCCTAGGGCTATAATAGCCAAATTACGCCTGCTTTTGAGGGCTACTGAACAAGTTTATGATGCCAAAATAAAATAAATTGAAAATATATACGAGTATAGTACGGAAACAAAACGGGGTTTTTATTGTTACTCTTCTGGACTCCAGATTAATATAAACATTGCTTATTTTTATTGAATTGAACATTGCAATTTCAGACAAAATATGAAAAATAATTTTTATATATTTGTGTCACAGTGACCGATGTATAAATAAACTTAACAATTATAAATAGGCTTGCCACCTCTCCGGGTTTGACCCGGAGACTCCGGGTTTCAGTGAGTTATCTCCCGGCTCCGGGTTTAATTATGATTTCTCCATGTTGTGTAAGTAAAATTGAATATGTAGTGCTATGTAGTTAGTTGTCCAGGACAAATCTGTCTCACTTTCGGAATCTTCTACGCCGCTAAATTATTAAATTTTTTTCTTTGATAATCTTCTACATCTTACTGTTACCTAGTTTAATTTCTGTCACTAAATCTTCTAATTTCTTAATTCTGTCCTCATGATTTTAAGGAAGAATTTATACAATTAATTTCGGTTCTAATAGTTGATATATCATCTTGTATCAGATCAAATTTTTTAGAATTATATCAAGTTTTCAGACATAGACATAATTTTAGGTGAGGGGATGTCTTCTGTTACATGTGATTATCTTCAATTTTGTCAATATTGTTACAGTTTAATCGTATATATGACGTTGAATACACATATTTTATTGTTACAGTAGATTATCACTTCCAATCTTGTTTTACTTTATTTTTTATGAAATTATTTTATCATGGTAACAAAAACAATTGTCTTTAACAAAACAATATCAAATATGGTGAATAATAACAAAATTGCAGGATCTTCTTTAATAAAATAGTCATCGTCTCCGGGCGAGAGTTATTTCTGAGGTGGTAACCCTAATTATGAAGCATATGGCATATATTTATTTTAGGCTAAAACAAAACGTATTTGTATGAAGATTTTAATTATTGGTTCTATTTGAATAATAATTTTTTATTATACTTTAATGAGAATTACAAGCCAGATTCTCAAAAAAGTTTTAGCTAATCCTGAATTTTGGATTAGCTAATCTTATGCTAGTCCTATTTTAGAAAGTTATTCAATTCACTTTCCGAAAACTAGATTGTAAGAAAATTATATTAAAGTTTATTTAAACTTTTTTGGGAAAATGGTTTAGGTTCATTTGACAAATCCAAAATTCAGGATTAATTAAATTCTAGCTAAAACTTTTTTGAGAATTGGGCTGAACAATTTGATCTTACCATCCAAAGAGTATATTTTGCACACGTTGCTATGGGAACATAGCTTATTGTTACGGTAAAAAACGATGAAAAAATGACCTGTAGTGGAATCGCGCCATATAGAATTCTATTATAGAATTTAGCCGATAATTTTAAAATCACCAAATTGGAAATACGGTCTAAATAATTTTTCAGTACAAATGTAACTCACATCATTTGTGTATTACCTAGTAAAAACAAAAACACCGGTTATTTTATGCCATATTAGGTAAATAGTATTATAAATTTAGATCGAATAAATGTGTACAAATAAATATAAAATATTTATTTAAAAGAAAAAGACGGACGTTTCGATTGCAAACACAATTTTTCTTCAGCGAAACTGCAAGAATATACAACAAAATCAAAAAATAAATATATAAACTAGCCTGCAGCTATAGTCATAAATAAGAAAAAAATATTACAAGAATATTTATTTTTTTGTTTTGTTGTATATCCTTATTGTGTTGCTGAAGAAGAAAATGCGTTTGCAATAGAAACCTTCGACTTTGAGCGAATTTGAAAATCTTTATAATATTAATTAGATGTATTTCTATGGAAATTAAAGAAAACATATTTTCTTCACCACATTAAAATTATCATTGTGGCTTTCCCTCTTCTAAGATCTTTGGGAGCCGTGATATAACGGCTGGTATCCGTACTTGATGCGCCTAAATATCTTCTACGATAGAGTGCCACACCAAGTAGAGGGTAAAAGGCGTGATGATATATTTATTTTTCTCTTTGATATATTTTTTAAAATATATCTACTAGATTTTTTTTTCGGGTATTGTTAGAAAATTTCTACAATTAGTATTTTATTAGTAATTAATTACAAGTATATGAAGCAAATAATAAGCTAAATAGTAATTATCGACTTTAATTATTTATATAAAAAGTTTTAATGTTTATTAATTTATATTCAAGCCTATAATATATTTATCATCGATATGTACAATAATTATTTTAATTACTAGTAAACAAGATCACTTTATAATTAAATCAATTATTATATCTACTTTCAGTGGTTAATTAATAACTAAATTTTTCCATGCAATGTTTACTAACAAACACTTCAAAATGTATAAAAACTGGCTTGGAATTTTCTATTTGCATTCATGTAAACATTTGGATTCGTAAATGCAAAACAACTTTTATTGATAAATGTAGTGTGAGGAAAAAAATCAACACCATTGAGGAATATTCTTTGTTCATAAAATACATTTTATGGCTCAGTGGGATCGTAAATAACTATTATTCCACGCTGCGATAAAATAGTTGCTACGAAACAAACTTAGTTAGGTAACCTAACATAATGGATAGAAAAAATATTTTTGAAATATAATTACAATAAAACAAAAGACAAAATGTCTATTGCGATGTGGAATTGAGTCTTAATAAATAAGAAAAAATAGGAAAAAACTAATTTTCCATCACTTGTCTCATAATTCCACAAAGGTTTTACATGTAAAATTTATTAAGACTCAATTCCACATCGCAATAGACATTTTGTCTTTTGTTTTATTTCAATAGCTGTCAAGCAGTTTGCGAGTTTGTCGGTAGATGGCACCACGAGTTGCTCCTTAGCTCTCATGTCATGTTACCGGCGTAGATAGGTTAACATCAGTCAGTTCAGCTAAGTCTGTATCACAATCCACTATTCCCTAGTTGGTCTAGTGGGGTAAGTGTAAGGACGAAACGCGTCTATGGTTAAAGCTGAACTGACCAGCCGTTTGTTGATGAACTGATAGTTGTTGCAAACGTGCTGTAAAACCTTTGTGGAATTATGAGACAAGTGATGGAAAATTAGTTTTTTCCTACTTTTTCCTATTTATAATTACAAAGTTAAAATTCTATCATTAAAAAATAATGTATGCAACTCTTGTTAAGAATGTCTTGTATTGCAATCATAGGTTTACAACATTCGCCTATGGTTAGGGATGTTGCGATACCTCTAAAATATCGATACCAGTATCGAAAGAGTATTCAAAAGTAAAGTATCGATACTGGTATCGGAATCGGTATCAAATGAAAGTATCGATACTGGTATTGGTATCGAATGATTATTTTTATAAAATCTTGTAATTTTCGAAATACATTATGTTTTTATATGAAATGTTTAATTTATAGGTACTATAAAAATTATATAGGTAACAAATTTTCATTTCTTATTCAATTTTATGATTTTTACCAGGCTTTCAACAGTTTGGCTAATAATTATTGGTTTTAAAAGTAAAAAAACACCAAAATAAACTTTTATTATACAAAAAAAAATCTGTTTTTTCAACAGTATTTTTGTTACAATGTGTATCTACTATCTTTATTTAACTCTCACTGTCTCATTCTACTAGTTCTATCGTTCGTCGAACACATGGCCATGTTTTATTAAACTTTAAAAAAATACCAGCATAATATGAACTTTTATTGAATTTATTGCAAAATGACATTAGATTAAAAATAGTTTGCGATACTTTAGTATCGAAATAAAAGAAGTACTGATATGGGTAAAACATCGAAAGCAAAGTATCGAAACGAAAGAATCGATACCGGTATCATATCAGTAGTATCACAGCATCCCTACCTATGGTTCGATCTGTAATCTTTTATTCGGTGCTATAAAGTGACACTTTTAATACTAGTGTATAAATAACTAATATTATAGTCGGTTTTATATACTGCTAATTAATTTACTTCCAAAGTAAATAAAATTTATTCATTTAAATGACAGTCGAACTTTTAACAGTAATATTATATATGCCATAAAATAAATAAAATTGATACAAATTTGTTCATTTGAATACATTTACTGTAGAAGTAAATTTCTTTTGTCCTTCATAAAACTGGGACTTAGTCTCCATTGACATCTTGAGAAATGTAAGATTTCGATTAAATTAGATAAAATATGACACTTCAATAGGCCAATATAGCGATGTGCTTCTTCATCTAAAAAATAAAATAAATGTAAAGGTAATTAAATATGAACGTTAGCGAAGATTTGGAAATATGTATTTCTTAAGTAGAGAAAAAATTTAAATACGGATTGTATAACTAAAATTGTCTTTAAATAATAAAAATAATATAATTTTTTCATACATACATATCTTCACGCTATATCCCAACAAATGCGATAGCACAAACCCTAAAATCACTCATAAAATATTCACTCATTACATTCATCAAATAATCAGCCCTCGTCAAACATTATCATCCAAACACACAACCCTCACTTTAATCACATTAATATAGATCACTCCATATAAACTCATTCATTTACTACACTCGAAATCATTTATCACACAACAAACCTTCAATCACATCATTCCTATTCACTTATCATTCATCTTCTTTCTTCGACGTACATAACATGTGCATAAAACATCTCAAATTACTCACGCTTATTCCTAACAACGAATCTAATAACGAATCTAACAACGAATCTACAAAGATTAGAAAAGATGAAATCGATATGAAAGAAAAGTCCACATAATGCAGTCACTGAAAATGAAACCTATGAGCCTATTTTTGAGATATCTGCGGCAAAATAATATTTTTCACATTTCAACAATGCCATCATATTCTATGAACTTAGGTAAAGTAAATTTATTATTCCTTTAGCTATTTGATTGACGTTAATATTTATACTTATTTTGAAGTGTGAACAAACTGGGACAAAAGTGAGTAGTGAGATTTCTTACCTTGAAACAAAAAGTAAGGTTATACCAGTTTTGAGGTAAACTAAAATATAATGAGTCCAAACTATTATAAGAAAAGATATTTTTGACTTATTCAGTGATGATAATATAACTAATTCTTGATTGAATATTTTTTTATATGAAAACAATATTATGGTATTAATATTTCATATTTAATAAACACGCCATACGGAAATCAATTTTGAATTTAACGATGCCATGTTGAAAGCAAGAATTGATTTCATTATTTTGATTAAAGATAACATTAAAAGATAATAATTTTGTCCTGTTCCAGACCAAAGTTAACTACCGTTGAATCAAGAAATGTAAATATTATTTCTAAACGACCACAACATTTTGAAAACATAATTGTTTATTAATTTACATAATATCAAGTAATAACATTTTACGTCTTCATAAAATTTGAGCGCAGAAAATTTTCAGTAATAATATTAACAAGAGATTGAGAATAAATTGAAAATAATTTGACAGATCTTTCGAAAACTTGTTGCCAGGCAATAATCACGAAAGCCCGTAGGGCTTGAGTGGCTATTGCCAAATGCCAACAAGTTTGAGAAAGATACTAGAGAATTATTTTCTAATTTATCGAACTCTCGAGTTATATTTAGTTAGATTATGTTTTGATTTAGCTGTTGAGGTCGATTCATACAGCTTAAAAGATTTTGAACTGGGTTCATATCCATTGATTACTTATTAATGTATTCTTGGAAGTTGTTTCCAAAATTTGTTGGAGTATTTCTGTATCTAAAATACAACTAAATCAATTTTTTTCACACATTTTACTTGACGCGTTGACAGTTTTAAATAATTATTTGACAACTACCCATTTGTCACAAACAAAAAATCATCTACAGAGGTAATTCCCGGGAATAATCACAAGAGCTTTATTCTCAATATAATAATGACAGGATTGGTTAAGACGCAGCCACGTGACATACAATGAAGCATTTTATTGGTTTTAAGAAACGTCAAAAAATAATCAGCGAAATAAATGGTTCTAGAATTTTTACAGACTGAAAAAATAAATCTGGTATTTCCAGCAGCAATTACTGATCAAGTTTTAACGCAAACCACAAAATACTTTTATTGACAGCAATATGGTTTGTTCGCTCATAATAATAAATTTAACAACTGTTGGTTCTTCCAATAATTTTATGAATCACTGCAATGATTTGGAATTCATAATGATTTTAGTATCAATAAACTTGCAATATCAAAAGTTATGTTTCCTGGAGTAAGTAATAAATTATATTTCGACCAAACACAAACTACGAAGCGCGGAGAAAGTGTAATCAACATTTTAAGAACTATAAAATACATTTTTTTAATTACCTCATTTTATAAAGCTTAATTTGAATTATAAAGGGATAAATCGGAATACCGCCAGGATTTGAACCTGGGACCTATGAACTTCGGTCATATTGTTTAAACCATCTAAGTTACAATCGCTACGTGATTCAAATCTGTCTTTATTTCAATTTTTCTCTCTTTTTTTGTTTTATGTCAATGGCACCCTCGATTCCATTACTCTTTCATAAACTTGAAAGATTTGACATGAAAGTCGTCTGCAGTTACAGTTATTTAAGGCGAATATTTTCCAACTGAATGGGGTAGATGGGTCGGCCTGTGGATCCTGAGAATCCTGGTTGGATTCCCCAATTGACAAACATTTTCATAACATTAAAATGACCCCTGTGGCTCCCCCACCACTAACATCTTTGGAGGCCGTGACTGATAATACCGAGATCTGCTTCGGCAGAGTGCCCCATCCAGTAAGGGGTAAAAGGCGTGATAATATATTTATTTTATTTTTTATAATTACCAATTGAAAATTATTTAATATTTTGATTGAAATTAAATTTATCTCTTCTCTATCAATTGTTTGATTTTATCAATTATATTTAAAGTACTAATTAAATTTATAAAGGTTATTTATATTCAACGGGATAACAATGAACAAAACAGTAAAAAAATTAAATAAAAGCAGTTTACAATTAAAAATAATTACCAATTAACGACAGGAATACTGAAAAAAGCAATTCTATTGATTATGTAAGTAATTCTTTACAATTTTGCATACCTAATTTTTTGAAATGGTTTAATGATAAATTTACTTCTTTACTTGATAACCTACTACAAATGTTATGCAAAATTTGAATTGAATGACGTAATTGAAAATCTACTTATTCTTTATCGAATGGTCATTAATTATTTTAGAGAAAAAAATCTTTTATTTGAAGAATTTCCTCTAGCTGCCTGTATTACTTCATTATTGAGCTATGTATTTCATTTGAAACATCAATAAAAATCTTACCTTGACTATTTCAACTAATTTGTAGCACTATAGTTGTCAAAATATTAGTGATAGCCAGGATTAAAAATAAAAGAAATCGGCCTGTATTTTTTCAGTGTACTATTTTACATTATATCCAGTGACAAAAAAATAAATGGAACCTCGAAACATTGGCATAATATTTTAATTTAAATAAATATATCATCATGTGTGGGACTTTGTTGAAGCACGGCCCCCAAAGATGTTAGTGGTGAAGGAGCCACAGGGGTAATTTATATGTAGTAAAAACTGTTTGTCGGCTGTGAGAATCGAACCAAGGTTCTCAAAACCACAGGCCGATTCCATACCAGAAAGTAATATTCCTACAGTCGAATCTGCATATATAATTCGAATGCCAAAAGACCGCAAAATTAGTTCGAATTATAGAAGTTTCGAGTTAAAGAAAAAAAACATAACAATTGCACACATGATTATTCTGTAAAAAATACAAAATACTGAAACATTCTAAAATTTAATAACACAAAGAAAACAAGATTCATATAGTATAACATAGAGTATGTAACATATATGTATGTATGTACATACTCTGTACTGTGTAAATAATTAGTACAAAGGTAAATCTCGTCGCTCTTCGATGATTCCCAAAAAACTACAAAGATTGCATGTGTCGTGCGCGGTGAAACAAAACTCGATCGAATCTTGACGACCGGACTCAAAGAACGGGCAAATATTGTGTCGAAAGAGTTCATTTTGAATGTGAAAATTCGAGTTATAGAGAATACTATGTTATTGGGATGTATTTTTGGCTTTGAATTACAGAGATTTTCAAGTTTTAGAAATTCGTGTTAAAGAGAAAAAAATACTTATACAAAATGTACTGGCAGTAACAGTCAACTTCGTTAAGAAAATTTCTAGATGTGGGGGTTTGTGTACGTGTATGTAAACGTTTTTTGATAGTTGCATAAAGAAAATTACTGAATTTCAATTAAACTTTGTCTTTTTAAAATTAAGTTTTTATACTTATACTTATTATATAAATAAAATTAAATATATCATCACGCCTTCTACCCATTCCTGGGTGTGGCACTCTGCTGAAGCAGATCTCGGTAAGTGATATATATTTTGCGCGTGAAGTGCGATTACAAGTCGTCAAATCACGGCCCCCAAACATGTTAGTGGTGGAGGAGCCACAGGGATAGCTTTTTCAAATTATGAAAATTTGTCGCCTGTGGGAATCGAACCAGGGACCTCAGGATCCACAGGCCGACTTCATACCACTGAGCTAGCCATCCCATATCATCCCATATCATGTAATTGTAGAAATCAAATCTGGGTTTTTACTTTTCTTTATATTACGTGAAACAAGTGAATTCTCAGAGAATATACTGTAGTGTTAGAAAAACGCTTTGATATTGAGAAATCAAACAGTGATAAAACTGCAAATAAAAGACAGAAATAAATTCCAAATTGTTAAAAAGACCGATTCCGTAACTAACGATCCAGTTTGTTCAAGGCAATGTAGCACGTTTATTTACAAGATTCGTGCAATTAAACTGAAGACTCAATGTCATTTTAAGAATTTACAGAGTCACACACGCGCACGCACGATGCAGGAGCTGCTGCGGCTCGGCAGGAACCTTGCACGACCTTCGCAGATACGCTTGCCATATGCTACAAATATTTTATCAAGTTGTAAATAGTCAAATTTACTTGTATCTATAAATATTTTACTAATAATCCGCAGGAATCTTAAAACTAAATTATATTTGATGTCCAAGATTAATTTTATGTTGTAAATATGTCTTTAATTTGAAAATAATTTGTTACATTTCTTGCAAACGAATTAATTTTTTCGGCAAATATAAATAGAACTTGACTGTTGTATTTATAGATATTTGTAAAAACAATCTTACTAATGATCTTTTAACGTAAGAATGAAGTTTTATAAATAAACTTCTTGAAAATATTCACAACTCAAGACTAAAACTGTAAATATTTATTTTCGTAAAAATAATTTTACTATGTCAAAATATAAGAAACATTAAATTTTCTTTTTGTACTAAAATATTTAAAAAGACTTGCTAAAACAGCTAAGAATCAAATATAAATATGATCTATATCACAAACTTTATTAGCACCAAATGCTTATTATATTTGACATTGCAATTGTTTAAAGCTAGAAATATTTTTCGTATGTGAGTATTATAAAGAATAATAATATAGTAGTTCTGAAAGTTTTCCCAAGTTTCAAGAGAAGATTTTGAATAATAAAGATAAGAACTGCATTAATTTATTGTTTAAGAATATTTTTTTCAATCAAACACAAATGAAACATAAAAATATAGTAAATAATAAATTTTCTATTTTTATGATGATCTTACGTTTCAAATTTTTCATAAAAATAATAATTCCTAACAAAAATTGATCATTCGCAGGAACTGTTGCTATGACAATACTTGCTTTGGAGATAGTTGCTATGCTAATAATGACTGTTATATAAGTAGTTAGTAAGACAATAGTTAATATAATACGAGTAATAAGGAATATTCCATTTGCCATTTGGATCAGATTTAACTTAAATTTACATAACTAGGTCTCTTATTTATTTCGCTGAATTACTTCGCATACTTTTTCCCCAGTACTAAAATTAATTGTTTGGATTTAGCATTAAGTAATTAACTCCAATAAATACATCAGTTTGCCTAGTTAGTAATTTGTCTAATTTATCTGAACTGATTTCAGTGAACAAAGTGGTAAAAGAAATGCAGTTATAATTGTTATGGAAATGGTTTTTATAAAAATGATCGCTATGAAGATATTTGCTGTGGAAATGGTTGTCATAGCAATTATTGCTATGTACATACATACATATCGTCACGCTATATCCCATCAAATGGGGTAGCATGAATCCTAAAATCGTTCATATAGTATTCAATTATTACATTCATCAAATAATCAGCCATTCTCATTCAAACACACCACCCTCACTTTAACCACATTCATAGATCACTCCATATAAACTCATTAATTTATTACACTCGAAATCATTTATTACACAACAAACCTTCAATCACATCTATCCAATTACTCCTATTCACTTATCATTCATCTTCTTTCTTGGACGTACATAACATATGCATAAAACATCTCAAATTACTCACGCTTACTCCTAACAACGAATCTAATAACAAATTTAACAACGAATCTTTTTTTTTTTTTTATTGGAATTTAATGGGCATACAACTGCTTGGTTATTTTTGCCCCGGTACAGTAGTTTATATGTTATAATATATGATATAATATAATAATATAATATAATACAGTACAATAGCTTTTTTGTGTATGGGGGTGATAATTATGGTCTATATTTTTGTGTACATTTTGATCGTGTTAGGGAATGAAATTATATTTTGTTCTGCTATGGCGTTGTTTTTGAGTGCTTCGTTAATTGTTGGTGGGATTTTGTGTGCTACTCTATCTGCTGCGTATAAATGGCAGTCTTCTATGATATGTTTAATTGTTAGTTGTGTGTTGCACTGGTTGCATGCAACAATTTATTATGGATTGAAGTAATAAAACACTTGGTAATAATTTTGCGACAACTATTACCAGGTGTTTATTGTTTCAATCCATAATAAATTGTTGCATTATATTTTTATCTAATAAAATGTTTCACCAAGTACCAAAGACTCATTCCATCAATCTTATTAAAAATTATAACACAACGTTTAAAAATAAATCTTTTTCTTTTGAATGAATTATCGCAAAATTACTTTGAAGATATTATATTTATTTATCTTATAAAGCATGAATTTATATGAAGAAACACGTAAAACAAATATTAGTTTACCTGATGTATATCACGAAATAAAAATAAATTTACGTTCTAAATATTTTCAGCTATCATAATATTTTTTATTTAACAGTAAATTTATTATTTCTTCCAACTTTAAATCCAGTCAACAAAATAATATTATGCGTATGTACATGTGAAAAACAAGTCAATAACTTCACTAAAAAATATAAATGTATGAAACAAAAACTTAAGTATTTCAACAATTTTTGGGTGAAAGTGCCATTTATTGTGGAATAAAAAAACTATGTTTCGACATTCTGATGGAGACTGTACAGAGCAAGGTTTTATTTTTATTTTACTTATTTATATGCTACATAACATTAAATTAACTCCAATTAAAGGACGAGTCCATTTGCACATGAAATAGACCTAATTTTATTTTCTCGTTTGATGTTTTGTTTCTCGTGTTATATACAAGATAATTGAATGAAATTTTACAGAGACATATATTGATATGTCGTTAATAAGCAAGTAAAATTTTATATATAAACTTTGGAATAACAGCTACCAAAGGAGTATATAAAAATGTCTTTATTAATTAAAATAATAACTATTCAACACATAAATGGACTATCATGATTATTATCTTGTGTGCCTGTGGATTTGAGAATCCGGGTTCGATTTCCACAGCCGACAAACAATTTTCACCACATCAAAACTACCCCTGTGGCTTTCCCTCTACTAACATCTTTCACTTTATGCGCATAAATATATCACTTATCGAGATCTGCCACGGCGGACTGCCACACCCAGTAAGGGGTAGAAAGTAGGGTCGTAGATTTTCACCGAAGTTTGAATTTCTGAACGTTCGAACGTTCGTATGATACGAACTTCGTCAGAAAAACTTCGATGCTTAAAATTTTCGAAATTTCTAATTTTCGAATGTTTGGAAGCTTCGAATTTTTTTCCACTTAATTAACGCCATCTGTTATCTTCAAATACACTCACGTATAATTCGCGAAAAGTCGGTCACGAATTAAATAATAAACTCGGCGAAGTATCTTGAAAAGCTCTGCAAGGTTAGGCATCTTAATTAAGACATCTACTCTCTTAATTATAATTTATATTATTTATAAATAAATAATAATACATAAATTTATGTACAACAAATGCATTTTATCCCATAATATGGTTAGTGAATTGAACTCCCTAAAAAAGAATATCTAACACGTCCCTAGTAAAAATTGTGATGAGGCTAAGATCTGGCAATAGAATGAATTGAACCCTCGATGGTCAATTTGTAGTCTGACTGACTTGTCCTCGAGCTCTTAAAACATTTCAATTAATTCGAAAATTCGAAAAATTTTAAAATTCAAAAATTTCAATAATTCCATAATTGCCAAGCATTTCTGACGGTTTAATTGAAAATCATAGAATATCCAACTTTCCTCGCCAGTTTCTTTAAAACTAATCCGGTAAGGCATGGATTTTTTTATTCTCATACCTTTACCTTTATATGATGTGCTTTATGTTAGTTTTTCTTCAAATCTAGCTACAATATATTAATTTATTACGCAATAAGCTGCCTCGCGAGATACCGTTCATATAACGCCAATGCATTTTTGATCGACTTTAACTTTACATTACTCAGCTCAACAACGGTAAACTTAAAAAAAAATATGTATACTAGTGTAGAAACACATGAAAAATAGCATACTTACAAATCTGGCACAAATGCTTGCATGACAGTACCACCTTAAAGAATTTGTTTTTAGTTTTGTAGATATGAGGTCTAAATTTATTTATTTGTTTTAATTTTTTTTTAAATAATTATTTTTAAATGTATCTAATATATCTTTTTATTATAAATAATATAAATGGCTAGCTCAGTGGTTTGAAGTCGGCCTGTGGATCCTAAGGTTCCTGGTTCGATTCCCACAGGCGACAAATTTTCATAATTTGAAAAAAGCTATCCCTGTGGCTCCTCCACCACTAACATGTTTGGGGGCCGTGATTTCACGCCTGGTAACCGCATTTCATGCGCAAAATATATCACTTACCGAGATCTGCTTCAGCAGAGTGCCACACCCAGTAATGGGTAGAAGGCGTGATGATATATATATATATATATATATATATATATAAATAATATAAATAAAGAAAACAAATTTTACCCCTATCCCCTTCAAAATTTCTGACTACGCCCCTGGTTAAAACTCACGGTATATATCTATAAAATTGCAAAATAAAACATCAAACGAAAAATTAAGATTTGGTTCAATTAATATGCGACTGTTATTCAACAATGTTTGAACCCACGTACTCTCACTTAAGTATAAAGCAATAACTGTCCGTATTTATACTTAAATATACTCGTAAGTTCCAAAAGTTATCCCAAGTTTTGCGAGAGATGAAGTTTAAAATAATATAAGTAACAACTGCATTGATTATTTATTTAAGATTATGTTTGTTTTCTTTCTGTTACAGCGCTGACGGTTCGGTTTCTAACTCGAAGATACATTGGCGAATATGATCACCAGTCAGGTAAGTTGGCCAAATTACATGCGTACGAAAATATCGTACTGATGGCCCGCCAAAAATAGCTTTCATTACATATCAAAATATGCGGAGTTCGGCGTGCGAGAACCGCCTGCCGATATCGAGATATGAAAATAGTTCGCGAAACTATAACCTGTCGCTTGCAAAAACACACTTAGCGAGTTACGTCACTGATGTTTTTTATTTAGTTTTATTTTTAATTGGATTGTACCATGTTTCGAATATTTTAGAAGGCTGGGGTTTCAGGAAGCGAATTGTTAATATTTGTTAAATAAAACATAAACAAACATCAACATTTATTCACAATTCTTTTTATGTGTAATATTAACAAATAAGTAGGTACTTATACTTATAGAATACTCATTTATAATCACTCAATTCTGATAATGCTAGTTCTGCAGACATTGATAAATAAAATATCTATTTAAAACCAGTCGTCAAAGTATTATACTCACTGATCTTTTTTATTCCTTTTCTGATCTTACATTGAGTGTTTAACCCTTTCGCTGCTCTGGACGTATATATACGTTTATTGTTTGCCTGCTATGAACGTACATGTACGTTTCAATAATTAAAAATATTTATATCGACAAACTTCTGCAGCCGTATTTATGGGAGTAATGACTAGGTTCTCACTAACTAATTGAGCATAGATTCAGTCGGACTTTGTGTGTTGTTTCGTATGGAACTGTACATTGTAATATAAATCTTATGTGTATATTTTCGAGAAAGAATGGCTGGTCTATTTCGTGATTTTATATCTCTTATTCCACCCACAAAAAAGAAGAAAACAGCACAAATTTTTTATTATTTTATTTGTTGTACATTACGTACGGTGAACTGCTATGAATGTATATATACGGAACACAGTAGAAAATTGTGCACACAGCGAAGGGCTGTATAAAACAAATGCGCAGTTAAAGGGTTAACTGCAATTGTGTGAAATTCACTTTCAGAAACAAGCGTAGAGCGACACTCCCTTCCTTTCTTATCTTTTAATTTGTTTTCAATTCTTACGTAGAGTGTTTAACTGCAATTGTGTGGAATTCACTTCCAAAAACAAGCGCAGGGCGACACCCCCTTCCTTTCTTCTCTTTTTGTTTCATTTTCAGTTATTGCATTGTGTTAACTTTTCTTTCATGTACAATTGCAGGCTATCACTTTCATCTTTTCTAATCTTTGTAGATTCGATGTTAGATTCGTTATTAGATTCGTTGTTAGGAGTAAGCGTGGATAATTTGAGATGTTTTGTGCATGTGTTATGTACGTTAAAGAAAGAAGATAAATTATAAGTGAATAGGAGTGATTGGATGGATGTGATTGAGGGTTTTTTATGTAAGGAATGATTTCGAGTGTGATAAATAAATGAGTTTATATGGAGGGATCTATGAAAGTGGTTGAAGTGAGGATGGTGGGTTTGAATGATAATGTTTGACGGGGGCTGATTATTTGATTATGTTATGAGTGAATGTTTTATGAGTGATTTTAGGGTTTGTGCTACCCCATTTGATGGAATCTAGCGTGAAGATATGTATGTATGTATATTAAAAATGGGAGAATCGTTCCGAGGTTAATTTGTAAAATAATAACTTTTATAATTCATTCATAAGTAGGATAATATACGTACATAATAATTTATACTTTCACTTTTAACTGAAATGAGTTCACTAGTAAAATATAAAATAAATAATGTCACTTTGCTAACCAGATAGAAGAAAATGATAAAGTTTTTAGTATAAAGTACGGTTATCAGTATACCAACTATAATATATATATATTATACATACATATATCACATCACGCTATATCCTATCAAATGGGGTAGCACGAACCCTGAAATCATTCAAAAAACATTTACTCATGAAATTAATTAAATAATCAGTCCTCGTCAAACATTCTCACTTACGTTTACAGAACTAGATCCCTTATTTATTTCGCTGGATTACTTCGCATACTTTATTCCCAGTACTAGAATTAATTATTTGGATTTAGCTTTAAGTAATTAACTCCAATAAATACATCAGTTTGCCTCGTTAATAATTTGTCTACTTTATCTGAACTCATTTAAGTGAACCAAGTGGCAAAAGGAATACAGCTATAATTGTTATGGAAATGGTTTTTATAAAAATGATCGCTATGGAGATATTTGCTATGGAAATGGTTGTCATAGCAATTATTGCTATGTATATACGTACATACATACATACATATCGTCATGCTATATCCCATCAAATGGGGTAACACGAACACTAAAATCATTCATAAAATATTCACTCATTACATTTATCAAATAATCAGTCCTCGTCAAACATTCTCATCCTAACACATGACCCTCACTTCATCCACATTCATAGAGCCCTCCATATAAGTTCATTTACTTATCACACAAGAAATCATTCATCACACAACAAATCTTCAATCACATCTATTCACTTTTCATTCATCTTCTTTCTTCGACATACATAATATATGCGAAGAACATCTTAAATTACTCCCGCTTACTCCTAACAACGAATCTAACGACGGATCTACAAAGATTAGAAAAGATGTAAGCGATAGCCTGAGCATGTATATGAAAGAAAATTCCATACAATGCAGTAACTGAAAATGAAATAAAAAGATAAGAAATGAAGTGAGTGTCGCCCTGCGCTTGTTTTTGAAAGTGAATTCCACACAATTGAAGTTAAGCGCTCTATGTAAGAACTGTAAACGAATTAAAAGATAAGGAAAGAAGGGAATGTCCCTCTAGGCTTATTTTTGAAGGTGAATTCCACACAATTGCAGTTAAAAATTCTACTTAAGATCAGAAAATGAATAAAAAAAAGAAACGAAGGAGTGTCACCCCAGCGCTTGTTCTTAAAAGTGAATTTTACACAATTGCAGGTAAATGAAATTAATAAACAACAAAACTAAAATCAAGAATCCTGCACTTGTCTTAAATCATCAGATTCATCTGCGCCAAACGTTCCTACCTGACACACCACTTTAGTTTCATCCACATTCATAATTCCTTTCATACAAGTACGTTTGTTCCTCATACGCGGAAACTTTCGTTCACGCAACAATCCTTCAATCATATTCATCCATTTATTCATAGGTCATCCACGCAATCTTTCACCCTCAATTTCACCAACATAGGCCCGTTTCACCAATCTCTCATTCGACATACGTTCTGCAAACCATATCAACTGATTTATACTCACTTTTCTAACTACATGCTTCTCAATCTCACACTCATCATACACCAAGGTTCACTGGGCTACAACTGCCTGTGCCTAATATGTTAATAATATTCAGCTTGAAAATAATTTTTGAATGATTATCAATTAACCATTTAATTTTTTAAATGCTGTGTTTGTTTGTATCTTTCATATTATGTCAATTCTGCTTTTTCATATTATAAAATTTGTTGGAAAACAAATTTACCTGTTTAATTTCTTTCTGTCTGCTTACATTAAATACATTTAAACAAAAAAATAATAATTCCATTGTACATTCACAGTCAAAAATAAAAATTGTATAGATTGTCAAGATGGATATTAGTCTGTCACGATCCCGCATTCTACTGAACAAATCGTGCTGGGTGCCAAAAGAAAGGATCATAAATTATTTATTACACTGGCCGTATTTATTTGGGATTTTTAAAGTAACCTGGTAGATTACTTTTGTTTAATTGGCACACTTTAAGTAACCTGGAACTGATCTTAAACTGACCCTACTGCCCCAGCTATTTTAGCGGGTTGGTAGATTCAACCCGTTGACTATCCCTTTCTAATCAACTTGTGTTCCTTGTTATTCGTGGCAGCATCGCGATTTGTAATAGTATAGAGAGGTTAGGAGTTACTTTTATGAAAAACGTAAGTAATTTTATAATATTTTGAAAAAATATACTAAACTATTATTTATGCAGATGATGGAAGAGCAATATGCATTATGTGTTTCTTCCAATATAAGTCACAGAGGATAATATTACGACACATAATTGCGACTCCGAAATTAATTATTTTGATACTGCTGATGATAAAATTATTTAAAAAATGGACAGACTCTGACGTTATTTGCTTTTTGACTACATATAAAAAATATAAAGATGACTTAAAACATCCAATTAAAAGCTCAATTTAACACACAAACAAAACTAAGCAGATGTCGCTTCGAACATGCATTCAGATTTTAAATTTACTGCCAGTGTTTACAACTGATACTAGATGCATCATTTATTTGGAAGTAACACGAGTTAGTTCTAGGTCAGTTCAGGGTTGAATTCAAATTTCCCAAATAAATACAGCCACTGTCTCTAAATGAAGTAGTACGCAAATGCATAAGAATTGAAGAGTGTAACACGAAAAGCCAATTATAAACGTTTAACATCGAAAACAAAATTTTGTACCGTAATTGCTTAACAATTAATGTTTAGAGAAAATTAAACAAAATCTTCATCTAAATCAATGAACAAATATATTTTCAACATTTTGTAATCCCAAAAATTACATTAAAAAAATTGTTATTTCCTAGTTTTCATGGAACTTGAAGCAAAATGCGAACAAATGTAGAATGTTTTGGCTATGAATGAATATTAATAGTTCTTTCATATGAATAGCAATATAATATTTGAAAAAAATAGTAGTATTCTTGTTTTTGATATATAATATTTTCATAATCATAATTTAGTATTACTAAGTACTATGGGGTAGCTAGCTCAATGGTATCGAGTCGGCCTGTGGATCCTGAGAACCCTGGTTCGATTCTCACAGGCGACAAACAAATTTCACCATTTTAAAAACTATCCCTGTGGCTTCCCCACCACTTACATCTTTAGGGGCCGTGATTTGACGGCTGGTAACCGCATTTCACGCGCATAAATATATCACTTACCGAGATCTGCTTCGGAAGAGTGCCACACCCAGGAAGAAGGCGTGATGATATATTTATTTATTTATTTTTACAATTGTTTAATAGTTATTTATATCACTAGGTCAGAAACTGTACTTTTGCGAATACTCGCAATACAGTTTCTAGACATGTGATACACAAGATATTTCGCAACGTTTTAAATTAAATTATTGATTTAAAATTGCTAAATATCTCTAAACTCCAAGCACGAAATTAACAGTCAATCTCATAACATCATAACAGCCCACTAAATTTTTATATCTACGGCGTATTACACTAAAAATATAATTTATTAAAGATAGTTTAATTAACTGTATACTAATTTTTTATTGATTGTACAATTACAATGCACAAATTGGCTCTAAAATTGGTACAAATTTCTAACCTCCAACCACTCACTGACACTGACAGTCAGTGTTGCCAATGCTAACAATATAAAAGTCCCTAGTTTTTACCGAACAAGGTTTTCGAACAATTTTCAGATATGTAATATTATTAATACCGGAAGGATGCGTAAAACCATTATTTTTAATTAAATAATTTTCTGAGCAATGTCAGCAGAAAAACTGATTTCACATATTAAATGACATATTACTCCTAGTATATTAAGAGCATTAGTTCTAAAATCATGACGTTATTATTATACTACAAATATATTTAATTTAATTAGTTCTGCTTCTAAACTTCCTGTTTATTAATCAAAGTTTATCCTAACAAATGTTTTTTTCTGTAACAGAAACTCGATACAAACATGAAGTTCTAGTAGATGGAGAACCAATTCTGTTCGAGATCTTAGACACGTGCCCTAAGGTGAGTCCCCGCAAGACATAACGCAAATTGAATATAACAACGTAAAACACTCGCAAAATCACATTCGTAGGTGTTTCTGACGTGAATGTGATATTTCGCACCTGTTTTGCATACACTTAATGTCAAACAGTTGTCATATTTTTAGAGACACAGACGCAGTGTTATTTATATGTTTGTAGTCAATTAACACATTTTACTAATGTTATAAACACTTTTATGTGTTAGTTTACTTGCTATGATTAAATGTATTATTAACTAAATCATTATACTCATAATTTTTGTTGTGTACTTCGTAAATTATAATAGAAGTTATGATATATAGAGTGATCAAAAGAAAGTATTTCAGTTGGCAATAAAAAAATGTACTTGAAATTGGTAAGACTGATACATAAATTTATTTCCTGTTATTGACAGTGACATTTGAAAATTTAAATTAATAAAAACAGTTGTTGCCCTGATCTACATCCTTTTATTTCTTAACATTACTCACAGAGCAATAGTGTAAAATATTTCTGTCATTCAACATATTTGTATTTATTATAAAAATGACATGTTAAATAGTATTTCTGCCTTTACCTGGTGTTGTGTCAACTGTGGAATAAAAAGATCTCCAGAATTATGTAGCCAGCTGAAACACTTAAGCTACGTTTCTACATCTTAACATAGTCTCTGTTTTAGTCTTTGTTTTTGGTTTTTTGTTTCTGTTTATGTTGGAAAAATTCCAGCCATTTCCAGCTCTTAACATAAATATAACCTTAATTCATTATTCTAGTAAAGGTTTGTTCACTTAAATGAGAAAATAATTGTATAAAACTATTTGAAATACTTTAAAAAGTATATAATAGTTATTTTTATAACAAGTGCCGAAAAAGGCTCGTTACGTGCAAGTGCAGAATTTAAATCTGCACGAGCACGTAACCTTTTTCGGCACTTGTTATAAACAACATTTTTCCTACAACTGTGCGATTTAGGAAATCACTAAAATATTATCCAAATTTATAAAATTTTAATATTACACGAGAACGATGTTTTACGGCGTTGCTATGGTTTGTTTGTTGATTGCGTGCACATTGATCTACGTTATTTCAAAATATTTCACTAACGTCAAAATAATTTCTTAAAAATCATCTTGATTCTTCTTTATCATTAACACCTCCAAAGATAATTGAAGCTCCGGATCATACTATGTTGGATCTATTTTCGACAATGACAATCAACCTGCTGCAGGTACTTCTGAAGCTTCCGAAATTGTTACCAATAATAATACTGTTAATAATATGAACAGGTACGGAAGAAATCAATGTTTCTTAAGACACAAAAGTTTCCACTTTACATTATGTCAATATAAGCAACTGTAACAACTGTATTAATAATATACACAAACAATAAATATGAAGTATTTCACTTACTCTTTAAATAAAACCATTTATCGATATATTTTACTTTGTTCGGTTCTTTTTATTAATTGTCTACAGATTAGATATACTGCAAATTAAGGTTACGTTTATAAACGTCAAAATATACTACTGCATATTTACTAGCGCTGGTTCACCGTATCTTCTTCTTCCATAAGCGTCTGTTGCCAAAATATGAATTCCGCGTTCGGCGCGAAATTTAAATCGCTGTCAAAACAATATTCTTTTGACAGTTACGTAATGAAGCACTTTCCGCACTAGTGTTTCTTTGCTTTCGGAAACGCACTTGGTCTGCATTCATCTACTTTCCATACGTAACCAAGGCAATTATAGTTACGTAATAACAAAGAAATCGCACAGTTGTCGGAAAAATTATTAATGAGGATTAGTAATAACTATTAAAATTAAGCACTAGTTTAATTAATTTATACAATTCAAAATAATTTTTAAAAATTTATACATTATTGTAGTGAGCAAACCAGAATATTCCAAATAGAGTAATTTAAATTTCAAAATTGATTTCTATATGATTAAAATATGATTAAATTACAATTATACTTATAAAATCAAAGAACAGAAATAAATTTTTAAATGACAGCGACTAAATATTTTTTTTGATTTGTTAGTTTTGTTACTGCTATTAATCCAGTACTTTTTATTTTTTCTCAGTTGAAATTATTACTATTTTCGTAAGGTAGTAATGGACAAAAGGCTTGAAGTTGTATATAAATTTATTGAAGTATTATAACGACGTTTCGGCCAAGGTTATGGCCATCTTCAGGTCAAACAACGTTAAATAAAGTGAAAAACAACATACAAAGGTTGAGTTAAAATTCTTAATTCAGTCGACTATCTGACTCTTTAGGGCAAACATATAAATTTAAATTTTTTTGACAATTGTAGCTTCGTAATTATTTTTTCATTTTGTTATATGTTCGCCCTAAATAAGAATTTTAACTCAACCTTTGTATGTTGTTTTTCACTTTATTTAACGTTGTTTGACCTGAAGATGGCCATAACATTGGCCGAAACGTCGTTGTAGTACTTCAATAAATTTATATACAACTTCAAGCCTTTTGTCCATTACTACCTTACAATGTTATTATTGGCTTACTAAATAATCTACTATTACTATTTTCATTCTATCATC
The DNA here is from genome assembly GCA_911728475.2 of Pterostichus madidus. Classification (NCBI taxonomy): domain Eukaryota; kingdom Metazoa; phylum Arthropoda; class Insecta; order Coleoptera; family Carabidae; genus Pterostichus; species Pterostichus madidus. The sequence goes on from OU452306.1 coordinate 31,183,540, forward strand.
TATATTTATTGTATTCCCAACACAAACCTAATGACATATGATAAATACGGCATAGAATTGACTGTATATTGCAGGCGCGGTGGTCGAGCGTGTTAATGCACATCTCTTAACATGCTGTGACGTCACCCGAACCAAGGTTCGTCAGCTCTATTCCATCTGTCGACAAAGTATGAAATACAGTTACTTGTATTCATCATATTCGGGCGCTATAAGCTAGTCACTTATACATATACCTTAAAAGTAAGTAACATCGACTACGGAAACCGGCAGTATGGCAGCGTAAAAACTGCGGCTCGGTGTGCCCGGTAGGCCCAGGCCCGATTTGGGCTGTAGTGCCATTGAAGAAGATTGCAGCATAACAGGAGATAGCAATACCGCAACTAACTGTCTCTTAAGCTACGTTTCGACCTCTTAACATAGTCTCTCTTTTAGTCTTTGTTTTTGTTTTTTTGTTTCTGTTTATGTCGAAAACATTCCAGCCATTTCCAGCTCTTAACATAACCATAACCTTCATTCAATATTCCAGTGAAGGTTTGTTCACTTAAATGAGATAATAATTGTATAAAACTATTTGAAATACTTTAAAAATTATATAAAATTATTAACGAGGAACAGTAATTACTATTAAAATGAAGCACTAGTTAAATTAATTTATACAATTCCAAAATAATTAAAAAAAATTGAGGCATTATTGTAGTGAACCTGCCAGAATCTATGAAATACAGTAATTTAAATTTCGAAAAAATGTTTTACGTAAATAAAATATGATAGAATTGCATTATATTATAAACTCAAAGGAAATAAAAATATTTAAAAATTACAGCAACTATTTTAAATTTATTAAAATAAAATATAGAATTGACTGTCTATTGCAGCATGAGACAGCAATACCGCAGCTATCTCTCTCTACAGAACAGCGACGAAAGATTATGTCGAAAGTATGAAGTTTGCAAACTTTGTGTTTATGCGCAGTGACAAAGTCGAAGACTAAGACTAAAACAGTAGCTGGAAACGCTCAGCTGTATTCACATATGACAAACTCTCAAGGTTATGTCGAAAAACTCAAACGAAGACTATGTTAAGAGGTGGAAATGAGGCTTTACAGAACAGTGACGAAAGACTATGTCGAAAGTATGAAGTCTGCAAACTTTGTGTTTCTGCGCAGCGACAAAGACAAAGACTAAGACTAAAACAGTAGCTGGAAACGCTCAGTTGTATTCACATATGACAAACTCTCAAGGTTATGTCGAAAAACTAAAACTAAGACTATGTTAAGATGTGGAAACAAGGCCATACTTCTGATCACTCTGTATTTTTGCTCATTAAATAACAAAATATTAATAACTTACTTACTCTTGTAGACTTTTTCAACCGAAAAAATATGAAATAGTTAAATATTGACTATGTTTTGTTTTAATCTTTTAATATAAATAGTTGTCCTTGATTAATCTAAAAGCATTTTTAAATTATATGGAAACGACATAAATCAATAGTAATTTTCTACAATATAATTAATCTGGTCGCAGACAAATTAAAATTAAATACCCGAAATATACTATTATACACATTTTTTTCAAAGTTAATTAATGGCATAAAAAAGTAAATTAGTAAGTAAATGAATCTAAGTGTGTTTAGGAACATTTAATGAAATGTTAAGGTTAAATATCTGTTAATGGCACTCGAATCGTGAATATTGAAAAGTTATAAATAAATAAGGACTCGTTATAATCATGATCATGAATGACATACAGATAAATTAGATGTAAACTGAAAAAAGAAGCACATAAAAATAGTCATGGATCACCGCTCCTATCAATTTACATAGAAGTCGCCGCAGCCAGACAACTTGATGTTTTTCTAATTTAACCTTCATGCTCGGTAGTTCCAGGCGAAATAATACGGAAATACTAACTAAATATCGTTTTTAAAACACTTTTTAACATTTATTATATATCTTATAACTTTGAAACAAAATTAAATTATGGATAACTGTTGAAAAATAAAAAAAAAATCATTGAATTTTCAAGATAACTCCAATACAAAAAAATCTGGTGTGGTCTCCACACGACTGTCTTATTTATTTCTATTTAATATTAAAAACGATTAATTGAACACATATGACATGCTCCTTGCGTTTGACAATTATTATTTGACATATAAATGTTAAACATGTTTATGTTTTTTGTTTCTATTGCTACTATGATTATTGAAATATATTATTAAATATATAAATTAGTTTTTCTCAAAATTAGACGCATATACAGGAAAATTGCAAATAAAATTTTATGTTTGCTAACATCTTTTATTTGAAACTTTTTTCGTAACTGATTCCATTTTTGAAATAAATGGAATTTATTGTTTTGTGTGTCCAGTAAACTTCCTCTTCCGGATTTTCCATTTCATTCTAAATCAACTCAGCTCTTCGTATTTTCATGAAACTTATAATTACCATGTTTCGTTAACAAATCTTATCTCGTTCATGAAATATTGCATACTCGGACACACATCCATCCATGCATCCATCCATCCATCCATTCATCCATCCACACACACACACACACACACACACACACACACACACACACACACACAGACATCATTGAGAAAATAATCAAAACGGATTCAGCGGACCTCAAAACACGTATTTTCGCGAAAATCTCGTCAACGATTTTTTTCACAATTCCAATATTTCCTTATACTGTGTATAAGAAAGTAAAAATGCGATTAACTCCTTATAAATTCTTAATGTGTTTTAAGTGGTCAAAAATTTTCATAAAAAATTAAAGAGAATTAAATTATGCTACTTTAGCATACTTGGGTAGGGCATTCTGCTTTAGCTTGTAGCATGGTTATTCGTTATTGTTAAACCTAATATGTGCCGTTACAAAGCATGCAAAATTAATTTTATGTATTGATTTAGATTCAGAATTTTAAGCTCTACAACTTTTATTTGAAACATTGTCTAAAATAATTCGGGAAGCAATGAGCAGAGAAAAACTGTTTTCCCATATTAAACGCCTAAAGCCCGCTTTTTGTGATACAACCGGTATATATTTTTTAAAATTCTATTAAGGTAATTAAAGTAGTACTAGCGTGAAAAAAATGTTTGCAGATCTGAACGAAATTTGGCGCACGTAAACAGTGGATAGTCATACGCATCCTGTGAAAATATGAAACAGATTCATCGTCTCCGAACAAATATATTCGCTTGTAAAGTTGAGTTCTTATACACGGGGCTTATGGCGATCATCACTCAGAATCGCACATATTTGGTTTGTGTACCTCTAAAATTTTGCAATTTCATTTGAAAAACTAGTATGATGTTCTAGAACTATCCATGTATATTGTATCAGAAGGAGAAAGTGTTTATAGTTTAGTAATGAACATATAGCCAAGTAAAGCCTTGTTTTTAACGAAACATTAAGAATTCCAATTTATAATGGCAACACCACACGATGGTATGGTATAACTCTCGAGTTATATATAATTAGATTATTTGTACATTTTCCAAAACTCAATAGTTTTTTTTACAAATTAAGGCCCGGTTGTACAATATAGGTTCAGTGTGATTTCAGTCTTGAACTTACAATGAGATGACAGATTGCGTTGTACAAACCTGGTTCAAATAATGAGCTTGGTTCAAAGTGCGGTTCAGTTGAGCGGCCGAATTCTGCAGTTCAACCACAGTTCAATGAACAAAATAACATCATGTGTCAATTTGATTAACGTGACAGTTATTATTTTAAAATTTCAACTGACGATGAAGATATATTTGAATGAATAAATATATTAAAACGGCGTAGAGCTGCAAAAAAATGTAGAAAATGCGAAGATCATTTTAAAAAATTAAATGATAAAGAATTTAGTGCGCGATTCTGTTTGTCGAAAGCTGCTGTAAAATATATAATAGAAAATAAATAAGAAAAAATAGGAAAAAATTTTCCATCACTTGTCTCGTAATTCCACAGAGGTTTTACAGCACGTTTGCATCAACTTCTCAGGTCATCAACAAACGGCTGGTCAGTTCAGCTTTAACCATAGACGCGTTTCGTCCTTCCGGACTCATCAGTATGGTGCGATCATCTATCCAACTAGATCAACTAGGAAATAGTGGATTGTGATACCGACTTAGCTGAACTGACTGATGTTAACCTATCTACAACGGTAACATGACATGAGAGCTATGGAGCCACTCGTGCCAAACGTACTGTAAAACCTCTGTGGAATTACGAGACAAGTGATGGAAAATTTTTTCCTATTTTTTCTTATTTATTAAGACTCAATTCCACATCGCAATAGACATTTTGTCTTTTGTTTTATTTATAATAGAAAAAATTAAAGATGAAATTTGTTCTTCCACCCAGAGATAAGTAAAGTAACAGCTATACTTGAAGATTAGCATTTACATTTTCTGTACATAATAAATAATTTATTTAAGAAACAACACCGTATTGCCGGAAAATAAGGTGCTAGTGACTCTGTGCTTTTCTGCAACTGCTCCGTTTTTGCAAGTAACAGGAGATTTTAGTGGATTTGATAAATCTACTACTAGTACAATCATTCACAAACTGTCCAGATCAATTAATAGATAGTATAATACTTATATTAAAATGTCTGCAACAGAAGAATAAATCTCATTATTTGTATTAAATTCTTTTTTAATTTCCATCCAGCATATTTTATTCATGTTTCTATCGCTTATCTTACATTCGATTACCCGATACACATTTTTTTAATCAACAGTATCATTTTCTCTCTTCTGAATTTGTTAAATTTGCTGATCGCATCATAATAATGAAATAAATAATGTAACAAAACTGTGAAAAAATAAATCGATAAAATCATAAAAGTATATAATGTATTTTTTTTTTTTTAGTTTAGTTTATTTAATAAATCTACAACTGGCCTTTCAGGCCAACCAGTAAATGTGATATGTTACAATCTCATGTGGGGGTTCTCACCCAGTGGTGATTCCCTTTAGTAAATGCTAATTACATTTCATATATTATACATTTTATATACTTAGGTCTAGGGGTTTTCGTCTGTTGAGTCTTCTGACTTCTTGCTCATTGTTCAGCAGATTTATTGCCAGGTCATTGGGGTGGTTGTTTAATTTGTCTTCATATTTTTTGGCAAATAATGTGATTTGTTCTTGGACATATTTAATTTTTAAGTCTGTATGGAGCGTATCATTCCGTACATACCATGGGGCATCGACTATCATACGTAGTGCTTTGTTTTGGAAGCGTTGGATGGAATCTATATTTGATTTTTTGGCACAACCCCATAGTTGTATGCCATACGTCCAGATTGGTACTAACGTTTCTTTGTATAGTAGCAATTTACTTTCTAATGACAATTTTGATTTTCTACCTAGAAGCCAGTACATTTTCTTAATTTTCATGTCAAGTTGTTTTCTTTTTGTTTTAAGGTGTTTTTTCCAGGTTAGTCGTTTATCCAGATGCATCCCTAGATATGTAATTTCAGTTTTTTCTGTCAGTATTTGATTGTTGAGGGTAACTTCTGGGCAAGTAGTATGTCTAGAGGTAAAAACAATGTGTGTGGATTTTGATTCATTGATTTTTATTCTCCATTTTTGAGCCCAATAATAATAATAATAATAATAATAATAATAATGTATTTAATGCGAAATATTTAACGTTAATTTGACTTACCAATTACCAATTCAAACCGAAATAAAATAACCAATTTTAAAATTGAAAATGACAAGAAAAATTATGACATTTGACATTACGCATTACCAACTGAAGTAATTTTTATTAGTTATATAGTTCAGCTGCGGTTCAGCTGAACTTGAATTCAATTTATTTTGTACAACGCACAGCCAATTTGAACTCAGGTTCTATAAAACCGTAGTTCAGTAAAGTTCAATATGAACCATTGTTTGTACAACCGGGCCTAATCATATTTATAGATCTTAGTTTTACTTATGAACCATTTTAGTATTTCTTAAACGATATACCGTACTGATTATTACGAAGAGATTCTTTCCACATATATTGTAGATAAATAAAATATGATTCTTATACAATATTTGGACGAATCCCTACTCAAAATATATTCAATAAAGAAAAATTAGCAATAGCAAACGTTGGCTAATTATTATCATAACTGCATCTATTTATCAATATACTTCCTCTCATTCATGTTTCATTTTCAGTGATCAAACGGAAGTGCTTCTGCATCACAGATGTTTGCAAACCGGTAAATCGTCACACATGTGTACATATATTCACACATCGCATCGTTGGCTCGCTAGCCGTTTACTGAATACACATTAGTCAAAACTAACCAATTACCAGTAATTTATACAAACTTACGTCGTCTGTGTATCTGACCTAAAAGCGTGCTTGTTGGTAAACAATAACTTCGCAACAAAAAACGTTCAAGGTTAAAGCATTAAACAGAATTAGAAATGGATAATTATATTATTGTAAATAAGTTATAGGTAACCTTCTTTTTTCATTTTCTTGTTTATTATTCATAATATCACAATTAATATTAATATTAATAGGATTATGAGTGCATTTCTGAAAAATCTGTAATGGTGAGAAAATTATTCTTATAACTCGTGAAGATATAAATTTAATTACTTCATATATATTTCCATACTTACATTAGCGTTAATTTGTTAAGTATACAGTGATTATTCTGTATTTGTAAAATTATTAGATTGATATTTGTATCCACGTATGAAACAAAATTATCATAATTTATGGAAAATTTGATGTAGTTACTGATCATTATAATTGCTAAATCGTTCATATTACATAATTTGAAATACAATATTTTGTCATTATTATATTAATGGAACAAGATACTGACTGGAATAGAATCATTATTGTAATTATTTTTATCTCGTTGTTATATAAAAACTGCGGCCTCACTTTATATAGTATTTACAAAATATCTTGAGCATTTTAAATCCTCAAAGTTGGCTTCGAATAAAATATACGGCGAACTAAATTTTCTACCATTTTCATTTCATGTATTTTTCTGTAAAAGTCAAATATTTAAGATAATAACAAGGATCCGACTCACAAAAAAACTACGGTTTGGTTTCAAGGTTCTCTTATATTCCTGTTTAATTCATTTTGTAATAAATCGATATCAATTCGATGCAGAAAAAAAATCGCTCGTACCATCTCTAAAGTAGAGACAGGGAACTGAGATGTATCAATGAACTGATTTTGTTTATAGTTGTATCACTAGGCCAGAAACTGTACTTTTGCGAGTGTGAGCAAATTCTAATAGTCGTAGAAAAAATTATTTTTTCTAAGACTGCTATGAAAAGTTGATATTTATGCTTTCAGTTGTCACCGTAAAGTTGATGGTTACTGAATAACGAACAATAAAATACTTTACCGCGCGTCTCCTATAGCAACAAGCGGTAAAATACTTTACCGCTCGCTTAAAACAATGTAAATTGTTGCTGAAATCTTAATTTATTGAAACAATACTTACAAAATCTAAAATATAGATTAGATTCATTTTTACACTTTTACACATATTATACATGAAGTTTGCTGCGCTATGATTTGATGTTAAAACTGAATGCAGCTGGGCAGCAGTGCCAACTTAATGAGGATGAGGGATGTTAAAATTGAAAGTGCAGTTTTGACAGTTCTGTATATTTATTCCGGAACATGAAATGGTGTTTGATAAATTTGAGGATACATTAGGTTCTGTGATATTCTCATTAGAATTTTCAGTGAGTACGCCAATCACAATTTTCTGAGATTTTTGAGCACATTTTGTATTTATGTGTGAAAATTTATCACAAACAATGATTGTTGATAACCGATTTTTTAAATTATTTACTTGGATACTGATATCGTCATGGTTACATACAATACAGAAATTGGTGGAAGGTGAATTGAACTAGCCCCAAATTATTTTTTAAAATTTTTTAGAAAGTAAAGTCGTTGAAAAAATTATGTGTGTGCCTCAAGCGTAAAGTATCTTTATTGCTTTCGCTCTACTGCAGCGATTGCTTCGCTTGCGTTTCAATTACCGAGCACGAGCAATAAAGATTCACTTTACGCTCTTGATACACAAATAACTATTTGATTATAATGTTACTTAGATTTTGGTTTATTCTATAGTATTTGTAATGTCTATAATGTCTTAATGTGGCCAATAGCGTTTTTGATTGGTTTCGCCAAGTTCTGCCAAACCCCGCCAATGGTAGCATTGTTTTATACTAACTAGATTTTTCAATATCTTCAGTCTTCAGTACTTACTAAAATAATATTACGTAGTTCTTGTTCTTGAATATACTCGTACATTATAAATAGTTAGACTTTAATGAGTAAGTTTTAAAGTGCTATTTTGTATATTACAGCCAAAAGATCTAATCTTATTCTGTGTCAAAAATTGACAGCTGTCAGAATTGCGCCAAAAACAATCTCTTCATTATAGTTACTACATTACAAATATATACGTTTTATTTTTGATATTTAGCAGAAAGTAGCGGCGACAGTTTCTTGGCCACACTATGATATAGGTACGATACAGGCATTACCTCAAAGTACCGATGGCGAGCAGTTCATGTATAGTTGGGAACACCAATATTCGAGGGATCGTAATACAACGATTAAAAGCCCCGCAAATATAAAACTGTAAAAGAACCTTTCGACGCTTATTTCGCAAATTACTGTATGTTTATCAAAATACTTCTAATGCTCAGGGTCGAATTAGATGAAAAATTTCATTTTAACATGTCATTCAATTACTAAATAAATACATAACTGCAGATTATGTAAATATTCCTTACTATCCTTGCGTTATCATAATATTATATTTCAATTCGAATGTTAAGAATTAAACCCGGATTAAAAATACCCATTTAACATGTCATTTGCAAAAGATATACCTGTAGGAACTTACCACACAGCCCAATGAAAAATAATTCTGATCCTGAGGCCAGACTATGTCTACTATATGTTTTCAGAGTCGATGAATTCGAATCCGCGATTAATTTAACCCCGTCAGTTCAGGTTTTACCAATAACCCTATATAACCCCATAAACCAAGCTATCAAGTCCTATTACATACAAACGATTCTGTAAAGAGGGCTGTGAACCCACAATAACCCTATAGTCCTAAAACCCCAAACTCCCTAACCGCATAACAGATAACTTCAATAACCACGTTACTCAGTAGTTTGAGTTAATCTCTCACCGCGGGATATATCAGGGCTATGTAAGCAGAATATGTTAAACCCTCCCCCCCCCCCTAACACCGAAAACCCATAACCCTATAACCCTTTAATTCCAATAACAACGTTACGCATTAGTTTGATTGTTTGATGCATGGAACCTCGTCTATATCTTTATTGGCTCCCAGTTTCATTATCTGCAGTAGATTCTCCGTCAATTTCAAAAATATCATGCCAATTGAAGCTTTATGTAGCGGATGCTAATCCCATCTGTGTCTGCATCCAGGACACCTCCCCGTGGTGACGACGGGCAACCTGACGTGATGGGATTAAATGGATCCCGGATTCGGAATCAGCGAATATGTAGTAGATGTAGTCTGACCTCCAGATCTGATTTTTTTTTTGTGGGACTGTGTTATCTTACAAAATATTGGTTTAATCAAAAAATATGTTAAACAAAAGTTATAGATAAAACTGTATTCTTAAAAATGTAACTTAATTTCCGCTCACTTCAGATAAACTCAATAAATTGTTGTTCTTTTTGCTACAACTGCGCTGAGATGAACTAAGAGAACTCACAGCCTCTTCTTTCATGATCACAAAATTAAAGAGTGGGGATAATGAATAACGAAGGACACAAGTTTATTCTTGATCATGACAACTTTGATCACTTTGATTACGTATCGCAGTCCAAAGAAACAGGTCTAAGAGATTAACAACTTTAAAATTGTTGGTATTGGGCTTTGGCCCTCACGTTTTTGCTCTTTCTATATTTATTTATTTATTTATTTATTTAATATACAGAAATCAACAGGTCCAATGACCCAATTACAGATCATAATTCATTTGCTTACTGGAACAAAGCCATAAACTAACAAAATATTACATTATATATATATTACATTATACATATTATAAAAGTAAACATAAAAGTAATAGATTAATCTAACAACTGTGAATTTAGTGAATCAGCTAGAAATATTAAAATCTGTCTACAAAATACATAAAAAGAATAAAGCCGCATTCACATCTCGAAATTTGGTGAAATTTGTAAACACGAATTTCTGTAAATTATTTCGTGCGTTGACAACTCGAAATTTATATAATATCGACATCTATTATCTTTTCAATGTACCATCTCCCAGCTATTTTCCGATTGGCTTGTTACTGACCACGTGTTAGAGAATTCGTTCAACTTGTACCATCGATGTACTTTATTTGTAGAACGGTCTCTAAATTTGCAAAAAAGTTTGGAGTTTGCAAACTTTTGTAGAAAATGAAATGTGTGCGCATCAAATTTTAGAGCTGTGAACGGATACATACAAAGCTATATGTGAAACTCTACTAATTTCACCGAAGTTCACCAAATTTCGAGCTGTGAATGCGGCATAATTAAAAATATCGACAACATTTTGCAGAGAGTTAAACAGCGTGCACATATAAAAAGGCGGAGACCTTAGTAATAAATTAGATGATGCTTTCGGCAAGTAGAAGTATACAAAATGTTGCTCTTTTTGGTTGCATCTCAGCACAATTCATCTCAATTCACTTCTCAACTAAACTGAACAAAAATTTTGTAAAACGAATATTGTAGATATACATATTTTATCTTATAAAGCCTTTTCTGTACGACTAACGCTATTTTAAGCAAGAAGCCATAAAATCACTTCATCATCTAACTCCATCTTTATTACTTTCCAGGGCGGCAACGAATTTCCAACCACCGACACCCTAACATGGGCCGACGGCTTACTCTTAGTCTACTCAATAACTGATCGTCCTTCTTTCGACTACATCTCCCGGCTGGCCAACACCCTCACCGCAACAGACCGCATCTCCGACACATCGGTGGTGCTCGTCGCCAACAAGTCCGACATGATTCACCTGCGGGCCGTTGGTACAGAGGAGGGCGGAGTGCTGGCTCGAAGACTCGACTGCGGATTCTCGGAAGTGGCTGCCGCGGAACAGGTTGGCAGCGTCGCCGCAGCGTTCCAGGATCTCTGCAGAGCGGTTCTGGCTAGCAGGAGGAAGAGCAAGCATTCCTTGTTAGAGAGGATGTTAGGGGCGAAGACCAATACGGGGAGGTTGTATGCGAGAGGGAAGAGTGATAGTGCGTTACCGAAGGATTGAGGAAGGAGGTAGAATTTTTTTGGGTTAAATTAATTTGAGGTGGAGGATTTAGGAAAAGATATGATGGGTTTTGGTACTCATCTTTTTTATTTTACAGTGAAATGTCTTATAAACGGACACTCAGATTTTGTCAGGTTAAATAGAGGTGTCTTTCAAATAGAAACGATTTTCTTTCAAAATCAACAGAGCATGAGCTTCCTCCTGTTTTTCTATGGTGAAAAAATACAACTAACTTACAATTTTCTCTATGGTCTCTTTCCGACTATTCTTAAACTAAATCAAATCATTTATTCATAATTCAACATTAGTCATATAAAGACAACGAAGTCTTCAAACATATCATTTCTTCGATTCTGTCAAAAAGTCACAATTTTGGTTAAGGTATTTGAACAAAAGATATCTTTTCCAGTGAAATATTAATGTTTGCTGCGGTTCCTAGTTGATATCATTTTACCGTCCGTAAAATACTTTTTGGCCAAGGATGAAAATTACTTTTCGATCACGAAAATTATACCAGAATCAAAAATTTGACACACGGAAAAAAAAATCTTTTCGTACTTATACAGTTACCGAACTAGATTTCTTCTCACCCGAAAATTTCCTGCATTCGTTCGAGAAACTTAATTTTTCGTCCTTGTGTCATAAATAACTTTTTTATTACAAAATATTGAGAATAATCAATAAATACAATATTTGAAAAAATATATACACATGTTACAAGTAAAGTATACAATTTATGCAATGTTTAAAATTACAAATGCAAAACTTATATAGCTTCCAGTTATTCTTATATTAAAACGTATTTTTGGTGAGGCTCGCTTCGTTCAAAACTACTAGCAAACAAACAATCTGTTAATTTTAGCGCAAATGAATCATTTCATTTATTTATTTAAATATTGAACTTGTTGCTGGCTTAGCTCACTTTGCTCTCATTTTAAATAAATAAATATTAAGCCCATAGAACATACGCTCCACATATGCAAGACTTTATTTTTAATAAATTTGGATAGTTTTTCTGTTTTAGTACTTTGCCGGTGACATATATACAGTAATAATTAAAGATTAAACCCACATTATTAAACATATGCAAGATGACAATGACTTATCCCTCTTAAATACCAATATTTCAAATAATGCTACAAAACATGCACGCTCAAAAAAGAGATACGTTAAAAGAAGTGTCCATTTTGAGAGATATTTCACTGTTGTATAATCCGCAACTGCAATCATGGTTTATATATGTTGAAACCAACCCATGAATAATATTCCAGAATTGTGGTTGCTTTAGTTTCTGAATATTCTGAAATAACGAATAATGGTACACTATAATAATGGAAACAATAGAAAATTATAAGAAAGAATTTTGGGTGTTGCGTTTCAAGTTGTTTTATTTCGAACATGTTGTTAAAACTATTTTTGTGCTTATTTTCTATTTCCATTGCAAATGTAACAAGATTAAATTACAAAAATATTGACTTCATGGAACTAAATACAGGGTAATTCAAAAAGAGCCATACAGCATGAATGTATATTTTTATTGAGACGCATATAATTTGTTACTTTTACCACACGCTAGTCAGTTTTCCGTGAATAAGCCAGTTTTAGGGTCCCAAGATACACGATTTTAATAGTTATCATAATAATTTTTCTTGTGCATGTAGATGTGCGCAATTACAAATAATTTCTTCTGTCGAAAAATTTTATACCCAACTCAAAAAAACTCCTTGTAATTTGTATAATATATGTTGTGATTTTATTGCAACATTTTTCATTTATCTGACAGAAGAATAATTCGTTGATAAACTACTACCTCTGAATTAGTAAAGAATAGGTACGTTCTGACAAAAGTAAACCGCAAGAGACTTGCCAATAATAGTAACTTTGCATTGCTTGACTTTACACTTTTTTTACAATCAAATTATGGGGTGGCTAGCTCAGTGGTATGAAGTCGGCCTGTGGATCCTGAGAACCCTGGTTCGATTCCCACAGGCGACAAACAATTTTCATAATTTCAAAAGCTACCCCTGTGACTTCTCCACCACTAACATCTATGGGGGTCGTGATTTGACGACTGGTAACCGCACTTCACGCGCAAAATATATCACTTACCAAGATCTGCTTCGGCAGAATGCCACACCCAGTATTGGGTAGAAGGCGTGATGATATATTTATTTTTTTTTTTTAATTATAAGATATTACTTTTTTAGAATATTGCGTATTTAGGTGTGTTTGAATTGAAATTCGATAAAAAATAAATAAATATATGACCATGCCTTTTATTCAATTTGCTCATGAAATATACCAGCCATCAAATCACGACCAACAAAGAGGGGAACAAGAGAGGTAATTTTAATGTGGTGGAAACTACTGAATCGGCTTGTCGACAATCAAACTCGGGTTCACAAATTTATAATCCGACGAGTTGCCACTGAGCTATGTACTTCATAATCATCGTGTATCAGTGTTTCTCAACATTTGCGTATTAGCTTAAATACATACCGGGTGTTTACTTTTTTTTTCGACAGTACGAATTTCAATGATAAAATTTTCATTAGACGATTTTCCTTACCTATTAATTTTAGAGCAGAAGTATAATGAAGAATTATGTTCAGAATAAAAAACTGCATTCAATGACTATTAAGTTAGTTGTTCTATTGTTTCTTATATACAAGTAATAAGCAAAAGAAAATACACGATTTAAGGCAATTATTAGAATGCCATGAGGAATAAAACAATAATTATTTATTTGTTATTTCTAACAGATTTCACATTATTTTTTTATATACTACATGAAAAATTAATTTGTTTAAAGATTAATGTTTCACTACTTCTAATCATAGATTCTAATAAAAAATAAACATAAATTATCAAATCTATTAGATATATCAGACACAACAAACAATTAATTATTGTTTTATTTAGACAATTACAGAATTGATGTTACGTGCAAGAGAGATGCAGTGAATATTAGAAAGAGATAAAACAATCTCAGTCTGTTTTTAGTTCACATTTTTGACAATTGTCATCAGCTGGATGTATACCACTAGTTGGGAACCACTGCCCTGTATTATTATATAATTTGATTGAAAAAATAGTTGAAATATTTCTCTTATTCAAAATATTAAAGTCACATACTGCTACGATTGAAAGGAGTAAAACTTGATTTTGCTAATAATATAATGATTTCTAAGCTGTGTGTCATGGTTATATATAAAAATATACAACAATTGTTTTTTTTTTGCTAATTTGGGATTAACATGTGTCTAATATGACATAACAATTTGATATTTATTAGAAATAAAGGTTATAGACTATAGAAAAAAATAAGTTTCTACGTACATTTTGTTGCAATTTTAATAATAACTTTAACAAATATAGTTTCTTTCTAAGAAATCGATGATTGTTATTATAGTATTTCTAGTACTTTAAAATGTTATTTATGTTCAAATCTAGTCATGCACAGATTTTTCTGTATATAGTTAAGAATAGTTTAGAATGTAATATTGTATATTTCATGTTTATTGTTCTTTGTGTACATATTAATTTTTATAAGGAATAATAATTATATATAAATATTACGCACTGCATATTTCTCAGATAATTTTATGTCATAGTTCTTAAGCTTTTTCAGGTATTTTTATTTTATAACAAGATTATTGTGTCAGTAAATAAATCATACAATTTAAAAGAAAAATAATCATTTTTAGTTGCAAAGAAAGTAATTTTCTTTTGAAAACTGGTATAGTTTGATCAATTATACACTTCACTAAAAAAGGTGTAGGTAAGTTATTATGATAATCTAATATTTTGAAGGGTGAAGACGATCAATTAGACCAAGGGCACCTGCATTAAAGATGATGGAGTATGGTTAAAAATAGCACTATAAGTTCATCAAAATAACTTTTATTTTAAAAATTGACCTAAAACTGTTATCAGAATCACGAACGACATCGATAATCAAGAATTGTAAAATTTTGCTTGTATAGGGTGATAAGAAACGGTGTGAAACATTTAGATCATCTGATTTTTAGTCAAAAATATATAGTTTTTTAAATTCACAAAAAATAGGGCGTTGTTTTTAAAGTATACTTCTACTGCTCGATGAAAAATTATTAATAAATTGAAATGAATTATTTAATTCCGTAACTGATATTCTTCTTCCATAAGCGTATGTGCCTAAAATATGAAATGCCGTGCTTGGCGCGAAATTTAAATCGCTTTCACTTATATTTTCTTTTGACAATTGCGTAAAGTACAAATTACTTTCGGCACAATTGTTTCTTTGCTTACAGAAACGCACTTGGTCTGCATTTGTCTATTTTCCACACATAACCAAGGCAATATTAGTTACGTAATAACAAAAAAATCGCACAGTTGTAGGAAAAATAATTTATTAATTTTAACCTTGTTTGCAAAAGATTTTACAAATGATGCACTGACTGCGGTGACTGTAAGTTAATTCCATTGATGAAATACACGATTTGCAATAAAGGTTTGTCTACTTGCATAGATGAAATTACCTCGTTTTAGTTTCATGTTTGGCCTGTAAGTTTAGTATTTATTTGAAACAGGAAATTTACGATCTCAGTCGCACATGAATTAGACCAACTCTTAATTTTTCGTTTGATGTATAATTAAATTAATTTGACAGAGACATACTCGTCTATTATTTTTAGAAAAGATACCGTCTCAAACACAATTTGGGATTTTATATTAATAAAAATTATTTTATCATATTTAAACATTTCGATAGCAAAAAGTTAACATTTTTGCTTTACTTACTTTTTTTTAGGATTTTTAGAATAATTGAAAAATGTGTCACTTTCTCTACGATTTCTTGTTAAAAAAGACGAGTTTTGAAATCAGTAAGCAAAGAGTGTCGATCAGAACCAATAGTTCATGGAGCTAAACCTCGCTAACTTTAACTTTTACCTTAAAATGTAAGTGTTTCTGACTGATTCAGATTCAGTTCTTGAGATTAAATTCTTGTTGTGTAGTGTAATATATAAATAAATAGTCGATAGTTATAACTCTGTAGTTACACTATTGCTTACCTAATACAACTGCGTCCGAGTAGATCTGATTCTATTAAAAAAATGTTATCGATTGAAATCTGCAATTGCAGGAGCTATAGGGAGTGAATAAAACTATATGACGAAGCAAAAGCAAAAGTTCACGATATTGGTCATGGTCTTGTGCAACGTATGGCGAATGAAGGATTGGTGATATTGAGGAATAAATGGATGGATATGACTGAAAGTTTGTTGCGTGTACGAAAGGTGAGACGAGCCTTGTATGAAAAGAATTATGAATGTGGATGGTGGCTATTTCATGGCACATATTGTGATGGTATGTATGTATATTCTTGTACAGCATCACCGAAGCTAATGACGCCTCCTGCTTTTCGAAATGTGCGTAGATATTTATATTTTAAGTTGATATTTGCAGTTTTAATTTTTTCAAGTATTTCTTTTTTAAATTATTTTGAATATGTTTAAATGGAAAGATAGGTGTAAAAAAGTAGACACCCGGTATATGAAGCTTTTTAGGCATGTTAAATATTTAATTTAAATACTTTATATGTTTTTTGAAGTTGGTTTCAATATATAAGTTTATTTTGATGATACGCAGTCCTGGGACATCTGAATCTTATGTAATTAATTATTTATATAATTGGCCTCAATAATTCTGTAGAATAATGAAATATTATTTTACGTTGAGTAATTTTGGTGTGACAAATATTTATTTAACGTTTTAAAAGTAAATGTTAATTATAGAGACGTTATAATTTGTTCAGAAACAAATAATACATATATTACAATTTTTTACATATGTTTATAATAGACAATAGCAATAATAATATTATTATTTACCATAATGAAAGTATAAATATTGTATTTGCAGTATACAATTATATTCTTGTATCGTTCAATGTAACATTTATAAACTTTAGTTAGAACGTGCCTTTCACTAATTAATCCGGTCCAAACCTGCTAACACGTAACAGAACGATGGTTCTGGCTACAAGTGTCTATCTCTAGCACATTGTAATTATCCGACCGGTTGCAATCGTTGTTGGGTACAGACGTAAAAACGCTCTTCGTACTTTTATGCATTTCTTAAAATTGTACACCACAAACGCTAGCCCCACGTCAAGCACTTTCTACATACATTAGGTAAGCTTTAATTAGCGTACGCGCCGGGCTGGGATGTGTCTTTCGCCTACTGCAGCTGTAGATTGGTTCCGGCTCGCCCAGCAAGACAATTTTTTGCTGATGACCTAGTTGGCGGGAATCTCGAATCTGCGCTAACCAGCCTCCTCTCAAAGGGGGTGCGTACCTCAGAGTCTGGGGGAGTTATTAGAGGCAATTCTTCCAACCTAGCACTGCGAATCATTCTCCCTATAGCTGGAGTAGATTCAGTAGGCGCAAACCGAGAGGCCGTGGCCACGGAATATGGTCAACGTTGTTTGCTAAACAGACAAGCACGATTCGATTGCTTTATCATAGATTCAATGCGGCTCTTAATATTAGCTATTTGTACACAAAAAATCAAGTAGGAAAAAGGCAAAAAAAAAATTCATGAAAGAAGCGAAGAAGGACGCGAAGAAAGAACTCAACAAAGAAACCAACACTGAAGACAATGTGAAGATCAAGGAATATATAATAATAATAATAATAATACTTTATTAATGTTCACAAATTACAATTAAATGAGCATAACCCAAGCCGTCAAATAGTTTTATTCACTCCCTATAGCTCCTGCAATTGCAGATCTCAATCGATAACATATTTTTTTTAATAGAACCAGATCTACTCAGACTCTATTATTAATTGATACAGATATTTAACATATGCTGTATTTATTTTCATATCTGACTGAATAATATGCTTCTATTACAAACTTTTTAAATTATCTGTGCCCTTTCTAAAATATATTTAAAATTATGTATTAATATAATCTTTTTTCACTCTTAAATAAATTTCTTTAAATATTTATGACATTCTGGGGGCTGATATTAAAAGATGAAAATATGGTTCAGTATAAAACACATTTCCACTTATTAAAAAGTTAAATATTTCAGAAATAAATTAAAAATTTAGATAAGATAATTCTCCTAACACAGGGGTCGTAAAGTGAGGCTCTTTGGGTTGTTGAATGCGGTTCTTTGAAAATAAATTTGAAATTGGAGATTAAATGGAGATAAAAGTACAATATTTTCAATTATAAAAAACTTAAAGCTATTTATTCACAGCGTAATTGATTTAATTTATGTTTATATTATAAAATGCAATTTTTTTGCGGGTCGTGTCTTCAATGCTTACAACAAGGCAGAATACTATGCGCGGTAAACCTGCGCTAGAGCCGAAATGGGAATATATAGTTTATGCCAGTCTCCTTACTGTTTCACGAGCTTGAGTTATTTTGTATCGCAGATATTGTTATAATTATTTTAATTTCACATAAAAATAATACTCGTCTTATTCTTATATTAGATATTGTTAACCTATGAATAAATAGATGAATATGATTGAAGAATTGTTGCGTAAACGAAAGTTTGTAGTATGAGGCACAAACGTGCTTGAATGAAAA
This sequence comes from Pterostichus madidus, assembly GCA_911728475.2. NCBI lineage: Eukaryota > Metazoa > Arthropoda > Insecta > Coleoptera > Carabidae > Pterostichus > Pterostichus madidus. Next base: position 31,202,444 of record OU452306.1, read on the forward strand.
GAATTATGAATGTGGTTGAAGCTAAAGTGGTGTGCCAAGCTGGGATGTTTAACGAAGATTAATTTCGGGATGAATTTAGAAATTCATGACAAGTGCAAGATTCTTGATATTAGTTTTGTCATTTGGTAATTTAATTAGTGTCTACATGCAATTGTGTGATATTTACTTTCAAAAACAAGCGTAGAGCGACACTGCCTTCCTTTCTCATCTTTTAATTAGTTTCCGTTCTTACATAGAGTGTTTAACTGTTATTGTGTAGATACTTTCTTCCTTTATTATCTTTTTGTTTCATTTTCAGTTACTGAATTGTGTTAATTTTTTTTTTTCATATACAAGTGCGGGCTATTGATTTCATCTTTTCTAATCTTTTTAGAGTAATCGTGAGTACCGAATTTGAGATGGTTTGCGCATATGTTATGTATGTCGAAGAAAGAAGTTGAATGAAAAGTGAATAAGAATGATTGGATAAATGTGATTGAAGGTTAGTTGTGTGATGAATGATTTCGAGTGTGATAAGTAAATGAGCATATATGGAGGGATCTATGAATGTGGTTAAAGTGAGGGAGGTGTGTTAGGATGAGAATGTTTGACGAGGATTGATTATTTGATTAATTTAATGAGTGAATATTTTATGAATGTTTCAGGGTTCGTGTTATCCCATTTAATGGAATATAGCGTGATTTTATATATGTATGTATGTATGTTAAGAAAAAAAAAAGGAAATAGATGAACCTTATTTGCAAAAATATATTTATGGCTCTTGAAACTTTTCTAAATCATGTTTGGCTTTTCTGCCTCTAAAGTTTGCCGACCCCTGTCCTAACAGATGCCATTGGATGTCACTATATCAAATTATACTATTGTTTTCCAGTAGTAACCATGGACATGACTTGTCTTTTCTAAGGACGAAAAGTATCACTTCTTCTCTTAATTAGTTTACGTTCTGACAGGGTTGATAAAAAATTATTTTAACGATAAATATCAGTTAAACTGTTGCACTGCAAATAATAATGTTTGCACATAAAATTTCATTACAACGCTTTTGTACTATTAATTATAATTTCAACTAGCACCTTTGAAATTAAATATTACTTCTAATTATTTAACGTATGTCTGCAAACAAGTACACCACGTTTAAATGTAATTAGAATGTGTTTATTCCTTATATTTCCTTTACATAAGGACAATATTTGCTAACATCTCTATAGTGTGCAGTGTACATAGCGCAATGTGTATGTAGTAGTTTCATTAAATTAGCCTGACGGCACCATACGCGGTCATCTGATATGAAAGCACCAAGTAATAGATCATCGTAATCACAATAGCGGCGCTTGTAACTTGCTAATTAAAATACTAATTTGTACACTGTTTTCACGCTGAACTCTTTGAGATACTAAAGTTTTAATGTTCGTGACATTTCTATCAACAAATTAATCTACATTTACTCATCTTATCATACAACATTCTGTTTTAAAATTATTTTGAACATGTAATGTACATTTAAACCTGTCAAATATTTCTAAATTATTTTGTAGAATAATGCTTCAAACAAAACTTTATAATTTCTACTACGGGTGTTTTTAAACTATGTACTGATATTACAGAACAAAAATAATTTTTCCTAGAACTGTGCGATTTCTTTGTTATTACGTAACTATTATTGCCTTGGTTACGTATAGAAAGTAGATGAATGCAGACCAAGTGCGTTTCTGTAAGCAAAGAAACACTCTTGCGAAAATGCTTTGTTACGTAACTGTCAAAAGAAAGTTGTCTTGAGAGCGATTTAGATTTCGCGCCGAGCGCGGAATTCATATTTTGGCCACAGACGCTTATGGAAGAAGAAGATACCGTGAACCAGCGCTAGTAAATATGCAGTAGTATATTTTGACGTTTATAAACATGACCTTAAATTGCAGTATATCTAATCTGTACACAACTAATAAAAATAACCAAACAAAGGAAAATATATCGATAAATGGTTTTAAGTACTCGTAAGTGAAATACATGATATTTATTGTGTATGTATATTAACACAGTTGTTACAGTTGCTTATATTGACATAATGTAAAGTGGAAACTTTTGTATTGTCTAAAGAAACATTGATTTCTTCCGTACCTGTTCATATTATTAACAGTAATATTATTGAGAACAATTTCGGAGGCTTTAGAAGTACCAGCAGCAGGTTGATTGTCATTGTCGAAAATAGATGCAACATAGCATGATCCGGAGCTTCAATTATCTTTGGAGGTGTTTATGATAAAGAAGAATCACTCACTGTACTATTCCAATCTAGAGATTTTGAAGAAATTATCTTGAAGTTAGTAAAATATTTTTAAATAACGTAGAACAATGTGCAAGCAATCAACAAACAAACCATAGCAACGCCGTAAAACATCGTTCTCGTGTAATATCATTAGAATTATATAAATTTGGATAATATTTTAGTGATTTATTAAATCGCACAGTTGTAGGAAAAATGTTGTTTATAACACGTGCCGAAAAAGGTTACGTGCTCGTGCAGATTTCCGCACTCGGCAAATTCTGCACTTGCACGAAACAAACCCTTTTCGGCACTTGTTATAGAAATAACTATTTCTACAACTGTGCGATTTCTTTGTTATTACCTAACTATTATTGCCCTGGTTACAGGTGAAAAGAAGACAAATGCTTTTCTGTAAACGTAAAACACGAGTGCTTTACGTTTACACAACTGTGAAAATCATGTTTGAGTGGCAGTGATTTAAATTTTGTGCGGGGCGTGAAAGTTCTTAATTTATTTACTAACCAACCAACCTCATTATCTATTTAAATTTTTACAGAGATCGAAGATAGAAAAATATATCTATAAATGATTTTATTTAAACAGTAAGTGAAATTCATAATATTTATTGTTTGTGTATTTTAGAGGTACCTGCAGCAGATTGATTGTCACTGCCAAGAATAAATCTAACGTTGACCTGCGGCTTCAGTTACCTATGGAGGTGTATATGAAAAAGTAGAAACGCTCAGTGTATTATTAAAATTTAGACAATTTTAAAGAAATTATGTTGAAATTAATGAAATAACGTACAACAATAAAACCATCAACAAACTAACCATAGCAACGCCGTAAAGCATCGTTCTAAAGTAATATCATTAAAATTTCATAAATCCTGATAATAATTTAATGATTATTAAAATTATCAGTCGAAATAAATAACGTGCACGTGCAGTTAAATTTTGCACTTGCATATAACGTGTCATTTTTCGACACAAATAACTATTTTCAAAATTTTTAGTAATACTGACCTACAAACATTCATTTATCTGATATAACATGAATAAATTAATTATTGTACAGGCAGATTCATAAAACGGATTAGAGCTAACACCGTTTTTAATATTATCTATAACTATGTTACAAATGAAAACAAATTCAAGAAATGAATTAAATTTGATGCTAATTAACACTCTTTTTACCCAAGTTATAATAAACTTGTGTCATGCATTGAAAAGAGAGTTAAAAATTAAATTAAAAAAATGATATTAGCGCTAATCCGCTATATCAATCTGCCTGGTAGTGTTTATAATTATATATTTATTTATTTATTCTACTATGTACAACAGGAACTTAATCCCAATTACAGTACAGGGCCCAGACTTACCGAGCCGCAGTGTGGTTCATATATATTTTTAGCTTGACTGGGATTCGAACTCTGTATCTCCGGATTCGAATGCCGTAACGCAATTTACTTCACCGTACTGACGGAGAATTATAATTTAATTATTAATATATAAGAAATAACTATCAAACCGGCAATATTAAATGTATATGTATATGTATATATATATATATATATATATATATATATATATATATATATATATATCACGCCTTTTACCCATTACTGGGCGTGGCACTCTACCGAAGCAGATCTCGGTAAGTGATATATTTATGCGCGTGAAGTGCGGTTACCAGCCGTCAAATTACGGCCCTCTAAGATGTTAGTGATGGGAAAGCCTCAGGAGTACTTTTAATTTGGTGAAAATGTTTATCGGCTCAAACCAGAGTTCTCAGGATCCACAGGCCGACTCGATACCACTGAGCCATTACCCCATAAATAAAGTAAACCACTCTTAATTTTGTTAATTTTGAATAAAAAAATGTCTATTGTCTAAATAATTTTAAATATACTACTCCTATTTGACGGCAGATATAGATAGTCAACTTTATAAGAGACAATTATGAACTTTTATATAGCAATCTATAATTATTTTTTTACTGAAATATAAACCACCATTTTTTTGTATTTTCAACGATGTATTTCTTTCTATTAATGTATTTGAAAAAATTCAAGAAAAATCAAGATAATTGAGAAACGAGAAATAATAACTATTCAAATATTCTGGGTAAATAAATATACATAAATAAAATGTAACAATGCTCAACAAATGAATTAATATCAACAAAGTAAATATTGATCAGCTGTTTAGGGTTGATGTAGTTTGTTAAGTTGTATAGCATTGTTACATTTTGTTTTTAAGTCAAAATTTCAAAATTATTTTCTATTATACTATCAACCTTTAATTTATAAATAAATATACAAAACATAGTATGTTGCATTTATAATAACAATTATATCTAGTTTCAAACAAGATCAGTGTTCTGGTGCCAACTTCAAGTCTAATTAGTCGCATGTTTCACCATAAACAAATAAACCTATTTTGTTTAGAATTGAATTAAAAACATAATACATATCACTATAATAATAATTTCGTTCAAACAAAAATCCAGTAGAAACCAATTAAATTCCTAGTAAATTAAAAACCAAAATTAATTTCGCGGGGGACATAATTAAAAACCGTCCCAGTGGCACCACCCCGCAAAGATAAAAATCCCTACCTAATGATGATAAATACCCGCACAACACATACCATTAACACAACAGTACGTCCTGCGTCCTGCAGAAGCACAGGACACGTTCACGCAGGCGCTCTAGAGAGAGGCGTCGCTAGGAGCGGAGAGGAGAGGAGCGAAAGGACAGGAGAGTGATCTCGCAGAGTGTGGTTCGTGGCGTGGACCAGTGAAGCTGGGGAGATCGTCGCGACGCCATGACGACGCCATCGGCGCCGCTAAGGCTGCTGCTGCTCCTAGGATTCGGAAGCATCGTCAGCGCGTCTTCTGACAAGATTCCTCTAGGTGAGTTAGATAGTGAAAGTTATTTCTGGGAGGGAAGTGAGTGAAAAGTGTTACGTGAGGGATGGGGTAGTGCGCATGAGTGGATCTGAGGGTCCTGTCATAACAATATTAAGATTTGATGATTGGTGTTGTTTTTGTTTGGGCCATGATTGCAGCTTCTGACCTTTTACATGTTTTTTTCTTTACTCGAAAATTGGAAAAAAAATATAACCAAAAAGGTAGCTTATTATTATTTTTATATAATTTACTGTATTGATGTTTCAGTTCTACTTAATTTTGATTCTTTATAAATAGTATTTCGTATTTCAATTTCGAAATCATTCACGTTGTTAAGTGCTTACAAAAATGTATACCTACGAGTATATTTTAATTTAAATTATAATGGGTAATTTAATGTTATCTGATTGTCATGATCCTTCTTTTGTCTACCAGACTACAAAGAAATATTGTATACTGAAGATAAGAAACACATTTATTTAGAATTCTTAAATTAAATATTTCATTTAGTTTTCATTTGTCAAGGTACATCTTGTCATAAAAATAATTCTTATCTACCATCACAATAGAATCATCAAGAAATTGTTTAGTTTCGATAAAATATTGATAAAATAAATGTTATCACGTCATATCACCCATTTTTTAATGTGGTATTTGGCTACAGCATTTTTGCGGGTGAAATTTGATTACCAGTTGTCAAATCGTGGTCCCTATACATATGAAAGAAAGAAAGCTACGGAATTAATTTTAATATAGTAAAAATCATTCCGATACGTTGTTATCAAGTTATTTATTTGATTTTGAGACTTGTAGCAATATTTCTTTTAGACAATGAAAATCTGAAAAGTATCTTTTATATTTTTACTGAATATAATATTAGAAAAGTTATTATATGTTCTATTATTACAGAAATGATCTGTGACTTCGCTGACTGATTTTTGCAAAAGATGATTGTTTTGAAGTGTGAATGTTGTGAGATGCAAGGGTGCTATGGCTTGCTGGTTGGGGGTAACGGGCAGTAAGGGGAAAGAACGGAGCTTGCGCGGGGAAAGATCAATGTACCCGGCTCCCGCTCCCCCGGAATCCACTCCGGATACCGGAGTCAGACTCCGGATTATAGTAAAGTAACGGAGTGTTGCATTTAGCTTAGCGTTAGCTTTGTTCCACTGCGACAGGTATGCCCTTGGCGACAGACCTCAAATCTTTATTTCGTTCTCATCGAGAAAAAAGTCGAAAAATATTACCAGCACTACCGGAACTGTAATAAATATATTTTTTTTATGGACTGATCCATTTAACTAACACGCTATTGTCATGGGCGTCCACAGACATTTTTTCAGGGGGGGTCGAGACGCAAAAAACTCTCAGATATACATATATTTCTAAAATATTTTTTTTTACATAACATAAATACAAATACACATAGCAAATGGATAAAAAAATATTTAAATTTATGAAAAAAAATTACTAGTCTTTGTCGTCTGGGTTTGAATTGAAGAGGTAGGACAATTTTCTAATAACTCTTCCATAAATTGAGACTACTTATGCAATAAATTCCGATTTAGCAGTTTTACAGTTTTTATTTTCTAATATTTTGTGTCTGTCTATACTTAATAAACTTAGATTACTCAACCGTTACGATAGGGAACATGTCGCTAGCTGGCCATAAGAATACTGCTGGAAATTAAGTTTCAGCTTGAATTTATTATCTTTAAACTTATAATTTAATTTTTATTTAATTTATATATACATATATAGTGTGGTGGCCACGAGTCTCAAACATCGGACTTTAACATATAAAATCACATTGTTTTAAATTTCTTGCTTCCTAATTATTTAAATGTTTGTCGTTCAATCTGTCAAAACTATCAAAACTGTCTGAATAAATTCCTTATTTATTATTTCATTTATTTTGACAAATAAAACGTCAAACATATGTTTAATTTTGTTTCAATTTCATGCCTATCGATAGTTTTGAGGCAATTTTCGTCATATTCAAATCTAATTTGTGTCGTTACAAAGTTTGCAAAATTAATTTTGTTTATTGGTTCAGATGCAGAATGTTATGCCCTAAAACTTTTATTTCAAGCTTTTTTGCTTCAAATATTTAAGGAAGCAGGAAATAAAAAAAATATAGTTTTACATTTTAAAGTCCTATTTTCGAAAGTCTTGGTCACCACCCTAGTTAATATCCAAGGGGGGCGCTCGCCCCCCCTTCCCTCCCCCTGCGGGCGCCCATGGCTATTGTAAACTTTTTATTTGAACGTGACGGTTAAATGAGAAAAGTAGTTGCATTATTTCAATTATTTTAATGGTGGTAAATTGAAAACAATTGAACGTCAAACAAACGACTTATAAACAAACATTATTTGCGGCGCTACATTAAAAATATGACTATATGCTCTGTCAAATTACTTGTTAATTATGACACGTCATTGGATTTGTCTGTGTTGCCTTACTTTGTCATTTTATCATTTACATGTTCAATATTTCTCAAATAAAAAACCAACGTATTTTGTTTGTTGTTATGTTATCATGATTTGAAAAAGCCATTTTACTTTGTGTATATGAGTTCACAAAAAGTTTTTTCGAATTTAATATTAAATATTCATGAGTACACAAAATTAATTAGATGTTGAAGTTTGCACAAAAAAACAATGGTTCTATCATTGTTGCGATAAAACAACTAGGCGCCAGTTTGCCATTTTTTAATTACTAATGTACTTGTAACTACTAGCTTGTTCATTTTACCCACCTCTATTTCTCTCTCTCTCCACAAATAAAAAAGTTAGTAATAGTATGCTACTTAACTGTATTACCAGTACTACTATTTTACAGCGATGAAATAAAAAACAAACTGGAGTTATTTTTTTTGTATTCTTTTTTGTTTTGACAATATTTATTCTACTGTAAAACGATAGAATGTTTGTTTAATGCGAATGTTACTTCCTTGAGTTGTGAAGTAAAGAATCCTGGAAATGATAGTTGAACAACAATATATAATGGGCTCCTGAATATATTTATTATTATTATTTTTTTATGAAACTACATGATAAACTATGATGATCAGTGAAAACGCATGTTGGAAATTCTTTATATTACAAGTGATATGATTTTTTGAAGTTTTGTGTTGAGGTTGTGACGTCCCAAGTTCGGTTCAGTGGTACCTAACTTGTATCGTTCAAATAGTGCAAATAATATACAATTGAATTCTTGTAAAATATTTTTACTATGTTGAAAATCATATTTTGTAGAAGTTGGAAGCACAAGAAAACGAAATTAAATATTGTAATAAATATACAACGTGTTGAATACATACATACAAGCAAACGACGAACAGTTTGAAAAACCAGTGCTGATATATCATAGTTAGTTACGTTCTACTTCGCATATATCTTATTTACCGCGCAAAAATACTTGTGACCAATGAGAACCTCCGAACATGTGATGTCGCTATATTTATAATCGCTTATATCTCTTGTGAAACATTATTTTTTACAAATTTTTTCTTATCCTTCATTCTTGTTATTTCTATTATGGTAGAGGAGCCCACTCCAATAAAAAGATGTATAATTTTAGAGCAATGTTGCCAGATATGCCATTTAAAATATCTCTATTGAATGTGTAAAAATATTTAAATTGCAGTAAATATAACACAAGATATATCTCTAGTTTTTTTTTCCTAAAAATTGGAAAAAAGATATAAAAATTTGATAGAAATGTAAATCTAAAAAACGTTTATTAAATTACCTTGATTTTAAATAAATAAACTGTTTAATAATCACTAATGGGATAATAGCTTTTAAAGTTATTAGTGAGATAAAAATAAACAACTAGAGCAATAATAGCACGACATGCGGTGAATTTTAGAATTGGGAGTGCATTTTTTTTTTGTAGGGGTTAGAAGGGATTTATAACATTTTCATGAGCAATATCTTTGGGTATTAATCATATCACGAGCTTATATACCGCGCGAAAATTCTTCTGGTCAATGAGAACCTTCCGGACATGTGATGTCACTATATTTATAATCGCTTATAAGACATTATTTTAACTATTTTTTCACTAATAGCTATTATTCAATACATATTTTAAGTTTTTATCCTTCATTCTTGTTAATTCGATTATGGTTCATGAGAATTACATGAAAATAAACAAAAGATAAATCAAACGAATTTAAATAAATACAAAAAATTACAAATTGAATAATGAAGTGGACGTTATAAATAACCTAAATGATGTGGAAACACATACAGTCGAACCTCCACAACTCAAAATTTTCCTTCTGTCAAAGTTACTGTTGTTCCCTGTACATTTTGTATAATTGCCATATATTTTTATCTCTCTAACTCGAATTTCCGTAACTTGAAAATCTATATAATTCAAAGCCAATAACCTCCCAATAATACAGTATTCTTTATAAGACGAATTTTCATGGTCAAAATGAACTTTTCGACACAATTTTTGCACGTTATGGTCGGCAAGAATCGTTGAATTTTATTTCATAGCACAGGACGCATGCAATTTGCAATCTGAATAATTTTTTGGAAATCCCCGAAGAGCGACGAGATCTACCTTTGTACTAATTTTTGGTATATATTTATATGTAATCAACTTTACCAATGGTTAAGTGGAAGAACAGCGTAAGCTGAACTTCGCCATTGTGGAATAAAAAGAAATTTATTATTATTATTATTATATGTTTCCTGGTACAGTATTGGTAAAATGTCACAGCCACATTTGATATTTTAAATTAGGTATTTTTGTGCAATAAGTACGTTTTGCGATAATTTTTATTTTTCATCTTTATTTTATAGACGATTACAATTTTGGTATTCTGAGAGCAGAATAAGTTACCCTAGCATGTTTATGTTATATTCATAGATTTTGTTTTATACGTAGCTGTTATTATAAAAAATTATATAATGACAGCCCACCGACAGTTCCGTAAAGAGTGTGGTTAAAAATAATATATTTTTTTTATACTGGCAGTTTAGTACGTGAGCAAAATGAATAAAAGTAAAATAGAAGTAACAGAATAAATAATTTTGATCACAGAATGCCGAAATTGTGGAAATCTGCAGATTAATCATAAAAAATTAGGCTGGTCATTAACTTATCAATCGTTAGCAGATATTGATCAAGTTACAGAAAATAAAAAAAAAATATATCATCACGCCTTCAACCCATTACTGGGTGTGGCACTCTGCCAAAGCAGATCTCGGTAAGTGATATATTTTGCGCGTGAAGTGCGGTTACCAGTCGTCAAATCACGGCCCCCAAAGATGTTAATGGTGGAGGAGCCACAAGGGTAGCATTTTGAAATTATGAAATTTGTTTGTCGCCTGTGGGAATCGAACCAGGGTTCTCAGGATCCATAGGCCGACTTCATTATTAACTCTATCTGTTTCTTATATCATTTAATGGTCTATACTTGAAAACTAAAAGATTTCATACTCAATCCTCAATGACACATGTTGCCACAAGTGTCAAATTACACGAAACCAACTTTTTACCTAAAACCATAAAAATAATGAGATAGCTCATATTGTTAATATTTCAAAATAACAACCGATAGTTTCTCCCAATATCGCATCACAGCATCTTTATTAAGTGTTTGTTACTTAAGGTTAAAATCATTTGAGAGTTGGTCGATTAAAAATAAACAATCATAAATAACTGTTACCATAACAACCAGAGGCGTAGAGTACAAGCTGCCACAGATAGCAAAAAACTGTGCAGCAAGTTTTGATTTCATTTTTAACTCTCTTTTCAATGTATGAAACAAGTTTATTTTAACTTGAGTTAAAAAGAGAGTTAATTAGCATCAAATTTAGTTTATTTCTTTAATCTGTTTCAATTTGAAACAGAGTTATAGATAATATTAAAAACGGTGTTAGCGCTAATCCGTTTTGTGAATCTGCCTGTAATATTATATAAAAAAAAATATAAATTTATCATCACGCCTTTTACCCATTATTGGATGTGGCACTCTGCCGAAGCAGATCTTGGTAAGTGATATATTTACGTGCGTGAACTGCGGTTACCAGTCGCCAAAGCACGGCTTTCAAAGATGTTAGTGGTGGGAAAGCCACAAGAGTAATTTTAAATTGGTGAACATGTTTGTCGGCTGTGGGAATCAAACCACGGTTCTTAGGATCCACAGGCCGACTCGATACGACTGAGCCACGACTCCATAACTTTAGGATTAATTATCCTGAAAATAATTTTCATATTATTCTCGTTAATGTTCGATTTTATAGCCGAAAAATAATTTACTTGTAAAGAAAATATTTATTCATTTAAATTATTTAATTATTTTATTTATTTATTTAGTTGTATACATCGTTTACTGAAACTATTCTGTACAACCGAGCCGCAGTGTGATACTTCATATAATTTTTAGTTTAATTGGGATTCGAACTCGAGATCTTCGGATTCCGTCATTTATAAAATCGCATGTAAGGCATTTTATTTAGAAAAATGTTATTTTTATTTACAACTTATAAAATTGCGTACAAAAAATTGTGCTGTGAATATTTTTGGTGATTTATGGACATTAAATTTGCTTACTTAATTTACTTTTTGTTTTTTTTAAATTAAATATAGTAGGCAATACAAAATATATAAAATGTACACTTAATATTTAGATGTATCCACAGGCAAAATAAAAAGTCTACGCCTCTAAAAACAACAGAAAAACAAATGACTAATACCGGAAATTCTGTGTTTTGAAGTTGATTTGGTGTTTCAGTTGTTTAAAACGCTAATTATGTCATTAATAATTAACAACTTCATATAAACAGATAGAGAATTAAATTAACTCGTATCTATTTTTAGTTAACCTCACTGTAGCATTAATAGTTTATTTTACTTTTTTGCATAGATCAGCATAAATGTATTAGAAATTAAGATGTCGTTAACATAGTTTAGCTTTGGAATGTATAGAATGCTCTAGTTACGAAAATATTACTGTAACACATTTTTACTGCCATAAATAAAATATAAAATTCACTTTGTAAATAATTTTGGAGAGTAGGTAACAGAACATGGCTTTCATCGTGATTGATCTTTATTGACTTCCGCACTTAAATTCTAGTCGATATAGTATACCTTTATAAATTATTTAAAATTATTATGAACTGGGTTAAAACTTGTATACGATGATGTACGATTGAATTTTAAAAGTAGATTACATATATTATTTATCGAATTCTTTCACGATAACCTGATATGAACTACAGGTACAGATATTTATGAATTATTGACATATTCAATTTGTATTTTACAGACGAACTTTGTGCTTTTAATACTTCTGCAGTTCTACATTTTATAAGAAAAATATTTAAAAAATAAATAAATAAATATATCATCACGCCTTTTACCCATTACTGGGTGTGGCACTGTGCCGAAGCAGATCTCGGTAAGTGATATATTTATGCGCGTGAAGTGCGGTTACCAGTCGTCGAATCACAGCCCCAAAGATATTAGTGGAGGGGCGCCACAAGGGTAATTTTAAATTTATGAAAAAGTTGTATCGGCTCTGGGGATCGAACCAGGGTTCTTAGGATTCACAGGCCGACTTGATACTACTGAGCCATTACCCCATATAAGAAAAATATAAAATAAATAAATAAATATATCATCACGCCTTCTATCCATTACTGGATGTAGCACTCTGCCGAAACAGATCTCGGTAAGTGATATATTTATGCGCGTGAAGTGCGGTTACCAGTCGTCAAATCACGGCTCCAAAGATATTAGTGGAGGGGGCGCCACAAGGGTAATTTTAAATTTATTAAAAAGTTGTATGGGCTGTGGGGATCGAACCAGGGTTCTTAGGATTCACAGGCCGACTTGATACTACTGAGCCATTACCCCATATAAGAAAAATATAAAATAAATAAATAAATATATCATCACGCCTTCAACCCATTACTGGATGAAGTACTCTGCCGAAACAGATCTCGGTAACTGATATATTTATGCGCGTGAAGTGCGTTTATCAGCCGTAAAATCACGGTCTCCAAAGATATTAGTGGAGGGAGAGCCACAGGAGTAGTATTAATGTGGAGAAAATATTTGTCGGCAATGGGAATCGAACTAAGATTCTCAGGATCCACAGGCAGTCACGATACCACTGTGCCACCAACTTCAAAAAAATATAAAATAAATAAACATATCACCACGACCTTTTACCGATTTCTGAATGTGACACTCTATAGCAGATACCGGAAAGTGTGTCCAAAGTAAATGTTGATATATGGAAATAATATGAGATATCAGTTGTTTCCAAATCAAAAATGTCCGGCAAACAATATCGGTACCAAATTTAATATGGAAATATTGGATAGATATATTCAAAAACTATATTTAATATAGATTACTTCATTTAACGTGCAGATTAGACAATTAAAATATTTCGCAAAAAACTCCCAGTTAAGACTGCAGTAAATGGGAAGGTGATCAAAATTCTTGTTAATGTGAGAAAATTAAGTCGCGCTGACGTTGTATATGGCAGCTCCCATTATATGTCAAAATATTTATCTTAGATGTCACAAAGAAACTGATGCACAAGGTTAAAGTATTAGTGAAAATATTTGAATTATTGTAACTTGAACTTAGTATATAACGCGTTTTAAAATAGATTTCTTCTACTAAAATTCAAGATAACATATCAGAATAATGTAACATAAACACCAAACATCAAATACGTCAATATGATACTAACAGAAATTTGGAAATTAATGCCGTGGAACCAAACTGTTTTAATTGTTTTTCGCACTCACTTGTCCTCGTTTTGGCGTTTTGTTAGCCAATCATAATCAAGGCCAAATACATCCTATAACTTGCGTTGCTATATTTTTTGGTGAGACAAGATATAATAGTATCACAAGTGTGGTAAAGCTTTCATTGCAAAACTAGTATGAAAGTCTTAAACATACTTGTTTTGCAATGACCATTGCCACACATATGTTACTTTTTTTTTCTACGGTCGAGGACTTTTATTTATTAAAATCGTTATTTGACATCTGTCATTTACTGTTATATTTCACATTAATTCAAATAATAGTTATTTTTCTGAAACCGGCAAGAAACTGTCTATAATTGTATAAAAACAGTCAAGTAAAATATGTATCCAAGGCTACAACAAAAATAACAGTCTGGTAAAGATTTTAAAAGAAATTTAAACATTTTGAGTTTTTCAGCGGATTAAAACAACCGCTTTGTCAAGTAAAATATCACTTTCCTGACTTATTATGTAATATACTAGTACGATATAAGTATTGTAATGTATCATACGAGAAGGAAAAAATTGTCGAACGAGGCCGTAAGCCGAGTTTATCAATCCATGGAGTATTCAACAATACACTACTATACGTATATCATACAATATTTTACCTAATTTCATGATATGAGAAAAATTATTGCAAAATTGACATGTTTTTTAAATTTGACAATTTTCTTTTTTCTTCTTATTTGATGCGAGAGTAGGTTGATTTAATTTTAAATAAAATCTAGGTTTCGTTGTTTGTGTAATGGCCGGTTTCACAAACAAAAGTTAAATTTTAAACTTGGATTAAGTAAATAAAAGCAAATTCAAGTTTAAAATTTAATTTTTGTTCGTGAAACCGGCCATTAGACTGGCATTTTACTGTCAAAATTCGTTATAGCACTTGTATTGTAATAGAACTCACACGCCATAAAAACAATAGATGTCACTATGATTTACCTGTATAATTATTTTATCAATACTAGAAATTATAATAGCAACCGTTTTAAAATAACCTCTTTAACGGGAAGCAAACTTTTCACAAAAATAAATAAATAATAAATAAATAAATATATCATCACGCCTCCTACCCATTACTGGGTGTGGCACTCTGCTGCAGCAGATCTCGGTAAGTGATATATTTTGCGCGTGAAGTGCGGTTACCAGTCGTCAAATCACGGCCCCCAAATATGTAAGTGGTGGAGGAGCCACAGGGATAGCTTTTTCAAATTATGAAAATTTGTCGCATGTGGGAATCGAACCAGTGACCTCAGGATCCACAGGCCGACTTCATACCACTGAGCTAGCCATCCCATAATAAATAATAAATAAAATAAATAAATATATCATCACGCCTTCTACCCATTACTGGGTGTGGCACTCTGCTAAAGCAGATCTCGGTAAGTGATATATAACATATACAGTGTAGACACTCAATACAAATTTTATTTACGATAAAAAACAGTATTCATAACATGATGTTTGAAAAGAATTAAATTCTCATCAAATATCGACAAATTTACATAAGATTCGTTGACATTGTTCGATATTCTGTTCAAAGAAGGGTACGGAATATAATTTGTTTTAGCGTGAGTAATTAATGAGGTAATCTGTATTAAATAAGTTTTTTAGCTCACCGTAGAGACTTTTATAAATGAGTGAAACAGATGTAGGTGTAAGGAAATAATAAAAAATCTAACAAATTATTATACTTACGTACCTCTAAATTTTCTGTTTAATTACATAAACAGTTGATTAAAAGTTCAACTACTATTAAGAACGAATATGCTATTTAATATTCGGATGTTTTGTAAATTCCATACGGTAAAGTGTGTAAATGAATATTAATTTATATAAATATTAACATTTAACATAATAAATATATTGGAATGCAAGGTTTTGCAATAAAATCAAATACACCCATTTATATTCGAACTATTTAGTAATAAAATTCCTTTAAAATAATTTTATTTGCAATTACAATTTACATTACTATAAATAATCACCTAATAATTATAATTTATATTTACTTGCTGTCGAGTGTAATAATAAAATAAATAATATATTTATGGATATAAAGTATTTTCTCTCTAGAACTACATTTTATACGTAATCTTTAAATTGACAAAAATTACATTTCTGTCAGATATATAAAAGTGAATGATTGTTTCTATATTTCTTTCCATCTACGATCTGCGAAGACATTCAATCAAATTCTGTCTTAATATGTATTTATTTATAAACTATAAATCAAATATAATAAAAAAATAATTTAAGTGTAGAAAAGAATAGATTTTTACTAACTATTTATTATTTATACTGAACAAAAGAAAAATTAATCTACATGGATTCGACTTTAATACATTCTAATTGTATTATTTACATATAATTGACACTTTTAATTTTATTTTATGGGGTAATGGCTCAATGGTATCCGAGTCGGCATGTGGATCCTAAGAACCCTGGTTCGATCCCCGCAGCCGACAAAACATTTTCACCAATTTAGAAATTACCCCTGTGGCTCCTCCACCACTAACATCTTTGGGGGCCGTGATTTGACGGCTGCTAACCGCACTTCACGCGCATAAATATATCACTTACCGAGGTCTGCTTCGGGAGAGTGCACACCCAGTAATGGGTCAAAAGCCGTGATTATATCTTTATTTTTTTATTTTAAAATTACCCTTGTGGTTCCCCCACCACTAACATCTTTGGGGGCTGTGATTTGACGACTAGTAACCGCACTTCACGCGCATAAATATATCACTTACCGAGATCTGCTTCGGCAGAGTACCACACCCAGTAATGGGTAGAAGGCGTGATTATATATTTATTTTTTATTTTATATTTTAATTTATATTTTTATATGGGTGGCTCAGTGGTATCGAGTCGGCCTGTGGATCCTGAGAACCCAGGTTCGGTCCAAAGCCGACAAACATTTTCACCACATTAAAATTACCCTTGTGGCTCCCTCACGACTAACATCTTTGGGGATCGTGATTTAACGACTGATAATCATACTTCACGCGCATAAATATATCACTTACCGAGATCTGCTTCAGCAGAGTGCTACACCCAGCAATGGGTAAAAGGTGCGATGATATATTTATTTACGTTTTTTTATATTTTAATTTTGAGTTCAATTCCCAATAGCTGACAATTAATTAAAAAGCATGATGATATATATATATATATATATATATTTAATATTATAAATTTTAAAACTCTTTGGGCCTGTTTTTCAATGACCGAATAATGTTAAACATGATTAAATAATAGTGGAAACTATGGTTACCATTATTATTTAATCATAATTAACGTTAATCGAGAGTAAACCAGTGATTGAAAACCAGGCCTTTATAATAATAATTTCCGTCATTTAAAATTAGAATTCGAGAAAAAAAGTATCTATTTTACTTACGCAAATACGAATTAACAGCGATGATAAAAATGGACATATTAAAAAAAATCATAGGTAACCATAAATATTTCAAATTACCAAATATTCGCAAATGATAGCCTTTTTACGAACATGAAAAAGCTTCCGACAAAGCAATATTATTTTATAGTCCGAATATGAAATAAATTATAACCCTAAAAAACAAATATACTCGAGCATACTCTTTTTGAAATAACAGCGTAATATGATCCAGTTTTATTTACGAATATGGAACGCAGAATATAATATTATTTTGAGTAAAAACATATAGTAGTGCATTCATACTAAAATCAATACGACGGGGACGGGGCAAAGCGAAGCATAAAGGACGCGCGAGACAACAGACATTAGGCTGCGAATTGCTTGTCAACACCCAGGTTGTCACTAATCTCTCCGCAAAGAATCACCACGGAAAAAGAGCAGAACAAGACTTTAAATCTTTCAAATACTGCTGTCATTGTTTGATGTAGCTGGCTCACGTTACAATTTTAATTTAATAATTACACTCAGATGCGCCGTGTCTTGGAAATGAGTAGGGGAGCTTTTTTAACACACAGTTCACTAAGGGGAGAGGGAGCTGTTTGCTTTAATAGTAAAAGTAATGATGAAAAAAGTAATTAATATTAAATTTTAAATATATGGTATGTGAATTACGAGAAGATTAGATTGTACTTTTAATTTTTTTTCAATTTAGAATTTTTGTGAATTAGGGTCTAATTAGTGATTTTAAAATTTAAAAATAACTAATTCTCAGTAATATCTAACCTAACTATCGACAGAAGAATAAAATTACCGAAGTTTTTCCATAACCTAATGGAACGAAACCCAAACGAGCACGGACGCTAGAAAAAAAACTTTGTCCCTATTAACATAAATTGAGTAAAGTCCAAACGAGTAGAAAGACTTAAAACTAAAATTTATTTGTTCTCATTCATCGAGGCCCTCGTATTAGGTTATGTTAGGAGTTTTTATGTTGATCCTTTTTGCTTGTTTGGTTTTTGGTCGATTAGGTTATGTTAGATTTAAAATTATCATTTTCAGTCTCTTTTTTTCTTTCTTCTTCTTTACTTCTCTTATTTCGTCTGTTTATTTTTTATGTTTCTTCTCCTTTCTAGTGGACTTCTAGCACTTCCACAAATTTCTGAGGGGTGCTCGAGCATTAGAGCACCCACGGAGTCAGCGCCCCTGATTACACTTAATACCAATGAGATCTACAAGTAAATTAACCATTTTGTCTTCTCATGATAATAATAATAATAACTACATTACGTATAATCTTATAAATATAGATTCAATAGATTTCACTGTCGGTTCTCGTTGAAACATAAATAAATAAATAAAATAAATATATCATCACGCCTTCTACCCATTACTGGGTGTGGCACTCTGCTAAAGCAGATCTCGGTAAGTGATATATTTTGCGCGTGAAGTGCGGTTACCAGTCGTCAAATCACGGCCCCCAAACATGTTAGTGGTGGAGGAGCCACAGGGATAGCTTTTTCAAATTATGAAAATTTGTTGCCTGTGGGAATCGAACCAGGGACCTCAGGATCCACAGGCCGACTTCATACCACTGTGCTAGCCATCCCAATGGAAAACTTGTGTGAATGGAACATTCACTTGCACTCGTATTCCATCTTACACAAACGCTTTCCAATGATACCCTTTTAGCACTTGTATTTCAATATACTATTTTTTTTTTCCTGTTGTCTATAGGCATTGGATAAAATTTCAAAGGGTGTTAAAAATAAACTGTGTTGAAACATTTTTATAATAAAATTAAAAAATCAACACTAGGTAGGTTTCAAAAAAAGTAAATAAGTTTATTCACTATACGTATTTCGGTCGACTAGACCATCATCAGGTAATAATTACAGAAAAATAATTAGTCGACCGAAATACGTATAGTGAATGAACTTATTTACTTTTTTTGAAACCTACCTAGTGTTGATTTTTTAATTTTATTATAAATATAGATTATTTTAAATGTCAAAATGTTCATGTTATTATTAATATTTGTACGATTTACATAAAAGTCATAGTGGCGTAAGACATACTAGCATAGCACTACAAGCATAAATAGCATGTACCCAAACGTATTCTGTATTTGGCTCTATTAATTATTAACGACAGTTAAAAATTTGAAACCATTTGAAAGTTTTATAGCAATTGCAATTTTCTTCTCCTAAGCAAGTACTGATTTTTCTCACTTTTATGCGTGCGGAAAGTTATTATTTTCTACACTCAAGTGTCAACAGAATGTCATTAATGTTTTCGGTTATCATAAATACAAAAAAAAATAGCAGTAAGATAATGAATCCGCAACAATTTGAGGAAATTAAAAAAATCTTCTTTCTTGTAGTGTAAAATGCAAAATTATCGTAGGAAAAATAGTATGTAATACACGTATTGAAAGACCAATGAAAAACTTGTGTGAATGGAACATTCACTTGCACTCGTATTCCATCTTACACAAACGTTTTCCAATGATACCCTTTCAGCACTTGTATTTCAATATACTATTTTTTGTTTGCTGTTGTCTATAGATATTGGATAGAAATTTCAAAGGGTGTTAAAAATAAACTGTATCAGTAAAAGAATACATCTAACCGTGAAGTTTATTTTAACATGAAACATGGTATTTGTCATATCCGTGGTTACGAATATAACACCAATGTATCAGAGCGCTTATTTTAATATCCAACATAGATTGTCAACTTAACATTTGTATTAATTAGTGCTGCATTGTTATTAACGATTTGCTACCTGTAAATAATATATACAGTTGAAGAAAATGCTCAAATATTTATTTTTTTTTAAACCAAATGATTTTTTTTTAAATTTGTTATAATTATTTGTATATCTTATAACTGTTCAATATACGAGTAATAGTTCAATCAAGATATTTTGCTTACTATGTTTCATTTTAAAATAAACACTCTGATACAAGGATTGCAGCAAAAATTTCAGAAATCTGGGATATTTAGGCCCGTATTTATGAACGCTCCTTAGGAGTTCCTTAACTTAAGGTTTCCTTAGTTACCATTCCTTAACCAAATTCGTAACTATGAACCTCCCTTAGTTGTTATCTTAAGGAATCTCTCAGGACTTAAATTTGACACTTCTATCCTTAAGGTTTCCTTAGTTACCATTCCTTAACCAAATTCGTATTTATGAACCTTCCTTAGTTGTTTTTCTAAGGAATCCCTTAGGAATTCCTTAAATTTTACACTTCTATCCTTCCTTAATGTCAAGGTAGATTTCTATTAACCTTAGAAGTTAATTTTATAACATTATGGTGATTAACTGGGACGATTTTTTACAAATTTAGCAATATGTAGCTGAAATTTCTCATAGAGTACCTAAAAGAGCATTTATTGCTCAAAATTTTTAATACAATTATTAAACTTATTTGTAAAAATTTAGCTGTATAAAATAATTATGTTTAAATTTACATTCCACATATTCGAAAATTGGTGTTTGTATTCTTGTTTGTATGTTCGTTATATCTAGCTTGTGAACTTCGTTCTTGTTCTTACGATTGCTTTACATTTTCATGCTATTTACAATCAAAAATCTATTACAAAATCACATATTGCATGCTATTATTGTATATAATTCTTTTAAATATTCTTTTTCTAGCAAACTGAAAGATGAAGTTCGTTTTCTTTTTTTTATCTTCCATTTATAAAATATAATGACAGCGATAATACGTAAATATATTTTGACAGATGCTGTCAGGTGTAGGTAAATTTTCATAGTAACACAATTCATAATTCTTATTGGTTGTTCTTATGACGTTTTCTATAAAGGACACCTTTATCGTACCTTAATAAAGGTTTCCTTTAATAAAGTAAAGGAAGGTTTATAAAATACTATTTCAGTTAAGGAAACCTTAACCTTAAGGAGTACTTAAGAAATCCTTATTAAAGGTACACTTAAGCGTAAGTAAAGGAACTCCTAAGGAGCGTTCATAAATACGGGCCTTAATCTCGCCAGCGAATGAATACTTTTATTTTTGTAATATTTGAAATTTTTTAGATTAAGTAGCGTTGACCAAACAATTCATTGTTTAGTAATTTGTTGTGATAAATATATATGGATTTAAAGAGCAAAATAATTTTGTTATTGTTTAGCATCCTTCAAACACGGTATGTTGTAATGTTGCATTTTCGCATGCTTTTTAGTTTATTACAGAAGGATTATTATGCAGGTATAATAAAATACTTTTTATCTAAAATCATACATAAACAATCAAAATTTGGCGAGATTTTAAACATTTATACCTATTTCATCTCCGCTTTGTTCATCCATCCGTTCGTTCGTTCTTTTCATTATAATATTGAACTCAGAAACTACAATCTACAGTGATTAAGAACTTGAGATTTAGGAAGCTAATAAATCTCCCTAAGACGAGTCCACAATCAGTGGTATAGACTAATAAAATGGAAGCTATAAAACATCGTTTTATAGCACTTTTCTCTGGATCGGCTCTACGAATTTTTATAGGGAAAATTTTAATAAGTTACCCATGACAAGCTGGATCAAATCATGTTATTCAACAATCTTGCGATTTTAGTGATTGTTTTTCCAAAAGTTGTAAAAACTGTTACTACGAACAAGTGATAAAAATGAAATTTGAGCATTTCTCAATTGTTTTTACGAAAGATATTCAAACTTTACAGGGCCGTAGGATATTTTGCGACAACGCTAATATTCACCAGTTTACTGAAATAAGTAATAAATGTTGTTGAATATCTATTCGTCATCTAGTCTATGTAAAGTACATTTAGAATGTAACTTTTGCTAATATCCCATACCGACCAAATTATGGACAAAAAAAATACTAATAAAACAAAGGGTGTATGATTAACTACTACTAAATTTTCGTAATTTTTTCCTAAAATTTGTAAATCCTCAGAGATTTTAGGAAAATATCTTACATTTGACTAATTCTAATTCTTGAACTAGTTAGGAGCAGAAGGGTTGAGAAAACTTAAACTCCACAAGGTTTGGATTACTTGGCTTTTTTCAATCAATTTATTACAAAATAATAATAATAGTCGACGACGTTTCGGGACTATGGGAATTTTGTTCTGACTATGGTGTTGTTACCACCAATTGTAATTCGTGATTATATTAGTTTATTTAAAGTTTTTAAACTTTGACTATAAATTCCACACGGAATTTTTTGTAATTAAATTTAAAAAATCTTTTAATGTAAACTTAGTTAAGTGCTGACTTGATAATGGGACCAACCCATAGTCCCGAAACGTCGTCGACTATTATTATTATTTTGTAATAAATTGATTGAAAAAAGCCAACCTTGTGGAGTTTAAGTTTTCTCAACCCTTCTGCTCCTAACTAGTTCATGAAAATTAAACGGCTTAATAAAACGGATCTCCTTTTTGGTATTCCACAATTTAATTCTAATTCTTAGTTAAAATTACACGACACTAAAAAAGAAAAACAAAAAAACAAATAGTGAGCAAACCATTTATTGAATATCATAAATTATACAAAAACTTATTAGGAAAAAAAATAGAAGTATAAGATGGCAAAAAAAGACATAAAGATGACAACAATTTTGAATTATACTCCATAAAAGAAGACGCCACCTATTCATAAATCAAGTTAAAGCTGTGCCATGGGGACCCTCAGACTTTTTTCAAAGTAGGTCGAAATAAGTAAATTATATTCTAAAACAAATAAATATATCATCACGCCTTCTAACCATTACTGAGTGTGACATTCTGCCGTAGCAGATCTTGGTAAGTGATATATTTTGCGCGTGAAGCGCAGTTACCATCTGTCAAATCACGATCCCCAATGATGTTAGCGGCAGAGCTGGGCAGTAGCTTACTTTTGTAGCTTAGCTACTAGCTTAGCTACATTTACCTTAGCTGTAGCTGTAGCTTAGCTAACTGTGAAAAAATTTAGCTGTAGCTTGTAGCTAGCTACTTTTTTTTCTATTAGCTTAAAAATAACAACTGAAGCTGCTTTTAAAGCTACTTTTTGTAGCTTAAAGCTACTTATTGTAGCTTCAAGCTAGTTTTTGTAGCTTCAACCTACTTTTTGTAGCTTATAGCTACTTTTTAAGCAGAAGGTCAACAAAGTATGCATGCTTACAAGCTAAACCCGCACAAAATAATTATTTGTTGCCGGTTCTAACTGGCTCTAATACGCAAAAATACTCAGTAGGTGCCAGATGGTATTTGCTATTTTTGATATTTATGTACGTAATAGTAAATTAACAGTCATTATAACAAAAGACTGATCATATGATAATGGTAAATTTAATTATTTCACAATAATTGAAAAAAGTAGCTTTAAAATTTAACAGCTACTTTAACGAAAGCTTTTAGCTGTAGCTTCGCTATATTTTACAAAATATAGCTTATAGCTTTAGCTTAGCTACTTTTTTAAAGATTAGCTGTAGCTGTAGCTTAGCTACTTTTTTTAAGTAGCTTGCCCAGCTCTGGTTAGCGGAGGGGGAGGGGGTGGTACATGAGTAATTTTAATGTAGTGAAATTTTATTTATATTTTTATAATAAATTGTCAAACATGAAAAATAGGATAAAGAAAAATAAACTACGGGTACCAAAGGGGGATTCGTCGACCCAGTGGAACCTTCTGAGGGCGCCCATGATTGTAGATAAAATTAGTATTATTTCCTTTATTTTCAACGTCATATTATTTAGTATTTGTATCGTCTTAGATCTATATTATCTATATATTATCAAACATTTTTATAAATTAAAAAATATGGTGACATCTATTAGTATTTAAGTAATAGTATATTGTTAATTATGAGTATTTTATTTGATATTAATCCCGTTGTATACAGAAAAAACCTGGTGCCTCTCGAGATAATAATGATAGTTTAACGCTTTATCTGGCTATTAAATTCAATCATAGAATAATTGCATCGTTACTTACTATTTTTATAACTCCTCAAGACATGTTGTGAATATGAATTTGAATGCACGATGAATGATAATTCGAAGGAGTTTAACTGTAGAGCTAAATTTAGATATAATGTTATTTTGGTAAAATTGGAAAATTTGCTGAATGAACGAATCGGAAATTAATTCAATACTTTCCCTATTTACATCGAAAAATATCCTCCAAAGCCTACATCAATATTTAATTACAACCACTTCGGACTGTTTGTTTGTTTGTTTATTCAGAGCTTGTGTTTGTTTCCAGGGGCAATATTCGAACAAGGGACTGATGAAGTCCAATCAGCGTTCAAGTTTGCAATGTTGAATCACAATCAAAACATCACGTCGCGACGATTTGAACTCCAGGCGTATGTGGATGTTATCAACACGGCTGATGCCTTCAAACTTTCCAGATTAAGTGAGTGACATTGAACTTGGATTTTATAAAAAATGAATCCTTTGACATTGGAAAGCGATCATATTAAGAAAGTTCCAATTCTGTTTTCGTTCTCTTCTTCTTGGAGAGTATTTTCATAGAGGGAATATCTCAATTTATATTTATTATCCTCAAAGGGAGAAATAGAAATCTATAAAAATAAATATTATTACGGCTGAGTGCTAGAGATCTTTCATGGAAAATTTTAGTAAATGCGAAGGTTGGCAATTAAATTAGCGAACTTATAGCAACACGGCCGCTATATTCATTATTGTCTAACTACATTGTGTGTCTCCTTATTCTAGTACTTCTGTGTTGCTATACATGCATTTCAACGTCGCTTTCGTTCTTCAAATTTACAATACTGTAATAGCACGATGTATGCCATGGAATGATCTTAATTGTTGTGCTTTTGATATCATCAATCATCAGTCACTACTGAATTGTTGATCTCCTAATTTTTGACTCTGAGATAAACTGCTGATTATGCCTATTACTTGGGGATGTCCTGAAAAAGTTCTACCTAAAACTTCGACATATTTTGACGGTATTGATGACATCAAAATTGACAGGATGGTAGTCTTTAAAACTGTTAGTACATAACAAATTTGCATTAAAATTTAAAAAGAAGCAGAAATGTTAAAATATATTTAAAAAATATGCGATATTTTATTTTCTAATTTAAAGACATTAATTAGGAATATTTTATTTTTTATTTTAATGCAAGTAACAATGTTTGACGGTCATAACCTGTACAAGCATTGACGTTTCGATATTTATAGCAAATGACAAAATGATGGCCTAAAACAAGTTGCGAACATAATAAAAATTAGGTTTGAGTTTTTTAATGAAGTACATTATGACATCCAAATAGGTTTCATAAAGTACACAATAAAGATCTAAAATAGAAAAATAACTATTACATACTTAGATCAAATTATTACTTTAATTTGTTTAAAGATATACTCGTATTTCGTATTAACATGGCAGTTTGAACGTCCTTTTAATTTGATTGAATATTAAACTATGTTTCTCATTTAATATAAACTAATATCCAACATATTATTATATGTCAATAATAAAATGTACGTTCATACACATATTATGGAATAAAAATTTAATGTCAAAAATTTTCAATATTTACATTATCGGGCTTTGTAGATGATATATATATTTTTTTGAAACCGTCAAGAAAGTGCCTATTTTCCTGACTAATTTTTAGTTTGGACAGTACGTTTTACAAAAACAGTCAAGTAAAGTACGTATCCAAAGCTACAACAAAAATAACAGTCTGGTAAAATAAAAAAACAGTCTGGTAAAGATTTTACTTGACAGTTACTTTTGTTGTAACCTTGGATACGTAGTCTGCTCTCAGTACAATTCATATCAAAAAAATTAAACATTTTGAATTATTTATAATTAAATATTGCAAAAAAAACAGTATACATGATACATCAAGTAAAATATCACTCTCCTGACTTATTATGTAATATACTAACCTTGAAATGTGATTATTAGTTTAGCAGAATTTAGAGAATGATTATTTAATAAACAGAGTTACAAGAATATTATTAATTGATTTTTAATAGATAAATGCACTTTTAGAACATTAATTTGTGTTAGCCAATTAGCAATTATAAAATTTAAAATATTAATAATACCTAAGAGTTGTTTCCTAAAACTGTTTAATATTTCAGTTTGCAACAAATTCCAACGAGGAGTATTTGCAATGTTGGGAGCAGTTTCACCAGACTCCTTCGATACGTTACATTCGTATAGTAACACGTTCCAAATGCCATTCGTCACTCCGTGGTTTCCAGAAAAAGTCTTGGCACCTTCTTCCGGATTCCTGGACTATGCTATCAGCATGCGACCTGAATACCATCAAGCCATCATCGATACCGTTCGGTACTACGGATGGGACAGGATCATCTATCTCTACGACTCCAATGATGGTGAGAATCATTACTAATTCACTCATTATAAATGGGTCGTTGTGGCTTAATTAATAGCACTATTGCTTCATATGCAGGCGTTAGAGGATTCAAATACCGCTAGTTTCAAATTGGTTACTTCTGTGAATGGTGTGAGATTGGATGAGTGAAATAATACTTGGGTAGCTTCGAATTATTCGAAGAACTTGACAATGATATGAATAGCTTTCTCGCTGTCAAAGTTTTAAGTATTTTCCTCTAAAATATTTGAAGTATGTTTGAAAGTAAATTTTCGATCACATCATTATAAAGTACAACGGAAAATTTTATATGTTGTCAAAGTTTGGACGTATTTACAGAAAGATCGCAAGGAAGATGGCTGCGGACTGCAAAATGTAATCTTTGCTTTGCATAACTTTGATTGAAAAGTTAATGTATTCAAAGATGCTTGATTTAGTATATACAATGTTGTGTTATTGTCTACTTTGATGTATAACACTAAATGTTGACTATGAATACCGAAATATGAACTGGCCTATAACCTAAGGGATTTGTCTCTATTTCTCGTTCAATGTCTCGATGCATTTTCGAAACTATTTTGGGTCCTGACTTTCAAATACTCATAACTTTTATTTATTTATAATAAAATGTTATTCCTTTTTAAAAATGGTTAGGAAAATGATATTTTCTTATCGCTCATTCTACTTTCTGAATATAGATAAA
Organism: Pterostichus madidus; assembly: GCA_911728475.2. Lineage (NCBI taxonomy): Eukaryota > Metazoa > Arthropoda > Insecta > Coleoptera > Carabidae > Pterostichus > Pterostichus madidus. Next base: position 31,229,869 of record OU452306.1, read on the forward strand.
TTAAAATCTAAATCTCCATAGTATAAATAAATTTTAGCTAAAATGTATGAGCTTAAGTTACCATAAGTTTTAAACCAATTTTGCTCAAAATTATTGACACTATTTTAATAAAAAAAATTATGTATATTTAGGAATATGGTTTTGTGCAACACAGTAAATTTTGATCTAATTTGAAATTGTAACTTTTGAGAAAAAAAAAACGAAATGGCATGCGAGAAAATCTGTTTTTGAGTCTGTTTTCGCTTACCTATATTTTCTTTTTCTCTCAAAAATTGCACCTTAAAATTGGAAACAAATTTACCGAATTATGAATAGATGACCATATCCTTATACCGAATTTTTAAATTTAAATCGTGCCTAGCATTTTTGAAAGATAGGTGAACGATCAATAATTAAAATTAAATATTATAAACATTATTTTAAAATAAATCAAGGCTTCGGGTCTATACGGACTTCCGTCCGTCCGTAAAAGATTAATAATATTTAAAAACAGTGACTCAGAGGTTTCGAGTCGACCTGTGGTTCCTGAGAATCCTGATTCGATCCCCACAGTGGACAAACATATTCACCAAATTAAAAAAAATACCCTTGTGGCTCTCCAACCACTAACATCTTTAAAGGCTGTGATTTGACGGCTGGTAACCGCACTTCACGCGCATAAATATATCACTTACCGAGATCTGCTTCGGCAGAGTGCAACACCCAGTAATGGGTAAAAGACCTGATGATACATATTTATATATAAAAACATATTCCGAATTGTACTGACAGTACAACTGCTAGAGAGATCAACTAATTGCTGGTTGTGTGTGAGTAGAGTTTCTAATTTTTACCTCACCCACATCAATAAAATGTCACTTTATATTCTCAAACTATTTGTTGTATATTTAATCAATGTTTTAAGTAAATACTTAACTGTTGATGAAATCATATTGAATTATAAAGACAAATATTGAGATACCTCCAAGATTTGCACCTGGGGTCTATGAACTCCGGTCATATGCTTTAACCAACTAAGCCACAATCACCATGTTATTCGAATTTGATTATTTTATTTGCACAAAAGCAGGCTCAGTCCCATGACTTTCCTATTTCATCAATTGTTAAGTATTTACTTAAAATACATAGGTACTAATTAAAAAACAAATATGATTTAAAAAAGTGTCAATCCGAAGAAATGAGTAACTAACCCAAAGATCAGAGAAAAGATTAAAATACCATAGTCGGCAACCCTATATGTGGATATAAGAAATGGAATCCTGTCGGGAATATGTTGGTATAAAATATGTGAAATTCAGAAGAATATTGTTAGAAGAGTGTGTGTTAGTGAATTAGTTTGTTATGTTCAGACATGTTGATTATTCGCGTTTACATATAGGATTGAAAAGATGTCGAAAAAAAAAATGGTTTATTACATCATAGAGCAAAATACTAGAGAAAAAGTGAGGAGTAGAAATTCAAATAGTAGTTTTTACCCAAAGTTACATTTTGAATAAAACGCAATAAACTGTTTCTCGTTAAGTAAACTGAGTACTTTTATGTGCAATTTGTATTATTGTTAATCACATGATATACGCAAACTTGTCTAATTGAAATAAATATTGTTCATTCCATTTGGCCATTATACACTAATACATTTTTAAAAACTGCGTTTTGAACGTAAATTAAAAGAAAATTTCGTTTTAAAAAACATAAATGAGATTGAAACTACATTTTGTTAACCAATAATAAATTTTATTTAACAGCAAATTGTCATGAAATAAAAACCTATTTAACGTTTAACAGGTAAAAGTTACGTTTTGATTTTCATATATGGTTGTAAATACTGCGTTTTGATATCCCCTAACTTTAAAGTCTTATAACTCGGCAAAAATTAAGTTTTTAAAATAACACATTTCATTACTAGAAAGAAACGGATTTGAAGTATATATTGCCATCTATAACTTTTTTTCGAACTTTTGGTCAAAACTGCGTTTTAAATTTCTACCCCTCAAATATAAAGTAAAGTATTAATTTGTGTTTTATTAAAATCAGAACAAATATATTATTACCCCAGAATTTAAAAATCTTGTCAGATCTAATCTGAAATAAAATCAGATTTTTTCTTAAATAACGATATATCCTAAAGCGTAGCATTCAAGAAAAACGAATGTTAAAATTCTACGAGCATTGTCAGAGACTATAGAAATTTAGAAATCTTCCTTTATTGCCTCTGCAATGATGTCGAATTACTATCAAGGGAATTAGAAATATGTCGAAAGAGATTTTATAGTATGGAGCTTTACCTGCACTGAGTGGTTTTAAGATCGAATGGAGAAGAAAGGTATTGGCAGGGGAGTTAAGAACGTAATGTGCAGGAAGAAAAGGGGACTTTTATGGTTTCGATGGGATTTAGTTTGAATTATAAAGGGTTAATGGTACAGGGGTTTTATGGTCAGCGATTTGGGATTTGGAGGTGACTTTTCTTGAGTCGGCAGATTGTCTATTGAGGCTGATATACTTGAGACTTGGATTGTGGGATTACACTTAAAGTAATCATTAGACCACGCAGGATGAATTTTAATGTGCGCGACACATTTAATTTTACTACTTTTCTTGTTTTCATCAATAACTCTTCGTTCTCCACTTTACTGAAAATAAATCTGTCGATTTATAAACGAGAGACCGCGAGTTCAAATCTCACTTATAACTCAAAATACAACTGAGTCTGAGTAGTTAAGGTTTCACTATTAACTGTAACTCGATGGCTCCCCTGAACTGTAATTAGAATTTCTTATTCCGTAACGTAATATTTAAATGACATAAATAATATTTAGAAGTAATTTATATTTATTTAATTTAATCAGTAATATGTAAGTAAAAATCAATAAATAAATATACTATTACGCATTTTTACCCATTACTATGATATATTTATGTGCATGAAGTGTGAGTACTAGCCGTGAAACCACGACAAGATGTTAGTAGAGAAGAGCCATATGGGTAATTTTAATGTGATGAAAATTGTTTGTCGGTTGCGGGGAAAATTAATTAAAAGTACCCCCTGCGGCTCCCCCACCACTAACATCTTTGGGGGCCGTGACTTGACGGCTAGTAACCGCACTTCACGCGCACAAATATATCACTTACCGAGATCTACTTCGGCAGAGTACCATGCCCAGTAATGGGTAAAAGGCGTGATGATATATTTATTTATTTTATTTATTTGAAATAAATTAATAATGCATTATGTATCCGTTCAAAATATTTCTAATATAAACAATGGTAGAGACCAAAAATCCATCTATGTCGGAAAGATTTGAACACCACTTTAAGCTATAGATCCGCTACTCTTCTGTACTGTAATTGAGAATAATTTCCTGTTGTTTAACGTAGTAAATAAACAAATAAAACAACTTCTCCAGTTCAATATTAACTTTTCACTTATCTAATTTTCTAACTCTTTATTTTTTTGCAGGCTTGCTCAGATTGCAGCAGATCTACCAAGGCCTCTTTCCAGGCAGCGAGAGTTTCCAAGTATCCACAGTCCGCAGGATAAGTAACGTAAGCGAAGCATTGCACTTCCTTCGCAGCATGGAGGATCAGAGTCGCTGGGCGCACAAATATGTGGTCCTGGACTGCTCAGCAGAAATGGCAAAGGAAATCGTTGTTAGTCATGTGAGGGATATTTCGCTCGGCAAGAGGACGTACCATTATCTGCTATCGGGACTGGTTAGTAGGATTACCAACGTTTTTATTAGAGTATGTTTATTGTGTTCATTATTGTCTTTGGGCGAATGAGAAAAGTTGGGTGGGTTCTCATCCACGCCGAGCGTCACAAATTGTCCCAATATCTACTGAACTACAATTGCTCTATGCTTCGTGCACACGGGGAACTTTTCTGAGAAACTTTTTAGGAAGAAGAAGAAGTTAAAAAAGTTTCTTGAAAATCTGCCAATTGATATTTGATATGAAATGAGTGCCATAAGCATGAAGTTAGTTGTTTTCCACGAAACCTTTCTCGCGATAAACGCACCGCTATAATTTTAAGAAACTTCCTTGCCTTCTTCTTTATAAAAAAAAATATCGGAAAACTTTTCCCGTAAGCACAAGACATTATGTAAACTTATGCATAGTCTAATAGAAAATCCTTACTGACTCAGCCCTCTGCTACCCTTTATTTAAACCAAATATTTCAAAACATTCTACTTTCTATTTCTTTGCATAATCTTATTTCATTCGCATCTATTCAGAACCATTTGCATGTGTCATATTTATGAATTGAAACCTTTCTTACCTGAATACTATTTGATGCTTTTTTGTTATTTATCGAATACTCGGCCTGTGGATCCTGAGAACCCTGGTTCGATTCCCACGGGCGACAAACAATTTTCGTAATTTCAAAAACTACCCGTGTGGCTCCTCTACCACTAACATCTTTGGGGGCCGTGATTTAACGACTGTTAACCGCATTTCACGCGCAAAATATATCACTTACCGAGATCTGCTTCGGCAGAGTGCCACACCCAGTAACGGGTAGAAGGCGTGATGATATATTTATTTTTATTTTCGTATTTCATGAAAACTCTTTTATATATGGATATTTTCTCGTACTAAATGAATTAATGCCTTTGATTTACTAAATTTATTTGATCTGCACTTCTACACAACTCTTGCACAATTTTTTTTCTGCACTACTGCCCTTTGTTTTATCCTTTTTAAAATACATTTCCAAATTAATATATAAATATATAACAGCAACCTTTCTTTCTTTTTGCCTTAGTTTCTCGCTTTTATCTTTTATAAGATATGTTATCCTTATTGTCAACATTTCCCTTTTCTCTTGTTTGTCTAAACTATTTGTTTATTACCTGTCATATCATTAGACTTTGCCTTAGGCATTGTTATACAAAATAAAATATTATTAACAAATGACAGTGAATGTTTGCATGGAATAGAAAGCAAGAAACATACCTTATTAGTAATTGGTTTCCTCTGAATATTTTAATTAACTTCTTTTTTATATTAAAATAAGATAATCTGTGAGATAGCTTTCTTATAGGCAAAAAAATCTGAAAAATCTGTATTTATTACTTAAACAGCATGAAGTCGTGAGTTCAAATCTCGATGACTTCAACTTGTTCAAAAAACAAAATGCAAAAAACATTATTGTGCTACACATTAAATTAGACAAACTTAGTCATAATATGTGATTGTGCCTGACTGGTTCGGATTCCACTATAAGCTGTAGGCCCCCTATACTGTAATTGTGATTAAATTTCTATTGTACAGAGTAACAATAAATAAATTATATATATATATATATATATATATATATATATATATATAATAGCTAATAAATAACAAATACCAATAATAACACAGTATTCTCTATAATTCGGCACAACATTTGCACATTATCTTCCAGTACGGTCGCAAAGATTCGTCGAGTTTTGTTTCATCGCGTACGACGCTTGCAATCTTCAATCTGCGTAGTTTTTGGGACTCTCCGAAGAGCGACGAGATCTATATTTCTACTTTGACTTTTGATATATATATATATATATATATATAAATGTTGTGCCGAATTATAGAGAATACTGTGTTATTATTGGTATGTGTTATTTATTAGCTTCGAATTATAGAGATTTTCGAGTTACGGAAGTTCAAGTTACGGATATAAAAATACATGGAAATTATAAAAAAATTACAAGGAACAACAATAAACTTCGACTAAGGAAAATTTCTAGTTGTGGAGATTCGATTTATAGAACTTCGACTACATGTCTTTTAGTTTCAAAGCTATATCCTTTTAAAATTATGATTCATAAACAATTAATCGTGTAACTAGAAATAAAAATTATTGACACGTTCCTATCTAAATATATGTATCTTTAAAGACAGCTAAAAATACATTTTCATTAAATCTTTAATATATTTCATAAGTATGTAACCACTCCAAATATAAACTATCTTATAATCTTATATTCACTTTAAAAAATATAACTAAAAATACTTAGAGTACAATCTTATAAACATAAATCACATATAGGCTACAAGTACCTTTCAATTATTTCAAAATAAATATAATAAAAAAGTAGCACAATACCATCAAGACTTCTGAATATTCTCTTTGTTTTATTTAAGGGCGTTACACGAGTGAACTCATTTAAGTAGCCCGACCTCATAAGTCAAGATTAACAGTTTTAAAGTGGATACAAACAGACATAAATATATTTCCTTTTGTTGATTATCACCTGTACTAGATCTGACGAAGCAATATTTTTTCTTTTACGCACGTTTATAAAACCTTTCGTGTGTCAATTAATAAAGCTTGGAATTAGCATATGCTCACACATACATATATTTTGTTATCGTAGTGCTATTACTCTGATAGCAAAGTACAATTTGTTATAAAAATTTAAATTAGGGGGGAATTAACTGTTTTAAATATTTTAATTCGCTTTATGGTAATTATGGAATAGCGTGGTGTGTAATATGATATATTGTATAGTCACACCTTTGTACAAAAGGCAGAGAAATCTACATTTAAGTAGGATCATATTTCTATATTATGCTAATATATTTGGACATCTTGTACAGATAAAAATAGTAACACTACTTGTAATTCTTTAAAAAATATAACATAGTTTAGAATACTTTGTGCTACAGAGTGATCAGAAGTAAATATTTCGGTTGGTAATTCAATTATGGCGATGTTTATATTCTACAGTTGGCACAACGTCAAGTAGAGGCGGAAATACTATTTGACATGTCATTTTTATAATAAATACAAATAGGTTTAGTCAGTGACGTACCTAGAACTTTTGCCGCCCAGGGCGGTCTCCAATTTGCCGCTCTTTCTAAGTCAATCAAATGATGGTTTTTATAAATTAAAAAAATATATATAAAATAAATATATCATTACGACTTTTACCCATTACTGGGTGTGGTACTATGCCGGAGCAGATCTCGATAAGTGATATATTTATGTAAGTGAGGTTGCCAGCCGTCAAATCACGGTCCCCAAAGATGGTAGTGGTGGAGGAGCCACAGGGATAATTTTAATTTGGTGAAAATTGTCGTCTGTGGGACTCGCACCGGGGTCCTCAGAATCCACAGGCCAACTCGAAACCACTAAGCCATTACCCCATTAAATTAATCAACATAAATAAATAATTGTAATTGAGACAAACTATAGGTGGGGACTTTTTTACCATTGGACGGCATATTTAAATTAGGCAGTAATAAAGGATTTTTTTGAGATAATATTTTCAACCCTACATTGACTTGACGATGAAGAAAAATATTCGAAATCATATAGTAATTTATAATTCGTAGAAATTGAATAGTAAACTTATGAAGTGAACAAGTTGTTTTTTACAACTAAAACAAAAAAATTTCGCCCCAAAATATGTGACGCCCGGTGCGGACCGCACCCACTGCCCCCCTCTAGGTACGCCACTGTTAGTGACAAAAATATTTTAGATTACTGCCCTGTGAGTAATGTTAAGACATAAAAGGATGTAGGTAAGGGAAACAACGATTTTTATTCATTTAAATTTTCAAATGTCACGGTCAACAACAAGAAATAAATTTATGTATCAGTCTTTCTAATTTCAATTTCTTTTTATTGTCAATCGAAACACTTACTTCTGATCAGCCTGTATTTGAGTTTCAGTAATTTTTTGCTAATAGGGAAAAATTGTAGTTAAAGATCATACCAAATGGTTTAATAATTACATCATTAATAGTATGTTTTAATAAGCCAAAAATAATGTAGGAAAAACAGTAATGTACATAGGTTTAAGTTGTAAATAATTTATTGAAGATTCATTGGTAACGTTTCGGTCAAGGTTATGGCCATCTTCAGGTAAAGAGTATAGATGTAAATAACAACAAACATAACTTTTTTTAAGTTGAAAGATGAAGTTCAGGGAAAACATGTGACGAATGATTTTTTTTTAATTTTAAATACTTTGCAAAAAACATTATTCTAAGTTTTGATGTTTGTCGTGAAGAGCGCTCTTTCGAGTCATAATACAATTATTTTTTACCTAAAGCCTGACATCCAAGCATTAATAATTCTAAGGGCCAGTTTTTCAATCACCGATTAATGTTAATCATGATTAAATAATAATGGAAACTATGGTTACCATTATTATTTAATCATAGCTGTATTCCATTTGCCACTTGGTTCACTTAAATCAGTTCAGATAAATTACACAACATGACTAAATAAACTGTACCAAGCAAAGTGAGGCACTTTTTGGGATGAATTACTTCAAAGCAAATTAGAATCAATAATTCTAGAACTTGAAATAAAGTCAGCGAAGTATTCCAGCGAAATAAATAAGTGATCTAGCTCAATAAATATAAGTTAGATCTGATCCAGATGGGAAATGGAATACGCCTCATGATTAAGATTAATCGAGAGTAAACCGGCGATTGAAAAACTGGCCTTAAATAGTATAAAGCAATAAAACACTGTAAATGTATATTTTCCTCATAATTCAATTGTACAAATACCATTCTATTCAAATTTTACTTTATATTTGTTACAAAATACAAAATTTTCTGTCTGGCACAAAGATATCGAAACTCTCGGCCTTTTCTAGTATGCTTGTAGATATTAATGGATACTGGCCATTTCTTTAAGAATAAAGTGTGGCTATCACCATATATTTTTCGCTGTCAAAGTTTCGTAAATTAGTATTTAGGGAAAGATGATCTACATGTTTTACCACTTTTACTTGAAGCATTTTTCTTAATAATAATTTAAAATCTTATGTCAACACATTACTTTTAACAACTATTTATTTGTTTAAATACTGTGGGCGAATGGAAAGTATACCGCGTTAATAATCAAATTAAAACATACATTAAATAATTTATTTTTTCTGTACTTTGTATCACGCATATGTAACACGTGCAGCTACGGATCTAGAGGAGGTGATGACTACGTTGGCACAACCCACAAACATGTGAAACTTTAAATAAACTACATATTGATATTATACCGTATTAAACATAACTTCTAAAGGTTACAAATAAATTTATAATGTTAATAGGACATTAGGTAACATTGAAATTAACACCTTATTAAAATGTACCTAGATAAATTGAACAAAGATTAACAATCAAATAAATACAATTAATCTGCAATTGTTGCCATTCGTGCAACAGTTATTGAAACTGTTAGAAAAATATTCGAAGACTGATCTACCTCAGATAAGGAAGTAGAGAGCTTCATATGAACCGGTGCTACCAGTATATATGTTAGAAAAATATAGTCCATTAGGTGAAAGATGTGCTATTAAACGTAGTTGTAGGAGGTATTTGATCTTGTTTCTGATTGGTAGACCAAAAAGCCACATAATTTTTGTTCTTCTTTTTTGTTCCACAAACAGCTTTTATGTGGAATTCACTTTCAAAAACAAGCGCAGACCAACATTCTCTTCCTTTCTCGTATTTTTGTTTCATTTTCAGTTCTTACAATGGGCTCCTGAACCTATTTTTTATTTTTATTTTTATGAAACTACATGATAAAGTATGACGATCAGTAAAAACGCTGGTTGAAAATTATTTATATTACAAGAGATATGATTCTTTATAGTTTTGTGTTGAGGTTATGAAGTCCCAAGTTCGCTTTAGTGGTACTTAACTTGTTTCGTTCAAACAGTGCAAATAATATACGATTGAATTCTTGAAAAATAATCTTACTATGTTAAAAATCATATTTTATAGAAGCTGCAAGCCCAAGAATTAAATTAAATTATAGTCATAAATATACAACTTGTTGAACACATACATAACCAGCAGATGGTGAACAGTTTAAAAAACCAGTGCTGAGATGTCATATTTAGTTCTACGTTCTACTCCGCATATGTCTCTTATTTACCACGAGAAAATACTTGTGGCCAATGAGAACCTTCGGACATGTGATGTCACTATATTTATAATCGCTTATATCTCTGATGTTAAACATTATTTTTAACTAATTTTTTACAGTAAATAGCTATTATTCAATATATATTTTATGTTTTTATCCTTCATTTTTGTTATTTCGATTATGGTTCAGGAGCCCATTCGGTGTCTAAATGCATTTGTATGGAATTTTCTTTCAAATACAACGACAGGCTGTCGCTCTCCTCCTTTCTAATCTTTGTATAATTGTTGTTAGAGAAGACAACAAGTAATTTGAAATGTTTTGAGCATTTGTAGTAGAAAGTAGAATTAAAGATTACTAAAAGGTGTATAGAAGTAATGGATGTGATTGAAAGTTTGTTGCGAGTTGAATTCCGAATGTGATGCGTTAATGAGCTTATATGAAGGGAACTATGAATGTGATTGAAACGAGGATGATATATTAGGATGAGAATGGACAGATAAATCTGATGAGTGAATGTGAAATTAATGATTCTAGGGTTCGTGCTATCCCATTTGATGAGATATAGCGTGATTTATAAACAAATAAATAAATAAACATATCATCACGCCTTTTACCCATTTCTGGATGTGGCATTCTGCCAAAGCAGATCTCGGTAAGTGATATATTTTTGTGCGTGAAGTGCGGTTACCAGCCGTCAAATCACAGCCCCCAAAGATGTTAGTGGTGGGAAGCCACAAGGGTAGTTTTGAAATGGTGAAAATTGTTTGTCGCCTGTGGGAATCGAACCAGGGTTCTCAGGATCCACAGGCCGACTTGATACTACTGAGCTAGCAATTTACGTAAATTTAATAAATAATGTTTAATTTTATACTTTGAGCACTATTGCAAGACGATAAAATTAAATTGTATGTATTTAATCGTGTTTATAATTGGCTAATAAAACGGCAAAACAAGAAAAAAATTACCCAGTATAAAAACATTGAAAGCAGTTTTGTACCACTACATTAGTTTTAATTTTTTTTTTCTTTTACAATGTTACATTATATGGAGTAGATGGCTCAGTGGTATCGAGTCGAACTGTAGATTTGAGATCTCAGGTTCAATTTCCACAGCCGCAAACTATTTTATCTATTGCAATTACCCCCGTGACTTGATATTCGTAAATATTCCACTTACCAAGATCTGATACGGCAGAGTGCCACATTCAATAATAAGTAAAAGACATAATAGGATGCGGGCACTCACGTGACAATGTGACGTTTTGTGACGTAAAAAACAGCTGTTTGGGCTTGCGATCACTGCGCCACCTACAAAATGAACTATTTTTTGGGACGAGATTTGAAAAGAACCGTTCTTTTCAAATCTCGTCTCAAAAAATAGTTCATTTTGTAGGTGGCGCAGTGATCGCAGCCCAACAAGATTTGAAAAGAACAGTTCTTTTCAAATCTCGTCCCAAAAAAATAGTTCATTTTGTAGATGGCGCAGTGATCGCAAGCCCTAACAGCTGTTTTTTACGTCACAAAACGTCACATTGTCACGTGAGTGCCCGCATCCTATGATGTATTTATTTATTTTATTTGATGTTACATTATTCTTATATACTACCTTGAAATTTAGTGGAAGATATCTATTTAAAAATGAATTATGCAGTATCATCAAAATATTTCAAATATTTTCACGAACAGTTATATTTCGTGCAACAGTTTTTCTCTGATATATTTAGACATATAATTAGGTGTTGCCATTTATAACTATCACCCCGTCTTTATTTTCCCATATTTAATAAGGATTTCGGTCGCATGCCATTTAATACATTCTCAGCTGGGACAGATACGATGTACATACTGTCACTGTCACAAGTTTTTTTATTTGACATTTTTGTCACTCAATCAAACGCTAGTAAAAAATATTCCTTTGTTAGCTATCTTCAACATATTTTATGAATGTCTGAACGACAATAATATCTGTTTTGACAGCAATGTAAACTATTCAATGTGACTTCTAAGTTCGATTTACATTAATTTATTTAAACAAAGTTTCAGATCTATTCGTGCAACAAGCTATAAATGTTCTACTACAACGTATTAAAATGAATAATAAGCAGTTTTCATTATATTTATTGTTCTTGATGATGCATAAATCTCTCTGATTACGTTTTTGTGGAAAATTGCCATTTTGCGAAATTTAGTAGGCCCTATTAACTCGTGAGTGGAAAATATATAGTTTTAGGCAAATTGGCAATCGAGTTTAGACGTTTTTGCTGTTATGATTATTGGTGTAATTTGCCGTCAATGTTAGCGTAACAAAGAAGAAATCACATTAGTGGCTTGCACTTTGACATTCAACTAAGTTTTAATCGACATAAATTTACGAGCTGACTTAATCTGATTGAAATGTGACACGAATTGTAATTTGTAACATGAAACATAAAAAAAATATTCTGCTTGTATTTTATCTTGAGTGAAACGAATGTATATGTTATTTATGTTGGTTTTTCTTCGTCTCTGAAATAATAGTCGTGTTCATATTATTATAATATTTAAATGGGTTTTGGACGCTTTTTTTAGAGCATTTATAAAAACTTGAATATAGCGCATTATGTGTAGAACTATTAAACATTATTTATGCACTAAATAATAAATTCAAATGGCATATGTTATCAATTCACAAGATCTCAGGCAATCCATCAATGCCGTTTAACAATTATCAGTTTTTCTGCATATTTCAAACGTCAAATCATCAAATATATACAAGTATATTTTTCTGTATTTAAAACATATTAGTTAATATCATGGATTAAATATTCGTAAGATTAATTTTAAAATGAATCAACTGGACTATCTATTATTTGTTTATTAAAACTAAAAACCGATATTCAAACAAGAAAATGTTGCGTTAAATATCAATTCTATCGTTCGATGTCACATTTTTCATAAATTTTAACAGGACCGTAATAAACAATTTTTACTAAAACTCGTGTTGTTGAATAGTGATATTGGCACCATTAGTGGCTAGCTCAGTGGTATGAAGTCGGCCTGTAGATCCTGAGAATCTTGGTTCGATTCCCACAGACGACAAACAATTTTCATAATTTAAAAAAAGTTACCCTTGTGGCTCCTCCACCACTAACATCTTTGGGGGCCGTGATTTGACGACTGGTAATCGCACTTCACGCGCAATATATATTACTTACCGAGATCTGCTTCGGCAGAGTGCCACACCCAGTAATGGGTAGAAGGCGTGATGATAAATTTATTTATTTGTGTATAAATACTATTTAAAATTAAATGAGCTTATTTTTTTTCATAATATTCTTTTATAATTTCTTCTATTTCAAAAAATTATATGGGGTAAATGGCCCAATGATATCGAGTCAGACTGTAGATTTGAGTTCAAATCCGCCGACAAACAAGAGGCCCTTTAAGACTTTTTTCAAATTTTTATATATTAATCTACGTAATAAAATTATTAAACCTAAACATTTTATTTATATTTAAACTTGTATTATGCATGCTAAAAATATTAAAACTTTCAAAACAAACGAATATGATGTAGTTGCATCATGGATTAAAGAGAGACAGATAAGACAGAGACAAATAACACGTAACTTCACATAACGTCAGTAGAATGCTGAATGTTGTTTCTTCTTCGTCTTCTTCTCAGTAGAGTTAAGCACCGACAAACGTTTCAGACAAAGCTCAGTGATTGGCTTAATGCAACTACGTAATTGCAATATGGCAGTGCGAAATTTAAATGAGCGATTTGAATTATTCAATTTTTACTTTCATATTTCAGCAATAAAGATATCATTTATGGTATAGTTTTATATTGTATTAAATATGATGTTCGGTCAAGAATTTATTGTAATAAATATATATTAAAAAACTCTACCAATTGAACCCCTCATTTTCACCACATTAAAATTATTCCTATAGCTCCTCCAAGACTAACATCTTTGTGGGCCGTGATTTGACGGCTGGTACTGGCATTTCACGTGCATAAATATATCACTTATCGAAGTTTTTTAAAACCTCAGAACTCAAGAAAAAATATTTCTCTACGTCACTGGTTAAACAGTTAAAAACAAAATTAATTACGCATACACATTTCTTACGAAAAACAAAATTTATTGATTTACTTTGTTACCCTGGACTACAGAAACTAAATCCTAGTTACAGTACAGGGTGTCTCCAGCTGATAGTGGAATCCGAACCACACAGGCACAATCGCATTTTTTTACGATTGCGTGTATTCCTAGTATGACAATTTTTATCCAATTTTGACAATTACGTAAATGATTGTTGTACCAATCAATAAAACAAATTTTCATCTACTAAATATTAGGTAAGTAGTTATTTGTGCATCAAGGGCGTAAAGTAATACTTTGTTACTCGAGTACGGTAATTTTAGCGCGAGCCGAAGGCGAGAGCTGTAATAGTGTTAGAAGAACAAAGACACAAGTGATACACACATAATTTTTGTCTACGTTTTTATCTTAAATTATTAAAAAACGTATAGTATTTCTGTTTTGTTTGTTTCCGTAGTAACCACTGAAATATAAGCTGTATTCCATTTGCCACTTGGTTCACTAAAATCAGTTCAGATAAATTCGACAAATGAATAAATGAACTGAATTATGCAAACTGATGCATTTATTGGGGTGAATTACTTCAAAGTAAATTAGAATTAGTAATTCTAGTACTGAAAATAAAGTCAGCGAAGTAATCCAGCGAAATAAATAAGTGATCTGGTTCAGTAAATGTAAGTTAGATCTGATCCAAATGGCAAATGGAATACGCCTAGAATTTACGCGCGTTGCCCTTAAGCGGGATTTATAATGAAGTAAAGTAACGTAAAATGTAACGCAATCGAAGGCGCAACGCAAAGTAAACATTTTGTGTGATTTATAATGAAGTAAGCATGGTTACATGTAGCCAATCACAGAGCGTTTTGTACGTGGCGCTTCGACAGCTGTCAGTATAAATTTGACGTTTATGTCATACAAAAACAGATAGCATTTTAGGTTACATTAATTATTTTAGTGTCTTGGGAGTGTAATAAAAAGTTAGTTTACAATGGACAGTGAGGATGAAATGACTGCTTTATTACTAATTTTATTAAAAATGAAAAAAGATTTAATCCCAAATTCTGCTTTTTAATTTGATGTTTTTGAATTCTTTTTCTGTTTTATTATACATAAATGGATATTTTTCTACTAACTGAATCAGCAATTTATCATCCATGATAATAATCACAGAACACAGCAATAATAATAAAGAAATGCAAAATAAAAGACACAAATTACTCAAAATGGTCGACCAAAGCGTTCACAAAGACAGAAGACAGATTGAACCAAACAAATATATCGGATCGGTAATATAGCTTTCTGCAATGAAGTTTGAAATAATGCTTCCTGATTGGTCAGAGGTTCAAGAAATAACGCAAGAAGTTGAAAGTTGGCGAACTTCTTGCCTTACGTTACATCTGTCTTGCGTTACTGCTGCGTGTTACGTTTTATTATAAAGCGGTATTTGCTGTTACGTATGTTCATGTCTTGCGTTACTTTACTGCACTTGCGTTACCTCTTACTTTACTTCATTATAAATCAGCCTTAAAGGCGTGCAAAAATAAATTTATCATGCGTTTCCAATGGCAACGTGCGACATAGTTATTTTTCCACAGAAAACATCAACTGTACGATGACAAATGAAAACATAATTGTCAATTTTTCATGGAAATCGTAAAAGTTGTTCTTGGACGATAGTTGTCCTGACCCACTCAATTTTTGTTTTGTGTACTATTTTTTCAAACTGATTTCTTCCTCTTCAGATAATGGACGACCGTTGGGAAAGCGAAGTCATCGAATACGGCGCCGTCAACATTACCGGCTTCCGAATCATTGACACCTCTCGTCGATACGTCAAAGATTTCCTCGAAGGGTGGAAACGCCTCGATCCGGCAACATCTCACGGGGCTGGTAAAGAAAGTATCTCTGCGCAAGCTGCTTTGATGTACGACGCGGTATTCGTGCTAGTGGAGGCCTTCAACAAGTTGTTGAGGAAGAAGCCAGATCTCTTCAGGAATAACTTCAGAAGAGGGCAGATTTTCAATAATGGGAGCAGAGGGCTGGATTGTAATACATCTGGAGGGTGGGTGACCCCGTGGGAACATGGAGATAAGATCTCTAGATTCTTGAGAAAGGTGAGTTTGTTTTCCTAATATTTTGGTCTTTGCTTTCATTGGAATTAATATGTTTTCTCTCTGTTTCGGCATTAGAACAACATATTCTCGCATGCATATTAATTAATTCTTTTGCCAATTAACTGTAAGTGACAATTTTTATGTCAAGAATGTAGTTTGGGAAATCGAGGCCCGTAGGATCGAGATTTCTAAACATTCGCAACAGATAAAATCACTTACAGTTCGAGGTTACTAAGCTATTTTTTAAAATACTTGCACAAATAGAAGAAAAAGAAAGCTAGGTTTCAAAATTAACAGTTCTCAAATTATTGTCAAAATAAACAAGACCTTGATGTATAATATTTACTTACACATACTGTCCATAGTGGATAGTAAGTAAATATTATAGTCCTGATGTAACCATGGAAACCACTGTGCAATAAAGTTCCACTTAATAGGTGTATTCCATTTGCCACTTGGATCAGATCTAACTTACATATTCTGAAACAGATCACTTATTTATTTCGCTGGATTACTACGTTGACTTTATTTCCAGTACTAGAATTACTGAGTCTAATTTACTTTGAAATCATTCACTCCAATAAGTGCATTAGTTTGCTTAAATCAGTTGTCTAATTTATCTGAACTGATTTAAATGAACCAAGTGGCAAATGGAATATAGCTATAGTGTTTAAATTTTGTCATTAATAGATTACTTACAAGTATTGTAAAAAAGATATTATGTATTTAATGTATATGGGGTTAAAAGTATGTTGGCCACAATAAAATTTAATTATTTATACAGGTGTCGATGATTTCATAGAGTAACTACACTGTACTTGGTTCTTGAAAAAAGCAAACTCATTGTTGTGGTTATTAACGGTACTTAAATTAGCACAAGAGTTTTCAGATTGCCATCTACTCTTCAGTTTCAAAACTGCTTGACAATTCAAGTGCATAATGGAGTGTTCTACATTCTCCATCCCCTAATTTTTTAAATTGTATTACGACCAACCAGTTGCTTTCGTTTCTTAATTCCACCAGATAGAGAAATCATCTTTACTATTGCTTAATCTGATTTTAAAATTTTAATGCTTCACTTTTTCTATGCCATAATTTTAATTCTTATTATTGTTAAATGGATCATTTTGTTTCTAAATTCAAGATGCAGAAACATTTCTGCTATTATTAATTAAAAATGGGGTGGCTAGCTCGGTGGTATGAAGTCGGCCTATGGATCCTGAGAACCCTGGTTCGATTCCCACAGGCGACAAACAATTTTCACCATTTTAAAAAAACTACCCCTGTGGCTCCCCCACCACATTAGAGGCCGTGATTTGACGACTGGTAACCGCATTTCACACGCAAAATATATCACTTACCGAGATCTGCTTTGGCAGAGTGCCACACCCAGTAATGGGTAGAAGGCTTGATGATATATTTATTTATTTTTTATTAATTAAAAATCTTCCGTTTAAGCTTACGCCTAATCGAACGGGATTCCTTAAGCCTTCTCTTACTCAATTAAATAAAAAGATTTTTAGAAAGTTATTTGAAGCAATTTATAAAGATGTGTTTCTTTTTTTGGTTCCAGGTGGAGCTGGAAGGTCTTACAGGGGAAGTCAGGTTCAGCGAAGACGGGCGTCGTCAGAACTATACTCTACACGTGGTGGAGATGACAGTGAACAGCGCCATGGTAAAGGTGGCCGAATGGAGTGATGAGTCAGGATTTACTCCCGTTGCTGCCAAGTACGTACGGCTCAAACCCAATGCGCATATCGAGAAAAACAGGACGTATGTCGTTACCACTATTGTTGTAAGTACACTTACATTTTTACGTATTTGAAAGTTTGTTAGTTATAAACTATGCCAAATGAGACTATAATGTGCTCCACCACCGTAATCGAAATAGATTAAATTAGTGATAAAACTATCCATCGGAAACAAATTTATGTGTAAACACGTTGCTAAGGAGATCTATAAGCACTGTTTTTGGCGCTTTTTATTTTGTAGGAGTGGTATGAATACTCTTAAATCTGACAGATGAATGACATATATATATATATATATATATATATATATAGACCACGGGCGTGTGACGTCATCAAAATGAGATGTGGTCCGTAACTGTCAAACGAGTGACTCATTTATCAGCATTAAATTTGTGATTTGCATTATATAAGTAGAATATATTTTTAACAAGTGTATGTGCATATAATTCCAAAAGTGACAAGTTTCTATTCTGTGCATCATTTTTTGCATGACAAAGTGTGTGATTTATTTTATCAAGTGAAACGTAATTTGAAGATTGTGTCGCGAGTGCATACTTTTACAATTTTATAGTGTTTACATATTTAATATATAGAAAATAAATGTTTAAAAACAATTTTATATGTTTACTTCATAGTGTAAAGCCATGTAATTACTATAATATACAATAGTGTTACTTTTATTGAAGTTTGAACAGTTCATTTTAGGTTACATTTTCCAAATCAACTCATTTTGTTAAAATTTTAATATTTTACTGTAGTATTTAATTTTTTTCATTTATAATTGTTATTGTGTTTTCGAGTGTAATGGAAATTAGAAAGAATCGACAAAGCGAATGTTTAAGTTACTATCAGAAATTAATCAAAAGGGAAAAGGACTCTTTGGCTCTGAAATAGCAATAACAATATAAAATAGGTAATATAAAATATTGTCATAATCATAATATTACAAGACCTAGGGCAAGAACGGAAGGAACGTCGATTTATTTGATTACAACAATGAGTTCATGCAACAAAACATTGGTTACAACAACGTGTTTTAATATAACATGATTAGCATTTATAACAGTAACCATCAAAACCTAAAGAAAACTACATATAAATGTTTTGAATTACTGTTTCTATTTTTTATATTGTAATATTCAACATATCTTGAGCCAAAAACTTCGACCTACCTTTCTTTTCTCTTTTAATTCGATTCAGATAGTATCATAAACATTCGTTTTATCGATTCTTTGAAATTTCCACTACGATCGAAAACACAATAACAATTATAAATGAAAAAAATTAAATACTACAGTAAAATATTAAAATTTTTTACAAAATGAGTTGATTTGGAAAATGTAACCTAAAATGAACTGTTCAAACTTCAATAAAAGTAACACTATTGTATATTATAGTAATTACATGGCTTTACACTATGAAGTAAACATATAAAATTGTTTTGAAACATTTATTTTCTATATATTAAATATGTAAACAGTATAAAATTGTAAAAGTATGCACTCGCGACACAATCTTCAAATTACGTTTCACTTGATAAAATAAATCACACACTTTGTCATGCAAAAAATGATGCACAGAATAGAAACTTGTCACTTTTGGAATTATATGCACATACACTTGTTAAAAATATATTCTACTTATATAATGCAAATCACAAATTTAACGCTGATAAATGAGTCACTCGTTTGACAGTTACGGACCACATCTCATTTTGATGACGTCACACGCCCGTGGTCTATATGTATATATAACCTCAAAATTGTAAACTGTCGGTGTTCAAATATTACTAGCAGAATATGCTACAATCAGACAAAATTCAAAACATTCACAATACAGAAAAAAATATTAATTAATTGTCAAAAAAAATTATATTTTGTCTGTGTTATGAGAAACGCTACCAACACGAATGATAAAAACACCAACTTATATTTTTGACAAGTCGCAGTTTTTAAAAATCAAACAGAATTATAAAATTACCTCAATAGAAAAAATAGTATAAAGAACACGTTTCATAAGGCTTGTTAACGCACTCGTCCTTTGTAAAACTCGCCGTAGAGTGGGTCGTTTTCCAAATTTGGACTCGTTCGTTAACAGATTGCCTTTATGAAACTAGTTCTTTAATATACTATTTTCTATTTCGGTGTTCTTATAAGTCTATAAACGCACTGTAAACACGTCGTTAAAGAAATCTATAAGCGCACTGTTTTTGGCGCTTTTTTTGAAGGAGTGGTATGAATGCTTTTAAATCTGACAGATAAATGACATATAACCTGAAAATTGTAAATTGTTGGTGTCAAAATATTACTAAAAGAATATGCTAGAATCACACAAAATTCACAACATTCGCAAAACAGAAAAAAATATTGTTTAATTGTCAAAAAATAAGAAATTTCAATTGTCTGTGTTATGAGAAGCGATACCAACACCACTGATAAAAACACCAACAAACATTTTTGACAAGTCGCAGTTTTTAAAAATCTAACAGAATTACAAAATTAGCTCAATAGAATTTTTTTTATGAAGAATACGTTTCACAAAGTCTGTTATCGCATTCGTTCTTTGTAAAAATCACCGCAGAGCAGCTCATTTTCCAAATTTGGACTCGTGCGTTGACAGATTGACTTATGAAATTAGTTCTTTAATATACTATTAATTATTCCAATCAAAGATATGTATAAGCGATTAAAACTTATGTGACGTCTCAAGCACTTAGTTTGAAGAAAGCGTTCACTAATCAGAACAAATTTTTGCGGTACGAATAAGATACATAATGCGGAAGAATCTCAAACTGTTTTCAGATATTAATATTGTACAATTATATATATAATTTAGTTTCTTTGTCTTGTTCTTGAAATATAATTTTAACCATAATAAGATTATTTCTTAATAAATAATAAATTAATTACTAAATGTCAACGGCCATGACTGCACTCGTTGGAACTGATCTAAGCGATAACGCGAGTTAAGTAACGTTGCGCGCGGGTAGTACTTGGATGGGTGACCGTCCAGAGAAAACCCGCGTTGCTGTTGACCATAATACCTAAAACGCAGATCAGGGCGGAATGGCAGCATATGACCTGAGTAGTTGGTCCGCCAAAGAAGCCATAAAAAAAATTACTAAATTTGTCAACGGCCATGGCTGCGCTCGTTGGTACTGATCTAAGCGATAACGCGAGTTTAGTAACATTGCACGCGGGTAGTACTTGGATGGGTGACCGTCCAGAGAAACTCGCGTTTCTGTTGACCATAATACCTAAAACGCAGATCAGGGCGTAATGGCGGCATATGACCTGAGTTACCTGAGTAGTTGGTCCGCCAAAGAAGCCACAAAAAAAAATTACTAAATTTCGTGTTCATTGAAATAAACTATTTAATAACCTCTGAAGATATTTATGACACCACAAACTGAATACAGAATTTGAAAAATCATCTCTTAATATACAGAAATTTAACACGCCATTTTCTCTTACCGTCATAGTTGAAGTTCCATAAAAAAATACGATTAAATCAAAATAACATTGTACCAATAAATTAAATACATTGCTCTTTTCTCAAGAAATAATGAAGTAAATAACAGTAATGTATTGTATGTCTTATAGCGTTGCATCACAAAAAATCCAGTGACAATTGTATTCTCATTTACGCGGCGTACAATTAATTAATCAAAGAATATATAAACAGAAGAAAATAACCTGACGTCACAATAGGTAATCTCTCATCTACGATTAATTAAATAATATACTTTGTCAATTTGACGCTTATGAAATAAATGTCATTTTAAAAAAGATTTCTTTTCAAAACACAAAATAAATATATCAATCAGCAATATTACTGAATAGCAAATGTATTAATAGAATTAGTATTTACTAGAATAAGATACCATATAAGTATTGACCATCTAGTACCGATTTAACCGAGACAGTAATGGTTTACTATTTTTTTATATAATTGTAAATGACTTTAAGGTCAGGTGAGTGTTAATTAAATTTGAAAAAATCAACTTGCCTCCGCCATAGAAAAAATCGCTTGTCAGTGCCAGCATTTAGACACACCTCTGTGGTCTAAGTGGCAGGACGTTCGCGGCCCTAGTGGAAGGTCCGGGTTCAAATCCTAGCGGAGACAAGTTGATTTTTTCAAATGTAATGGTTTACAACTGTTGTCTTGGTTTTACTGAAAAATTATAGTTACATTTATATTAAAAGATGTCAAAGAATATATATTACTCAATTCAACAGAACTAGAACATTTAGTAAATGGTATGGTTGAAAAAACAAACACAAAATTATAACGAAATCATCAAAATGTCACTCTTTTATTACATTTCAATCTGCTTCATTAATGGAAGAATTAATGTGACATGATATAATGATTTATGGCATAATACATGTTTATAAACATCCTTCTCAATTACTCGTACATACGTGATGTTTCTGTTCCTGATGGCGCAGTCGATAGGCAGATGTTTATTATGACATGAAACACACATTAGTTTATTGGCATCGCGTTCTTCTATTGACATGAAACCATCATACCTTTTCGTATTTTTATACTTGATATAAACGCTCAAATATTTATAATCCAATATACAAGAATTTTGAAAGAATTATTTGCTTGTTATATGAAATATTAGATTTATATGCGCATAAAACTTTATGTGGAGTAGTATTGATTGGAAGTTGTAGTATGCAGTTTTTCAACTGAGATTTGAAGTGCTTTAAAAATATATAACGAGGAACTCGGGCTATATCCAGAGCTGGGCAAGTACCAGGCCAAAAGTACTTAAGTATAAGTACCAGGACTAACCATGGTCAGTACTTGTTTAGCAGTATTTTTTCAAGCACAGCTGAAAATACTTAAGTAAAGTACCAGTTTTTTTAGACTAAGGTACTTAAAAATAAGTATTTTGCAAGTACCCAGTATTGGGTATATTCGTATGAAATAGTTTTTCTGTTATTGTTATTTATTTTAATAACAACATATTCTAAATATACATTTTAAAAACATGATTAAAAAATAAAAAGATTTTTTTATTTCAAAATAAATAGGTATATGCAAAATTTAGTATGTAGTCGGAAATTACAAAAAAAATCAGTCTTATATATAAAAATAAACATATACAGGGTGGTGAACGCAACTCTTGAACATAGGGATTTAACATGTAAAATCACAATTTTGTAATTTCCTGCTTCCCTAATTATTTTAAGCAAAAAAACTTCAAATAAAAGTTTTAGGGAATAAAATTCTGCATCTAAGCCAATAAACAATATTAACTTTGCTTGCTTCGTAACGGCACAAATTAGATCTGAAACTGACAAAAATAGCCTAGAAACTATCGATTGAAACAAAATTAAACAAATGTTTGACATATAATCTGTCAAAATAATTTATTTATTTATTATGTCATTTATTTCGACAGATTGAACGACAAACATTTGTTTAATTTTGTTTTAGTTCCATGGCTATCAATAGTTTTCAGGCCATTTTCGTTATTTTCAGATCAAATTTGTGCCGTTGCGAAGCTTACAAAATTAATTTTGTTTATTGTATTAGACGCAGAATGTTATGTCCTAAAACTTTTATTTGAAGCTTTCTTGCTTAAAATAATTAGGGAAACAGGAAATTACAAAATTGTGATTTTACATGTTAAATCCCTATGTTCGAGAGTTGCGTTCACCATCCTGTATATGTAATACTAGTGTACTAATGTATAGGTACATAAATAAAAATGTACATAGTTCATAAAGTAATATGTAATATATTATTACAACAACAAAAAACAAATATATACATGTCTGTGCTCCTCACGTTCACGTCACAGTACAGCATAATAAAAAAAAAACTGCATTAACCGCAAACTCAAAGTACTTCAATGTTCCGAAATATTTAAGTACTTTTCGTGATTTTAGTAATATTGACGTACTTAATTATTAGAAAAGTACTTCAATATTTTTTACATTTACTATTCAAAAATGTAAGTCTTAAGTACAAGCTGAAATTTAATACTTAAAAATTTCAAGTATTAAGTAACACAAAAATAAATATACTTCAGTATAAGTATTAAATACTAGAAGATACGAAAAATTGGTACTTAGGTACTTAAGTACTTAAGTATTGCCCAGCTCTGGCTATATCGACGTAAATAATCCTTTGACATTCACTATTTCTTAATAAATATAACAAACCAAATTCAATCATTTTTTTTTCTTCCTCTTTAAATTCCTTCTTTTTATAAACATAAATTTATTACTATAATTACATTATAAGATTTATTTCTTACATTTACATATGTGCCATTAATGTTCGCAAATTTTTTGTTGGAAGCCAAGAAATAAATTATTGTCTTTTACATATAAGCAAATTTAATTACTAAATTTCGTGTTCTTATACATTGTGTTAAGTTTATTACAATATAACGTCTGCCAAAAAATATTCACACAACACGAACCTCAAAACGAAATAAAATAATATAACAAAGAATTCTAACTAACGCGAAGTAACAAATCTGAAGCCATCTAATAAATAACAGAGCTATACGTCATCAAATAATTTTCTTGAATGCGTGTGTCAGAATAATTATAAAGAAATATAATAGTTTGTTCTACATTAAGGCCCGTCTACACTCCACCCAATAACATTTTATTATTTTGCTAAATATTCTAGATCATTGTTTCACAAGCTTTTTTATTGCCGTCAAATGTGTGAGATCCAGATATAATAATTTAAGAATGACTCATCAAAAGTAAATAATTTAATTAGTATTTTTAACAGCAAATTGAATTATAAAGTAAAAAATTAGGATACCGCTGGGATTTGAACTCGGGCACAGTTTTTCTCTTTATAAATCAATTTGAAAATTAGATAAATGTATACATCATTATGGGATAGGTGGCTCAGTGGTATCGATTCAGCCTGTGGATTTGAGAACCCGGGTTCGATTCCCACAGCCCACAAACAAATACCGAAAAACTTTTTAACATACCGAGTGTCTATTTTGCTTTGTTACATAGAAAATACGGTTACCGTCCATTTTCCCGAATATAACTTCCTGAATGACAATTTCACCGAATGACAATTTAAAGGAAAAGCTATTTGCCGAATAATAATTTCGCGAATATCAATTTTATTGAATGACAATTTTACCGAATAAAAAATTTAAAATATAATAATTTCCCATATGACTATTTCCGCAACGCAGATTATTTTCGGTCCCGAATGACCAATAATCATTTTCCCAAAGAACTAGAATGCAAATTTCCTAAATGATCATTTAACAAAATAACAATTTTCCCGCATTCTAATTACACTTATGTAATTTGACAGACTATAATTTCTTTCAATGTCTAAATTAATTATATAATACTTAATATATTATTAGTTACATAATTTTGTAACAGTTTTGCGTAAAGAAAATTATTGATTTAGTTACTGGCCATTTTAAAATATGCATTTTAAAATTCATTGTATTACGAAAAATTCTAATTCGAGAAAATGGTTATTCCGGAAATATACCATAAGTGAAAATGAATTCATAAAATGTTTTTGTATGGAAAAATAATATTCGGATAATTGGTATGCAGTAAAATTATCTTTCAAATAAATAAATTAAAACAACATAATAGTACCTAATGCATTCGAGAAATCTACGTTTGGGAAAATAATTATTCGGGAAATTATTTAGATGCAAAAATTGTCAATCGGGGAATATAAGAAATTAGCATACGGGAAAAAGGCATTCGAGAACTTTATTATTTAAAATTTAAATATAACTCAAAATTTATTTTAAAAAAACAAAAAAATACATTAGACAAAAGAAAAATAATCAATTTTCTTCCATATAATTACAAACTGTTAATAATTATAAATAAAAAAATAAATATACCATCACGCCTTCTACCGATTACTGGATGTGGCACTCTGCCGAAGCAGATCTCGGTAAGTGATATATTTTGCGCGTGAAGTGCGGTTACTAGTCGTCAAATCACAGCCCACAAAGATGTTAATGGTGGAAGAGCCACAGGGGTAGTTTTAGAAATTATGAAAATAGTTTGTCGGTTGTGGAAATCGAACCAGGGTTCTCAGGATCCACAGGCCGACTTCATACCACTGAGCTAACCATCCCATATTATATTATCATAATATTTACAGTAATTTTAATAGAAAAACAAAGCTCAAGTTTTACACAAATAGTGCATGCCGCGTTGTACTGGATTCTGCCCATGTATACTCAATTACATAATTAAAGATAAAAATATATATTTGTATTTGTTATGTATACTGGCACTATGATTTTTTTCTTTTGAATGCATTTTAAAAGGGGATATAGGTAGTTACTTTCAAAATTTTAAATTGCTTGACTCGAATTTAAAATCACCTTAAAAATGTATTTGATTAAAGTACGTTTATCTAAATTTAATATAATTCTACATGAAATTCTAGCTACAAAAATAATAAAATATATTTTCCACTTCATAGCTTGCATAAATTAAAATCTATCATATGTGTAAATTTCTCAGTAACTTGTTCATGTTACTGAAGACTGCACCCTGGACAGTCTGGCCCTCTAACACGCCTTCAAAGGCGTACGGGGTGTGCCGGATCAACGCTTCTGAATGTCTCTCTTTAAAATATTCTGTGCGTCACAATACTACAGTTTGAGAATTGTTGAAAATACTTCAAATAATATCCAACTTAAAAAGTACAAAAAATATATATTTGACATTAGACCAAACAACCGTCAGAGAAATTAGTTCCAACTAAAAGAAAACAAAATGTTTGTATTATCCTTATTTTTCCATTGTTAGTTTCTTGAAAAGAAGTTCTCATTTTCCTAAAACATTCTGTCTTTATTTGTTTCCTTGTCAAGATTCATTAAATCTTCTCTTTTAATTCAAATACTATTTAAGTATCATAATAGAATGAGAAAGCATTTGTATTTTAATTTTAATATGTATTTTTATTTTCCTGTTCTCATATAATATTTCTTACATGTTGAACACAATATTATTAATTAAATAAGTTAAATTAAATTAAAACAAATATATCATCAGGTCGTTTACCTATTGTTGAGCTAGCAGAAGCAGATGTCGGTATTAATAAAATATATTTCAGCGAGTGCAGTGCGGTTACCAACATAAATATTTATTTTAAAGCGTTGTTCTTTAGATTTATTTATTAATTGTAAATCAACTTTTGTCTTTTATTTTTTAAAATTTAAAATACAGAAGTTCAGTCTCCATTAGTTTAAATTGAGTTGAAATAAAAGATAATTAAACAAAAATGTCAATGTTATTATTATCACAAGATTCATTCATTTTGAAAACAAATATATGTTTAATTTTTGAAACTTCGTTTAGAAACAATAAATAATATAAATAATTTTTCTATTTTTACGGACTTTTTTTTGTATTTCCGTTATTTTTCCAAAAATAATATAAACACCGTAGGCATAAAGTTTGTTTTACAGGCAACATTTTCTCGTTTTAACAGATGTTATTTTACTCAGAAATGTGATGTTTAATTCGTTTTTTTAAATTTATTTTGTATTATTATGAAATAAATATATTATTTAGTTGTAAATAAATAAAATTCTGACAAATCCTAAAAACCTATAAAAATCTAAATAAATTAAAGTAAATAAATGTGAATGTTTCTAAATTTTGTAGAGAAAATTAGTATAACGCCAGGATTTTAACCTGAGACCTGGCTGCCTTTGACACATAACAAAAAGGAGAGAAAGATTGGAATGAAATCAGATTTGAATTATATAGCGACCGTAGCTCAATTGATCTAGAGCAGTGGGCGATATTGGTCCTGGGGGGGTTTGAATTATTCAAGAAGGCACTAGTCATTAGAGTGGGTGACTCGGGGTGTTAGATATGATAGGGGGGCGTCAAACATGGTAGTGGGCGACAAAGTAGCATTGCACTAAATTTTTTACCCATTACTGGGTATGGCACTCTGTCGTAGTAGATCTCGTTAAGTGATATATTTAACCACGTGAAGTGCAGTTACGAGCCGTCAAATCACGCTCCTAAAGATAATAGTGGATGGGAAGCCATAAGAGTAATTTTATTATGGTGAATATTGTAGACAGCTGTGGGAATTGAACCCGGGTTCTCAAATCCATAAGACGACTCGATACCTCTGAGCCACCTACCCTAGAAATATTTTTATTAAGCTCATGACTTATTAATTCATAAATAAGAATAATTTGTGCTGCGCTCGTTGGTACTGATCTAAGCGATAACGCGAGTTAAGCAACGTTGCGCGCGGGTAGTATTTGGATGGGTGACCGTCCAGAGAAAACTCGCGTTGCTGTTGACAATAACAACTAAAACGCAGATCAGGGCGTAATGGCGGCATATGACCTGAGTAGTTGGTCCGCCAAAGAAGCCGAAAAAAAAATAATAATTTAGTAAAATAAATAAAATAAATAAATATATCATCA
Source organism: Pterostichus madidus (assembly GCA_911728475.2). NCBI lineage: Eukaryota > Metazoa > Arthropoda > Insecta > Coleoptera > Carabidae > Pterostichus > Pterostichus madidus. The sequence continues at coordinate 31,258,142 of OU452306.1, forward strand.
CGCCTTCTACCCATTGCTGGGTGTGGCACTCTGCTAAAGCAGATCTCGGTAAGTGATATATTTTTGCGCGTGAAGTGCGGTTACCAGTCGTCAAATCACGGCCCCCAAACATGTTAGTGGTGGAGGAGCCACAGGGATAGCTTTTTCAAATAATGAAAATTTGTCGCCTGTGGGAATCGAACCAGGGACCTCAGGATCCACAGGCCGACTTCATACCACTGTGCTAGCCATCCCATTTAGTAACTATTTTTATGACTTAATTTATGTAGTTGTATTTTTTGAGAACAATCAAACACAATTAACAGATTTTACGTTTTGTTTTATAATTAATACTTACATGCGTCTAGGGTCGAATTTAGTAATTTACACATTTGGGAATAAATATTTATTTCAATTACTTCATTTGACAGGGCTCGAAATTTACAAGAGGATACCGGAATGTTATTCTGGTTCGTGAAATTGTGATAAAGGTTGTTTCGATTCGAGGAATTATTAATGTTATTATTTGGGTTCCTAAAAACATTAAGATTTATCCGTTCTGGATCATCCAAAAATATAATAAATATATATTTTTTAATATTATTTGTATTTGAAAACAAGCCGCCAAAATTTACAACTATTTAAAAAACTAATTTAAAGCTCCAGCTAAAATGATATTCGAACGCATTTTCGTGGTAAAATTAAAAAATAAAATAAATATATCATCATGCCTTCTACCCATTACTGGGTGTGGCACTCTGCTGTAGCAGATCTCTGTAAATGATAAATATTGTGCGTAAAGTGCGGTTACTAGCCGTCAAATCACGGCCACAAAGATGTTAGTGGAGGGAGGAAACCACAGGGGTAGATTTAATATGGTTAAATTTGCTTGTCGGCTCTGGGAATCGAACCCGAGTTCTCAAATCCACAGGCCGACTCGATACAACTAAGCAATCTACTCCATATGAAACTCATTTTTTGGTTATGTTGATTTTTAATTTTAATTGCTGTGAATATTTTCACGTTAAGCCCTGATTACTTAACTAAAAAAGGTCTTTACTTTTTCTGGTGAGACTCCTTTATATATGGAACAAGGGGCGTTACTTCTAGAAACTACAACCAAGAGGGAAGGATCCAATAAAAATTTAAGAAACACAGGATTAGAGCATTTAACTGGAGTTCAAAGGTCCTAGATTCAAATCCTGGCGGTATTTCAATGTTTCTCGCTATAATTCAGTTTTATGTCATCAATTGGTCAGTATTTATTTAAAATATACTAATTACAAAGAATAACTAAAAATAAAATTAACCCCTAAGCCTAAATCAATATAAAGATAAATCTAAATATGTATTTCGAGAACTAAGTTCTCATCAGTAGACGAAGCAAGGAAAAATCAAGATTACACGACTTGTGAATCAAGCTAGTGGTCAAGGTTGAATCCACCTTGCCGATGTAATAAATAATCACAACATCAACTCAGATAATTTAAAATTACTAAAATCAGTGAATAATATTAGACAATTAGACGCGTATAAAAGTATAAACATATTTAAAAATAAACACCGCTTGATTAACTCTGACTTGGGTCCCATCCCTAATAGTAAATTGTTTGCTTTCGTAGGTAATTAGTTTTGTAAGTTGACTCAAGCTTCTTGCTTATTGGTTCTTTAGACACGGCTCATTGCTTCGTTTTAGTATAAATTGGTATGTACCTGTTCGGAAAGGTGGATTCAACCTGGACCACTAGCTTGGTTCACAAGTCGTGTAATCTTGGGTTTTCCCCTTGTTTCGTCTACTGATGATGAGAACTTAGTTCTCGAAATACGTATTTAGATTTATCTTTATATTTATTAAGGTTTAGGGGTATAAATTTATTTTTAGTTATATCTTAGCCTTAGGGAGGAGTTATTTAATGCATCAATTTTCTTTTTTATTCTGAGAATGCTAGGAATAATATACTCGTATTATAGATATGGGATAGGTTATGTATATAGCTTAGTGGCTACGTATCAATCTATGGAAATGAAAACCTGAATTCGATTTCCGTAGTCGACAACTGATTTTCGTCACATTAAAAATTATTCCTGTAGCTTCCACCAACATCTTTGGAGGGACTGGTGCCTAGTAACCGTACTTTACGCGCAAAATATATTTATTACAGAGATCTGCTACTTTACTGGCATTCATCAAAGTGACACACCTAAAATGGATAAAATGGCGTGATGAATATATATATAGTATGAAGGTTAATATTTGCCAAATAAAATTATTATTATGTACATGGGCGTCCACAGACATTTTTCCAGGAGGGGGCGAATCGCAAAAAACTCTCAGATATACATGAATTTCTAAAATATATTTTTTTATATAACATAAATACAAGTACACATAACAAATGGATAAAAAATATTTAAATTTGTGAAATAAATTACTAGTCTTTGTCGTCTGGGTTTGAATTGAAGAGGTAGGACAATTTTTGAATAACTCTTCCATAAATTGACACCATTTCTTCAATAAATTCTGATTTAACAGTTTTACAGTTTTTATTTTCTAATAGTTCGTGTCTGTGTATACTTAAACTTACGATAGGGAACATGTCGCTAACTGACCATAAGAATACTGATGGAAATTCAGTTTCAGCTTTAATTTATTATCTTTAAACTTATAATTTAATTTTTATTTAATTTATATATACATATACAGTGTGGTGGCCACGACTTTAACATGTAAAATCACATTGTTTTAAATTTCTTGCTTCCTAATTATTTCAAAGAAAAAAAGTTCAAATAAAATTTTTAGGGCATAAAATATGAAATTAATTTTGCATGCTTTGTATCGGCACAAATTAGATCTGAAAATGACTAAAATTGTCTCAAAACTATCGATAGCTATGAAATTGACACAAAATTAAACAAATGTTTGTCGTTCAATCTGTCAAAACTGTCAGAATAAATTCATTATTTATTATTTCATTTATTTTGACAAATAAAACGTCAAACATATGTTTAATTTTGTTTCAATTTCATGCCTATCGATAGTTTTGAGGCAATTTTCGTCATTTTCAAAGCTAATTTGTGTCGTTACAAAGTATGCAAAATTAATTTTGTTTATTGGTTCAGATGCAGAATGTTATAACCTAAAACTTTTATTTCAAGCTTTTTTACTTCAAATATTTAAGGAAGCAGGAAATTAAAAAATTTAGTTTCACATGTTAAAGTCCTATTTTCGAGAGTCTTGGTCACCACTCTAGTTAATATCCAAGGGGGGGGCGCGCGCGCCCCCTTGCCTCCCCCTGCGTACGCCCATGATTATGTATTGATAAATATGAAGGGGATATGTGATGCAGTGTGAACTGTGCTTAAGTAGCAGTGCGGTACACCTCGCGCGTAGGAAATGACGGTTATTGGAGCGAGTCCCGGGCGGACACAAGTGCAGCTCCACACGCAATTTTTCTCAGGAACGTAATTATTGTGAAACGTCGTGATGAATGACGCACGCGGGAGGCACCGCGGCACGACGCATGCTTATGCTAATCATGTTTTCCATGTAAAGTGTTGCGACAAGGGAAACTCACATCGATCTACTAACTTTGACCCTTTTACACGATATTTGCAAATGATTTTGCAGGCATATGATAATTCTGCATCATTATGCGCTCTTTTCCCATACAGAGAAAAACTATTGTATTTCATTTGCTCTTTTCGTGATTATAGAGGACTGCAAGACTATTAATCATTACGAAACTGTTTATTCAATTACCTATTTCGATTTTAAAGCACGAATTATAACTTTACTGGCTGCATTTTTTATTTACCTTGAAAGTTCTTACTTCGATTCCACCCATAGTGTTTCATCGCAGAAATATGTATTTTTTATTCACTTTCTATGCCTGCTAAATAACACATCAGTAACTGTCTTGACTTAACGACTTTTATCTGCAGAATATGATTTTAATTATTTTTTTAAGTAACTGTCAAAAAATGTGAATATTTTCAGATTGAAATGTAGATCATTTTTAATCATTTGTGTTACCATAACATTAACCTAGTTTGAAAGAAACTTTATCGCACGTTTCATAGCCGCACCTTAAGATAAAATTGTACAGTACAGTTCTTTAGTTTTAGCTAATCTTGAATTTTGGATTAGTCATATTAAACTAAATTATATTCTCAGAAATTATTAAATAAACGCTAATATAGTGAGAAAAATTTTACTTGATATTAAGTTTTTAATGAAGTTAAATAAAAGATGGCTAACTCAGTGGTATGAAGTCGGCCTGTGGATCCTGAGAACCCTGGTTCGATTCCCACATGCGGCAAACAATTTTCATAATTTCAAAAGCTACCCCTGTGGCTCCTCCACCACTAACATCTTTGGGGGCCGTGATTTGACGACTGGTAACCGCACTTCACGCGCAAAAATATATCACTTACCGAGATCTGCTTCGGCAGAGTGCCACACCCAGTAATGATATATTTATTTATTTATTTATAAAAAAAGATGATGACGTTTCGAACCAGGTTTGGTTCATTATCAAGTCATATAATATAAAGATTATTTTAAAATTAGAAGTTAAATAAAAAATTAAAAGTCACTTTAGTGACATTTTGGCTCTAGGAGTGATTAGTCCTAAAGCGAGGAGTGACAGCCTCGTCAATCAATTCCATCAGCAAAAAAACTGTTTTACAATACTAGTAATGTAATATACTATTACTTGCCATTTTTTCTAATTCGGAAAGTAAAAATAAACTTTATAAGTAAAATGTATAATATCCCGCTTCAAAATCATGTATTTTGCACTATATGCATATGTGAAAATTAAATTCTATTATTTTTTTAAAATCAACTTTAAGTGCATCGGCATCACAACAAATGCTGAATGCTGTATTTGGTGGTATGACGTCATAATTAAACTCTATAGAAAGGAGATTGCACAATTTTACAAAATAATTGTTTGCCAGACAGATGTATTGGGATATCTTACTAATAAGAGATGGCGCTGAAATCCATATGTCAATAATTGAACAAAGGAGCACTTTTGTTTCACTTCCGTAAGTGTAACATTGCAGGCTGCAGTATATCATTGTTTTATTCTTATATTTTCAGTAGGGGTGGCTAGCTCAGTGGTATGAAGTCGGCCTGTGGATCCTGAGAACCTTGGTTCGATTCCCACAGGCGACAAACAATTTTCATAATTTCAAAAACTACCCCTGTGGCTCCTCCACCACTAACATCTTTGAGGGCCGTGATTTGACGACTGGTAACCGCACTTCACGCGCAAAATATATCACTTACCGAGATCTACTGCGGCAGAGTGCCACACCCAGTAATGGGTAGAAGGCGTGATGATATATTTTTATTTATTTATATTTTCTAAGTTTAAATCAATAATTTACGTAGTTTATAGATCAATGTTTCTTATTGTGTTAGTTTTTGTAGTATATTAATTTAAATTTTTCAGTTTAGATACGAAATCTAGTAACTAGTTAGGCTATCTTTGTAGTCAAGTTTATTTAAGTTTAATTTGGCATCTAGCTGTTCGGTTGTTCTTTGCAGTAGATTTATATTTAGGTACACAACAATGCTTTCAACTTTTTAATGTCTTTTTTTTAAGAAAATTTCATTTTTTTACTATAATCTACAAATGACATTACACATTTACTATTCTTTACAACATAATCACAATTAATTTGTACTTACAGAAGCAAGAAAGTAAAAGGATGAAATTTAAGTTCAATTTTCTTAGATAATATTTAAAATAAATAAACAAACAATATTGAAACAGTAGCGTCCTATGTAACAGCATACAAATCTCATGAAAGTGCTCCTTTGCCGTAGTTTCAAATTTCGCCACTAGGTCCGCATTCTTATTGAGATATTACAATATGAAATACTACCTAATAAGATTCCTCTACAATTTAAATTTTATTTAAATTCTGACGGATTTGGGTAAAAGTAAATAAAGTACATGCGTGAATGGTACAGACTATACAAGTGTAGAATATCGAGAGAACTGTCTACTAAATATAAATTAAATTTCCAAAAACCAAATTAAATCCCCTCACACAATTTCCTTTGATCAAATCAGTTCAATCTCACCCACACAATTCAAGATTCTCTCCAATATTTCTCACTTCTAATGGAGTCCAGTCACATCGACTGCGCCAAACAAAAAACTAAAATCCACTAAAATGAAAGAACCCCGCTGACAATATTTCTCCCGCTGTGCATTGTCGGAGTTCCGTGATAGGGGTGGGGGGATGCAGTGTAAGTTAGCACCGCTGACAGAAGGTATTTGTAATGGTAATGTGCAGGAGGAGCCCTACATCATGATGAGGATGCCGGAACAAGGAGAAGTACTGACAGGGAATGACCGCTTCGAAGGATATTGCAAGGACCTCGCGGAACTCATTTCCAAGAAGCTAGGAATTAATTGTGAGTATACTTATAAGTTACGAGATGTTTTTTGTCTTCAACTGTCAGTAGAAAATTTTCAAATATTGATATGATTAACTTAGACTTATTTCTCTATGACTTAGGGCCCGTTTTTCAATCACCGATTAAAGTTAACCATGATTAAATAATAATGGAAACCATAGTTACCATTATTATTTAATCATGATTAACATTAATCGAGAGTAAACCGGTGATTGAAAAACTTGCCCTTAATCTACTTGTAAATGTTGAAAGTAATGCCTCCATTTTTTTATTCTTTCATTAGTTTTTTACTTCAAGAATAGACAACATATACATAATATGTATATTATACAGGTGTATAACAAAACCTACTTAAATAGCAACGCTTTTCATTGCTGTTTTTAAGGGGTAACACCAGAGCTGGGCAAGCTACTTAAAAAAAGTAGCTGAGCTACAGCTACAACTATTCTTTAAAAAAGTAGCTGAGCTACAGCTATAAACTACATTTTGTAAAATATAGCTAAGCTACAGCTAAAAGCTTTCATTAAAGTAGCTGTTAAATTTTAAAGCTACTTTTTTCGATTATTGTGAATTATTAAATTTACCATTGTCATATGATCAGTTGATCAGTCTTTTGTTATAATGACTGTTAATAAATATAAAAATTAATAGGTATTTCTTAATGAACAGTAGTAGCTTTAAGCTACAAAAAGTATCTTTGGGCTACAAAAAGTAGCTTTAAGCTACAAAGAATAGCTGTAAAAGTAGCTTCAGTTGTTATAACAATATTTTTAAGCTAATAGAAAAAAAACATAGCTCGCTACAAGCTACAGCTATATTTTTTTCATATTTAGCTAAGCTACAGCTACAGCTAAGGTAAACGTAGCTAAGCTACAAAAGTAGCTAGCTACTGCCCAGCTCTGGGTAACACCACTTTAGGATTTTGGAAAAATCGATTTTTTTTTGTTGGGCTTAAACAATATTTTAGGGCCATAAAAACAATATCAAGTTGGTTTTATAGTGAAAAAAGATTCCTTAGGGTTTTTCAGGAGTCCACCAGGGTGCGCTAATGCTGTAATAAACGTGTATATGTGAGTACAGCTGCCAACAATACCGTGTAGACGCTTCGTTTTACTTTTTCCATTGATGTCTCTGTTTTGTATAAATATACATTATATATTTCGTTGTTTCGAAGTTAATAACATAAACAACATGAGTAATAAAACACCAGTTGTAGTAAAAGAAAATCCGAAATGGGAAAATGCTCCAATATTACATAACAAGCATCGAAAGTGTAAGATAACGTGCGAGTGTACAAATTGAAAAACGAGGCGCGCAGCGCCGAGTGATTTAGTACAGGAGCACAGTTATCACACTTTCGAGCGAGTTATGTACACTATTTTTCAGACGACCACAAAATATTTCTATGTTGTTACACTTTGACAGCTGATGCGTTTTTGTAGGTAAACATTGACGCTTGACATTTGAGGTTAGGTACCAATTGTATTAACCGTAATGTCAAAATATTGAATAATGCTAAAATATTAGTAAATAAATAATTATTAATTCAAAAAAATAAGATTTATCAGTGCAAATGTGTTGAAAAATCTGCCAAAACTACAATTTCAATAATAGTACAAATTCTTTTCATTTATTTTATTATTTTCTTTCATCGTAACGCCATCTGTTGTCAATCAGTGGCACTTCACCTGATATGTTAGAAGTGTACGTTATGCTAACATATCAGTGTATATTATTTTCAACTTTCCGTAGTAGTTTATGACGTTGTTATGGTTACTTTCATAAGTCGTCTGAAGAATAAATACACAAACAATTTTGAAACAGTACATCCTATGTAACAGTATACAAATCTCATGAAAGCGCTCCGTTGTCGTAGTTTCAAATTTCGCCATTAGGTTCGCATTCTTATTGAGACATCCCAATACCCTTTTCTAAATGTTGTACTCTCAGTAATTGATTTTATTTTTGCGTGTTAAAGGCGATTGCCAACCGTCAAATGTTAGTGAAAGAAAAGCCAGAGACTTGTTAATTTTTCACGTAATATAGGAAGAAAAATCACTTTGATGAAAACAGTCGAAATTGCAATTGTACCTTCACATCGGTTGGTACAATAAATAGGAGCAATTTGTGAAAATGAAACAAATATTATTATCATATTAAACAAATATGATTGAGATTACTTTGCATTGCAGATGAACTGCGCATAGTGAAGGATGGCAGCTATGGAGCGGAAAACCCCGACGTCAAAGGTGGCTGGGACGGCATGGTCGGTGAACTCGTCAGACAAGTGAGTTACGATATTCAATTATTTTTTATTCTACCCCGTAAATAAAACTGTCTGCAGCTCTGCATTTCTATATGCGGACTTAAAATAAGATGCGAAAAAAATTACTTGTTTGCAAGTTGTAATATTTTTAATGTCTGACATTTATAAAATGGCATGTTCATTTAAAGTTTCATGCAAAAGGAATAAAAACCTGTCTTTCGTCTTTTGTTTATTGCCGTGGTTACGCGTTCTACATTATTATCTTTCTGTTAAATTTACTGTCAGTTCTCTGGGCGACAAGTTAACGTGATCGATAAAAAAAAACTACTTTCCAAATATAATTTAGTTATTTGATACAAAAAGGAAAATTGTAGGTGACAACTAAATTACTTTTTTTCGGCCTCAATCGCATTTATATTTCTGATGGATATACATATTTAGGACGATAGCTTACTTTGCTGACAAAACACATTATATTACTACCTGTCATTTCTACGCATCTCTATTAAAATGATTTATTTTTTACGATTTATGATCATTTTCAAAACAAACAAAACAACATAAAAGAAATAGATAGCAATAAACGATATGCTACAAATTAACTGTAATAAATACGCAAATTCAGAGCACTATAATAATGAATAAAGATTGATTAAAGTCGCTTTAATCGCGCAGAAAACAATTAAGAATTCGTTGATAAATTCCAGATACCTAACTCATAACAGCAAAAAAAAGCATACCAATAAATAACAATTATTCTAATTAAATTATACTTTCTGTTACTTTATCATTTATACAGTGGCATACCTAGAGGGGGGCGGTGGGTGCGGTCCGCACCGGGTGGCATTTTTTAAATTTAGTTTTAGTTGTAAAAAACGACTTGTTCACTTCATAAGTTTACTATTCGATTTCTACGAATTATGAATGACTATATAATTTCGAATATTTTTCTTCATCGTCAAGTCAATGTAGGGTTGAAAATATTATCTCGAAAAATTCTTTTATTACTGCGTAATTTAAATATGCCATTCAATGGTAAAAAAAGTTTCCTACCTGTAGTTTGTCTCAATTACAATTATTTATTTATGTTTATTAATTTAATGGGGTAATGGCTCAGTGGTTTCGAGTTCACCTGTGGATCCTGAAGACCCCGGTTCGATTCCCACAACCGACAAACAATTTTCACCAAATTAAAATTACCCCTGTGGTTCCTCCACCACTAACATCTTTATGGGCCATGATTTGGCGGCTGGTAACCGCACTTTACGTACATAAATAAATCACTTACCGAGATCTGCTTCGGCAGAGTGCCACACCCAGTACTGGGAAAAAGTCGTGATGATACTCGTATATTTATTTTATATTTATTTTTTAATTTATAAAAACCACCATTTTATTGACTTAGAAAGGGCGGCAAATTGGTGATCGCCCGGGGCGGCAAAAGTTCTGGGTACGCCACTGCATTTATAAACAGGCCCGTGATTTTTTATGACCGGTTGCAACACTATTATTTTATTTCACTGTTAACATCATTTATAAAAAATTAAATTTGCAATCAAACCAAGTTTGCGATTGCGTTTATTCTCCACTGTGAGCCGAGATTTTTTTCACACCTAATTTTTCGTGCAAAATTACAGCGACTGTGCCTTGTGATATGCCTGTAGCCTCAACTATTTCGCGCACTTTGATTCGTCGGTCGCTTAAAACCATATCGTGGATTTGGTCAATCATTTCGGGGGTAGACACTTCTACAGGGCGTCCGGAACGATGTTCATCTTTTGCGGATGTACGGCCACGTTTAAACTCATGCACCCAATTGTAAACAGTTGCAAACACAGGAGCAGATGTGCCATGAACTTCATCCAACTCAGCTTTAATTTCTTTCGGCGTTAAGCCTTTTAAATACAAATGTTTAATCACCGTTCGAAACTCACTTTTATTATAAACTATCAAAAGTTTTTTACTACAATTGACAACAACAATGAAACTACGTGACAGCTAAAGCTAAAACTCTAACAGTTGACTAGTTAGGAGTGCTGCTTACTGGAAAAAATTCATTTTCGATACTAAGAGCACCATCTCTTGGATTTTCTATGGACTTATTGAACGATCCTCGTAGATCCAACAATTACCTTTAGAGGTGTATATGATAAAGAAGAATCACTCAGCGTAGTATTCCAATCTAGGCGATTTTGAAGAAATTATCTTGAAATTAGAGAAATTTTTTGTAATTAACGTAGAACAATGTGCAAGCAATCAACACACAAACCATAGCAACGCCGTAAAACATCGTTCTCGTGTAATATCATTAAAATTTTATAAATTCTGATAATATTTCAGTGATTTTCTAAATCGCACAGTAGTAGAGAAAATGTTGTTTATAACTATTTCAAGCTAATAAGTTGATTCAAATGTGCTGTAATTTTGTGGAACTTTGACAAGTGTTGGAAAAATTTGTTCCTTTTTTTCTTATTTTACTATTTCAAGCGTTTCTAAATGGTTCGCAAGAGCGGTAAGGGCACTTTCTGCTCGAGGTGCAAACAATATTTTTTCATTTCATTTAGAAACGCTTGAAAAAGAATTTCAAATCATTTTTGCCAGTTTATCTGTTTGAAAATTCAGGCGACAGTTGCAACTAACAGTTGAAAAAGTTAATTTTATGCTGCGTCCTAGAAAAATACATTTACTTGGTAACGGGAAAGTGACGTACCTAGAACTTTTGCCGCCCAGGGCGGTCCCAATTTGCCGCCCTTTCTAAGTCAATCAAATGGTGCTTTTTATAAATTAGAAAAATAAATGTAAAATAAATATATCATCACGACTTTTACCCATTACTGGATGTGGCACTCTGCCGAAGCAGATCTCGGTAAGTGATATATTTATGTACGTTAAGTGCGGTTACCAGGCGTCAAATCACGTCCTCCGAAGATGTTAGTGGTGGGGGAGCCACAGAGGTAATTTTAATTTGGTGAAAATTGTTTGTCGGCTGTGGGAATCGAACCGGGGTCGTTAGGATCCACTCGAAACCACTGAGCCACTACCCCATTAAATTAATAAACATAAATAAATAATTGTAATTGAGACAAACTATAGGTGGGGACTTTTTCACCATTGGATGGCATATTTAAATTAGGTAGGAATTTTTCGAGATAATATTTTCAACCCTACATTGACTTGACGATGAAGAAAAATATTCGAAATCATATAGTAATTAATAATTCGTAGAAATAGAATAGTATACTTTTGAAGTGAACAAGTTGTTTTTTACAACTAAAACTAAATATAAAAAATGCCGCCCCAAAATATGTGCCGCCTGGAGCGGACCGCACCCACCGCCCCGCTCTAGGTACGCCACTGGATATTGTCAATGTTAATTTAGTGAAATTTTTAAATGTTTTACATTAGAATTGGTTAAAAATAAGTCAAGGAAAATTATCAAAATTATTTAAATATAACAATGAATTGTTAATGTATCAGGTATCAGTATATATGATATTTCTAGTAACTTAAGACTGCGATAGAATGAATGTGAGCGTGATATATATGATATCTAATTATATCTGATAACGGCAATGAATTTTGTAATTAATCGGCGATTATTTGGAGTATTTAAAGTATGAAGCAGTAGTTATTACATTGCTGAGCATCTAGTGCATTCTAGTAGTGAATAATAAATAACCGTGCATTAGATGTGCGACTAGCACTAGCGGACTCCGCCAGGTAGCAGTTGTGCCATACCTGCGGCAACAAATCACCAGTCTTACTGTTTCATTCTAATTATAATTATTAATCGATAGCGAGCGGTGGCGGCGGTGGCGGCGGTGGCGGCAGTGGCGGCCGTGAGAGTGGGGGCTCGGCTCTATTAATATGCACTTAGGGCGTGAAGGGCGCTTAGGAAAGTTTGCCGGCCCGCCGCCGCCTACAAATTTGCATTAATTTAACGTCGGAAGATGACACAATAATATTACCTTCATTACGGTCCTGGAATGCATAATGAAGCGCACGTTCAGACGTTCACTCCAGACGACGTCTGAAACAACATCGAGGAAATTACTATCGAGAAAGTGATTCTTATTTCTTACATGATTTACACGAGTTTACACGCAAATTCAGCACATCATTCCACATGTCATTATTTATTACTACTCCCTCAGAATACCAAATACAGCTTATAATGAGCTCATTATTGCGAGGGTGAGGATACGTTTTACGTATGGTTCACATAAAGATCAAATTTTTTTCAGTTACTGACAGAGTATAAAATCTGGGCAATGTATACATTAACTAAGCCGTAGGCAATGCATAATATTACAAATGAAAAAATGGTATTTTTACTTTTTTATATTAGAACGCATTCTTGACACGCTAGGCACGCACTTCTAACCAACAAATTCTAGGCCAGTGGTATAATCTGTATAGGGATCGAAAAATGACGTTTAAATTATTTTATGGTTGTGGTTTCCTTTCATAAGTTTCTGCTATGAAATAAATGTGAAAGAAATCTGACCTTTATATGCTATAGGGTATAGAATTGTGAGATATCCTAAATATTGAGGGTTTCTTGCAGGTAACCAGCTAAATACTGGATTTGAAAATCCGAAAGTAACATTAGCACGCCTAGCTTAAAACAGATGGATCACTGTGCGACAAGAAAATAACAAGTCAGGGTTGTATTTAAAATGTACATACATTGTTTTCAATACGTTTTATTTTATTATGACAATAGTAATTTATAATACAATATGTTACATATATATTATACATCTATTCAGAATCATCACTAGCAGAATCGTCAGAGTTTAAGTTTATTATTAGTGGTTCAACTTCCCTATTCTTAACACTTAAATATTCTAATTCAATTTTTTTTACATGATTCGCGCAGTTCTTCCACATATCCGCATTAATTTTTTTCTGTTTAATTTCTTAATAATATAACAACACTTTCGCTTAGTTGAAGTGATGAATTATGTGTCCGGAGGGACCTTTTTAAATTACTCCAAATTAATTCAATCAGATTGAATACGCAATAATAAAAAAGCAATCTTAAAATTGTATGCCCAAACGATGTTGCCATATTATCTACTACATATTCTTTTGCAAAATTGTTTTCTTCTGTAGTAGGTTAGTTTTTATACTAAACTTTATGACAATTCCAAGAAGTAATGTATTATTTCTAAAATATTAACGGTATTAAAATTTTCAATACACTCCTGTTCTGTTATCCTCATTTCCTACAGCGGTCCATCTATCTTAAGCTAGGCATGCTAGTGGTATGAAGTCGGCCTGTGGATCCTAAGAACCCTGGTTCGATTCCCACAGGCGACAAACAATTTTTTAAATACTAAGGATTTCTTGAATATGTAATAGAAATATTTAAACAATTTTCATCATTTCAAAAGCTACTCCCGTGGCTCCTCCACCACTAACATCTTTGGGGGCCGTGATTTGACGACTGGTAACCGCACTTCACGCGCAAAATATATCACTTACCGAGATCTGCTTCGTCAAAGTGCCACACCCAGTAATGGGTAGAAGGCGTGATGATATATTTATTTATTTATTTTTATTTTATAAACCTTCATATTATATCATATTTATTAACTTATTCCTCTGAAATCTACGCAATCTTTCACTCTCAAAGCTATTAAATATTTCGTCAACCAATCATTCAACATACCTCCACATAACAACACGCCCTCAGTTGCCTCATTCTCTTTTTTTTCATTTAATAACATCCTAGCAGTTCTTAAGAAATTTAATAATTATTATTTGTACAGCCTAATTCTCAAAAGAGTTTTAGCTAATCCTGAATTTTATATACATACATACATACATACATATCTTCACGCTATATCCCATCAAATGGGGTAGCACGAATCCTAAAATCACTCATAAAACATTCACTCATAACATTCATCAAATAATCAGCCCCCGTCAAAATTTATCATCCAAACACACCACCCCCACTTCAACCACATTCATAGATCCCTCCATATAAACTCATTTATTTATCACTCTCGAAATCATTCTTACATAACAAACCCTCAATCACATCCATCCAATCACTCCTATTCACTTATCATTCATCTCATTTCTTCAATGTACATAATACATGCATAAAACATCTCAAATTACCCGCGCTTACTCCTAACAATGAGTCTAATAACGAATCTAACAACGAATCTACAAAGATTAGAAAAGATGAAAGTGATAGCCTGCAATTGTATATGAAAGAAAAGTCCACACAATGCAGTAACTGAAAATGAAACAAAAAGATAAGAAAGGAAGGGAGTGTCGCCCTGTGCTTGTTTTTGGAAGTGAATTCCACACAATTGCAGATAAACACTCTACGTAAGAACTGAAAACGAATTAAAAGATAAGAAAGGCAGGGAGTGTCGCTCTACGCTTGTTTTTGAAAGTGAATTCCACACAATTGCAGTTAAACACTCAATGTAAGATCAGAAAACGAATAAAAAAAAGATCAGAAACGAAGGGAGTGTCGTCCCTGCGCTTGTTTTTGAAAGTGAATTTCACACAATTGCAGATAAACACTCTAATGAAAAAACTAAACATCAAATCCTGAAATTTGAATTAGTCAAATTAAGCTAAACTATATTTTCAAAAAAGTTTAAGTAAACTCTAATACAATATTGTTACCATTTTGATTTCGGAAAATAATTTGGATTAACTTTTTAAAATTGGACTAGAATTAAATTAGTTAAATATGTTTTAAAATTTACTACAATATTTTCAACTTTGAACTCAAAAATATGTAGAATATACAATATATTTTATTAATAGTAACCATAATCTCTTGTTTCAAAAAGATTAACTTTAAACTCAGTGATTCATTTTGAATAAAATCATTAAATAACAAACAAAAAATAATCAGAGCTCGTTATAATCGAGTTCCAATATAAATAATTGAAAATGTATGGTTTTGTTCGAAAGGAAGCAGACATAGCGATAGCCCCAATGACGATAACATCAGAACGTGAGCGAGTCATCGACTTCAGCAAACCGTTCATGTCACTCGGGATTTCCATTATGATCAAGAAACCGATCAAACAGAAACCTGGAGTGTTCAGCTTCCTTAACCCACTTTCCAAGGAGATTTGGGTGTGTGTCATCTTCAGTTATGTTGGTGTCAGCATTGTCCTTTTCACCGTGTCCAGGTAAGATAAATATCATATCAACTTTCTTATCAATTAGCTAAGGATGAAAAGAATTACTAGACTCTGAAATATATCTTTCGACTCTATCTTTCCTTGATTCACAGATATCGTGGTTAGATGTTAAAAATATCTAGCTTGTATCAAAATTTGTTATTGCAAAAGTTACCGCATAATGAATTAGCAAACTTCGAGATAATAAAAAATGCTACTAAACAACTTTGTATGTTTGATTGAATGTACATAAAAATTGATAAAAGTTTATACATGTTTACGCCATTTTCAAACAAGTCAAATTTAATTATTTTTCATAATTTTACATGATAGCTATTTATTCCGTAATCCCATATAACTAGTTGTCATGGGCGTCCGCAGGGGGAGGCAAGGAGGGGCGCCCCCCCTGGATATTAACTAGGGTGGTGACTACGACTCTCCAACATAGGATTTAACATGTAAAACTATAATTTTGTAATTTCCTGCTTCCCTAAATATTTTAAGCAAAAAAGCTTGAAATAAAAGTTTTAGGGCATAAAATTCTGCAGTTGAACCAATAAACAATATTAATTTTGCATACTATGGAACGTCACAAATTAGATTTGAAAATCACGAAAATTGCCTCAAAACTATTGAAATTGAAACAAAATTAAAGAAATGTTTGACGTTTTATTTGTCAAAATAAATGAAATAATAAATAAAGAATTTGTTTAATTTTGTTTCAATTTCATAGCTATCGATAGTTTTGCGACAATTTTAGTCATTTTCAGATCAAATTTGTGCCGATACAAAGCATGCAAAATAAATATAAATGTAAATTAAATAAAAATTAAATTATGAGTTTAAAGATAATCAATTCAAGCTGAAACTGAATTTCCAGCAGTATTATTATGGCCAGCTAGCGGCATGTTCCCTTTCGTAACGATTGAGTAATCTATGTTTATTAAGTATATATAGACACAATATATTAGAAAATGAAAACTGTAAAACTGCTAAATCGCAATTTATTGAAAAAAATGGTGTCAATTTATGGAAGAGTTATTAGAAAATTGTCCTTCCTCTTCGATTCAACCCAGACGATGAAGACTAGTAATTTATTTAACAAATTTAAATATTTTTATCTATTTGTTATGTGTGTTTATTGTTTATATTTACATTATGTAAAAAAAATATATTTTACAAATATATGTATATCTGAGAGTTTTTTGCGACCCGCCCCCCTCTGGAAAAATGTCTGTGGACGCCCATGCTAGTTGTATAAAAAAACTAACAGGCAGATTCATAAAGCGGATTAGCGCTAACACCACTTTTAATTTCGTTTTTAACTCTCTGTCCAATGTACGAAACAAGTTTATTTTAACTTGAGTTAAAAAGAGAGTTAATTAGCATCAAATTTAGTTCATTTCTTTAATCTGTTTTAATTTGAAACAGAGTTGTAGATAATATTAAAAACGGTGTTAGCGCTAATCCGTTTTATGAATCTGCCTGTAAAATTTTAAGTGTACCTAAAACTATATACACATGTGAATACAAATATGAATGAATCATGGCAAGTACAAATGAATGTACAATTTGTACAGGTGTTTCAAAGTTATTTTAAAAAAGATACAAAAGCTATATACGGAGTGTTCTATTAAAGTTTGCCACTATTGGTTGGTTAAATTAGCAAACAAATACCATTTTGCAAGTCTATTACAAAACTATAAATAATTATTTTTTTATCAGCGTTTCTCAAAATACGGGATAATGGGATACAACTTTCGTATTTTAAATGAGAACATATTTTTTTATTTCCTTGTTCGGCAGAGAATTTTATTCTGAATATACAATGTTTAGTATCCTCACATAACAATATATTTTTTTTAAACGCATATTATATTGATTATTTTTTGACGTTTCTCAAAACCAATGTATGTTACGTGTCTGCGTTTTAAACAATCCTGTCATTATTATAATGAGAATAAAGCTCTAGTGATTATTCCAGGGAATAATTTCTATTGGCGCTTTTGTTTGTGACAAATGATAGGTAGTATTTAAAACTATCAGCGCGTCAAGTAAAATGTGTGAAAAAAATCGATTTAGTTCCATTTCAGATACCGAAATACACCAACAAATTTTGGAAACAACTTGCAAGAATACATTAATATATAATCAATCGATATGGGCACAGCTAAAAATCTTTGAAGTTGAATGACAGCTCAACAGCTGAGTTAAAAAATAATCTAATTAAATATAACTCGAGAGTTCGATAAATTAGAAAATAATTTTCCAGCATCTTTCTCAAACCTATTGCCTGGCAACATATTTTCGAAAGATCTGTCAAATTATTTTCAATTTATTCTCTCTTGTTATATTATTATTGACAATAATTTAATTCAATTCATTTAGGAACCAGCATACTATAAAAGAAACAAATGAATATCAAAATTTATTTATTTTTTCACAAAATAGTCGTATTGACATTTAATCAATCAAACAAAAATATTATGATCTGTTCATTTGTTTCTTTCATAGCTCAATGATACCTAAGCAATTTGAATGAAATTAATGTCAGTTTAATATGCATTTTTCTCAAAAAAATTTTAATTTGAGGGTACATAACTTTATATTCGTTGAATTGAGTATATCCACTTTTTCAAACACACTATAAACTTGAATAAAATATCTGTGTTGAACTTGCATTGTCTTTATTTAATTTGAACAAAAGTACAAAAATTTTCACAACGTTTCGAGTGTTTATGATCTACACTCGTCTTCACTATAAACTTAATATACCTATTTAAAGTTGTGATCCTACTTTTAAACCCCTATTTCAGATTCTCTCCCTACGAATGGCGCCTCCTTCATCTAACAGGCGAGCATCGCGACCCAGGCGTCGGCCAGGGCGGCAACGGCGGCAGCATGGCCAACGACTTCAGCATTCTCAACTCGCTATGGTTCGCACTCGGTGCGTTTATGCAGCAAGGCTGTGACATCTCCCCCAGGTCTGTGTCAGGCAGGATCGTGGGCTCTGTATGGTGGTTCTTCACCCTCATCCTCATATCATCGTACACTGCCAACTTGGCCGCCTTCCTCACAGTGGAGAGGATGGTAGCGCCGATTAACTCACCGGAGGATCTGGCTAGTCAGACGGAAGTGGAGTATGGGACTCTGTTTCATGGGTCCACGTGGGACTTTTTCAGGGTGAGTCATCAGAATTTTGTTTTAAATCAAAATTTGCTAACGTGTAGATTACTGTATTTAAGAATGTATACTCCATAATTTTTTTATTGCATCTTATCATAATACTCGTACCTCATTTCAAAAAGATCAGTGGTCAGGTACTTCAAATTCAATTAGTCGCATGATCCAACTTAATGGTATACTTTATAATATATAATTTTTATTTTCTTTCTGGGAAAAACCTGGACATGATTGTGTTCTTCAATAGTAATAATAATTTCAATTTTTATAAGTAACTAGCTATTACCCGCGATTTCGTTCCCATAGTCTACAATTTAATGCGAGTAACCGGCATGCGTTGCATTGCAACCCAAAGAAAGTGTTTGTGTACAGCTGTCCATGTGAGAAGCATGGATTTTCCAAATTTAGTCCACACACTTGCAGCGATTGTCCCTGTGCTGTATGCGAGTCGTACCGGAAACTACAAACGTCTGAATGCGAATGACATAGGACTGAAGCTTTATTATACCTATATGTTAAGACTGGTTCTCGTTTATGCCTATACCAAATTTGAATCGAATCAGTACAGTACTTTTCAGGATAGCTAGCAGCCATTTTGTTTCAAGATGGCGGACTAAAGCTTTATGATACCTATATGTTAAGGGGCTAATGTAGCTAGGTATAGTTTCCGAAATCCCAATGATGGCAATCGAAAATGGGACAGCCTGTACATCATAAGAAAAATTACCACTTGTCCCTATTTTATCAATCATCTTGTATTATTAAATTTGTTATTTATAATTAAAATCAAATATTTTCAAAATATAGGTGGAAAAAATGTAATCTTCCCTTGTTAACCAATAAGAAACCACAAAGGTGATCAAACCTACAAGTAATGATTCAACTTGTATGTAAGTTATATAATATTTATTTATTTTATGTTAAATATCGTGATGAAAATTTTATTCAGCAACCTGTTGAATGTAACAACTCATATGTTGTTTAAATAAAAGTATAATAATTTTTATTAACATATTTCTTAATTTCTCAAAAAAATTTAATGTCAAAATTTGAATGTAGAACTCTAGATAGAACTATAATAAACTTAAATTATATAGATAATTCAATACTACTATAAATATAATATTGTGAAAATAAACCTTTTTGTTTTTATCAAATTATTTTATTAATTATATATCATGGGTTTCTTATATAAGAAAGTTTCCTCAACTATTATTTGTGCGCGTGATTGTCACATCGTGTATCTAGTGAATTTCAATTTCTTACATCTTATGATTCACCAAGGGGCGTAGCCCAACGACTAGAATTGAGCCAGCCTCCTTGCTACCCGCCACCACATACCGCTGGGAACGATTGACTTTTCAGTTGGGTACATTACGCTCTTAAGATTAGTTCCCGCCTATGTCTATACCAAATTTGAATCGAATCAGTGCAGTACTTTTCAAGATAGCTAGCGGCCATTTAGTTTCAAGATGGCGGATTGGACTTGTGCTAATTCAGAAACCTTCGCAAAGATTCATCACAATCGGATGAATGATATAGGAACGCATACGGGACAAACAAACAAACAAACAAACATTAATTTTTATAAATATACTCGTATATAGATTTTGCTGTAACAACAACAAACATGTGTATATTGTGTTTTCGATCTTAAATATTTTTCACGCCACCGGTAACTTAAGTATAACTTACTTCCATAACAACATGAATCGTAAGTGACTCATAATAGCTATTTACATAACAAGTGCGCGAAGACATTCTTTGCACATGAGCGCAATTTTGAAGCACGAGCGAAACGAGTACTTTAATTTACGCGAATATTGCAAATGACATCTTCGTGCACAAGTTTTGTATAATGCTTTCTGTAACGAGCAAAAATTATATAATCAACAATGAAAAAATGTATTAAATTTGAAGCACGAATTTATATTGACAGTTTTAGTATGCTATAAATTGAAATTTGATATTTGAAATTGTTTATTTTTTGTTTCTTTTGTTAAAATATGTCTGATTGATGGCGTTATAAGCTAATGTCTCTATTTCTTTTATAAATTCCCTAAAATATATGCATATAAGTACAATTAGCGTTTTAATAGTCAAAATTTAGAACCATAAAAATGGGTGTTTTTTCAATTACATTGCGCACTAGTGCGCAAAATAAAACTTTCCATTGGTTTCCAAAGTAATATAATCCTTATTTTGAATGATGAGAGTACAAAAAATTTATTATTTGGTTACCATTGTCAACGGAGTGTTATAGAAAATAACAGTCCTACAAGTATTTAGTTGTCTAGTAACGAGCAAAACAAACTATAAAACGTTTCAAATAAATAAAGCGTACATTCGATAGTACTTTTATTTTACTCATTCGTTTGCATACAACTTAATTGTTTCGAAATCAATAAATATTTATTGAAACATTCGAATAAAAAAGTCAGTTGAGAAAATATTTATTCAATTATTCGAATTATTCGATAATTTTTATTCGATAGTGTCCATCACTAATTTATAGTTTGTACTTTTGAGTAATGTATTTTCAATAACTCCAAATTTAAGTGATAGATATTTTTAAACTTTCCACCGCGTTCAAGTGGCAATTGTTTTCCCAAAAGATTTAAAAGTTGCCAACCCTTTCCAATTTAAAGTTAACGTACTTATTAAAACTTTTTAATTCATTCTAATCTGAACAACGTTCTTAAAAGAAAGATATTTAGTGTAGGTATGCAGAAAAGCTGAACCTTGACCGAGACCCGAATTGCGCTGTCACAGTTTTCATGAGACTAGCAACTGCACCAGCCATTTCAATTATTTAAATGTACCCCGACTTGAAAACTGTGATTATACGTCTGCATATTGATTCTTACATACAAGCACACATACACACAGCGTCGGTCCATGTAATGCACCAGTAAAAATAACGCTGTTGTCATGTACTTGAAGTTGAACCAGTAACGCAAGTTTCAAATTATATTCCTGCTGGTATTATTACGAGCATGAAAAGTATTTCACGTAATGTGAACAGGCAGCCAACGAATCCTTCCCCATTCGAGCGCTAACGCATTATAACTAAAATATGAGTTTATTGCGCCGTGTGCATTAACTTTTCTGCTATATTGTGAAAGAATTATTCTTTGACGAATTTTTATTTTTGTACAGAAGAATTCTGTAACAATGATATTGTTCGAAATTTCTACATTTTTATGAAATGACACGTTGAATGGGGTTATAAATTCGGTATTTTACAAAAACTTTAATGGGCCAATTCACGATGACGTATATTGTTGAAAAGGTACCTTTGTATTTAAATTTAAATTCATTTTAAATGTTTTTCAATGATTTAAAAACAAAATACTGTGGGCTGGCAATGTTACGATCTCTGGTGTCATGTTATTGATATTGGAAATATGAGCCATATCAAATACACCAATATTATTGAATTTGTTTTGCGGTAAATAGAAAATATTCCGGATGTCTACTTTTTTGTTACAGAGAATATTATCCCACGACTTTCGACAATCACTAGCGTTTCTTTATTTGACCACGTTTTCATGGAAGTGAATTAATAAGTAAGAATTGCACTAGTGCAATTACAGCGGTAATTTGCACTAATGCAATTATCGCGATAATTTTCTATATAAAAAATTGAGGATTTTACTCTTTTTTTTTTTTAGTTATGTAGCTAGACTAGGTTGTCTGACATATAATAATCATATGAATTCATAAGTAGAGCGTATATATATTTTCTTTGAGTTCTGATCGTTTCACGAAAAATGCTGCCATTTGACATCACTTTTATTTTGCTTATTTTGCTTTTTTCGCAGATTTAAGCTTATGTTTGCTTATTAGTACTTATTTTTACTTATTAATGCTTATTGAAATTTATTATATTACTGCTCAATTTTTTAATAATTTAATGCTTATTTTTAATTTTATTTATTAATTTGTATTTGTCAAATACACAAGTCGACGAATTTCACCTTCACCTTCAATTCAAGAATGTTATCGTATTTTAAAAAGTAATAGTCTAGAACAAAATTTAGCTTATCTACAATCAAATTGTATCTTTGTCAGCCTCTACATAGGAAAATTGGAACAACAAAATATAACGCTTATAGATTCTATCCAAATAATATTAGATTTTCAAAAAAAAAAGATAAAAAATGTTAGAGGAGAAATTGGAGACATAATCAATAAAAAGTTCAAAGATGTTTTACGAAAGAATGAAGGGTTTGATAACCTCCACAAAATTTCCATGGTGCTATAGGGTAACCATAGGGATGATTTCAAAATAAATGTCCCTTTGAACATTTTTAAGTATGCTTCAATAACGTCTCTATATGTAGAAAGGAGCTTCTCCATTTATAAATCAATTCTAACAAATAGGAGACAATCATTTACTATAGAAAACATTGAAAAATATATAATTGTAAATTGTTCTAAAGACTATAATTAAGTCTGATTAAAGATTATTTTATTGGAAGATATAAATATAATTTATAAATTAAGTACTGTTTACCTTTTCTGTAGTGTTTTTAACTTTTCGCACCTTTTATAGCGTTTTATAGATTTTTGCGTTTTCTAAGACTTTTTTGCTTTTTCGTGCTTGTTTCTTCGTTTTAGGCGCTTTTTATTCGATTTTTTATGCTTTTTATATGCGTTTATCTTTTAAAAATAAATGCTTATAATTCCGCGCTCTAATTATAAGCATGACAAAATATTAGTTTTGTTAATTTTTTTATTGTTTTCGTTAGGCAATATTCTTACCGAATATAACACAGGCATTGAATATTACCAGAATGTTTTTTCTCGCTGTTCACTCGGGCTTTTGTTGCTCTTAGGAAATCTTTCCAAATCAACAAAAGCACTCGCAAGGTCAAAAAAATTATCGTTAATATTCAATGCACTAGTTATAGTGAAAATATAATATTAAAATTTTTATATGCCGGTATTTTCATCCTATTATTTTTATGATAAAATTGCGAATACAAAAGATGTTCAGAGCTAAAAGCTAATGTAATGGCCAGTTGCACCGCTGTTACTTAAATTTTAAGTTTTCCTTAAATCAACAATATCATATCGAAAGGAATTGTTAAATGAGTAACCAAGCATTGTTCTCAAACTTTTGAAATAAAATTTAAAAAATTATCATCACGACCTTTACCAATTACTGGGTGTGGCATTTTGCAGTAGCAGATCTCGGTAAGTGATATATTTATGCGCGTGAAATGCGATTACCAGCCATGAAAACCCGGCCCCCAAAGTTGTTCGTGAAAGAGGAGTCACGGGAGTAATTTTAATGTGGTGGAAATTGTTGAGGCCGTCTCGATACCACTGAGTCACCTTTGATTCTATATTTTTACTTTTCCGCCCTATACCAGATGTTCAATGAAACTGTTTAATCAAGGAAATCTCCAGAATTATAAGACATTCGAAGTTAGCTAAATTAGACAAAAATTGCCTCATTAGGACGGCAGTTTAGATATGTTTTTATGTTCCTGCAAAAATGCATAGGTAACCAGATAGAAGAAAAAATTTAAATTTTGCTAATAACTTTTTTGATTGGATTATACATTTTAACTTGCACATTATTGAGATACATTTTAATGAGGAATTCACAGCAGTCCTCAATATTTTTATATCTCTTATACTTTTTAAGAAATTTATAAATATGAATTTGTATTTTTATATACAGGTAGAGCTCATAGTAGACTATCACACTTCCAAATAAAGATTTATTTCTCTTTTGAACGATATAAAACGCATATAAATTAATATTGAAATAACGTGAGATATTACGTAATTACTTAACAGTTTTCTATTGATTTTATTTACGAAAATGGATAAAGTCGTTATAATTTTAATCAATATTTGTAAATAAAATATAAATAATTTAAACCAAATCAATTAATTTCATGCAATTTGCAAGAAAACATTGATGTATTTACACATTTATTGTAATTGCTGTTTGTTTATAAATTCATGTTAAATTTGTAATTAGGTTACGTTATTATTAACAAATATTGATTAAACTAAGTTAAATTTAATTCAGAAGTATACAAAATTAATAAAAATTCATTTTTTGTTAAAACATAAGATTTGAAATTGTCTAAAATATGTTTTGATTATTGCTGTAGCTGTAGGTCAATTACATGATTAATATTAATAATAAATAGGTTATATTTTGCTACTGTTTCATATTTCAGTACAACTTTTTTCATAATTTTTGTAAACAAAATTGCGTTAAGTAATGATTTTATTACATAGTGAAGTACATTCTAATTCAAATAAATGTAAATCAATGATGTAATAAGTCGTTACGCAAATAGTCGTAGATAAAGTATTTTTTATGAAAAACTTGGGAGTATAAAAGTTGCGTGAAAGATTCAGTTCTCAGGGTTTATAGTGTTTACCCCTCGTGCTTATTGACTGTTTATGGTGCAACGGATAATGTAGGTAATCACGACATGTCGTTTGTACTGAAATCGATTTGCATGAATTTCAACGGAAACAAAATTCTTTCTTTACCTTGACCTATTTTGTGTGTGCCATGTCTTCTGATTGCAAGGATCTAACAAATATTTTATTCAAGTTTAAATTGCATCGTCGAAATCTATCTACTCAGAGACTTCAACATTCATGCGATTAAATAAATCATACCTACATCCGGTTTTATATTCTTCCAAAATATGTCTGAAAACCTGCCTTCTATATTCTGTTCAATTGTCTACTTGAATCGGTTAGTAACAGTCCATGAAATTAATTTTGAAATAATTATAAAAAGTAAATAGATTCATGATAAGGTAATAATGGACATAGGCTTAAAGTTGTAGTTTATTTATTGAAGATTGAATGACAACGTTAGAGCCAAGGTTTTGGCCATCTTCTGCTCAGACGTAAATTTTAAACGAATAACAACATGTAGAATAAGTTACGAATTGAATATTTAGGGCAAACATATATGAATGAATCTAAATTTATATGTTATTTAACACTATTTGCGATAAACTTGATTTTGCCGATAGTTCTACTGTATTTATGAATAAGCTTGATGATATTATGATAAGTTATAGTAGCTTAAGTTAATTAAATCATTTTTGATGTGTCTTTAATATGTAGTTTCCTATCTGAGTTTATATATATATATATATATATTTTTTTAATTTGTCATTTCTTTGTATAAATTATATGTAATATTATTCTGTAATTGGGATATATATCTTGTAGAATAATAATCATAAATAAATAAATAAATAAATAAATAAATAAATAAATAAATAAAGAGTCTGATCGTCGACGATTCAAGCTGGGTTTATACAGCGTATGCCGTAACGTATCGTAATGTAAAGTATTCTAATGTATCGTATCGTATTTTACTATTTGCTAGTGGATATTTATACATGAAAGTAACGTAGCGTAATTTATCAGATCGCACATGCGCACAGTTTCAACTAATCTGACAGAAACTTCAAACTAAATTAACATAAATAAAATCTTGTATGAAACACAGTACGAACACTTTCGAAAAACGAAATGATTTTTAACTTTATTTTAAAACCTAGATATTATTAGATTGCTTCAAATGAGTTGCACATCGAGAAACCACGCATGCGCATTGCCTATAATTTTAACACCGTAAGCTGCCGTAACGTAAAAAGATAAAAGATGGTTATCCCGCCGCTTAGAATACGATACGTTACGATAGTCAAGGCTACGACGTTACGCTGTATAAATGGTCACATTCAAAACAGTATTTTCATCTCTTACGTTAGATTACAATATATTACGATACGTTACGGTACACGCTGTATAAATCCAGCATTAGATTCATTCCTTTGTGCAACGTTTAGATTCATAATTACTTTTTTCATTTTGATATATGTTTGCCCTAAATATTCAATTCGTAACTTATTCTACATGTTGTTATTCGTTTAAAATTTACCTCTGACCAGAAGATGGCCAAAACCTTGGCTGAAACGTTGTCATTGAATCTTCAATAAATAAACTACAACTTTAAGCCTATGTCCATTATTACCTTATCATATTACATTTGGCTTATTAAAACACTCTACTAAATAGATTCATAATTTATGAAGATACTACTTTGGTATACATAGGAGACTTGTACTATTTCTTGAAAGCAATGTCTTTTAAAGAAAAAAAATATTGCATCAAGTTACAAGCAAAAAAACATCATTGTCTTGTGCTGTTCTTGGACTCAATGTGTACTTTTTTTTATTTAAAAAAGCGTTTGTTGCCCTTTGTTTTTCAAAAATTGTTGTGAATTTGCACAGTAACAGAAACAAATTTTTATCAAGCATTTATTTAGTAGTATTAGTTTTCTTTCGTTGTCTTTCCAAAGTTTTGGATTTTGTTTTCTTTTCTTACTACTATAAACACTGTCCTGATGATCACAAGCATTATAGTTAGAGAGTTAGGGTGCAAAATAATGTCTCATTTATTCCAGTGACAGAAATGGTTTTTTCAATAGATTATGTCATGATAAACATGAAAAAAGAAAATTAGATTTGGGAACGGGTGGCAACAATAAATGGCGCCGATGTGAATGTGCCGATTTTAAAGGTGGTTGGTGACATATTTTTGCAGACTAATTTTCACTTTAAATTATAGACTTTGGTATAATTAAATCTGAATCAATAAACAAAATTAATTTCACATACTTTGTAACGACACAAATTAGATTTGAAAATGACGAAAATTGCCTCAAATTAGGCATGATATTGAAACAAAATTAAACAAATGTTTGACGTTTTATCTGTCAAAATAAATGAAATAATTTAGAATTTATTTTATCAGTTTTGACAGATTGAACGTCAAACATTTATTTAATTTTGTTTCAATTTTATAGTTATCGATAGTTTTGAGACAATTTTAGTCATTTTCAGTTCTAATTTGAAGCGGATACAAAATATTTCAAAATAAAAACTGTAAATCGGAATTTATTGAAGAAATGGTGTCAATTTATCGAAGAGTTATTCGAAGGTTGTCCTTCTTCTTCAATTCAAACCCAGACGACAAAGATTAGTAATTTATTTCATAAATTTAAATATTTTTTTGTCTATTTGTTATATGTATTTTTATTTATATTATGTAAAAAAAAATATTTTAGAAATGTATGTCTATCTGAGAGTTTTTGCCCCCCCTCCCCTGGAAAAATGTCTGAGGACGCCCATGACAACCAAAAATATAAACAATTTGATATTTGATAAACGCACTGATTATTTACTTTTAAAAAATACAGGACTATACATTTTAGAATATGATCATAGATAAATTTCTATAACTAAACTATTATGAAACTATGCGAACTAATTATCACAATGCGACCTTTACTTGTTTCATCCTAGCGTTCGCAAATAACACTCTATTCCAAGATGTGGGAGTTCATGAACTCTCGAAAGCACGTTTTCGTGTCAACGTACGATGAAGGGATCCGGCGGGTTCGAATGTCGAAGGGGAAATACGCGCTTCTGATAGAGTCGCCTAAGAACGACTACATCAACGAGAGAGAACCCTGCGATACCATGAAAGTTGGACGAAATCTAGACGCCAAAGGCTTTGGCGTTGCTACCCCGCTGGGCTC
The DNA here is from genome assembly GCA_911728475.2 of Pterostichus madidus. NCBI lineage: Eukaryota > Metazoa > Arthropoda > Insecta > Coleoptera > Carabidae > Pterostichus > Pterostichus madidus. The sequence goes on from OU452306.1 coordinate 31,286,779, forward strand.
TCCATTGAGGTGAGAATTACACAATAGGACGTTTCATAAATTAAAAAAATGTCAACTGTAAAATATAGTTTTTTATTATTCATATTTTTGATAAGTTAGCAAAACAATGTTATAATTTTTGTTTAGATTTATTATGTCAGTTCAAGTTATACGGTAGTTATTTCAAATTGACTTTATTTAACGACTTTTAAAACAAATAATATATTAAAAGAAAAATAAATGAATAGAATTTATAGTTTTGAAATAAATAAATATATCATCACGCCTTCTACCCATTACTGGGTGTGGCACTCTGCTGAAGCAGATCTCGGTAAGTGATATTTTACGCGTGAAGTGCGGTTACCAGTCGTCAAATCACGGCCCCCAAACATGTTAGTGGTGGAGGAGCCACAGGGATAGCTTTTTCAAATTATGAAAATTTGTCGCCTGTGGGAATCGAACCAGGGACCTCAGAATCCACAGGCCGACTTCATACCACTGTGCTAGCCATCCCATAGTTTTGAGTTATAATAAAATCGAATTATAAAGAGAAAAATTAGAATACCGTCGGAATTTGAACCTAGAACCTATGAACTCTGACCACATGCTTTAAATCAACTAAACTACGGTCGCCATGTGATTCAAATTGAATTTTATTACATTTTTTTTATCTCTATTTTAGGCGTATTCCATTTTCCATTTGGATCAGATCTAACTTACATTTACTGAACCAGATCACTTGCGTATTCTATTTTCCATTTGGATCAGATCTAACTTACATTTACTGAACCAGATCACTTATTTATTTCGCTGGATTACATCGTTGACTTTATTTCCAGTACTAGAATTACTGATTCTAATTTACTTTGAAGTAATTCACTCCAATAATTACATCAGTTTGCTTCATTCAGGTCATTTAGTCATTTTGTCTAATTTATCTGAACTGATTTAAGTGAACCAAGTGACAAATGGAATACAGCTTTTGTTATATGTCATAGGAGACTCGATCCCATGATTATATCATTTACTGAAAGACTTGATATGAGAGTCGTCTGCAATGACAATTGAAATTTATTTTGTATTTTAAGTAAATACTTATCAATTGATGAAATTAAATTGAATTATAAAAAGAAAAATTGAGAAGCCACCAAAATTTGAACCTGGGATCTATGAACTCTAGTCATATGCTTTAAACAGACTAGGGCTTTAAACCAACTAAGCTTAATTGGTTTAAAGCATATGTCTGTAGTTCATAGATCCCAGGTTCAAATCCTGGCGGTATATCAATTTTTCTCTTTATAACTCGATTTGATTTCATCATTTGTTAAGTATGTACTTAAAATACTGATTAAATTAGTTTAATTTTTTTACTGTAAATTTTGTGAAATGTTCCTATTTTGGCAAACATAAGAAGATGGAAATTTATGTTTGATTTCAGGGATGGCATCAACTTGGCGGTACTTAGTCTAAAAGAAAATGGTGAATTGACAAAGTTAACAAATCGGTGGTGGTACGATCGGACGGAATGCAAACATGGGGATAAACAGGTAATTACCAGATTTTAATTATTAAATATGTTTTTAATTTCAATTACAAAACTCTCGCATAATGAGTATTTAATACCCTAATTACAAATTTATTCAAATTTTGTGACAAACAGTAAAATTTTACAAACATTTCAATTCTTTTGATTTGAAATTAAAATAAATAATTCTAATTATAATTTTTTTTAAATAAAATAAATAATTCTAATTATAATTTTTTAAATAAAATATATTTATGATACTCATTTAAGGCCGCTAAAATAGCTATAATACTAAAAATTACTGGTGCCTTGGTTTCAGAATCAAATTTATGCTTTAGGTTTTAGTGTGTTTTTAGGTGCCATTCACAAATAGTTAAAGCTTTTGTCGATTTTAGTTAGTAGTGACATCTATCATAAATTTTAGAAGATCGATAATACAGTAAATGCAACTGTCAAATGTGCTAAGTTACACATGCTGTCATATGTTGTTTGTTTACTTTCGTATTTTTTGGAAGAGCAAGATAAATATTATCATAATAAGAAAATAGGTATTTAAAATTTTGTTTTAATTTTCATTCATTTTGACACTCGAATAAAAACAAACTTAGGTTATCATCAATGCGAAGGATGATAGAAAGAGACAAGTATATATCACTACATCATTCTACTCTTCGTCCTATTGGTCTATTCCTAAGTATAAAACGTAAAACTAAAACATAAGTTTGGAGTTTGCAAACTTTTGTGTTAAAACCAAAACTAAATACTGATTTGTGAATGGCTGCATAAGATAACATGTCTACAAGGTTATTAAAACAAAAATGGAAAACATAAAACAAAAACTAATTTCGATTTGTGAATGTAGCTTTATTATTTTGGTTTGTGGTGACCAAGGAAACGTGATGTGTATTTGCAAATACAAGTCCTTTGATTTATATGAAATAATTATAAAATTTCTTGTAAGAATGTAATTTTCACAGTTAATGTTGAAAAAAATAGTATGTAACACACGTGGGTGCGGTGGCTGAGCGTGTTAATGCACATCTCTTAACATACTGTGACGTCACCCGAACCAAGGTTCGTCAGTTCGTATCCACCTGTCGACAAAGTATCATTTGTCGTTAAATAAAAAATACAGTTACTTGTATTAATCATACTCGGGCGCTATAAGCTAGTCTACATAAGCCTTAAAAAGTTACATCGACTGTGGAAACCGGCAGTAAGGCAGCGTAAAAACTGCGGCTCGGTGTGCCCGGTAGGCCCATGCCTGAATCAGGCTGTAACGCCAATGAATAAGAAGAACACACGTGAGAAAGGGCTATTACAAAACTTTCGTACTCGTTTAGCAATGAAACCATTTCCATTACTAGTGTTAGAATATATTATTAAAACAAGTTGCATTCATTATTTTTTCTACGATAGATGTGAACTTATTACACTAATGACCAATTCAAATATCAAAAATATTTATTCACTATATTATCTTAGGTAGTTAAATTGATTTCGTAGCAACTATTTTATCACACGGTTGTCATTATCAACGTGAGATAAACAGTCACTTTTTACAATGAAAAAAATAACGAGTCAATTTTTGCATGACAATAAAAAAAAATTGTGTATACCTCGTCCACGAAATGTGTTTGGTGTACTCAACCGACAAGTTAATAGAGATGGGAATTCTAGTTCATTTGAGTGAACTAGTTCATTCGTTCTCGTACACCAAAAAGATTAGTTCACTGAACTAGTTCATTAGTACACTTTCGTTCACGAAATTTTTAAAACTATGATAAACGGAAATCGTATTGTATTGTGATTCACGAGCGAGAACAAGTGAACTTTTAGGATCTTGTTCCCGTATAATTTGACACCAAGTATGAAAGAAGAAAAAAATAAAAGATTAAATTGGTTTTTTAAAGTTGTATTTTTAAATAAATTAAAAATCAAAGCAACGATCACGAACGAACGATGTATGAAGTAAGCTAGTAAGCTCCTCTAGTAATTAGTCTCGTTCACTCGTTCAGTTGTTCTCCGCTCCCCGCTTTCGATTCGACCTCATCGGCCGTGCCGCCGTGGTGGTGAATCATATCCGAATAGTTCGCAGTGAACTAGTCTTCAATAGTCGTTCACTATAAAGAATAGTTCATATGAACTAGTTCGTTCACGAACTACACACCTCTACAAGTTAATTCCTCTAACAATTATTTCACTCCCTAGGTATTCAAATAAATATTAATTTTGTAATGACAACTCACTGACAGCTTCGTAATAAAATTATCATTTTTTAATGACGCATCATGTGCAGTATGTGTAGAGGTAAAATAAAAATGACAAAATAATTATTTTGGTCCCAGAATTTTAAAATGGTGATGATTTTTAAAGCAGTACTGAAAAATAAATAGTTGTCATTAACATCGATCGATAATAACCGAGTTACAGAATAGTAAAGCCCCATTTCCACCTCTTAACATAGTCTTCGTTTGAGTTTTTCGACATAACCTTGAGAGTTTGTCATATGTGCATACAGCTGAGCGGTTCCAGCTACTGTTTTAGTCTTAGTCTTCGACTTTGTCACTGCGCATAAACACAAAGTTTGCAAACTTCATACTTTCGACATAATCTTTCGTCGCTGCTCTGTAGAGAGAGATAGCTGCGATATTGCTGTCTCATGCTGCAATAGACAGTCAATTCTATTTTTTTTATTTCTCATTTTCATCTGTCATTTTTTGTGGAAAACTATTAAAATAAATATGAACAGCAGAAAAAGAAAATATTTTATTTACGTAAAACATTTTTTCGAAATTTAAATTACTGTATTTGGTATATTCTGGCAGGTTCACTACAATAATGCCTCACTTTTTAAAAATTATTTTGGAATTGTATAAATGAATTAAACTAGTGCTTCATTTTCATAGTAATTACTGTTCCTCGTTAATAATTTTCTATAATTTTTAAAGTATTTCAAATAGTTTTATATAATTATTTTCTCATTTAAGTGAACAAACCTTCACTGGAATATTGAATGAGTTTATGTTTATGTTAGGAGCTGGAAATGGTTGGAATGTTTCCGACATAAACAGAAACAAAAAAACAAAAACAAAGACTAAAAGAGAGACTATGTTAAGAGGTCGAAACGTAGCTTAACATCGAATTTACAAATATGTACTTAACAATAAACAAACATTATGTAAATATAATTGTCTATTTTGCATTTCCAAGTTGGTAGATAAAAACAGAAGTAAAAAGGCTAATATGGGTGAAACAGGTGTGATATTAGCAATTAACTCTATCTCTACCAACGAAACATGAAACGCTCGCGCGACAAAATCAACACACATAGATTCCCTAGCTGCCGAGTAATTAAAATTTAACGAGATTTTGAAAGGCTATTAGCTCATTACTTTAATGAGTTTTAAATGACGTCATACGGTGCTCGCGAATATCGGTAGGTGACTGTATTTTGTTAGTAGTTATCCTAATGAGTAGGCTCAGAATTCTCAGTTCACTTGTCATGACATTTGCGCTAACATGGAGACATTCAAATTTTTTCTGTAGTTAGGACTGCGTTATGCAAAATGGCTGCCAGAAAAGATTGAACGGAGATTTTTTTTGCTTTTGAATTGAATCGCGAAAGGGAAAGTTAAATGACGTGGATGATGCGAGTTCATTTCATTTATTTTATTTTGTTGCCTTCAAATTAATGATCTTCCACAGCATTTTTCTCTACTAGATTCAATCTATTCATTCCAAAATTTCACAAAATGCATTCTATCAAAAAAGAATCTGCAACACTTTCACAATATTTTCTCAGGACTTATCATTACCATCTTGACATTTTAGCATTAGTCAAATTAGTTTTATTAAAGTTATGTAATTTTTTAAATTAACAGCAGCAAGGAATGAAAGCTATTATTGTTACAGGTTGATCAAAAGGAATTGTTACAGTTGGCAATACAAATCCGGAGATTTTTTTATTCCACAGTTGGCACAACGCCATGTAAATGCGGAAATGCTATTTGTTATTTCTAATAAATACAAATAAGTTATGTCAGGAGTCTGACAGCTAAGAGGATTTAGACTTTTTAAGTAATAGAAATACTTTAGAAATAAATGTAATAATAAATGTACTCAAATTTAAATTTTAAATGTCACTGTCAACAACAGGAAATGCATTTATGTATCAGGCTTACCAATTTCAAGTAGTTTTTTTTATTGCCAACTGTGCCAGTTCCTTTTGATCACTCCGTATTATTAAATGTGGTTCGGTTTGCTAACTTTATATTCATTTTAGTGCCTATTCGAATTTTTTTTTAATGGCTCAGAATTGTTAATAATTAAACACGTAGTAAAATGTGTCTTGTTATCATACGCCTAGTGATAAAAAGCACCACATTTCACCACTAGTGACATAAATAACTATTTTAATCACACTTTTTACGGAACTGTCAGTGTGCTGTCATTATATTATTTTTCTTTTATAATAACAGCTACTTATATTGGGGCCAGTTTTTCAATCGGCGATTAATGTTAATCATGATTAAATAATAATAGAAACTATGGTTACCATTATTATTTAATAATAATTAACATTAATCGAGAGTAAACCGGTGATTGAAAAACTTGTCATTAGTAAATAAAATGCATTAATTACGAGCATAAAAATTCAGAGTAAATTATTCTGATCTCAGAATACCGAAATTGTGATCATATGCAAAAGAACGATAAAAAATAAAAATTATCATTAACTTATCGACCATTAACAGATAATGATACAGTTACAGAGGCCGTATTTGTTTGGGAACTTTATAGTTAGAGAGCTAGGGTGCAAAATGATGTCTCATTTATTCCAGTGACAGAAATGGATTTTTTAATAGATTATGTCATGATAAACATGAAAAAAAGAAAATTAGATTTAGGAACGGGTGGCAACCATAGATGGTGCCGATGTGAATGCGCCGATTTTAAGGGTAGTTGTTGATATATTTTTTACAGGCTAATTTTCAGTTTAAATTACAGACTTTGGTATAATTAAGTAATAAAAATGGTAGACAGAAATTTTGGCCGGTGACGCATGCCCGACAAAACCGGTCAAAATAAGCAATTTTTATGGTGTCGTGTGATATATTACTAGTTGTTCACGACGAAAACATGACAAAAAAATTATTGACAGAACTTATTGCTGGTTGCTCATTGGTGACAGAAGCTCTAAAAGTGGACTGGTGTAGGGATCAACAACCGCCCTTAAAATCGGCGCATTAACATCGACGCCATCTATAGTTGCCAATAAATGAGACATCAATTTGCACCCTAGCTCTCTAACTATTAGATTCAACCCTGAACTGATCTAGAACTAACTCGTGTTACTTCCAAATAAATGATGCATCTAGTGTCAGTTGTATGAAATAGCGATAAATTTTAAATCTAAATGCACGTTCTAAGTGACATCTGCTTAAATACAAATTACGATGCTACCAAGTCTAAACGGATAACAAGAAACACAAGTTGATTAGAAAGAGATAGAAAACGAGTTCAACCTGCCAACCCACCAAAATAGCTGGAGCAGTAGTGTCAGTTCAAGAACTGTTCCGGGTTACTTAAAACGAGTCAATTAAACAAAAGTAACCTGCCGGGTTACTTTAAAAATTCCAAATAAATATGGCCAGGAGACCTATTCTAATTCGTTGGCGACTGGATTTAGCGACCTTTTGACGTCATATTTGGCGACTTTGATACTGGCGCCATCTGATGGTATAGTTAAAAAGTACAGCCCTGATGTCATTGTTGGCGACTGGTCGCTTAGGAAGTCGGGTATGCTGGTGACTAGTACAAGGCAGTTACGAAGTGTCATGCAGAGAAATAGAGTAGTGGGAGAAGGCTCTTGGACTCTTTTCAGAGAACGCTATGGGTGCGGCCATTTTGAAGATCGCTGTGTGTGAGGCAGTGAAATAAAGTAGAGAGGCAAGACTCTTGGATGAGTGCGCATCCAATTTTCAGAGAATAATTGAAGAACATCATGGATTCAGACTAGTAAAAACAATTATTGGTGCTTATAGCAGAATTAGATTTTTCAATTTAGCAAAAAGATATATTACAATTTTACAGGGTACCTTAGTACGACGACAGCTTAATAAATTAATTTTATTTAATCAGCAATAATTAAAATAATTATGTTTACGATATATATATATATATATATATATATATATATATATATATATATATATATATATATATATATATATATATATATATATTTTTTCTAAATATATTAAAATATACTACTTTTGTGTGTCACATTTATTTCATAATAACCTCACTTTTTAAATAATAATAGGCGTATTCCATTTGCCATTTAGATTAGATCTAACTTACATTTACTGAACCAGATCACTTATTTATTTCGCTGGATTACATCGTTGACTGTATTTCCAGTACTAGAATTACTGATTCTAATTTACTTTGAAGTAATTCACCTCAATAAGTGCATCATTTTGCTTAATTTACTTAATTTAGTCATAATGTCTAATTTATCTGAACTGATTTAAATGAACCAAGTGGCAAATGAAATACAGCTAATATAAAACACGCTTTATACTTCGTACAAATAAAATAATGTTGATATTTTGTTGCATTTAACGTTTGCATAGTTACATGAAGTAAAATTTGATGTTTTTCAAATTTATTAATAGTATATTACGCAACAAGTTTACATTAATTATTTGTTATTTAGTTAAAATATTTTTCGCGGCTCTTGAGGCTTAGCCGTACTGAATTTTTAAATTTCCCGCATCAACCTATCTTCAAAATGGCGGTCTTCAATTTTACAAGGTTCGCGCAGCTTCAAGCGTCTTCTCCCACTACTCTATTTCTCTGGTGTCATGGCGTCAGTCGCTTAGCATTTTTTGGTTGATAAGTTTTGAAGTTAGAAAAATGTTATATGTTTTGTGCACTGTATATTATTATAAAATGTTTATTATTTATATTATTAAATTAATTAAATTGCATTGCACAAAATCCATCTGCAGATGCATATTATTGACAATTAGGTTAACAACATTGTCGTCTACACATTAATAATAATTTTTAATGTAACAATGTTTATTTAAGATTTTGTTAAAATTTATATTATTATTTTTTAATAATTCTAATTGCTTGAAAATTACTAAAAATTACATTAATTTGCGATATGTCAATTTTAAGCAACAACATATAAATATTTGAGTTTAACAAAGAAAAACAAGTTGCTGTCAGAAATTATAAGTACCAACACAAAATACTCCGTCGTTTCTATTAGTACCAACGTAAGAAATTAAAATTCCCATGATATTGACTGTACTGTGACGTAATTGACTTAGCGACTAAAACTAGTCACCAAGCAGTCACTAAGAATTAGAATAGGTTTCCAGAATATAGGGGGAAATCAGAAAGCGGATTGACAAGAAACAATATTATAGGTATGATGATTTTTTAATGACTGTCTTTCTTTTCTTTAAAGGATGCATCTAGAAACGAGCTCTCACTGTCAAATGTGGCCGGCATTTTCTACATCTTAATCGGCGGACTTCTTCTGGCACTGGCTGTGGCTCTGTTAGAGTTCTGTTACAAGTCACACGCAGAAGCCACAAGAGCCAAAATTCCTCTCAGCGATGCGATGAAAGCTAAGGCGAGACTCACCATTGGCGGCGGACGAGACATCGACAATGGACGGGTAAACCATATCATAAATAAAACTGTTTCAAGATAGATTAGTAGATCTCAGAAAGCACTACGCTTTAGACAGAGTTTAGTATTAGGGTAGAGTTAGAAGAGGGTGAATTTATAATATTTTTTTAATATACTAATAGAGATTCCCAAGCTTTGCAAGTAGTTAGAGCGTTGATGTTTCTGATTCAGTGATACTGATTTGGCTTCTCGCGGCTGGGGCTGTGAACGTTCTTCGGAAGGCGACGAAGGTGGGTCGCGCACTCACCCCTCACCCCAACACGGCTACCTCTGATTTACCCTAACAACACTTGTAGTGTACACAATAGCATGGACTTTGATTGTGATAGGAACTTTGTTTCATATGCAAATTTACCTCCAAAATATTTTTTATTTTTATTTATTTTGTTGTTTCCATTAACATTTCATTATTATTATTTATTTATTAGTATTAAATATTTAACAATTGATGAAATCTAATTTATTTTAGAGAGAGAACAAAAACTGATTCTATTATGAGTATATTCCATAACTGATTCTCTTAATTTTTAACGGCGGTTAAAAATTTTATTTAATGACAATACATGACTCTAAATAATAATAAAAAAGAGAAAATTATAGATGCTTTGTACATTTTCATTGCATACAAATTTGAAGTGCCGTTAAAATATAACAAAGTTACATCCATTAACATGTTTATAAATTCTAAATTTACGCCGAATTCGATTTTTTTTTCCATGAAACATGAACCAATTTTAATTGGTTTTAATATTGTAATTTAAAAAGTTGAATAAATATTCTAAACATTGTTAGAAAAAATAAAAACTTTGTATTTACAAAATTTTGAAACAAAATTTATATTTGAAAGGCTACAAACTCTTTAAATCAGGGATCACAAACTGGCGGCTCGCGGGCCTATTACGACCCAAAAAAGCTCTTTACTCGGCCAATGGGCTACTTTTTTCAAAAATTTCACATGTAGCAATTTTATTTTTATAAAAACAATTTTATGAATGAGATATAGCATGATTAAAATATATCAACGTTGACATATTGAAAATAATTCTGACAGTTGCAGTTTAACGTTGCCAGCGGGTTTTAATAAAAATTATACAATAGTTCACCAAAAGCAGCCGCTACATTCTTTGCTGTACAAACTACAATGTCGATACAATAATACTATATTTATAAAAAAAAGTAGCTATTAGCTTTGTTTGTTTCGCTACGTGGCGGTTACTGTAAAACTCGGCGGTTAGGTACTGCAGCGTTTTACTGTATACCGCAAAAAGTGACAGTAATGATTTAAGTCTCTAACAGGCAGATTCATAAAGCGGATTAGCGCTAACACCATTTTTCATTTTGTTTTTAACTCTATTTTCAATGTACGAAATAAGTATCTTTTAACTTGAGTTAAAAAGAAAGTTAATTAGCATAAAATTTAGTTCATTTCTTTAATCTGTTTTAATTTGAAACAGACTTATAGATAATATTAAAAACGGTGTTAACTCTAATCCGTTTTATGAATCTGTCTGTAAAATAATAATTTTAGTTTTTTTCATCCGCGGTAAATTATATTTTTGTTTTTGTATGCCCAGTATACTACACGAGTTGTGTATATAAATTGTTATTTTGACATAAATTGATATTTTGCTACGGCAGAATTCCACAATCAGTAATGGGTAAAAGGGGTGATGATATATTTATTTATATTTTATTTATGGAAAAATTTGTTACAAATGTGATTTTGTCATCGGAAAATGACAAGGGTTCAACGGTAGATGATCGAAAATGATGAATTTGAACATAATAATGGTTTTTACAGTAAAATGTTTCGTTTGTATAAATTTATATGAAAATCATTTAATAGATAAAAATTCATCTATATAATAAAATGAAGGGTGTTTTCTTAAATCAGCGTGGGGTCTCACATTATACGGTGAGACTTTGCCCCACACCAATGCGCAATGCCACATTGCACACGTTACGCTCAGCTCCGCGTGGAGATTTAGATAGTATTTTTTGGGGCCCAACGTGCTACATTAGACCCTTTAGTATAGAGCTTCAAAATTATTCGTATAGATATGGACGCATTAAGTAAAATTAATACATATTTTTATTTATAAATTACTAAGATAGATATTTTACTTTTTTCTTCTCACCGCTGCAACATTCATTATTTATTTTCCTTGATGTCAAAATTGTGTCAAAATTAACTTCTACCGCTATTCAGCGAAGCCTAGAGTTGCTGTAATTTTTTTTACCGCCAGCTACCGCAGCGTTTTGCTGCGAGATGTCAAAAAGTGACACGAACAAAATCTAGTAACTTATTATTTTACCGCCAACTCAATCGAACACAAAATCTTTACCGCAGCGGTAAACAGTAACCGCCACGTAGCGAAACGAACGAAGCTATTATCAACAAAAATTATTCTAGTAACATATTAATATTCCATTTTTAGGTAAATTGGATACATTATAACTATAAATCAAACATTAAGGATATAATATAAAAATATTTATTGAGAAAAAAATATATATTTTATATTATAATTTGTTTGTATATATTTTAGTTCAGAAAAAGTAATATTGATTACGGCCCGCGTCACTTATACATCTAACTTACTGGCCCTTTGCCGCATTTAAGTTTGCGATCCCTGTTTTAAACCGAAACCGGAATGTCTGGAGCATTTATTTTCAACCACATTCAATATTAAAAAAATCGAACCGAGCAAGAATTTAAGTACTATAATATTTATGAACCGTGAACCGTAATCGATTCGTTATAACTTGCGGTTTGGGTCTAATTTGTATTTATTGGCCTTTAAAAACAAAGTCTCCACATTCGAGACATCCGTATTTTAAAAGTAATATTCAATAAGTTCGAAAATATGAAATAAATTTACACATTTCCAAAGTTATATTTTAATTTAATTATTATATATATATATACTGGTACATATTATACAGACATAAGAGTAACAACTATTTACAAAAAAAAAACTATTCAATTAAAAACTAAATACAAATATATAGTCACGCCTTTTATGCTTTTCTGAGTATGGCATTCTGCCATGGCAGATTTCGGTAATATATTTATGCGCGTAAAGTGCGGTTACTAGCCGTCAAATCACGGCCCCAAAAATATTAGTGGGAGGAGGAGAAAATTGTTATTATTTTTCTGTTTTAATTTCATTTTGATTTCGAATTTTAAGAAAAAGGATTCCTGAAGTTCATTCTTATTTAGGGTTGCCAACTCCTGAATCCTAAAAAAAGACACCATCAGAACATAAATTAAAATAATTATGAAAAAAAAAATCTACACAAATTTCAATAGATGTAATTTATTTAGTACCTACTAATGCAAAAAGAATACATAAACAATATTCTCTTTCTCATTAAGTAAAAAATAAAATATGAACAGTTATTTATGAAACAAATTTTAAAAGTGCCACTTTATTTCGTGCAATGGAAGGGTCTTTTAACACGTGTTCATTTCTACATTTGAGCTTTATGTATTTAACTGTACTAATTATATTTCAAATGTCAAAAACATTTATTTTGTACATCATCTTTTGTCGCGTAAGTTTGTTTTGTACCAACTATTTTATGGAATATTGCATCAGTTGCGTGAGGTAAAATGCTGTCCGATAAATAATCACTTTTTGCAAGTAGGTACATAATAACTTACTTTTCGTACGATCGTAGAAAAACTACTATAAAAACATCTTTTAGTTGTTTATTTTCGAAAATTTACACATAAAACAAAATATTAATTAAAAAATTCATAAGTACCTAGTACTTTTCTTGAAAAAAAAGGGGCAAATGACGTCCTTTTTTAATTTAAAAAAGGACAGAAGGTGCTCAAAAATATTGTTCTTTTCTCAAAAGGACGGTTGGCAACCCTATTGATATTACAAATTCCAAATTTAATTACAACCACAATGAATTAATTAGTTATAATTAGTTCACTGCAGCTTTTACTTTCCTCATACACGGGTGTGGAAGCTCTTCATTATACATAGATCTCGGTAGATAATATAGCCATATTTTACCATAAAGCGTATTTACCAACCGCCATACAACTATAATAATATTATTTAGATTAAATTTGACAGAAAGTTAGTTAATTATACTAGTAGTTATTCTTTTTGTAAAATATTGTTTTTTATTTTATGTTGAATAAAGCGTTTTTCTATAAGTTGTGTTTTGTTTGTTATAATTTACGTGAATTAGTAAGGCAGCATAAGAAACAAAAGTCTCTCTTCACCACTCCCACTTCTGCCACCAAATGCATCTCTTTCAGCCCTGGTTCTTATCTTGGACTCTCAGTGACCCTTGCACTCTTTCCAGCACTTCCAGCCGTTTGGAGTTCCGCATTCTGCAAGTAGCAACTCCATCACCGCCTCAATCGATCGCCGTAGCAGTAGCCGTTGAGTTGATGTTGTATGACATGGTTGTGTATACGTTGCGTTATGTTATGTTTGCAGTACTACACGCCGGCCAATCAGATCGCTAGCAACACGGAGCAGGAGCAGGCGCACAGCAACACGCATACGCAGGTGTAACGCGGCAACACTGCGATTTGGCAACTGTGCAACTGCAGCCCGCCGTACGGGATTGTGTGATGGGTTACTTGCTGCACAAAAACCAAAATTGTTCACATTTTTTTCTTCGGAAACGAGTTTGAAATTTTTCATAATACATATTATCTTAAATGATCACACTCAATAAATAATTATTAAAATTATTATTTAAATATTATAAACCTCTATGATATCTTCGACATTATTCTAATTATTTTAATTAAGTTTAATAAACACAATTAAAATATAACTTTGATAAATACATATTTTTTTAACTACGAGAAAATGCAAAAATGTTTGTGAGTACTAGTTAACTGTCTTGTTATGTTTATATTACAAACGCGTAAATGTTGATTACAGGTGTTCTAACTTTATTTTTCAGTTTAATTATTTTTTCTACGGTTGGTATGAAAAGATAAAAATTACACTCTCATTTGTTAAAAAAAGTAGACGACTTCTGTGGAGCAATCGTTTTTTTTTCAGTTATTAAATGAGCGGTTGCTTCAATTGTCACAAGGGATACAAACAAATCAGAAAACTTGTCATAACGAATTTATTTTAACCGCTTATAATAATTTAATATGCAATCATAGAAAAATTATGTGTGAATTAGGTGCGTAAAGAGACTTTATTGCTCTTACACTATGGGCCTTTCAAGACTTTTTTGAATTTTTTATATATTAATCTACATAATAAAATAATTATACCCAAATTATTTTTTAAAAAAACTTGTATTAAGCATGATAAAAATATTTAAACTTTCGAAACAATTGAATATGACGTAGTTGCATCTTAACTTAAAGAGAGACAGATAAGACAGAGATAAATAACACGTAACTTGTCAGTAGAATCCTCAGACAAAACATAACTAGACGGATAACATCGGCGTTTGTTGAGAGTCAGAAAGGGATAGAATAACTGGTTGGTGAGGCGGTTGCGCGGCAAGAAGCAACTTGCATAACATCAAAGTGTACTCGCTCCTTGCCGCGCACCCGGCGGACCCAAAAGTTATTCCATTCCTCTCTGCTTCACAACACTGCATTGACTTGAACACGGCATAATTCATCTAGTATTATACGTCATTGGTAGAATCGTTTAATGCTGAATGCTTATTTCTTCTTCATCTTCTTGAGCACCGACAAACGTTTCAGACAAAGCTCTGTGATTGGCTTAATGCAATTACGTCATTGCAATATGGCAGTGCGAACGTTTTAAATTATTCAACTTTAACTTTCATATTTCAGTAATAAAGATATAATTTATGGTATGATTTTATATTGTATTAAATATGATGTACGGTCAAGAATTTATTTTAATAAATATATATTAAAAAGCTCTACCACTTGAATCCCCCATTGCAGCTCTCAACTTCGGTTGGCGCTGCAATTAGCGTGTTAGAGTAATAAAGAATCTATTTGCGCTCTTAATACATAAATTAACTATTTGAGAAGGAATTTTTAAAGAAAAGTTGTGCATTTTTATCTTCAAAGTCTAAAATAATTTGGAAACGTTTAACAACAAAAAATAAAGTTTATTATCTATTCGGTAGTTCATACTAGTAATAATTTCTTTAAGTTGCATTTCCGAATCAAACATATGTATCAAATAAATCGTACTTGCTGTTAAAACAAATAGTTATTTATAAATTGTTTGAGGACCGCTGGTAAAAATACTAAAATAAATTGTTATTGTATCTACAATTAATGTTTAGTATTTGTTTAAAGTAGTTTCTATAAATAAATAATAAAATAAGATGTGATTTCATTTAAAAATGTTGTATCCGTCTGTAGTGAAATCTGGTGGAGGCGCGATTGTAAAATTCCAAACTCGTTTCTATGGAGAAAATGTTGGTTTTTCCGCACCGAGAATGTTCGAGAGACGCATCAGCATCAGCAGTGAAGAGAACTCGCCATATCCCGAGAGTTTTAACTAACTACCCCTAAGTGTTTGTTTCCTAACATGTTTCTTACGTTATTTGTACGATATGATAAGTCTAAGATGTTCATTGTTGTGAAACGAAAAACTATTTGACGCAACGTAGTCTACGTTAGTGATGAGTTATCCAGTGGTTGTTGTATACATGACGTGTTCTTTTTTTTATAAAACTGGAACTTAATAAATGGTTTCGAATTTATCCAACTTTATTTCTTACAGTTCCTTCCTTTGCGACTGATTTTATTTTGAATATAAAATTTAAAAACTTTTATTCTAAAGTTTGACCTAGACATATACATTTTCTCTAAATGCTGTTAGATTACGATTAAAATATTACTAAATTAATTTTGACATTTAAGTCACATTACAAATATATTATTTTAAAGTAACACTTTTATTAAAACATAAGAATTAAAGCTCATTATTATTAACAGTTTTTTAGTCCACCTAATTAAATACAAAAAAGAATCACATTTCTCTTTTAATTGATAAAATTATACACAAACTATATATATATAAAAATATATTGTATGAAAAGTTATTTATAATAATAATAATAATAAAAGATGTTCAAAGTTCTAAAAATTAAATTTTCCTTGTTTACGAAAAACCTTTGATTGCCTATATTATATACAAATTTATTATTATTATTTATTTTCTTAGAATTTATAAATTATGGAAATCGTCAGTGTCACTTTTTTCTACAGAATGCTACATTTTCATTTTCAAAATAAAAACAGTTTTCGGTTAAAAATTGTTTTAGTTGAAATTTCAAACTATACATTGTTTTTGACAGAATGCAAGTAATTAAAATATTGGACACTTGCATACAGGAGATTTCCTGGCAAGTCATTGTTTAGGTACTTTTAAGAAACTTTTATTTCCAGTGTTCGTGTTATGATTATCCCAATTGATGCAAAATTGTTCTCTTTGTACAATTCGTTAAATTTTATTCTATTCTTTATTTAAGGCCAGTTTTAATGGTAGGGTTTGGCAGTCACTCCAGAAGTGAGAGAGAACAACAATGGCTCAGTTCAACTTATAACAAAAATACAACTGCATCCAAAGTAATTCAGATTCCACAAGAAACTGTAAGTACATAAATTCAACAAGGTATAGCTAATTTATTTTAGATTCGTTAGTCTAATTGTTAGAAATTGAATGATGCTTCGTGTTCAGGGATCTTCAGTATTAAAAAATCGTACATTGCCTTACATTTTCACTGTCATATTTTTATATTTAACTGTGAGAAATACATTGAATTTAATTTAAAATGATATGAATTATTATCTTCCATACTTATTTTGTAACAAACACAATAACAAACTGATCAACATTAAATCATCTTTAACAGCTGACGAATAATTATTTTAATATCGTTAAATAGAGACAGATTCTGGGTTTTGGTATATAATTCATATTTTTAAATTTAATCTGAAGAAATAAACTTTACATATCTCATAATAAAATAGTCTTTGTAATTCTAATTGGCATATGCAACTCTTATGGCGTAATATTTCTCTGTTTATTAAAATAGTTTTAAAATCTCATTTCTACTAATTACCTTATTATAAAAACAATATCAAAGTACTTATAGCTGTTAAAATATCTTCATTTATTTCTATTTTCCTAGTGCAAGTGAGAAAAATAGTCGCTTTGTGAAATTAAAGAATAATTAAGAATCGCTTAATTTCGAAAGAATAAAAGAATCCTTGTGGCATATTGATGATTAATCCCTGCAAAAAACTTAAATGAACCTGGGTTGGAATCTTTTTATTTCTTGAATTTGTCCGTTTAATATTAATCCGTTGAAGATCAAGAGACATCTATTCAAGAAATCTGAAAACAGCGGTGTTTTATTTCCACCGAACCGCTGCTTCATCAATATTAATCCTTTTATGGCCAAACGGAATCCATTCAAGAGATCTTAAAAAAGAAGAAGGAAACTGGGACCGTCGTTTGCGCCGCAAATACGCTTTCAGTGCAGGACCGTACTCGACCACAAGTTTTTGTAAACTCTAAGCAAAAAATATAATAACATACCCGTAGGCATTTATACAACAGATTTAAGGTTAATTTTCATTTTCAGTTGGTTAGAGATTAAGATTTAGGCCCGGTTGCATAAAACCTTGTTAACTACATGAAAAAGTTGAATTAGAATAAAAAACGCATCTGAAAAATGAAAAAAAATTGACAGGTCATTAATTTAAATCGTTAAAATTTCTGTAGTATGCATTAAACTAATAATTATTTGTTACAAATATTGTTGTAGCCAGAGCTGGGCAGTAGCTAGCTACTTTTGTAGCTTAGCTACTAGCTTAGCTACATTTACCTTAGCTGTAGCTGTAGCTTGTAGCTAGCTACTTTTTTTTCTATTAGCTTAAAAATAACAACTGCAGCTACTTTTAAAGCTACTTTTTGTAGCTTAAAGCTACTTTTTAAGCAGAAGGTCAACAAAGTACGCATGCGTACAAGCTAAACCCACACAAAATAATTATTTGATGCCGGTTCTAACTGGCTCTAATACGCAAAAATACACAGTAGGTGCCAGATGGTATTTGCTATTTTTTATATTTATGTACGTAATAGTAAATTAACAGTCATTATAACAAAAGACTGATCATATGACAATGGCAAATTTAATTATTTCACAATAATTTAAAAACGTAGCTTTAAAATTTAACAGCTATTTTAACAAAAGCTTTTAGCTGTAGCTTAGCTATATTTTACAAAATATAGCTTATAGCTGTAGCTTAGCTACTTTTTTAAAGAATAGCTGTAGCTGTAGCTTAGCTACTTTTTTTAAATAGCTTGCCCAGCTCTGGTTGTAGCCTTACAATTTAACTAACTATAAGCATTTTAATGTCGATATTAATCATTTATAATATAAAAATGGCGACCATTGATTTAAAAAATCTTTATTAATAAAAATCCATTAAAAACAAAATAGCAATCTGTGAACATACGTTTGTTACTTGAAAACAAAACAAATTATAAACAAATCAAAAAGTATTTACCTACAGTTTTGTTATTATTACAATCAATTATTTATTATAGCAATTATAGCTCAAATGCTATACACAAATAATGAATAACTGATATCCTGCAAAATGTAATGCAAGAGTTTGTATAGGATGCGGGCACTCACGTGACACTGTGACGTTTCTGTGACGTAAAAAACAGCTGTTCGGACAAAGATCATTGCGCCACCTACAAAATGAACTATTTTTTGGGACGAGATTTGAAAAGAACCGTTCTTTTCATATCTCGCCACAAAAAATAGTTCATTTTGTAGGTGGCGCAATGATCTTTGTCCGAACAGCTGTTTTTTACGTCACAGAAACGTCACAGTGTCACGTGCGTGCCCGCATCCTATTGTGAATGAGAAAATGTGTAACAAATGACGGTGGCCATATAGAACATATATAGTTATCCATCTTTTTATTGTTTCTGTTTTGTTATGTAGATATTTTAAATATAAATAAATATGTCATCACGTCTTCTTCCCATAACTCAGGGTGGCATTCTGCTGTAGCAGATCTGGGTAAGTGATGTAATTTGAGCGTGAAGTGCGGTTACCAGCCGTCAATGTATGGGCCCAAAGATGTTACTGGAGGGGATGTCACAAGGGTAGTTTTAACGTGGTGAAAATTATTTTGTTGGTTGTGGGAATCGAACTCGGGTTCTCAAATATTTTAAATATTTCTTAGTTAAATCATGTTTACGCAGTTAATAATAGCTATTTATATAACAAGTGCGCGAAGACATAATTTGCATACGAGCGCAATTTTAAAGCACGAGCGAAGCGAATGCTTTAATTTGCGCGAATGGTGCAAATGACGTCTTGGTGCACGAGTTTTATACAATGCTTTTTGTAACGAGCAAAAATTATATAATCGACAATGAGAAAAATTATTAAATTTGAAGCGTGAATTTATATTGACAGTTAAGTATGCCTTGAAGTGACATTTGTTATTTGAAAACAAATTGTTTATTTTTTCTTGTCAATCTTGTTAAAATGTTGCTGGGTTGCAAGAAATAAATAAAGAGATCTTTAGTTAAAGAATTGTTCATTTAGCAACAGTATCAATGGCGATCTTCTGAAAATTATTGAACCGTTAGTTGCTAATGAACCGATAAAACTTTCATGCAACCCAGCATATGTCTGATTGATGGCGTTATAAGCAAATGTCTCTATTTCTTTTATAAATTTCTTAAAATGTATGTATATACGTATGTAGAATTAGTGTTTTAATATTCAAAATTTAGAATAATAAAAAATGGGTGTTTTTTCAATTACTTTGCGCACTAGTGCACAAAATCAAGCTTTCCATCGGTTTCCAAGGTAATTTAAACCTTATTTTGAATGATGCTAGTACAAAAAGATTTTTAAATAAATGGTCGCCATTTTTAAATCGTTGAAGTAAAACTGATATTTAGATATCATTATAAAGTTAATTTTATGTACATTTGGCAAAAAAAAACCAATTCCCTAAGCTAGATTTAAAAATAACTCTATTTCCGCTAAAACCGGAAGAGACACAAAATTCTTATACCTATCGTCTTATGCGCCCTTTTGTTTAGTTTAATTTAACTTCAAAACATTTTTTCGTATCTGTTAAAATAAACGAAGTATTCGTGGTAGCGGTCTTCCGCCAAACACTCTGTATAATGCATATTGGTAACATTATTATCGTTGTGCAATTCTAAGATGTTCTAATATAGTTATATTTCTCGGGTTTATTATGGCTGAAGTAACATTTAGAAATCTCATTAATATGATTTCATCTCAGTTGAAATCTTTCCTATTTCCTTCAAGAAATCATCAGTCAAGTCAATTCATTTATTATTCCTAGATCATTTAGTACATTCAGCAGTCGAATTTAAATATCAAATTCTGGGACAAATAGTCCCACAGTTTGATTAGCAGAAACGTAAAAATGAGATGTGTCTTTGAGTGGGAATCTGGTTGTGAGAATTTTGAGATAGTAATTAGGCAGGATTGAAGTGTATTGAAGCTGAAATTAGGATGCATTTGTCAGGCGGTTAGAGCTTTGTTGATGTCTGTAAATACGTCAAATACGTGTGGGCTTGTGTATGTACATATGAAATCCCTGTTTACCCGGGACAGGTAGCAACCAGTGGCGGCGGGAAGGGCGAGGCAACGGCGGCGCACCCCCATCGGGACGCCCGCCATAGAATATTCTATGTGTCAATGCATGCGCAAATACCGGTGTGTCTATTTTTCACGGGCCGTTGCTACAGTCCCTTTATTTTAAAGGTATTGTGCGCGCAGCCTATTTTAAGATCAAAGGTGGGCACCGGCAGCGCAAAGGGCGGCGGAGCAGCGGAGAGGGGGTTTGTTATGCCGTGACGTCACCGTGATGTGATACCAAGTCACGGGGATCGATGTTCTGTGCCCCGGTGAGCAAATACGTTTATTACGAGCAGCGAACGCCGCGGCCGCGGCCAGGGTGGGGGCTGTATACAAGTCAAGTGCAAGTGTACTCGTGCTCGCCAAGAGACCCGTTCACGCCTTGTCCAATGAAAAATGCAACGACTCATTATAACTTTATCCGTCTGCACATATCGTCTTAAGCAACTTATCTCTGATTTCCACGATGATGTATGTCTCATGCCATCGTAATAAAAATGGTTACCATCCATTTACCCAAATACTATTTCCTGAATTACAATTTCAACAATTAACAAATTAAATTTTTGTGGTATCGAGTCGGCCTGTGGATTGGAGAACCCGAGTTCGATTGCCACAGCCGATAAACATTTTTCACCACATTAAGACTACTCCACCACTAACATATTTGGTGACCGTGATTTGACGGCTGATATCTGCATTTCACGCGCAAAATATATCATTTACCGAGATCTACTACAGCAGAGTGCCACACCCAGTATTATTTAATAAATTAAAAAAAGTAAAACAATATCTCGAATGACAATTTCAAAAATGCATACTTATATTTGTGAATGGGAAAATAATATTCGAGAAATTGGTATACTGTGACATTGTCATTCGAAAAACAAGAACATGTACGATAATGCATTTGCGAAATATAAGTTCGGTAATAGTTATATTTATAACAAGTGCCGAAAAAGGCTTGTTACGTGCAAGTGCAGAATTTAAATCTGCACGAGCACTTAACCTTTTTTGGCACGTGTTATAAACAACATTTTTTCTACAACTGTGCGATGTAGAAAATCTCGAAAATATTATCTGAATTTATAAAATTTTAATGATATTCCACGAAAACAATGTTTTACGGCATTGCTATGGTTGGTTTGTTGATTGCTTGCACATTGTTCTACGTTATTTAAAAATATTTCACTAATTTCAAAACAATTTCTTCAAAATCGTCTAGATTGGAATACTACAGTGAGTGATTCTTCTTTATCATATACACCTCCAAAGATAACTGAAGCTCGGGATCATGCTATGTTGCATCTATTTTCGACAATGACAATCAACCTGCTGCTGGTACTTCTAAAACCTCCGAAATTGTTGTCAATAATATTACTGTTAATAATATGAATAGGTACGGAAGAAATCACTGTTTCTTTAGACAGTAAAAGTTTCCACTTCACATTATGTTAATATAAGCAACTGTAACAACGTGTTATTAATATACACAAAAAATAAATATTATGTATTTCACTTACTCTTAAAATAAAATCATTACTTATATATTTTATTTTGTTCGGTAGTTTTTATTAATTGTGTACAAATTAGATTTACTGCAATTTAAGGTTATGTTTATAAACGTCAAAATATACAACTGCATATTTACTAGCGTTGGCTCACTGCATCTTCTTCTTCCATAAGCGTCTGTGTCCAAAATATGAATTCCGCGTTCGGCGCGAAAATTAAATCGCTCTCAATACAACTTTCTTCTGACAGTTGCGTAAAACACAAATAACTTTCCGCACTAGTGTTTCTTCGCTTACAGAAACGCACTTGGTCTGCATTCATCTACTTTCCATACGTAACCAAGACAATAATAGTTACATAATAACAAAGAAATCGCACAGTTGTAGGAAAAATAATTTTTCGGGTAATTAAATGCAAAATTGTCATTTAGGAAAATTGTCAATCGGGAATTACAAGAAATTAGCATACAGGAAAATTATAATTCCGGAAAAAAACATTCAGGAAATTGCATTCGGGAAAATGATCGAGAACGAATAAAAATAGTTGTCCCAGTGAATTTCCAGAGAGTACCTAAGTTTTTGTTGAAACTGCTGTTATGATTAGCGAGTGTTTTTCATGGGATACCCGGGCCAAGCCCAGCTTGTCGTCGCATATAATAAAGTGTAAAATATTGTTGGCGGCGCATGTTGTAGCAGATAATTTATGCAGGTTTATGTTTAGCGAGGCTGTTATAATATACCCGTCAACTGAATGTGACATCTTCCAATGGGATCGCACTATTGATACAAGCGAAAAGATCAAAGGTCAACCAAGTTCGATGCATCTCCCCACCACAGCGCAACGCCGGCATCAGCTACAACTATTCGCATTCACCGGGCAAACACCACCTCATATTCAATTCATTCTTCCAGGTTCGAGCTCAATACATCCAGAAAATTGGACCAACCTGTTTTATTCCCACAAATAAAATTCTCGAGTGGTCTCCAGTCGACTTTCTTGCGGATACGGTTTTCAGATCGTGGAAAATTTATTACTTACGAGACTTTTTTATTAATTATGAGCACAACTCTTCTTTTCCGACATTTTCTCTATGACCAGGTTTCACTACTGCTCTTTTTACATTTTTAACAGGAAAAAAAAATCTACCGACATTAATACTAGTTCATTTTCTAATCTCAGGAACTTGGTTACAAGCACTATTGCCTTCTTAATTATGTATTTCTATGGGATAGGTAGCTCAGTGGTATCGACTAACCGGGTTCCATTCCCACATCTGACAAACAATTTTCCCCACATTAAAACTACCCTAGTGGCTGCGCCTCCACTAACATCCTTAAAAGCCGTGATTTGACGGCTGGTAATCGCACTTCCCACGCAAAATCTATCACTTACCGAGATCTCTTATGGTTCTAAACCCTGTATTGGGTAGAAGACGTGATGATATATTTATTTATTTTTATTATGTTCTAGCTATTATCCGCGACTTCGTCGCGTGATATACAATTTAATGCGAGTACCCGGCATGCGTTGCATTGCAACTCAAAGAAAGAAAGTGTTTGTGTTTAATTCTGTTTATTGAAGTGCTATTGGATACACAATATTTTTTGTTTTTCTCTTTGGGACGTACACAAATACATCAGAAGGTTTTGCGACGCGTGAGCATGCCACATACAGATGTCCATGTGAGAAGCATGGATTTTCCAAATTTAGTCCACACACTTATAGCGCTTATCCCTGTGCTTTGTTGATGGTCATTGCAAATGCGAGTCGTACCGGAAACTGCAAACGTTTTAATTCTAATGGCATAGGACTGAAGCTTTATTATACCTATATGTTAAGATTTATTCTCGTCTATGCCTATACCAAATTTGAATCGAATCAGTGCAGTACTTTTCGGGATAGCTAGCGGCCATTTTGTTTCAAGATGGTGGACTGAAGATTTATTATACCTATATCTTAAGATTAGTTCTTGTCTATGCCTATACCAAATTTGAATCGAATCAGTGCAGTACTTTTCAGGATAACTAGCAACCATTTTGTTTCAAGATGGCGGACTGAAGCTTTATTATACATATATGTTAAGGTCGGTTCTCGTATATACCTATACCAAATTTGAATTTAATCAGTGCAGTACTTTTCAGGATAACTAGCAACCATTTCGTTTCAAGATGGCGGACTGGACTTGTGCTAAGTCAGAAACCTTCGCGGGCGTACGCACAACAACTTGCATCGCAATCGGATGAATGATATAGGAACGCATACGGGACAAACAAACATTCATTTATATATATATATAGATTTATATAACTGACTAAAAACAATAAACGAGCAGTTATATAGTGAAAGATTAAAGAACTTAACTACAAGCAATATTACTTTCTTAAATATATATTTTTTATGAGGTACGTAGCTCAGTGGCATCGAGTCAAACTGTGGATTCAAGAACCCGGATTCGATTCCCACATCCGACAAACAATTTTCGCTACATTAAATCTACCCTTGTGGCTGCCCCTCTTCTAACATCCTTAGAGACCATGATTTGACGGCTGGTAATCGCACTTAACGCGCAAAATATATCACTTACTGAGATCTGTTACGGCAGAGTGACACACCCAGTAATGGATAGAAGACGTGATGATATATTTATTTAATTTTTTATAATCTTCTATGTATGGCAATGGAGTTGGACCTTACTGGAAAATTGCTTTATCTTTAACTCAAAATTTTCCAGTACTCAGCCACTCTACTTACCAGTAATTCCTTGTACTTTTGACCATCCATTCAATTGGCACAAAAAATCCGGTCTTCGTGTAAGATAAACAGCCCCAGAACATCTTCATGAGAAAAAATAGAAATACTTCATTTTTCACATTAATTCGGACACTACTGTATTTATTTATTTTTATTTTAAATATGTGTTTATATTACTGACTATAAAATTATTCTAACAATAAACGAGCAGTTGTAAAGCGAATGATTAGCAACTTACTTTTATAACCAAGAGTTAAAGGGTTCAAATATTGGTTTTTCCACATAAAAACTATCAATACAAACAGTATTCGAGTGATTTGATGTCCACTATAAACTGTAAATCCCTGACATTCTGTAGGTTAACAACCCATACTACCTCAGTGCAACCAAGTAAATATCTTGTTACTTTTTATAGCAAATATTTTTATTTTTTCTCGCTCTTAGGATCTCACAGCCAATAAGATATTTATCTATTAATGTATAGTCGGTCATATTATCAAAGTAGTGTCATTTTAAATGCTGTTTTCATTTGATAAATATTAAGTTTCGATTATATATCTAAAAGGTACTGCAGAAAAGAGATTTGCATTATACTTAGTATACTTAAAATTATCTTATCTTTTTTATTTGAAACTTTTTCTTAAACTCTCGCTATTTTAAAATTAAATACATACGTACATACATATCTTCATGCTATATCCCAACAAATGGGGTAGCACGAACCCTAAAATCACTCATATAATATTAACTCATTACATTCATCAAATAATCAGCCCTCGTCAAACATTATCATCCAAACACACTACCCTCACTTTAACCACATTAATAGATCACTCCATATAAACTCATTTATTTATTACACTCGAAATCATTTATCACACAACAAACCTTCAATCACATCTATCCAATCATTCCTATTCACTTATCATTCATCTTCTCTCTTCGTCGTACATAACATATGCATAAAACATCTCAAATTACTCACACTTACTCCTAACAACGAATTTAATAAGGAATCTAACAACGAATCTACAAAGATTAGAAAAGATGAAAGCGATAGCCTACACTTGTTTATGAAAAAAAAGTCCACACAATGCAGTAACTGAAAATGAAACAAAAAGAGAAGAAAGGAAGGGAGTGTCGCCTTGGGCTTGTTTTTGAAGGTCAATTCCACACAATTGCAGTTAAACACTCAACGTAAGAACTGAAAACGAATTAAAAGATAAGAAAAGAAGGGAGTGTCCCTCTACGCTTGTTTTTGGAAGTGAATTCCACAAAATTGCAGTTAAACACTCAATGTAAGATCAGAAAACGAATAAAAAAGATAAGAAACGAAGGGAGTGTCGTCCTGCGCTTGTTTTTGAAAGTGAATTCCACAAAATTGCAGTTAAACACTCAATGTAAGATCAGAAAACGAATAAAAAAGATAAGAAACGAAGGGAGTGTCGTCCTGCGCTTGTTTTTGAAAGTGAATTTCACACAATTTCAGGTAAACACTCTAATGAAATTACTAAACAACAAAACTAAAATCAAAAATCCTGCACTTTTCTTAAATCATCAGATTCATTCCGCAATTAATCTTCGCCAAACGTTCCTATCCTGACACACCACTTGAAATTGTTTTTAAAAATTCGTCAATTTTATATTTTCACTTCTATTTATATTTGTTTGCACCTCGGATATTTAAATACTAAGGATTTCTTGAATATGTAATAGAAATATTTAAACAATTTTCATCATTTCAAAAGCTACTCCCGTGGCTCCTCCACCACTAACATCTTTTGTGGCCGTGATTTGACGACTGGTAACCGCACTTCACGCGCAAAATATATCACTTACTGAGATCTGCTTCGGCAGAGTGCCACACTCAGTAATGGGTAGAAGGCGTGATGATATATTTATATTTATTTATTTTAAATATTTAAATATTGCACAACGTATATCTCATTCCTGAAAGTTAACCTTAGAATATTGACTATTTAAAAATTAGGATTCCTTATTTTCTATGTTGCTATTAAACAAGTGTTAACCAAATTTTGACACTCAAACATAAAATACTCGCAATTAGAGATATTCGTATAAACTATAACTTATTGCATTGAATATTACCGATAATTTTTTTGAGCTCGCGAGTGCTTTTGTTGCTATGGAAATATTTCCTAAGAGCAACAAAAGCTCGAGTGAACAACGAGAAAAATTTTTCTGGGAATATTCAATGCATATTTGATATTCGATAAGAATATTGCCCCACGAAAACAAACCAAAAATTTTTACAAAATTATTATTTTGACATATGTCAGATAACTGCTTTGTTAGCTAACTAAAAAAAATTGCAGTAAAACTGTCAATTTTTATAGAGAAAATTATCGCGATACTTGCGCTAGTGCAAATTACCGCTGTAATTGCACTAGTGCAGTTATCACTTATTAATTCACTCATTTCCATGACAACGTTGTCAAATAATGAAACGCTATTGATTGTTTAAAGTCTTAGGGCAATATTCGATATAGTTTCAGTCGCAATTACTGATCAGCGAAAGTAATATTTATATTTATTATAGTATACAACTCAAATTTTTCCTTAAAATGGGTTTTATACGCTAAACACTTTTTAGAGTTAAATTTTAAATCAAAATTTGTGACTTAAATGCATTTAGTCCAATGAAACTAAAATTCCACCGCTTCCATTTAAATTTTAAAATTGCTTAAATGAAAAATATCGAATCGAATGTTTGACAGCAATGTTAAGTTTTTAATTTGACAGTTCATTTCGATACGATATCGTTAATTTAACGAAAACTTAAAATCTAAGTAATAGTAATGCAACTAACCATCAGTAGATATTAATGAAATTTTAAAGGTTTTAGAGAATATCTTATAAGTGAAGAATATAAATTATAGCTTTCTATCTTAAAAAAATGAATTCATCAAGCACTACGATAGATCATTATTTTTAAAATCGTAAGAAAACAACCATTTGAGGCATCAAACGATGTGTTTTAACGACATTAAGGTGTGGAATGTGCTAATTGAACCCTTACCACATTAAACGTTTTAACAGGAAATTGCTTTTCTAAATATTATCGGAAATTTAGTATGTGGGGTATATTAAATATGGAACGTCTCAAACAGTTAGTTAATTAGTTCCGTGGAGCCTATTTGTTATTAATAGACTATTATACAGGCTTATATGAGTTTTTTTTTGCCACCATTGTGATCTCGAGAACTATAAGTGCTACAACTTCGGTTATATTAGAAACGTAGTGCCATTTTTCACGGTGATTCTAATGATGTCGTTGTTTTTCAAAAAAATTGCACAGGTGACTAGATTTTAGATCAAATCTAAAATTTGTGCTTTTCATTCAATCATTTTAATTCCAAAATTATCGTAGATAGAAACAAACGTTTCAAATACAAGTTATACCAATTAAAGCCCTCTTTACACTAGTATTTTTTTTACTTCATAGTTTTCTAAGTTTGACACAAAGTTAAATTTTTTTATTGAAAACATCTATATTTTTTATTTCATTGCAATGAGAGAATTTTTTTCTATTAATTTTTCACTACTGATTTGTTTTATTTGAACAATAATATCCTATTAAATTAATATTAATGTACTATTAAAAACAAATAAATTAGGTGGCAAAAAAAAAAAGATAACAAACAATTTAACAATTGAAGATGTACCATGTGACTAACAAAATGGCTCAACATTTGAATATTTCATGTAAATAATTTTAGTTTGTTTCATATTGTTGTTACTAATTATGATTACATGTTTTACTTCTCTAGTGATTTCTTCTTTCAATTGTTAAATTGTTAGTAGTCTTTTGTATTCATAGCCACCTTAAAAGGATTGTTCAAATAAAATAATGAATTATGTAAAATAAAAAGTTAAATTATCTTTTTGCAACGAAATAAAAATATTTTCATTTTAAAAAATGTAAGCTCATGTCATATTTCAAAAACTATGAATTAAAAAATGTCCGTTTTTCGAGCCGAACCCTTGGTATCTCATGAACCGTGAGATACAAAGTCGATTAAATTGAGGCAAAGTTGCCAAATTAGTTCATCATTTTAATTATGTATTTGTTTTTTCGAAAAAAGACATAGATAACTAGAGAAAGCGAAAATTAAAATTTATGGTTTTTGTTTCTATTGCTACTATGATTATTGAAATATATTATTAAATATAAAAATTAGTTTTTCTCATAATTAGACGCATATACAGGAAAATTGCAAATAACATTTTATGTGCCAACATCTTTTATTTGAAACTTTTTTTCGTAACTAATTCCATTTTTGAAATAAATGGAATTTATTGTTTTGTGTGTCCAATAAACTTCCTCTTCCGGTTTTTCAATTTCATTCAAAATCAACTCAGCTCTTCGTATTTTCATGAAGCTTATAATTACCAAGTTTCGTTAACAAATCTTATCTCGTTCATGAGATATTGCACACTCGGACACACATTCATCCATCTATCCACACACACACACACAGACATCATTGGGAAAATGATCAAAACGGATTTAGTGGACCTCAAAACACGTATTACGGCGAAAATCTCGTCAACGATTTTTTTCACGAATCCAATATTTCCTTATACTATGTATAAATAACCTGGCTCCCTTAAAGGCTTGATTTTAATAAAAATTCATAAGATAGTTAGTAAAGTTGAAGAAGTCTTGTTATAGTAGAAGAAACTACAAGAGAATGTTTATTTTCTTTGGAGTTCTTTAGAAAACTAGATGTAAACTTGAAATAAACTATTGACATGTGAAATTTACTGGTGTTCTTAAAATTTCAATACATCGTAAAGTTGTTCTTGCACTCACACAAACCCTGACATATGCTTCATAAAATGAATAACCAATAACCAATATTTACAATCCTACAACTTGCAAACAGAACTGCAAAGACGTATTTTTCAATAAGGAAGAAGCTCAGTGAGTAAAGACAGATATGCAAAGTTGTGAACTACGAGTCGGGTGCAAACGAAGAAATAAGTAGCAAAGCATCGGCCGCGGATATAAATCAGGCCGAGTGGGAAGTGTGCAAAGTCGGGCGAAGGAAAGAAGTTATCGTGTGCGTGTCGGTCAGGGCTAAGTGTTGGATTGCGTGTGCCTGCGTGCCGCACTGCAGCCTGATGCTATCACGTGCAAGTGCACGCGCCTGGAATACGTTTATCACGATGTCGTACTACTTACAGTACGATCCACTACACGACTATTTGTGCAAAATCATTGTATCGACACACAACTAAATCAAGGCAAGACAAGAAGGTGCTGAATTTCAAATATCATTATTTATGAATTGTCTATTCTGGTGTTTCTTAAGTACCCTGCGGATCCTTATTACATTTTAAATGTATGAGCACTTTCTGGGCCTCTATTTCACTACTAGTACGCAAGAACGAATAGAATTCTAACTAAATAAGACAAAAGGCTTTTCCAACAGTACGGCGTTTAAAGAAATATTTAACACATATCAATTAAAAAAAAAAGATCAAAAGTAATGTATTAATACCTAAAATATTTATTTTAGACGACCACTTATGAAAGTAACCATAACAACATCATAAACTACTACGGAAAGTTGAACATAACATACAATGATATATTAGTATAACGCACACTTCTAACATATCAGGTGAAGTTCCACTGATTGACAACAGATGGCGCTACGATGAAAGAAAATAATAAAATAAATAAAAAGAATTTGTATTATTATTTAAATCGAAGTTTTGGCAGATTTTTCAACACATTTGCACAGATAAATCTTATTTTTTTAAATGAATAATTACTTATTTACTAATATTTTTGCATTATTCAATATTTTGACATTACGGTTAGTACAGTTAGTATCACAATACCTAACCTTAAACGTCAAACGTCAACGCTTACCTACAAAAACGCATCAGGTGTCAAAGTATAACAAAATTGCTCTTGTAAACTTTTTTTAGAAATTTGTTGTGGTCGTCTGAAAAATAGTGTACATAACTCGCTCGAAAGTGTGATAACTGTGCTCGTGTACTTAAATCACTCGGCGCTGCGCGCCTCGTTTTTCAATTTGTACACTCGCACGTTATCTTACACTTTCGATGCTTGTTATGTAATATACTAATTCTTAATCTTTATTTACAACAATAAATGTTAGAATAGCACAGCCTTTCAATTTAATTTAATATAAAAATATACATATATGTTTACTTCTTAAATTTTTAGAATAATAATTATTTTTATTATTACCTAAATATTAACAATTGCAACGTAATTAAAATAATGTAGTTCATCAATGTCAAATAATGTAGTTCATCAAATATTGTATAATATAAGTAAAAACTGGCAAAAACAAGTGTTGACAAACATATACTTAGTTCTATGAGATTTTCGCGCTCCTGTCAAAGTCTCTCTAAAAAAAAGCCTTCTTTCTCATTATTATACTTTTTCTCTTAATATGAATGCTATCTCTGTCACCAAGTGAGCTATGTCACGATTAATTAATATATCTTTATTAATATTGTTTCTCCCTTACTAGGAATTTTACAATAAAATGAAAAAACAAAAAACAGGGAAAATTATTTTTGTACATTTATTAACATATAAAATAATCAAATTTTTGTGAAATAATCTATTACCCACTAGTCCGTTTTTGTCTTATTCTAAATCATGTGATTATATAACTTTCTGTGCTATATCAGAACCAACGGGAATGTTCTTTTTGTTGCTGCTATCATATATTTTTTTTGTACAATAAAAGGTATTTAAACAATTCAGTACATTCTTATATTTACCTCCGAAAACAAATTTTAAAAACATAGATATATCATATTTTGATTATATCACATACTCCTAAAGTGTTAGTAGCGGGGAGTAGAAGGCGAAGAGGTATTTTTTATACGGTAAAAATAATTAGTCGGCTTTGAAATCAAACTAAGGTTTTCTTTTCACAGTCGAATACAATGCCAAAGGAAAACGATATTTAATAGGTGCTGAATAAGAGTTGTCGAGCATATCAGAAACAAATATATTTGTAGCATAAATACTGGAAAAAGAATCCCTGAATCGATTTGGATATTTTATGTTGTGGAACATTTTTCTGGAAAAGTCGAACAGTGTAACATCAACATCATACTCAAACAAAATAATATTTTAGAACTGTTTAAATAATGAAATTTAAAAGATAATTAGATCATCTAAGCCTAAATAAAGTAGAAAATTAGACAATTCTTTCAGTAACAGTATTTATATCTGATTACTACACACTATCATTCAAATGATTAATTCCTATCAACTATTTATAAGAATATGTCATCTTTATAGGCTTCAAAAGATCAATCAGTAATGCAATAATGAGCATGAACAATCTATTTTCAATGTAATCACGTGATCTTGTCTTGAGTCTTTAACAACAAACTAAAGTTGTGATATAGTTTGAAACTGTATTTATAAAAAAAGCCATTCTATGTACTATTAGATATTATAATTGATTTACAACTGTTCGCTTGGTTGCTTAACCCAAACGAATCGTTGATAGAAGCATGTGAAATTTATGTCGAAAACAATTCAAGTCGAGTAAACAAGGAAGTGGTATTTCTTTTGATTCAGGAACAATGAAGGGTTCCTGCAGCTGTGTAATGGGTGAAAGTTTGTTGCCGATGCTAGTGGTAGTAGAAGTAGTGCATGATGATGATAATTGGATCGTGTTCGATTTGTGGGATGTAATTACCGGGGTGCCAAGTGGTGAAAATCTGACGGGGTGCATATGTGTTGTTGTGTGGGAATGGTGCCGCTGGGTGTGCTTGGTGGAGATGGAACGTTGATATATAGGTCAGCTTTGCACCGCAAGTCCGAGGTGGCAGCGTACCTAGTGGCAGGGAGGGTGGCGGCCTCGACTAGCAGGGCGCGCGCTGCCGGCTATTGATTGGGGTCGTGGGCCTGGGCGGGGGCGAGGCGGCGGGCGGTGGCAGCACAGCGGAGCCGGCCCGGCACACCATGCGCAGTGGCAGGCCGACTGTGCGGGGCCCGAGCGACCACTCCTAGTGGCGAGCCCCGATGCGTTACATCGCACGAGCAGCAGCGTGCGAACCACGTCCCGGTGTCGCAGTTCAAGTGAGTGCGGAGACATGACGCGGTATCGTGGACACGTGTAGCTGCCGCCGAAGCCGCCATGGACGTGGGCAGCAGCCGCACACCTCGGCGGCCGGGCGCCCCCTGGCCCTGGCCGGCGGTGCTCCTCGTCATCGTCGCCACCACCGCCCGACTGCCTTTCATCATTGATGCAGCGTAAGTACCAAACAAATCAAATCACCACCAAGTGCTCCATCAAAACATCGCAATCATATATTACATCTCAGTGCGACGCGACGTCACGACAACGACCACTAGGTCCGGGTCCGGGCGGGCATCGGGTGCTAAACCAAGAACAATGAGGCAACGAACGGAACATCAGAGAAGAAATATCAGATCGTGCAATGTCAGCGAAATCACCGGATTCTATCGTGTCGTGCAAATGTTTACCCAGCGTCGTCGAGTCGAGCGCTTAAGTGTGGATGTTTGCGCACTTGATTCAAGTGTTGCCGTAATCACGTAACGATCGATAGCGCCTCTAGTTTTACAATCTCATTCACAAAGTGACGTCGTTTGTCATCATATTCATGTGCACGTTCTTGTACTTAGCCTAGCCTAGCCTAGCCTAGCCTAGATGTGTATGTATATATATAGAGGGATGAGGTTCTGATGCAGGTATGTTTGTATGCGTGTTGCAGAGTGCCTGGTGGCAGCATGCTGGGCGACGTCAACATATCCGCCATCTTGGATTCGTTTAGTGTCAGTTATGACAAAAGAGTAAGACCCAATTACGGAGGTGAGTAGCAAACATAGTGGTGGTGAACGTGGTTTGGTTGATTTGGTGAGGTGTTTATGATGATGATGGGCGAGCGGGTCGCGCACCGACGGTAGCGACGCGGCGGTCGGCGGAATGTTTTGATGTATGAGGGTGTATGTGTGTGTGTGTATATGCGCCGGGACGCCGGCGGCGCTGCTCGGCTGGGTGGGGCCTGAGATCGATGCTTGGGTTTGGGGTTGCCTAGCAACGGACAGCATCTCGCGCGGCGTC
Source organism: Pterostichus madidus (assembly GCA_911728475.2). NCBI lineage: Eukaryota > Metazoa > Arthropoda > Insecta > Coleoptera > Carabidae > Pterostichus > Pterostichus madidus. The sequence continues at coordinate 31,321,033 of OU452306.1, forward strand.
GCTACAGCGCGCTCGCTCGCCCTCGGTACCGTCGTCATGTGGTGCGGTGCGTATCCTCCCCAAGCTGGTGCTGGCTGGACTTGGGGAGTGACGCTATTATGATGATGGCATGTGTTCTGCGTGCGCCGTGTGCCCTGCATGCGTCCCCGGCCGGCCCGGCCCAGTCCCGGCGAGCCGCGGCCTTGTACTCGTAGGCCCGCCGCACAGGGCGAACCACCCACTGACAGTGCCAACCTGTACGCTTGCAGGTCCGCCCGTGGAGGTCGGAGTCACCATGTACGTGCTGAGCATCAGCTCGCTCTCTGAAGTCAAAATGGTACTTGGTACTCTCTGTTTACGTCATAAGAGCTAGCTACACTATACTAGCCTTAATCAACATTGTTGTGTGCTGCTCGCCTGACGCCTGCCACCGACACCTATCTTTCTCTCTCAAATCTCTCTCTTTCTCTTATCTCAATCAATCAATCACACACACACACATATCAACATGGACATACAACACCAGCCCAACACATATACACATACATACTGTGATTTCAACTATTCGGCATTTCACTCACTCCAATGCCATTTAATCTTTTTGGATCCAAGTATCACCATCTTGCACTAATATCAATCAATTTAATCTTTATGATTAATCACTCAGCTTAAAATCATCAACAACTTTAAATCACAATCATAAATTGTTTAAAAATAATATAATAATAAAACATAAATAAAGAGAATTAGCTATTCAAATCTTTAAAATGAAGTTTTAAATATAACTAACAATCATTGTGCAACTTTCTACTAAAATATTAAACAGTGTATCGTATCCTACATTTCTTTCCTATAAATAACAATCTAGATTTTGCAAAAGAAAAAATCCAAGTACCATCCAAATGTTTATGAAAACATGAGAATACCAGTTATAATCCACGTCAATACGTATTGTAACATAATTTTAATCAAATCTATTTAAAAGTTTATTAAATCTAGAGGGTGACGCCTGGGAATGTCCGGAAATTATTTTTTGATAAATTTTTAAGTGAAAATAAACCGAATCTCTTGAATTATATGCATACAATATACAAACAGTGCTAAAAGGTAAAAATGTACACAAAAATACATCAAATTTATCGAAATATAATAAACAATAATTTGTTCTTTGCAATTTAACTCCTTTTATATAATTACGTAAATAATTATCGTGAATTGCATTTTTAAACTTTTATAACAAATCACAAAAAAAAACAAGAAAATAATTACACAATTATATACTTTTTTCTTATTTATAATTAAAATAATGTCAAATAGAAATATGTGAATTGTTGAACGCATTATATGAACGATTATTTCCAGATTTCAGTAATTTTTATTTCTTAAACAGTTATAAGTAGTTGAATAGTTTTTATTTTTCATACCTATTAGATAGATATATCTATTTTATTGAAGATCTATATATTTCTATAAAATTTGAAATTTATGATAATACTTAATCAATAGTCAAAGCCACGATGTTTATAAATGCTGAAACCCGGGAGTCATCCTCTAATCGTAATAAAAATGAAATAATATAAACTATTTTAAATATAAATAAATGAATGAATTACATACAGTGTCCAGGTTTATGGTTTAGAAAGATGAAAGAGGAATATAGGAGAAGGCAATGTTGCGAATAGCGAATTGCGATGTAGTTATAGTTGGGTGTTGGAGTGAGTGGTGTCGGCGCTCGCACGCTCGGGCAGCGTCGGCGGCCGGGCAGCCGGCATCCCTGCCCCCACCTCGCCTGATCCTAACCCAGCCTTCTGTGACCGCTAACACTAGAGTGTGACACCTTGCAGGACCGCCCGTGGAGGTCGGAGTCACCATGTACGTGCTCAGTATCAGCTCGCTCTCTGAAGTGCAGATGGTATCTAACTCTTGACAACGTTTTACCACCCCCGGAGTGTAGCGTGTTTCTTTTGATCTTTGGCTGTTCTTTATATATCGCAACCTTTGCTGTACATCATATACCATCCGCCTTCTCATACTACCTATTATTATTGTTGTTACTAAATTTTACTAATTTGAGAAGGCAAACCATTCTAGTAAATGTTTACCAATGTTTCTATCTATCTAAATGTATTTTTATTTTTTATCAGTATCACGTATAAAGATGGAGTAAAGTTCGTGAAGGGACGGGTTTATCACGCACACGGATAAAGCCGGCCCTGCAGAACGTGAGCTGTTAGACAGCTGTGGCCGTGTGTTGCCGTGTGTGAGATGCCAAGCACGCGCAGCTCTCTCTTTGTCCCTAGACCGAGACACACTCCCATTTCACTCCTGGCCACTACCATCACCTTCTTACTTGTTTAATAGATATATATTGTTGTGCTGTCGTATGATGATGATGATACACATAGGTACATCATCATTGTAATGATTTATAATAATGAAAACGGTTGTTCGGTGCTGGCGGCGGCGGGCAGGCCATGGGCACGTCTTGTGATGATTTGGTTTTCTGATGATTCATTCGAGATGTCGCGCTACAGAGTGTGTTGGCTTGCAGGCCCGCCCGTGGAGGTAGGAGTCACCATGTACGTGCTCAGTATCAGCTCCGTCTCCGAAGTGCTGATGGTACTTATGACACTTGCCATGCTCGCCCGATCACTGTACTTGTTGTCTGAATCCGGGTACGAGACGCCGGCAGCTATCAAATCAAACCTAACACAAATGTCTCTCTTTGTATTATATAAGTATCAGTAACTGTACTGACCGTGTTTGGCCGTTGACCGTGTTGTTTATACATATGACCGTCAGTCTCATCCAGTCAACAGAGATATGATGATGTTGTTGTGTGTATCGTCGCAGTCTTGAATACTTGGACTGTGTGCATGGCCTACAAGTTCTGTTGCCAGCTTTGGTCGTGCGTGCGAGGTTAATGACGATGAGCCAATGTACTCCGTACATGTACATGTGTCGCGTGATGTCCGCGAGCGTACGTATTGATGACGGCGTGATGACCGCGCCCAGCCCCTTCCCACGAGGGCTCCTGACCAAGGGCACACGACCCCGAGTCCCGAGTGTGGAAACCAAATCGACGGTTCACCAAGGTCACTGCAGGACGTGACCCACGCCTGCCCTCCTCCATGCAGAGACGCTCCTTCGAGCGCGCGAGACGAAAGACTACTCAACCACCCCTCACCCCCCTCTGGATACGTGAATTTACACTAACAAGCCTCTCATGAATGAATCCAAACAGCCAAAATGCCAAAAAGCCTGCATCTCTCCCACATTCACTACAACCAACAAACAAACCTTTCCTACCCACTACCTATTACCCATCAAATGCCGCGCACACCACCACCACCGCATGTTGTGCATGCTCTCCGTTCGCCCGTCATCTCATCATCGTCGCAGCATTCAGTTCATGTGTTCGGTCGCCGATCACTACTCATCCGGCAGTACTCTCTCAAATCATTGTAGTGACAGTAGTTGGATGGCCGCGAATCGAGCTCCGCTTCACTTAGAGTCTAGAGCCAAAGCGGCTAGAGCGAGCGAACCCGAGACAGAAGCTGGCGTGCGGTCGCAATGCGTCCTTGGCATCATGCCAACAAACGAATTGCGTTCGAAATGCGAAACGAACTAGCGTCGACATGTTGCATTGCATTGTATTGCATCGCATAATCGCTCGCATCGCATCGCATTGTATCGCATCGCATTGCATTGCATTGCATTGCATGGCGCACCACTCCCTTGTATAGTAAAGCTATAGTAAATAGTGACCTGCATCCATGGACTCTGCATGGTTGTTAGTTACTCGTTTACTCGTAACGATCCTCCAATACAATTACCCGAAGTGGATTTCACGTGAATCATTTCGCTGACGTTTTGCATACATTATGTTAACACGTGCAACGTATACCGACTTACCGTTCCTCCCGCTTCTACTTATGTAGATTTCCTAGTCAATTTATGTACGTTCTTACTTTGATCACTAGATAATAAAAAGTAGCCTGCTTTCCATTACTTACGAATGCAAAACGTGTAGACAAGTCAAGCGACGGAAAGACCGCATTTGATTCATTGAAATCCGTTTCTTTCAGCTGCACGTAAATGGATTTCATTTAAAGCTGTGCTTGTGATTCCTCCAGGACTTTACGTTGGATTTCTACTTCCGTCAGTTCTGGACGGATCCGCGGTTGGCTTTCCGGAAACGGCCGGGGGTTGAAACCCTTTCCGTGGGATCGGAATTCATTAAAAACATTTGGGTACCGGACACGTTCTTCGTGAACGAGAAACAGTCTTACTTCCACATCGCTACCACCTCCAATGAGTTTATCCGAATACACCACTCGGGATCGATCACCCGAAGTATTCGGTAAGCGCACGCCCTACCATTAAACATTCATTCCAATTCCCTTCTGCTTGCTGCATCCATCTCCAGTTTATGAAAAGCTAATATGTTGTTGTGTGATTTACAGGCTCACTATCACCGCCTCGTGCCCTATGAACCTACAATACTTCCCAATGGATCGGCAGTTGTGCCATATAGAAATAGAGAGCTGTAAGTACTATGACTCACACTACACCACACACTACACAATCAGAGATCTAAGAGATTCGTTCACTTGTGTAGTGCCGGTGTTACTAACAATGTCGTTTGTAGCACCGGCCGACCGAGGCACTGGCTCTGGCTCACACACCATTCTGTGTACTGTGTTGTCGAGCACACCGGTGCACAAGCACCACGCACACAGAATGGGGAGGCGAACGTTGCATGTGTGACGACTGATGAGTGTTTATGTTTACACTAAACTCTAAGCGGATCTGTATCATATTGTAAATAATACCTACGGTGTTTCTTGTGTGTGGCTTGAACAAGGGAAATGCTTAGCAACCAGATACGTGATTTGTACTCGTTTTGCGGTGCACACGTCGATGTAAACGTAACCACTACAGTAGTGAGGACTCTATCAACTTGCTCCTCGCTCCAACCTTTATTTTCAAGCATTTCAATATTATTCTTCTACTACCGTTTGAAAAAGTCTTTTGTTTCTATATTCATATGAATTAGAAATAGTAAATCAGTTAAAATTTCTAATACTATCGTATCCATAGTTACACGTAAACATTTTCAAACGAATTTCAAAACTACTATAAAAAATTATTGTAATATTCTTTTTCAAGAGCAACGGTAATAGAAAAAATCCTTTGTGCAACACGTAGGAAAAGTATCTTTTCCTGTACACGACGTGTTTTTAATCTCAGTTAGGCCAGGGTTAAAAATTTCACGCCTTATACGAAAAATGTTACTTTTCCTTACATATTGCACAAAGAGCTACTTTCTACATTGTTTTATATGAATTCAATTTTATTCCCGTTAAAAATTTGAAAAATCAATTTAATAATAAATTGTCCCATATTTTGTTGAAATTATAAGAATTGTATGAAAAATCATAATTATTAAAGTTATACAAATTAATTTATAAAACCAATGTATATATTTCAACGTCTTATTGTGTCATATTGCTTTCCTGTACTTGAATTTATGTTTAATGGAGCTTTCTGAAAAGATTATTATTTGATCCATAAGCTGTTCTCATATTTTTATTAAAACAATTATAAAAAATATAAATCAAATACTTCGAAACAAAGTATACCTTGTATACCATGAAAGTTATGAATTATTAAATAAAGTTAATTGATATTTAAATTTGTGATACCATATAATTTACTATTTGAATTTTACAACATTAATATTCTAATTACAGATTAATATATAATAAATATTAATTTTACAAAAAATTTAAGTACATCACATTTAGACATAAAAATATATTTCATATAGCGATAACATCAGAATTAAGAAGTAATTAGTTTTGATTAGAAGTATACATTGTTTTTATAAGTCATATTATTTATAATTACACAGATTACACCAATTAATGACTAATTGACATTAACTTTATATTTGTATACTGTAAAAAACAAATTTATTGTCATACTATTATTATGTGTAGTATACTTATTTTATTAAAGTATTTTTATTTATTAAACAAAATATGGTGCAATAGTTTAATAAAACGTAATTTAAAAGCACATTATTCGCGCAATAGAATAAAATTTAAATTATATGATACAATATAGAATGAAATATTATTTAAATTTTTGAAAATAAATTTGATGGAGCAAACAGCGAGTGGATAAATGGGGGCGAGCATGAAGGATCGGCCTGTTTTACACCACAATATAACTATATGTAATATATAACGCTAAACAAAAACATAGACTAGTGCGTCATACCGCGCTGACAATAACTAGATCTAGTATGTGGCTATAAAAACAGCGCCGAAATCCTGAAAGCGTGTGAGCAGCCGTGTAGGGTGGCCTGTTTACAACTAGAAAGCAATAGCGAAAAGAAATCAAACAGAACAAGACATAGTAATTAAGAAGCAGATTAATACGATGTTGTGTATTTAGTGTGTCAGCATTGTGTGTATTTCTAATTTCGCTGTTGGTTCCTGGCTAGGCAAATAGGAACCCGAACCATTCTGTATAATAATTGTAAACACACGAAGCCGTTTGATGCGTGGGTGAATCTAGAATGCGTGTGTTGATGATAGTGTTTTTTTATGATTTGTCATTTGTTGTGGTTGGTTGCGGTCTCCTTCTCGAATACAGCACCCGCGGAAGGACCGATAGTGTTCCGTGTCGTGAGCAGCAACCGCAATACGCTGTGCTCACCGCTAGTGCACTGTACGGCCGCCCCCGCGCGGGCGCGGCTGTGACGGCCCGCGGAACCCCAGCCGTCAACACCCGGAACGAAGCCGCCCGACCCTCGATCAATCCAAAATTCAAACTTGACTTGAGTTGTCGCGGTGTATATAAGAGTTGACCGGTACCGGTACCGGTACCGAGACGATGACGACACCGCCAACATGCATTGTGCATCCCACTCGACCCGTGCCAGAGGTCGCGCACGCAGGCAAGACGCGTTACCGACACCATGAACGACCCTGCGTTCCTTCCCTCCACTTCCACAACTCCTCGCTATATATATATACGCTACGTGCTGCACGCTCTCAACGCAACGCAAACTCAACTAAAAGCCCTTCAGCCCAGCCCAGCCCAGCGCTTCGCACTTACTTACTTACTACTTACTTATTGCTTGTGCTAGAAATGTGGATGTTCTGTTATCACTAGAGCAGTTTATTTTCTTTCAGTTCTTCTCGTATTTCATTTAGACGAGGTGCTGCACAGTAAAGCTCCAAATCTCAGCCACATTAAGTCGTGGTCGTGCGCTCATTCGTATACTGTGCTCTGTGTACTTGTCTCGTATACATACATATATATATACTCGTATATTAAAGCAGGAGATGTGTTGTGATGATGGTTTTGGGTTTTACGTGTGTACCCTCTGTCTATAGTCACACAGCATCTGTTGTGACGTATCATGATGATATACTTCCCCTCATCACAAGTACATAGTGTTTATTTATTTATTTTGATTCTTGTTAATGTAGAGTATGACGATTGTTCACTCTGACTTGTGAATAGTTGCCCTGCGAGTGGTGGCGCGGTGGCGGCGCGGCGGCGAGGGATATGCCCCGCCCGCGTTTATCGATTGCGCGCGCTGCGCCGCCGCCATCGCCGCCGCCGCGTCGCACTCGGCCCCGACGCTGTTGAATGACGTGGCTTTGTCTGTTTTGGCGGCCGGGTTAGTCGGGTACACAATGCGAGATATCCGCTATAAGTGGAATTCTGGCCTTACGAGTGTCGGCATTAGCAGGGAAGTGGAGCTGCCACAATTCCGGGTGCTGGGTCACCGCCAGAGGGCGACCGTAATTAACCTGTCCACAGGTAACCGCACGGCACGAGACCTCTCACTACCACTTCCACCGACCACCGCTAACTAACTAAACATCTCGCTCTCTCTCTCTATCTCTCTCTTTCTTTCTCTCTCTCTTTCAATCTATATACTCTTTCTCTCTTTCTCTATCTTCTCTACTTCACTCTACTCTACTCTATTCTATATTACTCTTTCACAACTACTTACTTACTTACTATTCACTCTGTCTCCGTCTCTCTAATCCTCTGTTATGGTTTCCCAAGCCTAAGCCCCAAGCCCATGCCCGAGCCCAACGTCTCTGAATCAAAGCTTTTTACTACTTAAACGTATGTCCACCACATCATCACATCACATCACATCATGATCATGCTATTCCGATCTGTTCCGTTCCGTTACGTGTTTTGGTTTTATTCGGTGTGAGCGTGGCTGCGGCAGTGTGTGGGCTACTTGGCCGCAGTCTAGGCACTGGCTTGTGATTGCAGTCGGTTACACCATGCGAGATATCCGGTATAAGTGGAACGAAGGGCCCAACTCGGTGGGAGTCTCCCACGAGGTGTCGCTGCCTCAATTTAAGGTTCTGGGCCACAGGCAGCGGGCCATGGAAATCAGTCTTACTACAGGTATCCCGAGCGGGGAAGGGTTACGGTAACACACCAACACCACCATCCTGCTTCCCCTTAACCGCCACCGTGCACACTGTGCCACTGTGCGTGTCTTTACTGTACACTCTGTTATTGTGAGTGCTGTCTCAGGCAACACCATCTCAATCAATCAGTCAGTCAGAAGACTACCTAATTTGTACATAAATACATATTCAATTCAATGTCACAAGCTCTACAACTAAACTAAAACTGCAGAAATCATCTTCATAGCGATAGACTTATTCTTGGCTTGGCGTACTTTTATTATTTATTTTAGTCGTGGAGATTGTGTCGTGGTGTTTTATGTTGAAGCGCTGAACGGTTCGAGTCCCGGACGCATAAGCAAATTTAAACCCTATACACTATCTCTCTCTCTCTTTCTCTCTCTCTCTCTCTCTATCAAACTCTCTGTCCCGGCTTGCGTGGCAATGTACCGCGATGACGGATGCTAACGGGGTGTGTGGGCGTGTAGGAAACTACTCCCGCTTGGCGTGCGAGATCCAGTTCGTGCGTTCGATGGGCTACTACCTCATCCAGATCTACATCCCGTCCGGTCTCATCGTCATCATCTCGTGGGTGAGCTTCTGGCTGAACCGCAACGCGACGCCGGCCCGCGTCGCGCTGGGAGTTACCACCGTGCTCACCATGACCACCCTCATGTCCTCGACCAACGCCGCGCTGCCCAAGATCTCGTACGTCAAGTCGATCGACGTGTATCTGGGCACCTGCTTCGTCATGGTCTTCGCTAGCTTGCTCGGTATATAAACTTAACTTCTAAAGTCATCCCTAGTCCCATGGTAGATTCATCAAAGAGCATCGCAGAAAACTGCGACTAAAATAAGAAGAAGTCCAGACAGACGGACGATTTTACTTCTCTGACTATTTCAGTGTTCAATATTCAACTTTTACATTACTTCTTTTTCTTTTTCATCGCAGTTTTCTGCGATGCTCTGTGATGCTCTTAGATGAGTCTGCAATGGGACTTAACCCATTAACCCCCCCCCCCTTTACATTGGGAATTTTTTTGGGAGAACCGTGTTAAAGCATCGGCCAACCGATTAAAAATTTTGTATACCGCAAAAGAATATTATAATTTGAAAAATCATCATTTTTATTTGTAGTTTAGCTATACCTTCTGATTCAAAGCTAAGAGTGAATTTTACCCAACCATACACAATAATAGTTGAATAAAAACATGTCGGAATCTCTAACATAAGAGTACACAGACTATAATATATAATATATATGATAATTAATCTTGTTGCACTTCCAGTCTCATACGATCCGTTACAATAACAAGGTCTAGATAATGGAGATTTAATACTGTGTGTTATCTGTTGTTGTGTAGAATATGCTACTGTAGGTTATATGGCGAAGCGAATACAGATGCGCAAGAACCGGTTCCTGGCGATCCAGAAAATCGCGGAGCAGAAAAAGATTGCCGTGGACGGCGGACCCGACAGCGACCACGCCCCGAAGCAAACAGTGAGTAGTCGTGGGGTCGGCGGCGGCCACGCACATCCACCGGTATTTATTTCGGAGGGGCGCGGGCGGGTACTTGTTAGTGCGGCCGTTTGTTCCAGGAGGTGCGCTTCAAGGTGCACGACCCCAAGGCCCACAGCAAGGGTGGCACACTGGAGAGCACGGTGAATGGCGGCCGAGGTGGCGGCGGAGGAGGAGGAGGTGGGGGTGGCGGCGGCGGAGGCGGCGGGCCCGACGAGGAGGCGCCGCCAGCTCCGCAGCATCTCATCCACCCGGGCAAGGACATCAACAAGCTGTACGGCATCACGCCGTCCGACATCGACAAGTACTCGCGCATTGTGTTTCCCGTGTGCTTCGTGTGCTTTAATCTCATGTACTGGATTATCTACCTGCACATCTCGGACGTTGTCGCGGACGACCTGGTGTTGCTCGAGGAAGATAAGTAAGCACGGGAATCGCGGCAACAGCGAGCGACACTCTACGACACTACGATCTCTTTGCCGCCGCACACGCGCACGCAGTGGAAACTGAGAGACTTAACTAACTACCAACTTACACCGAGTTCCATTTATATAAAACTATAGAGTTTACCAACGAGCGTAGACACCGTAGACGTATGCGTAGCTTCCACGGCGAAACGTATTTTATATAGGACCCAAATTCAAAACATGCATTTTAAAACGCTATAGTTTATTGAAATGATATAATATATGCAGGATGCGTTGCATACATGTTACATTGTTTCCAAAAAGAGAAAAAGAAAAATCGTAAACAAGTTTATACGTATATACATATAGTTTATCCTGTTATACAGAGTATCTAATGATTTCATATTATGTATAAGACGTTCAGTTTCGCTTGACCTTGTAAATACAGTGCCCGTTTTATACTTCCCCGCACCTCCATCTTACCGGCGGCACACATAACATGACATGACATGACATGACATGACATGACACACACCACCCCCACTACACTACTGACACACGGGCACGCACTAAACACATCGTACACACGACTCGACGACACACTTGAAGCACGCCACCACTTCTCGTTCTGGTGGCGGGCGGTAGTGAGACATTGCCTCGCGTGGTCTACGTCACGCCACCGCCCGCCCGCCCCGTCAAGCAACAGCCCCCTGGGCCACTCCCGGGCCGGCGCAAACGAAATTCTAAAATGTAATATATATAAATTAATGTAACTATTAAGAATTTAACAATAGAACAAAAAAGGATAGACATGCGCTCTTAGCCAATAATATTATATATATTATACATAATATACCTAATGGATGAGAAATAGTACACAACATATTTGTATATAAACATAGCCACACCTACCTTAATAATAACGATGATACATACAAATACGTGCATAACGTTATAAGTGATATTCAAATATGTGTGAGTGCGTATTCGACTGAATGCAGCGCGAATGGCGCGTGATAGCCGCACGATATTAGCGACCAAATTACACACGATTTATATACATACACACGTAGAAAAACCAGAGGTTACGAGACACTCCGAGATTAATTATATTAAATAGAGACCACCGCCCTTTTCTCCTTTACACACACACACACACTCACACACACAAGATGACTTGTTGCTTAATAATCAATCATTCATACTTGAGGCTACTTTCAAACGAAACACTTTTCGAATTAAAAATACTATTCCTGATAAATTTCAAGCCAAATCGAGTTTCAAGGGATGTCAACTATTTTTATACTTCGTGCAGGATGATCGTTTAGAAGTAGCTTTATCATGTTGGTCAAACGAAACTATATCTGCGTCAACAATCAAAATCAAGACACGTGTCATGATTTTGTGTGTTGAAATGTTTGCCAGTACCTACTACTTACTCATTATACAAACACGAAACACAGGCACAATAAACATGTGCTATAATCCAGTACATGAGATTGAAGCACATGTTGCATAGTGGTTATAACCCAGAATTCAATTCGTTTTCATTCTAAGAATATGTATTATCACACGAAAACACGAAAGTCGTTGTTTTACATATACAGCGCTCTTATATTGTTAAATTATTTGTCCATGGACAAAACATACATATATTATATTGACAAGTTATTCAATTTTAAAATTCTTCCAAGTGTCTTTCTAAAGGACTTTAAACTTGTTTATAACATTTGATTCATGTTCTCAAAGAAGTGTCAAATATGTTACAATCTGAAAATTATATATATTATTTGTATGTGTAAAACATGTACATGTCATGAGCGTTTAATGCATAACAAATCAAAATACTCGTTAATGTGATCTTGACCCCGGCATTAGACGCGCATGTAAAACCCCTGAACACGAGAACACTTCCGAACGTTACACCGTCATAATGTTCCGAATTATAATAAAAGTCAAACAGAATCTCTACAATTAGTAAGCACAACATTGCACAAATAAATGGCAAATCTTCACAGAGCAATATCGAATATCAGATCAAATTCAATTCTTATGAAAAAACGTTAATTAAATTAATTAAATCCCTCAACACACAGTCACACACGTCACACACGGTTACACAACAGTTTGTTATTAATTGAAGAGAGCACCCTTCTTACGGTATATTATATGAAATCACAGTACACCCATACTCTATCTTTCAATCAGTCAGTAAGTAATCTCTCTCTCTCTCTCTAAATTCTCTCGACTCGAGCGTACAAACACAGATATACAGTTTCCTACTCATTCACGATCACGAAGATCCAAGTGTCCCTAAACATAACATTAGCAAATCGGTACCGTGTTTTCAATACACTAAACGAGTAGAAACAGAACAGATAGAGGAGGATTCGATCCCAGGTTTGCATTGCAATTGCACCCAGTTTGTTGGGAGATGTCAACCGGCTCCGCCAAGATGGCAAGAGCGACTATTGCTCACTACTGAATATTCTAAAATGATAAGGAAAGAGTTGTATGTAAACTATATTTATTTGAAATATTTTAAATTATTTGCGCGGCGTAGCATTGTATATGTACTACGCTCTGCGCGAATATATACTGTTTGGCGTTTTTATTTCAATAAAATTTAAAATCGAATAAAATGCTCTGCTTCTATTTATTCCTTCTTATCACATTTATCATTCTGTCTACTTCTTTTTACTAGACGACTAAGGGCCAGTTTTTCAATCACCGATTAATGTTAATCATGATTAAATAATAATGGAAATTATGGTTACCATTATTATTTAATCATGGTTAACATTAATCGAGAGTAAATCAGCGATTGAAAACTGGCTCTAAGTCAATTAAAGCACAAGAACTTTCATAACAAGTGTGTTGATAATTACCGATAATATTTTCACATAAATTATGAGTTGTTATTAATTTAAATTAATGTCAAAATATTATCTGACAATTATCATATTACGAGTTATATTTTTCGTAAGAATTTCACAAACAAAATCTATCATTTTTTCGGAACGTTCTCTTCAATTTTAATAAAAATTTCTTCGGTAGATGCAGTCCCTAATAGAGAATTTGACATTTCGATAGATTATTTTCAATTGACATTTATGAAAATTGTATTTATTTTATTGGTAACCAGGAAAATTTAATTACAGTGAAGAGTTATCACTTATTAATTTTACTAGTGAAAAATTATCAAAATAGCTTTCATTTCATTGGTTCATTTTCAATAAAATTCGTGATTTTATTGTTTCTCCCATATACATGGTAAATTCTTATGTTAACAACCGAAAATTTTATATTATTATTAACATATATTTTATTCAATTATCTGCTATAGAATTTGAACTTATTTTGTCATATTTGTAATCAGATACGTTACTATACCAGTGAGCTATTTATTTTTGAAGTGTTACAATTAATTTTAATATATCAGTCTGTGTAATATCTAAAGTCATAAAATAGGATAAACCGTGTATAATTTCTTATCGTTTAATTAAATTATTAACATTATTTATTCATTTAAACAGTAACATATCTAATTATCATGGAAAATAAGTTAATATACTGTTAATGAACCCTTTATTTGCCCTTAAAAAGAATGAATATCTGTTGAAGATAATAAAATTCTGTATCTGATTCATGTCATATTTCATTTTACTTATTTAGTTACTAATGAAATCAGGTTTAAATCTTTTACAATTAAATTTTATGGCTTTGTTTTTATTTCTTCCAGTTCCATATCTAACAAATAACATTAACTTTTCGAAACTTTTAAACTTATCTGTAACTGGAATGAAATAAGTAAAATGAACTATAGGTACGGTAACCATATTTTTTTGGTGAATATAAAGGACCAAATCGGACAAAGTTTATTAAAATAGAAAAACAATTTTATTCTTTTAGAATAAAACTAAAATATTTATTTGCCGATTGATATTAAAGTGAGGTTTTGTGGACAATAGACTGGTTGTGAAATGCTACTTTTACAGTCTAGGCTGTAAAATGTGCTATGGACCAACAACATATTTAACACTTATGATTTAATTTAAAACTATATTTAATATTCGTTCGTCACTCTTGTAAATTTAATTAATATTTAGTAAATTTAATTAACATATAGTGATTAACAACATTCACAAAAAGTAGAATGACATTTATGAAATTATAAACGACAAATTTATTTGTACATAGCCACCGCTTAATAAATGAATAACAAAATGATGACTACCATGATGCCGATAACATTAAAACATAACATAAATGTTAAAGACAAAACTCTAAAATAAAGGACTGTCCTCTATAATAAAGGACATATGGTCACCATAATTATAGTTATAATTTGTTGTACTAGTCTAGAAACTAAATTCTCTAAAATTTATTTAATTTTTCTGTAAAATACTCCGACAAACCTTGATAACAGAAAACTTACTTTCTATGTCGGCTAGGTTTATGCTGCAGCTTCCGTGGGACACTCGGTACAATATTAGATAAAAAACACATTTATTTTCATAAATATGACCAGATAAGTTTTTAGGAAGTACGGAATCATAGAAATTATAACTGTTGTTATCTTACATACAAAATTTTCATTTATTAATTTGGGTGTTGAAAATTTTCATCTTGTTATATTTTTAAATTGAAATTTTCAGTTGTTTCTGTCATTTGTTATATTTCATAGTTTATATATATTTTCTAAATTTAATAAAATTCCGTTACCATTTATTTGAATACTTGATACGCCTTACAAAAATCCTTTTTCATCCCGCAATACAACTATGATATGAAAGTCACTTTTAAAAATAAAAAAATAATCAACAAAAATATTTATGTAGAATTCTAGAGTTATAATTGTATTAATTATGTATATAATTCGATATATTTTTACTTCCTGAAACGAACAAATATGTCGATATTTCATTGAAC
The DNA here is from genome assembly GCA_911728475.2 of Pterostichus madidus. Taxonomy (NCBI): domain Eukaryota; kingdom Metazoa; phylum Arthropoda; class Insecta; order Coleoptera; family Carabidae; genus Pterostichus; species Pterostichus madidus. The sequence continues at coordinate 31,336,329 of OU452306.1, forward strand.
AAAGTGAAAATAAAATTATTAAAAATTAACTATTACGCAAGTAATACACAAATTTAAGTTTTTTCTTATCAAAAATTCAGTTTTCGAAACAGTTTGACCTCTACAGACAGATAACAACCTATAAGATGTCACAGGGCACTATACTATGAGATAAGAACTCAGCAGGGGGCATATATTCTCATTTGCCGTCTGCGAACAAATACGTTTCTGCGTCACAGAAACAAAAAGAATCGCTAGGGTTGTCCGATAGAGCTGACCCGTTCCGATAGTGCGACATAACCAAGACCAAAAGGATAGCTAGCGTGCGCTCACATTCTCAAAAAGATCATTCTATCATCAGATTTTGGGCTGAAACAGTGCAAAATGGTTCTGCAACGGTTAGCACTCAGATCTCGCCAAATTTACAGTGCGTCACAGTTGTTTAACAATGTACCTAAAATCAACAATAATCTAACCTATAAATATTTCAGTGCTACCGCTTGTAGATCAGCAGGTATGTGAGATAATTACATAAGTACCATAAAACATATGTAAAATTATATTTCAATGCTGTAGAAAGAAGATACACTGACAAACACGAATGGGTTGAAGTAAATGGCAAAATTGGAACAGTAGGAATAACACAATATGCACAGGTAAAACGTCAAGGACAAAACTTTTTAACCGCGTTGTACTTAACAAGATTTCTGCTTTATCATAGGAGGCGCTGGGTGATGTAGTTTACGCTCAGTTACCAGATGTCGGTACTATACTAAAACAGAAAGGTAGTCATTTGTTTTGTAAAATATAATCGCAATTCTTTATAATTTTTAATATTTTTTAGATGAATGTGGTGCACTAGAAAGTGTAAAGGCAGCTAGCGAATTATACAGCCCAGTTTCAGGAACAGTAACAGAAAAAAATAACTCAGTTGAAGAAACACCATCACTTATTAATTCTTCTTGTTACGAAAAAGGTATATGAACTATCAAAAGACATGACACAATCTATAGCATTGCATGGTGTAATTTCAGGTTGGCTGTTCAAGGTAGAATTATCTGATGCTAATGAAGTTGAACAATTAATGAACAATATGAAATACGAAGAATTTTTGAAGTCTGATGAAACTCACTAATTAATATTGAATTTGTAGCATTGTTTATTTATGTTTGTTGTAAATAAGTAATAAAATCATTGTTTAAATATTTTTAAGTTCCATATGAAAACCAAATAATTATTTCATGATTCTGTATCAGAATATTGTTAATAAACGTCCTGTGAAGTTATGTTCCTCATTAATGTAATAATAAACACAACATTCTGTTGTAATTAAATAAATCAATTAACAAATTTTAAATATTTTGCCAATTCTGTTAAATTAGTGAAACGAATAAAACATATTTTGAATTATGTAGTTCTTGATTTGTAAGTATTGTTTAATATTTCAGTATTTTTACTTTTAGTGTTATAATACTACCAAAATCATAATTGACTATTTTCGTTTCAGCTCGAATATACTGAGTTCAAAATTCAAAATAAGCTGAATGACAAAATAAAAAATTATAATTTAATTACGTATACAACAAGAATATGGGTCAAAGTAATTATTGCATTCAGTATTTACCTTAATCATCGCGCGTCATCAAACTGATAATATAGAATTTGTTATTGTTAAGCCCTTGTTTTCCTCTAATGTAGTAAATTATAATATAGATAAAAGCATTGATTTGATAACAAAATTATTAGGAAATTCATTCTAATTTCATTATAAAATTATGAAAAGGTTTCAAAGTGCATTTTGACGCAAAATGCATAAGAATTGCATTATTAAAAATTTTCTAACTTTGTATTTTCAGAATTTTCTTGTTTATGGATTTTAATGTATATCACGCCATTTTTCTTGTTAATCCCTATTATAAAAAGTATATTTGTCCACAATGGGGTAGGTGGCTTAGTGGTATCGACTCGGCCTGTGGATTTGAGAACCTTCGTTCGATTCCCACAGCCGACAAACAACTTTCACCACATTTAAATTACTCCTGTTCCTCCCTCTCAACCTCAACTAACATTTTTCTGGACCATTATTTGACAACTAGTAACCGCACTTCAAGCGTATAAATAAATCACTTATTGAGATCTGCTCCGGCAGAGTGCTACACCAAGTAATCGGTAAAAGGTGTGATGATATATTTATTTTTATTTTATATCTGTTGATTTATTTTTTTGCAATCAAAAACGTGCAAATTTTGAAATTGAGATTATACAATTTATTACTGAAATCAAACATATTAAATAAATAATAATAAAAAGAAAAATTATCTCTTTATTTCCATGCAAAAAAATGAGAAAACAAATTTTTACCGAAAAATATGTGACAAGAGAAGACAATTTACTATGATTCGATTTATCAAGCGATTGTTAAGTAAATGTTAACTAACAGTAATATAAATTATATTTTTGTACTCGCAGCATTCAAAATAACGTTTACATTAAACTGGAAACCGATGGAAAGTTTAATTTTGCACGCTAGTGTGCAAAGTAATTGAAAAAAATACCCATTTTTATGGTTCTAAGTTTTGACTATTAAAATGGTAATTGTACACACATTTTAAAGAATTTATAAAAGAAGTAGATACATTAGCTTATAACGACATCAATCAGACATATTTTAACAAGCTTTACGAGAAAAAATAAACAATTTGTTTTCAAATAACAAATGTCAATTCATGGCATACTTAACTGTCAATAGAAATTCACGCTTCAAATTTAATAATTTTTTTTCACTATCAGTTATATAATTTTTGCTCGTTACATTGTACAAAACTCGTGCACGAAGTATGTCTTCAAGCACTTGTTATGTAAATAGCTATTATTCTCGTATATTTAACCGGCAGATAATTATACTGAATGAAAAACTGAGCATATGAAACATAAATGCGTCAACAGTCGAATAATTTATTTAAAATTATGTAATTACTATGCCAAATTGTAAAATTATAATTAAATAACTTTAAAATTTAAAAACCGAAAAATTATTTCCTAAACATGAATATTAAGACAACGCACGCATAAAATATTTGACATTCCTGTCAACTTTCCAAAATTTTCCGTACCGAATTTCCTAAAGCAAAATATCACCAAATATACAACAAGACTAGCAACGTTTCCTATTGTGCGAGACAAGTTAAGTAGCGGAAATTCTTGCATATTGTCAACTCACAACATTACCATAACTCGTAAACCAAATTGTAATCCAATCCATGACTTTCAATATTCTTCGGTAAGCATAATTCGCGGCATACACCTCATTATACTCAGTGCGCTACCGTTGTCACCGCGTTCAAGTTCAGTCAATAGTCGGTAGAAGTGTACGCAAGCGCGATAACGTCACACACGTGAGAATCGCAGTTTGATATAAGCAGTGACGCTATCCGTGCGATTTGTGGTAGTTTTTCGGCTTTGGTGTGCTCCTGTCGCCTCAGTTTGCATCCGACATGCCGTCCGAACAATCAGTTTACCTGCCCAGTGCGGCCATCTCGAAGAATGCGTTCATCTCGTCGATGGCCCAGTACAAGGAGATGTATCAAAAGTCAGTTGACAATCCAGAAGAATTTTGGGGTGATATTGCCAAGCAGTTTTATTGGGAAACACCGGCCGATGTAAACAAATTCTTCACATATAATTTTGATATTAGAAAAGGACCTATTTTTACCAAATGGCTTGAAGGTGCTACAACCAATGTTTGTTATAACCTGCTGGACAAAAATATTCGAAATGGACATGGAGAAAAAGTTGCTTTCTACTGGTAAGTAAATATAATTTATTACCTAATATATTCAGAAAAACAATCATATTCTCTGAAAACTAGTATTATTTATGTGTAGATAGATAGATAAATAGACAGTTAAGAAATTATTGATTACAACAATGGTTATTTTGACATTTCTCCCTGGCATCGATTCAAGTTTGGCGCGCTGCAAACAAACGAATATCGATCCGGTGCATCCCGTCAATTTAGTTAATAGGTCACGAAAGAGCTGCGTTCTTCTCGGAATAAATGATTTGATCGTGTATGAATGTCCGTCGATAGTTATGTCATATTATACATTCGTGTTTAGCGCTTTTTAACACATGTCAAGCGGATGTTATGACCGTTCCAATGCTGGATTGTCGGGTGTTTTCACCGCACGTCAACCTAAGCTGCACATTGATTGGTCAGAGCCATCGGGTCACATGGCGTGATGCGTGGTAGGAAACGAAATATTTTTTTGATTACATGTTCAAAAGTCAGTCAGCGTACCTTATGCACCTACATAATTTTAAATTTGTTTGTTTGTTGTTATTTTATCATGTTTTGAAATCGCACAAATTGTTTTGATAATATTATAAATTATATGCGGTTATATTCCCAAATTTATCATGTAGGTAATGAACAAAAAATAATAATGTGCGATTAAAGTATATCTCAAGCAATTATCATTATAACTTAGGCAATTATTTTCCTCCAGGAAAATCCTGACTATATTTTATTTCCTCACAACATAAGAATTGTAAAATCAATATAACCACATCACCAGGAAAGTACAGCCTCAATGTTCAAAACAAAAAAATAGAAATAAACGTCAAATTATTTACGCATAAACATCTTCTTGTATGTGAAGTAAAATTTGAAATTTGTAAATTGATAATTGTTTCTGCCACAAGCACTGTAAATATTATATCCTTAACAGGATGTAATGAGTCTTTTACTGCTCTATGGCGGAAAGGAGTTTTTTATTTCATACTGTGTCGTTTTTCCATGTTTATAGTAGTGATTTCAATTCAGGAAGTGAAAATTAGATACCGATGGAAAATTACGATAGTGTATCGCGAGTTTGCTTGGTAACAAACAGTTTTTTACATTTAATTCAAATTATTGTAAGATATCACTTTCAAAGTTATGATATGAAAACAATGTTAAATAATTAAATGCGACACAGTATAAAATAAAACGTTGTACGTCATACATCCGTTAATATTTTTTACGGTACTAATCTTACTCGTACCATAAAAATGTATTTAAGTAAATATTACATTATTATTAAGGTAATAATACATTAATCAACACAAATAATAAAAATTTGACATTATTGTTAAGATAACAATTCATTAATCATCGGAAATAAGCACTTGACAGATATATTTCAAATAAAACATTTAAATTTATTTTTTGCACTCCCAGGAGTAAATGACCAACTTTATTCTTCCTTTTCGAGGACTAAAGTGTCACTTTTAATCCCGAAGGGTCCAAATTTTAAATTTAATCCCGCCGGGATTAAATTAACAGGTAAACAAGCATTACCTTGGCAACAAGTATATTATAAACCTCAAAATATTTCACTTTGTGGAAGTTACCTAACTTACCTTATAATTTGTATAATGCTGTCATTGTGAATTATATGTCAAGTCAATATCAAAATTAATCATTAATTCAAAATATAAGGCTGGAAATGCGAAAAATAGTGAATATACCACAGGAATAAAGTGCTTAATTTAAGGTAGTACTAGTGTGACGGTGACGCCATCGGTTGTCGAGTGGCAAAACTGACGCTCAAAAAAATATAAAAATTTAATAAAATAAGTGTTTTATACCTATTATGATTTGAATATCATGAATTGTTAACAGGTTGTTGGTTTAGTGAATTTCCATATGCCATACCACCGTCTGGTGTTGCCTTTATAAATTGAGATTCTTAATTTTTCGTTAAAAACTAGGCTTTGCATGGCTATATATCCATTACTAAACGATAAAAAACTTTCTCCTTCTGATACAATATACATGAGTAGTTCTAGAACATCATACTAGTTTTTCAAATGAAACTGCAAAATTTTAGAGGTACACAAACCAAATCTGTGCGATTCTGAGTGATGATCGCCATAAGCCCCGTGTATAAGAACTCAACTTTACAAGCGAATATATTTGTTCACAGACGATAAATGTGTTTCATATTTTAACAGGATGCGTATGACTATCCAATGTTTACGTGCGCCAAATTTCATTCGGATCTGTAAAAAAAATGTTCACGCTAGTACTACCTTAATCCTGAGGGTGAATTTTATTTCGTGAGCCGCAGGCAAAGGAAATAATCACCTGATGGATTGATTAAATGCACTTTAGTCCTGTGACATATAACATACTATTTCGTTGTTGGAAAAAAATAATTATATACCACAGGCGTCAAATGAATTTAAAGATATTAGGTTTTTTGGAACCCTCAGCTGCACTTTGGGTCCCAAACAAAACTTTCGATCTTTTAAAACATCACTTAATGTTCTTGATACTTATAACTATTACAAATTTGAAGACAATATATCTAATAACTATTTTAGCTCCAGGAAAGCTAAAAAAGTCAACCGAAATTTTGACGTAAATAAATATCGACTGCAATCCGAAAATACATATATTTATTCATTTTCAATCTGCAGTAGAGATAAAAAACAATATACCTATTGTTATCCTTAGAAAAACACTTTTTAGTGCAGCTGACCTTAAAAAATTGATATTCATAGCACTTGATATTAACTGATGATAGGAAATACTTACATATATTCATAACCTTCCTGTTGCTACCTTGATCCTCGATTACAAATATCAAATTACTGTAATTCATTGTTTAAACAATTAAATTAAGTTTCGTTGGAAGTCTACTTCTGAATAATGTAATAAGGGCAATCAAAACATCCAATTTCGTGGAATTGCTTTGCGCATTATCAACACGAAAATGTAATTTTCGTTTTTATTCAAGTACTTATTCAAGTTCAATGTCTACATCGTTATCTGACAGACCCTTAGCTAAAAATAATGTATTTCTTGAAATCGATACCGTATATCTACCCTTAACTAACAACCACCTAAAATGATCTTTAAATAATGAAGCAATGTTTGTTCCATTGTGACCGTTCTTACGTCAGAGAAAAACATTTCTGTTGAGCATAAAAACTGAAATGAATAAGCTATCAAGTAAAAAGTTAAATATTGAAACAAAATTGCAAAATAGTGTCGTTGTAATTTGAATGTCTGAGAATGTTGCGTCATGTATACATTAGGTCCAATTTCGTATGTTAAAAATTGTAATACGCTATTAAAATGTACCTGTATATGGATAGTGTCATAAAATGGCTACTTATTAAACTTTGTATTATTCAGGAAACTATATGATGTGAATTTCAATATTAATAATTTCAATGAAGGAGAATCGATGGTAGAATAATGATTATAATTATTCTTATTGGGTTTATCAAAATTTATAAACTTAAATTAATTGCAATTTTATGCATTTTGTATAAAATATGTACATAATATTATTTAAATCAATCATCATTAGCAATGGGGTGGCTAGCTCAGTGGTATGAAGTCGGCCTGTGGATCCTGAGAACCCTGGTTTGATTCCCACATGCGACAAATAATTTTCATAATTTCAAAAGCTACCCCCGTGGGTCCTCCACCACTAACATCTTTGGGGGCCGTGATTTGACGACTGGTAACCGCACTTCACGCGCAAAATATATCACTTACCGAGATCTGCTTTAGCAGAGTGCCACACCCAGTAATGGGTAGAAGGCGTGATGATATATATATATATATATATATATATATATATATATATAATTTAATTTAGTATTTTAAGTAATAAATAATCGTGTCAAGTTTTTCAGGTATAAGAGTCATGGGATCAGAGTTGTTCATATTTTACCCACCCAAAAAAACCCACCTGAGTTTTTTTAATAAAACCCATCTAAAAAAACCCAAATAAACCCATTAAAAAACCCATTTGATAGAATGGTTGAAAATTCACCCAGGGTAAATTTTAAGATAGAGTCAAATCTCGGAACATAAATATCTTTTATTTATTTTACAATGTAATAATATGTAATCTCTTTACAAAATAAAACGTTAAACTTAAATTATCATTTATTACATCACATCGTAGTATCACATTGCATTACTTTGACAAATGTCAAACTAGTTTAAGACCAAATATTATTTGTCTTATATTATATTATTATTACAAAAACTGATTAATTTCCGATCTTTTTACCGGCAAATTATAAATATAGTCTTAAATTAAATAAGTATGACAATAACATAATAGACCGTATTATGTTTTTAATTCACAATAAAATAAATATAATTTCGAAATTATTACATAATATTACATAAATTTTGTTTTAATGTTTAGAAGTACCTATACAATATACATTTTAAACATTATACACAAAATTAATTTAAAATTAAATAACTTGAATTAAAAAATGTTTTTGTCAATATATAAAAAAACCCAATAATGCCCAAATAAACCCAATAAATCCCAAAAAAACCCAATAAATCCCAAAAAAACCCAGTGGGTCGGGTTTTTTTTTAAAACCCGGGGTTTTTTCAACCCTGCATGAGATCGAGGCTGCCTATAACAAAAATAGAGAAAAAAAACAGAATAGAATAATATAGCGACCGTAGCTTAATTGGTTAAACGTTTAAAGCATGACCCGAGTTTTTCTTATTACAATTCTATTTGATTTCATCAATTGTTAAGTATTTAGCTAAAATACTAATTAAATTTCAAGTTACATTTTATTCTAAATTTAGACTCAATTTTTGGTAATTTATCCTGATTTTATCTTATTCAAAATTATTAGATTTTCGGTGTATCTATTTTTAGACTTGATATAATGACCACAGCCAGTGGTCGACACATTTTCAATGAAGCTCTCATTAAGGAAAGTCAAATTACACAACAAATATAAAAACGAATTTGATTATAAAATAAGATTTAGAGACAGAATTATTTGAAGCATTTATTTCTGACAAAGATTGTATGAAACTCATTGCCTTGTTCATTTTTTATTATTTGCGATGATTAATGTATCGCTACCATAACAATAATGTCAATTTTACTTTACCGCTCATGAGTATTAACAAGAGTGTAATGATACTAACTGTGCTGGCGCTAAAAAATACTTACCAATAGCAACTCTCTGCATTGAGTCCTGTTCCCAGTATCGATTGTCTATAAAAAGGCGAATTGCATCACTGTCCCTCAAATATTAAATGTAACTCAAGTAAAACAATATAGAGTCGAGAAATAATGTCAAATGTATTAATAAACATGAACATTAATCATGAACACACAATAAACAATAAACATACTTAATATTTAAGGCACAGCAGTGCAACTGGTCGAAAATCTACATTTGTTTACTTTTTATCACCAAATGATATTTGAAAATCCTATTCTTTATCGATCGTAGAAAATAGTAAATTGAGAAAAATAATTATCATTTTATTTGGTGCGAAGGTAGCTTACTTTTCGAACAAAATAATCGACAATTTTGAAATGAGTTCTTTTTACTCCTAGGTACTATTTTTTTTCTATTTTGTGCCTTGATGCCCTTTTTAAGAAAAAAAATCGTAGTTTCCAAATTTAGGGAAGTTTGTGTTAGTTTAATACAATTTATCGATTTTTTATGGGGTAATGTCTCAGTGGTATCAAATGCATCCTAAGAATCTTGGTTCGATCCCCACAGCTGACAAAACATTTTCACCAATTTAAAATTACTCCTGTGGCTCCTCAACCACTAACAACTTTGGGGGCCGTGATTTTACGGCTGATAACCGCACTTCACGCGCATATATATATCACTTATTGAGATCTGCTTCGGCAGAGTGCCACATCCAGTAATGGGTAAAAGGCGTAATAATATATATATTTATTTATTTTATCGATTTTTTTAAAATAAATAAAATAAATATATCATCACGCCTTTTACACATTCACTCTGCCGAAGCAGATCTCGATAAGTGATATATTTATGCGCGTGAAGTGCAGTTACCAGCCGTCAAATCACGGCCCCCAAAGATGTTAGTGGTGGAGGAGCCACAGGGGTAATTTTAAATTGGTGAAAATGTTTTGTCGGCTGCGGGATCAAACCAGGGTTCTTAGGATCCACAGGCCTACTTGATACCATTGAGCCATTACTCCATATTTTTTTAATTAATAAATATTATTCTCGATCATATATATATAAACGGTCATTAATAATCTTGACAATATGGCAATTTTTTATTATTTATATTTAAAAATGAGTTTTCTTGTACTCCATCTCAAATTCGTGAAATTGCTGAAAATACCGTTCTTTTTTGACATTATGATATTTCAGCAAAGTCACCAATCTGAAAAATATAAATTATACTGCGTTATTACAGCACTCTAACGAACTATTAACGAACTCTTTTAGGTTCTGTAATAACTTTATTATAGACGCAAAATTGAAAACTCTATTTAATTACTATACGTATGTTTGTTTTCGTGTTTACAGGGAAGGTAACCATCCAGACGACTACAGTCGACTAACATACAGAAAACTCTTAGAAGAAGTTTCCAAATTTGCCAATGTACTAAAAAAATATGGAATCCAAAAAGGCGATCGTGTGGCAATCTACATGCCCATGGTGCTGGAGTTAGCTGTGGCTATGCTAGCATGTGCCAGAATTGGAGCCGTACATTCTATTGTGGTAAGTAGACAATAATAATCTACCTATATCACTGAGTACATAATAGATTAATACGAGGATTAATATACAATGTGTCCCACGAAAGTTGTGCCACAGGAAAACAGTTTTTGGCAAACAATAATTATGATGTGATATTATTGTGTATGGTCTCAGTTTGACTGAGCACGCAATAACCTTGTTTACAAATGTCGATTTAGATAAACATTATTATAAAGTACAGGCAAATGTTAAAATTAAATTTTATTAATTATCTCGAATATACAATGAAATTAATGATTTTGTATTGAGTATTAAATCAATGAAATAGCTATTTACATAACAAGTGCGCGAAGACATACTTGGTGCAAATGATGTCTTCTTGCACGAGTTTTGTACAATGCTTTTTGTAATCAAACTTTCCATCGGTTTCCAAGGTAATGTAAACCTTATTTTGAATGATGCGAGTACAAAAATTATTTACAGGATGTGAATAAATAAAAATAAAATAAATATTTCATCTTGCGTTTTACTCATAACTGGGTGTGGCACTTCGCTGTAACAGATCTCAGTAAGTGAAATATTTTTGTACGTGAAGTGCGGTTTCCACCCGTCAATGCACGACCTCCGAAGATGTTATTGGTGAGGGGTAATTTTAATGTATGATTTGTAAAAAACTATTCTCCTATGGTGTAACTTTCATGCAACACATTGTATCCTGTTTGCTAAAAAAAAAGAAATACTAGAAATTTGTGTGAACCTCAAAATATATATATAAATTGTATTTTAAGTAAATATTTAATAACTGATGAAATTAAATTGAATTATAAAGAGAAAAAGAAAAACCGCCAGAATTTGAACCTGGGACCTATGAACTGCGGTTATATGTTTTAAAAGCAAACCAAGCTAAAATAAATAAATAAATATATCATCACTCCTTCTCCCCATTACTGGGTGTGGCATTCTGCCGAAGCAGATCTCGGTAAGTGATATATTTTGTGCGTGAAGTGCGATTACCAGCCGTCAAATCACGGCCCCCATAGATGTTAGTGGTGAGGGAGCCACAGGGGTAGTTTTTTTTAAATGGTGAAAATTGTTTGTCGCCTGTGGGAATCGAACCAGGTTTCTCAGGATCCACAGGCCGACTTGATACCACTGAGCTATCTACCCAGCTATGGCTACCATTTGATTTAAATCTAATTTTATTCCAATTTTTCTCTTTATTTTGTTATGTACCATAGGCAGGCTTGATCCCAAGACTTTCATATACTGCAGTAATACTGTTCATAGGTTCCAGGTTCAAATCCTGGCGATGTCCCAATTTTTCTCTTTATAATTCAATTTGATCTCAAAATATGTATTTATTATATAATAAAATTTTATTACGAAATAAAATTAATATTTGTTTGTCATATAAAAAGTATGTAAACATCTTTGACCGAGAAATATGCTCCATAATCTGTTTTCTGACATATTTAAAATTTTTCTTGAATACATGTATATTATACTATGAAAGTCACCATAAACTAAGCCTGACAAATTGGCCTTTCAAGACTTTTTTGAATTTTTTATATATTAATCTACGTAATAAAATTATTATACCCAAAATTTTTATTTTTTAAAAAAACTTGTATTAAGCATGATAAAAATATTTAAACTTTCGAAACAAACGAATGTGACGTAGTTGCATCTTAGCTTAAAGAGAGACAGATAAGACAGAGATAAATAACACGTAACTTCACGTAACGTGTGTCGTTGTCAGTAGAATCCTCAGACAAAACATAACTAGACGGATAACAACGGCGTTTGCATTGACTTAAATACGGCATAATTCGTCTAGTATTATACGTCATTGGTAGAATCGTAGAATGCTGAATGCTTATTTCTTCTTCGTCTTCCTCTCAGTAAAATTGAGCACCGACAAACGTTTCAGACAAAGTTCTGTGATTGGCTTAATGCAACTACGTAATTGCAATGAGCGTTTTAAATTATTCAACTTTAACTTTGATATTTCAGCAATAAAGATATCATTTATGGTATGATTTTATATTGTATTAAATATGATGTACGGTCAAGAACTTATTTTAATAAATATATATTAAAAAGCTCTACCACTTGAATCCCCCATTGTTCGTATGTCTAATATAGTTTTAGTCTAAATGGGTATTGAGCATATTTTTCGGCCAATGGTCAAATTCGGTGTTTGAGCCTAACAAATACATATTATGTATTCAGTGTCTGTGCGAAATACATTATCAAGATGTTATAAGTTTTAGTCCGGCTCTGCGTTTAATAAAACGTATATTTTAATATCCGTACAGAATTTTACTCATTTGACCCCATTTTAGTTATTCTATGGAATGCGTTTTATTAAATCGAGTTACTCATTATTTTAAATATGGCCTAGACCTTGAAATTTACATTATTTACTCATTTTTAAATTTTAGTTGGAAACATGTAGATATATCCTTGAAAGAATAATGCAATATTTAAATGTTTAAATATGTGTTTTTTGTTTATGTTTATTTTTGTTACACATACATTAAAGAAATATATTTATAATTACAATAACAAGCAAACTTCGTTCCGATCATGTCTAAATTTATTTTATGTCTTCCTAGTACATTATTGTTTATTAATACCATGGATACAAGGTAGAGTTAGATAAAGCAATTTACAACCCTTATGCTGGAGGCGTATTCCAGTTGCCATTTGGATTAAATCTAATTTTACACTTACTGAACTACATCACTTATTTATTTTTGTGGTTTACTTCGATCACTTTATTCCCAGTACTAGATTTGCTGATTCTGATTCAATTTGAAGTTATTCACCACAATAAGTGTATCCGTTTGCTTAGTTCAGTTCAGTTTGTCATGTTGTCTAATTTATCTGAACTGATTTAAGTGAACCGAGTGCAAATAGAATACAGCTATTGTTGCAAGAAAAAAATAAAGAGCTCTTAGTTTGTTTATCTAGCAATAGCATCGATAGCGATTTTGTGAAACTTATTGAACCGTTAGTTGCGAATGAACCGATAAAACTTTCAAGCAACCCAGCATGAGAGGAATGTCTTCGGAGGTCTTTTCATATATAAAAATAGCATGTCAAAAATATAATATATCATTAATAAATTTGCATAAATGCACATATCGTACTTGGTGCACCGGCCAAGTGTTTTCACTGAAACTGTATATTTCACTTTCGCGCCAAAGTAGAGCCACGCCATTCGTTATATACCTCAATGGGTGGAGTTAAAGTGCATTCCAGCCACGGTTTTACTTTGGTTTATCGAGCTCTACATCATTTAGTTCATAATGCCCTAGGGCATTTTATGATATTAATATGCCCTAGGATATTAAAAGTGACGTTACTATGATAATACTGTTAAAAAAACTAACATTTCTTCTATACAGTGTTACCAGATAATCCATTTATTACTTAAGTTCTTAAAAAATAATACCCTACGTATATAAATAACTATTATAATTACCCATCCGTATTGTAAACCATTTATAATATTTTTTAAATATTTGCTTATTTTCTGTTTTAGTTTGGTGGTTTTTCTTCCGATTCTCTGGCTGAAAGAATGACTGACTGTCAAGCAAAAGTTCTAGTCACTGCTGATGGTGTGTTCCGAGGAGAAAAACCCTTGGGACTCAAAGCAATCTGCGATCAAGCGATGGATAAATGCTCTAGAAACGGCCACAACATTCAAAAATGTATCGTTGTTGCTCATTTGCAAAGAGTTACCCACCCTACCACCTACACCTTCCCAAAGGTAAGAGTAATTACATACTTTAGTAATTAAAATTCAATTTATTTATTCAGCGGTCATTAACAAGGAAACAGTTGACTAATGCTGAGTTGCAAGAAAAAATAAAGAGCTCTTTAGTAAAAGAATTGTTTATCTAGCAACAGTATCAATAGCGATTTTCTGAAACTTATTGAACCGTTAGTTGCTAATGAACCGATAAAACTTTCATGCAACCCAGCATTAGGAATTTATGTTCTTTTGCTTTATTAGCTATTTTAAATGTCCAGATTGTAATTATAATTTTTCATTTTTATTTTAGTCTTTCCCGAAAATTCTAGTTTTTAGTTTTTAATATTTTGTTAAATGTCACAATGTAATATATTTAATTTCAGTCAATGTTTTTGCATGTATGTCACTACTTTTATAAAGTTTTTATTTTTAAAAGTAAAAACAGCTGATAATAATATTAATTTAGTTTTTTGGATCTTAATTGCGTCATTTTTAACCTTCATTTTTTGCTCAAACAATTACTTTGCTAAACAACGAATTTTCATTTGCACAAATTATGCCCGAAAATTATTTCATAATTATTTAATATAAGCAGGAAATGATAATTGTCAGTCTTATTTATATTTTTTCCTTAGATTTGTTTACTTTCCGAAATTTGTTTGTATCTCATATTTAGCCATGTACTTGATTTAAATCAATCTTATTAAAATTATATAAAATACAAGACATATTATTAACACATTAATTCTCCATATAAATAATATTTTTTAAATATATCTTTAAAAATTAAATGCTTTTGTAAATAGTTAAAGATTTTCTTTTTTTATATTGATGAAATATAAAGTTTCTTTAACATTTATGAGTATTCATGTTTAAAATTGTTTATTTATTGATTCAAAAGTAAATATTTATTAAGTGTTCTTTTTCACAAAATTTATTTTATTCGTAAACAAAAATATAAAGTGATGTCAGAAGTATTTCATCCAAAATTAGGTAAAAACTGTAAGATAAAAATATTTAAATACACGTTTCAAAAGAGTGAACTTTAAACTACAGTATTCAAAGCATCTTTTCTAATAAGATTCTAATTTTAATTATAAAAACCGCTCTTTGCTCCCATGTAGATTAATATTACTGTTACAGAGAAAACATTAAAAATGCCAATAGTCGTCTGGGACTCAAATATGAAAACATTGCTTAATGGAAAATATCATTAGTTACGTGGATGTTAATTAATAAAAATTAATTCAATAAAAATATAATATTATAGATTTGAAAACCAATTACGTACAATATTTTTTTAGAATTTCCTTTCATAAATGCAATTTAAATTAAGTTTTTTTTTTTTTTTGTAATTTCATGTTTAACAAAAATAAAATAACAGGATATTATATAAAAATTTGAAACAACACATTAAATAAAAATAATTATTTACATAACACTATTTATCATCAGCATTATTGACCGTTATAAAAAAGTGGAAACGCCAAATTACATCACAAAAAGACCAGATTTAATTTCTAAAGAAATATTTTCATTTATCAAAAATTTTTCCAGTTTAGAGTTTAACAAAGATATGTATTTCTTTCTTCTTTTTAGACATTTATGAAAGACAGTCGCGACGTATGGTGGCAAGAAGAAATGCGTGATGCCAGTCCAACTTGTGTTCCTGAATGGGTTCAAGCAGAAGACCCGTTCTTCATGTTATACACATCTGGATCTACAGGAAAACCTAAGGGTGTGCTGCACACCACTGCAGGGTACATGATTTACGCGGCCACTACCTTCAAATACGTATTCGATTATCACCCTCACGAAGTATACTGGTGCACTGCTGATATTGGCTGGATTACTGGACATTCATATGTGGTGTATGGACCGTTGGCTAATGCTGCCACTAGCGTCATCGTAAGTTTTTCATAATTAATATCATACATACATACATACATATCTTCAAGCTATATCCCAACAAATGGAGTAGCACGAACCACTCATAAAATATTCACTAATTACATTAATCAAATAATCAGCCCTCGTCAAACATTATCCATCCGAACACATCACCCTCACTTAAACCACATTCATGGATCACTCCATATAAACTCAATCATTTATTACATTCGAAATCATAATAATATCATTTTCTTGAATTGCCTTAACAAGTATATCTGCGATATATAAAATAAATAAATAAATCTATCATCACACCTTCTACCCATTACTGGGTGTGGCACTCTGCCGAGGCAGATCTCGGTAAATGATGAATTTTTCGCGTGAAGTGCGGTTACCAGTCGTCAAATCGCGGCCCCCAAAGATGTTGATGGTGGAGGAGCCACAGGGGTAGCTTTTTGAAATTATGAAAATTGTTTGTCGCCTGTGGGAATCGAATCAGGGTTCTCAGGATCCACAGGCTGACTTCATACCATTGAGCTAACCACCTCATAATCTGCGATATATGTAAATCTATTTTGATTAATTTTGAATATATGGGGTAGGTGGCTCAATATTATCGAGTAGGCCTGTGAATTTGAGAACCCGGGTTCGATTCCCACAGTTGACAAACAATTTTCATTACATTATAACTACTCCGGTGGTTCTCCCTCCACTAATATCTTTAGGTGATTTGACGGCTAGTAACCGCACTTCACGCGAAAAATATATCACTTGCCGAGATCTGCTAGGACAGAGTGTCACACCCAGTAGTGGGTAGAAGGCGTGATGATATTTATTTATATTTATTTTATGAATCAAAATATGCATTTTTGCTTAAAGTATTGCATTCTATTAGAATCTGATTTTAATAATACTTGAGATAACCTGATATTATTACTATCGGCTCTGTTGTAGGAATCGATGAATCGATTGTAATGATTAATGTTTTACAAACCCATTTTTAGTTTGCGAATGATTCTTATCTCAAGTTCCCTTTAATTCGTGAGTCAAATAGACAATAGTTCATTCATATTTCAATTATTTTCAGTATTATTGTTATGATTTATTACGGTATCAATAAGCGTAAGATATACATAGATGATTAAATAACGTCACTTTAGGAGACGATTTTAATCATATTTTTCTTTTGTTCTAATTACTTATTAGATAAAATTGAAAATGTAAAATCGGCGATTTTTTTCATTAGGATTAAAATACAAGTTTTCGGGTCGAGTAATAAAGATTTAGAGACTCGAAATAGCGTTTTTATTACAGTTGTCATGGTGATAAAAATAATTTTGTCAATTTGTTTCATTTTAATTCGAATAAATCTGCAAAATTTTCTAAATAAGTAGGTTAAAAAAATAATATGTTTCAATCAGACTAATATAGCTATTTACACGAGTGCGCGAAGACATACTTTTCACATGAGCGCTCCACTCATGCTTAAATCTGTGTGTATGGTGTAAATGACGTCTTCGTGCACGAAGTTTGTAAAATCAAACTTTACATTAGTATCTAAGGTAACGTAAACGTTATTTTGAATGATGCAAGTACAAAAATGCTATTTTTTATCTTAAGACCAAAAAAACACAATGACGTATGCATAGTTATGTAAACATTTCTGAAATCATTTTCTTTTACTATTGAAAAAAT
The DNA here is from genome assembly GCA_911728475.2 of Pterostichus madidus. NCBI lineage: Eukaryota > Metazoa > Arthropoda > Insecta > Coleoptera > Carabidae > Pterostichus > Pterostichus madidus. The sequence goes on from OU452306.1 coordinate 31,354,187, forward strand.
TGAAATAATAGTGTCATATACAAGGCGAAAACAAAAGATATTTTTTTGAAGTATGCACATTTTATTTTTCTCCATTACATTTTTATATACACTTGTTTTTCTTTTTAAATACTTAAAAAAAGTACTTCCAGGAACATGCATATTTTTTTTCCTTTTTTTGACAGCACTAAGTTGCAATGCGCATTTTTAAATTAACATATAACCCGGCTAAAAGGTTTTCGAGAACCCAATAAAACAGCCAAATTAAAATACATTTTCTAAAAAACTGAAATAAACTGTATTCATAAATTAATTAATTTAGGAAATTGATAAAAAGATGGTTTTATGACTGTTACTATCGTATAATTGTATTTGCATAAAGGATCATTTAATAGAGAACACGTGAATCAAGTTTATATTATACTGAAATACGTATATACGACTATTAACTTAATTTATAATTTATAGTTATTATTGTAATAATACCATAATAATTGTTATTATCAGAAGTTCTCAATATTATTGCTGGCAATCTTGAAACGATATAACTTGAAAAAAGAAGTACTATGAAGATTCGAAAAACGGCGTTTTATTTTACGTGAATTAATTAAGTTCTTCGATTTTTTTAGAATTCTGAATAACAACACTAGAAAAAAAATTCTTCAATAGTATCTTATTAGTAAGCAGCTAAGTAGGCAACGAATAAATTTTAAAAAAAAACAATTAAACATTATGTAGCACTCTTTTGTTTGTAAATAATTTGACTACATAGCAATTTCCAATGCAAATGATAATAATAATTTAAGCATTATAAAAATCAAGCAGAACTTTGAAACCATAATTGCCATAAAATAAATGAAGTACGGAATTCTAACGATAAAAAAAAATCATGTTTTGATCCATACAACTAATTTCGTAGAAAATAAAATCGTTTTCAGAATTTACTAGCATACGATACTTATCAACAACTTATCATAATTATCACGAGGTGGTGTGATGAGGAAACACCATCTTGGAGTTAAACCAATTACTCGGAAAATAAAATAATTCTAAGAATTTACAAACATACGATATTATCAGCAACTGATATGACATAATTATCATGAGGTGGTGTGATTGCAGTACGAGGGAACACCATTCTACCCGGACAATGATCGCTTCTGGTCCGTTGTTGCAAAGTACAAGGTCAATCAGTTCTACACGGCACCTACAGCCATCAGGTCTCTCATGAAGTTCGAGGATGACCTCGTGTTAAGGTCAGTATCAAGAACGAGAACATGAGTATACTTTGACCCTCAGAATTATACAAATATTAACAGATGATGAAATTAATAATCAAAACAAATAAATAAGAGATTAAACAATCACGATTACTGTCCTTGATGACTAGAATAGGTAACGGGTTCAAGATCAGAAATAGTAAAAAATGTACATAGGTATCGTTTACTCTACCATTTCAGTGTGATATGTTTGCACATTCTAATTTATTTTGTAAATGTCACATTCCTCTTATGCTATTATTATTTGCTTTCTTAAAAATCGTGTGAAAGAAGCAATCTGATTTAATAACTTCATTTTATGGAAAATCTTATTAAAAATATTTATATTATTTAAAGCTAATCTTGTAAAAACAGATTTATGTTTAAATATAATTTGTCTGTTTAATGTTTAGAAACAAAATATTGAATATATATATTTTTTTTATTCAGGCCACTATGAGATCTCTTAGAACTAGCGTCTTCGTTTAAATTTTAAATATTAATGATACTTTGTTATTAAAAATAACAAATGAGAATATAAAACGAGCGATTATTTTCAAATAATTTTAATTTTAAACCAAAACACACAGAAAAAAGTTTAAAATTTTATTATTTTAATAAAAATATTTTTCATCGGGCTATTTTAACATATTCGAATTTTTAAATGGACCTAATAATGGAACATTATTTTAAAAAGTCTGATTTTTAATCTTTTTTACAGTGCTAAGCTTGGTTGATTTTTATATAATTGTCGGCTAAAACAAATAATACTATATTTATTATTATTATTAAGCAGGTAGTTGTGAAAAATGAGATTGTTCTTATTTATTTGTTTTTTGTTCAATAAAATATTACGAACAGGTTCAATGGAAAAATGAATTTTTACCAAAAGTTCTTTCAAGATGTAGTTCTACTCTCAAGATTTCAAAAATCTAGCAAGCTTGAATTCGTAGTAAAGAGAAAAAAAATATGTAGAACAACTCATATTTAATTATTAAAACAATTTTTTGTTTCAGTTCTGTAAACGTCGAATTATTACAGAACTTAAACCAAAAATTGTTTTAATTAGAGAAAAATATGTCTTTCATATTACTAAATTTCAACTATTTATTGCATGTAAGAAAATGTGCGAGGTAGAAAAATTATGTGTTAAAAAGAAAGCTTTAGTTGGTTTTCTGCAAAACTACATTTTTTGAGCAAGCGATTTTCAAAACAGCTGGCCTTGATTAATATTTAAATTCTTTGCAGACATGACTTGTCATCGTTAAAAGTATTAGGATCAGTAGGAGAGCCAATCAATCCTGAAGCATGGATGTGGTACTACAAATTAGTAGGAAAAGAAAAGTGTTCAATTGTGGATACTTTTTGGCAAACGGAAACTGGAGGGCACGTGCTTACTCCACTTCCGGGTGCGACGCCCATGAAACCAGGATCAGCGGTAAGGAAAACTTTCAATTATTTATTGCGTTATCTTGTGTCATCATTTACACTATTCCATTTCGCAATTTTTATTTGATCACGTGATGAAAAACGACTTAGATACTCGTATGATTTGGCACTGTTTGTACTTTTCTATAATTTATTTCATCATCTTATTTATGTATGATATTTATCTAATTGTTACTCATTATTTCCTAACTTCATAAAAAAATGTAAGCATCCAAGATAATTTGTGTTAATGATTAAATTACTGAAATTAAACTTAGATTGTAGAAGATATTTTGCTTCATGACCTACCTAGGTCAATTTTGTATACATCGGATTGATAATTTAAATGTGTTTCGAAACATAACTGTAATATTTTTTAAAAATATTTATCAGCCTCAACAAATTTAATTAATTTATTACAACAATTGATCAAACAAAGCAAAGTTAATACTTGAATACAATTATGAAAATATTTCAGTCTTGTCACGATATGTATGTAATGTCAACGCAGCCTTCATGTATAAATAATCAAATTCCCTTTCGATACAGGCATTCCCATTCTTTGGCGTGCAGCCGGTTTTGTTGGACGAGAGCGGAAGCATTATCGAAGGTGAAGGAGAAGGGTACCTGGTGTTCCAACAACCCTGGCCTGGCCTAATGCGCACATTATACGGTAACCACGATCGTTATGAGACTACGTACTTCTCAAAGTTCCCCGGATATTACTGCACTGGAGATGGTTAGTAATATTACAAGAATTGAATAAAACAATACCAGTAAATCGACAAAACGACTGCGAAAATTTGTTTATCATGTTTCCACATTAAAATGGCAATCAATTGTACAAACACTGGACGAAAATATGTCAACAAATCATTATGTTCCTACCTTTTTCCAGTTGTCCGGTATCCTGATGACGATCCATGGCATGGGCAGTCTTTTTTGCACTATCACATTTCTGTTTTCACACAAAACACAATAAAAATATTTATAAACAAACACATATCGAAAACATTTCACTTCTCTCTAAAATACATGCCTCGGTACTAGCGTCTTTGTTGCCCGAACATGTTAAATCGGGCAAGTTACCTAATTCCCCTTAATTCACTTTCATACTTGATTGTTGATTGGACTGATATTTGCCCGCGTTTCATTTTAAATTTAAATGTGCATTTTTAAGAAAAAATATAACATAATATTCATTATTTTATTTATGGGGTTCGAGTTTGATTCCTGCAGTCGGCACATAAACATTACTTGTGGATCCACTAATATCTTTGAGGGCCATGAATTGATGACTAGTAACCGCTCTTCAGGCGTATAAATATATCACTTATTGAGATCTGCTACGGCAGAGTGCCACACGCAGTAATGGGTTGTTATATTTATTTGTTTTATTTCAGGTGCAAGGCGAGATGCCGATGGCTACTTGTGGGTTACAGGCCGCGTAGATGACATGTTAAATGTTTCTGGTCATTTGATGTCCACCTCAGAAATAGAATCAATCTTAACTGAACATAGCAACGTCGCCGAAGCCGCAGTGGTATCAAAACCACATCCAGTAAAAGGCGAATGCCTTTATTGTTTCATTACAACCACGGAGAATGCAAAATTCGACAAAAGTCTTGTAGATGCACTCAAGAAAAAAGTCCGTGAAAGAGTTGGACCATTTGCTCAGCCCGATGTTGTGCAGAATGCACCTGCTTTACCGAAAACTCGATCTGGAAAAATTATGAGACGTGTACTGAGAAAAGTAGCCGTGGGTGATAGAGATGTGGGTGATATTAGTACCCTGGCTGATAGTTCTGTGATAGAACAGCTGTTCGCTAACCGACCAATAGCTTAATTTATGTAAAATATTAAACAATATTTTGGCGCACATTTTAGATTGTGTGTTATTACGAAATCATGCACCAGCTTGATATGCTGAAAGTTTCCAATTTTTTTTTAACTTATAAATATTTATTATTCCAAATTTACAGATCTGATATACATTTTTATTTGTATATTTATATAGATAATTTTCTTGTATATTTATATTTTTCTAGTATAAAGTTTTAAAATGTCGACTTCTCTAATAGTACACGTAATTTTAAAAATATATTACGACTTGAAGCATTTAAAATTGCAGATCTACGGATAGACCAAAAGGTTTGGGAAATTTTATGAAGAATGTAATCATAAAAGAAACAATCAACTTAATTTAGCACACACCGTAGAATTATCTAGAATATTTTCTTAGGTTTTTATTGTTGGTACTTAAAGCAATTTAAGATAAGTGATAAAAGATGTCCAATAAGTTTTTTTGTAGATTACGACCTTCGTTGTTCATGTCCTCATATTTATATATATAAAGCCTGCTACCATACATATCATTCACAAGGAAAGATTAATGTTACATATGTAATGTAAATTTATGTAAATATTGAAAGTGTTAAATAAAATATCATGAAATATTTGATTATAATTACAAACAGAATTGACCTATTACTTTTTTCCTTTTTCCTACGAACTAGTTTTTGTTTCCATTCAAATTAAATTGTCAGGATATAAAGATAATTGTAATTAAAAAGAGAATTATTTATTTGAACTATTAATACGCCACCGACAAAATATTGATACCAAACTATGATTCTTTTTATTAGATTACTTAAGATTAGTCATGTGTTTGTCCAGTGTCTAGATCATAGTCTAAAATTGTTCTGGAAAATAAGTGGGACATCAGAAATTAAATTTGCTAGAGAAATAGTGCATATCTGTCATTTATTCATTAAATAAAATCAGACTACTAACGGCCACTCAAACCTATTGTTGCTAAGCTAATAATAATTGAAAAACAGTAAATATATACATATAAAAACATCATTTCATTTCCATTTCATTTCTACCAAAATTCTAGTAAAATATGTCGCAAAATTTAGATAAATATTTCACCGTCGCTTTAAAACTGGCAAAAGAAGCTGGACAGGTGAGTAATAAGTTTCATTTATTAAAATATTTAATATATAATTCTAAAATATGGTTATGTCGTAATCGACAAAAATCAATGTAATAGCGGTCCCTACCTGTATCAGATTGAACTAATGTTGGCGGGAATTCATTTCTTTTCAGATAGTGCGAGAACTAAACTCTGAATCCAAAAGCATTGATACCAAATCATGTGATATTGACCTAGTAACTGAGACGGATCAAAAAGTAGAAAAGTTACTTATCGATGGGTTTTCTACAGAATTTCCCGCACATAAATTCATTGGAGAAGAATCTATTGCTGCCGGAGATACGTGCAATCTTACAAACGAACCAACATGGATAATCGATCCTATCGACGGAACGATGAATTTTGTTCACGGCTTTCCGCATTCTAGCATTTCAATCGCTTTATTTATACGTAAAGAACCAGTAATTGCTATTGTTTATAACCCAGTTATGGAACAACTTTTTACTGCGCAAAAAGGCAAAGGGGCGTTTTTAAACAATAAACGAATTCGCGTTTCTTATCAAACCGAATTAAATAAAGCTTTATTGATGGTAGAAGGAGGAACCAGTAGAGATCCCGGCAAAATGCAATCTGTTAACGTCAATATGACAGTTTTAACTCCGTTACTTCAAGGGTAAATAATAACTTTAAAATGTTGATACGAATTATTTATGAAAAATGTTTCAGAACGCGATCTTTGGGTTCAGCAGCTTTAGACATGGCAATGGTTGCCTTAGGTGCTGCTGATGCATATTATGAATGCGGAATTCATATTTGGGACATAGCAGCAGGCGAGTTGCTAGTCAAAGAAGCAGGTGGAGTTGTTATAGATCCAGCCGGAGGACCTTTAGACCGATTATCTCGCAGAGTTTTATGCGCAAGTACTCAAGATCTAGCAGAGAAATTATCTCAAAAACTGGTTCAGTATTACCCGACTCCAAGAGATTAAATAAAGTAAAAGTTACCTTACTTGTTCCGTATTTAAATACTGACTTGTTAGAATTATTAACTGCTACTCCTCTTGTTGCGTAATCGCGCTATAAAAAAAATGTAGGATACAAATCAACATTACCACTGTATGTAATATTACTAACCGTACTCTTAAGTAATTATTAAATGTAAGTTACTTATGTATTGCTATCTGTCTACTGGAAGTTGCATTTAAGGACCCACTCTTCTGGCTTCCCAGTAACACTGTAAATAAAATTACAAAAGATAATAAATTGGTTCGGCACATTATATCGAAAGTTTATTTATTAACAACATGCAATAATAAAATTATAATAAAACTAATAAAATACGAAACGAATTGCGAATCTTTTTTTGTCTTTAATATTTGTTTTTACGACTTATGGAAATACCTTATGGCCAAGTTTGTTCTGCTTCCGTAGCTCTAGTGAAACTCGATGAATTCGCGCATCTGAAAGAAAAATCACGTGTAGTTATCATTGTACGATTTCAAAACAAAAGAAATTGCAGTAAGGAATATTTTAGGAACGGGTAAATAGTTTTCGGTTTTTTACGGTACTATTTTATTTATGTGAAAATAATCAATCGTCTCCACAATCAACCGAACTATTTATAAATTAAAATGGCATAAAAATTATTCACATCTTTATATAGTTTTTAAACATAAATAAAATAAAATGCAGATGATACAAATTGATTGGTTACTGTAAGTATATTGTTGTTGTTTTGTTACAAAGTTTACCTATCACGCTCTAGATTTTGTCCTGGATGAAGGGGTGCGTGAGCGCTGCGTTCAAGGTGACCCGTTTGGCGGGATCGAGGGCGAGAGCACGCTCAAGGAGATCGCGCAACTGACCAACCTTCCGCAATTGCTCTGGAGGAAGCGCTTGTCCCGCCACAAGTTCCGCCTGCAGGTCCCGTGTCGGTTTCACCATTGACATCACCACGATCTTCTCCTAAACACCAAATAGAGAAAAAATCCTGCTTAAGTCTAGTTGAATAATAAAGCTGAATTTTAAGAATTTAATTAAGCCGTCAAATTTGTTTGATTATACGATCGGAAATTGAAGTTGAATTCCTTGTGTTTGTAGTCTAGGCTTTATTTAAATTTGAAATTTATTTTATTATAAATGACCACATTTTAGAAGTTTGCTTAGCTCCAATTTCAAGTCAATAAATTAATAATAAAAAAATGAACAAAATTGTTCAATATTTAAATTGATGTCAAAGATTTAAATATAGCCTTGACTCCAAACAAAAAGAATTCACCTTTAATTTCCATTCCTACCATTTTTACATTTCGTCATTATTTTCATTTTGTTACCATATTTTTCAATAAGACGCTAACTCAAACAAAATTATACAACACACGATCGTTAAGTGCTTTACATATCAAAAATTTAAAAAACTCGCTCTTGCAGATCTCTTTTTTTCTAACTTTTTCTCGTCCTGTTATTTGCCGCTCTTGTATTGTAATATATTATTACAAAACTATTTTACAGTTTTAATTTTCCTAAATCGTTCAGAGATTTATAAAGATTCTTATACACAAATTTCTAGGATGTCTGTCAATCTAACTAGAACTGTTAAAAGTTGAGATAACGCTGGTTGATTCGGTTATAATATGTAGTTAATTATTTATTAAAATGTCGTTAATCTACGGTAATTATGTATTACAACATTTTTTTTTGTATTCTGATAATATTTACACTGTAAACAGAAACGTTAGCGTACATTCAAACTTTTTTATTGTTTTTATTTTGCCTGTCCAATTTTTGATTAACTTTACGTGTTAATGCAAATTAAATTTTTTTGTTTATTCTTATCGATGGAGGATATTAAAAAAGAGAAAATATTTACTAAACATTTACATAATTACTAAACTTCATAGGAGCGAGCACAAGTGAAGATTTTTATAAATTGAATTGTATGACTTACCCTCTCGGTGACCTTGTCAATCTCGTGGTAGAGGAAGTTGCAGTTGTTGTCAAAGTGTTGGTCCTTGAAAGCACCTTTGCGCACCACCTTGTTAGGAACCTTTCCCTTGACATCCATGAAGAACTTGAGCATCTGATTGTTGGATTTGCCTGAGAACATGATTCGACCAGTGTATAGTTCATAAATTGTACATGCAGCGGACCACATATCAATGCCGTGGTCATACGGTATGCCTAGGATGATCTCCGGCGCACGGTAGAAGCGGGACACCAGGTATGGAGTGATGTCGTTGTCGCTGCTGTGGCACGCTGATCCGAAATCGCACAGCTTCAGCACCAGCTTGCTCTCGTTCACCAGGATGTTATCCGGCTTTATATCTACCACAATATACAACCATCACATTCCGTTAACTAATCAAGATAATCCGTTATTTCAAAAACGACATATGAGCCTTTTTGATTTTTGAGAAAAATAAAAATGCATTTTTTTCTACTCTCATCTTTGAAGAGCGCGATTTGACGGCTGGTAATAGCACTTCACGCGTATAAATATATCACTTACCAAAATTTGTTTTGGCAAAGTGTTACACCCAGTAATCGGTAAAAGGCGTGATGATATATTTATTTATTAATAAACTTTGTGCATAATGTACTTATTAATCAATCGATTTAAATTCTCTTAATATGAAAACTGTTTTAAATTGTAGGTTTCAACATTAAGCCCCTGGCACATATAGCGTCAAAACTCCGAGTCTACCAGACTCGGAGTTTTGACTGCCAAAAATAGAAACGCCTCTATTTTCAGCAGTCACGACTGCCGAAAACCAATTTCATTAAGCCCCTGGCACATATAGCGTCAAAACTCCGAGTCTACCAGACTCGGAGTTTTGACTGCCAAAAATAGAAACGCCTCTATTTTCAGCAGTCACGACTGCCGAAAACCAATTTCATTATGATGCTGGTTTTTTCCATATCTTCCTTTGTTGTTTGACGTATGAATTATTATTGTTTATGTTTTTGTTTGATTTTTGTACAGTTTTATAGTTAAATTCATTTACTTTATACATAGTTAGAAACTTTTAAGTTTTCATATTTCATTTATAATTCAAGTCATTTTTTTAAATTTATTTTTTTGTTTTATATATCCTAATTTATAGTTTTTATATTTCTTAATAATCGACAAACATTTTAAATAATATATTTAAGTTTTTATATTTCATTTATAGTTCATGTAATTTTTATTTAATTTAATTTTTTTCTTTTATATTTCGTAGTTTATAGTTTTTATATTTCTTAATAGTCGATAAATATTTTAAATAATACAAATTAACAAATAACACGTTAAAATTAACAAATAACACGTTAAAATTAACAAATATTTATTTCTGACTGTCAGAAACACCGACTCTATATGTGACACCCGTTTTGGACGTGACTCTCAGTTTTTCAGCAGTTTGTAGCAGACTCGGAGTCTTGACGCTATATGTGCCAGGGGCTTTATATGTGGCCAACCAAATATTCGTCAGATGACTTGGAAATTCAATTTTGAAAAATATTCACATGTTGTTTCAACAATACACCACAATTTCATAGACTATTTTGTTGTTTTTTTTTTTAAATTATCAAAATAAAATATATAGATAAATATATCATCACGCCTTTTACCCATTACTGAGTCCGGCACTCTGCCGAAATAGATCTCGGTAAGTGATATATTTATGCGCATGAAGTGCGGTTACCAGCCGTCAAATCACGGCCTCTAAAGATGTTAGTGGTGAGGGAGCCACAGAGGTAATTTTAATTTGGTGAAAATGTTTGTCGACTGTGCGGATTGTACCAGGGTTCTCAGGATCCACAGGCCGACTCGATACCACTGTGTCATTACCGCATAATCAAAATAATTATTAAAAATTCATTTTCTTTGTTTAAATACAAGTGATAATATTTGAATAATCAAAATTATTACTATTGAGTTTTGAATTAGTACCGAACTAGCAGTCGGGTCGGCAGCTCACGCTAGACTCCACACGCCCTGAATATTTTTTTATACTTATTTATGGATAGAACACATAAATATTATAAAAAATACAGTTTATTTACATTTCCGTTTAATTTTTAAATCAATTAGCAATCAGTAAGACTGATTTTGTAACCATTTTGTTCAACATCCCTCTTTAAAATTTCATTTCAAACTAAACACAACAAATTTCTAATATTTTTTGAGAAAAATTATTGACAATCAGTCGGTCACAATTTTTAATTTTCCTGCTCGAAATTTCTCTCAAAACATATAATTTGATACCAAACACGCTTAGTTTCTAGTGACTCATATACAATATCATTTTTCGTGTTACTAATTAAAACTTTTAAACAGGAAAAGAGAAATGCTTGAATTATTACTGCACTAAACAATGCATCTATTTATTCTATAAAAAAATTCAGTTCTAACTGAAAACCTTAAAAAAATATCACGTATGTCGTTTGTGAAATAACTGATTCAATCATATTACCTGCGTGAAGAATTCCTGTCTTCTTCAACAGCTTCAAAGCTAGTAACAACTGCTGAGTATAACTCCGCACTGCTTTAATATGAAGCCCAACATCTTTACCATATTTCTTTAAAACTTCTCGTAAATTCATAGCTAATGGTTCCATTACCATACATAAATGTTGCTTATGGAAAAAATGTCTATACAAACGCAAACAATGTAATCTGTCATCAGGATCTGCATCATTTAAACGTTTTAAAACTTCTAATTCTCTTAATCCAGTTTTGTGCCTGAAATAAAATAAAATTACTCTCAAAAGCTTGAATAACATTCTAAATACTTACATTATTTCATTGTTTCTAATGATTTTAATTGCAACGTCTTGGTTACCACGCGCTTGATCTCTAGCTCGAATTACATTACTAAAAACTCCCTGACCGGTGTATCCATAAACGCAATATCGGGAATCAAGAACTTCACCGATCCTAACCCGGTAATAACCTTCTGCATCATCCCAATTATCTGTGAGAGCAGGATTTTCAGCCCCTGCTTTTTTTATTAAAGGCACTTCACTTGGCGACTAAAAAAAAGGAAAATAAAATTTTGATTATTTAAAACGTAATAAAAACTTACATTATATTCATTCTTAAAGATATCTTGCTCAGCAAACATATCCCAGTTGTTGTTTTTATTGTCTTTAGACTTTTTATCAGAATCCGATTTGTTGTTTGAGTTTCCGAGGAGTTTGAGTTTCATATCTGGAGGTAACGGGGGTGTGTGGGATTCTTCTTCAATGGGTTCGGGCTCTGGAGTAGGTGGTTTTGGAATTTCCGGAGTCTTGGAAGGTTCAGGTTCCGGATCCGGTTCAAGAACTATAACAGGTTCGATTATAGGAGTAGAGATTGAAGTAACTGTGTTACTATCTTCACTTGCTGCACCCAAACGCTATGGAAAAAATTATTAATAATCGTTTTTATAAGATAAACATTGTTTAGATTTACCCGTAAAAGTTCTTCACGTTGCTTCCTCCTCTTTTCAATAATTTGTTCTTCATCTTCGTCATCTTCTTTAATTTCAATATTTTCATCTATTTCACTGCCACTACTTACTTTACCCAAACCTTCACTTAGTGAATCTTTATATTTATCATTATCTTTTGTATCATTTTTATCTCTCCTTCTATTTCTATCATTATAATCACGTCTGCTGTCTCTATGCCTATGATCCATTCTTCTATCAAACATTCTTTCGCGAGATTTTCTATCTAATGAATTAATATAACGATTATCATCTCTAGATCTACCTCGTTCGAGTTTTCTTCCTCGATCTCGAGACCTGGATCGGTCCTTAAATCGATCTCTGGTCCTGTCTCTCGATCGAAGCCTTTCTCGGGATCGTTTTCGTTCATCGATGCGGCCTCTTCTGTCATAGGGAGAACGTCTCTCTCGTGATCGTCTCTTCTCTGGGGACTGGAACCCGTGTCTATGATGATGTAATTTATTTCTGTCATGAGGACTTCGACTGCGTTTTCTGTCAGGTTTTTCTCTGCTATGTGCATGATGATAACTGGAATGATCTTTTTTGCTAAGAACAACTCGTCTTTCGCGGTTTAAATCTGATTTTTCTTTTTGATCAGAATCATTACTTGAGTCATCGAGAAGTATGATTTCATTGTCAATGGAATTTTCAATTTTTTTAGCGGGTCTTTCCGAATTTTGACCGTCCTTGTCTGTACCATCTGAAAGATATTCACCTAAACGAGCTTGTAATAATTCTTTCTGTAACATTAATTCTTCCAAGTTCATGTCTTCTTCAATGACAGCAACATCGATGTCATCGCTATCGCATTCTTCTGCCGGCGGCTCTGGGTCACTTTCAGAAGAGACAATTTCCAAGGACTGCTGCTGCTGTAAGCCTGTTGTTATGTAATCCACAACCACATCTGCTTCTGTACTCGGCAACGAAATTGCATCTCGTTTTCCTGAACAAGACTTACCATTAACCACATTATTAGTGTCGTTTTTACATACGTTTGGAGATATTGCATTATGTACTGGTTCGGGTGTATACCGTGCACTGTCATCACTGAGAACTGGAGACTGTTCCTTGTCGGAAATCTTTGGTACTTTAGTGTCCGAGTCGCACACTGAACTACTACTTTTGCGTTTTCGTTTATGCTTTTTATGTTTCTTAGAATGACTGGTTTTATCTGTGTTATGTTTCTTATGCTTATGCTTTTTCTTTCTTTTCTTTTTTATACCATTATCTACAGTTGACTGTGATTGTTCTGGTTCTGGACTAGGACTATCCATAATTATTTCTACAGAATCTGAATCTGCATCAGATAACCTGAAAAGGCATGAGGTTAATCGCATTAATAAGTATAAATAATGTACAATCTGAATACTTTATGGAAACAGAAAGCATTTCAATGTAAAACAGAAATAAAGTTTGCTTGAAAGGGTATACCATAATACTTACTTTGTATCCTCCATTCTTAATCAGTTAATTTGTTAAAATATCTATCTACAATTTAAAAATGATCACTTTTATGATATAATTAAATGTAACGTTAATTTAACGACAAAGCGTCCACCATTTTCTTATGTTTTGCAAATTTCTAAACGCCATTTTTATTTTAACGAATAAAGAAGAAGATGAAACAATTGAACAACAGGCGGTAAATTTGAATAAATTATAAAATATTCTTTACGATTGTTGAAATGTGAATTCTACTAAAAAGATTTTATAAAAATAAAGATTATGAAATAATATAATACCTAAAAATAAATTAATTTGGTTATACATTTTTTGCTTTATTTATAGAGTTGATGTCAATAAACTGTTATAGAGCAACTAAAATAAATATAATAAAAGGTTATAGCGGTTACAACAAAAAACTATTTTTCGCATATAAACAAGATATGATGATATAAAAATATAAATCGAGTGGGAGATATGTATACCGCTCCTACCGGCGGTGGGAGAGATAGACGCCTAGCGTCGGACTTTCATCTTATCCAGTTCAAAGGCAAACATTCAAAGAGCCTGTAGTAACCAATTTTTCTGGCCGGGAATCAGTTACTAGTGATAAGAACTGCACACCGGTAAGTTAGTAAATACCGCAATGATTCCAATAACAATTACCACAACGTGTGATGCCTTTTCAATTGTGCCAATTTTTATTTTGGTTTTGAATCCGCGGTATGTCTTATTATGCAAGAACAACTCTTATAACTATAGTTCATTCAATTAAATCAATCAGACTTGCCTAAAATTAATTTTTAATTTGGCAACTAAAATTTAAACATTGGCAACTAAATCAATTCTAATACTTTTATGTTATACAAGTTCCGAATTTGTATTTCCGCTGTAAGAGAATGTTATTTTCCGCTACTTTGTGGCCAAATTCGTGAATTATTTTCATAAATCGGCATGAACATGGCCCGGTGAAACTGTTCTCATGTGTCTGCTAATTATAGTTTGTGTACTAAGCGAGGCATGCTATCTTTATCTTGCTAACTTTTGAAGGAACATGCTATACGCACGCGTTATTAGCTATCAATGTATTTGAACACTTCAATATCCATTGATTCGTCCGATTTAGACTTTTTTATTTGCCGCCTCAAAGTATCTTTTTAAGTACTTGTTCTAATTTTAGTAGGTCAAGCTATTATTATTTAGGGAATAATGAGTACACCTTAGAAGTGTGTTAATAATAATTATCTTGAACTAATTTCGTTTGCGATCTTGCCCCAGCAGTGCTAATGCTTGGGTTCTATCCAATTAGAACACTGCTATTAATAATGAATAGTTTGACATTTGAATACATGTAGGTAGTTACTTATGACACCTATCTGTATTCTTTCTAGGAAAGAAGAAAGTATAATAAAAATAGGATATAATATTTTAATAATTAAATGAGTTATTAACTATTTTTAACTTAAAAATATATTATTTTGGCAGGCGAAATGTTCTTTACAACTTGTTATTGCCTTTAATAAATTATAATGTTTACAGCTGCGTATTAATCCTTTAAATATTTACGCTTTAGTGCCAATTAATTTCAACTATCTTTTTAATAAATATCTCGAATATAACCTTCTTCCTTGTTGTATTATAGAAGATGTCTCGTCGTCCGATTCTCAGCCGTCCCCGCACCAGGGTGTACGACGCTAACTATGACATTGGCCAAAGTTACTACAAGTCCGCTATCGACAGACTTGACCGTAAATATTCTGGACGCGCACTGAGCCCACCTGCACGCTCTCCCCAAATCAATCCGGAAATCCTGGAGCGCCATGCACGCGCCTTCACCGACGATGATCTTCCCAGCGCACGCCGCCGCGCCGAGCAACACATCACCGAACCAAATCCCTTTGATCTCATCGGAAATCGACCCCGCCGTCCCCTCTCCACCGCCTTCGAGGCTGAGGATGAGTTCGACGATGAGGTGAGATTTCTTAATAAAATATATGAAAATCACATAAAAAATACCACCATATACTTATACAAATAAATATGTTGATAGAATTATGACATAAAATTAAATAATAGTAATTTAAATTTAATTAGTATTTTAAATAAATACTTAACAATTGTTGAAATCAAATTTAATTATAAGGGGAAAAATTGGAACACCGCTAGGATTTGAACCTGGGACTAGAGCTGGGCAAGCTACTTAAAAAAAGTAGCTAAGCTACAGCTACAGCTATTCTTTAAAAAAGTAGCTAAGCTACAGCTATAAGCTATATTTTGTAAAATATAGCTAAGCTACAGCTAAAAGCTTTCGTTAAAGTAGCTGTTAAATTTTAAAGCTACTTTTTTAAATTATTGTGAAATAATTAAATTTTCCATTGTCATATGATCAGTCTTTTGTTATAATGACTGTTAATTTACTATTATGTACATAAATATCAAAAATAGCAAATACCATCTGGCACCTACTGTGTATTTTTGCGTATTAGAGCCAGTTAGAACCGGCAACAAATAATTATTTTGTGTGGGTTTAGCTTGTACGCATGCGTACTTTGTTGACCTTCTGCTTAAAAAGTAGCTTCGAGCTACAAAAAGTAGCTTTAAGCTAGAAAAAGGAGCTTTAAGCTGCAAAAGTAGCTTTAAAAGTAGCTTCAGTTGTTATTTTTAAGCTAATAGAAAAAAAGTAGCTAGCTACAAGCTACAGCTATATTTTTTCACAGTTAGCTAAGCTACAGCTACAGCTAAGGTAAATGTAGCTAAGCTAGTAGCTAAGCTACAAAAGTAGTTAGCTACTGTCCAGCTCTGCCTGGGACCCATGAACTCTGTTAATAAGCTTTAAACAAACTAAGCTACGGCCACCATGTACTTTAAATTTGTTTGTATAACAAATAGAGAAAAAAAATTGGAATAAAATCAGATTTGAATTACATGGCGACCGTAGCTTAGTTGGTTTAAAGCATATGACCGGAGTTCATATGTCCCAGGTTCAAATCCTGGCGGTATCCCAATTCTTCTCTTTATAATTATAATAAATAATTATTATTTTATTTTCTTTGAAAATATTTTCTTCAAATTTCACTTTTATATCTAGCAACATGTTGTGGTGTTGCATATTGTATACGTAGGATGTTCGTTTACCTGTGAAATTGACTTTTCTGGCATATAAACAAACTATGACTCAAAAACATTCCTACTGCATTCGTAGCATTGAGTGCATCATTTTGTAAACAATCCAAAAATACCTGGCCACATAATTATGAATCGTTTTAGTTCTCCAGCACAATGCGAAAACTCCGCGCTAGAAAGCAGGCAGTAATGAACGATGTCGATCTGGAGAGCACAGTAAACAACATCAACTTCGCCCGTATGGTCAACAGAACCGACAGAGTATTGGACTCCGTAGGTCTGAACGAGAAATCAGCGCGCAGCATTCTGAGCGGTGAGGAGGAACCAAGGATGTCCAGTATCCGCCGTCGTATGGTGAAAATGACCACCACCACCGAAGATAATAACGATTCACGTGACATGACTAGATGGTCTGCACTTAATTCCAAACAATCTGAGGAATCTTCTTCTACTTCTACTTCTGCTGCTGCATTTAGAGCAAAGGCTAGCCGAGCGAGGCTCCAGGACTTGGACGAAGAGACAGAAGCCATGAATGAGAGACAAATTGCTCGTGAACGTCGTGCTGCTAACCTTCGATCCATCCTCGCTGAGAATGCTGAAGAAACCGAAGCCATGGATCATGCCATCAAGTCCGTCCACGCCAGAGTCCAGAAGAAGGCACTCGCCTACTAATTTCCCTTTCCTTTACCACAGTATATGCAGCTTTCAAAGCTTCTCGACAAATTAAAAGACAAATGCGCATAGACTCATTTTTATTACATTAAACATTTTGATATTACTCTGAGGACGTTTTGAAAACTGTATGTACATGTGGTATTTCTCACAGTAGCTGTCATGCCGGCATTCATTCATCATGAACACCTTAAGCAGCAGGTTCAGTCCTTCCACTTTGTACATATTTTGTTGCATTTCTGTACACTGCTTTTGAACTGCTCTGTCGAATGTACATTTGATGTGTAATATATTGTTTAATTTAAAATAAAGTTGTCCTACATGGTGAGTGGGTTTGTCTGGGGCGCGAATCTGGCGGCTGGCCTGGATGACACTAATTTTAAGCCCGGGCGATAGATGTAGCGTAATCGCAATGCCAATGTCAGAAGTGTTACCCGGAGAGCATACATACGTTTAACCCGATGGTATTTTTAGCTCGTTCATTGCCTCGGCTGTTAACGATGGTCTACTTTACAACTAGGATTTGATAAAACAAAAAAAAAATAGTCCGATATGTGTTAACACACTTTGCAAGGCCAGTAGGCTATTGGCAACTGGCCCAAAATGCCTAATCGTTTGATTGAAATATTATGTTTGAAAATAAGTTTTCAATTTCAATATAAACACCCTTCACTGTCATTACAAGAACGTTATTCAATGAAAAATAATATCTATTAATAAAACGTACGAAAAAAAAAAGATCTATTATCGAATCATTTTATTATAATATTGAATCAATAAAGAATTAATGAAAACAGAATAAAAAAATCCATATACTAATTTATGAAAATATGTATTACTACAAATTAAAATAAATAAAATATATCATTATGTAATTTTATTCATTCCCGTATTTATATTAATCTATTATAGCAGATTTCGATGGGTAAGAGATATATTTTTGTTTGTGAACTGCAGTTACCAGTCGTCAAATCACGGTCCCAAGAGATGCAACTGAAGAGGAAAGTTGCACAGGTAATGTGATGAATATTTAAGTTGTTATGGCTAAACCATTATTAATTATAGAATATATAAAATCCAATTCTACAAATATTTCGTCGAACTGTGAATTTGAGAATCCCATTTCGATTCCTACAGCCACATAATTTTTCTAAGCTACAGTCAACAAACATTATTATTGTATCCCTGTAACTTCTCCTTAACTAGGAGGGGGAGTGATTTGACTGCTGGTAATCGCAGTTCACGAGTTAAATATATCACGGAAATCTGCTACGACAGAGTGCCACATCCAATAATGGGTAAAAGGCGAAAAGATATATGTATTTATTTATTTTATTTATAAATATGCAACCAGCTCTGATACTGAGTGAAGCACGGTTGTCCACTTCTCGGTATTTAGTTTAACTAATTTAAAATTAAATCACCTTGGCTGCGAAAACTATGTGGCGTTAAGGTTTAAAATTTCTATTATGCTTGGCACAAAAATAGATTTTTCAACAAAAAGAGAAAAGAAGTGATGAGATAATGAAAACAACTATGTCAGGTTCCAGGCTGTTAGATATAACTCATTATAGGACAACGAAAAAATAGTTGGCCTAGTTTCATTCCGAAAATATAGCTATTCAAATAAAATAAATACCTAATTGTTTCCACTTAACAAAACAATCAGCAAAAATATTTTACGAAAATTTTATTTTGTTTTTGTTATATTGACAAACATTCGACTAAATGAAAAATATTGGTTGTATGTATTAGCGTATGTAAGTGGGCACATAGACATGATGATATATAGCGTATAATTGGATTGGAATGAATCCAGAAAGATTATAACTTGAATGTCTAATTAACTGTAGCAAAGTAGATACTTCACATATCTTATTTATTAGCATTTCGATTTCAATCTTCAATATTTAACATCAAAGAAAATATAATCTGACAATTAATTATTAAAATAAATCCAGAAATTCAAATTGCAAAAAAAACATGCATAAAAGTTATTACTTGTAATAGCTAAAATAAATGAATTAAAATAAGCTGTTGAAATAATAACAAATGGCAATAATTAAGATTGGTTAACACTATTTGTGTAGCTAGTGACACAAATAACATACCTTCATACATTCTTCTATTGCACTGCCAATTATTAAGAGTCTAATTACTGAATTGACATTAAAGAGCACGCTTAGAGAAATGCTCTATTACTAGACTCGTTCCATAAAAAAGTCTTCGACAAGCTCGAACAAAATAGAAACACAAAACAATAATTAGTCAGCGTCATGGGCAATGGCATTTTAAAATAGTATCAAGCATTTTTCGGACAAGAATAAAAGGTTTATAAATAAAACATAATTACTAAACAAGCCTGTCAGCTGTAATCTACTAATTAGAGCATAAACAACTTTTCGATTAGGAATTTGACAATTTACTAAGAGCAGAAGATCGCGTACGGAAGATTGAAATAAATTGAGGGATACTAATAGATAACATGAGACCATTGTGATTGGCAAGGTACTTCCCTGGGTGGGGAGATAGCTAAAAGACAAAAGTTCAGTTTAAAACAGTCGCTGTGCTCGATCACTAGAACACAGGTTCCCTACCTCACAGGTGAGTCATTAAAATTATTTTGTAATTATTCTATTACCATTAGCTTGTATTAATTTCTCACTGTTTAAGTAATTGTATCATAGATATAATATTTCTTAATTTATTATTTAGTTAATATTTTTGAATTTGTATATGAAGAAAGACATAATGGCGGATGACGATTGGCTATCTGCGGCGGCCGAGCCGGAACCAGCAGCTGCACCAGGTGGTGGTTCAGGTCCCGCAAACGAACCCGTAGATCTTTTGAAAGATTATGTTGCAGATGCGCCATCCAAGAAGGCTAAACGCGATCACATCGAACAAAATCCTGTATACAAAGTTTGGAAACGGTAAGATTTAAATAATTATGAAATAATTTTTTGCGCCATAAAATTTACATCTGAAAAAGTTATAAAAAATTTTTAGACATGCCTGTTTTAACAACTCAATCGATTTATCATAATTAAAAC
Organism: Pterostichus madidus; assembly: GCA_911728475.2. Classification (NCBI taxonomy): domain Eukaryota; kingdom Metazoa; phylum Arthropoda; class Insecta; order Coleoptera; family Carabidae; genus Pterostichus; species Pterostichus madidus. The sequence goes on from OU452306.1 coordinate 31,374,554, forward strand.
TAAAATATATTCGACGAACGTTGTCAAAAATAATTCTCACGATTTGTTTCGTTAAATAACAGTTGCCAATACTAAACTAAAAATATATTTTAACATCGACAAATTTAATTAAATATCCAAGTTTTAATTTTAATCCTGTCTGGCGAATAATCAAGAGCATGTAAAATTTGTATTATTTTTTCTGTACTTTCTAGATTCATGATATAATAAAGTGTTTGTTGTATTTTAGGCCAGTGTTTCAACAATACTCGTACTTGCACGACTACAGACACAACTATTACGACGACGTGATCGATTACATGAACATTAGACAGCGCGGATATAGTTGTGATATTCCCAGGCCTCAGACCTGGGCAGAAAGGGCGCTCCGCACTTACACCAGACATGTTCACACTACCGCCGCGTACGAGAAGAGAGTGAAAGACATCAGCTTGTTATCAGACATACGCACTTGTATCCGATTCTACAACCACCACTCCAAGGAGTACCTGGCGCATAAGTACTCGTAAAAATCTCTTGTATATAACAATAACTATTCTTGTAGTAAAAAAGACAAAGCATGCTAGAGTAGTATGTATCACCTGTCATTTCATATCATTGTTTCTCCTCAACAGATTATGATGTAAATATTGTATTAATAAAGTTCATGAACCACTTACAGAGTTTTCTTTTTATATGATGTCACTGAAAGAAAATTTGTAACTCACCTTTTGAAATTGGTAAAAAGCAAAAGGGAAATATGATTGATAAGTCTATAAATACAGCTCAATCATAGCATTTTTTTATTTTAATATTACATGTAAGACAAGTTATATTCTGAATAATATAATAATCATAAATACAGGTCGAGCAGACAATCAGGGAAGATCAAGAAAGATGTCTGTAGTGTGCTGCAACCGTTTGTTTGTGCCGACTGCCGTTAACCGAATGGCCCGCGTATGTCCGCCAGACGACTAGAAACTATTGCGCTCCTCGTGGTTAGGCCCAAAATTTGTAACGCCGTTATGATTAAAATTAACCGGTTTTATTTCAATACGAATTTGTTAGCTACTCTGTAAATATTGTCTATCTACAAGTAGTATTTGTATTGTAGTATTAAATGTAGTTGTAAGTATGATAATTTCGAACACGTTGAATGAAAACAAGTTGGGTAAATTCCAGTGTGCATCATATCATATCATATCATATCGTACAATCAAATAGAGAACGGAATAAAATTTAGAAATTGGTGGGAAAGTGAAAAGCCAGAACTACAAGAGTTCCGCCGAACAAGAGAAGCACCGATATACAATAGAGTAATTAGGTATATAACATCACAATAAGTAATGAGTCTCCGCTACTCTAAACTTCAATCACGTAAAAATTTCCCAAAAACAGTAACATTCAAATATTTTATTATTTATGCAGTATTATTTATTATTAATGTAATATAGTAGATCTCGATAAGGTAGAGAAGATAGGTTCGTCAAACAGAACAGGCGTACACGTTAAGAATATATAACATCATCGCAGTTTATAAATAATCAATATCCGATTCAACTAGGGAACGGTACAACGAATGTAAACAGGTATGTGTGGGTCGAATGAAAGGAAATGACAAATCACACTAATCATAAATCCTATGCGAGGATGAGCATAACAATCCGCCCTTCGCCACACGAGACAGAAAACTTATGCAAGAGAAAGGAAAATGAGTTTCACAGTTTCAATACTGTCCATTGTCTAACGAAACTGAACTGAACAACTGAACGTGAACGAACGCATAACGCAATGAACGCAACGCAACACAACGCAACGGAGTTGAAGTGAGCGTCGAGCGAGGACGAACGACTGAACGACGAACACGGTCGCGTCGCTTATTGTGCTTGCGGGTCGCACTGCAGTAGGCGCACAATGGACGGGTCGCTTTTGGCGCCTTCGATAAATTCGTCCAGGCTTAGCTTCCCATCCTTGTTGCGATCCATCTGCCGGAAGATCTTGTCTGTCCGCTTCTCCGGCGTACTCTCATCTTCGGGCATTTTCATCACTGAACCTACCATCTTGTATATCGCCTTCAACAAACAAATAAAAATCCACATACATATAAAGAAAACAAACACAATAACAATATTCGAACTCGTACAGTTACAATTTCAAGCATCTCCTGGCGTGATATGTATCCGTTTCCATCCAAGTCATACATAGAGAAGGCCCATTTGAGTTTTTGCTCGAGCTTGCCACGCGAAGTGACAGACAATGCGCATAGAAACTCCCGGAAGTCGATGGTGCCGTCGCCATTGGCGTCGAATGTGCGGAACACATGCTCCGCAAACTTACTCGCGTCTCCGTACGGGAAGAAGTTTCCGTAGATCTTTTTGAATTCTTCTACTGACAAGTGTCCGCTTGGGCAGTCCTTCAGAAAGCCCTTGTACCATTCCTGGATTTCTGCATCTGAAACAGAAATATTTTTTACAAAGTACTGTACAGTGTATAGAATCAGTCATCTAATGCTTTCTAATTCGCATGTTAGATAAGTAAATAAGATATTTACAATGAGTTTTTTTTTTAATGTAATAGTGTGTTGAAAGAGAAATAATAAGGTTTGCATGTCGGGAATATGAATATGAAATAGTGGATTAAATATTAAAATGCGGAAGGTGAAATATATTAATTTGAATATGTTAATGGAGACACGAAAGGTGTGTGATGTGACAAAGCAGAATCTTTTGGTGGTCTTAGGCTTACCTGAGAATTCAGTATTTTGCTTGAGGTCCTCAAGCACCTCTGGCTTGAGCTTGCTATTCTGCTTGCCCATGGCGAGAGTGCGTCCTCGCTCCTCGCTGACCCGAACCGCTCACTGCTGCCGCACCCTGCGCCACACACACATGTAATACAACACACAACATACACACACATTCATACACGGCACACGCTGTCACTCCACGCAACCACGCTCCATTCGCTCAATAAACAAAAACAACAACGTCTTGGCAAATTATGTATGTCGTTTAATTTAGTGATATTGAAATTCACAGTAATCATATCTGCCATGAATGTTGTTTGTGACGGATCCTAAGTAGCTGCTGCGATTTCCGTTACCATACCACTAGCTGGCTACCTCGGCCAAACGCAAACCTAATCTCAAATCTTCCCCCTAGAAACACTCCGGAGATTTCAACAGAGAAATATATCATCACGCAATTGAAAATGTATAAATTATGACAAGTTATGATGATATATTTGTACATATGATGTGCAATCCATTACTCCTACGACACGACACCCAGGATGACAATGAAGGGTGCTTACAGAACATGAAATCTTCCGAGTGTTTGCGTTTGACCGTTACAAACACACGCTGATTTAATTATAGTAGGTACACTGTTAATTATAACATTGTATAAACATCTAGAGTAGCATATCATTAAGTATTTCATTTTATAATAATATATATTACAGTATGTGCAAGTAGAAAAATATGAATCAATAGATAAACAATCGCCGAACCATACCAGACGTAGTAAAGTTCATAATCTCCATTGGACCATCGTAATAAGCACGCCTCTTAAAAATTCGGTTTCGGATTGCCTCATGGAACGTTATGAAACTGAACATCAAGAACCAAAAGGACTGCAGGTGACTGAAGTGTGGGTGTATTTGTATGTGTGTCAACTAACTATGTAATGTAATCATGTACGTAAATGAACGGTCGAAAGTTGAAACTCTGCTGCTGCTGCGGAAACGAAACTGATCGGATGGGTGCGCGCGCGCAAATCGGAATGAACGGTGAACACATGTGAGTGAGAAGTACGTACATACGAGACGACTAACTGTGCGCTAGTAATTAAGTAATTAATTATAAGTTATGTGTTTGCAGTAGATATGTTGAATGAAGTAGTTCTAGAGGAAGCGAGATTAGAGAGAGATAGTTTAGTTAGTTATATAGGAAAAGTCCACGTGTCGCGACGTGAAGAATTGACTCGAGACATTGTCACACGCACTGAATTCGGGAAAGAGCGCTGCTGCGCGCTAGCGAGCTCTAACAACATTTATACCTAGTAGTAAGTTACAGTAAAATGTTTAAAATACGTCTAAACACGTACGTTGAGGTACGCGATACGGGCACAGGGTACACCTAGCACGGGGAATGCGACACGGACATCACGGACATCAAGACAAGAGCACGAAACACGGAACACGGGTTCTAGTAATGTAGACGTAGGCCGCGGCGCTTGGTCGAAATCCCGTGCCTGTGGCTGTGTGTGCTTGATGTCACATTTACATTTTGATTTGTTTCTGATTCAAAGCATTCCCGTAGCAAATGACAGATGGCTTATCGATAAGTTGAGTATAAATGTTTTGTCTCCAGCGGATTGGTCTGTGGTTGCAGTCTCTCTGCCGGGGCAGGCACTGGGGGGATTACGGCGCTAGCATCTTGCTCAGCTCCTCGTCCTGCAGACAGCCCTTCAGGAACTCGTCTTGCGTCAGCTGCCCGTCGTTGTTCTCGTCCATCTTTGCGAAGATATTCTTGGCCCGTTCCTCCGCCGTGTCTGCTGGTCGATTCGATGAACACGCGCCCAACATGTCATATATTGCCTGAAACACAACACATAAATAAACTCAAATTTATATTTAATGACGGCAACAGTCGTTATCATATCATAAATTTGATAGTGCAGACAGATTTTCAGACAACTAAATTATTTAATTACAAAGTGTTTAATGTTGTACGTTTTCCGTTAATAGAGAAAAAAAATTAAGATATTTCATGTGCGTCAAACGGTTTTATTTACTATTTGTTTTTATGTAAATACATTTCCTGAAGCATAATTAAAACGTCAGATTAATTACAGTACGTACAACGATACACGCTGTTTCAATCAAACAAAATTACGCTTGCAAATTTCATATTTTGCGTTGCATTTAATTACAAAAAATATAAAATCAGTAATAATCTAGAAGCTTTTAATTTTCCATTAACATGTTCAAACGACAGGAGATAAAATCAGTACATTTAGAGTGTCACGAAATGAATCAGTTCGCATGCAACACATTTGTCCAATTATATAAACCCTGATTTGAGCATTGTTGTAATCAACTCAACTGATTTACCATTATTGTAATCAGTAAAAACAGACGAACTTCATTTAACTAATTCTGTTTATGGATAATTTATACCATTATTTCCTTGACCTAATTTATTAACTCCATATTCACAAAATATTTAATTCTAAACATAAATTATAAGTACCGTACAATTATTATATATCTCTGTAGGTAATCATGCAAAATTAGTCTCCATTATTGTAAATAGCAAGACCATGAAACTATATTCCTGAATTTTATTACCCTTGAACTATAATATAATTTTATGGAATACCTACTCTAATTTTAACTTTAAATTAAACTAAGTACAGATAACAAGGTGAGATAAGTTTTTAAATATGAATTTTTATGGCTTGTAGTCAGAGCTGGGCATGATTTAAATCAAAAGGAATTATAAATTGATTTAAATCATATTTCTTGATTTAAATCAAGTGAATTAAGCCTTTTAAAAAAATTCGCAAATCAGGCTTGTGATTTAAGTCTTTTAAAAGAAATTGATTTGGGCTTGTGAATTGTTTTAGAGCTGAAAAAAGGCTTAAATCATTTCTCTGGGCTTAATTCAAATGAAAAGGCTTAATTCAAATGAAAGAGCTTAATTCAACTGAAAGGGCTTAATTCAAATGAAAGGGCTTAATTCAATTGAAAGGGCTTAATTAAATTGTAATGACTTAATTCAATTGAAAGGACTTAAAATTAATTACCGATGCGTGCGTTATATATAATAATTTTTCCTTTTGAACTGTTTCTTTACTTTTTGGATTATATAACAGTAGGTATATTATTTTTGTTATTGAGATTAGCAATGCCGGTGCACGTTTAAATGTCACATTTCTGCCTGTAGCTGTCGGTGATCTGTGAACTAATTCGTGATTGTGTAACACTAAACTTTTGTTTCAAAATACTAGCCATTTTGTATACTTTTACAAAGAAAATTAATATTTTTTAAAAGTCTTTAAAAGCTAAAATGTTATAATGCAAAACAATTTAAAATAGATTTAATGTGAACATGCCAACATATGTCATTCATTTAATTATATTTTTTTAGGAACCCTTTGAGCATACGAGCTGTGGTTAGTAAATAACGAAACTGACGCTGCTACAGAAAAAGTGCGCATGCGCCAAAAGCCAGCGACCATCATCTTTTTAGCGTGAAACTTTCTCTTTCGAATGCAGTACCTCTCGCTTCTGTAAACAAATCCGTATAGCCGTGGCTTTCGTTCTCATTAGAGTTGTTTTTTTGTTTCGCCGGAAAAATGTTAAATGCAACATTAGAGCAACGAATTGTTGTGAAATTTTACATGAAACTTGGCAAAACTGCTACTGAAACTTATAATTTATTGAAAGAAGTACCCGAATTTTGGAAGAACTAGTCATGAGTTTTCCATCAAAACAATGCGTTGGCTCATTTCGCAATTTCTAGCCACTTCTATCTGTTTCCTGAGGTGAAATTTGCCTTAAAAGGAACAAGATTTGAGCTGTGAAAGAGAAATCGGCACGCATTTCGAACACAGGAACATTTGCATGGAGCGTTGTAGGGATAGATATTGAAGGTGATAATAAGTAAATAGGTATGGAATCAAAATAAAATGTTAAAACAGCGTCAATCTCGTTATTTAATAGCCCAACCTCGTATCTAGTTATATCTGTTTTCATTCGGTTGTGCACATATGTTTGGAATATAATAATGCACCTAATATTTAAAAAAAATAAATATTAAATAAATTGATAATATATAGTACTTGTAAATATGATTTAAGCTTCAAGCCCCAAGCCTCAAGCCCCAATTCACAAAAAGGCTTGTGATTTATAATTCACTTAAATAAAGCACAAATCACTTTGATTTGTGAATTAATTCACTTTGAAAATGAAGTGGAATTGTGAATTGTCACAAAAAAATATTTGTTTGATTTGTGAATTGTGAATTAATTCTTTTTGTTCGTGATTTTGCCCAGCTCTGCTTGTAGTAAACAATCGCGTGTAAATTTGTAATATTGTTTAACCTCGCTCAAGCAACTTCTTCGCATTTAAAAGCCAGCATTTTAAAAATAACAGTGATACTTTGCGAAGCTATTGATTTTCCTTCATGTTATCGCACCGTTTGCCCTGTTCACATTCGGACGCTAAGTGGTTTTGATATCATTTTAATCGGCTCGTTAAAGTTCAAGTTTTGATGTTGTCGAAATTTATAATTTGTATTCCAGTGATATTTTCCGAGTTTTTGTGATCAATGTTATGAATAATTCGTACCGAGAAGATATTTTCAAAACTGTCGTACCCAACTCAAAAGTAATCCGCAATTTCAAGGATGAAAAAGTTTGCAAATACTTTACAGTCGAGTGGAATTGCAGTGAGCAAATGAACTAGACGAAAGTAAAACCTAGCAATCTCGGAGAGATACAGATGCAAGACCACTCCCGTAAATTACATGAAATACGAGATAGAAGTACAGATTAAAACCATTTAACGCAATTGTATGAAGCCAGGAACCGAAATAATTAATCTTCTCCTCCTTGTACCGGCGCTGGAATGCACCACAACGCTATGCCGTCTTCTAGTTCTATCGAACGAACATTTAAATAAAACACGCCTCTCGATTTAAATGAATTTCCATGAATCGATGTGAAAATATGTTTGACGAATGTTTGGGATAAGTTTTCCCCGCATGCTGAATTTAAATGTGAAATTTTACGCAAATATTCTGCGGTAGAATGACATACTGAATTTAATCAAATGTAAAAATAGCTGAAGGTTCGTATTGCGTAAGCCTCCTACAATTGCGACTACAATACAGTTTAATTTATTTAATTTACCGCAGCAATATATCATAAACTAGATTTTGTGGTATCTATATTCCGAGTTTTGGCAAAATGTCAAGCAAAACAAATCAAGATCTGAATCACATTTGATAGTATCTTAAACGATTGAAACATAATTGGATGTGAATCGATATGAGAAATGCTGATACATCTAAAAGTTAAACGGATTCTAATGTCTAGGTAAATTTTAATCTTGAAACAAAATAAGAAAAGTTGAAACATAAACAAGCGAAAGTAGTTATTTGTAGTGAATGCGTGCAGCGTCCTGAACAGATATTCAATTCAATTTAAACTTCCTAATAGTGTTTCGCGACTGTCAAACTGTGACAGATTGCACCAAAACTCAACTCGCAGAGATATATTTTCATTTTCACCTTACAAAGATAAAAGATAACTTGTTCATTCGAGGCGTGTCATCTCACAAATTATAAATTGGGAAAAAGTAGCAAAAAACCCTTGCGTTCGGCAATTTCATAATTTTTTGTAGGCTATAATTAGAAAATTAAAATTCTGTTTTAAAAGCTGGGGTAGAGAGTTCAGTGGGATCAAGTAGGATTGTGGATTTGACAACTCGGGTTCGATAAACAATTTTCACCATATTACCCCTGTGGCTTCCCTTCCACTAACATCTTTGGGAGCCATGATTTGACGGCACTTCACGCGCAAAAATAATCAAATAACCGAAATCTGCTACGACAGGGCAAAAAGCGTGATGAAATATTGATTTTTAAATTTTTCTCTAATTATGTCAAATACAGTTGCCTTTTAGTGCGGTGGTCGAGCTCGTTAGAGTGTAAGACAACCGTGTAGTTCTGGGTTCGAGTCTACCGACCGGAAAGTGTGGTATTTAATCATACAATCTGTACTGTAATTGGCTATTCCACAAAAATTTTATTATTTTATATGTTAAAAATGATTTTTCTATTTTGTTGTAAAGTTCCTACTAAGGGAGAAACAAGATTTATTAATTAATCGTGACGTCGCTAGTTCCTGGGGATAAAGATAGCATTAATATTAAGAAAGAAAGCATAATAATGACAAAAAAGGCCTTTTTTGAGAGAGACGGGTACACTTGACAAGAGCATGAAACATCTCATGGAACTGAGTTCATGCTTGTTTACGTTTCAGTCAACACTTGTTTTGCCAGTTTCTCCTTATATTATACAAAATTTGTGAAGTACTATATTATATTAATCACGTTTCAACTGTTAATATTCAGATAATAATAAAAATAATTAATAATTAATAAGCCTTTTATGTACTAAATTAATGTGTAATTCTAATATTTATTGTTTTAATGATTGTTATAATTTAATGCCGCTTTGTCCCGGATTGCCATATCGGTGCACATGCGCATTGCCTCACAGTGTGAAGTTGCAGTTTAATAGCGCTACCTACAAGAACATCAATGGCGATCGTTTTGAATGATTCACTTTTTAATTAAATATTTTAGATATTAAAACGTCACTTTTGGTCATTTTTTTAACATTATTTTAACACAATTACAACTAAAATTGATATGCGTTATATATTTCTTTAAATGCCGAACTATAAGAATAGTCTATTGGTGTTAAGTTCCTATTGTGCAGAGATATCTCGGTAAGGGATATATTTATATGCGTGTAGTGCGGTTACCAGCCGTTAAATTACGGCCCCCAATGATGTTAGTGGAGAGGGAGTCACAGTGGTAATTTTAATGTGGTGAAAATTGTTTGTCGGTTGTGGAAATCGAACCGAGGTTCTCAGGATTCACAGGGCGACTTGATAACACTGAGCAACCAACCCCATAAAAAAAAATTAATAATAAGATGAAGAAAGCGAGGTATTGGCAATTGAACTCGCAAATAATTATCGTTTGTAAAGGAAAATTATTATTATCATCTCAAATAAATGAGCATCCTATTTATATGCATTTATATATGAGTAAAATCAAAACTTTTTAAATTTACCGATAAAAGAACGGACATTTTAACACTAAGAAAGTAGACAGAACAAAGTCTCCGAAATGTTCACCAACAATCGCATTATTTGTCTTTTGTACAATTTATCACGTAACTACGTTCAAACAAAAATGATCTTTTATACGAGTAGTTATCTACTAGAGAACTGTTTTATTGGATAAAACTTGAAAAGTTTAAGACATTATTTTATCTTAGACTTCTTAGGCAATTAATTTCAAAATAAAATATAAAACTAAGATAATTCGTACGAACAAAGGTAGAAATCTTCTTTGATGTGCGTACAAAGGATAATCAGACTGCTATTGGAGTTATAAACGTTAGAAAGTTCTTTGTGAGACGTACTCGACGATGAAAACCGGCTCTAGATTCGAACCTTGCACTCGAGAAACGCGTCATCGCTGACATTGATTGATTTCGCTCGATAATGTTCGCATACTTAACAGTTTGTTTACGCACTTGGCACTTTATATGTTACAAACATAAAAAAATATGACTGATTATTTTCCATTGTTGTAATCAAGTAAACTCATCAATCAATCATATACCAGTAATCAAATAATTTAATTGTAATCAAATCCAGTTATTAAAATTTTCCGGGAAAAGGAAACGAGGAGATTCAATTTATTTTCCTGAAATGATGAAGTTCCTTCTCCTTATTCCTGTATTTGAGTAAAGTTTATCTTTCCCGAGATTACGTCGTCTTAACTTGTCAAGATCTTAACCGCAAAAAGTCAACCAACCAACTCGGTTAATACCGCTGTAGACGCAGTAATACAGACACGCATCCCAACAACTAAATATTTAAATTTCTTCGAAGCAACACATTTCAGTTTTATATGTTTAATTCTAGTCTTTTTGTTTGCGATTAATTACAGAAAATAACACGTTTTGTAGCGTTGTTTTTGTATTAGTAGCTACCGGTTTTATGTATTAAACATGCGTTACAAAAACAGTTGAATTGTTGTTGGATCGCATGTGTGTTACGGCCATTCGGTAAAAAATTTTAAAATAACAATCGTGTTGAAGAAAAAATTACCGATATTCTGCGCACTTTTGAATATAATTACAAGGGTAGGATATCGAATTAATGTATAATTAATGGGAGACATTTTTTTTGTTTATAAATACCTTAATTCCCACGTATACGTATACGAGACTTTTATTATAGGCGCTAGTCTTACGACAACAATTAATTTATTAAAGTTTATGACAGAAATTCGGGAGACGCCCGGACTCGAACCGAGGACCTTCAGCTTGCCGGGCTGATGCTTTAACCACTAAGCCACGGCTCCCCTGAACGAATAGGCGTCAACCGAATTTATCTGTCATTGTCGCCTATTCGTTCAGGGTAGCCGTGGCTTAGTGGTTAAAGCATCAGCCCGGCAAGCTGAAGGTCCTCGGTTCGAGTCCGGGCGTCTCCCGAATTTTTCTGTCATAAACTTTAAATTTATCAAACTTCAAAGTCATTCATATGACTTAAATTCTTTAAAAATTAATTTATTGTTATATTAACTAGTTGTTCCAGACTCAAATATGCCTATTAGGATGATTAAAAAAATGTTTTCCTACGGCTACTATGGAAAGTTTACATTTATGCTTTCAGTTGTCAAAGTTAAAGTTGATGTAAATGTTTGTCATATGAATGACTTTGAAGTACAGAGACAATGATAATTTTAAAGTTAATTTTATGACAGAAAAATTTGGGAGACGCCCGAATTCGAACCGGGGACCTTCAGCTTGCCGGGCCGATGTCTTAACCACTAGACCACATCCCACCTGGTGGGATTAGACATCGGCCCGGCAAGCTCAAGGTCCCCGGTTCGAATCCGGGCGTTTCCCAAATTTTTCTGTATTAAAATGAACTTTAAAATTAAAGTTGATGGTTACTAAGAAACAAGCAAATAAGGATTTAGTACATTACATAATAAGTCAGGAAAGTGATATTTTATTTGACGAAGCGGTTGTTTGAAATACGAGGCAGCAGACCGAGTGTTTTAATTCGCTGAGTAAAGTAAAAACATTTTCCTGACGTATCATGTATACTATTTTTTCTGAAACTGTTTAATTTAATCAATATTTAATCATAAATAATTCAAAATGTTTAATTTTTTTTATATGAATTGTATTTATACGAGAATACGTATCCAAGGTTACAACAAAAGTAACAGTTAGGTAAAATCTTTACCAGACTGTTTTGTATTTTACCAGACTATTATTTTTGTTGTAGCCTTGGATACGTACTTTACTTGACTATTTTTGTAAAAATCTACTTTCCTGACCAATTTTAGTATGGAAAGTAGATTTTCACCCAAAACGATCAAGTAAAGTACATATACAAGACTGCAACAAAAATAACAGTCTGGTAAAATACAAAACAGTCTGGTAAAGATTTTACTTGACTTTTTGTTTATTTTGTTATAACTTTGGATACGTAGTCTGCTGTCATTACGATTTATATAAAAAATTAAATAGTTTGAATTATTTATGATTAATTATTGATTAAATTAAACGGTTTTAGAAAAAAATACTATACATAATACGTCAGGAAAGTGTTTTTACTTGACTTACCGGATAAAAATACCCAATATCACTCTCCTGACTTATTATGTAATATACTATTATCGCGCGCTTAAAAGTCAAATTGAAGATATTTTCACTCATTTTGACTACAATATGATGACTTGTGAAGACTCAAACTGAATTTTTTGTTTATTTACTTCGATTATATATATTGTCATGGTTACAAATAAAACATGAATTGGTTGAACTTGGATTGAACTAACCGAATATAGTTATTTTCAATTTAAAAATACCTATTCTGATCATTTAAATCGTAGGAAAAATGTATTTATTACGAGCGTAAAGTGTCTTTATTTCTCTTGTACAGATACGCGAGTAATAATCAATGTACGCTCTTAATACACATATAACTGAATTATATTGAGCGCGTGATGATGATGGTTTCAAGTCCTAAAAGTACAGGTTTCAAACGCAAAAAAACCTTCCCTGTGACTATAATTCATGTTTACTAATATCTAAAGCCCCATTCACAACACGAAATTAGTGGTTAGTGTTAGTAGTTATGGTTAGCGTTAGAAGTTTGACATGTATACCTCTAGTAGCGTTCACAACAACGAACTTAGCTCAGCGCAGGTCTACGCTAATCGTGGTTAGCGTAGAAGTTTGTAAACTTCAAACTTTTAGTTAGTGGTTAACGGCACAGCCAATCAAAAACGAGGAGTAAAGTGACAGTTGGTTTTCTCAGTTTGAATTTTATGTAACGAAAATGAATCGAAGCACAATAAAAACGTTGTTTCTTGCAACTTTAATTGTGCAAATGAAAAGAAATAAAAAAACAAATACAAGATGGTGGGTTCGCCCAATCAACCAAAACCGAACAAATCAGGGAGACTGGGATAATTTGATTCAAGAAATGAGGTCATATGATGAAGACATGTTCTTTAATTACACCAGAATGACCATAGCTCAATTTGATTTGTTGTTAGAACTTGTAGGACCAATTTTAAGGAAAAATAGTAGAAGCAAACCAGTTCTACCAAATCAGAACTACAGACAAAATATCAGAACTCAAACAAACAAAACTGTAACTATTTGTCAAAATTTTAAGTTGACAACTGTGACATCTATTATAATTTCTTGTAATATCTATAATTTTCAAAAATGTGCACTACATTACCGGCAGAAACTTAAATTCGAAATCATTAATTTGGGACATTGTGAACGATGTATTTTAATCTATAACTACTAACTATAACCACTAACCATAACCACTAACACTAACTACTAATTTCGTGTTGTGAATGAGACTTAAGAGTGCCTAACTGATTGTAACGGTAATAATCCACTGAGATCTGAGGTGCAGTGCTGTCATAATTTTATATTTATTTTCCAGAGTGCGGGAAAAATTCGATCAATATTTTCAAGCCACACTGATATTTGTGTCATATTGTCACAAAGAATTTTAATTAATTCACAAATGAACGTTAATTTTCAAAGAATTACAATTACCTACTGGAAATACAACCACAAAGGATTCACAAACTTTTTTTACAATTACATAGAATTACTTACAATTATAAAAAAATTGTTTTGGTAGGTTCATCTTTTACGAAAATGTTGACTGGCGTTACTACGGTTAGAACTGATTAGTAACAGTTGACAAACTTTATTTTACGATGTCCAATGTTCTTAAATTATTTTTGATGAAATTTTGCTCACAGTTGATACATATTTTCGCAATTTCAATTGATATCTTTTTGACATGAATGATGCTATAATACAAAATATTTTCCAATATTTATTTCAATCACATTTCTCAAAAATAGTTCATGATATGAATTGTATTGACAGCAGACTACATATATATTTAAGGTTATAACAAAAAAAAACAGTCAGGTAAAATACAAAACAGTCAAGTAAAGTTTTGTACTTTACTAAACTGTTATTTTTGTTATAACCTTGGATACGTACTTTACTTAACTGTTTTGGTAAAAATCTACTTTCCATACTAAAACTGGTCAGGAAAATAGACACTTTCTTGCCGTTTGCGGGAAAATGTTATTTATATGCTTCTGTATCGTAACAACAACATTATAATCTTCAATTTGAGTACTATAATGACATACTTTCTTGCCTCTTGTGGGAAAATGTTATTTATATACTTCTGTATCATAACAAGAACATTATAATCTTCAATTTGAGTACTATAATGACATTTGTTATAGTCCAAGGACTATAATGAGGTTATTAATAGGTTACCATAGCTTGTTACCAACTAGAAATCGAAAATAGGATACTTAATTTTGTATAATAATTTTATATTTTTACTAATTTATGTCCATATATAAAATTTTGTACGTAATACGGATCCTAGTTAATCATTATCGTGAAGACTTCGGCTTCGCTTCGTTTGATAATAGGACCATTTTTAATTTCTTATTTTTTCTACATCAATAGGTAACTCAAAAATAACAAATTTTGAGTTGTGACAGTCTTATTGCAAATGGGCGATATGCTATTGATTACTTCCATCGCTAGCACAGTGGTATGAAGTCGGCCTGTGGATCCTGAGGTCCCTGGTTCGATTCCCACAGGCGACAAATTTTCATAATTTGAAAAAGCTATCCCTGTGGCTCCTCCACCACTAACATGTTTGGGGGCCGTGATTTGACGACCGGTAACCGCACTTCACGCGCAAAAATATATCACTTACCGAGATCTGCTTTAGCAGAGTGCCACACCCAGCAATGGGTAGAAGGCGTGATGATATATTTATTTATATTTTATTTATCGCTTTGAATTTTTTTTACGAGAATGATTATTTGTTTAATAAGCAAAAAAGTAGCAGATTTACTTGTCGTGTCTACAGTTTCATGAATCTAATCAAAACAATATATCTGCTTTTTTGCTGTGTTGAACACATATTTTATTGCCGATTGTTTAAAATTAATAAAAATTTGGTGAATATTTTCAATATTTTTTATGTTATCGGCATCATCTGTCATTATGTTGTTATGCATTTTTTAAGCGGTTGCTATGTAAAAATAAATTTGACGTTTATAATTTCATAAATATATTCAGCTTTTTGTGAATGTTGTCAATCACTGTTAATTAAATTTACCATATATAATGGAAAGGGACCAGGAAACGTTAACCCCAGCCGAGATTAAAGGAGTGACATTCAGTTTAAAATATATTTATTAAATTAAATCATAAATGTCAAATTGTTTATTTTGCCGTAGTAATACTTTTGTAACCTGTCAATTGTGAATAAAAGAACCGAAATCTCTCAGAGATAATAAATAAATATATCATCACGCCTTTTACCCATTACTGGGTGTGACACTCTGCCGAAGCAGATCTCAGTAAGTGATATATTTATGAGCGTTGGTTACTAGGCGTCAAATTACGGCCCCCAAAGATATTAGTGGAGAGGGATCCACAGGCGTAATTTTAATGTGGTGAAAATTGTTTGTCGGTTTTGGGAATCGAACCGAGGTTCTCAGGATCCACAGGCCGACTTGATACCACTGAGCCACCTATCTCTCTTAAAGATAATGAGAAATATACCTGGACAATCTTCGTCATCTCCTGGATGTCAATAACACCGTTGCCGTCGACATCGTACATGCGGAAGGCCCACTTGAGCTTCTCCTCGGGTGTGCCGCTCGACGTCACATCGATCGCCAGCAAGAACTCCTGTAACATACATCGTCATGAACATCGCACACATCGACATTACTTATTCATGTCTAGCTAACACCAGCCACAACTAGACTCCGTAGTACCATTCATGCCACGATAGATCCAGAACGAAAAGAAAACTATAAAAATTAGTGGTGCACAGGGATGTTAGACCCGTGTTGTCAGGCTATTGACGTAACAAGAAATATAGTTATTCCCTTCTGAAGTATTTGTTACTTTAATGAGAATTACAAGGTTCCAAAATTGGAAGCAGTAAACTCGTTTCGTAATATTAATTAACAGTAATTATGAAATTTTTGATATGGAAAGTTGTATTATTGATAACAGAGCTGGGCAAGCTACTTAAAAAAAGTAACTAAGCTACAGCTATTCTTTAAAAAAGTAGCTGAGCTACAGCTATAAGCTACATTTTGTAAAATATAGCTAAGCTACAGCTAAAAGCTTTCATTAAAGTAGCTGTTAAATTTTAAAGCTACTTTTTCAATTATTGTGAATTATTAAATTTGCCATTGTCATATGATCAGTAGATCAGTCTTTTGTTACAATGACTGTTAATAAATATAAAAAATCGCAAATAGACAAATGTACTGTTAATTTGTTATGCTATAATTCTTATTTATATCGGAAAAAAATAACAGTCACATTAACAGAAGACTCCTAAACAGTCAATGTTTAGTTCATCTAATATTTAATATAAAAGCAGGATAGGTTCAGAACAAGTGAAAAATAAAATATGTTAATAAATTTTACACTATATAATAAAATGTTATCCTACAGTTATAGAAAACAATAAAAAAGGTACAATTCAAATACAAAAAAAAAATATTAGGTATTTTCTAATGAACAGTGGTAGCTTTAAGCTACAAAAGTAGCTTTGGGCTACAAAAAGTAGCTTTAAGCTACAAAAAGTATCTTTAAGCTACAAAAAGTAGCTTTAAACTACAAAAAGTAGCTTTAAAAGTAGCTTCAGTTGTTATAACAATATTTTTAAGCTAATAGAAAAAAAAACATAGCTCGCTACAGTTATATTTTTTCACAGTTAGCTAAGCTACAGCTACAGCTAAGATAAACGTAGCTAAGCTAGTAGTTAAGCTACAAAAGTAGCTAGCTACTGCCCAGCTCTGATTGATAGTCATATAAATTTTATTTTCCTGCAAACAAATTCAGATACTATGTTACAACTGAGTTGAGTTGGACGTTCAACCATCTAAAATACACAATGTTGTGAAGCAACACTTGAAGTATTGGCACAAGAGCATTGGCCCACATAACTATGCTTTTATTTATCTTTTTCTAATAGTTGTGTTGTGACAATATAACTAATAAGTTTTTTTTATTTCGCACGATATGAAATACATGTAACATTACGCTGTATTCCATCAAATGAGAGGTGTATTCCATTTGCCACTTGGTTCATTTAAATCAGTTCAGATAAATTAGACAACATGATGAAATGAACTGAATTAAGCAAACTGATGCATTTATTGGGGTGAATTACTTCAAAATAAATTAAAATGAGTAATTCTAGTCCTGGAAATAAAGTCAGAGTAGTAATCCAGCGAAATAAATAAGTGATTTGGTTCAGTAAATGTAAGTTAGATCTGATCCAAATGGAATACGCCTAACGTATAATAATTAATCAAACAAACAAAAATATTATAATTTGTTCTTTTGTTTCTGTCATAGCACGCTGATTCTATGCGATTTTAATTAAATTAATGTCAATTTATTATGCATTATTATCAAAAACTTTGTAATGTGAGGGTATTAAACTTTGTAGTCGTTGAATTCAGAAAAAAATACTGCATCGAATAAGCAAATAAAATAAATAGGTTTCCATTTAAAATAAGAAAGTTGCATCCCGTATTTTGAGAATCACTGGTCGAACAAATGTTTTGTTAATAGTTTTATAATACACTTACAAAACGATATTTCTTTACTAATTTAATCAACCTTATAGATCTTATAGTTTTCGAGATAACAATGGTGACAAAACTAAATTGAACACTCAACCCAGTATATTAAAATAAGAAAAAAAATTCCTACATTTGTCAAAGTTCTACAAAATTACAGCACATTTGAATCAACTTATTAGATCATCATCAAAGGCTGGTCAGTTCAGCTTTAACCATAGACGTGTCTCGCTCTTTAGGAGCTCATCAGTATGGTGCGACCAACTATCCAGCTAGACCAACTAGGGGCTAGTGAACTTTGTACTATGTAAGCTGAACTGATATTATGATATTAAGAATACTAATGAAGGTATCATGCCATGAGAGCTACGGAGAACCATGCAGTGCCATCTACCGACAAAAATCGCAAACTGCTGAATAGCAATGAATAAATAATACAAAGACAAATTGTCAATTGCGATGTGGAACTGAAACTGAATAATATAAGAAAAAAAGGAAACCAATTTCTCACACTTGTCAAAGTTCCACAAAATTACACCCAGTATATTACCATAAATATTATAAAATATTAATTCATATTTTTATATTATTAAATACACAAAGCGTTATAAATGTTTATTTATTATTATTAATTTATAATAGTCATTTAAATAAATAAAAGAAGGCAGTTCTGATTATAAACTTATTTGTAAACAAAGTTATATGGGCTATTTCCCGTCCCCGTAGGATTGTTGGCTTCACAAAAAATGTTCTAATGCTTTGTCTATTTTGTATCATCGCAGAGTTGGACTGAAAGTACTCACTCTTTCCTTATCTACGATGAACCACTCGTAAAATAAATTCAAAATGATTTGCAACATTCAGTTCGGTTAAGCATAGCTTTTTTTATCAAAAAGAATATTGAAAGATATAAATAAATATTTGTTCTTTTTGAATACATCTTATCTCAATTTTTGTTTAGTCACTAAGAAACTTACGTAAATATATATTTTCTACAACAGGGAAGAAAATTGGCCTTTCTGTTCTTATTTAATGTATGGAAAGCAGGCAATTGTTTTTTATAGGGTATGTCATCACGTCCATGGATACACAAAAACTATCAACGTTTTCAAGCGAATTTCAAATTTTGAAATATAATATGAAAACCTTGAGCAGAAAGCGTTATTGAAAGGTTGATGTTGCATGAGCGAACAGCGATAGAGTACTTTCTGTTCCTATGTACACAAGAAATAACTATTTCTTGGGCACGTTTTCCAGATATAACACAAAACACAAACTTATAGTTTCCTAAATGGAATCAATATTCAAAAATACTTGCATAAAAATGTATATTTTTTTATGATTGGGTACTTGACAACCATTTTTTTATTAAGTCAGAAAAAAAGTAACAAATACAAATTTTAGATAATCTTTAATCAGCAAAATTAACATAATCTTAAAATTTTCCTTTTACAACAATGCAATTATAAGAATTATAATTATTTGAATAAATGCCCTAATTTCACATTTAAAAAAAACTACAGCGTGAACTTGTGCTATTAAAAGTGGAATTTACAATGATGGCTTAACTTGCGCGTATATCGCTTAAATACAGTTTAAATTTTGACAGGAATGTTAATTTCTCATAAGTGATTCGCTTTCTTAAACTAGATTTAAGAAATAAATATGGTTGATAATACTGGCCCTCAGTTTAACAAACAAAAAATAGCACATAAAAATAACAGTTACATGGTTGTCTACCAATTTCAAATTATAAAATTCCAGGAGATTCAAGGATTTCAAGATACATATATTACAAAAAAATCCGGGTAATTTCATAAAATAACTAACAAAATTTGTAGAAATATATTTTTCAGAATAAAAAAAAATTCTTCTACAGCAACACAAACGCTATGAATCATACAAAATTCAAACAAACACGAGTTTCAGTCAGGTAGTAGCGCCTTCAATATGATGTAAGTGTAACAAAAAAAAATAAAAATACTGCGAAGTTTATAGACTTATAACAGTACCAAAATAGAAAAAATTAACTAAGTTTACGAACAGTTTTTTTTATTTTTTTTTTTTATTTTTTTTATTTAAGGGTTTTTAGATACATCAACTACAATGGTTATTAGTATCTCTTACAATCTTATATCGTATGGTACATGTTAATTGTCTTTAGGTATTGTATTACATTTTCAATATTTTCAGTATTATTGTTTAGGGATTCGTCTATTCGGTTTGGGATGTTGTGTAATCTTCTTTCATTTTGGTATTTGGGGCAGACTGTAATTAGGTGTTCTATCGTGATTTGTGTGTTGCATGTATCGCACAATTCCGGTTCTGCTCTCTTCAAAATATGTTCGTGAGTCAGTTTGGTGTGGCCTATTCTTAGTCTGGTAATTACTATTTGTTGTTTCCTTGGACCAACAGGTTTCCATGGATCCGTGTTGTTCTTTATTCTTCTCAGTTTGTTATTTGTTTCTTGCCTCCATTTTTCTTTCCAGTTTTCTTTTATTTTGGTTTTTATATCTGTTTTGAGATCGTAGGGTTGGATGTTGTGTTTGAATTCTTCAGCATTTGCAGTATCTTTGGCTGCTAGATCTGCTTGTTCGTTTCCCTGAATTCCTATGTGGGCAGGGGTCCATATGAAGATTACATGTGTGTGGAGTTCTGTTATAATTCTGTTTAATTCCTTTTTTATGTTATTTATAATCGAGTTTTTTGTGTACAGTTTTTTTATGGTTTGGAGGACGCTAAGTGAGTCTGTGCATATTGCTACTTTTGAATGTGGTGTTCGGGTGTTTTGTAGGGAATGGAGGATCGCAATTGCTTCTGCTGTGAAGATGCTATCTTGGTTTGGTAGTTTGAACTTGTTTGTAGTTTGTTCCCATATTACCGCCGCTCCTGTTGTTTGTTCTGTTTTTGATCCATCTGTGTATGCAAAGCAGTAGTCTTCGTATCGACTGCATATATGGTTGAAGGATGACTTGTAGATGAGTGGGTTCGTGCAGTCTTTATTGTATTGTGTCAGTTCTAAATTAATATCTATTATTGGAGTTGTCCATGGAACGGGATTGTCTTGGTGGTTGTCGGCTATTACAGGTAAGGATATTTGAAGTTCATTGAGGATTTGGGTTATGTGGTTATGGAAGGGGGTAGTTTGCTTTATGTTTAGTTTTGTGTTGTTGTTGTGGAAAAAGGTTTTATAGTTTGGATGTGTGGGGTGGCTTGCTAGCTTAGTAATGTATGACAGAGTTAGCTGTTTTCGTCTAGTTTCTAGTGGCATTTCTCCTGTTTCTATTAGTAGACTTTTAATTGGACTAGTTCTGTAAGCTCCAGTTATGATCCGTAGCGCCGTGTTTTGAATTACGTTTAGTGTTTTTAGAATTGATGTTTTAGCTTGTGTGTACACTATGCTACCATAGTCTAATTTAGCTCTAACCAGTGCTTTATACGTATGCATTAGGACGTCCCTGTCTGCTCCCCAATCGTGATTTGCTAGAATTTTTAGGATATTGAGTCTTTGGTATGTTTCTTTTTTTAGCGAGTTGATATGCTCCTTCCAGTTTAATTTGTTGTCCAGTGTCATTCCTAAAAATTTTATAGTTTTGCTGTAGTTGATGTTTAGCCCTTTGATTGTTAACTTGGGTGAGGGTGGAGTGCGACGTAATTTTGAGAAATGTATCGCTTGTGTTTTTCCTATTGAAAATTTGAAACCCGTTTCGTTTTCCCATGTTTCTAGTTTGTTTATCGTTTGTTGGAGGTGTCTTTTAATCGATTCTATATTTTTCCCTTTGCAGTATATTGCCAAGTCATCTGCAAATAGTAATGTGTGAGCAGGGCGATTTATATGTTCTGAGATCTTGTTTACTGCCATTAAGAACAATGTTACGCTTATGACCGAGCCTTGTGGGACGCCATTTTCTAGACTTTTTTGTTCTGATTGTTGGTTTTGGAATTTTACCCTTATTTTACGATTTGTTAGGCAGTTTTTTATGAAGTGTAGTGTTTTACCTTCGACATGGTATTCTTTTAGGGTTTTTAAGATGTTATGTTTCCATGTTAAGTCGTATGCCTTTTCTAAATCGAAGAATACTGCAATCATTTGTTGTTTGTTTTGGAATGCGCTTTGTGCTTCTACGCTTATCTTTATTAGATGGTCTAGTGTTGATCGTCCTTGTCTAAAGCCACATTGTTCGTTTGTAATAATATTATTTGTTTCTAGAAACCACATGAGTCTTTTATTTACTATTTTTTCTAGGATTTTTCTAGTGTATTTGATAGTGCTATTGGTCGGTATGATTTAGGGTCTTGTTTATTTTTGTTTGGTTTTAGAACAGGGATTATAATGTTTTCTCTCCATTGTTCTGGGAAGCAATGTTCTGTCCATATTAAGTTGTAGATCTTTAGAAGATGTTTAAGGGCTTCTTCAGGTAAGTGCTTAATGATTTCAAAAGGTATTTTGTCTGGGCCTGGTGAACTATTGTTTTTGGATTCTTCTATAGCATTCAAGAGTTCTCTTTGTGTCAGTTCGTAGTTTATTTGGTTGAGTGGATCATCTTCTATTTGCAATTCGTTTTGTTCGGTGGTATTTTTAAATTCCAAAAATTGGGGATCGAGATTTTGATTGCTTGAGATGTCTTTAAAATTTTCAGCCATAGTGTTTGCGATTTCTATTGGTGAGGTTATTAGTGAGTTGTTGATTTTGAGTGCTTTTGTAGGGTTGTAGTAGGTGTTGTTTTTTATTTTTCGAATCTTGTTCCACACTTCTGTTGTGGGAGTGTCTGATGTTAGAGTGGAAACGTAGTTTTTCCAAGATTTCTTTTTGCTGTCCTTTATTATTCGTTTAGCAATAGCTCTAGTTTTCTTAACCATTATTAGATTGTCTGTAGTTCTGTTCTTTTTATAGTTGTACAGAGCTTTTTTGTTTTCCCTTATAGCTTGTTTACAGTCTTGGTTCCACCATGGTACTTTCCTTTTTTTATTTTGGGGTGTTTTCTGCCCTATATGTTTTTCTGCTGCTTGGTTGATTTGTCTTATAAAATTTTTAACAGCTTCGTTTATGTTTGTGTATGTTCTTTCTTCAATCATATTCATTTCTTTTGTAAATGAGGCCCAGTCTGCGTTTTTTAAGTTCCACTGTTTCTCTGATGATGTCGGTTCTGGAGAAAGGGATAGAATATTTGTAATTTTCAGTGGGAAATGTCCGTCTCTATATGTTTCTGACAGAATTTCCATGATGTAGTTAGGGGCTATTGAAGGATGGAGAAAGGCTAAATCTATGGTTGAAAAGGTGCCAGAGGATGCACATAGGTGGGTGGGATTTCCGTCGTTTAAGATATTTAGGTGACTGAAAGTATCTTCAATTATCTTTCCTCGCGCGTTGGTAGTGTCAGATCCCCATGCTGGGTTGTGCGCGTTGAAATCTCCTACGATAATATAGGGATTAGGTAGTTGATTGAGTAGTGCTTGTAGGTCTTGTGTATTTGGAGTGTAGTTTGGTGGAATATATATATATTGCAGATTGTATGTTGCTGCGGGTAGTTCAGACGACATGCGACTGCTTCTATGTTGGTTTGTAGATTTATTTCTTCTGAGTCTATAGAGTTCTTGACAATTATTGCCACTCCTCCACTAGCGTGTTCATTGGTTTCTCTATCTTTCCTGTGTATATCATAGCCTTTCATGTTAAATATTTTATCTGGTTTTAGTTTTGTTTCCTGTATGCAGAGGATATCGGGTTGGTGTTCTTGTATCATTATTTGGATTTCTTCTAGGTGTGCTGTGATGCTGTTACAGTTCCATGAGAGTAGTTCCATTTTTGTTTGATTAATTTATGTGTTTTGGTTAGGGGTTGTTAAGTTCGGGGTCTCGTTGAGGTGCTCTTCTATTTTTTTCTGTAGTCTGGTGAATCTGCTTTTCATGGATCGATGGTTCAGCTTTGGGTATGAGTCTTTCAGCATAGTTAATAAATTTTCTAGATCGTCTGTATACTCTTTTACCATAGTGATATGGTCTGTTGGTCCACGTAAATTTTCCATGAGGTCCGTAAATAGGTCGAAGTTAAGTGTGTATTTCGTATTATTTTTCCCTATGAAGTCTTTAATTGGGGCTAGCGCGACGTCTGTCGGTATTCCTTGGGTCGGACTTACTGATCGGTTTTGGCTTGTGTTTCTCTTTTTTTTTGGATTTTGTATTTGACTTGATTCGTACTCTAAGGTGTTTGTTTCTGATGTTGTTGCCTGATGATAATCTGTTCTGGCTGATCGCTTTTTTTGTGTTTGTGATAAGCGAGATTCCGTATCCTGTTGTTGGGGTTTAAAATTTGTATTCTGGGTCTCTTGTGTCGGTGTATTGTTTATATTTGAGGATTCTAGGTTTGTTTGGGTTTTTTCTTGTGTAGCAGGTAGGTTTGTAGGGTTTCCAGGACATTTTTTTGCAAGATGTCCTTCTTTTTTACAAATATAGCATGGCGGGTTATCTGTTGTTAAAAAGATTTTGTAACTCGTTTCATCGTGTTCAATAAATAGAAATTCTGGTATATTTTCTTTTTCCGTTGGGGTTATAAATACTTGCCGTCTAAAGCTAAGTACATGTGAGAATTCGCTGTCTTGTGTACTTGCTTTCAAGAAATGTAGTTGTGACACTGGATTCAGTTTAGCTTGTTTGAGGGCATCTATGAGAATAGTGTGTGGGACTGATGGGCATACATTTGAGATGACAAGTCTAAGCGAGGGGGTAATTAATCTTCTTATATTTATTTCATTATCTTTTATGTTAGCTGTAGGGTTTGTCATGATTTTATCCACCATATCTTTTGAACTAAGGTATATACAAACTCGATTATTTGATATTCTGGAGATAAATTTAATGTTGCTAGGCCCTACGATGTTTCCTATGCATCTTAAGTATTCGATATTTTGTATTTGTTCAATTGCAGGCATAATAATTGCTTGATTTTTGTTTGGGAACAATTCTGTCTGTTTTAGCTTTGTTGAGTAAGATTCTTTTGTTTGCGATTCTGACATCTTGTGGGTTGATTGATTACTTCTGTAGTCAGAAGTAATCTGTATTATCGGTAGTTGTGTTTTGCTACTTGTCAGGAGGTGTTGTATCAATTAGAGACATTACTAAGCAGGTAGGAATCTGCTTTGATTAGCGCTAGACAGAGGAACTCTGCTAGTAGCCAATAGATGTCGCTAGTGGGGTGAGTGAACTAGGGATAGGTTATGATTGAGCACGTGTTAGGTGAGGGAAAATGTGTGAAGGGAGGTTAGATTTTATTTCCAAGGGATTATGATTAGTTAGAGATGTGAGTTAGAGGAAATTAAGATGAAAAGGTCAGTATGATCAGATTTTTATGGAAAAATAGATAATAGTAATTTGACACTTACATATATTCAGTACTGCCAACCACCAAAAAAACGAACAGTTTTGAAATCGTTTTTAAAACATTTTAAATTCTAAAAACGCTATGTACAGTGTCAAATTGGTTGTGAGTTAACTCAAACCAAAATCAAATTTCCTGGGTTTGACTTGAAAACTAGTTTCAAAACTAATCACGTAAACATGTAATTATCAGTTTTGAGATGGCGCATACGTACTTTGCAAATATTTACCGCCTTGATGATGTTACTAATCTACAAATAAACTGATAGTTGTGTCCTTTGTATTTACATTTTAAATCAAATTTAAAGGTTTATTTATGACAAATATTATGAGGTTATATCTTACTTATATTTGTTATTTAAATCAGCCGAATCAGAGCTGGGCAGTAGCTAGCTACTTTTGTAGCTTAGCTACATTTACCTTAGCTGTAGCTTCAGCTTAGCTAACTGTGAAAATATATAGCTGTAGCTTGTAGCTAGCTACTTTATTTTCTATTAGCTTAAAAATAACAACTGAAGCTACTTTTAAAGCTACTTTTTAAGCAGAAGGTCAACAAAGTACGCATGCGTACAAGCTAAACCCACACAAAATAATTATTTGTTGCCGGTTCTAACTGGCTCTAATACGCAAAAATACACAGTAGGTGCCAGATGGTATTTGCTATTTTTGATATTTATGTATATAATAGTAAATTAACAGTCATTATAACAAAAGAATGATCATATGACAATGGCAAATTTAATTATTTCACAATAATTTAAAAAAGGAGCTTTAAAATTTAACAACTACTTTAACAGAAGCTTTTAGCTGTAGCTTAGCTATATTTTACAAAATATAGCTTATAGCTGTAGCTTAGCTACTTTTTTAAGTAGCTTGCCCAGCTCTGAGTCGAATGCAGATGTACCAAAACTATTTTTAAAACCGATCTGTACACCTGTTTTTAAAATTGTATGTAAACAGTTTCACGTAATTTTGACGTAAAACTAAAACCATTTTAAAAATTGCATGTAAACTTAGTAATTATAACAATACAAATAGGTTTTTTTAAAAGAAAGTAATAAACTACTATTATTCTTGTATAGAAAGTTCGAAACTGGAAATGCGCTGTCGGGCTCGTGACGTAAACGTTGTTGTACAATTTTTATTTTGTTTCCCGCTGATCAGAATATTCACAGATAAATGCACATCGTGCTATTAGCAACGGCAAAACAAAATAAAACAAAATCCTCTTGTACATCTATTTCTAGTTTAGTATTTTAATCAGACAACAGGATAATTAAAATTTTCTATACGTCTTTCAAGAGCAAAACGAGTACGCTGTTAAGGGTGAAATATTCGTGCAATTTGCTAAGCGAATAAATGAAATTATTATGCAACAATGAACGTGAAATTACGAATTCGATGAAATGCAAATACACGGTCGCACGCCGTTCAAAATAAATGAAAGTCGAGCCTGATTAAATTCCCATGGGCGAGAAATCAATACGTGGATGAAAAATATTCTGTCAATATATCACGGAATTTGAATTGCCAAGTACGGAAAGGGTTCGTTCAGCTTATATTGTAAATGATATTTCTCCTTCAGTTTCTGTGTTTTTGAATTATTACTGCTGTCACTTGGAATATTCTATATTTTAAAATAGGCCCATTTCCATAAATATATGGCAGATTTCTCAGCCATAATTTAATTTTTATCTCTTTCTACTCGAAATACAATAAATTTTAAAATATGGATGATTATGACTAGTCTAAATCGTGTTTAAATAATAGGTAGTATGGTGATGTGGGTAGCATTACGGCATTCGAATTCGGAAATCCATATATATATATATATATATATATATATATATATATATATATATATATATATATATATATATATATATAAGTTAGCTGACTCTCCAAGAATATGATTCCAGGATCATATAACATCATATGTAGAATCTTGTAAGGCGGAAGTCAGTCAGATTCTGAACCCTGTGTGATAAGCACATACAAATGTACACTATCTGTATCTTAACTTTTGAACTATAACATTTTTATTTGTTGTAATAGCACTAAATAAATTTTTTTTAAAACATTAATTGAAAATCAATTAATTTAACTGGCGCAGTGATGTGTGTGTGTGTGTGTGTGGATGGATGTGTGTCCGAGTGTGCAATATCTCTTGAACGAGATAAGATTTGTTAATGAAACTTGGTAATTATAAGTTTCATGAAAATACGAAGAGCTGAGTTGATTTTGAATGAAATTGAAAAATCGGAAGAGGAAGTTTACTAGACACACAAAACAATAAATTCCATTTATTTCAAAAATGGAATCAGTTACGTAAAAAAGGTTCAAATAAAAGATGTTAGTAAAAATGTTTGCAACATAAAGCGTTATTTGCAATTTTCCTGTATATGCGTCTAATTTTGAGAAAAACTAATTTTTATATTTAATAATATATTTCAATAATCATAGTAGCAAAAGAAACAAAAAACATCAATTTTAATTTTCGCTTTATCTAGTTATATATGTCTTTTTTCGGAAAAACAAATACATCATTAAAATGGTCAACTAATTTGGCAAGTTTGCCTAAATTTAATCGACTTTGTATCTCACCAGATACCAAGGGTTAGGCTCGAAAAACGTTCATATATTCTAAATATTAAATATGCAGTGTATAAGAAAGTCGTGTGGTTCCCACACCAGATTTTTTTTTCTATAATTAGAAGTTTCCCTAATTCGAACATTTTCTCCTGTCCTTTGAGATTTGAGTTTCCATTGTTTTCGTACAACTAGTAAAAACGTGCTGTAAATGTATTATTTACATATTACTATTAGACTGATTTTATGAAGTTACAAATTATTTTGATAGACGTCCATCTTGATGCACAAATTATTTAAAATTGAGCATCGAAAGTTAAGTCAAAGAACATATTTTCCTGAAGCACAAACTGTGACAGTCATTTGTAGTGATCTAATTAAGGCGTGATTTGCTAATAACATAACAAAATAGCGTGCTGAACACGTAAACACTCGTCAGTATTAATTTGTTTAACGCGTTGTCTGCCGACTTGTTGACAAATCGGACTGGTTTTAAAGTTCCACCGTAACGAAGTTATTCCCCGCACCCGCCAACTTTCCGTCTCGAAGTCAGCTCTTCACAATGTACGAAAGTATTTTTAGATTTCATGACTTTTATATGGCGATTTTATTACACCTGAGACTGTTAAATGCTTCTTTATGGATTTTTAATGACATATTTTATATACTTTCGGATTTATTACTGTTTGATATACCTGTATGATAATAGATTTGGCGGAGCACATCAAATCGTTATTTTCGTTCACTTCATTACTTTTATTAAAAGATTATCTAGAAAATATATATTTTCCGCTGTCAAACGGTCCCAAATTTAAACAGAGCAATGCTTCAAGTGATAGAATATTAAATTCTTTACATTTTATATTTAAAGCACTATAATTTCAAATAATTTGGGAATATTTAACACCGTATAATATCCGTCCTATTTTGTAACAAGCGCATTATCGATTTGTTGTAGAATATTAGTAATTAGTTTACATGTGCCGTGAGATAATATAAATTGAAAAAACCTGATCTAGACCTAAAAGAGTAATTTATCCGGCAGTACGGTGATGTAGACAGCGTTACGAAATTAAGAACTTCAAATCTTAAAACGTCTTTGACTACTTGTAACTTTAAAACTAGTACATCCATATATATGGATTCGGTTTCAAATTATTATTCAGCATAATTTAGAAAGTAAGTAAATACATTTTGAAAAGTTTGATCATTAAATAAAATGTTGATAGCAGAAAAACTGAACCAATAGGTCATAATCCAGAACTCAATAGGTACCAAGAATAGCTAAAATTGTACAAACTTTACAATCCCCCCTATTCTATAACTGAATCATTATCTGTTACTGATCGATAAGGGAATGACAACCTCTATTTTTCCTGATTACTCAATAGACCAACACCACTTCGACTTTCTGTGATTAAAATAATTTATTGTGTTCTTTCTATTTTGTTTTTATGAATTTTGATTTCGTATGAAACTACTATTATAAAAAATATTATTTTTGAACTACATTTTTTACGAAACTGTCATTGAGTTATTATTACATATTTTGGGGCGGCATTTCTTATATTTAGTTTTAGTTGTTCACTTCATAAGTTTACTATTCGATTTCTACGAATTATGAATTACTATATGATTTCGAATATTTTTCTGCATCGTCAAGTCAATGTAGGGTTGAAAATATTATCTCGAAAAATTCCTTTATTACTGCCTAATTTAAATATGCCATCCAATGGTAAAAAAGTTCCCCACCTATAGTTTGTCTCTATTACAATTATTTATTTATGTTTATTAATTTAATGGGGTGATGGCTCAGTGGTTTCGTGTTGGCCTGTGGATCCCGAGGACCCCGGATCGATTCCCACAGCCGACAAACAATTTTTACCAATTTAAAATTACCTGTGTGGCTCCCCCACCACTAACATTTTTGGGGGCCGTGATTTGACGCCTGGTAACCGCACTTCACGTACATAAATATATTACTTACCGAGATCTGCTTCGGCAGAGTGCTACACCCAGTAATGGGTAAAAGTCGTGATGATATATTTATTTTATATTTATTTTTTTAATTTATAAAAAGCACCATTTGATTGACTTAGAAAGGGCGGCAAAAGCTCTATGTACGCCACTGCTTAATCCAGAATAATAACTTAATTCTTCACATAAAGTAATTAATTCAACATAGTAGCTAATGCTAAAACAATATCAAAATTACAAAATTTTCAGTTAACTTTACGTTTACGAATCCACCGCTCGTCAGTCATTAAACTTCTATGAAACAGCAAAGCTGCTGCTACTGCTGCATCCGCCAAAACTTTTAATGAAATCAACACTAACTCAATCGAACTGCGCAGCGATCCACGGGCGAGCAAAGCAATTAGTCGTCAAATGCGCGTAAATGTCGTAAATTTTCAATTCAATTACGACAGACATACTTTCAGCGAGCATACCAATGTTGTGATATTCCTGAATACACGGAGCATAGTTGTGTTTAATGATGAAGGCGACACGCCGCGGCCAAGCAAGTAACTAAGTAACTACAATGGTTTGTTATCGCAACACCAACGACATCTATTCTCTGAAGTGACAGTTTGTTTGCTACGCTTTATCTTAAGATATCCTTGAAAGGACATGCCATTTTTACCGACTGACCATTCTAAAATTATTCCACTATCATATACTCGTATAATGTATGAGAGATGTTCAAAAAGTAATGAGAATTTTGTAATAACATTTTATGTGCAAATGTATCAATTTTTTACTCACTTAAATTTACTTTTTTCGAACTTTCTTAGTAAAAATTGAGAAGAGTTTTTTTATTCACGTTTTTTATTACTTGAGGGATGAAAATATACTCCTCAAGTGGTTTAATAACCGAGTTGCATGAGCTGTATATGGCTAAGCATTCCACATATATAAATATATAAAAATAAAATAAATATATCATCACGCCTTCTACCCATTACTGAGTGTGGTTCTCTGCCGAAGCAGATCTCGGTAAGTGATATATTTTGCGCGTGAAGTGCGGTTTCCAGCCGTCAAATCACGCCCCCCAAAGATGTTAGTCATGGGGGAGCGACAGGGATAGCTTTAAAAATGGTGAAAATTGTTTGTCGCCTGTGGGAATCGAACCAGGGTTCTCAGGATCCACAGGCCAACTTGATAGCACTGAGCTAGCTACCCCATATATATATATATATATATATCATTACGCCTAATACCCATTGTTGGATTTGGCACTCTGCCGTAGCAGATCTCGGTAAGTGATAGGTATATTATGCTCGTGAAGTCAGGTTACCAGGCGTGAAATCACGTCCCCTAAAGATGTTAGTGGAGGGGGACCCATAGGGTTAGTTTTAATGTGGTGAAAATTGTTTGTCGGCTGTGGGAATCAAATCCAGGTACCACACATATAAATATTCTTGCTTGATAGGTATTTATGTAATAAGTACATAATGTAAGACTTTATTGGACGAATCGTAGTTTATGTTGCATACAAAGTTTTATGTTCGACTGCATTGGAGATGATTTTTTTCTTAAAATACGTTTATGTGATAAAAATGGTTGAGTATTTGTTGTTGCTTTTGTTTATCAATATTATTTATAATTATTAACTACAAAACAAGATGAAAAAAGTGTTCATAATATTTCAAAACTTCAAAGAATTCCAAAACAAGTAAAAGAAATTGTATTAAATACAAAGAAATTAATTAATAAATTAGTTAGAATATTTATTTTAAGTATTATTTTTTGAAATTGACAGAAATTCAATTTTGATATTTTATAGTACTAGTCCAATAAATAAGTCCGCGAACATTCACAACACATTTCTAGATGTGTTTCATTTTTATATTATTCATTTATGTTTTTGCATCGCTTGCGATCAATCTCTTGGAGCCCTAGATAGAAACAAAACTAATTTATATATTTATTTATGCTACTCTGTACAACAGAAACCTAATCCCAATTACAGTATAGAGTCCGGATTTATCGAGCTGCAGTGAGTTAGTTCATAAATTTTTAGCATGAGTGGGATTCAAACTCGGGATCTACGGTTTTATTTATTTATTTAAACATACACTGCCCGACAGGTAAACCCAATTAGAGGGCAGGAAAATACAAAAGTGACAAAAAAAAAATAATTCAAAATTTATAATCAAATAGTTGACTAAATATAAAAAGTTAATTATCTCGATAAAATAGAATAAAAACGTCTTGGATTATATTGGAAAACATCAACATTGCCAAATTTAGACTGATAAATTAGACACATACGATGTATTTAAATACAGTAAGCCTACCCCCATCGTCGTACTGCCAGACAATAATGGATATATTATTTAACTCAATGAAAGATCACAACAAGCATCTTTTAAATCATTCTGAACTGTGAAAATTAACCCCTCTCTATGTTTCAAAATAAAGCATGCGAACACAAACAACTTCTCCTCACTTCCTCAACCCCCATCGTAGATTATAATAGCCTCTATTAGAGAACATTTGCTTACCTTAAAGTCGATGTAACCATTTTTATCCATATCGAAAGTACGAAAAACGTGATCGCAAAATTCTTCTGCATTTCCAGAAGGGAAGAACATCTTGTACATATCGACGAACTTGGCCGGTGTTAATCGACCATTGGGACAATCTTGCTGCAACAAAAAAACATCAAAAACATTACTAAAAGTTAAAGACAAATTGCTGGCTGGTTATTCATTCCAGCAGCAAATAGAGAAATGGTAGGTATAGGTTGTTCTTTCTGTTGCGTGTCAAATTAAATACGTCCGCTCGCAATTTATAGCTGCATGCAGCTGATAAGATCCTATCAAAGTTGGAATTTTCTTACTAGGAAATAATGAAACCTGGAAAGTTAAGTGGTATTTTCAGACGTGATTTCATCGGCACGGGAATTGAAACGAGTAAAGAAACTTTACTGAAATTACTGAAAAAAGAGGATTATTGTAAAACACGACCAAAATTACTCTTTCATATTTTCAAACTAATGAAAATGTTAAAGAAACTTTGCTTTTCAGTATTGTGTGGGTAAATTGGAAATATCCAACAAAATAACATCGCAATATTAGTTATATTTTCCAAGAGCTATTTCGAAAAGATACATCGTAATAGTAGCAACAAATCAGGAGTGTTTCTTAATATTTTCAAGAAAGGGTTTCGCCTTTACTGTTTATTTTAACTCCTCCCACTTGTTTTTTATTTCTTCTTCTTCAATGGCACTACAGCCCAAATCGGGCCTGGGCCTACCGGGCACACCGAGCCGCAGTTTTTACGCTGCCGTACTGCCGGTTTCCGTAGTCGATGTTACTTTTTAAGGCATATGTATAGGTGACTAGCTTATAACGCCCGAGTATGATTAATACAAGTAACTGTATTTTTTATTTTAATGACAAATCATACTTTGTCGACAAGCGGATTCGAACTGACGAACCTTGGTTTGGGTGACGTCACAGCATGCTAAGAGATGTGCATTAACACGCTCGACCACCGCGCCTGTTGTTTTTAGTTTAGTATTTACATTAAATGTCAGTGTTACTCTTTTGACACTGAATTTCTATCATTCGATCTATATTGTTCTATAGGAAACATGGAAAATGAGATTTTAAGTTCGATTTCTCTAAGAATATTTTTATGATTGTGATTGATCTGAATAAACATCAAAACGAATACAGGTTTAAACGATAAAATTAATACGAAATTTGTTATTTTGATCTTTCTTTTGTTTATGACATTTTGAACTCTTTTCAATTAATATGCCCTTGGCCACATTGTAAAGCATCATATACCCCTTATCAATTGTTAATATAATTTATTATTAGGTAAATATAACTATTGCTAAGCTAAAATAATATTTTCTGAGTATAAAATATATTTGCTCAGTAAAACTACCTATTATTACCATTGGAAAACTATTTGTAACCAGTAAAATCCATGAGGAGTTGACCAATAAATATAATGACTCGATCAGTAAATACGAGTATATTACTACTCCAGTAAAATCATGATTATCTTAGTAAATATAGTAAAATATTAGTACAAATATTGATTTATATAGTAAAAATAAAAAAAAACGATCATTAAATATAAGAACTCTACAGTTATATACAGGTAAATATGATTTCACATTAAATGGAAGCTGAATTATATATGTTACTATGTAAATGTCGGAAAATGGGTATATCCTAGGATTTACCAATTTTATGTGGTAAATATACGAACAATTATTGTATAGTTAATATAATTTCGGAGTTAATTTATCCAAGTCTCATACATTTATTTGAATATTCAATAGGTTTTTGAGAAGAGTCGTTTTGCTCGCGTTTTAAACAAATAAATTCTAAGCCCACTGAACGCATGCTCTCCACAAGTAAGCTCAGATACTTATTTTTGACAATTGTTCCTGGACGAGGAGTGATTGTTTTAATAGGCATATTTTTATTTTTCTGGTAGAGTTGTTATTATTTACTGGTCGTGTGATGATTTCTTATTGGTAGAGACATTATTTGTTACTGGTCGAATCGAATGAATATTTCGCTGGAAGAGTTATATTTATTGCGGGATTCATTATTTGTACTGAAATTGTTGATATTTAATTACTAAAAAAAACAAAACAAAATTATACTGGCAAATATATTTTTATAGTTAAAATTTTATTTACTGCTCAAATATATTATTCACAGATAATGAAATTGTTTTTATTTTAATGGTAAATAATGTTTTTTTACGGAT
Source organism: Pterostichus madidus (assembly GCA_911728475.2). Lineage (NCBI taxonomy): Eukaryota > Metazoa > Arthropoda > Insecta > Coleoptera > Carabidae > Pterostichus > Pterostichus madidus. The sequence goes on from OU452306.1 coordinate 31,409,261, forward strand.
CATATAAATTGTTCCCAAAAATAACTGGTATAACTTTTGTATTTGAAATTTTGCATATTGTCTGAATTTTATACTCTATATACTTTAGAGCTGGGCAAGCTACCTACTTAAAAAAAGTATCTAAGCTATAGCTACAGCTAATCTTTAAAAAAGTAGCTGAGCTACAGCTATAAGCTACATTTTATAAAATATAGCTAAGCTACAGCTAGCTTTCATTAAAGTAACTGTTCAATTTTAAAGCTACGTTTTTCATTAATTGTGAATTAATTAAATTTGCCATTGTCATATGACGACTGTTAATTTACTATTATGTACATAAATATAAAAAGTCGCAAATGGACAAATGTACCGGTAATTTTCAATGCTATAATTTTTATTTATATCGGAATAAATTAACAGTCACATTAACAGAAGACTCCTAAACACTCAATGTTTAGTTCATCTATTTCATACAAAAGTAGGATAGATTAAGAACAAGTGAAAAATAAAATATGTTAATAGATTTTATACTAGATAATAACTTGTTATCCTACAGGTATAGAAAACAATCAATAAGGTACAATTCAAATACAAAACAAAAATAAATAGGTATTTCTTAATGTACAGTGGTAGCTTTAAGCTTCAAAAAGTATCTTAGGGCTACAAAAAGTAGCTTTAAAAGTAGCTTCAGTTGTAATAACAATATTTTTAAGCTAATAGAAAAAAATAGTTCGCAACAAGCTATAGCAATATTTTTTCACATTTAGCTATGCTACAGCTATAGTTAAGGTAAACGTAGCTAAGCTATAAAAGTAGCTAGCTACTGCTCAGCTCTGATGTCGGTAACATAAACATAAGTAATTTATTGTTGCAACTGGTTATTAGTACCCCTAGTAACGCGTCATTTTCTTTTATATTTTTGTCGGCTTAATAATTGATGCCGTATTACAAGTAAAGATATTTTTAGAAATATATTATTAACATATGATTAAATAAATAAATATATAAATATATCATCACGCCTTCTACCCATTACTGGGTGTGGCACTCTGCTGAAGCAGATCTCGGTAAGTGATATATTTTTGCGCGTGAAGTGCGATTACCAGTCGTCAAATCACGGCCCCCAAACATGTTAGTGGTGGAGGAGCCACAGGGATAGCTTTTTCAAATTATGAAAATTTGTCGCCTATGGGAATCGAACCAGGGACCTCAGGATCCACAGGCCGACTTCATACCACTGAGCTAGCCATCCCATGTAATTAATTTTGAATATTAACATCCTTTTGTCCTAAAAGTGCGGCCTTGTGCGCTACGTTGTTTATAAAATTTACCGACACCGCTGCAACAAATTTCAGAAAGGAAATAAGGTTGACGTGGAACATTTCGTTTAATATTATTCTTAAAATAAGATTCCGAATGGAATACTACCGTTAATATTTCATACAACTATTAATCAAGTAAACTGAACGAAGGCTCGAATGTAATAGAATATAATGTCAACATTGATGGATATTTATTCATTACTTTATGGAATATTTATTGAATCGATTTTGTATTTTGATTCGGTGACGTGAAACACTAACCCATCATCGAGAAATGCTTCTAATAATTTATTTTTTCTAATTCTCATAACATATTTACTTCATACTTTCTTTGAATCCTTGACGTGGTACAAATGCTACAGTTTTTCTACACATTAGTTTTCTTTTTACTCGGAAAATTCTCACCGAAGTCAACGACATTTGACCTTGTATTAAAGCTCTCAATCTATATTAATTTTAATTAAGGTGATTGTATAGTCAACTCAAACCACCTAAGAGTTTGTGAAATAGCGAAAAGGTGGACTAAAACTGCACTTCTTATATTCAACTATTAAGAGATGGCGTTGATCACGATATGTCAAACTTGAGACAAAGGTACACTTGGTCTCCATAACCTTGTATTTCTCTATTTCTTCTTTTATTTTGTGTTTGCTAGTAGTAACTTTTTCTTAATTTATATTGAATTTAGTTCTGTGTTAGTTGTAGTTTTAGAGCTAGTTTTTCAATCACCGATTAATGTTAATCATGATTAAATAATAATGGTAAGTATGGTTTCAATTATTATTTAATCATGATTAACGTTAATCGAGAGTAAACCGGCGATTGAAAAATTGGCCCTTAATATTAGTTTCATTTATCGTTTAATTTTCAGGTACAAATTGAAGTATATAGTTCATAAATTCTTTTAATAGTGTAGGTTTTTCTTAGTAGAACTTAGTTCTTTACGTATAAGATTAGTTAATTATATTTTTATTACTTGAAATTTTGAAGTTATTAAGCCGAAAAATTTGTTTAAAAAAGGAATCAAATAAATGATCCAGGAGTATTGGATAAATGGCTTTATTGAAGAAGTTAAATTATTAATTAAATAATAATGACGACGTTTCGAACACTAGTCTATGTTCATTATCAAGTTTTTATTACCTTTATAGTAAATATAAGTTCTACCATCATCCATTTTGATTTACTTTTCAAGTATTTAGTTATTAGGTCAGTAGAAAACTATACCTTTGTCGTAGTTCCAATTTTCGCCACTATGAGCGCGTTCTTATTTAAAAATTGCACATCACATAAATGCGCTGTATGTTGATCCTTATTTCTGTAGCTGAGTGTACATGTGGCGCAACCCATTGCGACTGAAACGCGCGGCATACACTATTTATGTAAAACATGAGCTTTGTTTTCCTGTGAAAATGGGTTCCTGAACCTATTTTTTATTACTATTATTATTTTTTATGAAACTAGATGATAAGCTATGACGATCAGTGAAAACGCTGGCTAAAAATTCTTTATATTACAAGATAAATGATTTTTTGAAGTTTTGTGTTGAGGTTGTGACGTCCCAAGTTCAGTTCAGTGGTACTTAACTTGTTTCGTTCAAAGAATGCAAATAATATATGATTGATTTCTTGAAAAATAATCTTACTATGTTGAAAATCATATTTTATAGAAGTAGCAAGCCCATGAAAATGAAATTAAATTATAATCATAAATATACAATGTGTTGAACATGTTCATACCAGCAAACGACGAACAGTTTGAAAAATCAGTGTTGAGATGTCATATTTAATTACGTTCTACTCCGCAAATGTCTCTTATTTACCACGCGAAAGTACTTGTGGCCAATGAGAGCCTACCGGATGTCACTAAATTTATAATCGCTTACATCTCTGATGTAAAACATTATTTTTAACTAATAGCTATTATTCAATACATATTTTATGTTTTCATTCTTCATTCTTGTTATTTTGATTATGGTTCCGGAGTCCATTACAATAAATATTTATGATAATTGTGATTGTAAATAGTTTATAATTTTCTGGAAGATGAAGTGATTTCTTTTCTTTTGTCTAATACCAGTTTCGCAATAGACATTTTGTCTTTTGTTTTATTTCAATAGCTGTCAAGCAGTTTGTGATTTTGTCGGTAGATGGCACCACGAGTGGCTCCATAGCTCTCATGTCATGTTACCGTTGTAGATAGGTTAACATCAGTCAGTTCAGCTAAGTCGGTATCACAATCCACTATTTCCTAGTTGATCTAGTTGGATAAATGATCGCACCATATTGATGAGTCCGGAAGGACGAAACGCGTCTATGGTTAAAGCTGAACTGACCAGCCGTTTGTTGATGACCTGAGAAGTTGATGCAAACGTGCTGTAAAACCTCTGTGGAATTACGAGACAAGTGATGGAAATTTGTTTTCCTATTTTTTCTTATTTATTAATACCAGTTTATTTAAATTTTTGTGTTAATATTTGAATCATAAATACAATTTAGATAAACTATAAACGAAGAAAAGATAAATTGTAGAGAAAGATGAACAAAAGTGGCATTAGATAAAGTTGTAGATAAGCTTTAAAAAAAGTACCTACGAGCCCTATCTCACTTCAGTTGACTCGAATCTTATTTTTTGTTTAAAATTTAAATAATACTAAGAACGCAGGTATCTGATATATACTAAATTCTACAATTAATTTTCAACATTTTTAACTAAATTTAACATGAAATGTACCTTAGACACAAAATGTATAGCAGTATAACTAGCAATTATTTTTTTTAGAAAAAACTAATTCTATATGCTAATGAACTATCATGGTTTTTATCTTGTAGACAGCTTGAAAAATGAAATCAAAGTAACTTATTATTTAAAACAAACTTTATTATTATACAGTTTTAGAAAAAAACGAAAAAGTTTGAGTTAATATAGAAATGTTTACGTCCTGTTCCAATGGCTGTCATTCCAAGATGTATGTATCGATTGACTTCAAATTTTTATTTTTTTTTATATTAAATATCTTTAGGACACTTCAGCAACGAGGCTATTAGTGTCCTTGGTACAATATAGTTTAGATTTATATATGATGTTTTATTTCTATATCACGTAAATAATCTAGTGTATGTGTTATTGTGGATTGGTTATCTGTAAGTGTCTCTTTTAGTGTTTGCCGTATTTGATTGTTTTGTCTTTGGTTTTGATATTTGTTACAATCTGTAATAATGTGTTTGACTGTTAGTGTTGTCTGGCACTGTGTTGGGTCGGTCTTCAAATTTTATCGGTGTATTAACAACACACTAGTACTCGTATATGTGTCATTAAAATTTCATTTAATTCTCTTGCATACTAGACGAGAAATAAAACTGCAAAATAAAACATCAAACGAAAAAATAAGATTCGGGTCAACTGATGTGAGGCAGGGTTCGTATATCGTCTCGCCTTTTCTCCAATTTTGCAAATGATTGCTTCACAATGTTACGCAATTGTAGATTTAGATTTATGACACATTCCCAGAGTTTATTATTTCAGCAATAATTCAACTCATGTCACTTTTCTCATATTACATCGGATAAACAGGAAGCAGAACTATTAGCAAATAGATAAACTTTTATTTACCTTCATTATCTTCGAAATGGTGAATACTTGTATAAATATTATAATTTTAATCAAATAATCCAGTCAATATAAATAAAAATGAATAAATATATCATTACGCCTTTTATCCATTACTGGATGTGGCACTCTGCCGTAGCAGATCTCAGTAAGTGATATATTTATGTGCGTAAAATGCGGTTACCGACTGTCAAATCACGCCCCAAAGATGTTAATTGTGAGGGAACCACAGGGGTAGTTTTAATGTGGTGAAAACTGATTTTCCACTGTGGGAATTTAACCCGGGTTCTCAAATTCATAGGCCACCTACCCCATACAAAAATTAAATCACTCCTCCATAATTTTTGCATAATTCTGGTGTTCGTCAATTTATTTTTTTATAATATCGATTATTTAACGCTATAGTAAACCAAATTTGACATACCTATTTTTCAAATTTATAAATAAATATAGCATGTTCCATTTTAAATTCCATTATTAATTTGCACTAAATGTTGTTCGTATAAATATAAAACAAGTGATTTATAATTATTGTTTTATATTTAAAGACTCACCTTTATATTAGTAATGGAAGGTTAGTAAATTCGTAGAATTAATTTTATAGAGTAGAAAACAAAAGAAGAGTTTTTATATTTTAATCTGGCATCCGCATGCCTCGAGGGGTTCATATCATTGATTAACCCAGTTAGATGTTTCATCTGTTACTCAATTTTGCGCGAGGGTGTTCTGCAATACTCTAACTACAAATTTTGCTTGAAATACATTATTAATGGCAATGCGATTTGAGAAACCGAGTTCGATTTCCGTAGCCGATAAACTTTACTTCACATTAAAATTATCCCTGTGGGCCTTATGGCTCCCCTTCCAATTACATTTTTGGGGCCGTGATTTAATGGCTGGTAATCGCACTTAAAGAGTAAAATACATATATCATTTAACTGTAGAATATCATACCCAGTAATGGGTAAAATGCGTGACTTATTATTTATCAGTTGTTACGGTAAAACATGACAGACACCTGACGCAGTATCAACGATTGATTTCAAGTCGAGATTTTTGATTTTATTATTTAATATTAAAGTAAACTATACATAAAATTATTACAATTTTTATTATTGGTTTTAATTAACATGTTTAAATTAGCGTCATATTATAAAATTAATAATTATATATTAGCAATTATTATGCACACAGTTAATTTTAAACAAAATTAATTTGCAGGAAGCTGCTCGATAAAATAAAATTAAAATTTGTTTAAACAAAAACATTTTTTCGTTCTTTTCCTGTAAATTCAAAAATTCTTGTATATATATATATATATATATATATATATATATATATATATATATATATATATATATATATATGAATTTTTGAATTTACAGGAAAAGAACGAAAAAATATTTTGTTTAAAATATATAATAAATAAAGTTGATCAATAGAGACAGCTTCAGGTTTTATATCTACTTCTAAAATAAATAAATAAATATATCATCACGCCTTCTACCCATTACTGGGTGTGGCACTCTGCCGAAGCAGATGTCGGTAAGTGATATATTTTTACGCGTGAAGTGCGGTTACCAGTCGTCAAATCACGGTCTCCAAAGATTTTAGTAGTGGGTAGCTTTTTTTTGAAATTATGAAAATTGTTTGTCGCCTGTGGGAATCGAACCAGTGTTCTCAGGATCCGCAGGCCGACTTCATATATCATCACGCCTTCTACCCATTATTGAGGGTGGCACTCTGCCGAAGCAGATCTCGGTAAGTGATACATTTTTGCGCATAAAGTGCGGTTACCAGGCGTCAAATCACGACCCTCAAAGATGTTAGTGAAGGGAGAGCCACGGGAGTAGTATTAATGTGGTGAAAATGTTTGTCGCCTGTGGGAATCGGACCAGGGTTCTCAGGATACATATTATAGCATAAGCATGCTTACGTATTCAAGATTTTTTCATTACAATTAAGTGCGTGCAATTAGAGCAATTAATAATTTATACATGTTAATTTAAAACTAGTAATAACAATTGTAAATGACACAAACAATTTTATAATAAATTTAATGTATAGTTGACTTTAAATATTATATAGTAACAAAATTTAGACTTGAAATCAATCTCAGCAATACTGTGTAGACAATTTCATCTTCAATCAGAATTTTTATAGTTATAGTTGTTAATGGAGGATAAGCAGTGTAATTATTTGTTTCATCCTAGTAATAGTTTTGACAGTATATGTCATAAAAAGAGACAATCGATCAGTACACAAATAATCGTCGTTATCGTCATTTTTAACAAGGACTTCTATCTTGAAAAGAATTGTCACTTGTATCTTAACGTCCAAGTTGTTTTTACTTTTTATCTTCTTTCATTTCTATATTTTGTTCAGAAATACGTGTTTCAGTTTCAGAGTTTTTGTAAGTTTGATACTGAAGATGTACAAGTACTGTTGACGATGTGCTTGCAATTTTATAAACATCTTTGTGTAGAGATATGCGTCTTCAACATAAAAACGAAATACTCCGCCCACTCAAGTATTGCAGACGTTCTAAATCTTCGTAGCATAATGCAATGAAGTAGAAATATATTTATTACTGTTTCAGCGTTAGAATAACAAATTCTCGCATGTATATTGATGCTACAGAATGATCAGAAATAAGTGTTTCTTTTTATTCTACAGTTGTTACAAGGTAAAGGTAGAAATAATATTTGATATGTCATTTCTATAATAAATACACATAGGTTTAGTTATAAAAAGACTTTAGATGTTTAGATTATTGCTCTGTGAGTAAAGGTAAGAAAAATTACAATTTTTATTTATTTAAATTTTCGAATGTCACTGTCAACAACAGGAAATAAATTTAAGATCATGCTGGGTTGCAAGAAAAAAATAAAGAGCTCATTAGTTAAAGAATTGTTTATCTAGCAACAGTATCAATGGCGATTTTCTGAAATTTATTGAACCGTTAGTTGCTAATGAACCGATAAAACTTTCTTGCAATCCAGCATCAGTATCTTTTTATTATTGCTAACTGAAGCACTTCTGATCACTGTAGAATGAACTTCATTCATAACCGATTTTTGGTGACATATTGTTATTATAGATTGGTATAACAAAATATCATGGCAACGACCAAAATAAAAAATACAATTTATACAAATATCTAGGCAACAGACCAAATCAATCGTAAATCACTGTCACCAATTTAACTATTCTACCAAAAAATTTTCTTAAAGAAAAATGTCAATTATGTTTATTAGGAAATTATGTAAAGGAAAACCGAAACAGAGAATAGCTATTTACATAAAAGTGCGCGGATGGTGCAAATGAGGTCTTCGTGCACGAGTTTTTGTAACAAGCAAAACTTAAACAACCGATAGTGAGAAAAGTTAATAAATTTGAGGCGTGAATTTATATTGATAGTTAAGTATGCCATTAATTGATATTTGTTATTTGAAAACAAATTGCCTATTTTTTTTCGTAAAATTTGTTGAAATATGTCTGCTTGATGACGTTATAAGCTAATGTCTCTATTTCTTTTATAAATTCCTTAAAATGTGTGTATATACGATAAGTACAATTAGCGTTTTAATAGTTAAAATTTATATTCACAAAAAAATGAGTGTTTTTTCAATTACTTTGTGCACTAGTGCGCAAAATCAAACTTTTCATCGGTTTCCAAGGTAATGTAAACTTGTTTTGAGTGATGCGAGTACAAAAAATAGTATAAAACACTAGTGCGTACGTTCCCTCTACGCTGCGCGACTCGAGTCCAAATTTCTAACTCATGCTGCAATACGAGGTGTGGCTATTAAATAACGAGACAGATGCTGTTTTAACATTTTATTTTGATTCCTTTACCTATTTACTTATTATCACTTTCAATATACACCCCCTCCTCTATCCCTACAATGCTCCATGCGAATCTTCCATTGTTCGAAACAGTGCTGGAAGTCTTCTTCTGTCAGCTCCTTCAGAACGTGTGCTCAAATCTTGTTGCTATTAAGGCAAATTTCACCTTAGGAAACAGATAGAAGTCGCACGGTGCAAGATCTGGCGAATAAGGCGGATGGTCCAACACTGGGATGCTGTACTTGGCTAGAAATCTCTTGACAGACATTGGGGAAAGAGCCAGTGCATTGTTTTGATGGAGAAACCATGACTTGTCCTCCCACAATTCGTGTGCTTTTTTCAATAAATTATAAGTTTCAGTAGCAGTTTTACCAAGTTTCATGTGAAATTTCACAACAATTCGTTGCTCTAATGTTGCACTTAACATTTTTTCGACGAAACAAAAAACAACTCTAATTAGATCGAATGCTACGGCTATACGGATTTGTTTACAGAAGCGAGAGGTACTGCATTCGAAAGAGAAAGCTTCACGCGAAAAAGCTGATGGTCGCTGGTATTTGGTGCATACGTACTTCGTCTGTAGCAGCGTCAGTCTCGTTATTTAATAGCTACACCTCATAGATTGCCTTCTGTAACTTATATTTTAATGTACTATTCTTGTAGCATTTTAATTTGAATAAATTGGTATTCAGTATCAGTCATACAGTTTCCAGAATTCGTATCTCTTTGCCCAGGTATATGACTATATCAAATTAGTTGTTTAAATTTAATTAACAGAAAACAAAACTGCTGCTTCATAATCTTATTCTCGAATTAGAACCCGACATCTCTGAATTCACAAGTGCACAAGCCATTGCTGTAACTAACTGAACAAAGTTGTCATGTTTATTTATTTAAGTAACGTCTTCAAAGAGAAAATGGAGGTATTGTAAAACAAATTTTAATTAATTTCATAAAAGGAGTAGAAGAAAAAGAATGACCTTTCACAGTGAAATTCCATCAAAGAGAATAAAAGTGAGTCTGCCATCTAAATGGAAATAAATTTCATTTCCATTGCATCAGTTGTAGAATATTTCGGGTCGACTCCTCTGGGTTTAATTACATTGACAGGTGCTGGTGCGAGCTCCAGGGCTCCAGGGTCGGACTAGTGTCCTCTGTTCAGAGGCGTAGCCAGGATTTTTGCTTGGGAAGGGTTTAATAAAAAATATTTTTTCTACAACTGCTATGAAAAGTTGATATTTATGCTTTCAGTTGTCACCGTAAAGTTGATGCTTACTGAGTAACAAACAATAGCAACAAGCGGTAAAATATTTTACCGCTCGCTTCGAAAAATATAAATTGTTGCTGAAATCTTAATTTATTGAAACAATACTTATAAAATATAGGTTAGATTAATTTTTACACTTTTACACATATTATACATGAAGTTTGTTGTGCTATGATTTGAAGTTGAACCTGAACGCAACTGGGCAGCAATGCCAACTTAACACGTTAACTGCGATACATATCGCCGGCGATATGTATCGGCAGTAACACTATACCACCTTATTTTTGTTCCGCAGTTAACGTGTTAATGAGGGATGTTAAAATTGAAAGTGCAGTTTTGATAAATTTGAGGATAAATTAGATTCTGTGATATTCTCATTAGAATTTTCAGTTAGTACGCCAATCACTATTTTCTGAGATTTTTGAGCACATTTTTTATTTATGTGTGAAAAATTATCACAAACAAAGATTGTTGATAACAGAATTTTCTAATTATTTACTTGTATAATGATATCGTCATGGTTACATACACCACAGAAATTGGTGGAACGTGAATTGAACTAGCCCCATATTATTTAAAAAAAATTTTTAGTAAGTAAAGTCATACAAAAAATTATGTGTGTGCCTCAAGCGTAAAGTATCTTTATTGCTCTCGCTCTATTGCAGCGCTCGCTATTATATTTTGTTTTATTATAGCAAAAACGTAGAATACAATTTAAAAAAAAAATAATAATAAATAAAATATATATTCTACAATATAGTTTTCTGTTACTAGTGAATTAAAATATAATAAATATATCACCACACCCTTTACTCATTACTGGGTGTGGCACTCTGCCGTAGCAGATCACGCTATATCAAATCACAGCATCCAAAGATTTTAGTGTTATGTATTTGTTGCATCCTTTGTTTCGAATTACTTAGCATTCTGATATAGTTCTACTAGAGTATAAAAGTGGACGTTTAAATTATTTTATGGTTGTGATTTCTTTTCATAGGTTTGCGCTATGAAAAAAAAGTTTTAAAGAAATACGACCTTTATATATTTTGCTAGAATACTAGAATTACAGAAAAGCCAAAGATGGGTCATTGTAGTACTTGCAAAATATTCAAATAACAAGGAGAGTAATTCAGATTTTAATAGAAATTTTTTAGATTTATCTTGATTATAATTGTGATACATTATTTTACATATTTAAATCGTATTTAAGATCGTCACGTGCTTCTTCACCATCACTTCGCACCCACGGTCGACATTTTCTGATAGTAATAAATGTTTACGAAAAATACTCAAATATTTGTAACAAGTTATCACTTTCACGACAACTTAGGATATAATAATTTTATTTCAGTAGTTTAGCTTTTTACTATATTTTATAGCAGTTCCAAGATATTATTGATTATTACTAAATATTAAACGGTACAATAATTTTACAAACATCCCTGTATTGTTATTCAGAAATTACAACTGTGTACTGTAGTGACCCATCTATTTTAAGCCAGATATGCTAATGTTTTTCTTGAATTTTCAAATCTAACATTTGAAAGAATACCTGAAAACAGATCCTTAGTTCCTATGAAAAAAAAAAACACAACCATAATAGTTATTTATGTATCTTTATTGCTCGTGCTCGCGATCCAATTACCGAACACGAGCAATAAAGATACTTTACGCTTGAGGTACACACCAAATTTTTTCTACGACTTTACTTACTAAAAAATTTTTTAAAATAATATGGGGCTAGTTCAATTCACGTTCCACCAATTTTTGTATTGTATGTAACCATGACGATATCAGTATCCAAGTAAATAATTAAAAAATTCTGTTATCATTGTTTGTGATAAATTTTCACACATAAATAAAAAATGTGCTCAAAAATCACAGAAAATAGTGATTGGCGTACTAACTGAAAATTCTAATGAGAATATCACAGAATCTAATTTATCCTCAAATTTATCAGACACCATTTCAAGTTCCGGAATAAATATACAAAACTGTCAAAACTGCACTTTCAATTTTAACATCCCTCATCCTCATTAGGTTGGCACTGCTGCCTAGCTGCGTTCAGGTTCAATTTCAAATCATAGCGCAACAAACTTCATGTATAATATGTATAAAAGTGTAAGAATGAATCTAACCTATATTTTAGATTTTGTAAGTTTTGTTTCAATAAATTCAGAATTCAGCAACAATTTATATTTTTCTAAGCGAGCGGTCAAGTATTTTACCGCTTGTTGCTATAGGAGACGCGCGGTAAAGTATTTTATTGTTCGTTACTCAGTAACCATCAACTTTATGATGACAACTGAAAGCATAAATATCAACTTTCCATAGCAGTCATAGAAAAAATAATTTAAGTCAATTTTCATACCATGGAACCACAGATCATAATATACTACTATAGATAAGAAACTGGCATGTTACGTACTGGGACTGTATTTTGCGCCATCTGAGTAGTGGAAGTCTAACTAAAGTCATGTATGTAGGCAACCAGTTATGCATATTTAGGCAGCTTGAGTAGGGAACCTAAGAGAGAACGGGCCCATATTTCAAAATGGCGGCCGTCAAGGGTGATGGTGTGGTGACAGCTGGTGACGTGGCGGTGGCGGGGGCTGGGAGGGGAGGGGGCGTGGGTGACGGCTGGTGACGTGGCAGTGGCGGGGAGGGGGGCGTGGCTGGGAGGGGAGGGGGCGTGGCTAGGGTGACGGCTGGTGACGGCTGGTGACTTGGCAGGGGGGCGTGGCTAGGGTGACGGCTGGTGACGGTTGGTGGGGGGGGGCGTGGTTAGGGTGACGGCTGGTGACGGCTGGTGGGGAGCGTGGCTAGGGTAACGGCTAGCGACGGCTGGTGGCTTGGCAGGGGGCGTGGCTAGGGTAACGGCTGGCGACGGTTGATGACGGTTGGTGGCGTGGCGACGGCGGCGTGTTGGTATGAGTCATCACTGCGGGGCGGCTGACGTCATTGCACGTGCGAAGGTCTTTGACGCGACTTAGCTTGGGGTGACAGCGGTCAGTACGCAGACACCTGCTCCATCGGAATGCAACCGTTACGTGTATGAGTCACTCGTTAGTGACCTATATCAAGCACGTGCAGTAACGGACATGTCTCGTTTGTAGGGTGTGAAATAACCTGCTTGTAGGTTTATATATTACGAAGACAGGTTGAAAACAAATACGTACAATATTTTCATCTTTCATTAAACCCAAAACTTTTTTATTTACTAGGGGTATATATTATTAGGTGGATAGTCAGATGTATCGAACCGACTGATGATAATTTCATAAATATCAGGTACATTAAAACTATAAATAAGGCTATCAGTGTCTGTATATAAAATTTCACTCCAAATCTTTACATATTTGAAAATCATATAAGTTTTAGACAGATCTAGGAAACCTCACATACAAGGGTTTATTGAATACAATTGACGTTTTACTTAGTTCTATATTTTTTTACGCCGGCCGGTAAATAAGCTGCTATCTACTTAGGTTAAGAAATAAAGCAAATACTCCAAATTTTTACATATTTGGAAATCATATAAGTTTTAGACAGATCTAGGAAACCTCACATACAAGGGTTAATTTAATACAATTGACGTTTTACTTAGTTCTATATGGCAGGTAAATAAGCTGCTATCTACTTAGGTTAAGAAATAAAACAAATACGTACAATATTAAAATATTTTATTTAATGTTAAATTATAATACATATCATACATGTTTATTATTTACAATATTTGCTGTGGCTGGTACCCCCATGGAAGTGTATCTGTAAAAACAAAGTTAACAATTCTTTTGTTATCATATGGACTTAAAACAAGTTTTCGCTGATTTACCGTCCATACGTTGTGCTGTTTAGACAATATTAATACTTGGTTTTTTGTTATAAGCGCATTGTTAAATAAGCAATCATAGTAATCATTAAAAGTGATTGTTTTCAAAGTAGCATTCTTTATACCCTTAGCCCTTTTATTTATCGTCTCATTACAATCAGTATTCTGAACCTTATATGCATACATTTTGGCGCGTAATCCAACAAATTCCGTCATAAGTTTACCACAATTTTCATCTTTCATTAAACCCAAAACTTTTTTATTTACTAGGGGCATATTGTATATATTATTAGGTGGATAGTCAGATGTATCAAACCGACTGATGTCTTCTTTCATAATTTCATAAATATCAGGTACATTGAAACTATAAATAAGGCTATCAGTGTCTGTATATAAAAGTTTAGATTTTACCCCAAATCTATTCTTTACATATTTGTAATGAAAATCATATATATAAGTTTTAGACAGATCTAGGATTGCGAAACCTACATAAATGGGTTTATTGAATACAATTGACGTTTTCCTTAGTTCTATAATGATAATATCATCTGCAATTATAGTGCAACTATCAAAGTTTGGTTTGGCGATATAGTATTGAGCTCCATAACGTCCGTCCCACTTGGTGACTAGCTTAACATCCTTATATTTACGTACGTTCTCCATTGTTTTCCCGAAAACAGCATTGTTCATTAATTTGAAAAAATTCTTTTGAAAATCGTTAGTAGATTTTTTTCTTAACTCTGTATTTAAATCAATATATTTCTTTAACCAGGGTGATTGCTTGAATTTAAGTATTCTATGAACTTTCGTCAATTTTAAGCCGAGTTGTAGACACTGTTTTAAATTTCTGTAATGAATTACATAACGCAACTTAGAATATAATGTGGTAATTAATTTTGACTGTTTAGACATAGGTGGTGTGAAATGTTCAGCTAATAGCGGTAATTCTTTATGTAATTCATGAAGTTCTAATGGGTAATCAATATCTAACTCAAATATGTATCCCACATCAGAATCGTCTCTAATATTTAATAAATCAATTTTATAGAAATCAAGAGGTTCAACCCACTCAAAATCAGCGTATGGTAAACTCTCGCTCATAGCAAATCCATATTGGTTATTTATATCAAAATACATCAAGTATGTATCTTCTTTATTAACATCATAATTTTCATTCATGTATTTATTATTAGCTTTTGCGTACCGATTAGTACACTGGGCTACACCTCCTCGCAGACCGCGCTCAATAAATAAAATTTTATCAATGTCAGTTAGCAATTCCAGTTGAATATCAGTACATTTTAACATAGCGTCGAATGCAAGCCCCGGGGCTGTATAATAATTAAGTGCATCTAATTTATACGTTTCCAAACAGGTTTTACGAAAATTTTCAAATACATCTGCTAAAATTAGTACATCTGTTTTCAAATACAAGTCAGAATACTCTCCTAATGAATTTATATTAAATGTTGCCCATACATTTGTAGCATGACTATAATCATTTTCGCTTATATTTTCATCCTTTAAAAGACTATTGAAATGTTCACGAGCAGGCAACTTTACCTCAGTTAATTTCTCCCAACAGTCTAAATAATCATACGGGAACACCCCTTTACGTGTTAAAAGTTTAAAATCTACTTCATTTGGATAATATTTCCTAATAATGCTTTTTTCATCATCGTTCAAATATGTCGATAATTTATCCAAACTACTTGCCATGAATCTAAACGAGTCAATGAAACGAAACTGAACTTTGCTACCTTGAATACATTTTGTAAATGAAATAAAACGATCTTTATTTAGAGGTAACAAATTTATTTGCCCCGGGATATTTGCTGCAATATTTGTTATTATAAAATGAGCGTCATAACAACTTAAATTATGAAACACTACTGGTATCACGCGTGTTTTTTTATAATTTAAGTTACAGGCCTGGTGAGCCGCTCCTCTATAACGAGAACTATAATGGTCATGATCGCGAACCCTTATATCGGTGAGGTTAAATGGTTTACAACAAATATGACAGGTCTTTGCAGCTAAAAATTCACTCTCTTGTATCTGACTTAATTTCTCCATGAGCTTTGGATTATCAAAACTTACTTCCACGTCTGCACTTAACTCTAATAACTGGTTTGAAAACCACTCCATGCAATCCTTTCCGCGATATAATTTAAATTTTGACTGTGCATCATCATATGAGCACTTTAAATAGTATGCTATGCTGCATGGAACATGTTTTTGAATAAGTGTTGTATTTTGATTAGTATTATCATCAACCTTTTCTAATATACATTCCAAGTCAGCGTATAAGACATATGGAACCATCTCTTGGTATCGGAAATTTTTAAATTTCATATATTTGTCTTCATCAGACGGCATTTCAATTCTACATTTATTTAAATTATTACAATCTACAGCATGTTTCAAAAGTAGCAATTCGGAATGAAAATAATTAAGACATCGATCGCACAGATAAAGTTTACCATTATGAGCAGATGTCTGCTTACTTAAAAGTCGTGATACATTTTTAATCCACATAAAGTGATATATTGTATTACTCTGAATATAATTAACATCATTCTCCTCCTCCTCCTCACAATCAATTTCCATATCTAAATCAGATTTTAACATTAGTAAATGAATGATTTTTTCAAATTTATTCGAGCTTAAGTAAACTGGAACAACTTTACTTTTATTCTCTAAAGTGTACACGTGAATTGATAAATTATTCATAACCTCAAATTTTACTATATCTTTTAACTGCATAGGGAAATTTATATTTTTATACTTTAATACTTCACTAAAATGCGGGTAAGATGATATGCGATCTACTTTTTTATTTACTGGATATAGAGCAGAGACTACTGCCCATAGAAAACAATAGTCATCCGTATTTTTTAAATTAATAATAGCTTGTTTCTTTTTTATGCTAGCTGGCAAGTCTATATATGAACCGGCAGTTATAGGAACATATTTATTTATGTTAATTTTTAAATGTAAAAGTTCAGATAAACTCCAACCAGAATCACGTTCCTGAAAATCTTCTAATTTTGAAAGTAATTTCTCAAACACATTTTCTTTGTACCACTGTTTCAAGTCAGTTGACATACTAATAATAGAATTGGCTGTAGTGAATGTCTTTAGCTCAATCATGTGAGTATCAGGTTTTATAAAATTCGAGCTAAGTATGACATTAACTTTTAAAATATTCAACGACTTTAAGGCTTGTTTAATTTTATTGGAAAAAATTCTGATACATTTTTCGAGAAACAATTTTGGATCTTTAAAGAATAAATTAACTATTATCCCCGTCTGAATTCGTGAATTAAAACATGATTCAACATTTTGCCATATCAATTTGCTTGTTTTACCATGTTTAGCTTTAAGAAATTTAACCTTTTCCCTGTAATATATTAAACGAGCCAAATTTGCTTCAATTTTAAACTGGTTTTCGGAATTTTTACAAACATTTTTGCTACGTTTAACAGCTTTGCGTAAAATTAAAATAGTTTTATTAATGTGAGTAATCCATCGATTACATTCGTCAACAGTTTTTAGTAATTTACAAGCATTCGAAATATTCGACAAAACGCTATCGCTCAACTGAGACACCGTATGCTCAGGCATGGTGAGGAATGCTGAACTCTGAAGCAAACCAGCAAACTATATGTTACTCAGTAGCCTTAAACCGCACCCTCCAACCAATCAGGAGTAACATAAGCCCCGCCCCTCAACCAATAAGGGTTCGTGAAATGAAACAAGTAATATTACATATTTTGGATTGAAAAGATTGACATCATGTACTTTGGATGGAAAAAAATATCATAATTTAGAGGGGAATAGTGGATGCGTATCGTACACGAATATCAAAACTGCGTATAGTAATTTATTGCATGAAAATGGTAAAACAGATAAAATTTATGTGAAAGGTGAGGAAAAAGCTAAATGTTTGCGAAGTTTCATCTGGCATGAAGTAATTAATTTAGAAAATTGCTCTGCATTACCTGAATTATGTACACCATTACAACAGTCTATAGCTTTATAACGCTCCATACTAAAATATTCACAAATTATATCTTGTTTATCGCATAAATGAACAGATCAACTGCTAAACGAACAGATCTGATCAAATGCTAACTGCTAAATGAACTGCTCAACAGCTAAACGAACTGATCTGATCAACTGATAGAACTGCTAAACGAACAGATCTGATCAACTGCTAACTGCTAAATGAACTGCTCAACAGCTAAACGAACAGATCTGATCAACTGCTAACTGCTAAATGAACTGATCTAGCAGTTAGCAGTTGATCAGATCAGTTCGTTTAGCTGTTGAGCAGTTCATTTAGCAGTTAGCAGTTGATCAGATCAGTTCGTTTAGCTGTTGAGCAGTTCATTTAGCAGTTAGCATTTGATCAGATCTGTTCGTTTAGCAGTTGGTTAGTTGAGATAGCTGTTCTATCAGTTGATCAGATCAGTTCATTTAGCAGTTAGCAGTTGATCAGATCTGTTCGTTTAGCTGTTGAGCAGTTCATTTAGCAGTTAGCAGTTGATCAGATCTGTTCGTTTAGCAGTTCTATCAGTTGATCAGATCAGTTCGTTTAGCTGTTGAGCAGTTCATTTAGCAGTTAGCATTTGATCAGATCTGTTCGTTTAGCAGTTGATCTGTTCATTTATGCGATAAACAAGATATAATTTGTGAATATTTTAGTATGGAGCGTTATAAAGCTATAGACTGTTGTAATGGTGTACATAATTCAGGTAATGCAGAGCAATTTTCTAAATTAATTACTTCATGCCAGATGAAACTTCGCAAACATTTAGCTTTTTCCTCACCTTTCACATAAATTTTATCTGTTTTACCATTTTCATGCAATAAATTACTATACGCAGTTTTGATATTCGTGTACGATACGCATCCACTATTCCCCTCTAAATTATGATATTTTTTTCCATCCAAAGTACATGATGTCAATCTTTTCAATCCAAAATATGTAATATTACTTGTTTCATTTCACGAACCCTTATTGGTTGAGGGGCGGGGCTTATGTTACTCCTGATTGGTTGGAGGGTGCGGTTTAAGGCTACTGAGTAACATATAGTTTGCTGGTTTGCTTCAGAGTTCAGCATTCCTCACCATGCCTGAGCATACGGTGTCTCAGTTGAGCGATAGCGTTTTGTCGAATATTTCGAATGCTTGTAAATTACTAAAAACTGTTGACGAATGTAATCGATGGATTACTCACATTAATAAAACTATTTTAATTTTACGCAAAGCTGTTAAACGTAGCAAAAATGTTTGTAAAAATTCCGAAAACCAGTTTAAAATTGAAGCAAATTTGGCTCGTTTAATATATTACAGGGAAAAGGTTAAATTTCTTAAAGCTAAACATGGTAAAACAAGCAAATTGATATGGCAAAATGTTGAATCATGTTTTAATTCACGAATTCAGACGGGGATAATAGTTAATTTATTCTTTAAAGATCCAAAATTGTTTCTCGAAAAATGTATCAGAATTTTTTCCAATAAAATTAAACAAGCCTTAAAGTCGTTGAATATTTTAAAAGTTAATGTCATACTTAGCTCGAATTTTATAAAACCTGATACTCACATGATTGAGCTAAAGACATTCACTACAGCCAATTCTATTATTAGTATGTCAACTGACTTGAAACAGTGGTACAAAGAAAATGTGTTTGAGAAATTACTTTCAAAATTAGAAGATTTTCAGGAACGTGATTCTGGTTGGAGTTTATCTGAACTTTTACATTTAAAAATTAACATAAATAAATATGTTCCTATAACTGCCGGTTCATATATAGACTTGCCAGCTAGCATAAAAAAGAAACAAGCTATTATTAATTTAAAAAATACGGATGACTATTGTTTTCTATGGGCAGTAGTCTCTGCTCTATATCCAGTAAATAAAAAAGTAGATCGCATATCATCTTACCCGCATTTTAGTGAAGTATTAAAGTATAAAAATATAAATTTCCCTATGCAGTTAAAAGATATAGTAAAATTTGAGGTTATGAATAATTTATCAATTCACGTGTACACTTTAGAGAATAAAAGTAAAGTTGTTCCAGTTTACTTAAGCTCGAATAAATTTGAAAAAATCATTCATTTACTAATGTTAAAATCTGATTTAGATATGGAAATTGATTGTGAGGAGGAGGAGGAGAATGATGTTAATTATATTCAGAGTAATACAATATATCACTTTATGTGGATTAAAAATGTATCACGACTTTTAAGTAAGCAGACATCTGCTCATAATGGTAAACTTTATCTGTGCGATCGATGTCTTAATTATTTTCATTCCGAATTGCTACTTTTGAAACATGCTGTAGATTGTAATAATTTAAATAAATGTAGAATTGAAATGCCGTCTGATGAAGACAAATATATGAAATTTAAAAATTTCCGATACCAAGAGATGGTTCCATATGTCTTATACGCTGACTTGGAATGTATATTAGAAAAGGTTGATGATAATACTAATCAAAATACAACACTTATTCAAAAACATGTTCCATGCAGCATAGCATACTATTTAAAGTGCTCATATGATGATGCACAGTCAAAATTTAAATTATATCGCGGAAAGGATTGCATGGAGTGGTTTTCAAACCAGTTATTAGAGTTAAGTGCAGACGTGGAAGTAAGTTTTGATAATCCAAAGCTCATGGAGAAATTAAGTCAGATACAAGAGAGTGAATTTTTAGCTGCAAAGACCTGTCATATTTGTTGTAAACCATTTAACCTCACCGATATAAGGGTTCGCGATCATGACCATTATAGTTCTCGTTATAGAGGAGCGGCTCACCAGGCCTGTAACTTAAATTATAAAAAAACACGCGTGATACCAGTAGTGTTTCATAATTTAAGTTGTTATGACGCTCATTTTATAATAACAAATATTGCAGCAAATATCCCGGGGCAAATAAATTTGTTACCTCTAAATAAAGATCGTTTTATTTCATTTACAAAATGTATTCAAGGTAGCAAAGTTCAGTTTCGTTTCATTGACTCGTTTAGATTCATGGCAAGTAGTTTGGATAAATTATCGACATATTTGAACGATGATGAAAAAAGCATTATTAGGAAATATTATCCAAATGAAGTAGATTTTAAACTTTTAACACGTAAAGGGGTGTTCCCGTATGATTATTTAGACTGTTGGGAGAAATTAACTGAGGTAAAGTTGCCTGCTCGTGAACATTTCAATAGTCTTTTAAAGGATGAAAATATAAGCGAAAATGATTATAGTCATGCTACAAATGTATGGGCAACATTTAATATAAATTCATTAGGAGAGTATTCTGACTTGTATTTGAAAACAGATGTACTAATTTTAGCAGATGTATTTGAAAATTTTCGTAAAACCTGTTTGGAAACGTATAAATTAGATGCACTTAATTATTATACAGCCCCGGGGCTTGCATTCGACGCTATGTTAAAATGTACTGATATTCAACTGGAATTGCTAACTGACATTGATAAAATTTTATTTATTGAGCGCGGTCTGCGAGGAGGTGTAGCCCAGTGTACTAATCGGTACGCAAAAGCTAATAATAAATACATGAATGAAAATTATGATGTTAATAAAGAAGATACATACTTGATGTATTTTGATATAAATAACCAATATGGATTTGCTATGAGCGAGAGTTTACCATACGCTGATTTTGAGTGGGTTGAACCTCTTGATTTCTATAAAATTGATTTATTAAATATTAGAGACGATTCTGATGTGGGATACATATTTGAGTTAGATATTGATTACCCATTAGAACTTCATGAATTACATAAAGAATTACCGCTATTAGCTGAACATTTCACACCACCTATGTCTAAACAGTCAAAATTAATTACCACATTATATTCTAAGTTGCGTTATGTAATTCATTACAGAAATTTAAAACAGTGTCTACAACTCGGCTTAAAATTGACGAAAGTTCATAGAATACTTAAATTCAAGCAATCACCCTGGTTAAAGAAATATATTGATTTAAATACAGAGTTAAGAAAAAAATCTACTAACGATTTTCAAAAGAATTTTTTCAAATTAATGAACAATGCTGTTTTCGGGAAAACAATGGAGAACGTACGTAAATATAAGGATGTTAAGCTAGTCACCAAGTGGGACGGACGTTATGGAGCTCAATACTATATCGCCAAACCAAACTTTGATAGTTGCACTATAATTGCAGATGATATTATCATTATAGAACTAAGGAAAACGTCAATTGTATTCAATAAACCCATTTATGTAGGTTTCGCAATCCTAGATCTGTCTAAAACTTATATATATGATTTTCATTACAAATATGTAAAGAATAGATTTGGGGTAAAATCTAAACTTTTATATACAGACACTGATAGCCTTATTTATAGTTTCAATGTACCTGATATTTATGAAATTATGAAAGAAGACATCAGTCGGTTTGATACATCTGACTATCCACCTAATAATATATACAATATGCCCCTAGTAAATAAAAAAGTTTTGGGTTTAATGAAAGATGAAAATTGTGGTAAACTTATGACGGAATTTGTTGGATTACGCGCCAAAATGTATGCATATAAGGTTCAGAATACTGATTGTAATGAGACGATAAATAAAAGGGCTAAGGGTATAAAGAATGCTACTTTGAAAACAATCACTTTTAATGATTACTATGATTGCTTATTTAACAATGCGCTTATAACAAAAAACCAAGTATTAATATTGTCTAAACAGCACAACGTATGGACGGTAAATCAGCGAAAACTTGTTTTAAGTCCATATGATAACAAAAGAATTGTTAACTTTGTTTTACAGATACACTTCCATGGGGGGTACCAGCCACAGCAAATATTGTAAATAATAAACATGTATGATATGTATTATAATTTAACATTAAATAAAATATTTTAATATGTACGTATTTGTTTTATTTCTTAACCTAAGTAGATAGCAGCTTATTTACCTGCCATATAGAACTAAGTAAAACGTCAATTGTATTAAATTAACCCTTGTATGTGAGGTTTCCTAGATCTGTCTAAAACTTATATGATTTCCAAATATGTAAAAATTTTGGAGTATTTGCTTTATTTCTTAACCTAAGTAGATAGCAGCTTATTTACCGGCCGGCGTAAAAAAATATAGAACTAAGTAAAACGTCAATTGTATTCAATAAACCCTTGTATGTGAGGTTTCCTAGATCTGTCTAAAACTTATATGATTTTCAAATATGTAAAGATTTGGAGTGAAATTTTATATACAACACTGATAGCCTTATTTATAGTTTTAATGTACCTGATATTTAATGAAATTATCATCAGTCGGTTCGATACATCTGACTATCCACCTAATAATATATACCCCTAGTAAATAAAAAAGTTTTGGGTTTAATGAAAGATGAAAATATTGTACGTATTTGTTTTCAACCTGTCTTCGTAATATATAAACCTACAAGCAGGTTATTTCACACCCTACAAACGAGACATGTCCGTTACTGCACGTGCTTGATATAGGTCACTAACGAGTGACTCATACACGTAACGGTTGCATTCCGATGGAGCAGGTGTCTGCGTACTGACCGCTGTCACCCCAAGCTAAGTCGCGTCAAAGACCTTCGCACGTGCAATGACGTCAGCCGCCCCGCAGTGATGACTCATACCAACACGCCGCCGTCGCCACGCCACCAACCGTCATCAACCGTCGCCAGCCGTTACCCTAGCCACGCCCCCTGCCAAGCCACCAGCCGTCGCTAGCCGTTACCCTAGCCACGCTCCCCACCAGCCGTCACCAGCCGTCACCCTAACCACGCCCCCCCCCCACCAACCGTCACCAGCCGTCACCCTAGCCACGCCCCCCTGCCAAGTCACCAGCCGTCACCAGCCGTCACCCTAGCCACGCCCCCTCCCCTCCCAGCCACGCCCCCCTCCCCGCCACTGCCACGTCACCAGCCGTCACCCACGCCCCCTCCCCTCCCAGCCCCCGCCACCGCCACGTCACCAGCTGTCACCACACCATCACCCTTGACGGCCGCCATTTTGAAATATGGGCCCGTTCTCTCTTAGGTTCCCTACTAGCTTGTAATATTTATTATTATTTTATATTTATTTAAACTACATAAAATAAAAATTCATTATTACTATGAATATTTATTAAAATATTCTCCTGTATACAATTTATTTATAATTTGAACTGTTTGAATCGTAGTTTTATCCAATCCTTGTGAACTTGAAAATATATTATGACTTCCTCATCTAAATATTATTTATTATATGATCACTTACTTACCAGTAGCAGTGCAGTTTTTTACACAACAATTGATATTAGTTGATGGCATTATTTATATGCAATTATTTCACAAACAAAAATTAATTGGATATTTGACAGATTAAAAAATTTGAAATATATACAAATGACAACTACAGGAACAATCTAGTAACCAATGATTGTCGATATTGTAGTTATCTAAAATGGATGTCTTCACCTAAAGACTATTAGCGCCATTCTTTAGGTGGAAGTCTAACTATAAACACAGTCCCATGGTTACCTATATAACTTTCTGCTGCCTGACATGGAACTATACCTTAGTTCAAATTCACCAGGGTTAATTCAAATATACCCATATGTAATAAACAATGATTAAATTAAAACCAAAATGGCTAAACATCTAAAATATCAAGATAATACGCGTTACTATGAGTAATGTATGGGTAGACCAGTCTGGATCACTCTACCTCAAGTCCCGAAGTATGTTCATTCTGAGGGAGGGGGGGGGTTAACCCCATAACCCTTTTCCTGGTGACGCCTCTGGTCCTGTTGTATTTACTTCCAGCGACGTATTGAATTACATTCCCATATACCTACATTATCTGCCGACGAGAGTCGCACCCACTACCACGCTAATCACATTAGCCGGGAAATGTCAAGAGAATTGTCCCCAACTCTACTTCACTGTCCTCCACTTTCTCCTCCTGCCTCGTTCCGTTCCGCCCCAAGTGTTGCAAGATGAAAAAACACGACACGACGCCAGACAAAGGAGAATTGTTTTCTTTTGAACTCGCCAGACTTGAAGATAACTCTCAAGATTAAGAGTCAAGAATGAAATGGCAATTATACACAGAATATATGGCGGAATTAAAATCTTATTGACCCTAAAATTCGTTCCTACAAAAGTTATTCTCTTTTTACGCTTTTGTGAAGTTACACAATGGCAAATTAAATGCCGTAGGATTAAAGATAATGATTTGTTTTTACGGAGCAAATATGAAATGAAATGTCAATGTCTATTGACATTTGTATTGTCCGTGATTTTCTTCAGTAAGATAAATAAACAAAATGGGCGGGATGTCAATTCGCTAAGTGCGAAAAGCGATTGTCCGCGTTGACTTTTCTTCTATGGGCGATTTTCCGGTCGAGCGGTTTTGTGTGGCGAATTTTCTTATTGACGTAGAGAAAGTTACATTTCCCGGAAGACAGTTTTTACTGCAGCTTTCGACGAAATGCAATTTATACCTTAAGAATTTCAAGAGAAATTGAATGAATTTTCTTTGGAGCGACGTCTCAAAAGGCTTGTCTTAAATGTTTGCTTGCGACGGCACTTCGCGATGTTTGACTTATAATCTCTTTAGACGAGTGTTGTTGTATTTTGAGTGGATTCCAATTGCTTTCAATTCTTCTGTCTCCTGGTGCTGGCCGACTCTTCTCCTTGTACATATCCATTACAGGCAATTTATTAATTCAGTCCCCTTCTAACAAAACCTATATATTTTTTCATGGCAATGCCCCTTGACAACGAATTTTCATTATAACAAAAAGCCCTACAAATTCTACGCTTCAGTTTTTGATGACAAAATTTGTTATTTCTATCATTTCGAAAAAGAATTATTAATTATCCATAAACGCTGATAAGAAGTGTTGAGGTTTGATAGATTTTTAAAAGCAGGAAATAAAGAACATTAAATATAAATTATATTACATTCAGAAGTGGGTTCCTAGCTCAGTAATATGAAGTCGGCCTGTGGATCCTGAGAATCCTGGTTCGATTCCCACAGGCGACCAACAATTTTCATAATTTCAAATACTACCCCTGTTCCTTCACCACTAACATCTTTGGAGGCCGTGATTTGACGACTGGTAACCACACTTCACGCGCAAAATATATCACTTACCGAGATCTGCTGTGACAGAGTGCCACACCCAGTAATGGGTAGAAGGCGTGATGATATATTTATTTATTTATTTTAGAAGTAGATATAAAACCTGAAGCTGTCTCTATTGATCAACTTTATTTTTCCATTGTGTCAATGTTCGTAAATTACTTTAGTGAAAAATGTGTCAAATAAAAAAATGTAAAGAATTTTTGTTTTTTTTCTATTTCGGTGTTGCTCTATAAACGCACTGTAAACACGTTGATAAGGAGATCTATAAGCGCACTGTTTTTGGCGCTTTTTATTTTCTAGGAGTGGTATGAATGCTCTTAAATCTGACAGATAAGTGACACGTAACCTCAAAATTCTAAATTGTTGGTGTTGAAATATTACTAACAAAATATACTAGAATCAGGCAAACTTTAAAATGTTAATACAGAAAAAAATATTCATTAATTGTCAAAAAATATGATATTTCAATTGTCTGTGTTATGAGAAACGCTATCAACA
Organism: Pterostichus madidus; assembly: GCA_911728475.2. Classification (NCBI taxonomy): domain Eukaryota; kingdom Metazoa; phylum Arthropoda; class Insecta; order Coleoptera; family Carabidae; genus Pterostichus; species Pterostichus madidus. The sequence goes on from OU452306.1 coordinate 31,435,782, forward strand.
TGAATGATAAAAAGCACCAACTTATAGTTTTGACAAGTCGCAGTTTTTAAAAATCTAACAGAATTATAAAATTACCTCAATAGAAAAAATAGTATAAAGAACACGTTTTATAAGGCATGTTAACGCAGAGCGGCTCGTTTTTCATATTTGGACTCGTGCGTTCACAGATTGCCTTATGAAACTAGTTCTTTAATATACTATTATTATTTTTCTGTCAAATACTTTAGGAACGTTAAGGAGACAGTGGCGCGTATATAAGAAGTGAAAGAAGAAAGAATGATAATGAATACACTCTTCAGCATTTCTTTTAGCCAAGAGTGCTTCTAAAATATTTGGAGCCTAAACTCACAGTATTTTTTAGGGTACCTTTAAATATCGTGAAAATTAAGAATACTATAACTTAAATTAAAATATGCTATTTGATTAATTCTTCTTCTTCTTTACTAGCGCTACAAATCATACTTTGTCGACAGGCGGATTCGAACTGACGAACCTTGGTTCGGATGACGTCACAGTATGCTAAGAGATGTGCATTAACACGCTCGGCCATCGCGCCTGTATTGATTAATTAGCATTTTTATAAACAAATATTTAAGGTCTCAGTTTCGAATACCAATTCTCTCTAAGATAAAGTTTGATTTCTAATTAGTATTTTAAACAAATACTTAACAATTGATGAAAATAAAATTGAAGCACTATTTTGTACTCATCAATACACGCAAGTATCGATAAACACATCATGAGTAATAACTATTATATTAACAAATCCCCGGGGTCCCACATTACTCGTGTTTACTGGTAGTACTTTCTTGTTCAACTTCCTAGTTCCGAATACTCGTTTCTACATTTGTTAACCACTGAGATGTTCAAAGTGTTGAAGAGTAGTTTGAGAGCTTCAGCAACTAAGTAATGCCACATGTTCAAGGTTTTGAGTGAAGATTGACGATGAACCAAGAATGAAAATTTAAATTTCAGTGAACAGATGAAAATGTTAAATAACAGTCATTGTAATTATGAAATATATAAATAAATAAAAATAAATATATCATCACGCCTTCTACCCATTACTGAGTGTGGCACTCTGCCGAAGCAGATCTCGGTAAGTGATATATTTTGCGCGTGAAGTGCGGTTACCAGTCGTAAAATCATGATCCTCAAAGATGTTAGTGGTGGAGGAGCCACAGAGGTAGTAAATTATGAAACTTGTTTGTCGCCTGTGGGAATCGAACCAGGGTTCTCAGGATCCACAGGCCGACTTCATACCACTGAGCTAGCCACCCCATATATAAATGTCAAATTATTTTATCATCTCCATATTTGTTTTTACAGTTTTCAAAATTTACGTATATGTCATGGTAATAATAAATAGTTGAAAATATGACCAGTTTCTAATTTTTAACCATTTCAATTTTCTTGAACATAATATGAGCAAGCATATTCAACCTATGTAACAAAGTGCAACAATTCAGGATTCTCTTATAAAAACGTTATATTTTATTGTTATTTTAGCATTATTTCATTCATGTGTAAAACTGATATGTGATATGTAATTTCATAATCTCCGTAGCCTTGGAAACTCCTATTGTTGCGCTTTGCTTAGACGATTTATACACAAGATGTCTCAAAAATAACGAAACTCTTTAGATATAGAATAAAACAGGCATTGTATTATGTTTGAAACTTAATATTTATTCAAAATAGGTTCCATTTGAATCAATACACTTTTTAGAACGATCAACTAGAGTATGCATAGATTTTTTTATGCCATGTAAAGGAACGTTCTTTAACACCTGTGTCACGGCTGCTTGAATGGCTGGAATATCATCATAAAACGCTCCTTTCATGGCAATTTTCAGTTTTGAGAAAAGATAATAGTCACATGGTGATCAGGCAAATACGGAGGGTGACCGATAACACAAATATGTTTTTTCATCAAAAATTCGTTGACTTTTTAGCGACTTTTTGGTCTTCATTTAATTCATGTGGAACAAAACGTGAACAAACCTATCTTTTACCCAAATCTTCAGTTAGAATTCTCCAAATAGTATTTTTATTCGTATTTCATTCTTCACCCAACATTCTAACAGTAAAATTCGTATCAATGATTTCACGCACTTTTTCGACTAATTCTGCACGATTTCCGGCTTTTGGACATCCAAATCTTTCATCAGCATTTAAATCTTCATGACCATTTTTAAATTTTGCAAACAACTTATAAACTTGTAAACGAGATAAACAATCATCACCATAAACTTTTTTCATCAATTCGTATGTCTCTGCAAAATTTTTTCAAGTTTAACACAAAATTTAATATTTGCTCGTTGTTCCATTGTATTTATACAACATAAACACAAAAACTACTGTCATTAAAATGCGCGTAAATTTTTAACTGTCACCTGATTGCATGAGGACAACTTCATGCAATCAGGTGACATTCGAAAGAGGAAATATTATCTTTCTAACAATGTGTATGTTCAATAGATTGCGCTACGTGTTCTATGATTTAAATTAAAAGTTTCGTTACTTTTGGGACATACTGTGTATGTTGACATATCTGGGTAAATTGCTAACAAAAATATGCTGTTATGATAATTTAAATTTTTAAATATATAAGGATGCAGCAAAACAAATGCTTTGGATACTAACATAGTGATAGCACTTAAAAAGTTCAAATCTTGTTGTAATGAGTAGTTCGAAATTCACTATAAACTGTAATCTGTAGATTTTTGCACAAATAAATATCATGTTGTTTGGGGAAAGAAAAAACAAAATGTGTTGTGAAATAAATCCCTGTTTTCTCGTGCTTAATCACAAAAACAAATATACGAAAAAATGTTGTGATATCTGTTGACGTAAAAACAAATTCCGTGTCCACTCTGTCCATTCTTGCAATTAGTTGGCAATTAGTTCCCGGTGTTAGGCTGAAAGTGCGGCTCGTGCGGCATCGTTCGACGGTGTTTTTACCAAAGCTGCCGCGATAGCGTCAAGTCTGTGGTTGGATTCATTGCATCTCACTGCTCACTGTTTATCTCGCAAACAAGAATCGCAATCATCCAATTAAAAGTTTTCAGGCAGAACGCAAACCCGGATAATTAGTTTAGAACCGCGACGCGACAGTGGCGCTTTTTATCATCGCGGCGGACGTAAAAACTAATAAGGTGAAATTAACCGTAAGCAAACTCCCCGATCGGGATCGACAGAAGAAAGAACTCGGAGGAAATTAGAATGATAGGAAATTCCACTGTCTCATTAAAATATAAGCTTTTCTTGTACAAGAATTTTCTTTCTTTTTTCTCTTCGTTAAAATATTTTTCCATAAATGACGAAATTTTCTAAAAAATTCGAATCAATATGGCAAACATTTAACTTCAGTTTCATCTAAAATCTTCTTTTGTTTACAAAAGAAAAAAAATCTGGTGTGGGCACCACACGACTTTCTTATACATAGCATATTTAATATTTAGAATATGCAATATTATTAAACATGTAATTTAGATTTTCAGTAATTCAGCATTTATCTGTTTGAAACATATAAAATATCAAATTTGTTTACGGATAATTTTTTAGTAATGTTTACTACTTATGTCTAAATGAGGTATGTACATGATGTCCGTTTTTCGAGCCTAACCATTGGTATCTCAAGTACCGTGAGATACAAAGTCGATTAAATTGAGGCAAAGTTGCCAAATTAATTGACCATGTTAATGATGTATTTGTTTTTCCGAAAAAAGACATAGATAACTAGATAAAGCGAAAATTAAAATTAATGTTTTTTGTTTCTATTGCTACTCTGATTATTGAAATATATTATTAAATATAAAAATTTGTTTTTCTCACAATTAGGCGCATATACAGGAAAATTTCAAATAACATTTTATGTTCCAAATATTTTTGCTAACATCTTTTGTTTGAAACATTTTTTCGTAACTGATTCAATTTTTGAAATAAATGGAATTTATTGTTTTTTGTGTCCAGTAAACTTCCTCTTCCGGTTTTTCAATTTCATTCAAAATCAATTCAGCTCTTCGTTTTTTCATGAAACTTATAATTACCAAGTTTCGTTAACAAATCTTATCTCGTTCATGAGATATTGCATACTCGGACACACATCCATCCATCCATCCATCCATCCACACACACACACACACACACACACACACACACACACACCCCCATTGTAGAAATCGAACATGATGTTTTATTTCCACACCACAGTCAGATGCGATAAAATTTAAATATCATTTTTATCCTCTGTAACAACCTTATTTTTTTATTGACTGAGCTATACTGAAGTTATACACCAATTGAAAAATACAAAATTTAATTAACGGTTTAAAACGATTTCAATTTGTACCTAGTAATCGGTTCAGTTCCGACTGTGGTTATTACTATTTTACAAACGGTTTTGGTTAGCTATAAAATCACCAGTTTGTTCGATTTTCCTTTTTGTTCCTGTTTGCATTCGAACAGAAGAGTCTTTTTTGTGCAACTCAAATGTTTGTGCAGTTCTAAAATGAAAAAGTGCAGTCATGTAATGGATTTGATCCACTTCAATCGAGTACTATTTCTAATCCCTAGCAAAGGAAAATGCACCCTTCAACCCTGATAGACAAGTTATCTACTCCGTCCTCACTAGTTTAACTATGACATTCAAAATATATTTGTAGTACAGGATGATCAAAAGGAATTGTTATAGTTGGCAATACAATTCCAGAGATCTTTTTATTCTACAGTTGGCACAACGTCAGGTAAAGGCGGAAATGCTATTTGACATTTATAATAAATACAAATAGGTTATGTCAGGAGTCTGACAGCTAATAGAATTTTGACTTTTTAAGTAATAGAAATACTTTAGATATAAATGTAATAATAAATGTACTCAAATTTAAATTTTAAATGTCACTGTCAACAACAGGAAATGAATTTATGTATCAGGCTTACCAATTTCAAGTAGTTTTTTTTATTGCCAACTGTAACAATTCCTTTTGATCACTCTGTATATTTGTAGTACAGGGTGATCAAAAGGAATTGTTATAGTTGGCAATACAATTCCAGAGATCTTTTTATTCTACAGTTGGCACAACGTCAGGTAAAGGCGGAAATGCTATTTGACATTTATAATAAATACAAATAGGTTATGTCAGGAGTCTGACAGCTAATAGAATTTTGACTTTTTAAGTAATAGAAATACTTTAGAAATAAATGTAATAATAAATGTACTCAAATTTAAATTTTAAATGTCACTGTCAACAACTGGAAATGAATTTATGTATCAGGCTTACCAATTTCAAGTAGTTTTTTTTATTGCCAACTGTAACAATTCCTTTTGATCACTCTGTATTATTTAATAATGTATCTAATTAAGTAGAAACGAATATTATCATTATTATTTCCTGTTTCCTGTCACGTTTTCATTTCTATAAACAGGTATTCATTATAACTATTAAATTTAGGTTGGAAAAGCGCTACGAGCGACACACTTACGGGGTTTCCTTTTATAACCCTTCAACAAGGTATAATTTACCTACACTACTGAAGATTAAACGCGAATACCACTTTGTTTCCAATTCTAATTCCGTTTCTATTTCGATCATTATGGTAAAAAATCTGGTGTGGGCACCACACGACTTTTTTATACACAGCATATTTAATATCTTTTCTTTTTAATTTTCATTACAGTTAATCACCTTCCTAACAAAATTTTATATAAATAAACTTATATTAATAGAAATAGAAATATAAAATTACTTACTATTTGATCAATGAAATTGATATATCATCAAAAACGCCGAATTTAACATTTATGACTTGCTCCTTGCGTTTGACAATTATTATTTGACATATAAATGTTATTATGGGATGGCTAGCACAGTGGTATGAAGTCGGCCTGTGGATCCTGAGGTCCCTGGTTCGATTCCCACAGGCGACAAATTTTCATAATTTGAAAAAGCTATCCCTCTGGCTCCTCCACCACTAACATGTTTGAGGGCCGTAATTTGACGACTGGTAACCGCACTTCACGCGCAAAATATATCACTTACCGAGATCTGCTTCAGCAGAGTGCCACACCCAGTAATGGGTAGAAGGCGTGATGATATATTTATTTATTTATTTATAAATGTTAAACATGTTCATGTTTTTTGTTTCTATTGGTACTATGTTTATTGGTATATAATATATATAATTTAATAATATATAGGTATATAATATTAAATATATAAATTAGTTTTTCTCAAAATTAGACGCATATACAGGAAAATTGCAAATAACATTTCATGTTCCAAATATTTTTGCTAACATCTTTTATTTGAAACTTTTTTTAGTAACTGATTCCATTTTTGAAATAAATGGAATTTATTGTTTTGTGGGTCCAGTAAACTTCTTCTTTCGGTTTTTCAATATCATTCAAAATCAACTCAGCTCTTCGTATTTTCATGAAACTTATAATTACCAAGTTTCGTTAACAAATCTTATCTCGTTCATAAGATATTGCACACTCGGACACACATCCATCCATCCATCCACTCACACACACAGACATCATTCAGAAAATGATTAAAACTGATTCAGTGGACGTCAAAACACGTATCTCCGCGAAAATCTTGTCAATGATTTTTTTCACGATTCTAATACTTCCTTATACTATGTATAAGAAAGTAAAAAACTTCCTATGTTAATAATTTGAATTCTAAAAATGGAGTTAGTTCACTTAAAATTTAAACCAAAATTAATATGTCTGTAACAAATAAAAAATAACAATTATTATAAAAACTAATAGTCAGATTTATAAAACAGATTAGCTGCTAATACAATCCCAATTTTAACTCCTTCTCTAATTCATAAAAATTATTGAATGCTAACTCGAGTCGCTAATACAATTTTTAGTTGTATTTTTAATACCGTGAAATTATTAGTTTCAAAATTAACTCTAATGATCGGGTGGAGTTAACAGTATTTTAAAACGAATAAATGGTATATTTTATATTTATATTAAATTATGCGCTTGTGTCCATTATGTAAAAACTGATCCATTAAAAGATATGTATGCATTTAAAACAGAAAAATATCCACGACAATTTAAAATATAAATTTACATTAAGCTATTTTACATGCATAGTTATTATGTTGTCAACTCAAAGGTAACCTATAAATTTGTTTCGTACTGTGGTATTTAAATAATAATTTTATTATATCTAGTGAATAAACTGTTATTTTTTTGCAATTTACATTAACAAAGAACAAGACCAACCTATTATACGAGTATACTCTATTCCAGTTAAGAATGGAGTGGATGGCACTTTATATGCGACCGGTTTTACATGCACACGTTTATCGTCCATAAATGATGAAGTATAATAACGAAATTACAGACCAAATTAACGAATTATATATTATTATGTGAATCCTGAGAACCCTGGTTCGTTTCTCACAGCTGACAAAAATTTTAATCACCCGCCACTAACATCTTTGGAGGTCGTGATTTGGCGGCTGGTAACTGCACTTCACGTGCATAAATATATTACTTACCGAGATCTGCTTGGCAGAGGGGTACACCCAGTAATGGGTAAAAGGCGTGATGATATATTTATTTATTTAATTTATATGTATTGAATTAGGTACTTGATTAATTGGAGGTTTATGTCAGGCATCTGTTACTACTGTATATGGCATAATTTTATATTTTTGTTTTGCTTTGTGAACTTCATTTTGATTTCAACCAATCAGAGGACATAAATGATTGCCCCTATCTAATTCTATGATTCATTTTTAACTGGAATAGGGTATAGTTAGATTTCGCTTAGAATGCAATTTTAGTATCATAGGAAATATATTTTCATGATAGTGATTGGCCAGAATAAACGTTAAAAAAATACTAGTTTAAACACTAAAATTAATACGAAATCTGTAATTTTGCTCTGTGTTTTGTCTATGCTGTCAGTGTCAAAATGTACAATGTGTGGGACATAAATATTTAAGAGAGTATGAGGAATTTTGATAGAACTATAGAAAATTTTGTGGAGTTTAATGACAAATTATTATGACAAATAAATTGTTTTAAACAGTAAAAAATTCATTCATTTTTCTATGTTAAAATGAGCTACGAACGATTGTAGATACATCTGCTATCAACTATATTCTTATTGTAATCTATAGGCGTATTCCATTTGACATTTGTATCAGATCTAACTTACATTTACTGAACCAGATTATTATTTATTTCACTAGAGTACTGCACTGACTTTATATCCAGTATTAGAATTACTGATTCTAATTTACTTTGAAGAAATTTATCCCAATAAGTGATTTTTGTGAACCAAGTGGCAAATGGAATACAGTTTAAGTATATACAGAGTGATCAGAAGTAAATATTTCAATTGGTAATACAATTCTGGGAATCATTTATTCCACAGTTCGCCCAACGGTAGGTAAAGGCGGAAATACTATTTGACATATAATTTTTGTAATAAATACAAATAGGTTGAGTGATAGAAATACTTTAGAATATTGCTCTGTGAGTAATGTTAAGAAATGAAAAAAAAAACAACCATTTAATTCATTGTCAATAACAGGAAATAAATGTGTGTATCAGTCTTGCCAATTTCAAGTATTTTCTCTTACTAATGTACTTACTTGGATCTAAATGAAAAGATGGCAAATTCTGTTTTGTAAATTGCTCAAATATCAATCATTTTAATCCGGAATAAAAATGGAGTTAGTTAACTCTAAATTAAATCCTCTTTTTGTTTCATTTTCAGTTACTGCATTGTGTGGTCTTTTCTTTCATATATAAGTGCAGACTATCGCTTTCATCTTTTCTAATCTTGTAGATTCGTTGTTAGTTTCGTTATTAGATTCGTTGTTAGGAGTAAACGTGAGTAATTTGAGATTTTTTATGCATACGTTATGTACGATAAAGAAAGAAAATGAATGGTAAGTGAAAAGGAATGATGTGATTGAAGGTTTGTTGTGTGATAATAATTTCGAGTGTAATAAATGAATGAGTTTATATGGAGTGATCTATGAATGTGGTTGAAGTGAGGGTGAAATGTTTGGATGAAAATGTTTGACGATGACTGATTGTTTGATGAGTGTGATGAGTGAATGTTTTATGAGTGATTTTAGGGTTCGTGCTACCCCATTTGTTGGGATATAGCGTGAACATATGTATGTATGTATGTAAATCCTCTTTAAGAATACAATTTTTAAGGTTTGTAAAACAGCAATTATGCTGCGGTAAAATATCGTAAAATAGCTCATACAAATTGGTTTAAATGTCTGCTAAGATGAATGGTACTAAAATTCTAATTGGTGTGAGTAAATACCAAAGAAACTCAGAGAAGCAAACTACTATGTTTTCTATGATTTAAAGTTAAGTAGAATGTTTGGTATACATTAACACGCACTTGGAACACAGTAAACCTTTGTCGGAAACTTAGCGGCTTACAGTGTATATAAGTAAACTTTCAGATGTTTCCCTTTGCCCCTCTTGCTCCTCCTAGTGCACTCGGTAACTCTACGTGTTTATGTAGCTAGCTGTGTTTTGTTCATTCTCTTATAATAATATTTGTAGTGTCTGTTTATTGACTTTGTCGCTGTACTGACGTCAAACCGTAGTATTAATTGGCTGGGAATTGAGCATTTGAGGTGAATTTGCTTTTCACTACGCTGTATTATCACTAGAAATAATACCAAGTTGTTAGCTACGTATATTCACCCAGGTCTACGGATAATTATGATTTAATTGATTCATTAAAAGATATTGTTGTGTAGATATAAATAGCCTATAATTATGAATATTTGATACACAAAATATTTTTGTATTTTAACGATGTAATTTATAGAACGTTCGGCAGTACGATGGTGTGGATAGCATTACGGTATTCGAATCCGGTGATCCCGAGTTCGAATCCTATTCAAGCTAAATATATATGAACTAGCACATTATGGCCTGTACTGTTATTGGAATTAAGTGCCTGTTTTACAGAGTAGCATAAATAAATAGATGTTGTTCATTTAGAGAAAACTTTATAAGTAAATAATGGAGCTGGCCATTAAAGAATTCATTACAAGCTTTTTAACAATATATATATATATATATATATATATATATATATATATATATATATATATATATATATATATATATATAGATATATAAATATACATTTTTCGCTCTATTTTGTAATGTTTCAAAAGCACACTCGATTCCATGACTCTTTCATATACGAAAGTCGTCTTCAATGTGATTTAATCAATATACTTAAAATACTAATTAATGATAATTAAACTGTTATATCATGAAGTACTAGTATACTAGCGCGTATGTTCTCGTACATTTTTTATTTATTTAGTTCTCTGTAGTCTGCACAAGATTTTAATTTCAATTATATGACAGAGGTCCTATAGCTGATAATGAAATCCGAACCATTCAGAAACAATTGTAGTAATAAACGCAAGTTTTACCTCGAATTTAACCACTGAACTACGATTGATTATAGCATGAGCTTCGTGTTCTTTAATTTTGGAAATCCTTTATTTAGTACTAGTAATATGGCAATTTTGCTGTCTCTAATTGATATATTTAAGTTTTCTTGCAGAAAATGCGATTAGGAACAGACAAATATAATATGTAAGCTACATGAATAATTTATTATTTATTTTTTTTATTTATGGGATGGCTAGTTCAGTGGTATGAAGTCGGCCTGTGGATCCTGAGGTCCCTGATTCGATTCCCACAGGCGACAAATTTTCATAATTTGAAAAAGCTATCCCTGTGGCTCCTCCACCACTAACATGTTTGGGGGCCGTGATTTGACGATTGGTAACCGCACTTCACGCGCAAAATATATCACTTACCGAGATCTGCTTCAGAAGAGTGCCACATCCAGTAATGGGTAGAAGGCGTGATGATATATTTATTTATTTTATGAATAATTTACATATGTTGAAAATTTCAGTTGTCACTTGATTAATTGGAATTTCAGTTCATATATTACAATATATTTACTCTATTGCAGATAAAATATTCAAATTTTGTTTACTCCAATAATCTCGTCAGTTGATAAAAAAATATGTAAATTATTACCTGTTATATTGATACACAAAATTTGAGTTGTCCGAATTGTATTATACCTCCATAATCAACAAATCATACCAATCAAACTTTCCAAAAGAAATATCATTGTCAGCTTTTCCTAAGTAATAAAAAAGTATTCCATAAAAAAGCTCGTTAAGTGTGGGTGAATCAAACATAAAACCCGAGCTTTTAATCAAATATCCACCGTCTGTTTCGCAGCACAATAGGTAATTATGGAAGTAAAAGCAAAATTAATAACAAATCAATATTTATTCACAGGCCGTCATCAGTTTACGTTCGATGATCAATACAGTGATTTCCCGGCGGTGGCCAACAGAATTAATTAGTAATGACGAGTTGTGAACACTCCATGTTCCTGTCGGTGCCATTCACCGGCATTCACATTCACCGGTCGATCGGTGAGCTGCTGCTGGCCATATCGGCAAATGATGAAATGAACACACAAAACAACGAGACACGCCCTCGCATTGACAAACACCAGAGCTAATATTTCAAAAGGGAACTAAAATGATGCCGGCGGTTTTTAATTATTACTTCTATAAATCAAAGAGATATTTAGGGTGATTTCCACCATGATAAAATACGCCCGAAATATACTGAAAGATAATTATTTCTTTGGCCATTTGTACTTAATACATGAATACATGTCATTAAATAGGGTAGCATGAACCCTTAATCGCTTAACAGATTAATTTAGATATACCTTCCTCCCGCCGTTTATAAATGCTGAGATAAAGAGACACATAATTTTATGGGATGGCTAGCTCAGTGGTATGAAGTCGGCATGTGGATCCTGAGGTCCCTAGTTCGATTCCCACAGGCGACAAATTTTCATAATTTGAAAAAGCTATCCCTGTGGCTCCTCCACCACTAACATGTTTGGGGGCCGTGATTTGACGACTGGTAACCGCACTTCACGCGCAAAATATATCACTTACCGAGATCTGCTTCAGCAGAGTGCCACACCCAGTAATGGGTAGAAGGCGTGATGATATATTTATTTATTTATTTTATTTATAATTTATCTGTCAGACAGGTGAAAAATAAAATAAATAAATAAAATAAATACTATCTATTTTTGATTTTCGTATGTGTTATTAATTATGTTCAAAATCTATTAATTATGTGCAAATTACAGCATGGTTGTTTTTTTAATGTCACACTATAATTAGGATTTATCCTGTTAAATTACAAAACTCATAATAAGTAAATAAATAAACAATAAATAATTTTCGAAATTATTCTATGACATATACATAATTAAATTCACCTGATAACTAATGACAAATGAATATTGGAAATATTGATTCCAAACATTATGAAACAAATAAAAAATATTATTAATCTAGTTATGACATATATTAATATTATTTCATCCGAAAAGAGCTTAATTCAAAATAATCTCGTGATAAATATGATCGCAGGATATTATTAATTCCTTTATAAAGCCTTGCAATCATTTCAAATCTTCCACCAGGTGACAGTAATCTGGTCGCAGGTGTCCAACCTTAAATGAATAAAATCACCGAGGCATTAAATATAATTACCAACTCTACCAGCCCAACCAACAACGTAAACAAATCTACAGTGACAGTGCCTAAATAGAATACCTTAAACATTGAGGCTTACACGTATATTTTTTATGGTAATATATGTACAAATATATTTGATACGTAAATTTTTATATTACTGAAAATGTATGGTGGTAATAAAATTGTTAGTATTAATTTGAGGCTTAAGTTTGGTGACCATTTTATGACGTTTCGGATACTCTAATCCAGCAAAATAAATAACGAACGTTTCTGTTGCCGAGTGAAACCAACAAACGCGTATCGTATGTCGTTATCAAGGACGTTGAAAGGCATATGGCATTCAAGTCAAGACTGTGACGCTCGGCAGATTGACAGAGACAGAAGTATTATTTTCTGTACCGTGCTTAGCCTGCTATTGATTGACATGTGTCATAAAGAAATTTCAAATTTAAATTCCATACAACACAAAAATTGAAACACAAATGACACTTCGTGGTTATGTTTACATAAAACAACGCTCCCTGACAACGTCTAAACGTCACTTTTCTTACATAAAAATTCAAAATATTTGAAAGAAGAAGAGATTTGGCTAAGCACGGTGCAGAAAAACTATTGTTATCTCTTTCCCTTGCCCAAGCCACACTTCAAACAATGCTACAGTATTGTCATGCCATATCCCCTCCTTTCAACGTCCTTGGTCTTTATGCATATATTTCAATAGTTTTAATGTTGTTGAAAACATCAATAACGCTCGCTTTGATCATAAACCATTTTTATTTTGAAATGGGTACTGAGATACAATTTTTATGCAGTTATGATTTATTATTTATGATTATTTATTTTAACTATTTAATGGGGTAGGTGTCTTAGTCACCCGAACCAAGGTTCGTCAGTTCGAATCCGCCTGTCGACAAAGTATAATTTGTCATTAAATATAAAATACAGTTACTTTATTAATCATAATCGGGCGCTATAAGCTAGTCACTTGCCTTAAAAAGTAACATCGACTACGGAAACCGGCAGTACGGCAGCGTAAAAACTGCGGCTCGGTGTGCCCGGTAGGCCCACGCCCGATTAGGGCTGTAGCGCCATTGAAGAAGAAGAAGGTGTCTTAGTGGTACCGAGTCGGTCTGTGGAATTGTGAACAATTTTCACCATTTTAAAACTACCGCTATGGGTATGAAGTCGGCCTGTGGATCCTGAGGTCCCTGGTTCGATTCCCACAGGCGACAAATTTTCATAATTTGAAAAACCTATCCTTGTGCCTCCTCCACCACTAACATGTTTGGGAGCCGTGATTTGACGACTGGTAACCGCACTTCACGCGCAAAATATATCACTTACCCAGATCTACTACGGCAGAGTGCCACACTCCGGGCAGGATTGGGTAGAAGGTGTAATGCTCTTTTTTTATTTCTGATTTATCTTTAATATGGGACACTTTAATTAAAAAATTGAATATAGCAATTACAAGGTATCAAAGTTTTCTAGTGCAGCACTATGTTAAATTTAATTGTATTATTTAGTTCCAATAGGCAAACAAAATAATATCAGCCAAAAACAAAGATTTGTTACAATAAAAAAAATGTACAAATTTAAATCGTGAATCACATCATATTCTATTCATGAAAAATATTATTGTTAAAATAAATTGTTTTTAACAAGCACAATGCAGTATTTATTATTGTAAAAAGTCTGTTTTACACTGATAATCAAGTTTCCGTGCAACTATAATTTATAACAGATAGTTGTAACAACTTGCACATATATTTTGGTTTTTTTTAGTTTATATTAAGATCAAAATTGGAACATACTCGTATCTGCATTACCAACATACCATATTTATTATTCTCTTCTTGCCAAATATTGTTTTTGAAGTATTATAATCATAATAAAATAAGAAAAAAAGGAAAAAAAATTGCAATACTTGTCAAAGTTCCACAAAATTACAGCACATTTGAATGAACTTATTAGGTCATCATCAAAAGCTGGTCAGTTCAGCTTTACCCATAGACGCGTTTCGTCCTTTAGGGACTCATCAGTATGGTGCGATTAACTATCTAACTAGACCAACTAGGGGCTGTGAACAGTGATACTTTTTAAGCTGAACTGACGGATGTTAAACTAGGTAAGCCGGTAACATGACATGAGAACTACGGAGCAACCCGTGGTACCATCTACCGGCCAAAATCGCAAACTGCAATAAATAAATAATACAAAGACAAATTGTAAAATGATAAATAAAACACAGACAATTTGCCTTTGTATTATTATAGAATAAGAATAAAAGCAAATAATACATATTGCCTAAATAATGGGGTGTTTCACTAATTTATGTTTTTTTTTTCTATAAAGATTGACACACTACATAGCAGATCTCGGTAAGTGACACATTTAGGCGCGTAAGTGCGGTTACCAGCCACGGGAGTAATTTTAGTGTGATGAAAGTGTTTGTCGGCTGTGGGAATTGAACCAGGGCTCTCAAGATCCATAGGCCGACTCGATACCACTGAGCCACCTACCCCATATAAATTGGAATAATTCTATTTATTGTAAAATTAATATCATTTCAAAAACATCAAAAAAACTGCATATGGTAACTGAAATTGACAGTTTTTAAAATTGTATGGGGCAATGGCATAGTGGTATCGTGTCGGCCTGTGGATCCTAAGAACCCTGGTTCGAACCCCACAGCCAACAAACATTTTCACCAATTAAAAAAAATACCCCTGTGGCTCCCACACCACTAACATCTTTAGGGGCCGTGATTTGACGACTGATAACCGCACTTCACGCGCATAAATATATCACTTACCCAGATCTGCTTCGGCAGAGTGACACATCCAGTAATGGGTAAAAGGCGTGATGATATATTTATTTATTTTTAATATTTAAAATTGTATTATAACTTAATGAGAATTAAAATATTAAAGTATATCCCAAAAATAACGAAACTCTTTAGATATAGAATAAAACACGCATTGTATTATGTTTGAAACTTAATATTTATTCAAAATAGGTTCCATTTGAATCAATACACTTTTTAGAACGATCAACTAGAGCATGCATCGATTTTTTACGCCATCTAAAGGAACGTTCTTTAACACCTGTGTCACGGCTGCTTGAATGGCTAGAATATCATCATAAAACGTTCCATCCATGGCAATTTTCAGTTTTGGGAAAAGATAATAGTCACATGGTGATAGATCATGCGAATACGGAGGGTGGTCGATGACACAAATATGTTTTTTCATCAAAAATTCGTTGACTTACACGAGCGACATTTTGGTGTACAAACGTGTACAAACTTTTCTTTTACCCAAATCTTCAGTTAGAATTCTCCAAATAGTATTTTTACTCGTATTTAATTCTTCACCCAACATTCTAACAGTAAAATTCTCATCGACAGCAATGATTACACGCACTTTTTCGACTAATTCAGCACGATTTCCGGTTTTTGGACGTCCAGATCTATAATCATCATTTAAATCTTCACGACCATTTTTAAATATTGCAAACAACATAAACTTGTGAACGAGATAAACAATTGTTTTTTCAAGTTTAACACAAAATTTAATATTTGCTCGTTCTTAAACTGTCACCTGATTGCATAAAGTTGTGTGCGTTCGAAGAGGAAAGATGTATCTTTCTAACAATGTGTATGTTCAATAGATTTCGCTACGTGTTCTATGATTTAAATTAAAAGTTTCGTTATTCTTGGAACATACTGTGTATGTGCAAATATATAAAATAAATATAAACTTGTAAAACAATTTTATATCTCGGCCGACCACTGGAGGCTAGATACATATTATGCTGTTGCAAATTACTGTTTGACGTCGCAGCGAACATGGCCGTATACCCACTGTCCATAAATCTAATTGAAATTTGAGCCTGGTTTTCTGCGGTTGAGCGCAGTCCAGCTAGAATTGCAGTATGATTACCGAGAGAATGCGGTTACCACTCACAGTAATGTGTTTATGGTTGATTATTACAGAGAGTGGAAAGCTTCGTATTTCTCAGAGACATGATTTGATTGATTCGCTACCGAAAGTTGTTTGTTATTTTCATGAATCAAAGTTTTATACTTTCATATTTATGATTGTATCTTAAAGATTTTGATGAGAAAATAAAGTTTTTGCAGATTCATATATATATCTAATGGATTCTAGAAACGCGGATTCTAAAATAAATATATGTATATTATCATGTTATTTACTCATTACTGGATGTGGCACTAGGTCACGGCAATTTTTGTTGATCTATCTTTATGCATGATATTCGACTATCAGTCATCAATTTAAGGATCTCAAAAATGTTAATGGAGAAAGAGCCAATAAATCATATACTTACTATCCAGTGGCGTATCTAGAACTTTTGCCGCCCAGGGCGGTCTCCAATTTGCCGCCCTTTCTAGGTCAATCAAATGGTGGATTTTATAATGGGATGGCTAGCACAGTGGTATGAAGTCGGCCTGTGGATCCTGAGGTCCCTGGTTCGATTCCCACAGGCGACAAATTTTCATAATTTGAAAAAGCTATCCCTGTGCCTCCTCCACCACTAACATGTTTGGGGGCCGTGATTTGACGACTGGTAACCGCACTTCACGCGCAAAATATATCACTTACCGAGATCTGCTTTAACAGAGTGCCTCACCCAGAAATGGGTAGAAGGCGTGATGATATATTTATATATATTTATAAATTTAATTAATTAATTAAATTATTAATTAACGGGGTGACTAGCTCAATGGTATGAAGTCGGCCTGTGGATCCTGAGAACCCTGGTTCGATTCTCACAGGCGACAAACAATTTTCATAATTTCAAAAACTATCCCTGTGGCTCCTCCACCACTAACATCTTTGAGGCCGTGATTTGACGACTGGTAACCGCACTTCACGCGCAAAATATATCACTACCGGGATCTGCTTCGGCAGAGTGCCACACCCAGTAATGGGTAGAAGGCGTAATGATATATATTTTTTTATAAATTAAAAAAATAAATATATCACGACTTTTACCCATTACTGGGTGTGGCACTCTGGCGAAGCAGATCTCGGTAAGTGATATATTTATGTACGTGAAGTGCGATTACCAAGCGTCAAATCACGACCCCCAAAAATGTTAGTGGTGGGGGAGTCACAGAGGTAATTTGGTGAAAATTGTTTGTCGGCTGTGGAAATTGAACTGGAGTCCTCAGGATCCACAGGCCAACTCGAAACCACTGAGCCATCACCCCATTATATTAATAAACATAAATAAATAATTGTAATTGAGACAAACTATAGGTGGGGAACTTTTTTACCATTGGATGGCAAATTTAAATTAGGCAATAATAATGAATTTTTCGAGATAATATTTTCAACCCCACATCGACTTGACGATGAAGAAAAATATTCGAAATCATATAGTAATTCATAATTTGTAGAAATCGAATAGTAAACTTAATTTGTTTACAGTGAAAATTCAAGTTTTGTTGACTTATTTGCACTTAAGTTCTCATTTCCACAATTTCCGTTATCACGGAGATATTTCCTCAACAGACTCATAAATCATCACATTAGTGATGCCGCGAGATAAAACGAAAAGAAAAATGACACTCTCTTTTCGTTTTAAATTTTCTCGCTGCAAACTCAAGATAGATGGATAGATACCTCACTTGAAATGCGTCAGCCTGTGGATTTGAGACCTCAAGTTCGATTTCCACAGCCGACTAAATCATTTTCACTATATTAAAATTAACTCTGTGACTACCTCTCCACTAACATCTTTGTGGGTCGTGTTTTGACAGCTGCTAATCGCACTTCTCGCGCGTACATACCATTGAAATCTGCTAATTTTGATAATTATTTAGTATAAAATTACTCAAATCATTTCAAATAAACAGATATTGTACAAGTACTTAATTTTGCGAACTAAATAAAAATAAGATGAATTGTCACCACATGACAGTAGAAAAGTTTGATTCTAGTCTTATATATTTTTTTTAATTTATTCTATTTCCGGAATGAGTGGCGGACAATTTAAAATTAACAGTTCTTTGAACTTATTTTTATACAAACATGATCAAATAAAAATCTCATCTTGTTTAGAAAAGTCTCTAGGTTAAACTCTAAACAGAGATGAGACCAGTATTGATTATTTGAATAGACTGTGAACCACGTTTGTTTTATCTTTTTATTTGAATGTTCAATTAATATTAAAACTATCATATCAATTCCGGCAGGAAAATTTTGTATATTATTGAAGATAAGATTTTTTGAAGTTCTAATATTAACTTATGACGTCGTACAAATTGCAGACGTAGTATTTTTAATTATTTTATCTTTTAACCGTTAACCTGAAGATGGTTACACCCGTAACCGAAACGTTTTCAACTTATCTTCAATAATAGACTACAACTTAAGCTATATATTAAGTTTTGAGGTTATGTAGGATCCAAGATGTATTTAAGATGTAAAAAAGGCCTTCAAAATCCAGTTATTGGTAAATAATACACAGACAATAATTAAACTATGTATTCATAATTATAAAACATAGTTTAATTATTGTCTGTGTATTATTTACCAATAACTGGATTTTGAAGGCCTTTTTTACATCCTACATATTAAGCTAGATATTTTGGAAAAATGACTATATTAAAGAAAATATGGAGACTTTTTAAAAAAATGCCTGTCCTAGAGACGATTTGATATATTTGGATATATTTTGTTGGAAATTTAATGTATTAAAAACGATTTGGAAGACATTTAAAAAAAATTACTGTGTTACAGACGATTTGGGAGATATTTTGAAAATAATTTTAGGAGACATTTTTTTAAAGACATTTTATTGATAAATTACTGTCTTAGAAACGATTTGGCCAAAATCATGATTGATATATAAAAAAATTATTTAAAAAAATACTATTTAATCCATGAAAGTAATAAATAATATTTAAAACATTTACTTTGCTTTCCATATGGCAAGTATTTATTTCTGCTATGGTTGAGAACCTTGAACCAATGAGAAAATGAAAATTTAAAACATCTCAATTATTAATTATTATTATTCATCATTCATTCATAATCATTTACATCTCTTTTACCCTTATAAATAACTAACTAGTTGAGAAATAAAAAATACAAAAATAAGAAATTTTATAAAATAAATATATCATCACGCCTTCTACCCTTTACTGGATGTGGTACTCTGCCGAAGCAGATCCCGGTAAATGATATATTTTACACGTGAAGTGCGGTTACCAGCCGTTAAATCACAGCCCCCAAAGATGTTAGTGGCCGACTTGATATCACTGTGCTAACTACCCCATAAGAAAATTTATCATTTTAATAAACACAATTCTTACGTTTCTTTAATATTTTGTGCGGCTTTTATAATATCACTTGATATATAAACTTAAATAATACATTTTGTAATAATTACACTGAAAGTGTACACATTATAATTTTTTTAAATCTTGTTTTTATCAAAATTAGACAAAATAGAGCATGATTTAATGTGGCCGTCAGATGTCGTTGTCGTCGTGCACCCAGCCAATACTTACTACGGTGGTAGAAAGTAGTTTTATTTTAAATAGTCATAATAAATATTTATTTTAAATTTTGTGAAATGTTCTCATTCTCGTATTCGATTCATTGTCCACTAAACTACATCTTCTCTAAGTAAATATTTCTCTTTCAGATTTATATCATATGTAGTCAGACTAAATATCCACGACGCAATTCTATAAAAATTCAAAGCAACGCAAAGTGTAAGAAGGTTTCCCAGAATCGTACAATAAAATATCCTCTGTCACTTAGCGCTACACTAAAAACTCCTTTACGACCATTATCGTAGAACTGTAAAGTCAGCAACGCAACAATGATCACTAAAATAAATCCCAAGTTGTATACGTTGAACTCCACTCAAACGAACAAAGAACTTCTCAGAAGGGTGGAAAATAAATAATTTAATCCACCCTTAGCAGCCCCGATGGGGTAGTATTAAAAAGTGCTTTTCAGCGATAATCGATAGGTTTACAGAGTGAATATTTCAGAGAACAATTGAAAAGAGGGCTGACAAACGTGAGGTCTTCGATGTGCAAATGCATCGAAGCAAATAGACACAATCGATATCCCCCAATCAAGGGTAATGTAGCTTGCTTTTAGTTGCGTCCGCCACCGCAGCTGGTCGATAGCATGAATAATGGCTGCGAATGAGTTATCTGTCCGACTATGTCATGGAAATGTCGGCTCTGTTGGTGTTGCGAACGGACACCTGCCCACAAAGCCCTGGTGATGAATGTGCCACTTTCGAATCTCCCGATGCCCGGAACCTGACAGGCTCAGGGCTGCACCTGGATTTTTCCACTGGAAAGCTAGATATATCGTTCCTGGATTCATGGAAAGTTGGATCTAGGTAAACAGATCCTATCTTGATGGACATTTGTTCCTTTCAAACTTGCAATTAAACAGTTTTTAGGCGTTAAACTTTAGCAGTCGTATTCATAGTAAAAAATCTGCTGGTTTAAACCT
The DNA here is from genome assembly GCA_911728475.2 of Pterostichus madidus. Classification (NCBI taxonomy): domain Eukaryota; kingdom Metazoa; phylum Arthropoda; class Insecta; order Coleoptera; family Carabidae; genus Pterostichus; species Pterostichus madidus. The sequence goes on from OU452306.1 coordinate 31,456,928, forward strand.
GCTAGAACTTCGTACTACTTTAGACTAGACATTTTCCTTATTCATAGATCAGATCTAATGATAATACTGATTTACACTAGGCATAATATTTAGATCTGCTCGATCCCAAGTTTTAAATTGGACTAAGTGTAAGGAACAACTTTATAAGAAGAATTTCAATGTCAGTGAAGATATAACTAATAAATATGATTTTAGAAGTATGTGTATGGGATGGCTAGCTCAGTGGTATGAAGTCGACCTGTGGATCCTGAGGTCCCTGGTTCGATTCCCACAGGCGACAAATTTTCATAATTTGAAAAAGCTATCCTTGTGGCTCCTCCACCACTTACATGTTTGGGGGCCGTGATTTGACGACTGGTAACCGCACTTCACGCGCAAAAATATATCACTTACCGAGATCTGCTTCAGCAGAGTGCCACACCCTGTAATGGGTAGAAGGCGTGATGATATATTTATTTATTTATTTTTGTGTACATAGATATAACAAGTATTGTATCACACATTTTTATATTGAATTTTAAGTTATACTTGTTTATATCATAGAAAATATGCAGGACTTATTTCAAAATATTAATGATATCCAAGATATCCAGGTTAAAATCAGAGCTGGGCAAGCTACTTAAAAAAAAATAGCTAAGCTACAGCTATTCTTTAAAAAAGTAGCTGAGCTACAGCTATAAGTTACATTTTGTAAAATATAGCTAAACTACAGCTAATAGCTTTCGTTAAAGTAGCTGTTAAATTTTAAAGCTACTTTTTTCAATTATTGTGAATTCATTAAATTTGCCATTATCATATGATCAGTTGATCAGTCTTTTGTTATAATGACTATTAATTTACTATTGTGTACATAAATATAAAAAAATCGCAAATAGACAAATGGACTGTTAATTTTGGATGCTATAATTTTTTATTTATATCGGAATAAATTAACAGTCACATTAACAGAAGACTCCTAAACAGTTAATGTTTAGTTCATCTAACATTTAATACAAAAGTACGATAGGTTAAGAACAAGTGAAAAATTAAATATGTTAATAGATTTTAAACTATATAATAACTTGTTAGCTTTGGGCTACAAAAAATAGCTTTAAGCTACAAAAAGTAGCTTTAAAAGTAGCTTCAGTTGTTATAACAATATTTTTAAGCTAATAGAAAAAAACATACAGCTATATTGTTTCACATTTAGCTAAGCTACAGCTACAGCTAAGGTAAACGTAGCAAAGCTGGTAGCTAAGCTACAAAAGTAGCAGTGATGGAAAAAAAAATTTGTTTTTTTTTCCTATTTTATTCTTATTTATTAAAACTCAATTCCACATCGCAATTGACATTTTGTCTTTGTATTAATAAAATAATTTATTTAAATGTTCAGCAGACCATCAATTTTTGGGTAACATAAAATATTTGTTGAGACTAGTTCGCGTGTTACTTACGAAATCATATACAAATTGATGTATTTGCTATAATCATATGTTTCAAACTAATAAATAACTTCTACCAATATAAATATTTATCCAATCATAACTGTAAGGTTACTTTTAGAATCACCTGCATGATATGCAGAGTGTTCAATTAAGCGTGCCACCATTGCTATCTCGAGAACTATAAGAGCTGCAAGGTTGGTTAAATTAGCAAAGAAATACCATTTAACAAATCTATTACAAAATTATTAACAAAAATTATCGACCAGTGGTTCTCAAAATACGGGGTGCAATTTTCTTATTTTAATTAGGAATCTTTTTTACTTGCTTATTCGATTCAGTATTTTTTCCTGAATTCATGACTATAAAGTTCAGTACCCTCACATTACGAATTTTTTGCCAAATATGCATATTTAATTGAAATTAATTTAATTAGAATGGCATAGAAATCTGAGTGCTATAAAGAAAAAACAATGACTAATAAAAGTTACTTATTTATTTTTTGACATTTAATAATGAATCAAATAAACAGAAATATTATTACTTGTTCACTTGTTTCTGTCATAGCATGCTAAGTCTAATGCGATTTAAATTAAATTAATGTCAATTTAATATGTATTTTTGTCGAAAAATTTGTAATGTGAGGTACTGGACTTTATAGTCATTGAATTAAGAAAAAAATACTGAATCGAATAAGCAAATAAAAAAATAGCTTCCTATTTAAAATAAGAAAGTTGCACCCCGTAATTTGAGTACATCTGATCGAAAATAATTTTTGTTAATAATTTTGCAATAGACTTAAAAAAATGGTATTTCTTTGCTAATTGAAGCAACCTTCTAGCTCTTATAGTTCTCGAGAGAGCAATGATGACACACATAAACTGAACACCCTGTACTCGTATGCGTGATATTTAGTTCTTTCTTTTTCTTTATGAAGTATCAGACTGAAAACATGGCATTTCTTTGCTAATTTAACCAATCTTTTAGCTCTTATACTGCTCAAGATAGCAATGGTGACACACATAAATTGAAAACCCTGTACTCGTATGCGTGATATTTTAGTTCTTTCTTTTTCTTTATAAAGTATCAACTCGAACTCCTAGTGGTGTTCGGAATACTGAATAGACAAAAAAACTGAACACTGTAGTTTTTATTAAAATCAACCGTGTTTGAAGTTTCAAACTCAAAGAATAAATTTCTTTGAAACTTTATCTAAGTAAGTGAACAAAGAAATTTCTTTTTTAATTATAATTCCACATTCCATCCACCTGTTTTGCGCTGGCACGCTGCTCGTATTTATTAAAATCAAGATGGCGAGCTGACCCAAGAGGGTGTGGAAATTTATCGCGTGGGTGGTTTCATCTAATCTCAATAATTTATTGTTCATTGTAATCTCGGTCACGTAGCGAGGGAGTCATTTTCATGTTGTGCACATTTGCCGGTTTTTCCTCGCGTAATTATGCGGTAAACGCGTTAACATAATTTGCGATGGCCGCACAGTGACTAGGGAAAGGTTTTTCTGTAAGAACTTCCAAACTTTTCGTTCTGTGTTCAGATATTTACATAACAATTGGTTACGTTCTGCCGACCAGCACGGAATCTTCTCAACTGGAAAGAGTTTTCGTTCACGAAAATGGAAACACTATAACTTTAAAAAACAACCTATAACCCAAAAACATTCAAACTTGCTAGATTCATATTTATATGTATCCCTCCCTTAACTACAGTTACAATATTTTTCGTTTAAAATCGTCTAAAACTCTCCAGAAAGTAATATTATTATTCTCTGGTTTAGATGTGTATAGAAAACTTTTATTTGTAACTAGAATTTTTCACTCCTACACGGTTCTTCAAACTTCTTCTAATACCAGAAAAGGGATTTGAATTGTATTTATTAGTTTCAATACAATTAAACCTTAAGTCTAGAAAATTCACCAATTTATTCAATTTTTATCGAAAACCAATGACTGTTTTGTTTTGAAACGTCAATTAAATTGTTTGAATCACAGATCATAATATACTACTATAGATAAGAAACTGCCATGTTACGCACTGGGTCTGAATTTTGCGCCATCTGAGTAGTGGAAGTCTAACTAAAGTCATGTATATAGGCAACCCGGTATGCATATTTAGGCAGCTTGTAATTTTTATTATTTTATATTTATTTAAACTACATAAAATAAAAATTCAATATTAAAATATAAATATTTATTAAAATATTCTCGTGTATACAATTTATTTATAATTTGAACTGTTTCAATCGCAGTTTTATCCAATCCTTGTGAACTTGAAAATATATGACTTCCTCATCTAAGTATTATTTATTATATGATCACTTACTTACCAGTAGCAGTGCAGTTTTTTTACACAACAATTGATATTAGTTGATGACATTATTTATATGAAATTATTTCACAAATACAAATTAATTGAATATTTGACAGATTGAAAAATTTGAAATATTTACAAATGACAACTACAGGAACAATCTAATAACCAATGATTGCCGATATTGTAGTTACCTAAAATGGATATCTTCACATAAAGACTATTAGCGCCATTCCTTAGGTGGAAGTCTAACTATAAACACAGTCCCATGGTTACCTATATAACTTTCTGCTGCCTGGTTTGAATCAGGCAGCAGAAAGTTATATAGGTAACCATGGGAATAATTTATGAAGTGGCTCAGTGGTATCGACTTGGCCTGTGAATTTGAGAATCCGTGTTCGATTCCCATAGCAGAGAAGCAATTTTCTACCATAATAAAATTACCCCTATGGCTTCCCCCCACTAATATCTTAATATCGTGTGGCTATTTTGGTAATCAGTCGTAAGGTCATTGACAGAGCCGGATCTAAGCGAAAGCAGCAAATGGAAATATCTTTGGAAGCCGTGATTTGACGGCCGGTAACCGCACTTCACGCGCATAAATATATCATTTTCCGAGTTCTGTTATTGTGCCATACCCTATAAGGTAAAAGACGTGATGATATATTTATTTATTATTTAAATTAAATATAAATCTATATTTTTCCGCACAAGTATTATTTTGTTTTTATCTGCTCTCATTTAATTTCATATGGGATAATGGCTCAGTGGTATCAAGTCGGCCTGTGGATCCTAAGAACCCTGGTTCGATCCCAAAGACGACAAATATTTTCACCACATTAAAATTACCCATGTGGCTCACCCTTCACCAACATCTTTGGGGGCCGTGATTTGACGACTGGTAACCGCACTTTACGCGCATAAATATATCACTTGCCCCAGTAATGGGTAAAAGACGTGACGATATATTTATATTTATTTTTATTTCATTTCATAAGTTAACTGAATTAATTTAATGATCAAAGAGTTATCTATGTTTAATGATTATTTAAACTATGTCCAAGGCAAAAATGATTTCATGGTTCTGTAGTGCTTATTGACTATTGTTACTTTATTTTGGGATGGAGAAAAACAAAAAGAAAAAGTAGGCTTGGATAAAAATAAAATTTTGTTGTTATATATTTATTGGGATTAATTGAGTACAAGTCAAATATATACAGCAATTATACAACAAGGTGTTGTCTTCCCAATCTCAACCTCCATTCCTCTCTATCATACACCAAAAAAAAATTTGTTGTTAATAACGATTTTTGAGTTTGAAAAATAAAAAGTTACATTTTGTCTAGATTGTATTTTCTAGTTATTATTATTAAATTAAAAACCAAGTTATTGGTTTATTAACATTGGTGAACCCCACGTTAATTGAAATTGGCACATAGTTATTAATGGAGGAAGTTCAACAAGTACTGTTTCCAGTTTCTGAAGAATCTTCCATATCTGCTATATCTGGATCTTTTAAGTTATTAACAGTTCTTCCAAATATTTTGTCCTATCAATTAATAACAACCCCGCTAACCTTATTTTACGTTCTTCGATAAAATTCGCTTAAATACCGTCGTCATAAAGTCGATATTATCTCCTACAAGTGAATATTAAAATTTAATCTGGGCAGTAATTAGCAACTGAGTGCCAACGGAGTCACCCTCAGTATACTCGTATTGAGCTGTGGTGGCCAATACAATGACCCTTGCGACCCTCACTCAATAATTAGTGGTCCACCAGCACGCAATATTAAAATTATATCGTGTGGCTATTTTGGTCACCAGTCGTAGGTTCATTGACAGGGTCGGATCTAAGCAAAAACAAAAAAATGGACGCCCCTATAAGATACCACTCAAAACATTTCACATGCGTTATCTTTCTCCTTTATGTTAAGGTAGTACTAGTGTGACGGAGGCGCCATCGGTTGTCGAGTGGCGAAACTGATGCTCAAAAAATTTAAAAATTGAATAAAATAAGTGTTTTATACCTATTATGATTTGAATATCATGAATTGTTAACAGGTTGTTGGTCTAGTGAATTTTCAAATACCATACCACCGTGTGGTGTTGCCATTATAAATTGGAATTATTAATTTTTCGTTAAAAACAAGGCTTTACATGGCTATATATCCATTACTAAACGATAAAAAACTTTCTCCTTCTGATACAAAATACCTGAATAGTTCTAGAACATCATACTAGTTTTTCAAATGAAACTGCAAAATTTTAGAGGTACACAAACCAAATGTGTGCGATTTTGAGTGATGATCGCCATAAGCTTTTACAAGCGAATATATTTGTTCAAAGACGATGAATATGTTTCATATTTTAACAAGATGCGTATGACTATCCAATGTTTACGGGCATCAAAATGCAAAAAAAATGTTCACGCTAGTACTACCTTAATATTAAAAGAAATATAATTTCATATTTTAAAAAGCGAAAAGTGTATAGGAATGATTCGATGAATGTGATAGGTTTGTTGTATGACGAATGAGTTTATATAGAGGGATCTATGAATGTGGTTAAAGCGAGGGTGGTGTATTAGGATGAAAATGTTTGACGAGGACTGCTTATTTGATGAATTTGATGAGTGAATGGTTTCTAGGGTTTGTGCTACCCCATTTTATGGGATATGGCGTGATATTATGTATACAGGGTGTTCAATTTAGTTGTGCCACCATTGCTATCTCTAGAACTATAAAAGCTACAAAGTTGGTTAAATTAGCAAAGAAATGCTATTTTGTAAGAGTATTACAAGACTATTAATAAAAAGTTTTTTACGGGATGCAACTTTCTTATTTTAAACTGGAACCTTTTTTTATTTGCCTCTTCAATTCAGTATTTTTTTCTGAATTCAACGACTATAAAGTTCAATAACCTCACATTACAAAAATTTTGACAGAAATGTATATTAAATTGACATTATTTTAATTCAAATCGCCTAGGAATCAGAGCTGGGCAGTAGCTAGCTACTTTTGTAGCTTAGCTACTAGCTTAGCTACATTTACCTTAGCTGTAGCTGTAGCTTAGCTAAATGTGAAAAAATATAGCTGTAGCTTGTAGCTTTTTCTTTTCTATTAGCTTAAAAACATTGTTATAACAACTGAAGCTACTTTTAAAGCTACTTTTTGTAGCTTAAAGCTAGTTTTTGTAGCCCAAAGCTACTTTTTGTAGCTTAAAGCTACCACTGTTCATTAAGGAATACCTATTAATTTTTGTTTTGTATTTGAATTGTACCTTCTTTATTGTTTTCTATAACTGTAGGATAACAAGTTATTATATAGTGTAAAATCTATTAACATATTTTATTTTTCACTTGTTCTTAACCTATCCTGCTTTTGTATTAAATATTAGATGAACTAAACATTGATTGTTTAGGAGTCTTCTGTTAATGTGACTGTTAATTTATTCCGATATAAATAAGAATTATAGCATAACAAATTAACAGTACATTTGTCCATTTGCGATTTTTTATATTTATTAACAGTCATTGTAACAAAAGACTGATCAACTGATCATATGACAATGGCAAATTTAATAATACACAATAATTGAAAAAAGTAGCTTTAAAATTTAACAGCTACTTTAATGAAAACTTTTAGCTGTAGCTTAGCTATATTTTACAAAATGTAGCTTATAGCTGTAGCTCAGCTACTTTTTTAGAGAAAAGCTGTAGCTGTAGCTTAGCTACTTTTTTTAAGTAGCTTGCCCCGCTCTGATAGGAATCAGCGTGCTATGAAAGAAGCAAATGAATAATAAAATTTATTTATTTATTTTTTCACAAAATAGTTGTATTGACATATAATAGCTGTATTCCATTTGCCACTTGGTTCAGTAATATCAGTTCAGATAAATTAGACAACATGAATAAATGAACTGAAATAAGCAAACTGATGCACTTATTGAGGTGAATTACTACAAAGTAAATTAGAATCTGTAATTCTAGTACTGGAAATAAAATCAGCGAAGTAATCCAAATAAATCAGAGATATGATTCAATAGCTGTATTCCATTTGCCACTTGGTTCACTTAAACCAGTTCAGATAAATTTGACACATGACTAAATGAACTGAATTAAGCAAACTGATGCATTTATTGGGGAGAATTACTTCAAAGTATACTACAATCTGTAATTCTAGTACTGGAAATAAAGTGAGCGGTGTAATGTATCGAAATAAATAAATGATTTGGTTCAGTAAATGTAAGTTAGATCTGATCCCACTGGCAAATGGAATACGCCTAATAAGTGTAAGTTAGATCTGATTCAAATGGCAAATGGAATAGGCCTAATAAGTGTAAGTTAGATCTGATTCAAATGGCAAATGGAATAGGCCTAATAATTAATCAAACAAACAAAAATAACACGCTGATTCATATCCAATTTATATTAAATTAAAGTCAATTTAATATGCATTTTTGTCAAAAATAGTTTAACCAGATACCAAATTTTATTTACACATTTCCATACATTAAAAAAAAAACTAATAAACTTAGATATTTTTGTTAGTTTTATGTCCGATTTATCAATCGGCTCTTAATTTGTTGGATGATAATTATGAAATGTAGACTTTAAACACTACTCAAAGTAAATTCTAAAAATGGATGAACCTGAAGTAATAACTTCTTGGTAAATCCGACTCTGTGCCCAGGTCGTAGATGAAGACTCACCAGTGACATTTCGGTTACGACCGCGGTGAAATTCGATATCAGGTTATATTTTGAACACTCGCCGGTTAATTAGAAAGGCGTGGTCCGCATGGGCGTGGTGCTGTATAAACATAAGTAGGATAATTGCTTTTGTTGCGGAGTTTTATTGGCGATATTCAATTTTGTTGGTTTACTTACTGCCATTGATTTATTGGATAGCCTAGCGATATTGAATTAATCGAGAAAAATCGCGTTTATAGCCAGACAGCCCTGAGTGCTTCGGAAAATATCACCCTTTTATGTTGCAAACATAATAAAGTGTCCTAGAAATTAATGCTCGTGGAAAATTATTAGAAAATTCTATATAGATATTTGTTCAACTACATAGCTACAATAAATTTTTCATACGACAGATTACAGGCTTGGTTTATCACTTATCTACATTTTTAAGAAAAGTTTATATCTGAAATTATTGTAAATATAGCAATTACTACAAACTACAAATTAGACACATTATATCTGATTTTGAAAATAAAATGAGGTGAGTGGCTCGTATCGAGTTGGCCTGTGGATTTGAGAACCCGGATTCGACTCCCACTGCCGACAAACCTGTTTTCACGTATCCTTGGGTAGCTAGCTCCTGAGACCCCTGGTTCGATTCCCATAGGTGACAAACAATTTTCATCATTTCAAAAACTATCCCTGTGGCTCTTCCACCTCTAACATCTTTGGGGGTCGTGATTTGACGACTGGTAACCGCACTTCACGCGCAAAATATATCACTTACCGAGATCTGCTACGGCAGAATGCCACACCCAGTAATGGGTAGAAGGCGTGATAATATATTATTATATTATTAAATATGGGGTAATGGCACAGTGGTAGCAAGTCGGCCTGTGGATCTAAAGAACCCTGGTTCGATCTCCACAGCAGACAAAACATTTTCACCAATTTAAAATTACCCCTGTGACTCCCCCACCACTAACATCTATGGGGGCCGTGATTTGACGGCACTTACCGAGATTTGCTTCGACAGAGTGCCACACCCAGTAATGGGTAAAAGGCGTGACGATATATTTTTTTTTATAATTTTTTTAATTTTGCATGAAAACCAGTTTACGAATCTACAGTTGATAAATACAATTTTCACCATAAACTTCTCCCTATCTTTATGGCTCCCCTATGTTAGTGAAGGGTGTACTCTAGACCATAGGGGCAATGTTTATATGCTGACATTTTTTAGTGTGCGGTGAAATCGAACACAGACAATTGCCTAAAGTATTAGGGTAGAATTTCAGTGTCAACCCTATTTTACTCTGTTTGAATAGGGCCGTGGTAACATTTCGAACCGAGGTGTTATTAGAAGCCCCTTCTAATCTATAATCGAGAACTGAAAAAATATTTACTACATGCTACTACCCCAAGTTAACATTAACTCTTTTGGGGGCCGCTATCTGGTTGGTTTCACGTCCAAATAAATAAATCGTTAGTATAGAGAGAATCAGCCACGTCCAGAAATAGGTACAGTGACGTGATGATACACCTTTTTTTATATTTTTTATATTTCTTTATTATTTATATTTTATTTTCATTTTCTTTGTAATTTTTTTATTTTTGTTACTAAAAAGCACATCTTCACATTAATATCTTTTTGTGAGTAGTGGGTTGTAAATCTTCCGTAAATTAAGCTCTAAGTGCTCTTGGACATAATCCACTAGAAAATATAAAATTGTGAAAATGTAGAAACAACCGTTGCGACCATTACACACATGTAAACAATTACTGAAATTTATTATTTAACTGCGTGCAAACATACGAGAACGTATTGTTGCCATTCTCGTCCAAAATTAATTTCACTCTAATTGCTACCCCATCAATCACAGCATACAAGCATAGCGAATCGTGAACTGCAAAGTAATTTGAAAAACTGGTAGAGTCATTGTTGTGACTTGATGAAAAATTATTTCAACTAAGTTTTAATGGTGTACACTTAATACAAGTGTCACTTACTAAAGATTGATATTCTCGAGTTTAAAATATTCTCTGCACGCAATAGCACCCTAAACACGTCGTGAATTTTTACCGTTAAATTACAGCATTCGTATATTTTCGAGAACTGTGATTTTCGAGTCATTCCTTGAATTTTAATATGGAAAACACATATTACATAATTTATATTTTTATCTGGAGAAAGGAATTCGTTGAATACGAGATTTCTTTGAAATAATGTCGTTAAAATTATTGCCATTTACAGATATATTTTATGAATTTGATACAGAGAAAGTTCAAGCGAAAAGTACAAATTAATAAAATTCTTTTCTAATTAAATTCATTTGCGGGTAGTTGTAACTAGAGTTTGCGGGTTTAAATCTAGGTTACTTCAAATTATATAAAATAAATTGCTACGCCTACTACAATGATAAGAAAGCTGGTTATGATTTGAATATGGAAATATAAAGATATTACGTATCGAATAATTTTAGTTTACAACAAATGAATTAATAATAATGGTCTCAGAGAAAACCCGCGTTGCTGTTGACCATAATACCTAAAACGCAGATCAGGGCGGAATGGCGGCATATGACCTAAGTAGTTGGTTCGCCAAAGAAGCCACAGAAAAAAAAATTAATAATGGTCTATTTTAGTTATTATGGTTATTACGTAAATTCTACCATTTACAAAATAAACGTAAAAATTCTAAAAGATCCATCAATAAAATTACAGTTTCCTAAACCTTGACGCGTTACCACAACGAAAATCAGTAAACCACTTGTGAATCGTATCAATCGATGGTGAGGAGTCCCCATAATGTTTAACAAGCGATGCTTTGGTTTGCGTAATGTTTTTTCCACGCAAGAAATATTATTTAATCAAGACGCGAAATTCACTTTTTTCCATGTTTTCAAAAATCTTCAAGGATGCTTGCTTTCGATGGGTGTCAAAACAGAACTGAATGACATATCAGTCAGAAAATTTTAATGCGTTCTAGTTAAAGATGGTACATCACAAATGTCACATGAGATTTGCGATTGTGGCGCTATCTGTTTTATTTTTCAGGGACTTTTCACCCTGTCTTCGTATAAAAGTTGGTGTTTATATTTGTTTTTGGCAAAATTTGCATGATTTTATATTGTATTTCACTCTTTAACGGTAAAATATACAATAAATTTGAAGAAATGATGCACTATTGCTATCTAGCGATCAATTTTTACCGGCAGGTAATCCTGATCGTTGGAATATAATGAGTAACTATACTAAGTTATTGTACCTATATGCCTAGTAACCAAGAAATAATTTAAAATGCAAACATAATTCCACTGATAATAAATCTTTCCGATGTTCGTTTTTGTTTTGAACGTAGGTAAATTTTTGAGAGGCAAATTCTGTTATCGCCTGGTAAACCTATGTATGCTCTGGTTCAGTTTGCACGAACGGATATCAGAAGATCTCAGGTCCATGTATTGTCAACATACGTATTTTATCTCAAATATTTGATTTAATAATGAACGGCGTATAACCAGGCTCAGGCTACGGGGATGAGGTATTTGCGGGATATGTGTAATTAAACAAGGCGGGATCGTGACAGGAATATATTGGTGTATGATGAGAGAGAAATTGAGAAGAATTGTATTAGAACAGTGGATGGTGGATAAGTTATGGTGGTTGCACATTTTTACAGTCACTAAAATTAAGAGCGAATAATTCCCTGGACGTTCTACAAATAGATAGATTTATCAAAAAAGATTTAGTTAATCTTGTCAAATTAAGCTAAGCCATATTAACAAAAAAGTTTTAATAAACCCTCACATAATCCTATTACCATTGTGTTTTGATAACAAGTTCTAAGCGTATTTTTTAATCCCAGATGATAATTGGTTTATGGAGTAGATAACGCGCTGGAAAGGCGTCGGCCTGTAGATCTGAGATCCGAGTTCGATTCTCGCAGCTGATAAACTTCACTCCACATTAAAATTACCCATGTAGCTCCCCTTTCACTAACTTCTTTAGAGGTCGTGCTTTGACATCTGATAACCACACTTCTCGCGTAAAATGTATCATTTACCGAGATCTTATACGGTAGAGCGTCATATCCAGTAATGGGTAAAAGTCGTAATGATATATTTATTTATGGCGAGCTCAGTTTCAACGCGTTGGATTATGGATTCAATTCTCACTGACTTTGCGAGCCATGATTTGACAGCTGGTGCCTGCACTTCATGCCCAATAATTACCTCTTCGCAAAAATTGCTACGGCAGAGTGCCACACTCAGTAAATGGTCTTCCACCCATTACAGTAGTAAATCTCGGTAAGTGATACATTTATACGCGTGAAGTACTGTTACCAGTCGACAAATTACACCTTCTTCCTAAAAAATGTTAAGGGAGTCACAGGGGTTATTTTATTGTAGTGAAAATTAATTGTCGTTTATGGGAATCGAACCAGGGTTCTCAAATTCACAGGTTGACTCGAGACCACTGAGTCATCCACTCCATTTAAAAAATTTAATCAAAACAAAATACAGTTTTAGACTTTTAAAATGAAAATAATCCTCCTGATAATTGTTACTGTTACTATACAAGTTGATTTATAAAGCATGTTAGTCGATAATTCCATTTGTAACCATCTATTGGGCTTCCAAATTATCAAGAGATGGCGCTGATCTGAAATCACATTTATGCACCAAAGTTCTGATTTATTTCTTGCTGGTCTCTTATGGTGAATGCATGTTGTAATTTCAGTAATTTGTATTTTATTGGTGTATTTCATTTATTTTTGTAGAATATAGTTAGTTTAATAGTTTAGTAGCATTTTATGGTAGATAAGTAGTTATTAACTGCAGAAGTAAATCTGTTGTATATAAAATAAAAAAATATAAATATTTCAATCATCACGCCCATTACTGGGTATGGCACTCTGCCTGAGCAGATCACGGTAAGTGATATATTTTGCGCGTGAAATACAGTCACCAGTCGACAAATCACGGTCCCCAAAGATGTTAGTGGTGAGGGAGCCACAGAAGTAGTTTTTTAAAATGGTGAAAATTGTTTGTCGTCTGAGGGAATTGAACAAGGGTTCTCAGGATCCACAGGCCGACTTGATATCACTGAGCTAACTACCCCTAATCTCTTGTATTTAGGTTATATCAGTTTGTAGCTTTATTTATTTTCTTTTAGTATTTAATATTAAAATATTATTGTAGGTATAAATTATGTTTTAGTGGTTTAGTGTATCATTTTATTTGTTGCAACAACTTTTTTCCAAAATATCAAAGCTCTTTTTCATGCTTTTAATTTGTCACACACATACTGTCATCCAATTTGTTCTTCACAAAAACTATTCTTCACCTTTTTTGGGAAATTAATGAAACCGGATGAATCGCTTTTTTTATTGGCAGCAGAATTGCAATCGTAGACACAGAAAACTTTTGTTTTTATTTTTATTTTATTTTTTTTTTAGTAAATTCCCTGCTGACCTTACTCTTTATTTTTACATATTATTTACAAAATATGGGATAGCTAGCTCATTGGTATCAAGTTGGCCTGTGGATCCTGAGAACCTTGGTTCGATTCTCACAGGCGACAAACAATTTTCACCATTTTAAAACTACCCCTGTGGCTCCCCCGCCTCTAATATCTATGGGGGCCGTGATTTGACGCCTGGTAACCGCACTTCACGCGCATAAATATATCACTTGCCGAGATCTGCTTCGGCAGAGTGCCATACCTAGTAATGGGTAGAAGGCGTGATAATATATTTATTTTAATTTTTTTTATATAATACTCACTTTGTAGATATAACGATTACTATTGTTATTAGTTTAATAAAAAAATTTACAACAAATAAGTTCACATTCTTCGACTATATTATACTGGACGTTTATTATCAAAACTGTGCAAAAGAAATGTGTACCTTTCGTTTAGTTCAGCTATCTACCACAAGTTAGCGTATTTTAATTTTGGAAGCCCAATCCCGTTTATAATTTAAGTACGTTCATGAATTAGTTAAATTTTCTGCCCACAATTCACACAACTTTAACTAACGAAACTTACATTTTAAACTTGGTTAAATCAAGCATATCCTAGTTAATAAATAAATAAATAAAATAAATATATCATCACGCTTTCTACCCATTACAGGGTGTGGCACTCTGCCGAAGCAGATCTCGGTAAGTGATATATTTTGCGCGTGAAGTGCGGTTACCAGCCATCAAATCACTGCCCCCAAAGATGTTAGTGGTAGGGGAGCCACAGCGGTACTTTTTTTTTTAATGGTGAAAATTGTTTGTCGTATGTGGGAATCGAACCAGGGTTCTCAGGATCCACAAGCCGACTTGATACCACTGAGCTAGCTACCCCATAGCTAATTAATATAGAATAATTGATATTGCTGTGACATATTCGGTATGTTTTATTAGTTTACACTAAAATCACAATTTAAGTTTTGTTGGCATAATTGGCCAGTAATCCTGATTAATTAAACTTATTTCATCAATTGGAAAAATATTTTATAATGATATAAAAATAGTATTACTAGCTAAGCTGCGTTTAAGCAAAGTATAAGGTTATGTTATGTCTAACCTATTTTTGTAATATTGGGCATTCGTAGCACACAGCGTGATGATTGTCGTTTAAAAATAGTAATCGCACTATTTCACTTCCTGTATACAGAAAACAGATTCCCAATAACATGGGTTTGTTCTTCAACAAAGTCAATACTAGATGTAACAACTCGTTGATATCTAGGTTTCCTGAAATTATCGATATTATTCTAAATTTGTACGATACTTCATAGCATGCAAACATGCATATCGTTAAATATACATCATCTCACGAACCAGTAATTCTGCTTGCATTATTTCAGTCTAGCGGTAAATAAACACAGACATAAACGATTCCATATCATCGTTGAATTGCATATAATAACACGCACATCAAGGTATATTTCTTGGAATGGTAGTCTTCTACTTGTAGAAAGGAAATGCAATAGAACTAATTAAACACTGTTGCATATGTTGGAATATTCTGTAGTGTTCGTAGATTTATTTGCGTTATTAAACTTCCGTATGTGAAGTGTTGAATGGAAACAGGTTATTCGACACATGTTCAGTGAAACAAAACGAATAGCATATTCCTCTATTTCACTCGTTCAACGAGAGTTCCGTTCAATATTGCAGCTTTGAAACCAGTTCAGAGAGAAATGAGACGTGGACGAAAAACAGTAAATTCTTTTGAGGTTGTAACAAGAATCTTAACTTGCCGGGCTGATGCTTTAACCACTAAGCCACGGCTCCCCTAAACGAGAGAGGCGTCAACCGAATTCATCTGTCATAGTGTCCAACACAGCATCGATCCCAAGACTCCTATGACTCATAGGAATTGACAACGGGTTTCGTCTGTAGCGACACAGTATGATTTTTAAGGAAATCATACCACGAATTAAATTTCAAGAGTTTAAGTCATATGAATGACTTTGAAGTTTGATAAATTTAAAGTTTATGACAGAAAAATTTGGGAGACGCCCGGACTCGAACCGAGGACCTTCAGCTTGCCGGACTGATGCTTTAACCACAGCTCCCCTGAACGAGATAGGCGTCAACCTAACTTGTCTATCATAGTGTCTAACACAGCATCGATCCCAAGACTCCTATGACTCATAGGAATTGACAACGGGTTTCGTCTGTAGCGACACAGTCTGATTTTTAAGGAAATCATACCACGAATTAAATTTCAAGAGTTTAAGTCATAAGAATGACTTTGAAGTTTGATAAATTTAAAGTTAACTTTAACTTAAACTCTTGAAATTTAAGAATCTTAACTATTAAAAATATAAGTAAGAAAAAATTATAGGAAAAAATATCCTAACATTTGTCTAAGTTCCACAAAAATACAGCAACTGAGTCAACTTACTAAGTCATCGTCAGTTGCTGGTGAGTTCAACCCGTAACCATAGATGCGTTTCGCTCTTTTGGAGCTCATCAGTATGGAGCGACCCACTATTCAATTAGACCAACTAGAGACTAGTGAACAGTAGTAACGACAGAGTATTTACCCGGTAGATGGCACTGCATGGTTCTCCGTACCTCTCAGGCCATCATACCAAGTTTAAAAGTTTTTAACTTTGTCAGTTCAACTCTGTCGTTACCACTGTTCACTAGTCCCTAGTTGGTCTAGTTGAATAGTGGGTGGCATCATACTGATGAGCTCCAGTAGAGCGAAACGCGTCTAAGGGTTGAACTGACCAGCAACTGACGATGATTTAGTAGGTTGACTCAGTTGCTGTATTTTTGTGGAACTTGATAATTGTTAGGATATTTTATCCTACTATTTTTTGTCGTTGTTTAGTAAAAATATGTTTCGGTGACAGTTTTGATTTAATAACTTTGTTCAAAACTTACATTTCTTCAATAAAAATGTTTTTTTGTAGAGGGAAAAGATTAGAGTTCAGTTGACAGGTGCTGCTTGCTTATTATATTATTAGTTTAGTTTTATTGATTTTTCTGTTCTTTTTTTCTCAAATATTTGTTTAGGTCCTTTCATTTGATTACTTTTGTTGACGAAATTCAGCGCTCGTTACTAACTAACTAAAGTAGATTCTTTAAAAGTAACAAAATAAAGAACTAGCTATTTACATAACAAGTGCGCGAAGGCATACTTTGCACATGAGCGCAATTTGAAGCGCGAGCAAAGCGATAGATTTAATTTGCGTGAATGGTGCAAATGACGTCTTCATGTCCGAGTTTTGTATAATGCTTTTTGTAACAAGCAAAAATTATATAACCGATAATGAGAAAATTTATTAAATTTTTTATTGAAATTTGTTATTTGAAAACAAATTGTTTATGTAGGTATCTGATTGATGGCGTTATTAGCTAATGTCTCTATTTCTTTTATAAATTCTTAAATATGTGTATATAAGTACAATTAGTGGTTTAATATTAAAAATTTAGAATTATAAAAATGAGTGTTTTTCAATTTCTTTGTGCATTGATGCACAAAATCAAACTTTTCTTCGGTTTCCAAGGTAATGTACCCTTATTTTGAATGATGCGAGTACAAAAAACACTTAATAGAGACGATCTCTACATTAAGCAATGTTTTGTTTGTTTGTTATTATTTTTTTATATTTCCATGATTAATAAATTGCTATTGTTTTATTTTTTAATAGTTTTGTTCAAACTGAAGTTTCTAGAATGAAAATGTTTTTTTGTAGAGGTAAAAGACTGGAGTTCAGTTGACTGTGCTGCTGCTTATTATATTACTAGTTTAGTTTCATTGATTTTACTGTTCTTTTTTTCTCAAATATTTGTTTAGGTCCTTTTATTTGATTACTTTTGTTAACGAAATTCAGCGCTCGTCACTAACAGAAGAAAATTCTTTAGAAATAACAAAATAAAGAAAAATACGTATTAAAGATGACCTCTACATTAAGGAACGTTTTGTTTGTTCGTTATTATTTTTAATTTTTACAGGTTTAATAAATTGTTATTGTTTTATTTTTTAATAATTTAATTTTAATTAAAAAGAATAGTTCGACACCAACAATGTACAATTTTGCGATTATTCATAGTCAGAATTAAAAGCATTGATACCACTCCTCGAAAATAAATAGTGCGCTTATGGATCTTCTTAACAACATCTTTTTAGTACATTTGTAGACTTACGAGGTTGGCTATTAAATAACGACACTGACGCTGCTACAGACGAAGTACTCATGCGCCAAACACCAGCAACCGTCAGCTTTTTAGCGTGAAGCTTTCTCTTTCGAATGCAGTACCTCTCGCTTCTGTAAACAAATCCGTATAGCCGTAGCATACGTTCTAAGTATACTTGTTTTTTGTTTCGGCTAAAAAAATGTTTAGTGCAACGAATTGTTGTGAAATTTCACATGAAACTTGGCAACTGAAACTTATAATTTATTGAAAAAAGTACCCGAATTGTGGAAGGAAAAGTCATGGTTTCTCCATCAAAACAATGCACTGGCTCATTCCGCAATGTATCTCAAGAGATTTCTAGACAAGTACAGCATCCCAATATTGGACCATCCGCCTTATTCGTCAGATCTTGCACCGTGCGACTTCTATCTGTTTCCTAAGGTGAAATTTGCCGTAATAGCAACAAGATTTGAGCTTTGAAAGAGAAATCGGCACGCGTTCTGAAGGAGCTGACAGAAGAAGACTTCCAGCACTGTTTCGAACAATGGAAGATTCGCATGGAGCATAGTAGGGATAGAGGAGGGGTGTATATTGAAAGTGATAATAAGTAAATAGGAATGGAATCAAAATAAAATGTTAAAAGAGCATCAGTCTCGTTATTTAATTGCCACACCTCGTATAAAAACAACGAAAAAGAAAAAATACATAATCTAATTTAGATGTTCGAATTAAAACTCCTAGTACTTTTATTTAAATTTATTTGTTTTAAAATAATAAGAGAAGCATCGGAAACTATCTGAAAATGATTTCAAAATAGGTTAATACATTGAATAGAATCCATTCTTAACGTCTTAACTGTTAGTTTAAAGATTAAAGAATCTAAGCAAAATAATTTGCAACAAATGAATTGAGCACAATTAGATTTGCCTGAACCAACAAACCAATGTTGTCATTTGTTGTTAACGCTGATCTATTTAGTAGGGCAGGCGGTTGAAATTACGTATTCTAAGACGTAACGGTCTGTGAATACGGCTTTAGTGACGGAATGCCAGAGGGAGTGTAGAAACATTAGAATTCACTTGAGCACGTACAATTAGTGAAACCTGCGTGGTATAATTTGCCCGAATTACAATTGTAACACTGATGGGATTCATTCAAAAGTAATTAGATGGTCCTGCTTGCAGTGATTGCGAAGCTTTGACGAACCGCCCTTCGTCAAGGGATGTTTTACCCTCGGCTATTGGTTATTCCCTAACAATATAAAACTATCTGTAACACGTTTAGAGACATGAAAGCCTCTTCTAAAAGCCAATGAAGAGGAAAATTGTATTTATAGAGAAGTGGAGAAAAGAATTCTTACACTATCCAAAAAATAATACAAAATGGACGATATTTCACTTCGACGCTCTTGGCAAGGTGGTTAACACATTGTACTCGTATGAATGCAGATGCTCTGGACTTTTTTGTTTTCGAAGTAAGGAAAACGTATTCCAAATAAAGTTATCTACTAAAGACCCATTGCTGAGCTGTCATAATTAGCTTGTATAGAATTTTCAAAAGAACTTCATAATATCATGAAAAAATACGAACATTTTCTGCTGTTGAAACATTCTTCAATTATTTTATTAAAAATGTTTCAAATAAAATATATGAAGAATTAAATTTTTCTCTAAAGTGATTCAGGAATGTTAGTTTAATAAATTAAAAAATAAATAAATATATCATCACGCCTATTATCCATTACTGAGCAGAGCTGGGCAAGCTTCTTAAAAAAAGTAGCTAAGCTACAGCTACAGCTATTCTTTAAAAAAGTAGCTGAGCTACAGCTATAAGCTACATTTTGTAAAATATAGCTAAGCTACAGCTAAAAGCTTTCGTTAAAGTAGTTGTTAAATTTTAAAGCTACTTTTTTCAAATATTGTGAATTATTAAATTTGCCATTGTCATATGATCAGTTGATCAGTCTTTTTGTTATAATGACTGTTAATAAATATAAAAAATCGCAAATGGACAAATGTACTGTTAATTTTTGATGCTATAATTTTTATTTATATCGGAATAAATTAACAGTCACAGAAGACTCCTAAACAGTCAATGTTTAGTTCATCTAATATTTAATACAAAAGTAGGATAGGTTAAGAACAAGTGAAAAATTTAATATGTTAATAGATTTGACACTATATAATAACTTGTTATCCTACAGTTATAGAAAACAATAAAGAAGGTACAATTCAAATACAAAACAAAAATTAATAGGTATATCTTGATGAACAGTGGTAGCTTTAAGCTATAAAAAGTAGTTTTAAGCTACAAAAAGTAGCTTTAAAAGTAGCTTCAGTTGTTATAACAATATTTTTAAGCTAATAGAAAAAAAAACATAGCTCGCTATACGCTACAGCTATATTTTTTCACATTTAGCTAAGCTAAAGCTACAGCTAAGGTAAGGTAGCTAAGCTAGTAGCTAAGCTACAAAAGTAGCTAGCTACTGCCCAGCTCTGTTACTGGGTGTGGGACTCTGCCGTAGTAGATATCAGTTTTGTGATATATTTATACGCGTGAAGTGCGATTACCAGTCGTCAAATCATGGCCCTCTAAGATTTTATATGAAGGATAAGCCGCAGAGGTTAAATGTAAATAATGAGAAAAATACGAATTGATAAAATGATTATTTTATATTGGTATTCTGCGCAACAGGAACTTAACCCTTAAGTACAATAATATTTTATTTACATAGCGTCTTTGTTTTTATAATGAAATATTTATTTTTTTAGGTCTCCTCAAGCTTTAAGATACTCAGCGTAATTATAATTTTTTTTTTGCAGATATTCGTGCTTGGAGTTCTAAAACCCCAACGATATAACTTCAAAGATGCTTGTTAGTTTTTTGTGTACTATAAACTCAAATATTTTTGTAGCAGGGAGTAAGTAACAAGAAAATAGTTATTTGTTTACCTAGAGTAGAAAGTATTCTATTGCCGCTCGTGCATGAAGATCGTTGATCGAGGTGTGGACAAGAGCAACAACCATGTAAGAGCGGCAAGGACACTTTCTGCTCGAAGTGCACGTAACATTTTTTCTACAACCATTTAGAAACTCTAAAAAAAGAATTTAAAATATTTTTTGACAGTTTTTCTGTTTTGAAGTTCTTGCTACAGTTTTCATGTATCTATGGATACGATGATACACTCTTACGATAGGCGTATTCCATTTTCCATTTGGATCAGATCTAACATACATTTACTGAACCAGATCATTTATTTATTTCGCTAGATTACTTCGCTGACTTTATTTCCAATACAAGAATTAATAATTCTAATATCCTTTGAAATAATTCACCCCAATAAGTGCATCAGTTTGCTTAATTCAGTTCATTTAATCACGTGTCGAATTTATCTGAACTGATTTAAGTGAATCAAGTTTCAAATGGAATACAGCTAATGCCACTCGGCAAACGGCACATGTCAACTTTCTGCTTCCAACTAACAGTTAGAAATAGTATATTGCGTACCATGAACTGTAAGTGACAGTATTTAGGTGAAGAATGTAGTTTGGAAAATCGAGGCCTGTAGTGTAAAGATATCTTAAACATTCGCGATCTTAAAAAATCACTTATGGCCAGTTTCACCAACAAATACTTAATCTTAGGTAATTCCTAGTGTTCACTAGGAATTGCTTAAGTCAATTTTAGATTTCATCAGAACCTAGGTAATACTTAAGAGCATTTAAGTACTTCCTAATTTAGGTCTCAGTTTTTCGGCATCTTAAATTGCTAGGTATTACTTATCGGATATGACAGTTTTATTTTGACAAAATAAAAATTGTTTAATTCCTTGATAATATTGATAAGTATGCTGAAGTTAATTTTAAACGAAGATTTAGTGTTAGTAAATAGTATTTCTTCAGAAATGCTTCATTTTCACCAATGATATTATTTATATGAGTAGTACAGTAAAAATAAGCTCCAAAACCCAACCCCATGCAAGGGGCTTTTATGGGTGGAAAGGGAAACGGTTTTTCGTAAATAACTAAAAAAAATAACAGCTATGAAAATGATTTTTTTACCCATCTCTCTACAATAAAATTTGTCCGAGATATACATTTATGAAGTTCGCGTAGTTTCAAAGATTTGTTGTACATTCGCCATTTTGTAAGTTTAATGATATGCAAGTAAAGTTATTCAAAGACAGACCATAATTATTTTTATGTGTGAAATATTATATACATGCTAGCAGAATTAAGTTAAAATTCACAAAAAATGCTGTGATGTTGGTTACCTTATTCAATCTGATTTCAATTCTCTTTTCTAGTAAAACATATTACATTGAAATATGTCTTATTATTACTAACTATGCTTAATGAGAATAGAATATGTAGAATAATTAAAGTATGCAAATAGTGTTATGATGGAGGTTACCTTATTCA
Organism: Pterostichus madidus; assembly: GCA_911728475.2. Lineage (NCBI taxonomy): Eukaryota > Metazoa > Arthropoda > Insecta > Coleoptera > Carabidae > Pterostichus > Pterostichus madidus. The sequence continues at coordinate 31,479,442 of OU452306.1, forward strand.
CTCTGATTTCTATTCGTTTCTCTACATACAGGACTAAAATTTATTATTTAGAAACAGAAAGGGCTATTTTTCAAATTACTGTCTTGTTATATTTGTAATGTAGGTACCTCGGTGTTTTTGATATTGGATTATACCTCTTTTTTAATATTTTCCATCGATTATCTTTTAATATTTTGGTTGCACCATCTGTTTTTGGTTTATAATAATCGGATACGATTAATTTAATTTTATTATTGTGTGAAAAATTTAAAAAACGATTCCATTTTGACATATTTTTTATGACACACGTCAAATTTTTTTCGGAAATATAACCTTACATCCAAAAGTTACTAGGAAACCATTGCCCAACAAAGAAATGCCTAGCTAAGAATTACTTTTCATGGTGAAAACAAAAATATGTTTAAGCATTTCTTAATTTTAAGTCATTTCTAGTTAGGTATTGATTTAGGAATCGTTGGTGAAATCGGCTATTACAGTTCGATTTTAATAAACTACTTCTTACAATACCTACACAAATAGAAGGAAAAGAAAAATATATTTTAAAATGAATAGATGTTAAATAAAACAACCCATTTACCGTGGACAGTAAGTAAATATTATAGTCCTATTGTAACCATGGAAACCAACTTACTGTGGTTAATTTTTTTCATTAATGGGTAATTTACAGTACCAGTATGGTAAAAAGTCTATTTTCTGCTCGGTCGTAGAAAAAGTATAAATATATCATCACACTTTTTATCCATTACTGGGTGTGGCACTCTGCCGAAGCAGATCTCGGTAAGTGATATATTTACGCGCGTGAAGTGCGGTTACCAGCCGTCAAATCACGGCCCCCAAAGATGTTAGTGGTGGTGGAGTCACAGGAGTAATTTTAAATTGGTGAAAATGTTTTGTCGGCTGTGGGGATCGAACCAGGGTTCTTAGGATCCACAGGCCGACTCGGATACCACTGAGCTAGCTACCCCATAAAATATAATATTTCATATTCGTAATAAACAAAATTCTTCTTTATAGATTATGTTTATAAATAACTATTGTACTTGAGATGTGTCAATTTTCATTTGGATCAGTTAAATTATTTAGCTTCTAGGTTTTAGGAAATAGAGTAGGGTCAAGAAATTTGGATAGATCGAGAGACCGTTGAATTCGAATCAATCACGTTTTTATATTGTAATGGTCATAAATTGAAAAGATTTTCATTCGAAACGAAATAACAAATGATTTTCAAATACAATATTTCACTTTGAAGTTATTCTAGACGCATGGAAAATATGCACTAAAAATACAGTCAATATTTGAAACAAAACACAAAAAATAGCTAATAAATAGTGAGTGAATATCTGGAACAATCGTATTTTCTCTCCATCCGAGAAGATTTATTAAACACTTGGCGGTCGAACAGTCGCACTAAATTTTTTCCTCCCTAAAGCGGAAATTTGTTTTCATGTATGAGGAGGTGGTTCGTATACGAAACGGCGGACTCAGAGAGAAATGACGACAAAAAGTGTGCTTGTTGGTAGGCGGAAATGAAATATAGCCAGCACTTACCTTAAATCCCTTGTACCATTCCTTGATGGTGCTCTCGTCGTAACGCGTGTGCGTCTTCAGGAAATCCATGTCCTCTTTGGACAACTTGTCCTTGCTGCCGAAGCACCCCATCTTGGTGACTTCGCCCCCTCACCTATAACATAAAAAAATAGGTTAATATCATCATTCTACTAATAGCAGCGAATTATAACTGCAATTCTTAATTTATCCATTACACAGGCACACAAAAAAAAATGTCGTGATCCAGAAAGGAGAACCTTCTATTCCTAAGTATTTTGAGGTGCTGAAATTGAATATGATCTCCAAAATTTGTGAAACATCCCCATTTTCCCCCAAGCAACCCCTTGTAGGGGGTAGGAGCGGGTGGCATTTAATTTCTGATTAAAAGTCGAGATAGATACGGATTCCCATATTTTTTGGGGTGCTGAGAACGAATATGGCTATGAAAAATAATTTTTACCCCCGAGACACCCCCTACCACTCTTTTACAGGCTCTGGAAGGGGGTTTAAATTGAGATGGTTCTTCATATTCGTTCTATATTCGTTCTCAGCACCCCAAAAAACATGGGAATCCATATACATCTTGATTTTTCATAAAATTTCAAATTTGAAAAACATGTGTTCAAGTTTCCTAGTGCCAGGACACCATTTTGTATCGTAAATTTAAATAAAAATATTTTCATATACCTTAATACATGTATAATAAAGTCTTCAAATTTAATTTTGATCCATTGATTAGTAATCAGGAAAAAAATCCCAAAAAAGATTCACTCTTCAGTGTGCCTGGGTAGTATAAGCCCTTAAGTCCCCTTGTTTAATTTTTTTTTGAGAATATGAATTAGTTTAGAATTTTTTTTTAATGAGCCGAATGATTCAATTCTTTTTTTATAATTGGATTTCAAGCTTTAGGCATACAATAAATTTTACATTTTACGTTTTATTGTATGACATGTACACCTCAATATGTACTTTTTAATTAATAATTGAGTTTATAAATAATTTTTTTAATAATAATATAATATTTTAAATTTAATTACAGTACTGCTAGAAAATAGCCATAATCATTACAACAATATTTAAAATACTATTACATTTTTTTAAAACTATTTTTAATTTTTTTATCAGGGCGTAATGGCAGCATATGACCTAAGTAGTTGGTCCGCCAAAGAAGCCACAAAAAAAAAATATATCATCATACTTTATGAAGTACGGAGACCTGCCGTCAAATCGCAACCCCTAAAGATATTTTGGTGGGAGAGCCACAGGGATAGTTTTAATCTGGTGAAAATTGTTTATCAGCTGTGGAAGTCGAATCCGGATACCTATTATTATCGTAAATAAATATTTAATAACGGAAGTACAAAAAATTATTTATCCAAAATCTCTTATAATTTTATAAATTCCAATAAGATCACACTAATGTGATGCCGATGTTTACATTCGTAAAAAAATAAGTTTGTTGTGGCCTTAACTTCATCCATAAAGAAAACCTTTTTAATGAAATAGAATGCGTAAGCATGTGGATAGTTGATTGCCTAGTTAATTTTGACAAGAAAGAAAATTAGCTGCAACATATATCCTAAGCCTAATCAGTGAGTATTCATCTAAGCAATGTTTGTATAATCCAAATATTACTCGAATTAGCGGCGAGATTGCCAACAATACTAACAAGAGAAGATGGGTACTCCACATGATGAATGTTTTGGCTATCTCATATGTGCACAATAACTAATTCGCAATTTTCCTGTAGGATAAACTTTCCTGTAACAATCTGAGTGAACAAATAAACTCTGTGACCACGCAATTTCCGTAATTATGTAGCGGGCGTCGTCGCTGCTGGCGTCGAGGGTATGACGAAGGCGTGACGTCACGCACGGGACGGCAATACACTTAAAACTGTGTCCCGGTGCCGTGCTGCGGTCACTTAGATGGAGTCTAATTAGACATTCTAATTAGTCGCCGCGACGCCGGCCACCGATGCCAACGCCCCCTTCCCCAACCTCTACATAAGAGGATCTTGTGGGAAAACTTCCAGACTCGACACAGTGTGCGAGTCAGTGGCAGCATCCCTTGTGCTTTTGTTGTTTCTAACTTAACGAATAACAGATTTACCAGTGCCATCTGTCGAAATTTAAAATTACTTTGCTACTCTAACAAATTTTTGACAGTTTTTGGTTGATCATTATTATCAAAATTATACAATAGTTATTTTTATAACAAGTGCCGAAAAAGGCTCGTTACGTGCAAGTGCAGAATTTAACGCTGCACGAGCATGTAACCTTTTTCGGCACGGGTATAAACAACATTTTTCCTACAACTGTGCGATTTAGTAAATCACTAAAATATTATTAAAATATATAAACTTTTAATGATATTACATGAGAACGATGTTTTACGGCGTTGCTATGGTTTATTTGTTGATTGCTTGCACATAGTTTTACGTTATTTAAAAATATTTCACTAACGTCAAAATAATTTCTTCAAAATCATCTTGATTGGAATAGTACAGTGAGTGATTCTTCTTTATCATTAACACCTCCAAAGATAATTGAAGCTCCGGATCATACTATGTTGGATCTATTTTCGACAATGACAATCAACCTGCTGCTGGTACTTCTGAAGCTTCCGAAATTGTTACCAATAATATTACTGTTAATAATACGAACAGGTACGGAAGAAATCAATGTTTCTTTAGACACAAAAGTTTCCACTTTACATTATGTCAATATAAGCAACTGTAACAACTGTATTAATAATATACACAAACAATAAATATGAAGTATTTCACTTACTCTTTAAATAAAACCATTTATCGATATATTTTACTTTGTTCGGTTCTTTTTATTAGTTGTCTACAGATTAGATATACTGCAAATTAAGGTTACGTTTATAACCGTCAAAATATACTACTGCATATTTACTAGCGCTGGTTCACCGTATCTTCTTCTTCCATAAGCGACTGTGGTCAAAATATGAATTCCGCGCTCGGCGCGAAATTTAAATCGCTGTCAAAACTATTTTCTTTTGACAGTTACGTAATGAAGCACTTTCCACACTAGTGTTTCTTTGCTTTCGGAAACACACTTGGTCTGCATTCATCTACTTTCCATACGTGACCAAGGCAATTATAGTTACGTAATAACAAAGAAATCGCACAGTTGTAGGAAAAAACTTAAACATGCGTTTCACAATAAAATGTAGAAAAAGTGGTTTTCAAACTGTCGGTTGTTGAAATAACGCTCGAGTTATTTCTGCGTCACCACGCTGTTCTTTTATTTGAAAATTGGTGTCCTATTTTCATTGCGAAATTTGAAGTTGTGGTATATGAGAGTACATCATGGGAATCAGTAGACTGCGCAATTTTAATATATTCAGTGGAAATTTGATTCTTTACATTCAGACTGGCAATTTTGAAATGCGACGTTAAACGTCACAGTATTTGAAAAGTGCTGTCTTCTTTTTATTGAAAATTGTAAATTGTGAAAATCAAATATACGAGTACATATTAAATATTTTTATGTATGCTGAATGTAACATTTCTCTTTTCGAATCGAAACTGGATTAAACCAGCATATTTTTAAGAAATCCATAATACGAGTAATCAAGACCGAAGACCTTAACCGAACAGAAAATATTATGTCGCTTTTAAAATTTGCTCGGTTCAAATTGTAACTGTCAAAACGTGCAAACGAGCAAGTGTGTAGTTTGTATTTATAATATTAACATACCTGTATGTACCTAATTTCATAAGGTAGTAGCAATATTACAATACTAAAAAGCGTGTCATAATGATTTCTATTACGATAGAAATGCTGTAATGAATTTTGACAGTAAATTATCAGTCTGAAGCTACGTTGCGACATCTTAACATAGTCTCTGTTTTAGTCTTTGTTTTTGGTTTTTTGTTTCAGTGTATGTCTGAAAAATTCCAGCCATTTCTAACTCTTAACATAAACATAACCTTAATTCATTATTATAGTAAAGGTTTGTTCACTGAAATGAGAAAATAATTGTATAAAACTATTTGAAATACTTAAAAAATTATATAAAATTATTAATAAGGAATAGTAATTACTATTAAAATGAAGCACTAGTTTTATTAAATTATACAATTCCAAAACAATTTACAAAAATTGAGACATTTTTCTAGGCAACAAACCAAAATATTTCAAGTATAGTAATTTAAATTTCAAAATTGATTTTTATATTGTTAAATTGCAATTATACTTATAAAATCAAAGAAAAGAAATAAATTTTAAAATGACAGCGACCAAAACATTTCTTTTTAACATGTTAGTTTTGTTGTTGCTATTAATCTAGTAATTTTTATTTTATTCACAGTTGAAATTGTTACTATTTTTTTTCTATTGTCTATATTTATCGTATTTTCAACACAAACCTAATGACATTTAATAAATACGGCATAGAATTGACAGCATAACAAGAGATAGCACTACCGCAGCTAACTCTCTCTTACAGAACAGCGACGTAAGACTATGTTGAAAGTATGAAGTCTGCAAACTTTGTGTTTATGCGCAGTGACAAAGTCGAAGACTAAGACTAAAACAGTAGCTGGAAACGCTCAGCTGTATTCACATATGACAAACTCTCAAGGTTATGATGAAAAACTAAAACTAACACTATGTTAAGATGTGGAAACAAGCCTTTACACAAACCAACAATTTATTGATAATTGAATCAACCTACTCCCGCCACAAATAAGAAAAAAAAAGGAAATTTTCAAATTTACAAATGTAAAATTTTGCAATAATTTTTCTCATATCATGAAATTAGGTAAAACATTGTGTGATATATAACTATTAAATTAAAAAGAGAAAAATTGGCCTACGATGGTCCTAAGATTCAAATCTGATTTAAAAAAAATCTTCTTTCTATATTTGTTACGTGTCTTTTTATGATTTCATATGATCAAATATTAAGTATTTACTTCAAAAATAGAACTAAAATTAAACTGAAACAATTCGTAAAACGACCAAAAAACAAAAATCGAACAGAAATCGAGCTGTATTTTTTTGTGCTTCAGGTCCCTGATTTCAATCGGTAATTTGAGGTGAAGGAATATGAATAATTTTTAATCGTATAGCGTGATACACAAACAGTATAATTAGTTTTTTTTTATCAATCTGATATTTTCTAAATTACTTTTTAATAAAGTGTGTGGGTTAAAATTAAAGTTTCATAAAATTCTCCAAATTACAAATTTTTACCGCTATAATAAATATGGAAATTACAAAATTAAAAACGTTAAGTCTATGTAAATTTTATACCTTCCTTATGCATTATTTAAGCAAACTACAAATTTTATGTAAGATAAAGTTTTAATCTAACCAAGAAGCCTGCGTCTTGCAGAACCGGAAAGTGAACTCAACCGGAAAAGTACAAGGATCAAATTTTGAATATAAAAGTGTAATTTATTGGAAAAATCTACCCAGCAAAAAATACTAATATAAAGCGCAGTAAGGAAAGTAGCTTTAATAACAGGAAGAGATTAATTTTCAATCTCTTTGAGCTTATTAACAAGACAGATAATTAAAAGTTTTCATCGATCTTCTAAATACCATCGGAATAAGTTTTTCCAATATTGGAGAAATTTGCAAGAAGCTTAAAACAATATTAACAATTCAACTGCTTAAAATATTTCAGCCGCTGTAAGACTGAATAATAGAGTTACGCATTCGGAATTCACGGAAACACTGAATACAGAATTCAGTGGAAGGGTGTGAGACACAGTGACAGGTTGAATGTTTACTTGATGCTTCAAGACATCGCGTTACAATTATGTCAGTTACAACTTTCAATCTAATTTCTCGTTGTTACATAGCCTACTTTGCATATTTATCAGCTCTGTACTGAAATTACGTAAATTAATTCCATAAATACAATAGTAACTAACTATTTACTTGAAATATAAATCGAGTCTTTACTTTTATTTAATTCACTCGTCGACTCTCATCGAGATGAGATGCACTGATCGATACGGTGTATATGTCCCAAAAATAACGAAACTTTTAACTTAAATCATAGAACACGTAGCGCAATCTATTGAACATACACATTGTTAGAAAGATACATCTTTCCTCTTTCGAACGCACACAACTTCATGTAATTAGGTGACAGTTTAAAAATGTATGCGCATTTTAATGACAGTAGTTTTTGTGTTGATGTTGCAAAAATGCAATGGAACAACGAGCAAATACCAAATTTTGTGTTAAACTTGGAAAAACATTTGTTGAGACATACGAATTGATGAAAAAAGTTTATGGTGATGATTGTTTATATCGTTCACAAGTTTATAAGTGGTTAGCAAAATTTAAAAATGTTCGTGAAGATTTAAATAATGATGAAAGATCTGGACGTACAAAAACCGGAAATCGTACTGAATTAGTCGAAAAAGTGCGTGAAATCATTGCTGTCGATGCGAATTTTACTGTTAGAATGTTGGGTGAAGAATTAAATACGAGTAAAAATACTATTTGGAGAATTCTAACTAAAGATTTGGGTAAAAGAAAGGTTTGTTCACGTTTTGTTCCACATGAATTAAATGAAGACCAAAAAGTCGCACGTGTAGAGCATTGTAAAGACATCGTTTCAACTGCTGAAAACGATCCAAATTTTCTTGATTAGCCTGTTCTATCACCATGTGACTATTATCTTTTCCCAAAACTGAAAATTGTCATGAAAGGAGCGTTTTATGATGATATTCCAGCCATTCAAGCAGCCGTGACACAGGTGTTAAAGAACGTTCCTTGAGATGGCATAAAAAATCTATGCATACTCTAGTTGATCATTCTAAAAAGTGTATTGATTCAAATGGAACGTATTTTGAATAAATATTAAGTTTAAAACATAATACAATGCGTATTTTATTCTACATCTAAAGAGTTTCGTTATTTTTGGGACATACTGTATAATAGTAACTAACTATTTACTTGAAATATAAATCGGGTCTTTACTTTTATTTAATTCACTCATCGACTCTCATCGAGATGAGCTGCAGTGATCGATACGGTGGTATAGTAAAATTTTTATACTGAAATCTTGGATAGAGACCCTAGATGACGAATCCAACTTTATTTGTCCTTCACTTGAGTACACGGTCGCTCGATATATTTTTTTCTCCAAACTCAGCAATTACTGACATCAAAGGCCGTATTTGTTTGGGAACTTTGGGTTCAACCCTGAACTGATCTAGAACTAACTCCTGTTACTTCCAAATAAATAATGCAGTTGTAAATATTAGCGATCAATTTAAAATCAGAATTCTCGTTCTAAGTAACATCTGCTTAAATACAAATTGCGATGCCACCAATTCTAAACGGATAACCAGGAACACAAGTTGATTAGGAAGAGAAAGAAAATGGGTTTAACATGCCAACCCAGCAAAATAGCTGGGGCAGTAGGATCAATTCAGGAACTGTTCTGGGTTACTTAAAACGTGCCAATTAAACAAAAGTAACCTATCGGGTTACTTTAAAAATACCAAATAAATATGGCCAAAATAGTTATTTATTATACTAATAATAATAATATATCATCACGCCTTCTACCCATTACTGAGCGTAGCACTCTGCCGAAGCAGATCTTGGTAAGTGATATATTTTGCGCGTGAAGTGCGGTTACCAGTCGTCAAATCACGACCCCCAAAGATGTTAGTGGTGAAGGAACCGCAGGGTAGCTTTCGAAATTATGAAAATTGTTTGTCGCCTGTGGGAATCGAACAAGGGTTCTCAGGATCCACAGGCCGACTTCATACCACTGAACTAGCCATCCCATATTTATTATACAAACGATTTAAATGTATGTTTAACGAGGGATAAGTTTAAGCGTTAATACCGCGAGTTAAACACACATTTAAACCAGGAGTGTAATACAACTGTTTATTCTATTTTGCCCTAATAAACTTCTCCAATTTTATTGACATATATTTGACATTTTTAAACCGCTAGTGAAATACAAATTAAAAACCGCTTGCGAAATAAAAATTTTAAGCGATTGTTTATAAAACAACAACTTTAATGTCTGCATCCAAGTAATTAAACATGAGTTTATGAGGTAAAATTGAATAAAATAATTTTATTTTTGGAATACCCAAAATTATGCACTACTCAGCTACGAGTTTAAGAGCACTGTTTTCTTTTTATGAAACTAATAATCCGGTAGTACGGTTTGGATAATTAGCATTTCGACATTCGAATCCGAAGTTAAAAATATGTAAACTATCGGTGAAGAGGTAATAATGGACGAGAGGCTAAAAGTTGTAGTTATTTTATTGAAGATGTAAAGACAACGTTTCAGCCAAGGTTATGGCCATCTTCAGGTCAATCGTTAAAATAAAACGAAAAACAACAATTTAGAAAAAGCTAGCAGTCGACGATCTGACTCTTCAGGGCAAACAGAAAATTTAGATTCATGTTTTTTGCTAATTTTAGATTCATACTTATTTTTTCATTTTGATATACGTTTGCCCTGAATAAACAATATCGTAACTTTTTCTAAATTGTTGTTATTCGTTTCATTTTAACGTTTGACCTGAAGATGGCCATAACCTTGGCTGAAACGTTGTCTTTACATTAAAATAAAAATAACCCCTAAGCCTTAATCAATATAAAGAAAAATCTAAATACGTATTTCGAGAACTAAGTTCTCATCATCAGTAGACAAAAGAAAACCCCCAGCCAAGCCAGTGGTCCATGTAGAATCCAAATTGCCGTACAGGTACATACCAATTTATACTAAAACGAAGCAATAAGCCGTGTCTAAGGAACCAATAAGCATGATGCTTGAGTCAACTTACAAAATTAATTACCTAAGAAAGTAAACAATTTACTGTTAGGAATGGGACCCTTGTCAGAATTAATCAGGCGGTGTTTATTTTTAAATATGTTCATACTTTCATACGCATCTAATTGTCTAATATTATTCACTGATTTTAGTAATTTTAAATTATCCGAGTTGATGTTGTGATTATTATGAAAAATGTGTTCCGAGACACTCGATTTTTTAGGATTACCGTATTTAACGTAGTTTAAATGCTCTTTAAATCTAGGTTGTTACTTGTCTTGAGCTATTGAGCTTGGGGTTATTTTTATTTTAATGTAAAGACAACGTTTCAGCCAAGGTTATGGCAATCTTCAGGTCAAATGTTAAAATAAAACGAATAACAACAATTTAGAAAAAGTTACGATATTATTTATTCAGGGCAAACATATATCAAAATGAAAATATTAGTATGAATCTAAAATTAGCAAAAAACATTAATCTAAATTTTCTGTTTGCCCTGAAGAGTCAGATCGTCGACTGCTAGCTTTTTCTAAATTGTTGTTTTTCGTTTTATTTTAACATTTGACCTGAAGATGGCCATAACCTTGGCTGAAACGTTGTCTCTATATCTTCAATAAAATAACTACAACTTTAAGCCTCTCGTCCATTATTACCTCTCCATATTAATTTTGGCTTATTAACCCTTTGCACTCCAATTTTTTTTATGTGGTATACCGGAAACTCTTTAGGTTATAATGCGAAATTATTAGGAAAAATTACTAAACTTTTTAAAAATTAGAAAACTATATTTTTTGGTAAAATATTAAATAAAAAAATGTAGTTATGCTAAGAAATATATATTTATTATGATATAATATTGGAAATCAAAGAAAAATAAGCATATTCTAATTTTTATAAATTTTTAATGTGGTATTTTAGAAAACAGTCTCCCAAATGCTAATGTGGTTTGTTAGGACAATTGTCACAGTATTCACTAGTCCAAAACACGCGATTTTTTTCGTTTATGTCCTACAAAGCACTCTCACTACTCGAACTTATAATAAAATTGTCATATTCTATCGAAATTTCATCGGAAAAGTCACTTTGCACTTGAAAAACAAACTCGTCTTCACTACCACTAAATTCAACATTCTCCTCCATATTTATATTATTCGAATAGAATGAATGCGTATTTACTGTTATAAATGTAAAACATAGCAAAAAGCACAACGTATCACCAGTGTGTACTGTATACAACTGAATACACCTATTTGTAAACTTGTAAAAGGATCCTTTAATTTATTAAACAATAAAATGTAATCCTATTGTTTATGTCGCCGCTGCGGCGCCATTGGATTTGTTAGAATGATTCCTATGTCGCCGTGATGGCGCCAACGGAGTGCAAAGGGTTAAAATACGCTACTAACTATCGGTGAGTTCGGACCCTGTAATGTAATAGAGATTAAGTTCCTGTTGTACAGAATAGAATAAATAAATAAATATCTACAAAAAATTATCGTTTAAAAGTATGCTTAACATGTCTTAATATTATTATATTTTAAATAGTGCAAAAAAGAAAACGTTCGCAACTGTACTGGTACTATTGTTCCGCTTCTATTAGTGTGTGACACGCATGTTTACAGAATGTCAAACACACGTTTGTGAAACATCTGGTTTGGCAATGATATCGCACTAACAGACGCTCTTTCTACTGGTTACAGTATTTTGGAGAAAATACCGATCTAAAAATCCAAATACTTGCTTATCTACACAAGTTTAATTAACTTCAATTATTATATATGATATGAACTACGAGTATTTTACATACCAATAGAAAGATTCATAAGACAGTTTAAATTTATTATGTTTTAGCTAATTCTGAATTTTGGATGAGCAAACCTTATTCTAATCCGATATTAAAAAGTTTATCCAAATATTATTCTGAAAACGGAATTAAAACCGGATTATATTGCGTTGTGTCTAAACTTTTTTGAGAATATATTTTATTTTAATTTGATTCAACCGAAATTCAGGATTAGCAAATTTTTTTTTTAAGAATCGGACCCTATATTTCTAGAATGAAATCACTATACACTAAACTGTATAACCAATTGCAATCTCCGTCTAAAGGTTATCCAATATTTTTTTCAAAGATTCCTCATAGGTATTTTGAAAAGCTATTAAAAATTGTAGGAAATTTTAAATTATTTAAAAAAATATAAAAATGTGTTAAAGTGATTATAATAATTTTTAACAAATAAAAACTAGCTACATATCCTAACATCGGTGTGATATTAACATATTAAAATGAAATGAAATTGAATTATAAAAATAAACATATCAATTTTTAATTTAAAAAAATCGCATTTCCCTTAATTTGAAGTTTAAAAAATATATAAAAATAAAAACGTTAATGCGCCCATTGTTACATATTTAACTTAATACTAATTAAATATTGAAATGAATTCAATGTTCAATACTTAATAGACAGAAAATTTAAATTACGTAGTCCGAACAAATTTATCGCCTTTAAAAATGTCATTAGGCAACCTGCGCTCATTAATTTAAAAGCATTTTAACGTCTGCTGTGCAGCATCAATAATTTTTATGACAGACCTTTCCTGTCATCGTAAAATTGGAAAAAAAGGTTTCCTACAGAAATAATATGCAACAAAAATATCTAACAGTGAGTATAACCAGATAAAGATTAAACGAGGAAATGTATAGATTTTTGTAAAAAAAATAAAGATTTTAATACAGAGTTCAACAATGCTTTCACAACTACATCTGAAAGGTTATGATTGCACGCCTGATTGTTGGAATTGCAAAATTCAATCAACATATTGTAGCCATGATTAATTTCTCTTTGTACTTCGAATAATAATGTCAGAAAAATATTTTTTGCATGTCTCATTTAATGCATTTTCTAAAACATAATAAATTTCAAAGTGGTAACACTGACAGCTTGAATAAACATTTAAAATTTAATTTATTTTGATATTTATTAGTTAGGTTAGTGTTCAAATTTATAATTATCGAGGTAACCTATTTTACAAAACTAAATGTTCTCAATTTCTAATAAAGAAGCGTTTTGAAACTCAATGTAATTATTTTAATATAAAAAAATATTTGCAATTATTTTATATGAGCTGAGTAATGAGAGATAAAGTAATAGATTTGTTTGACATTTTTACAGCTAGATAACTTGATAACTGCCTAAAAAATATCCCTAAAAACGGATGCACAAAGTTTAACAAAAACAAAATTTACTTTGTACACGCGATATAGGAACAAATATATTGAAAAACAACTGTTACAATGACCCTTATTATTCCCAAAAGTAAGTTTTTCATATTATTTTTCCTATATCGCATTCATTTACTTTTATTAAAATAATAATAATAATAAATTATTAAGGTGGTAATACTGACAGATTTATTAAACATTTAAAATTTAATTCATTTTCAATGATTAGTTAGGTTAGAGTTCAAGTTCATAATTATCTAGGTTATGTTATGGGGTAATGGCACAGTGGTATGAAGTCAGCCTGTGGATCCTGAGAACCCTGGTTCGATCCCCACAGCCGACAAAACATTTTAACCAATTTTAAAAAAATACCCCTGTGGCTCCCCTACCACTAACATCTTTGGAGACCGTGATTTGACGGCTGGTAACCGCACTTCACGCGCATAAGTATATCACTTACCGAGATCTGCTTCGGCAGACTGCCACACCCAGTAATGGGTAAAAAGCGTGATGATATATTTATTTATTTTTTTACATGTCCCCATAAACATTTTGTAGCATTGGTTTTGACAAAAACAATTGCATAAAATTCACTTTGTAAACGAGACAAGGAAAACAATATTGCTGTGATAGGAATAATGAATCAACATTTTCATCTATTTACTTTATACTAGAAATAAACAGAGATAAACAAAATAAATGAAAGTATATAGTAAATCCGACGCTCGTGTTTGGAGAATTAATATTAATTACCCGTTGGTAATAACTCCAAACTTCGCAGGATAATTCCATTACAAACAAAATCTATTTCAATAATTCAGCGGGCAGCGAACAACGCATTGGCTTCATTCTTCACACGACTTCGTCGGGAAAAACTCAACCCTTCGTGACTACACAGCATTCCGTTTTTAGGTTAACGTTAACAGCCCCACGGTTCTGATTAATTTCCTGTCATTATTTACAAAAAGCGGCGTCCTTTTTTTTACCGCGCAAAATATCGATATCACCAGGGTCTACTTTATATATTTCGTGATAATTCACTTGTCGTTACACACTCATTTGTTATTATTTTACCTGCACAAAGGTTGATAAGCGATCACGGATTTTAATTTGTCAAACGTGCGCGCTTTACTTCGATTCTCGTTAATTTTCTTGGAGACCTAGATTCGTGGTATTACCAAGGATTTTGTTTCTTTCTTTCTACCCTTGATTTCTGAGATTGATTCCGGGCTCTTGTCAACTTAATCGTCTTACAGAATTTAGAAGAATAAACCGAATAGAGTGCTCATGGAAATTTCTTCTTAAGATAAATTTTATTTATCGAAATTCCTTTCGAGTTCTGACTATTCTATTTCATAATATTATAGAAAGGATAAAAGGAGGTTGATGTGTAACCCTAGCGTGTTGAAGGTTGGTGGTTTTGGAGCTATGCCAAACCTTTCAGAGCATATAAAATCACGGTCTGTGGCCCATCTGTCTGTAACATTTATGGATCCTGAAATTTGACGGAAGATTGCTACTCGTCACGATATTTAAATAGTTATTTACGGTACTAGTACATAAAGCTGGTCTTTAGTCACTAGCGAATCAGAGTTGAAGACCCGTAACAGGCAGATTCATAAAAAGTATTAGCACTAACACCGTTTTTAATATTATTTATTACTCTGTTTCAAATTAAAACAGATTCATGAAATGAATTAAATTTGATGCTAATTAACACTCTTTTTAACTCAAGTTAAAATAAACTAGTTTCATACATTGAAAAGAGAGTTAAAAACGAAATAAAAAATGGTGTTAGCGCTAATCCGCTTTATGAATCTGCCTGTAAGTGACTAAATTGCGTTATGTATGTGTAACGTACAATATTATCATCAATCGTCATCTTTGAGTACTGAAAAATTCATTATTTCATTGAGTTAACCATGACAACCAAGGTAAACAATGCGTAATAGTATATATACTACAATACAAGATCGGTAAGTGCTTTATAAGAAGATGAGAAAAATTTAGAGGAACGAAATTCGTAGAGTGGAGTTTTTCTAATTTTCGACTGTACAATTTCTTGCGTTACTAACATTATTTAAAAATAAAAATGAAAGCAACAACCGACAACAAGCGGCTAGAACATTTTTTGCTCGTAGTGCAAACAATAATTTAAAATCATTTTTGACAGGTTTCCTGTTTTTAAATTCGCTTGAAAAGAACAGTTTTAATGTATCCGTGGATACAAACTTACTTTACCGCTCGGCGAGTTAATATCTACTTTTTGCTCGGTCCTAGATTATAAACTATATTATTCACAACCCTGTTGCATATTTTATGTTATTTTAAATTATTTTATGGGGTAATGGCTCAAGAACCCTGGTTCGATATCCACAGATGACAAAACTTTTTCACCAATTTAAAAATTACTCATGTGTTTCCCCCACCACTAACATCTTTGGAGGTCGTGATTTGACGGCTGGTAACCGCACTTCACGCGCACAAATATATCACTTACCGAGATCTGCTTCGGCAGAGTGCCACACCCAGTAATAAGTAAAAGGCGTCATGATATATTTATTTATTTTATTTATAAATTAGTTTAAGTTGCAAATGTAAATTAAGTCAGGAACTCGAACTTAATAGTACTATATAGGTACATACAGCACTAATCGGTTGTCGAGTGGCGAAACAGACGATCAAAAAAATATAAAAATTGAATAAAATAAGTATTTTGTCCTATTATGATTTGTATATCATGAATTGTTAACGGGTTGTTGGCCTAATGAATTTTCAAATACTATACCACCATGTGGTGTTGCCATTATAAATTAGGATTCTGAATTTTTCGTTAGAAACAAGGCTTTGCATGGCTATATATCCATTACTAAACGATAAAAAACTTTCTCCTTCTGATACAATATACATGGATAGTTCTAGAACATCATACTAGTATTTCAAATGAAACTGCAAATTTTTAGAGGTACACAAACCAAATATGTGCGATTCTGAATGATGATCGCCATAAGCCCCGTGTATAAGAACTCAACTTTACAAGCGAATATATTTGTGCACAAACGATGAATGTGTTTCATATTTTAACAGGATGCGTATGACTATCCAATGTTTATGTGAGCCAAATTTCATTCAGTTCTGCAAAACATTTTTCACGCTAGAACTACCTTAAGTGAAATAGCTCCATTTTTTGTGATTCATTCTCATTTTATAGGTTTTCTTTTTAAGAGAACCTTCACTAGTACTATAATTCGGCATTCAGGTGAGTTCTACTGTCAAATTCATTGCAATTTCCGAATAAAAAAAAAACTTTAAGTATTCGACAAAAGCAAAGTATTGATTTTCATACACTGCCACTACCCAACTCTTTATATTAAATAATGAAACTTGCTAGATATCGAAAAGAAATATTTAAACTATTATGTGTTACTATTACTATTTATATCTTTGTATGTATATTCTTCGTGATATGGTTTATAAAAAATACTAAACAAAAATATTTTTTTTATTGAACAAAACAAAAACAGTTAATTGCATGAAGCTTGTATTTATTATTTTAAGTCTTTATTTCAAAAGTATTCTACTTAGTTCCATTTGAATTAATGAATCAAATATAACTTTCATATTCCGATTGAAATTATGATAATGTAACAACACTTTCTTGGCCATATTGAGCTTCTAGTACGTGTTGCATTACATAGTCAAGTACCGAACAAGTGACAAGGTGTGCTGCTCAGAAAAAGTGAAAACAATATGTCATAATCCACGATGTTGCCGTTTGCATACGACATGACTCGTGTTAGGGACAAGTAACACCCTCGTGGGATGTCAGATGATGCAACGACACTCTTTCTCGCATACCAACGGCCGCATTAGAGCTTATTAACGAGCAAAACGCACTTATCATTCGATATAAGATCGAGTTAAGTATGTACTTGCAAATGTATATAATCAAGCGTCAGCGGTACTCAAAATAGAAACAGGATTTATGACAATATTTACGAGATATCTAAAAAGCAATTTTATAGAAATGAATTTTAAATGAAATGTTGATAAACTTCTTTTCATTTTGGAATTTGTTTGTGGAACAAGACATACATTACGTACATATTTCAGAATAAAACAATGACGTAAGTTATAACAATGGTAACAAACAAATTTATTTGCATGACTGGTATTTGAAATGAAATGAATTCTCTTAGAAACAAAAGGCTTTAAAAACGATTAGAAAAATATTACGTGAAAGAAGTAGAGAATAGAAAATTTATTTTATAATTAGAGAATTATTTTTTTTAATGTCCCCAGGTTGGTACGCAGTATAAAAATAAAAGAAGAGAAAATTTTTTAACAAAGTAAATATTTAACTGTGTGTTTTTGTAGTAAAATATTTTGATAGCTTTGTTGACTTTACTCAGAACGTGGACTTTTACTCTTGCAATTAGTTAAAAGCAAACATATATGGAAATTTAAAACCAGGTTGTAGTTTAACTTTATTAGGTTATAATCGTAAATGTCTGCTACGCGGAACTAAAAACTGAAATTCATTACAAAGTTCACTTAGAAACTCGTTGTAAGAAAACCAATTATTTCAATGAATCAGCAACATTATTGATATTTCTATAAAAGGATTCATATATTATCTATTGGAATATTCGACTATTAAGATATGGAGTTGATCACGATATGACAATGGTACACTTTGAATTGGTCTTCATAAGCTGTCACTTGTATTTCTTTGTTTTTCATTGTTTACTAGTAGTTTTTCTTTTCTTTCTGTTTATTAATTTATATAGAATATAATTCTATGTTAGCGTTAGTTGTAGTGTTAGTATTAGTTTTATTTATCGTTTAACTTTTAGGTACAAATTTAAGTTTATAGTTAATTTATTTTTTCTGAAACCGACAAGAAAGTGCCTACTTTTCTAACCAATTTTAGTATGGAAAGTAGGTTTTTACAAAAACAGTCAAGTAGAGTACGTATCCAAGGCTACAACTAAAATAACAGTCTGGTAAAGTACGAAACAGTCTGGTATAGATTTCACTTGACTGTTATTTTTGTTGTAACCATGGATACGTAGTCTGGTGTCAGTACAATTCATATAAAAAAAATTAAACATTTTGAATTATATTGATTAAATTAAACGGTTTCAGAAAATATAGTATACATAATACGTCAGGAAAGTATTTTTACTTGACACAGCGACTTCGTCAAGTAAAATATCACTTTCCTGACTTATTATGTAATATACTATTACATTATTAGTCAGTTACAGGCAGATTCATAAAACGGATTAGCGCTAACATCGTTTTTATTATTATCTATAACACTGTTTCAAATTAACACCGATTAAAGAAATGAACTAAACTTAATGCTAAATAACTATCTTTTTAACTCAAGTTAAAATAAACTTGTTTCGTACATTGAGAAGAGAGTTAAAAACGGAATAAAAATGGTGTTAGCGGTAATCCGTTTTATGAATCTGCCTGTTAGTGTCATAGGCGAAGTTCAGGCGAGGATTGTTATTAAAATGGTAGGTATTTGGATGAGACTAACCTTATTTGTCAAATGACTTCCGAGTCAAATTGCATGTCCTAATTTTTTCATAATGTACAATAAATAATTTTTAAATGATACTAAAATTCAAGAAACTATTTTAGAAATATTAATTATATACATCGGGTGTCTACTTTTTCTTCCGAACATAGAAAATTCAGTGTTAAAATGTTCATTAGGCGATATCTCTTTACCAATTAATTTTAGAGCAGAAGTATAATTAATGAAAAAAAGTGTTCGCATTGAAAAACTAGATCCAATCTTTGACACTGTTTCATTTGGTTAATTTTTTTTTAGCAAAATGTATATCGTAAAAATCTTTTTATTAAAGTGCTTCTACTCGTATACCTACTATCTAAGTCAACTAAATTTACATATTAATATTATTATAAAAAAAAAATTGAGAATGAAAAACTGGATCCAATAAGTACAATAAGTAAGTTGGCTGTTCAATTTTTTTCTTATGAACGAGTTAAGCAAAAGAAAACGATTTAAGTACTATGAGAAATTAAACAATAATTATTTGTTTGTTATTTCGGACGGATCTGACATTTATTTGGATTCTTCAACAACTAATTTTTTTCAAGATTAAATGTTTCTCTATTACTAACCACGGATTCTAATAACAAAAAATCTAAAGAAATGTCAAATCTGTTAGATATGTCAGAAACAACGAACAAATAATTATTGTTTTATTTCTAATGATACCCTGATAATTGCTTTAAATCATGTATATTATTTTACATATAACTCTACATAAGAAACAATTGTTCAACAAACTTAATACTCATTGGATTAAGTTTTTCATTCTCAACTTTTTTTTATAATAATATTAATATATAATTCAGTTGACTTAGATATACGTAGGGATAGCAATTGACTGGTCAAATACTCTTCGTTCAATTGACCTAGTATTTGACTGGTCAATTGTCAAATTGCTCGCGTCAAATACTTCAGTAGTGAGGAACGTGCCGATAGCACAATTCTATTTGTAGCCTCTGTGGATAGATCGACGCATTTCCCGTGTTCGACGAGATTGCAGTATGCAGTTCGCACTTTTTGAGGGTTGGTGTGTTAATAATACAGCTGTGGTAATCGCATACATGATCGTGTTTATATCTTATATTCTTATTATTTATCTATTTATATGAGCAGTAGTTTTGTTTTTCTTTTTAATAAAGAAGTATTATTTATTTTGTTTTTTCGATAAAAATTGTATTTTTTATAGAATAAACTATTATTTTTTGCAGTTCATTTTATTAATTGGTCAAATTGATTAGGTCAAATATTCCAACATCGGTCACATTGACCCTCAATTGACAACTTTTGACAAGTCAATTGGCCGAGCTGCCATCCCTAGGTATACGGATAGAAGCACTCTAATAAAAAGGCTTTTAGGATATTCATTTTGCTAAAAAATTAACCAAATGAAACAGTGTCAGAGATTGGGGTAAAACAATATTAACAAGGGTGTTATTAAAGGAAGAATCACTGAAAGAGAGAGTTTTAGTCTTGTTCGCATTTGAGAAAATACAAAGGACTTAAAATAACCTCCCTGAAATTCGGCTCTACGTCTAATTAAATGCAGATAAAACCAGAAAATTGAACAAGGGATGAAAGAATCAGTTTTTAATATCTCCCATGCGAGAGACGAAGACTAGCAACTCGGTGGAGTAAGTGTAACCATTTCCAAAGTTCTATCCTCAGTTTAGGAAGTTTAAAATGCAATTAGGTAATTGAAGAGTTTGCAAGAAGAAAATGAGCTCGGAGTGTGATGGATGCAACGAGAAATCGCTTTTGTAATTACTCCCAAAGCACAAATCTACGCTTGAATCTTTCGGCAGAATTTTGCTAAATTATTTTACTATCTTAATGAGGATTCACGATAAAAAGAATACGAAATCTGAAAATGTTTTAGGAACATTTCGAAGGGAATGATGATTGCCTACAAAATACGAGCTCGTAGATTTGTGAAAAGGACATTATGGTGAAATTTCAGAGCGGAGTAACGACACACACATTTCGTGCATCTGTTGTCGAACTGCTATGAATATTTATATGTGATAAAATATTCTGACACGTAAATATCATTTCTGGAGCATTACACACAAAAATCAAACTGTGTCGATAATAAACATGAAATATACAAACATTAATATTCGTGCAAAACTGGAATACGGCAACGAAATCGATTTGTCGAAAGAAATTTTCCATGCATAAAGGTTTCGCCTTACGGAATGTAATTTTGACTGAAATGAGGAATCTACCTTCAAAGAAAATGGCAGAAGCGAGCAACACGAAACATATTCTTTCACAAAAAGCTACATTATTCACTTAACTGTGATTTCATCATGACTGTCGTTAAATTTCTCCAGTAAAAAGGACATTTTTCTCGCATTTTCTTTCAAAACCCATCATAAAAATCTCAGCGTAGATAATCTCTTTTCGTGGCGCCATCTGTCACGTTCAATATTTTTGTGAGCATAATAAACACACATTGTTATTTTTGCGTAGAACGCAGACGGATTCAAATCTTCAAACGGGCGCAAAATTCAATCTAAATCCGGTTTGCGTTCGGTAAACAAGACACGGTGTACATACGAACAACCCGGACTCACTCCGGAGTTGGATGCGATTTACCGGATTACTTTCGTCCTACTCGTGCCATACACCGACTCCTACAGTACTTCGATGTTTCTATTTTGTCTGTGAACGAAGAGTGACACATTTTGTGATTTTGTAAAGTTGAAAAGAATCTATCGGACTTAATACATTTTAGATGTTGTTTGCTGAAATGAAAACTTGGAAAATGGGAATGTTCAAACTAAACTTATCTAGCTAGCGCATTGTTTCCATTCTTCATATTTTGAAATTTACAGTGTATGTAACTCAACACTCTATTATTAAAAATAAATTGTTTGATTGTTTGTTTTTTTTCTACGACAGAGCAGAAAATAGACATTTCCAAATGTCAATTGAGTGCAGAATGTTAATCTATAAATCAAGATTGGATAGAATAAAATAGAATAGAATAGAATAAGGAATGAAATGGAATAGAAATTTGTAATAACAGTTTATAGATTGCACAGAAAGGTACAGCAGTGAATAGAATGACGTAATTTTTACACTAAAATAGCTATGTTAATACTGGTATTTTACATTATTATTACAAACTTCATGGTTATGAATTGACATGAAAATTTGATCAGTTGAACGTTGTAGTTTTAAAAAAATGGAAATTAACTTAGCATATAAATTGGGATGTGAGCACATGTTATAAGAAGTTTGTATATGTTACAAAATTCACAAACAAAACGAAAAAAAAAACGGAGTAGTAGAATTCGGCAAATAAAGAAAAAATATATGCGATTTTTTCGAATTTTTTTTTAAAAAATGATAGTGTTTTTCTATTACGATAACTCTACTAACCGATAATCGTCAAGCATGTAAATACAAAATATTCCAAAATAACACTGCTTTAAAATACAAATGACAAAAGATGTCGGGTAAATTTCAACCGAAATAGAACGAAATGTGTCGGAATTACACGACCGACGTAGGAATGGAATAGAACACGAAATAAAATTTGGTTATACCTGTTCTGTGCTGTTCTATTCTATTCCATTCTATGCAACTATAAATGGTCGCATGCATTTTTATAGGTTTATATTTCTATTCCCTGTTCTATTCTTTTCCATTCTATTCTATGCAATCTATAAATCAGGATTTAAGGTTTGCTACTCGCAGAGCGGTACAGTAAGAGTGTATCCATGGATACATGAAAACTGTCAACATTTTTAAGCGAATTTCCAAACAGAAAACTGTTAAAATTGATTTAATAGTATATTACATAATAAGTCATGAAAGTGATATTTTACTTAACGAAGCGGTTGTTTGAAGTATGAGGCCGCAGGCTGAGTATTTTAATCCGCTGGGTCAAGTAAAAACACTTTCCTGACGTATTATGTATACTATTTTTTCTGAAACCGTTCAATTTCATCAATATTTAATCATAAATACTTCAAAATGTTTCAATTTCTTGATATGAATTGTACTGACAGTAGACTACGTATTCAAGGTTACAACAAAAATAACAGTCAGGTAAAATCTTTACCACACTGTTTTATATTTTACCAAACTGTTATTTTTGTTGTAGTCTTGGATACGTACTTTTCTCATTGTTTTTGTAAAAACCTACTTTCTATACTAAAATTGGTCAGAAAAGTAAGCACTTTCTTGTCGGTTTCAGAAAAAAATATTTTTCAATGGTTTCTAAATGGTCGCAAAAAAATATTGTATACACCACGAGCAGAAAGTCTCCTTGCTGCTCTTGCTGTGCCTCGATCAACAATCTCCATGCTCGAGCAGCAATAGACTACTTTCTACTCTAGTTACACAAATATCTATTTTGTCGTTATCATCTCAAAATGTATGTATTCGATATTAAACTTCAATATAGTGGAGAGGGTTAAATTATTGGATAGAAGGCACACTAATATAACGATGTTTTAACTAAAAATTACTATTACCTCAAGGAGTATTTTCGCTAGGAATGCAAACGGATATTCGGCCTAACCGGCTTATCGGGTCTGTTTCACCGTATATCCGCTTGTTCATTTTTATTTATACATAAAATTATTAAACCGGTATTGTTTTGTGCTCAGCATTGCAGTAATAAATTTTTAAAGTTAAAATTTTATCCACTTGGCTACGATTGACTGTCAATAGAGATGGACATGTACTTTTTTTTAAGGTAGTTCTAGCGTGAAAATAATTTTACAGATCTGAATGAAACTCGACGCACAGAAACATGGGATAGTCATACGCATCCTGTTAAAATATGAAACACATTCACCGTCTGTGAACAATTATATTCGCATGTAAAGTTGAGTTCTTATACACGGGGCTAATGGCGATTGTCATTCAGAATCGCATATATTTGATTCGTGTACCTCTAACAATTTGCAGTTTCATTTAAAAAACTAATATGATGTTCTAGAACTATCCATGTATATTGTATCAAAAGGAGAAAGTTTTTTATCGTTTAGTAATGGATATATAGCCATGAAGTCTTGTTTTTATCGAAAAATTAAGGATCCCAATTTATAATGGTGGTACGGTATTTGAAAATTCACCAGATCAACAACTTGTTAACAATTCATGATATTCAAATCATAATAGATATAAAAGAGGCGCGATGGCCGAGCGTGTTAATGCACATCTCTTAGCATACTGTGACGTCATCCGAACCGAGGTTCGTCAGTTCGAATCCGCCTGTCGAAAAAGTATGATTTGTCGTTAAAATAAAAAAAAAATACAGTTACTTGTATTAATCATACTCGGGCGCTATAAGCTAGTCACTTATACATATGCCTTAAAAGTAAGTAACATCGACTCAGAAAACCGGCAGTACGGCAGCGTAAAAACTGCGGCTCGGTGTGCCCGGTAGGCCCAGGCCCGGCTCGGGTTATAGCGCCATCAAAGAAGAAGAAGAATAGGTATAAAACACTTATTTTATTCTATTGTTTTGTTTTTTTGAGCGTCAGTTTCGCCACTCGACGACCGATCGTCAGTTTCGCCACTCGACGACCGATGGTCAGTTTCGACACTCGACGACCGATGGCGCCACCGTCACACTAGAACTACCTTAAAACAATTCAAGCTTTATATAAAATGATTAACGGAAGAGCGAAAAATAAAAGATAAATAATGCGAAGAAATAAAAAGTTTGTCGGAGCTGCCGTACTTCTAACCTTCGTTGTTTTATTATTTATTTTGAATAAAATTGATTCTTCTTTCGTAAGGTAAACCTGAATCATAAAACTCGTGCGGAATGACAATAACTTCCCCCGGATCTCAGGATTAATAAAACACGATTGCGTCGTTCCGTTCAATCTTTCAACCAGACGTTCTTAAACTTTACCAACATTCACATTTACATTTTACTGTTTTAATATTGCTCACTATGTTCTTACAGACAAAGTTAGAAAATGTAACGAGGATAGTTTATGTGACATTAATACAATATTTAAAGAATTTTATAGAACCCCAGAGATTCAAATTTCCATTTATATGTCTGCAAATGGACTGTGAACAAGATATAGTACATGTCTGACACTTGTATTGCCGCAAAACTCGAGACCAGTCTCGATCTCGTCTCGTCTTAAAAAGTCAAGACGAACCATAGTTGAGTCCCGAGGTTAAACTCAAGACTGAGACGAGACCAGTATTGAGTTTCACCGAGACTAAATTACTCCTGTGGCTCCTCCTCAACTAACATTGGTAACTGTGATTTGACGACTGGTAATCACACTTCACGTACAAAATATATCACCAAGATCTGCTACGGAGTGTCACAGTAAGTAATGGGTAGACGACGAGATTACATATTTATTTATTTATTTATTTTATTTTACCTTTATTGTTTTCAATCAGATATATACTAAAACTAAAATACGTATATACAATACTTAAATGTATAACTAAAAAACTAAGTATAGATAATAAAATACCGATCAAACATAAGACGATATAATATGATACAGGCAGATTCATAAAACGGATTAGCGCTAACACCGTTTTTAATATTATCTATAACTCTGTTTCAAATTAAAACAGATTAAAGACATGAACTAAATTTGATGCTTATTAACACTCTTTTTAACTCAAGTTAAAATAAACATGTTTCGTACATTGAAAAGAGAGTTAAAAACGAAATAAAAATGGTGTTAGTGCTAATCCGTTTTATGAATCTGCCTGATAATGATTATATCGCAAAAATAGTTTTTATCCAGAGCTGGGCAAGTTACTTAAAAAAAGTAGCTAAGCTACAGCTACAGCTATTCTTTAAAAAAGTAGCTAAGCTACAGCTATAAGCTATATTTTGTAAAATATAGCTAAGCTACAGCTAAAAGCTTTCGGTAAAGTAGCTGTTAAATTTTAAAGCTACTTTTTTAAATTATTGTGAAATAATTAAATTTGCCATTGTCATATGATCAGTCTTTTGTTATAATGACTGTTAATTTACTATTATGTACATAAATATCAAAAATAGCAAATACCATCTGACACCTACTGTGTATTTTTGCGTATTAGAGCCAGTTAGAACCGGCAACAAATAATTATTTTGTGTGGGTTTAGCTTGTACGCATGCGTACTTTGTTGACCTTCTGCTTAAAAAGTAGCTTTAAGCTACAAAAAGTAGCTTTAAGCTACAGAAAGTAGCTTTAAAAGTAGCTTCAGTTGTTATTTTTAAGCTAATAGGAGAAAAAGTAGATAGCTACAAGCTACAGCTATATTTTTTCACAGTTAGCTAAGCTACAGCTACAGCTAAGGTAAATGTAGCTAAGCTAGTAGCTAAACTACAAAAGTAGCTAGCTACTGCCCAGCTCTGTTTTTATCAATAGCAAATGTGATTATTTTGAATTTGTTTCAATATACGTAATATATTATTGTTTAATTTATTTTATAGGGTGGCTCAGTGGTAGCGAATCGGCACGTGGATCCTGAGAACCATGGTTCGACTGCCACAGCCGACAAAAATTTTCACCACATTAAAATTACCCCTGTGGCTCCCCCACCACTAACATCTTTGGAGGTGTGATTTGACGGCTAGTAACGCGCATAAATATATCATTTACCGAGATCTGCTTCGACAGAGTGCCACACCCAGTAATTGATAAACGGCGTGACCTTATATTTATTTACATTTAATTTATTTTCTAAATAGAAATATTATATTGCAATTTTTATAATCATTTGACCTTAAAAAGACGAGACTTGAGACCGAGACGAGACTGACCCTAAGTCTCGTCTCGTCTCGCGGGAACTCTATCTGATATTAGAAATAAATAAATAAATGTATCATCACGCCTTTTATCCATTACTGGTTGTGGCACTTTGCCGTAGCAGATTTCAATAAGTGATATATATATATATATATATATATATATATATATATATATATATATATATATATATATATATATATATATATATATATATATATGCGCGTGAAGTGCGGTTATTAGCCGTCAAATCACAGCCCACAAAGATGTTAGTGGAGGAGAAGTCACAGAGGTAATTGTAATGTGGTGAAAATTGTTTGTAGGCTGTGGGAATCAAACTCAGGTTCTCAAATCCACAGTCCTGCTCGGTACCACTGAGCCACCTACCCCATAAAAAATCAAATAAAATATTCAAAAAGAAGTATTGTATATGTACTGCTGGATATCTGTAATAATACCGAAGAAATCTTCAGTAATATTCGTAAATATACATTTTTGATGTCCTTTGTGTACACTCATGATATGTTCTGTAATTTTAGATGTCAGTTTTATTTCTTATGTTTCTCAAATCGATCACAAAGTTCTAAATATAAACATGTATCAATTTTGCTATAAATTTATGATACTGAATATTTTGTGTTTGATATTGCAATTTTCTGTTAGTACCATCATGTAAATGTTAAATTTTAAAAACGATTAAACCTGTTTGAATATCCATATTTTTACATAAATTATATATTTTTTTGTATAATAAATTCTTTGGTTAACGTCAAAAATTGATAAAACAGTTTTAAAATTTATAACATGTATGGATTGTACATTAATAATTGATAAGTGTTAAAACTTTTATCCA
This sequence comes from Pterostichus madidus, assembly GCA_911728475.2. Classification (NCBI taxonomy): domain Eukaryota; kingdom Metazoa; phylum Arthropoda; class Insecta; order Coleoptera; family Carabidae; genus Pterostichus; species Pterostichus madidus. The sequence goes on from OU452306.1 coordinate 31,507,208, forward strand.
CTAAATATACAGTAACATATGCTTCATAAAAGTTATTTTTAGTTTAAAATAAATCTTTAATCAAAAGTAAAACAAAGTAAAATAAAACTGGAATATAGATAACCTCATTTTTTAAATATAAATTAAGACTGAAATGTACAAAAACGACTAAAACTCTAAATAGTGCTCTTGCTATGACATTTTAAAACAAGCAACCGCAAAATTGGATAATGAGAACTATTTTATACTACAAAATTACTTTACAGTAATAATAGTGTAGTTTGTTATTCTTGTATAAACTTATTAAATAATTAAATATCGTTAACCTGAGTTCTACATGGTTTAAGTTTGTTGGATTTGAGTTAAATGGGCTCAGGGAATTCATTGTTTTTAATGCGAACGAAGTGAACTTTGTTAAAATGCATTTTACTTTTTTCACATAGTTTTTTTTAACTTTGCCTGTATTTCAAATGGACGAATCCTAGCACAATTTTTAAAGCGAACAATGTTTATTTTTTAGTTTAGTCGAGGACGGGAAGCATTATTCGTCATGTTTCAAATTTTCAATGCAAGAGTTCTTCTTCTCTTAAACTCAAATATTCTCGTCACAAAACTTTTATCATTATCGAAGCCATTGTTCGTTGAGCAGCAATCATTTCTCGAGTCGGATTGAAAATTCTGAACGAGAAATTTGATTGTTCTTGTGACTTCAATTCGAGACTTAGCAGCACTGTAAGTAGGGCATCCATCGAATCAAACAATTTACATCATCGTTTAGGCAAAAACTTAATTTCTGTATCTACTTTTAAATGTCGGGACTATAAATGATGGACATTATTTTATGTTGGTATACCTGATTAGCAAATTCAAATACGTCAAATAAAATATAGTTGTAATTTGATTACCTGTCATTGTCAAACTTTATTACACATTTATTTATTAAAATGGTTATTTATAATAACACCAAATTAAACTTTAACCTAATAGATTAATCAATAGATATTATGTGGATAGTGATGAGGTTTGCCAACTAAACAGGGTAGCCAACCAAAAAATTTGTCAATCAATTATAGTCACCTGGTATATACAGTGTTCATTTTAAGTGGTCCAGTGTTGCTATCTCGAGAAGTATAGGAACTACGAGTTGGTTAAATTAACAAACAATTTATGTTTAATAACACTTCAATGAGCGAAACAAGATTTCTTTAGACCAGTGGTTCTTAAAATACTGGTTACAACTTTCTTATTTTATATTGGAGTATATGTTTTTAATTTTTTTTGTTCTGAAGGAATTTTATTCTGAATTCAACGAATACAAAATTCAGTAAACTTACATTACAAAATTTGAGAAAAATGCATATTGAATTGACATTATTTTAATTCAAGTCGTATAGGAATCAGCGTGCTATGAAAGAAATAAATGAACAAATCATCATATTTTTGTTTGTTTGATTAATTATTAAATGTCAAATAGGATTATTTTGAGAAAAAAAAAATGTTGACATTCATTTATTTCTTACATAGCACACTGATTCCTGTGCGATTTGAATTAAATTGAAGTCAACTTAATATGTATTTTTCTCAAAAAATTTGGAATGTGAGGGTACATAGTAGTCATTGAACTAAAAACATAGGTATTACATTGAATAAGCAATTAAAAATTGTAACAATTACAGGTTTAAAAAAATTCTAATGGGGTGGCTAGCTCAGTGGTATCAAGTCGGGCTGTGGATCCTGAGAACCCTAGTTCAATTCCCACAGGCGACAAACAATTTTCACCATTTTAAAAACTACTCCTGTGGCTACCCCACCACTAACATCTTTGGGGGCCGTGATTTGACGGTTGGTAACCGCACTTCACGCGCAAAATATATCACTTACCGAGATCTGCTTCGGCAGAGTGCCACACCCAGTAATGGGTAGAAGGCGTGATGATATATTTATATTTATTTTTAAAAATTCTTATTTCGCTCAATAAAATAGAAATTGTTAGCTAATTTAATCGACTTCGTAGCTCCTATACTTCTAGATATACCACTTTAAATTAACACCCTGTATGTTATTTTAACTGTATTTTGTTGTTAAATGCAATTGAAAGTGTCATTCATTAGTATTCTTCTGTTTGTGTCAGTTCAGTATCAGTGAATGCATCGCTTTCATAGTTTTACTTAATTTTAAGATTGTGGTGATCTACTATGAAGTTACGGTGAGACAGGCTATATATAAAAATAAATATATCATCACGCCTTTTACCCATTACTGGGTGTGGCACTCTGCCGAAGCAGATCTCGGTAACTGATATATTTATGCGCGAGAAGTGCGGTTAGCAGTCGTGAAATCACGGCCCGCAAAGATATTAGTGGTGGGGAAGCCACAGGGGTAATTTTAAATTGGTGAAAATGTTTTTCCGGCTGTGGGATCGAACCATGGGCGTCCACAGACATTTTTCCAGGGGTGGGGGGGGGCGAGTCGCAAAAACCTCTCAGATATACATAAATTTCTAAAATATTTTTTTTTACATAACATAAATACAAATACACATAACAAATGGATAAAAAAATATTTAAATTTGTGAAATAACTTTGTCTTTGTCGTCTGGGTTTGAATTGAAGAGGAAGGACAATTTTCTAATAACTCTTCCACAAATTTACACCATTTCTTCAATAAATTCCGATTTAGCAGTTTTACAGTTTTTATTTTCTAATATTTTGTGTCTGTGTATACTTAAACTTAGATTATTCAATCGTTACGATAGGGAACATGTCGCTAGCTGGCCATAAGAATACTGCTGGAAAGTTTCAGCTTGAATTTATTATCTTTAAACTTATAATTTAATTTTTATTTAATTTATATATACCCTGTATACAGTGTGGTGGCCACGACTCTCGAACATAGGACTTTAACATGTAAAATCACATTGTTTTAAATTTCCTGCTTCCTAATTATTTAAAAGAAAAAAGCTTCAAATAAAATTTTTAGGACATAAAATATAAAATTAATTTTGCATGCTTTGTATCGGCACAAATTAGATCTGAAAATGACTAAAATTGTCTCAAAACTATCGATAGCTATGAAATTGAAACAAAATTAAACAAATGTTTGACGTTAAATCTGTCAAAACTGTCAGAATAAATTCTTTATTTATTATTACATTTGTGGACATGTTACTTTTTTGTTTGTAAAGACTACATGTGTCGATTTGTTTTCGTTTATTTTAATTTTCCATGCTCTAGCCCAGTTTTGGATTTCGACGAGGGATTCTTGTATGAGTGCTGATACTTCTATGGGATCTTCGTGTTCAGCGATGATTGCCGTGTCATCAGCGTAAGTTGCTATTGTGACGTTTTGTGTACAGGGCAAGTCGGCTGTGTAGAGCTGGTAGAGTACTGGTCCAAGTACACTACCCTGCGGTACACCAGCACGAATTTTGTAGAGTTGGGAGGTACATCCTTCGCAGTTTACTTGGAAGTGCCGGTCTTCTAGGTAGGATTTTATGAGAAAGAAATATTGGTATGGTAGAGATTTTTTAATTTTATATAGTAAACCAGTATGCCAGACTCTATCAAATGCCTGGCTTATATCAATGAAAGCTCCGGCACAAATTTTGCCATACTGCAGGCAGTTTTCAATCACGTTTGTTATCCTGTGCACTTGTTGAATTGTGGAGTGTCTCTCTCTAAACCCGAATTGGTGTTGTGGAATTAGGTTTTCATTATCTATTATAATTTTTAGTCGTTTTAGTAACATTTTTTCAAATAATTTGGCTGGCTGTGACAGCAGGGATATCGGTCTGTATGAAGAGGCTTCGTGAGCCGGTTTTCCAGGCTTTTGGATCATGATTATTTGCGCATACTTCCACTGCACTGGGAAATATAATATTCTTATCATTGCGTTGTATATTTGAGTTAAAAGCACTATGGCTTTTCTTGGTAATTCTTTTAAAATTTTTGCTGTAATCAAGTCGTATCCTGGGCATTTTTTGTTATTGAGGTATTTTATCTCATTTTTTATTTCGTTCGGGGAGAAGAATTTTATTGGTGGAGAGAGTTGAACTGGCGATGTTAGGTACTCTTCTAGCTCGTTTTCTTCGTCAGGTGTCAGTGTAGTTGGATGAGGTTCGAATACTTTGTATAGATGTTTTGCTAGTACTTCTGTTTTTTCTTCGTCTTCTCTGGCCCACGTTCCGTCTTCCTTCATAATTGGTGATATGTGCCCTGTTGGTCGTTTCAACTTTTTTGTTGCTCTCCATAATGAACATTCTTTTTCTGAATGAGCGGATAGATTACTAACGTATTCATGTAACGTATTCAAATAAATAACAAGAACCTGAAAACAAAAGAAGAGGCAAAATACTTAGGAATCCTCCTAGATAAAGGATTAGTATGGAATAAACACTTGAAAAACAAAAGAAAACAACTAGATATGACCGTAAAGAAAATGTACTGGCTCTTAGGACGCAAATCGCAATTATCAGTAGAAAACAAACTCTTAATCTATAAAGTCATAATTATTCCAATTTGGACATATGGAATACAATTATGGGGATGCGCCAAAAAGTCCAATGTCAATATAATTCAGCGATTCCAAAACAAGACCCTACGTATGATCCTAGACGCCCCATGGTACGTCAGCAACCATACAATACATAAGGACCTGAAAGTCAAATATGTTCACGAGCAAATAAAAATATTCGCTTCCAAGCACGAAGATAAGTTGTACGACCACCCAAATGAACTTGCACTGAACCTCCTAAACAACGAGGACGACCCCAGACGCTTGAAAAGGACAAAACCGTTAGACTTAAAATACCTGTGATAAAAATAATGTAAATGTAAATTAAAAGAGGAAACTCCGCTGGGAATTAACCTCACACATATTATATTAAATTACATCAAATTTGCTGGTTGGCTTATAACAGGCCAGTTGTAAATGTACTCAATTGTCAAAAAAAAAAAAAAAAATTATTACATTTATTTTGACAAATAAAACGTCAAACATATGTTTAATTTTGTTTCAATTTCATGGCTATCGATAGTTTTGAGGCAATTTTCGTCATTTTCAAATCTAATTTGTGTTACAAAGTATGCAAAATTATTTTGTTTATTGTTTCAGATGCAGAATGTTATGCCCTAAAACTTTCAAGCTTTTTTGCTTCAAATATTGAAGGAAGCAGGAAATTAAAAAAATATAGTTTTACATGTTAAAGTCCTATTTTCGAGAGTCGTGGTCACCAATATCCAGGGGGGGGGTGCGCCCCCTTGCCACCCCCTGCGGACGCCCATGGATCGAACAAGGGTTCTTAGGATCCACCGGCCGACTTGATACCACTGAGCCATTACCCCATATATAATTATGTGAAAAACATGTAATAGATTCGCGGCAGGCCCTCTATCTATAAATATAAGGGACAAAATAAATAAATCACGCAGACATCCGATTCGAATATTTCTCCTCTATTTACCTTTCCCGTATTTCCGTAGTTTATCTGTGAAACTAGTCCATCTGAGAGTAGCTAATACTAATTTACCTAAACTTCACCATTCAAACATTACGCCAATAAATACATAATACACCAACATTCATCACGGTGTGGTCTTTCGGTCCGGAGCCCACTCCCTGCGGGATTCAGACCCAGAACACTTCACAGCAGTTCAAACACTAACCCTGCGTGGAACAACAGCACCGTAACGTATTCACAACGCAAACATAAGCAGCACACGGCTGCGTTCACATTCTATGTGGGTGTTATCCGATTCCGTGGGAGATGTGGGAGACGAGATAATATTGAAGAATCTAGGTGCTGCTTGAGAACCGGATTGTTGTATTATTAATATACTTGTAAGATGGATTTATAAACAAATCTGGTTGGTAGTTTTAAGAGGATGTTATGTCAATATTTGGGTTTGAATGTTTTTTATAGTTACCGAGTTATTAATAATAGAGGACGATTAATTTTAACATTTTTCAGAAATTGTTTTAGGAAATATGTTTATTTTGTAGATCAGGTATGCACAGAGTTTTATTTTAACAAACATGTTAGATTTTTAGTTCGTCGACTAAAATGGACGAGGTTAAGTTAAAGAAATCTTGTAGAGTCCATAGATTGCGTATCCGACTGTGCTTTAGGTGGATGTATGTACGTATGTTTGTCGTTCACTCGGTAGTCAGTCGCTCGATTTTTTGTCCCTCAAACTTCTCCTGCAATTTTCAACCGATATGAATTATTTTTTATAAGTTAGACATGTTAGACATGATCGAGACATTTCAATTGTTTTTAAGAATTTCAAAGTTCTGGCGAGAAACAAAATATTTTAGTTTTGCAATACTGCAGTTTTTAATCGATTTAAACCTAATTTTTACGAGTCAAATTTGGCCTGTAGATGACAGAAACGTTCCAATTATTTTTAAATATTGACAATTTTTGATGAAATAAATATTTCGCAATACTGCAATTTTCAACCGATTTGAATCACCTTTTTAACCGGTTAAATTTGGCCTGTAAATGACAGAAACGTTTAAATTGTTTTTAAATATTGCCAACTTTAGACGAAAAAGATATTTCAGTTTTGCAATCCTGCAGTTTTCAACCGATTTTAACCATTTTTTTTTGTAACAAGTTAAGTTTTGCCTGTAGCTCACAGTAATATTTCGATTGTTTTTAATTATTGCCAACTTTAGATGAAAAAAATATTTAATTTTCGCAACCCTGCAATGGTCAACCGATTAAAACCAACTTTTGTTTACAGGTCAAGTTTGTCCTGTATATGATCAGCACATTTAATTTTTTTTTAAATATTGTCAACTTTGGTTAAAAGAAATCATTTCTGAAATATTCAAAATTGCGTACTTAATTAATTGATGAATTTAAGATATGGATACTTTCATCACATTTAAAGGACTCGCATGCAAAATTAAACAAATCCAAAGCTCAGCACTGCCTACCTGCTCACAGGTTATAAGCTGCGCCCCTGAACTTTGTCAATGGCAAATAATTTTTGGTTAATTGTTTATTAGTATGTATTATGAAAATGAAATGTGCATCAATTTCCGAAAATGAGTAATGGTTTGTAAAGCAACTAAAACCTGAAATACCATAATTATTCGTAGCTACTTTGACTTATTAATCGCAATAAAATTATGAATTGCGTAATGACAATAATTCTGAAATCATAATGAAGCGCTAACGAAATGAAAATTGGGCTATTTTAGAAATAAAGAGGATTTCACATCATTATTTTATATTACACCTGTCAAAACATCTTCACTGTATTCCATTTTCCACTTGGTTCATTTAAATCGGCATCAGTAAATCTAGTACTGGAAGAAAACGAGCGAAGTAAGCCAGCCAAATAATTAAGAAATTGATTTGGTTTAGTAAATGTAAGTTAAATCTGATTCAAATGACAAAATGAATACTCCTAAAGTTTAAAATCCCTTATCTCTAAATTATATGTTTTTATCAAACAATTCCACAGAATTTTCTCATATTACGTTTCTATTTCTCGACAATTCGATTATGTGACTATTGTGTCGCTCACTAGAGAAAATTATTCGTGATAAATAATTAAATATTCCCGTAAATACTCTATACAAAAATGTTCGAATTATAATTTTCTGTAGTATCTACCATTTTCAATTTTTAAAAAACAGCAAATATGTTTTCAGTGTTTTTCTTTCTCTCTCTGAAACATCTCGAATATTTTTTATTTAAATGATTATAGTTTTTTCTTCTTTTTTTTCATATATTATTCAGTTTTTGTTTTTTAGTCATATTTGTCAAGACTGTCTCTTAGTTTAGCTCTACCCTGTGATCCTATAATTGTTTTTTTGCCTGTTGGGGGGTTTTCCTTCAATAAATAAACAAATATATATTATTTAAAAAGCTACTTATCCCGGAGAAATAAGTAACCCGAAGTCCGAGCGAAAAGATGCTGCTTCCGGTCGAAAATGTCTAATTGACAATCTTAGTCTTGTTCGTCCGTTTGTTCATGCAATTGATACATGAAACTTAATTTTCTTCCTTTGTCTTTTACAGTGAGAAGCAATCGTAGCCTAGCGGATAAAAGGGAAGTAAAACTTATGTTCCTTAATTAAAAACCAAAAGGTCATGCGTTCAAAACCCAATGACTTCAACTTATGTCCAAAAATACGAATATATTGGGATTCAGTTTCTGTTGTGCAAAGCAATAAATCAATTTAAAAAAAACCCAAAGCCGATAAAATACATTAAATGTAAATAAAAACTATAAAAGTGAAACACTATATTTGCTATTGCCGATCAAATAACATAGCTTTACTTCTCGAACAGAAATCCACAATAAAATTGAAGGCCTAAAGCCTCATTCACAACACGAAATTAGTAGTTAGTGTTAGTGGTTATGGTTATAGTTAGTAGTTATAGATTAAAATACATCGTTCACAATGTCCCAAATTAATGATTTCGAATTTATGTTTCTGCCGGTAATGTAGTGCACATTTTTGAAAATTATAGATATTACAAGAAATTATAATAGATGTCACAGTTGTCAACTTAAAGTTTTGACAAATAGTTACAGTTTTGTTTGTTTGAGTTCTGATATTTTGTCTGTAGTTCTGATTTGGTAGAACTGGTTTTCTTCTACTATTTTTCTTTAAAATTGGTCCTACAAGTTCTAACAACAAATCAAATTGAGCTATGGTCATTCTGGTGTAATTAAAGAACATGTCTTCATCATATGACCTCATTTCTTGAATCAAATTAACCCAGTCTCCCTGATTTGTTCGGTTTTGGTTGATTGGGCGAACCCACCATCTTGTATTTGTTTTTTTATTTCTTTTAATTTGCACAATTAAAGTTGCAATTAACAACTTTTTTATTGTGCTTTGATTCATTTTCATTACATAAAATTCAAACTGAGAAAACCAACTGTCGATTTATTCCTCGTTTTTGATTGGCTGTGCCGTTAACCACTAACTAAAAGTTTGAAGCTTACAAACTTCTACGCTAACCACGATTAGCGTAGACCTGCGCTGAGCTAAGTTCGTTGTTGTGAACGCTACTAGAGGAATACATATGTCAAACTTCTAACGCTAACCATAACTACTAACACTAACCACTAATTTCGTGTTGTGAATGGGGCTTAACGAAACGTATTTTTCGCTAACTCGTTTCGCTTTCCTTTAAACAACGAAACAATACGTCAAAACGCACACCTAACAAACTCCAGCCGTTAAACTCGAATTAACTAAAACATATATTGCCGATTGAACACCAAGCTTGTCGTTTGAATAAACGCTTCAAAACGTAATGATATAATCCCAACACAGAAATGAAGCAAAGTATATTTTGGAAGTAAGCAGTAGGTTGTGTACCCATCGAAATTTCAAATGAATGATCAAGGTAGATGATAATCCCTTCCCTTTAACTATATTTGGAGTTTCTATGATTATTGGAGTGTGTAAAATCTATATCAGTGTGTGGGTGCTTCTGTCCTCAAACGAGGATATTCCGAGAGTTAACGGCTGACTTATCTGTAGAATCCAGCAATTTGTCCGAAATGCCAGCGTTTCCAGCCCGCCAAATGTCAACGGCTGCTAAACATTTCACTTAATGGTTAAATTAACTGTGCCGTGGCCTATCACAACACACTGGAAAAAAGTTCTAAAGCTTAAGCACCGCCACTAACGAGCTTAAACCATTTTCATACTTGAATAGAAATAGGAAGACTTCCAAAAATGTACAATAGAACCATCGATCCATGAGGAATGCCAAAATACAATCATTCTTGTGGTGTACACAAAATTCAATTTTCAATTTAATCTATTTTTATTTCCAGTAAAACTATATTTTGTGTATTTCAGTCAATGTCTAAAATACGAACAATTATGTCAATTGTCAGTGTAAAAATGCTTATTCTCAAAACAAGTTAAACAGCTTAAATCATTTTCTGTGAATGTGGAATTTCATTAAATTTTGTAAATAAATCAAATAAATATATCATCACGCCTTTTACAAGCGTAGAGCGACACTCTCTTCCTTTCTTATCTTTTAATTCGTTTTCAGTTCTTATGTAGAGTGTTTAACTACAATATTGTGAAATTCACTTTCAAAAACAAGCGCAGGGCGACACTCCCTTCCTTTCTTATCTTTTTGTTTCATTTTCAGTTACTGCATTGTGTGCACTTTTCATTCATATACATATCGCTTTCATCTTTTCTAATCTTTGTAGATTCGCTGTTAGGAGTAAGCGTGAGTAATTTGAGATGTTTTATACATATGTTATGTACGTTGAAGAAAGAAGATGAATGATAAGTGAATAGGAATGATGTGATTGAAGGTTTGTTGTGTGATAAATGTATAACATTTATATGTCAAACAATAATTGTCAAACGCTAGGAGCAAGGCATAAGCGTTCAATTCAGCGTTTTTGATGCTATATCAAAACAGACATCCTATATATGCCTCATCAGTAAAGTTAGACATAAGGCGTATTCCATTTGCCATTTGAATCAGATCTAACTTACATTTACTGAACCAGATCACTTATTTATTTCGCTGGATTACTTCGCTGACATCATTTCTTATACTAGAATTACTAATTCTAATTTACTTTGAAATAATTCACTTTAATAAATGCTTCAGTTTGCTTAATTTAGTTCATTTACTCATGTGTCAAATTTATCTGAACTGATTTAAGTGAACTAAGTCGCAAATGCAATACAGCTAATAAGTAGTCAACATTACTAATAAATTATACATAAACAAATTTGATATTTTATATGTTTCAAACAGATAAATGCTGAATTACTGAAAAATTAATTACATGTTTAATAATATTATATAACATTCATATATTCTAAATATTACATAAATAGGCTGTGTATAAGGGAGTCGTGTGGTGCCCACACCAGATTTTTTGTATTTTATTTATGAGTTGAAATCTGCAAGGTTTAAATTTTTAACCTGTCAACACGTTAACAGCGAACGTGTGAACAATACGGTAAATAAGGTAGATAGAGATATGAAGAAATAGGTTTTGAATTGTAGTCAGCCAAGACTGACTCAGCAATCTCTAGCTTATAATGCGAGAAGGCAACCATAATGCAATAACACTGTTCAGTTATTTATAAGTATTCATAGAAGCTACTTCATAGTAAGTAATTTCTTATTTCTTTTTGGAAGCTCACAGATGGATATTGAATTCACCAATCGTTCACAGCGAAGGTAAAGTAACACGCACTCGAGTAAAATACAAAATAGTGAGTTAGAGAGTGTCAGGCGTGAGTTGCGTTAGAATCAATACAATACAGAGTATCGCCCGCGCTCGTGAAAGGAAATATTGTAAACACAAGTTGACAATTTCGAATTTCATTCCATTTGACGTCGCTTGTCGAGTCTGCAGTGGGGATCTCGTAACGAGATCTAGAAACAAAGCCGCCAACAGGCATTGTTCTCCGCATCGCATCGTATGAGCCTCAGGTATACTGTTGGCGCTGCCTGTCAGAATGCAAACGGCAAGAGAGTGTTTCTTGCTTCTGACACATCATGTTGAACATGAGTTTGTGTTACTCAAGAATTATTGCTACATACTAATCGATATTCCGGCTACTGAAAATGGCCCTCATCATTACAACACAAAAATATTATTTAGTCACCTCGGTTTCACAACTCAATGTCATTATCGATTTTCAGTAATTAATCAAATTAAACTATAAAGAGGATACTGACAGACTTTGAACCTGGGTCCTTATAAACTCCGATCATATGCTTTAACCAACTAAGCTACGGTCGCTCTGGATTAAAATCTGATCTCATTCCAATTTTTCTTTCGGTTTATGTTATATATGTTATTAAGTAATGAGGTGGCTAGCTCAGTGCGATTCCTGAGAACCCAGATTCGATTCCCACAGGCGACAAACTATTTTCATAATTTCAAAAGCTACCCCTGTGGCTCCTCCACCACTAACATCTTTGGGGGCCGTGATTTGACGACTGGTAACCGCACTTCACGCGCAAAATATATCACTTACCGAGATCTGCTTCGGCAGAGTGCCACACCCAGTAATGGGTAGAAGGCGTGATGATATATTTATTTTATTTTATTTATGGTTTTAGTAAAAATAAATAAATAAATATATCATCACGCCTTTTACCCATTACTAGGTGTGGCACTCTGCCGTGGCAGATCTCGGTAGGTGATATATTTTTGCGTGTGAAATGTGGTTACTAGTCGTCAAATCATGCTCCCCAGAGATGTTAGTGCAAGGGAAGCCACAGGGGTAATTTTTAAAGTGGTGAAAATGTTTGTCGGCTGTGAGAATCGAACCAGGTTTCTCAGGGTTCACAGGCCGACACGATTAAAGTATAAAGAGAAAAATTCTGATACCGCCAGACTTTGAACCTGGAATCTTAAGTACTCCGGTTATATGCTTTAACCAACTAAGGCACGGCCGTCCTGGATTCAAATCTGATTTTATTTAAATTTTTCTTTCGGTTCTTGTTATGTGTTATTAATGAATTTGATGGTTTTAATAATTAATAAAATTAAACTATAAAGAAGCAAAATTGGGATACCGCCTGGATTTGAACCTGTAACCTGATGAACTCTGATTATGCTTTAACCAACTAAGCCGCGGTCGCCCTGCATTCAAATCTGATTTTATACCAATGTTTCTTTCGATTTATATATAAATAAATAAATATATCATCACGCGCTTCTACCCATTACTGGGTGTGGCACTCTGCCGAAACAGAAGTGATATATTTTGCGCGTGAAGTGCGGTTACCAGCCGTCAAATCACGGCCCCCATAGATGTTAGTGGTGGGGGAGCCACAGGGATAGTTTTTTTTTTAATGGTGAAAATTGTTTGTCGCCTATGAGAATCGAATCAGGGTTCTCAGGATCCATAGGCGGCCTTGATACCACTGAGCTAGCTACCCCATTTTTATATATATATATATATATATATATGTAATATATTATTAATTAATTTGATGATTTTAGTAATTTATTTAAACTATAATCAGAAAAATTCAGATACCGCCAGGCTTTGAACATGGGACTGTATGTACTCCGCCACAGTCGCCCTAGATTCAAATTTGATTTTATTCCAATTTTTATTCCGATTTATGTTATATATTATTAATTAATTTGGTGGTTTTAGTAATAAATCAAATTAAACTACAAAGAGAACAATTTGGATACAGCTAGGCTTTGAACCTGGGTCCTTATAAACTCCGGGTATATGCTTTAACCAACTAAGCGACGATCGCCCTGAATTCAAATCTCATTTTGTTTGAATTTTTCTTTCTATTTATGTTGTATTATTAATTTGATGATTCTACGAAACTGTGCAGAAATAGATATTCCCAACATTTATTTGCTGGAATTGATTTAATGAATAAATGTCAAAGGTAATGAAGGACTGAGCTATATGATGGAATCCATTGCTATCTGAAATATTTAACTGTCTGTATAATTTTTGTAGATTTTTGTGTTAAAAATCTGAATAAAACAAATAGTATACGTGAATTTAGTTAATTACTGTTGCGTGAATGAGTTAAGTGGAGTATAATGAACATTTTAATTCGCGTAAAATTAAATGTGCCGCAAATTTTCTTTAGATTCAATTTTATAATTTGATCAATCATAACAGCAATACAAATCGAATTCTGAAGTAGATAATCAAACGAATAAATGAAATATTGTGCTTCAATAATTATATATTAAATTTGCAGCAGATAAAATTAATTGGATTTTTGGATAGCGGATAAGCTTTAAATTATATAAATCGTTGCTATAGGTGATTAAATTAAATGAGGCAACATATTAGAACTGCAATTTGTTAGATAATTATATCATGGTTACGTTATGCATAAAACAGATATTAATTTGTGATGTCTGGTACAATTAATAATGAGTAGTGAATATATGCATTTGAAGGCATTTGCACATAGAAGTTACCGTTTGGAGCGGATGTTTTCCTCGGAGTAAACAGAGGCGGCCAGGCAGGTAGCAGAATAGCTAGAACAGCGAACAGCGAACGCAGAACGAACGAACAACGAACGGAACAAGCGAGCGCACAGTCACAGAAACAGCGAAGCACTCATGGCACACTACAACACTCGCGACGTGCGATATCGTGCGGTTCGGTTGTTTGATGGCGGGAACAGACAACGGTGGCTGACGACAGAGTGCAGCTCGGTCCTGCCGCGGTCCTGCGACTAGCGGACTGGTCCTGCCGCCACCGCCTGCGTTCCTGCGGCCCGTACTCCTGCTCTTAGATCAATATTGGCAACAGCTCGTGCGCGAGCGACTACCTACCTGCCTTCCCGCCGCCGCCGCCGCCATCACTTCACCTAACACTGCCACACGACACATACCATGCACCACTGTCACATACATACAATCAACGAACAGACACTCAGCAAATTATTTATTTACTTTACTAGTAAACTAAACTTTGGTAGATTATATAATTTTTGCTCGTTACAAAAAGCATTGTACAAAACTCGAGCACGAAAACGTCATTTGCGCCATTCGCGCAAATTAAAGCACTCGCCTCGCTCGTGCTTTAAATTGCGCTCATGTGCAAAGTATGTCTTCGCGCACTTGTTATATAAATAGCTATTCCGGCTAGCTAATCTCACTTTCTAACAGGTAAAACAAGATATAATAATTATTGTTTGCTTTTCTCCGGTAACAAACATTCAGCAGCTTTTTCCGCAGTTTCTCGCTGCACAATACGAGGTGTGGCTATTAAATAACGAGACTGATGCTGTTTTAACATTTTATTTTGATTCTATACCTATTTAGTTATTATCACTTTCAATATACATCCCTCCTCTATCCCTACAATGCTCCATGCAAATCTTCCATTGTTCGAAACAGTGCTGGAAGTCTTCTGCAAGCTCCTTCAGAACGCGTGCCGATTTCTCTTTCAAAGCTCAAAACTTGTTGCTATTAAGACAAATTTCACCTTAGGAAACAGATAGAAGTCGCACGGTGCAAGATCTGGCGAATAAGGCAGATGGTCCAACACTGGGATGCTGTACTTGGCTAGAAATCTCTTGACAGACATTTCGGAATGAGCCAGGGCATTGTTTTGATGGAGAAACCATGACTTGTCATTCCACAATTGGGGTACTTTTTTCATTAAATTATAAGTTTCAGTAGCAGTTTTGTCAAGTTTCATGTGAAATTTCACAACAATTCGTTGCTCCAATGTTGCATTTAACTTTTTTTCGGCGAAACGAAAAACAACTCTAATTAGCACGAATGCTTCGGCTATTTGTTTACAGAATCGAGAGGTACTGCATACGAAAGAGAAAGCTTCACGTAAAAAAACTGACGGTCGCTGGTGTTTGGCGCATGCGTACTTTGTCTGTAGCAGCGTCAGTCTCGTTATTTAATAGTCACACCTCGTATAAACAGTCTCAGTATTCGATAGCTTCTACGGAGGCATACGAACTGAATACGTTGGATACGTAAAAGCACTAAACAGAAATGTGTACTGAGAAGAAAGTAGTGTTTCCTGACCTATCAGGATTCAATCAAAGATTTATGATTAGATAGAAATTCACCCACATTATGAATATACATTTATAGCACGTCAGGTATGGAAAAACTGCTGACTTAAAAATGTTTAATATTATTTGCAGCGCAAACTTTTTTTTTATCATAACCGATAAAATGAAGTCCTTAATTAACGCATGTTTTGAAAGTTTGACGAAATTAGAAGTTAGTTGACATAAATGTCAAACTTTAGTTGTGTTTATTATAGCAACCGCGATGTTTTGAAATATATGAATAATAAATTATTACTCACACCTGTCGTTGCGTTGCCAAAACAATCTTGATGTGATAAGCTAGAACCTATGAGTAATAAATTATTACACACCTCTGTGCGTAACGAACTACATTATCTATCAAGAAACACACATATAATTAATTCATAAACCAAAGGTAGTACAAGAACATGTTTCCAAAAACTCCTATCCTATTCGTCACCAGCTTCAATTCGTACCAAAGCACTCTCACCTACACTATCTTAATCTCAAGAATGCTATCATTCCATAACTTAACTCAACTCGAAAACTATCACAAGATCTAATAAATCTACCACAAAAACTAAAATAACAAACCAGAAATGAACATTCATTTACGTAACAGATAAATAATAACTAATCTAATGTAGTTCCGATGTCCAATTGAACAAAGATAGGCTAACTATTTACATCGCACCATCTTCCTCCATTTTTAATTCAGTATAAGATAATGCACCTCACATGCTTGCCACGATTTACAATAAAATATTTTGAAATATATGTAATATAAAAAAGGGGATTCATTATATTTTTTGAATATATCGATGCAATTGAATTATGGATATTCGTTGAACTTGAAAGAGCATCTAAAAATATCTAAAAAATCTTATAATTATATATTAAATTATAATAATAATAATAATAATAATAAGTTTATTTCCAGGAACCAAACTACATGGTAATAGAAATTGTCAAAATACAAAATAATACATATAATTTCAATTTTTACAGTCATGAAAGAATTCTTCAATACAATAATATGCTTTTTTAATCAGATATAGTTTAAGTTCTACTTTAAAATGTTTTGTGTTTTGAATATTTTTCAGATATTGTGGTAAATTATTATATATCCTCAAACCGTTAAATTTTGGATTATTTTTTGATTTGTTTAACTTGATTTTTGGTACAACTAAGTTTTGTTTGCCTCTGGTATTATATTGATGTACATCACTATGTGTTTGTACATTATTCATATTAGCTTTAATCAAAAGAACAACATTATAAATATATAAGCATGGTAGATTTAAAAGATTTTCTTTTTTGAATACCTCCCTGCACGAGGACCTTGGGTTAAGAAGGAATATATTTCTTATTGCTCTTTTTTGAAGTTTGAAAACTCGCAATGCTATTGAGGAATAGCCCCAAAATATTATTCCATAGCATTGAATAGAATTTAGCAAAATAAAATGTTTTTGCTGTATGTTCATCAGAGAGTAGTCTGAAACGCTTAATTAAGTAGCATAATGAAGCCAAATTATTACACATATTATCAATATAGGTGTTCCAGGTTAAATTTTTATGAAAAATAAAAATACTTAAGAGTATCCATCGAATCAGATAATTTACATCATAAATACAATGAGCAGAATTCAGTTACCTTCTCTAACTAAAAAAGTTTCTCTAAAAATTCAAAAAGAAAGATATATACAGGAATAAATTCATAAGAAAAAGATAAAAGATGTTTCTATGATAACTATAGACACTTTCAGTTAAAGACGAATGCTGAAATTGACTAAGTGTTCATCTGTACAAATCATGAAATATCTTGCTTTTCTTTTCTTATTAATTTATATTGTTATTTTTACAGAAGCTTCTCTAGTTAAAGAAGAATGTTGAATTCGGCTCATAGTCACTAAACGAATATGCTAGAATTATTTTTCAAATCATTACTAATAAATAGAACAAAATATTATCTCATTAATACAATGCAGTGGTTAATTATTAAATTAAAAGTTCTTCGTTTTGGCGTGACAGAGCTTTTAGTATTTTGTCAATGAACAACAAAACAAAATTGACAACAACAATGACAGTACGGGTTAGAAGTATAATATAAACGTATAATATTTTATGTTTAGTCTTGTCAATAGCAAAAAATCAAAATAATTTTATTATATGGTACTATAACAAAAAGAAAATGAGAAAAAATTAAAATGTGCCTACATGTACCTACTTAAACGTAATAAATTGTATATATTTGACAGCAAAAAGATATCAATATTTATTATAAAATTTTATCACCAGATGTCATAGCGTAATAAATAAGTCAATCGCGAATAACATATTACAAATTTAAGCTACATATCTACTAAGTCGAATTAACACAAAAATCAACTCTTTTTATCACCAAAATAATCTCAATTACACAATTATAGAACACGGAACTTATAGCTTTTATCAGAATACAAACGACGTATAAGAGAAAGTTAGTGAACTCAAGTTTATAAAACAAAAGCAAAACCATAGAGCTACAATAGTTCGGTGAGTATTGCTAAATATAGACCATGTGATATGAGAAAATAATCACATCATTTAAGTTGTTCGTGATACCAATAGTACATTCCTCAAATATTACTGTCAATTCCATTTTCAATCATTTGAATATCTAAGCTAGAATGCAGCGTATTTCGTTTGTTCTTGTGTTGTCAAATTTTAAATGATGACATAATTGTATTTATATGCTTCCGTATCATAACAACATTATAATCCTCAATTTAAGTACTATAATGACATTTATTATAGTCCAAGGACTATTAATGAGATTATCAACACATTACCATAGCTTGTTACTAAATAAATATGGAAAATATGTGATATGTTAACTATTCTTCATTCGATACGACCATAGAAAAAATAGTATTTTTTTTTCTGTGGCTTCTTTGGCAGACCAACTACTCAGGTCATATGCCGCCATTCCGCCCTGATCTGCGTTTTAGGTATTATGGTCAACAGCAACGCGAGTTTTCTCTGGACGGTCACCCATCCAAGTACTACCCGCGCGCAACGTTACTTAACTCGCGTTATCGCTTAGATCAGTTCCAACGAGTGCAGCCATGGCCGTTGACAAAAATACTATTAAAACATAAAATATTGTATGCATCACAGGCATTACATATTTAATGTTTATAATACATTAGATACACACATAATTTATTATAGGTATATAGTTTTTTTTTTGCTATGGCCAATTTTTTTTATTAATTAAAAATTCTGTTTGTTTTTGGAACAATTAATTAAGTTCTTTGGTATGATTTATTATCCAAAATTTTAGTAACTAAAATAACAATATGTAACAAGTATATATTTATGAGGTAATGGCTCAGTGGTATCCGAGACGGATTTAATGCAATTTCTTTAATTTCTTTTGACATTCTTTTAAATCTTGGGACATTATGAACACATTTTTCCACTTTTTTGACAAATTTAATAGATTGATGATTAGATAAAAAACATTGTTAGACAAAAAGTATTAATTAGTATTAGTTAAATAAACATTTTGACATTTTGGCCAGACAATTAAAATAAAATAAATAAAAGCAACAACATAGCAGGCTGTGAGAAACAACTAAGATTTTCACAGCAAAATATTTTAAGAAAATAAATCGCCTCTAAGACAGCTTTGTATGCAAATTGTACATAATCGGGCTTTATTGAACTCGCCTCATTAATCAGCCTCGCTCTCTTGCCCATAAACTACAGTTCGTCCAATAAAGTCCAAAAAAATAAATAAACAAAATAAATATATCATCACGCCTTCTACCCATTACTGAGTGTGGCACTCTGCAAAAGCAGATCTCGAGAAGTGATATATGTTGCGCGTGAAGTGCGGTTACCAGCCGTCAAATCACGGCACCTAAAGCTGTTAGTGGTGGGGGAGCCACAAGGGTAATTTTAAAATGGTGAAAATTGTTTGTCGCCTGTGGGAATCGAACCAGGGTTCTCAGGATCCACAGGCCGATTTGATACCACTGTGCTAGCTAGCCCATCATAAAAAATAATAATAAAATGCATAGCATTCAGAAAAAAACCTTATTTCATGGAAAATTTGATTAAAAAAAAAAACTACATGTATGAATGAAATGGGGGTCCGTAAGCCCCTGGCACATATAGCGTCAAGACTCCGAGTCTACCATTTGACTGCCAAAAATAGAAACGCCTCTATTTAAGTTTTCATATTTCATTTATAATTCAAGTAATTTTTTTAAATTTACTTTTTAGTTTTATATTTCGTAGTTTATAGTTTTTATATTTCTTAATAGTCTATAAATATTTTAAATAATACAAATTAATAAATAACACGTTAAAATTAACAAATATTTATTTCTGACTGTCAGAAACACCGACTCTATATGTGTCACCAGTTTTGGACGTGACGCTCAGTTTTTCAGCAGTTTGTAGCAGACTCGGAGTCTTGACGCTATATGTGCCAGGGGCTGTAGACCCGTTGAATTCCGCTCCCTACGGGCGTTCATGAGGATAACTGTAGTTTCGCTACTTTTTTTTTTGAGTAAGAAACGTTGATAATTTTAACTGAAAATAGTAAACTCGTAGTTTTATAGTTTTCCATTAAATTTTTAATTAAAAATAATAAAGATATATGATGGTTAAATATTCTGCAAATAAAGTAAGGTTATAGAAATTAGAAATAAATGTTCAATGCAAGCGGTTAATCCAGTGCTTGTGGATTATATATATTTGTTCTCTCTATAATTACAGAATAGTATAAAATCTAAATACACAAAAAGAAATATTCAGCAGGCTTAAATTTACCAGACATTTAGATAAATTTGCCGGATAATTTATTTTCTTTAACGACTTAAATTGCATAATTGCAATTCTCTATATATACTACGCTTAATCTTACTAAACTAACTTTTCTAGTTAATAAATCTTACAGTTTAAAATTTAAAAGTATTTAAAAGAATTAAAAACACGAGATAGTTTCATGATTCTTCCAATTCATCTAATACCGCCATTTAATCCATTAATGGGTGTGGCACTCTGCTACAATAAAACTCTATATATTATATCCATAAGCCATCAAATCACATCTTCAAAAATGTTAGTGGAAGAAAAGCCATAGGACCTATTTTAATAGGGTGAAAATCAGTTATCGGCTTCGAGAATTTATTGCCTCATTTACACTGAGCCATTTGCCCATTTTTAAATAATTAAATAAATAATATTAGCACTCGATAAGTGATATATTTATGTCCGTCAAAAAGCGCCCTCTAAAGATGATAGTGGTGGAGGTAATCATTGGGAGAATTTTAATGCGGATTAAATAACAAGACTGATGCTGTTTTAACATTTTATTTTGAATCCATACCTATTTACTTATTATCACTTTCAATATACACCCCTCCCTATAATGCTCCATGCGAATCTTCCATTGTTCGAAACAGCGCTGGAACTCTTCTTCTGTCAGCTCCTTCAGAACGCGTGCCGATTTCTCTTTCAAAGCTTAAATCTTGTTGCTATTAAGGCAAATTTCACCTTAGGCAACAGATAGAAGTCACACGGTGCAAGATCTGGCGAATAAGATGGATGGTCCAACACTGGGATGCTGTACTTGGATAGAAATCTCTTGACAGACATTGCGGAATGAGCCAGTGCATTGTTTTGATGGAGAAACCATGATTTGTCCTTCCACAATTCGGGTACTTTTTAAAATAAATTATAGGTTTCAGTAGCAGTTTAGTCAAGTTTTGTGAAATTTCACATGAAACATTTTTTCGGCGAAACAAAAAACAACTCTAATTAGAACGAATGCTACGGCTATACGGATTTGTTTACAGAAGCGAGAGGTACTGCATTCGAAAGAGAAAGCTTCACGCTAAAAATCTGACGGTCGCTGGTGTTCGGCGCATGCGTGCCTCGTCTGTAGCAGCGTCGGTCTCGTTATTTAATAGCCACACCTCGTAAGAGGTTAAGCTGATATAATATGAAGTTAGTAACTTCTGCAACATTTTGGTACAACTAGTTAAACGTAAAACTTGCAAGTTGCAATTGCAGGTTGCGCTTGCTCAATGTAAAACGGGCATAACGTAATGCCGAACATACTGGTACTATTAGTTGTCGATCTGTGGGAATCGAATTCCACAGGACGATGCTTTGCCACTAAGACATTTTCTTTTTTTGAACACCAAACTTTTCTTTCACTTGTAGTATTGATATAAGATTGTTTAAATAATATAATAAAAAGGTTGGCAAGTACTAATAATGCTCTGAATTCTGAAGTATATAATGTTTAGATATCGATAAGGGCAAACAGAAATTAATAATAAATTGTTAGCACTACGGATGAACCAATGAACGAAGAGATGATGAAACCCTTGTTCATTGTAGATCAACCTACCAATCACGAAAATTATATTTGTTATGAAACTTGTTTTAATCCATCAATTTATCTCTCAAAGCGCAAGAAGCTTATCTGTTTTATATCTCAGGTTTACGTATTCCAATATCTGAATTCCGCTTGTGATAGAATTAACATATAATCTAAAATACATTTCCTTGTTTCGACAACTAAATTGTCATTATTAGCAGCGAATTACGGCTGTCAGGATACCACGAACAGGATTAATACTAGCAGCCTAAACTTAGTTGCTGACAAACATCTAAATTATATGTTGCTTTAGTTTGTAAAAGGACGATACTATTATTGATAACGTTATTGTAAAATAATTAGTGTTTGTTCAACTTTGAATAATGTTTCAGATATTAACCCTTAAATATAGATTAAGAAGGAAGTCAATTTTGGGTAGATGGCGCAGTGGTATCGAGTCGGATTGTGGATTTCAGAACCTGGGTTCCATTCCTACAAGCGACAATCAATTTTCACCACATTTTAATTACTCCTGTGTCTCCCTCTCCACTAACTCTAGTTCATGCAAGAGGTTGCTGCAAGATTGCTTCTGTCTCTTGCACTTGCAATTTCTCTATTACACTAGTTCAATATTGCTTCAACTTGTTGCAAGTTGCAGTTGCACTTACAATATTGCTCAGTGTAAAACAGGCATTAGAAGAGCTTTATTTAAAAACAAATGCAAGCAAAACGATTTTAATCAAAAATGTGTTTTACTAACTTAGTCAGTTTATCAATGATGGAATACAGTGACAGATTTCCTATAGGTTAAATAAATGAAAAAACCGATCACATTGAATCACGACATAAATTGCACAAATTTGTTAAATGTCATTTATTGATACATTTTTTTATTGAACAAACATATGAAAGAACGCTTATTCAACAGCCGTAGAATCATTTCCTAATACTTTTATGCGGATACAAAAATATCTGTGTGAAAAATAATCCTTTCAAATTCCATGTTACTACAGGACATTAAATACGTTAGGCGATACATTTTGTTTCCAGATATTCAGCCTGTAGCTCATCCTTCAAAAAGATCTATGGATGTAATTAACATGTGATAATCATATGTCACAATACAATAATTATTTACATAAAAAGTGAATCATTAAGTACTCATGTTCAGTGTACAAAATGAATGATTATCTCACGCTGTGCGATGAAACGTTTTTTTCTATTTCGGTGTTTTTATAAGTGTATAAACGCACTGAAAACTATAAGTGCACTATTATTAGCGCTTTTCATTTTATAGGAGTGGTATGAATGCTTTTAAATCTAATAAATGCATGACTTATACTCTCAAAATTGTAAATTGTTAGTGTCAAAATATTAGTTTTATTTATGAATCTTTTATCCTTTCTGTGTATGAAAGGACTAAATAGAATATGCTACAATCAGACAAAATTAACAACATTTACAATACAGAAAAAGTATTGATTAATTGTCAAAAAATTTAAATTTCAATTGTTTGTGTTATGAGAAGCATAACTGATAAAAACACCGAGTTATATTTTTGGAAATGGTTACTATCACAGCTAAATTGGGCGTACCTAGGGGAAGGCGGTGGATGCGGTCCGCACCAGGCGGCATTTTTTATATTTAGTTTTAGTTGTAAAAAACAACTTGTTCACTTCATAAGTTTACTATTCGATTTCTACGAATTATTAATTACTATCGGCTGTATCATGTAACATATCTTTAATAATAAGCGACGTCGATAAATTTTACAAGCTTTGGCAACACCGGTTTTGTCTTGACGTTTGTCAAATTTGTATTTATATGAATAAAAATTTGAAAAACGTCAAACCGAAACCGATGTTGCCAAAGCTAAAAAAAGTTATCGATGTCGCTTATTATTAACGATGTGTTACATGATACAGCCGTATATGATTTCGAATATTTTTCTTCATCGTCAAGTCAATGTAGGGTTGAAAATATTGTCTCGAAAAAATCCTTTATCACTGCCTAATTTAAATATGCCATCCAATGGTAAAAAAGTTTCCCACCTATAGTTTGTCTCAATTATAATTATTTATTTATGTTTATTAATTTAATGGGGTAATAGAACAGTGGATTCGAGTTGGCCTGTGGATCCTGAGGACCCCGGTTCGATTCCCACAGCCAACAAACAATTTTCACCAAATTAAAATTACCCTTGTGGCTCCCCTACCACTAACATCTTTGGGGGGCGTGATTTGACGGCTAGTAACCGCACTTCACGTACATAAATATATCACTTACCGAGATCTGCTTCGGCAGAGTGCCACACCGAGTAATGGGTAAAAGTCGTGATGATATATTTATTTTATATTTATTTTTTTAATTTATAAAAACCACCATTTCATTGACTTAAAAAGGAAGGCAAATTGGAGACCGCCCTGGGCGGCAAAAGTTCTAGGTACGCCAATGAGTGAGGGAAATGTCATTTTGAAAAAAATTGACACGTACTTTATTACAACTCATTTGATTTATATATAAAAACATATATTAAATTTATTGTATTGATTAACACAAACGTATAACAGTAATAGTATGTAACACACATGGAAAAAGGCCATTGCAAAACAATTGGAACATTCGCTATCGTATTACAATATACTATAGTTCTATGAACCTTTATTTGAAGTATTTATCTCAAAAACAATTTCACAATGCGTAACAAAAAATAAAGTTAATTAACTGAAATCGATTGCTCATTCCAGCGATAGTATTAGCTTTTTAATTTTAAATACCCGTTGGTATTTGTTTTAATCAATTGTAACAGTGAGCACTGATTAAAAAACGAAAACGTTTATTTATAAACATATATTTGTTATGGAGTAATGGCTCAGTGGTATCAAGTCGGCCTATGGATCCCAAGAACCCTGGTTCGATCCCCACAGCCGACAAACCATTTTCACTAATTTAAAATTACCCCTGTGGCTCCCCTACCACTAACATCTTTGGGGGCCGTGATTTGACGACTGGTAACCGCACTTCACGCGCATAAATATATCAATTAGCAAGATCTGCTTCGGCAGAGTGCCACACCCAGTACGAGGACAAGGTGAAAAGTCCCTGAAAAATAAAGGAGTGGCACCACAATCGCAAATCTCATGTGACATTTGTGATGTACCATCTTTAACTAGAACGCATTAAAATTTTCAGACTGATATGTCATTCAGTTCTGTTTTGACACCCATCGAAAGCAAGCAACCATGAAGATTTTTGAAAACATGGAAACATTATTTCTTGCGTGAAAAAAGCATTACGCAAACCAAAGCATCGCTTGTTAAACATTATGGGGACTCCTCACCATCGATTGAAACGATTCACAAGTGGTTTACTGATTTTCGTTGTGGTAGTACGACCACAAAGGACGTCGAACGTTCTGGTCGTCCAATTGAGGTTACAACGCCAGAAATCGTCGATAATATCCATGGTATGATATTGGACGACCGGCGAGTTAAAGTACACGAGCTTGCTGAGGCTATGAGCATCTCAACCGAACGGGTACGGAACATTTTGCATAAATTTTTGTATATGAGAAAGCTATCTGCCGGATGGGTGCCGCATTTGCTGTCTGTTGACAACAAGCGCGACCGTGTGACAAGTTCAAAGGAATGTTTGGCGATGTTCAAGCGCAATAAGAAAGACTTTTTGTGTCAGATTTGGCCCCCTGCGATTTTTATCTATTTCCAAACTTGAAGAAATGGCTCGGCGGAAAGAGATTTGGCTCCAACGATGAGGTCATCGCTGAGACAAACGCCTATTTTGAAGGATTGCCAAAATCGTATTATTTGGAAGGGATCGAATAATTAGAAAAACGTTGGACGAAGTGTATCGAGCTACAAGGAGATTATGTTGAGAAATAAAATATGTTTTGACCAAATAAATCATTTCTTGTTTCATTTTTCAGGGACTTTTCACCCTGCCCTCGTAATAGATAAAAGGCGTGATGATATATTTATATTTATTTTTGTTGGCTAAAACAGTATCAAACCATTTAAAACGAACATGTCTGATTAGAGAATACACCTCCTTAGCAGTTAAAGGATGTGCGCTCTAAATTGAGTTGTTCTACATTTTCTACACCGTCACCTTCTTGTACGGTCGGGGTCAACAGAACTCATGTCAGGTCATTATCCTGGTTTCTCCTCCCCGTGTCGTAGCTGGAGTTTTGGGTTAGTTGAGCAGGATTGCGAGGTTATGGGTGCAGTGACGTCACCGTGTGGTGTCCAGCAGCACCTGGCTGCGCTATTGCCAGCCACAGCCGCCTGCCGCCGGTCCGAGGAAAAATCAATTCGGATAAAACAAGCGCAGGTGAGAGGGGCTCGCCGGAGCGGCGGCCACAGTGACGTCATGCAGAACCTTGCTTCGAATGACCGTGACGTGCATGGTGCAAGTGCGTATTAGTTAAGAATATTAAGAGTTTTAAGCAGGATTTGAACAATTAAGAAATTGGTGTTTGCTTTAAACTAAAAAAATAGTCATTTAACTAACTAGTGTGTTAATGAGGGCGATTAATAATAGAGACATTTTAACGCGAAAGCGTAGCGAGCGCGTTAATTGTTGAGATTATTAATCGCCGATTAACAGATGAGTTAGTTACAATATTTTTCCGTTGATCGTACCTTTTTAATTTGGAAAAAACCTAATGTTATACCATGATAAATTTGTTGGGTTAGTAAAGTTTCTAATATGTTAGGTGAGGATCGTACGTGTCACAAATGGTTTGAGAACAGTGGATGCTTTCAGATCACTTTACCTTAGCTAGCACCAGCGGTTTTTTTTTCTTTTTAGAATATTTTGATTTTTATATTCATTTTAAAGGAGTGCTATCCAATATATACTATAGAGTAATCAAAAGGAATTGTTCTTCTTCTTTACTGGCGCTACAGCCCGAGTCGGGCTTGGGCCTACCGGGCTCACCGAGCCGCAGTTTTTACGCTGCCGTACTGCCGGTTTTCTGAGTCGATGTTACTTACTTTTAAGGCATATGTATAAGTGACTAGCTTATAGCGCCCGAGTATGATTAATACAAGTAACTGTATTTTTTATTTTAACGACAAATCATACTTTGTCGACAGGCGGATTCGAACTGACGAACCTTGGTTCGGATGACGTCACAGTATGTTAAGAGATGTGCATTAACACGCTCGGCCATCGCGCCTTGGGAATTGTTACAGTTGGCAATAAAAAAACTACTTGAAATTGGTAAGCCTGATACATAAATTCATTTCCTATTGTAGACAGCGACATTTAAAATTTAAATTTGAGTACATCTATTATTACATTTATTTCTACAGTATTTCTATTACTCAAAAATTCAAAATTCTATTAGCCGTCAGACTCCTGACACAACCTATTTGTATTTATTAGAAATGTAAAATAGCATTTCCGCCTTTATCTGACGTTGTGCCAACTGTGGAATAAAAAGATCTCTGGAATTGTATTGCCAACATAACAATTCCTTTTGATCACCTTGTATATTACTTGTGTTGTACATATCCCAAAAAATCGTTTATTAATAAACAAAACTCATGCATTATTAAGGGTCGTTTATATATAATATATACGAGTATATATAAAATAAAATAAATATATCATCACGCCTTCTACCCATTACTGGGTGTGGCACTCTGCTGAAGCAGATCTCGGTAAGTGATATATTTTGCGCGTGAAGTGCGGTTACCAGTCGTCAAATCACGGCCCCCAAACATGTTAGTGGTGGAGGAGCCACGGGGATAGCTTTTTTCAAATGATGAAAATTTGTCGCCTGTGGGAATCGAACCAGGGACCTCAGGATCCACAGGCCGACTTCATACCACTGAGATAGCCACCCCATATATATATATATATATATATATATATATATATATATATCACGCATTTTACCCATTACTGGGTGTGGCACTCTGCCAAAGCAGATCTCGGCAAGTGATATATTTATACGCGTGAAGTGCGGTTACCAGTCGTCAAATCACGGCCCCCGAAGATGTTAGTGGTGGGGGAGTCACAGGGATAATTTTAAATTGGTGGAAATGTTTTGTTGACGTGGGATCGCCCCGAGTTCTTTGGATCCACAGGCCGACTTGACACCACTGAGCCATTACGCCATGTATGATTTTAATATACATTAATGAAATCCATTAATGAACTATCCACGGAAAAATATATTAACAACGGCTTTCAAACCTACATATCACTAATGGTTTTGCTGTTTTACATTGTTTAATCTAACATAATTCTTTTTCTCTTCCTGTCGTAGTTACTCAATTGACCTTCATTTTTCTAATATACTCGTACGTATGCGAGTTCCATGGTTCCAAATAGTATATATTTTAATGATTATGACATTACTTACTTATACAATTTTGCATATGGCACACCAATTTTTTCTTAGAACGTCGAACGCAAATATGGCTTCAACTTCGGTAATATGGTGATGTGGTTAGTGTTACAGCATTCGAATCAGGTGCTCCTGAGTCCGAAATTCGAACACGAGTCGCGCATCGCCGAGAGGACGAACAGACGTGTACTAGAATTGCCTTCTGTAACGAAAGTTTCATACTCTTTTCATTTTCTCTATTTCGTATTTCTTTTACATAATTTCTTTATAAAAACATTTGACATTTTTGCATGAAGACAATTTATTGGTAGAATAATTAAGTTGATGATTGATCTTGTCAGTTGTATTTTTTATTTTGTCCGTTGCCTAGATATTTTGTGTATTTAATGCAATTATACCAATCTATGATAACAATATGTCACCAAAAAAAAAAAGAATAAAGCTTATTCATGCTTGCGAGCATATGTTATTTTAATGCCGGTAAAAAGAAAATATTTTATAGATTCATAAGTTAAATTACGATTTTATTCATCATTTACAGATTTACAAAACTTGGATTTACACTGAATTGCGCCCTAAATTTAATTAGGGTCGTATCTTTCAATTGAGAACAAATAATCACATCTGAAAAGACATTAGCAAAATTATTATTTCCTCATTTATATTTTTTATTTCTTTTCTTAAAAATTATTCCTTCATTTCCCTTTTAAAAGTATTTCTTCACTCCTTTCTTTTCTTGTAATTCTATTATAAAAATGACCTCTACCCTCTTACAAGAATTCTCTCTCATGGGACATTTTCCCACAGAAGACACCACCGCAGAACAAACAAAACCCAGTGGCGCCCATGAGGAAGGGGGCGCGGTGGCATTACTCACGGTTCAATTGCCCTGAACGCTAGCGGCCGCGACAAGTTACAGAGTATGAAGTGTTTCTGGAGACCGAGACCGGCACCGACACCGGGATGATCAATATAGTGACGCACCTGAAGCGTCGTGGCGCCGACACACACGAGGAACGCCGAGACAATGGGAGAGTGGTTGATTGTGCACCTTGTGCTTTTAGCAACACAGGGTTGGACTCTAGCAGGAAAATTGTGCAAAAATATATCGAAAAGAAAAATGATGAATTACGTTACGAATAATTGACATAAGGCATGTTATATTAGTAGACAGGAAAGCTCAGTGGTAATGCGTCAGATTGTGAATTTGAGAATTCGAATTAGATTCCTGGAGCCGATCAACTTTAGATCACTTTAAATTATCCCTTGAGTCTTGTCACGTTCCTGTCAAACGAATTTTGATGTGATTTTTGTTTGTAAAACAAGTGTATTTTAAGCTATTTTAAAGTATTAAAAAAATGTAGAATATTCATATTTTTTATTTTTTTAATAAAACCAGCAGCAGCAGATATGACGGAATAGTATATTGAGGTAGTTCTAGTCACGGCCAACTTCATTTAATTGCGCTACGCTTATTATGGCCGTTTCATTTGTCATTAAAATTCCTAGTTTCAAATTTACAGAGCGGGCACGTCATCTAGCGCCTCTAACAAGATACGTCGTAACTAAATTTGAAAATACTGCCGATAGCATTGATTAAAAAAATCCTAAAAACAAGTCTAGTCATTGTATATTTATTATCATACGATCTTTATAGTAAAATACTAACCGTTGGCACCAATAATTCTATAATACTTCCTTCTTTTGATCTATAAACACTTCCAAAATTTTAAATAGGTAGACAATATGGCGGCATTATTTACCTGAAGAGACAGATAATGCTGCGTTGCCAAATGAAATTCACTTAGTCTAGACTAACTAGTCACTTTACTCGAAAGCTCAGAATACTCGTCATAATATTTAATAACATTGAATGTATAAATAAAACACCCAGTTCCATTAAATATATTTTGTTTGATCACATAAACTTCAGTTTTCAAATATTTTAAGGTTGTTTTTAGAACTTGACAACTTTCCTTTAATCGAAATAAAAAGCACTAGATGGCATTACTTAACGTACCAAAACTGTAACAAACTCACGACAAATTTTTATATGGCAAAATGATGAAATGAAACGGCCATAATAAGCGTAGCGCAATTCAATGAAGTTGGCCATGTTCTAGTATGACGGTGGCGCCATCGGTCGTCGAGTGGCGAAACTGACGCTCGGAGAAAGAAAAGTACAGAATAAAATAAATGTTTTATACCTATTACGGTTTGAATATCATGAAATGTTAATAGGTTGTTAGTCTAGTGAATTTTCAAATACCGTACCACCGTGTTATGTTGCCATTATAACTTAGGATCCTTAATTTTTCGTTAAAAGAAGGTTTTGCATGGCTATATATTCATTCCTAAACGATAAAAAACTTTTTTCCCTTTGATGCAATATACATGGATAGTTCTAGAACATCAAATTAGTTTTTCAAATGAAACTGCAAATTTTTAGAGGTACACCAACCAAATATGTGCGATTCTGAATGACGATCGCCATAAGCTCCGTGTATAAGAACTCAAGTTTACAAGCGAATATATTTGTTCACAGACGATGAATGTGTTTCATATTTTAACAGAATGCGTATGACTATCCCATGTTTACGTGCGCTGAGTTTAATTCAGATCTGCAAAAAAAATTCACGCTAGAACTACATTAAAAACTAAGTTACAGAAGGTAAATTATTCTAGCAGGAGTTTGAAATTAGGACACGAGCCGCATAGTGGCGAGAGAACGAACGAATGAGTGCTAAAATTGCCTTCTGTAACTAAAGTTTTATACTATTTTCTCTGTTTCGGCTTTCCTTTGCATAATTTCTTTATTAAAAAAGTCGATATTTGCAATCAAAGAAAATTTTTGGTAGAATAGTTAAGTTGGGGACATATACAATTCAAATTTTTCGGTTGTCATCTAGTGAGTAAAACAGAATTTAATGCTTTGTTATGTAGCGAACATGGTAGTTTTACAGTTTGATGTTTATCACGTGATCCAAACGTGAAACGTCAAACAAATATGGGTATATGCGGGGAGTAGTGCTGAAAGGAGAAGGTGTCACCTCGCTCTTTCTACAAATTTGTTGTTTCACACAAAATTGTGTGGAGGGGGGTCTGCTGCATGTGACGTCAAAATTGTAAGTCCCCATTGGGTTTCTCCGTTGCCTAGATATTAGCATAAAATGTATTTTTGTTTTTTATTTTGTCAGTTGCTTAGATATTTTAAGTATTTAATGCAGTTATACCAATCTGTAACAATATGTCACCAAAAAAAGTTTAAGAATGAAGCTAATTTTAGCATCAATATGCGTGCGAGAATATGTTATTCTAATGTCGAAACAGAGAAATTCATTTTTAGGTTCGTTTTCTTCACTCGCACTTTAATCAAACAAACACTAAGCCCGCAGAAATCAAGCCCAAGCTAAACAAGTTATTATATTAGGATCATTTCGTGTCAAATGCGACAGAATTTCCCTCGGGTATCTCTTAAATTTGTTAAAAGTGCCGAAAACATTTTTATATGGTTCATTATTCAGAAGCGTGGAGGTGATGATTGACAGAAATACGGGATTGTAGGAGACTATACCCTATCCGTTTTAACTATAAATCGTTGGGTGAGATAGGGCCCAGATTCCAGCTTTCTGATTGGTTGAAATGCGAACTGAGTTTACACAGCTAAATAATTGACGCGGAGTTACAATCAACTGACAGAAACAAATTAACGTTTTGAAATTTTGTTAGTTTCATATTATTTTCTTTTCATTCTTTGAACAAAGTACATTAATTAACTGGAAATAATAATTTTTGAAACCCAAGAATGACGCCAGAATTCGGATTCTATAAAAACGCCAGGGTTCAGAGCGCCATATACTTTATAGTTAAAATGGATAGAGTATAGGACGCAAAATTGACTACAACTAACTTTTTTTGTTTTCTTTAGTTTTTACTGCAATTTTAGCTTTTGGCGCATTATTACCTTCTTTACTCATTTGGTCAACTCGGTACCTAACTCTTCAGCGACATTGAAAATAGTAGTATTTAAATAGTATCGAAAACGAGCTTAAATTTATAAAAAAAGTGAGATTGTAGCTAATTTTGCGACCTAGTCTCCTAAAATTACGCTTCTAATTCAAAAATCATTTTAAAAATCAGCTAAACTACAATATACCCTCTTGTAGACTAACAGTTGCTTGACGCATGCACAAGTTTAGAAATTCATACATACATACATACATATCTTCACGCTATATCCCAACAAATAAGGTAGCACGAACCCTAAAATCACTCATAAAATATTGACTCATTACATTCATCAAATAATCAGCCCTCGTCAAACATTATCATTCAAATACACTACCCTCCCTTTAATCACATTCATAGATCACTAAATATAAATTCATTCATTTATTACACTAGAAATCATTTATCACACAACAAACCTTCAATCACATCATTCCTATTCACTTATCGTTAATCTTCTTTCTTCGACGTACATAACATATGCATAAAACATCTCAAATTACTCAGGCTTATTCCTAACAACGAATCTAACAACGAATATACAAAGATTAGAAAAGATGAAAGCGATAGCCTGCACTTGTATATGAAAGAAAAGTCCACACAATGCAGTAACTGAAAATGAAACAAAAAGATAAGAAAAGAAGGGAGTGTCGCCCTGCGCTTGTTTTTGAAAGTGAATTCCACGCAATTGCAATTTAACACTCTACGTAAGAATTGCAAACGAATTAAAAGATAAGAAAGAAAGGGAGTGTCGCTCTACGATTGTTAGAAATTTAATGGTTCGTAAACAGTGGGCAGTTCTAGTTGTATCGATGGTTCTGTATGAAGGATAGGTCTGGTTCGGTTAGGTTTGATTAGGTTGTTTTAAAGTGACTAGAAACATGAATGTTCCTACACAGTGCCATCTTTCGGCAAAATATCAAAATAAGGCAAGATAGTACACTAGAGTATGAACTTCTTCAATGTCAAAATAAGGCAAGAGTGTATACTAGAATTTTACCAAAAAATCTTGTCTATATTAATTTTTTCATTGAAAAAAAAATTGTTTTAACAAATTTGGAAATTCCTGGAGAATATTTATGAATATTCCGCAAATTTCATTTCATATTTCATCAAATAACAAGTAAATCTATCATTTAACACTAAAAACATATTAAAATTCGCGTAACAGGAAAGTGCACCTTCAATCATTTATCTCAAATACTCCACGGATATCTTTTCTTATCTCATTGGTAATCTGCTCAAAGTTACTACAGCCTAAAGCTGCTCGTTGCATCCTAAGCGGCCAGTCACGGTCCACTACAGCTCTAGCTGCTCATTGCAATCCCACCACGCATTATTCCAGCTGAAAGCTGGGGTCAGCCGCTATTCACTCACACTCGGCCACAACTGTATCGAGCTATCACACTTGCGCCATCTCAACAATATCATCTTGCAACTCATCACTCATTTGCACGAAGTATTCATCTCTAAACTATCCTGAATTCTCGAAACTCTAACAAGCACTAACTATCTAACTACCACCTTACCCATTAAATGAGGAACTGAAACTAACGTAAGGAACTCGACAACTCGATGAAACAATAAACAATAATTATATAAATAATTAGATTCGTTATAACAAAGGAGATGAGAAGCAAACACGAGGCTAACTAACAAAATTAATAAAGAAGACAAAATTAATATATCATCACGCCTTTTACCCGTTACTGGGTATGGCACTCTGCCGAAACAGATCTCAGTAAGTGATTTATGCGCGTGAAATGCGATATCAGCCGTCAAATCATGGCCCCCAAATATGTTATTAGAGGGAGCGCCACAGGGGTAATTTTAATGTGGTGAAAAATGTTTGTCGGCTGTAGGAATCGAACAAGGGTTCTCAGGATCCACAGGCAGACTCGATACCACTGAGCAATCTACCCGATACAAAATTAAAATAATTAAATAAATAAATATATCATCACACCTTCTACCCATTACTGGGTGTGGCACTCTGCCGAAGTAGATCTCGGTAAGTGATATATTTATACGCGTGAAGTGCGATTACCAGCCGTCAAATCATGACCACCAAAGATGTTAGTGGTAAGGGAGCCACAGGGGTAATTTTAAATTGTTGAAAATGTTTGTCGGTTGTGGGGATCAAACCAGAGTTCTCAGGATTCATAGCCCGACTCGATACCACTGAGCCATTACCCCATTCCATACAAAATTAATAATACGAAATAAAAATGACTATAATACATATACAATTTTGTTGTTTTTTATTGTTGGCGAATTTTAGGGTGAGCGTAAATTAAAAATTGGTAGCACTATTTTAAATATTTATAAAGTATTTCGTTTGCTGATGTGACATCATGGTTTAAAAAATAATGTAATTACCAATCCAGTTAATGATGGGGCAAAAACACCAGATTCTTTATCAAAAAATCTATATTGTTTACTTTTAATCAATTTTAATTAAATTTTGATATATTATCCACGAGTATTTATACAAACTGCAGTTGACTCATAATCAAAGGTTTATAATTAAGAAACATGTTCGATTTTCCAACTTATTAAACAAAATTTGCTTTGTTAATAAGTGGAAACTATAGAACAATACAAAATGTGAATGTTTTCAAAAAAAAATTGTGTATCGTAATACATAAAATGACATTTTTTAATTTCCATAATGGCATTGAATTTGTCATGCTTCAGATAAGTTCTAAATAACAAAGAATTTTCTATTTTCCACATTATTAAAAATTTTACTTTGACAACAACTCTACATAAAACAAAATACAAATATGAAATTTTCATTGAAAAATATCAGCGTGTCAAATACATAATTAGGCATCGCATAATTTCCATAAGGCTGTACATGAACTAAATATAAGAAATAATATTTAAACATAATAACAACAATTAGGGAATTTTATTCATAGCTAGTATCAGTTTTTCAATAAATGATTAAGCGGCAGTTTTTCAATCTTTTGTTTATTAACAATTAAGCTAATCAATAATGAGTAACCATAGTTTTCATTATTATTTAATCATGATTAACATGAATCGTGAGTAAAATGGTGATTGAAAAATGTGTCCTAAAATATCAATTGACTTATCATGGTTAATTTACTCAGAGAAATAACCGTTGTTAATTTCATTTAAATTTTTTATACGTTAATCATGAT
Source organism: Pterostichus madidus (assembly GCA_911728475.2). Classification (NCBI taxonomy): domain Eukaryota; kingdom Metazoa; phylum Arthropoda; class Insecta; order Coleoptera; family Carabidae; genus Pterostichus; species Pterostichus madidus. Next base: position 31,542,652 of record OU452306.1, read on the forward strand.
TAGAGCTGAACAGTTCTTAAAGAAGAACTTTATTAATCATTGAAATACGGTCCTGGATACCATAAATCAGCATAGTAATCCAGGGTTGGACTTCCTTTTAAAGCATTTGTACCTAAAACCTATATCTGTTTTAGAAGCTACGAATACGAATGAAGGAAAAAGATAGAAAATAATTGGTTTTTATTAATCAATAACTAAGCTACTTTTACATTTTATCAAAATTAGTGTGTTATAAAAAGAAAATAAATATATCATCACGCCTTTTACGCATTACTGGGTGTGGTATTCTGCCGTAATGAAATATTTTGAACGTGAAATGCAATAAACTAGCCGTCAAATCACAACCCCCAAAGTTGTTAGTAAAGGGAAAGACAGTGATAATTTTGAATATGGTGAAAATTACTATCTCAGAAATGGAAATCGAACTCGGGTCCTCAAATTCACAGTCTGATGTGTTGCCGCTACTTTTTTTTTGTCTTCCTGGCGGTCCAACTACTAATGTCATATGCCGCCATTACGCCCTGATCTTGCGTTTTAGGTCTTAGAGTCAACAGCAACGCGGGTTTCTCTGGACGGTCACCCATCCAAGTACTACCTGCGCGCAACGTTGCTTCACTCGCGTTATCGCATTCATCAGTTCCAACGAGTGCAGCCATGGCCGTTGACACTTATTTATTTATCTGGTGTGTTATAAAAATAAATAAATAAATGAATCATCGCACTTCCAGTCATCAATAATGATTATTAATAGTGAAGTGACATAAAATTCATAATGACAGTATTACACAAAATTTTGCTTAAGACCATAAACTAAAGTGAAATATTTTGAGGTTTATAATATACTTGTTGCTACGGCAAAGCTTGTTTACCTGTGAATTTAATCCCAACGGGATTAAATTTCAAATGTAATCCTTCCGGGATTAAAAATCACACATCAGTGATCAAAAAGGACTAATAAAGTAGATAATTTACTCACGCAAGTGCGAATAATAAAATAAATTTCAGTTATTGTTGGTTTATTTCAATTTTATTTATATATTTATGTTATTCTGTAAAACAGGAACAAATTCCAAATGCAGTACAGGGTCCGAACTAATCGAGCCGCAGTAAGGTAGTTCATATATTTTTAACTTGAGTGGGATTCGAACTCGGAATCTTCTGATTCGAATGTGTAACAAGGTGGTTTTTGAGTTGACTGCAGATATTCTGTTAGTTTGCTTCCCTGTTTTGTGCGATAAGATTCTGAGAAAAATCTTATTGTGGCAACCAAGGACGTTGAAAGGAGGGGATATGGCATGACGATACTGTAGCATTGTTTGAAGTGAGGCTTGGGCAAGGGAAAGAGACAACAATAGTTTTTCTGCACCGTGTTTAGCCAAATCTCTTCTTCTTTCAAATATTTTGAATTTTTATGTAAGAAAAGTGACGTTTAGACGTTGTCAGGGAGCGTTGTTTTATGTAAACATAACCACCAGGCAGCGGAAAGTTATATAGGTAACCATGGGACTGTGCTTCTAGTTAGACTTCCACCTAACGAATGGCGCTGATAGTCTTTATGTGAAGACATCCATTTTAGATAACTACAATATCGGCAATCATTGGTTATTAGATTGTTCCTGTAGTTGTCATTTGTATATATTTCAAATTTTTTCATCTGTCAAAATATCCTTTTAATTGTTATTTGTGAAATAATTTCATATAAATAATGTCATTAGCTAATATCAATTGTTGTGTAAAAAACTGCACTGCTACTGGCAAGTAAGTGATCATATAATAAATAATATTTTGATGAAGAAGTCATAATATATTTTCAAGTTCACAAGAGTTGGATAAAATTGCGATTCAAACAGTTCAAATTATAAATAAATTGTATCCAGGTGAATATTTTAATAAATATTTATATTGTAATAATGAAGTTTTATCTGATGTAGTTTGAATACATATAAAATAATAAAAATTACAAGCTGCCTGAATATGCATATCGGGTTGCCTATATACATAACTTTAGTTACACTTCCATTACTCAGATGGCGCAAAATACAGTCCAAGTGCGTAACATGGCAGTTTCTTATCTATATTAGTATATTATGATCTGTGATAACCACGAAGTATCATTTGTGTTTCAATTTTTGTGTTGTATGGAATTGGACATTTTTTTTTGTGGATAAAATGGTAACAAAGTGTTTATAATTTCAGTTTCCTTGTAAAAATTTATAATCTTTTAGAGAGAATGATTCTGTTCTGTCTATTTAAATTTCATATCTCTTTATGACACATGTCAATCAATAGCAGGCTAAGGACGGTACAGAAAATAATACTTCTGTCTCTGTCAATCTGCCGAGCCTCACAGTCTTGACTTGAATGCCATATCCCCTCCTTTCAACGAATGTGTGTGGTCATCTGCAGTCTTCGGCCATGTGTTGCATCCCCAAAATACCACTCTTCATCCCCGCTGAAAACTTAGTGTCTAGTTTTGAGTTGTAGCAGCAGGGAAGGCAGGTTTGCTCCGTCGGCCGGTCAAGATGTGACCGACGTCGAATCCGTTTTGCGCTCCGCGCGTATTTAATTATCATTTAATTATTCTTATATATTTCTAGTTTTATTTTGTTATAATTTTACTCGTCATATAGTCCATTAAGTTAAATAAAGTTATATGTTTTAATGTGTGTTATTCTTAATTAATTAATAGTAACCGCGAAACGTTCATTCACATCAAATAGTTCGCGCTCGCGATGTTCATACCCCCTCGTGTTGCAAATGCAGTAAAGTTACCCAAACCATCGTATTGCCGGACTAATCATACTATATTATATTAATTATTATTAAAACAAGCGCAGGGACAACACTCCCTTTGTTTCTGATCTTTTTTATTCGTTTTCTGATCTTACGAGTACATTGAGTGTTTAACTGCAATTGTGTGAAATTCACTTTCAAAAACAAACGTAGCGCGACACGCCCTTCCTTTCTTATTTTTTAATTCGTTTTCAGTTTTTACGTAGAGTGTTTAACTGCAATTGTGTGGAATTCACTTCCAAAAACAAGCACAGGGCGCACTCCCTTCCTTTCTTATTTTTTTGTTTCATTTTCAGTTACTACATTGTGTGGACTTTTCTTTCATATACAAGTGCAGGCTATCGCTTTCATCTTTTCTAATCTTGTAGATTCGTTGTTACTTTCGTTATTAGATTCGTTGTTAGCGAGTAAGCGTGGGTAATTTGAGATGTTTTATACATATGTTATGTACGTTGAAGAAAGAAGATGAATGATAAGTGAATAGAAGTGATGTGACTGAAAGTTTGTTGTGTGATAAATGATTTCGAGTGTAATAAATGAATGAGTTTATATGTAGTGATCTATAAATGTGGTTAAAGTGAGGGTGGTGTGTTTGGATGAGAATGTTTGACGAGGGCTGATTGTTTGATGAGTGTGATGAGTGAATGTTTTATAAGTGATTTTAGGGTTCGTGCTACCCCAATTGTTGGGATATAGCGTGAAGATATGTATGTATGTATGTAATATTATTATTTAGATGGGGTAATGGCTCAGTGGTAGTGAGTCGACCTGTGGCTCCTGAGAACCTCGGTTCGATCCACACAGCCGACAAACAATTTTCACCAAATTAAAATTACCACTGTGGCTTCCCCAACACTGACATCTTTGGGGGCCGTGATTTGACGGATGGTAACCGCACTTCACGCGCATAAATATATCACTTACCGAGATCTGCTTCGGCAGAGTGCCACACCCAGTAACGGGTAGAAGGCGTGATGATATATTTTATTTTATTTTATATTATTTAGAAGAATATATATTTGTTTTAAATACCGGGGTAATGAGAGAATTAGTTTCGCTTTACTACACTTTCATAATAAAAGTGCTTAGGGCCTACAAATACTAGAAGTCAGCCCTGTTGAAAAACAGCCCTTAAATACCTTTAAACGCACCCACAGGTATTTGCGTCGAAAGAAGACAAATACATAATTCACCCCATTTTTGATAAAAATATTTCATCTTTATTACAAGGTCCCCGTCAAAGATTTGAATTATTTCCAATTCCTCCCCCACATATCACCCTTTCAACCCCAAAGAGACGCAAAAATACGATAATATTCCGGTGAATCACAAGCGAGCAATGCATTACCAGGAAGCGCAAACACTTCTTCGCAATGCGCAAAACGATTCCGAGCTAAAAAAAAAAAACCTAAAACTTCGTCGAATGTCTACTGACGGGGGTGGTTTGGGGGAGTGCAGGGAGACGTAGTATCGATCATGGCGGTGAGGTGGCAGCACCTGTCCACGCCACTAATGGCAAGCGCCGCCGGGGAATATTCGGTCATTCGAAACTAGAAACGCACTTTGCTCGATCGAGCTAATGGTCCGGAATATAGCGGAAATATGTACGAGTATATTCTTATCCCACATACGCAACCATGAGGAAACCCATAAAAGACGGTAACAATAGATAATGCTAAGGAATAGTGCTTCTAGACGAAAAATAAATGCAATTACGTCATCATTGAAACGCGAACAATGCAACAAACAACAAATTAAATTGTTTTCTTGAAATAAAATGAAAATATACGAGCCCAGTCCTGCATCACTTGGCCCAAATTTAATTTTTTCGTTAAAAATTTAAATAATACTAGAAACCCAGGTATCTTACATTTATTAAATTTTACAATTAATTTTCAACAATTTTAACTAAATTTAACATTAAATATACCTTAAACACAAACACGCAGATTCATAAAGCGGGTTAGCGCTAACACCCTTTTTTATTTAGTTTTTAACTCTCTTTTCAATGCATGAAGCATGTTTATTTTAACTTGAGTTAAAAAGAGTGTTAATTAGCATCATATTTAATTTATTTCTTGAATCTGTCTTAATTTGAAACAGAGTTATAGATAATATTAAAAACGGTGTTAGCGCTAATCCGTTTTGTGAATCTGCCTGAAAATGTTTAGCAGTATAACTCTCATATTTTTTTTCTTCACATAAACTAAATCAACACACAAATAGACTATCATGATTAGGTATTATATCGTGGGCAGTTTGGCGGATGAAATTGAAGTTAATTATTGTTTAAAACAATCTTTATTATTATACAGTTTTAAAATAAAACACAAAATTTTTAGTTAAAACAGAAATGTTTATGTCCTCTTTCAATGGCTGTCATTTCTTGATGTATGTATAAAATTGACTTCAAATTTTATCTGTTTATTAACAACATTAAAATTTCATTTCATTTTCTTGCGTACTATCCGAGAAATAAAACTGTAAAATATAACATCAAACGAAAAAATAAAATTGGGCTAACTGAAGTGGGACCGGGCTCGTAGATGAAGTACCTAATGCACATCTTCTCCCATAACAAGTTCCTAAAACATATAAATAAATATATCATCACGTCTTCAACCCATTACTGGACATGGCACTCAAATCTTAGTAAGTGATATATTTTACGCACGAAGTGCGGTTACCAGCCGGCCCTCAAATATATTAGTGGAGGGGAAGTCACTGAGCCATCTTCCTCATATAAAAAATTCCTACATATGTACATAGATAACATCACGCTATATCCCATCAAATGGGGTAGCACGAACCCTAAAATCATTCACAAGACATTCACCCATCAGATTCATCAAATAATTAGCCCTCATTAAACATTCTCATCCTAACACACCACCCTCGCTTCAAGCACATTCACAGATCCCTCCATATAAATAAGCTCATTTTCTCATCACACCCAACAATCATTCATTCCATAGCAAACCCTTAATCACATCCATTCAGGCACTTCTATTCACTTTTCAGTCTTCTCTCTACCACGTACATAACATATACGCAAAATATCTCAAATTACTCACGCTTACTTGCGTGCGGCTTGGAAAAAATGCTACCGAAACATTCCAGATGCTTCAAGAGGCCTTTAGGAACAACTGCTCCGAGTGGCATACAAAATCATCTCCGCGCCCCAGAAAAGCGCGCATGAGCAAATCTCGCATCAAATCCATGCACATTGTCTTCTTTGACGTCCGAGGAATCGTCCATTTTGAATTCGTACCGCCAGGACAAACCGTCAACGCAGTCTTTAACTTCGAGGTGCTCAAAAGATTGAAACGCCGGGTCGCGCGCGTGATGACTGACATCCAAGCGGTCAAACTTCACCACGACAATGCCCCCAGCCCCCTTACAGTCCCGATTTAGCTCCCTGTGACTTTTTCTTGTTCCCCCGACTGAAGAGAGAGCTAAAAGGGAAGCAATGGGAGACAGTGGAGTACATCCAAACGCATGTCACAAGGTTCTTAAAAGACATCCCTGTGGAGGAGTTTCAGGGTGCCTTCCAGGCGTGGCAGACACGCCTACGCAAGTGTATCGGTGCAGGAGGGAAATATTTCGAAGAATTTTAAGCATTTGTACGAATAAAATCATTCAATCTATTTTTCTCATAAAATGCGCATTACTTTTATAATGGACCCTGTAAGTTTAGAAAAAGAATGAAAAAGTAAGAAAAAAAAAATCTTGTAAATGTTTCTTTAACATTTAATCCTGCAATGTTTGAAAAAATGCGCGATGGTCGAGCTTGTTAATACACATCTCTTTAGATACTGTGACATCACCCAAACCTAGGTTCCTACGGTCGAATCCGCCTGTTGACAAAGTGTGATTTGTTGTAAAATATAAAAAATACAGTTACATGTATTTATCACACTCAGACGCAATAAATTTGCCACTTATACGCTTTAAATAATGCAGCATCTGATTATAAGAACAAGCAGTAAGGCAGTATAAAAACTGCGGCTCGATGTGCCCGGTAGGCTTAGATTCTTAATAGCTTGTAGTACTACAAGAAAGAAGAAGATAGTTGAAAAAAAAGTATTCAAATTTACGAAAAACTAAATTTTATACAATTTTATTTAAAAATTTCTGTCTAAAATAATTTTGAAATGCTGGACAGAAAGAAAAATCTATAAAAGATTCAAATAAAATCGTAGCTGCTATTATTTGTTTATAGGGTGATCAAAAGTAACAATTTCAGTTGGTAATACCATTCTGAGGATGTTTTTATTTTACAATTTGTACTACGCCAGATAAAGGCGGAAATACTATTTGGCATGTCATTTTTCGAATAAATACAAACAGGTTAAGTTATATTACATTTTCACGCAACTGTCAAAGTTGATATTTACGCGCAGAATTCAGCTCGCAAAATTTAACTTTTTTGTAAACAATCCGATAAAAAAACTTTACTGAGCTGTCAACTACTTTGGGCGGGATTTACTAAACTAATCAAAAACACGATTACAAAATGCCACCGATAAACAATTAAATTGTAATTTTTCTCTGAAAAAGTCTCCTTGCTTACACATTCATATTTATAGTAACCATTATTTTGAAATTAAATTTTAAATAAATTTTGAAGTTTTTAAATTAATATATTGCAGTTGCGTCAAAAATTTTGAGTGTACCTCAGTCGCAAAATGATTTGGTCAATAGGTGTCATTGTTAACTAAAACCACAACTAAAACATAATTTGTACAAAATGGTATAAAACGTAAAACATAATACTAACTCTAATTTAGATTTGCGAATGAACTTTAACAAACTCGTTGATATTTTCAGTTTTGTTTGGGTTTTCAAATTCAACCAGGAGGGTCTTGGATTATAACCTATACTCCCCATGGATTTATCTGGCTCTACCTATAACGAAATATGTTCTGATGGCAGCAAATATAGTAACATAAATTTCAGTAAACTTGTCCATTGAATTTTTTGTTGTATTAGAACAAATAATCTAATGTTATAGTTTAGTTATAGAGATATCCTAAAGATAGACTGTTTGGATAAAAAACTCATACTTCAGTGGTATCTAGACGGACAGTGAATTTGAAATTCCCACAGTCGACAAACAATTTTCACCACATTAAAGTTACCACATTTAAATTACTCCTGTGACTTCCCTCCAGTAACATTTTAGAAGGCGAGATTTGAGGCTAGTAATCGCACTTCACACACATAAATATGTAACAAAGTGAATTTAGTTTTGTTTGTAATTACGATTTTTCACTATACTAAAAACGTTATAAAGAGCGATTGACGTTATCCATCCTGATAAAACTTAATAAAATCATAAGAAACTGGTGCAATATTGTAAATGACAATTTAAAAAAAAAAAGGCATTGCATCACAAATCTTATATATGAATATTGAATAATAGCTATATTTGCTGTCGATTCATGTATTGAAAATAATTATTTTTCATTTTTAATAATTATTTTATATTTTGCTCTTTAACCATGGCCAACTTCATTGAATTGCGATACGCTTATTATGGCCGTTTCATTTTATCATTTTGCTATATAAAAATTTGTCGTGAGTTTTTTACAGTTTTGGTACGTCAAGTAGTGCCATCTAGTGCTTTTTATTTCAATTAAAGGAAAATGACAACGCTGTCAAGTTACAAAAAAACCTTAAAATATTTGAAAACTGAAGTTTATGTGATCAAACCAAATACATTTAAAGGAACTGTGTATTTTATTTACACATTCAATATTATTAAATATTATGACTAGTATTCTGAGTTTATATATAGTCTGTCTACACTAAGTGAATTTCATTTGTCAACGTAGCATTATCTGTCACTTCAGGTAAATAATGCCGCCATATTGTCTACCTATTTAAAATGTTTGAAGTGTTTATAGGTTAAAAGCTATATTATAAATAATGCAGATGGAAAGAAATTTATCAAAGATAATGTCAATTGCTGATTCTTCATTTAATAATTTATTGTGAATAAGAATATACAAATAATGGACCGCTTTTACCCCTAAGTGCTATACGCGAGGTAAATTAGTATATATGTCATTAATTTATTATTATTAATTTACATTTTATTAGAGATACTGAACGCACTAAAAGTCTCTGAAATATCTGCGAAGTCAAAGAAAAATGTAATCTTGTCATCTTTCAAGAAGCAACGCGTAATACAATTTAAAACTGGATACATGTAAACGTAGAAACACCCTATTCATTCGTCTAGTTATATTTTTTGATGACGTCAGTCACTCTTTATAGCGTTTTGAGTATATCAACTCGGCTTCGAAAGAGACAGACTAATTAAATGTTATTTTAAGTATATTACTTGACAGAGTTTATTTTGTTTATCATATTTATTAGTGCATATGTTCAATATTTCTTAGATTATTTAATGAGTTTATGGCTTCTCTGAATTGTCTCGTTATGTTAGGGGATGTGTTGACATATCTGGGTAAATTAATAGATGAGCGTTGGTCTGGGATAGATTTGACCTTTGTATCTCATCCCTCGCAAGCGATGTATGTGAAGCAACACAACGATATCACCCTCTTACCCCTTGACAGCACATCCCAGGGAAAACAACAACAATTAGTAGAGTGGTAGCTTTAGCATTGGTCAAGACGAGTCGTCTCCTTAGCGTGCAGGATGAAGTCTTGCCAGGACCAAATGAATAATTTTGTAACTTAAGTAAATAATAGTTTATTCATACGTTGTTGTTGTTGTTTGCCATTGTCGGTCAATTTATTTAACTTTAATATTCTTTTGTAAATTTTACCATTTTAGTTTGTTTTAAATATGTATTTTTACACAAAGTTTGTTTATTCCATCGAGTTACTTATTTAAGTTTTACATTGGCTTGTCGGTGAATGCAACACCCAGTAATGGGTAAAAGGCGTGATGATATATTTATTTATTTTATTTCTCTCACACTTATTAGGCGGACTGTCTACCAGTTAAGCTACTGATATCGGAGTGAAATTCTTATGAATTTTCATATATCTTATACATAGCAAAATAAGAACTGTGATGTACACTTACCAGTGCGGCTAATTATGTTGCAGGAGGCCTCCATAGTAGTGTCTGCAAAAAAGAAAGATAATTGTAATCATAAGTCTACGTTACAGTTTAAAGCCGGCCTTAGACTACTCGCCTTGTGTACTTGTACAAGTATTTATTTATTTATTTATGATTATCTGTACGACAGGAACTTAATTCCAACGGGGGGTTCAAGTGGTAAAGCTTTTTAATATATATTTATTACAATAAATTCTTGACCGAACATCATATTTAATACAATATAAAACCATACCATAAATGATATCTTTATTGTTGAAATATGAAAGTAATAATTGAATAATTCAAAACGCTCATTTAAATTTCGCACTGCCATATTGCAATTACGTAGTTGCATTAAGTCAATCACAGAGCTTTGTCTGAAACGTTTGTCGTTGCTCAACTTTACTGAGAAGACGAAGAAGAAGCAAGTATGCAGCATTCTACGATTCTACTAACAACGACACACGTGAAGTGCGGTTACCAGTCGTCAAATCACGGCCCCCAAACATGTTAGTGGTGGAGGAGCCACAGGGATAGCTTTTTCAAATTATGAAAATTTGTCGCCTGTGGGAATCGAACCAGGGACCTCAGGATCCACAGGCCGACTTCATACCACGGTGCTAGCCATCCCATTTGAAAATTTTACTAAGAATATTGTCTACAATTCCAGTCAGTGTAGTGGATTAAAAATAATTTTAAAAATCTACTTGCGATCTAGTGTAGAGTCCTGCATCGGGTCGGGTACCCGCGGGTTACCCGCAATGTAGGTCCGGTTTAGGCAAATTTTGCGTGTCACGGATCGGGTGCGAGTATGAACATTCGAGTTGCGGGTCGGGTGCGGGTCGAATAAAGTGGGTCCAATCCAATGTTATTTTCAAAATTTATTAATTCTTCAAATTAAATAAGATTGTTGAATTATTTATAAATGTACTTATACTTCTTGTAGTACTGTTGAAGACAATGGGGGGTTCAATTGGTAGAGCTTTTTAATATATATTTATTACAATAAATTCTTGATCGAACATCATATTTAATACAATTTAAATCCATATTATAAATGATATCTTTATTGCTGAAATAATCGAATAATTCAAAACGCTCATTTAAATTTCGCACTGCCATTACGTAAGTTGCATTAAGTCAATCACAGAGCTTTGTCTGAAACGTTTGTCGTTGCTCAACTTTACTGAGAAGAAGACGAAGAAGAAACAAGCATTCAGCATTCTACGATTCTACTAACAACGACACACGTTACGTGAAGTTACGTGTTATTTATCTCTGTCTTATCTGTCTCTCTTTAATCCAAGATGCAACTACGTCATATTCGTTTGTTTCTAAAGCTTTAATATTTTTATCATGCATAATACAAGTTTAAAAAAAAATTAAAAACTGGGTTTAATAATTTTATTACGTAGATTAATATGTAAAAATTTCAAAAAAGTCTTGAAGGGCCGATTATAATTTTTTCGCCTCGGAATGCGGGTAATCCGAGAATTATCCGCGGGTTGCCCGATATTCGCATTGCGCTTCGGGTTGCGGGCCGGGTCTGAGTTACTTTTGCGGGTAGCGGGTCGGGTGCGAGTTTAGATTCTGCGAATGCGGGTCGGGTGCGGGTATAATAAAGTGGACCCGCGCTGGACTCTAATCTAGTATATCCCAAGAGAGGCTTGTGAATCTGCCAATAATTGCAATTGAAATCGACGTTTTCTATATGTGTAACAGTATATGTATGTATAACTACATTTTTTGTTATTATATTATTCAATTTTTGTATGGTTATGTTTATCTTAAAAAAACACAATTTTTCAAAAATAGTTTTAAAGTATTTCTCTCATACTCGTATATGGAAGGAAGCAGCGCTTTTCTATAGTTTGCAGAAGGGCGCAAGGAATCGATGTATCGGTCCTCATGACAGCTAACCTGAAAGAATTCTGTTTGACATTTTTACAACTAGACAACTTCACACAAAAATATCTCCAAAAATAGTTGTACAATGTTGAACTTTGTAGCATTGTTTTTGACAAAAACAGATGTATAAAATTAAAATGTGATAAAACGCTTCTGATGTTAATAATAAACTTTTAAGTTATAGTTATCTAACAAAAACATTTAACTAAAGATTGTAAAACTGGCCCTAAGATGAGAATATCTGGTCACCTTACTACAAAGAGGTAGAATGATGCCGCGAATTAATAACAATCTGGCTCAAACCCAAAACTTGTAGATTCGTGATGTCCTCTACCTCTTCCTTTTCCCTTGATGTCTAAGAAACTGGAATAGTATGTAAATGAGCTATTCTTTACCACCCAAGTTTAATTTGAACTTGATTCCCCAAACAGAACAGATCTGCAAATTGATTAATTTGCATCCTAACACGACGGTTGCATAAAGCCCAAACTCGGGAAAATTTCATTTCAGTAATTGCAGCAACAAAGCAGCATCGCTTCGCACTTCTTTATAATTGCCGCGACGGCTGCGAATCTTAGAGTGATCTCGATAACATTAAGCTAGCTTCGGTCTTAGAATCGAAGGTTGAGAACTTAAGGAATCCTGTGCTGGCGTCTGCCTCAAAGGGTCTCGATAACGAGCGGACAAATGAAGACGAAGTGTATATCCGACGGAAGCCACTGGCCCGCAGCCTGGAAGTGTAAATCCTCTTCCCCTTTCTCCACCCTCAATTCAACATCCTTCAGCATGAGGAACAAGGATACGCTTCTAGAATTTTTCTCTCTCTGAATTGCTTGTCCGTGTCGTTTTGGTAACTCAAATACGAGCACAGCAGAGTGATAAGGCTTTATATGTTTATTTACGACAATGTTACAATTTTATCTCGCTTTGTAGTTGAAATGAAAGTTTGGAAGTTTATTGAATTGACGAATCTTAAACCTGATAAAAGTTGTGTCCTCCTTTCAAAAGGATGTCACTTTATCTTCCACGTCCTTTGCTATCACACTAAGTTGCTATAAACAAATACAGCGAAATTTTGAGCGGACATTCTTCTTGGCACTGTTCGCAATCATTTAAAGAGTGGTAGTCTTTCCATTGTATAGATACTATATTAACCTCATTTTACATTATACTAAATATTGAACAAGAAGTTGAACAATTTTTGGACTAATCCAAAACGCGTTCTAGCAGACTTCAAAGTATTTGAAATACCGCATTTGTTCATTATCACGTGAACAACAAGATATCTACGTGCGAATACTCGCACACAAATTTTTCCAAAAATAGTCTGAAAAATAAAACATGTTCTATTTTTCCGGACAATTTACAATGTGATATTTCAAATTTGCTGTAAGATAATACATAATTTAGATGTGTTCAAAAATTGTACAAAATCTTGTTCAATATTTAGTATAACGTAAAACTAACTTTAAAAGGAGATGAATATATTATGGGGTAGGTAGCTCAGTGGTATTAAGTCGCCCCGTGGATCCTGAGAACCCTGGTTCGATTCCCACAACCGACAAATATTTTCAACACATTGAAATTACTCCTATGTCTCCCTCATCATTAACATCTTTGCAGGCCGTGATTTGACTGCTGGTAACCGCACTTCACGCGCATAAATATATCACTGTAGATTTACTTATTTTATTTTACGTCTATTCAATGAACAATACGTTATAAATTTCGCGAATCTAACGGAGTTAACGCATCCTAACAGTCTCAGTAATTTGTGTCTATGTCTAAAATTCTAATGTAAAAAAAATGCTATTATAATACCTCTATTACTTTAATGAAGGATAGCCTTAGATTATTAATTGAGGCGTAACCGAGAGCAACAACCATGCAAGAACGGCAAATATTGTTTCTACGGCTATCTAGAAACGCTTGAAAGAGAATTTAAAATAATTTTTAATAATTTTTCTGTTTGGAAATTCGGACGATAGTTTTAATATATCCATGGATCCGATGATACAATCTTACATTGCCGCTTGGCAAGCAGCAAATGTCAACTTTCTGCTTTCAACTCACAGTTGGAAAAGTCTATTTTCTGCTCGGTTGTAGAAAAAAATTATTACTGTCTTTATACAAGTTAGCTACAAAACTATACGCTTTTTGACTCGAAACTTTCCTGACAAGTAAACCATTATACATTTGTTTGTTATTTTGTTTCAATTCCACGGCTATCACTATAAAGAAGCAATTCTTATATAACTTTAAATTCGGTTATTTCGGTTGCAAAACTTGCAAACTAAATTATGATTACTGACTTAGATGCAGAATTGAAATGCCTACAATTTGTATTCGAATCATTTTTGTCTAAAATTAGCTAGTACCACTGAACAAGTAACCATAGAAGAAGGAATAGCTATAACAAAAGATAGTTACGCAGTTACTGGTGACATCTCTTGTTGCCCCAAGTAAATATTATTAAAAATGCCGATAATATAGGATACATATTTATCATTCTCGTGATCGTAATGACTAAAATATTTCAAAATAATTAAATTTAAAATATATTACAAAGCAACAAAAACAAACAATTAGCAAAAATCTAGTTTTATTGAATAATATTTAAAATATTAATTAAACACCGTACTAGTATGCAATATAAATAAATATGAATAATGCATATTTTTCGCCATCTTATGCACACTCATTTATCATTCCGCTACTTTCTTCAGTATCCGTATTCTTATATGTTGCTGTTACTGCTGTTTTTGATAGAGATGTGATATTTTCATCCCGAATTGTTGAAAATGAATTTATATTTACTATAAAAGAATTTTCATAATTATAGAGTTTTCAAATTTCACAATATTGTATTAATTACTAACATTGATCAATATGTGGAACAGCCTCAATGTTTAATTTGTTTGATGATGTGTATCGATACTGTCAATTTTGAAAATGAAGACTACATACGACATTGTGCTTAAGAGTACTACTATAAGGCACATCAATTAAATCATTTCTATTAATGTTTTCCAGCAATGTTTTCCGTAATAAATTATTCCGTGGTAAAACATGGAAAAATTAAATATAAAATTATAAAAGATGCCTACTCACCATTAAATATAGACCGCAATAATAATGACAGATATGTTTGTTATTTACAAATTTTATTTGTCAAAATATAAAACATCGTTTGTCAAACATTTAAATATGTAATCTGTTTAACAATGTCAATCATTTAAATATTACCTACTATGATTCCCGTTATTAATTTTAAATTGATTTAGTTCATTTGGGGCTGCAAGACATGGCATTAAAAATTGCGTAACAAGGTAACTAATGCAGCTGTCCAGGCCCTGGCTAGTACCGTTTAGGCAAGGAAAAACTGATTTCCCATATTAAAAGTCTATGATCAGATTTCCTCGTCACATTCGGCAGAGTATACAGGCACGATTACAGTTCGCACAGTCTTGTGTACAATCTTAAAAACCAACTTTATTAGAATATTACTTAAAATTCTTGTTTAATGTTTAAAATCTTCAGGACACTGATATTAACTGAACAAAAAAGACGACACTTTGCGTATTCGTTTCTAAAAGTTTTATTGTATACCGTCATATCAAATGCACTTAGTTTTAATATGCCATTAAATTCCTTCAGTTTTAGTGACGGAATATAATTTCCAAGTGCGCTATGAGACTATGCGTCATTCAAATTTACGATCTACGTTATTGAATTGTCCTGCAGTTAAGGCATTGTAATTACGTGTAGAGGAGGGTATGGTAAATAGTGGTTTAGAAGAAAATTTCAGAGCCATTAGACTGGTTAGGAGTCCCGCCCCAGTATTTGGTCTCCCGGTGAAGGGTCACGTTAATGTGGTCGATTTTAACCGGGCATATTAACCCATTACCGTCGGTAACGGCCCGAAGTCGCAGTTGACAACGTGAGAGCGTGTGTCAAACGACCAGCGAGCAAATTTTATTTTGTATGCTAATGCAATTTAGATACGAAATAAAGATAAAAGAGCTAGGTACAAAACTGGCCGCTGTGAGCTCAGACAAAAGTCCACCGAAAAAATAACATGCGATGCTTACATAGCGTTTGAATAAGACAACCTCACCCCTTGAGAAGCAGACGAGTCAATAGTTCTTCGGACACAGAATACCAATAGGAAAAATCTAAATAAATTTATATGCAGTACAAGCCACAGCGAAATGCCAGTACCGGACTAAAAGCTTTTTGTGATAGCTGGCAACATAAAATACCATATCAATTGTCTTGTCTTGATTCTTGTACAAAACATATTTTTTTTTATCTAAAAATACTGTTAAATGTAGGGTTTTTAACGGTTACTTAGCATGTGAAAGTAGTATATTAAAGAACGAGTTTCATAAGGCAATCTGTTAACGCACGAGTCCAAGTTTTACAAAGTACGAGTGCGATAACAGGCCTTATAAAACGTGTTCTTTATACTATTTTTTTCTATTGAGGTAATTTTATAAATAAATAAATATATCATCACGCCTTCTACTCATTACTGGGTGTGGCACTCTGCCGAAGCAGATCTCGGTAAATGATATATTTTGCGCATGAAGTGCGGTTACCAATCGTCAAATCACGGCCCGCAAAGATGTTAGTGGTGGAGGAGCCACAGGGGTAGTTTTTGAAATTATGAAAATTGTTTGTCGCCTGTGGGAATTGAACCAGGGTTCTCAGGATCCACAGGCCGACTTCATGCCACTGTGCTAGCCACCCCATTTTATAATTTTATAATTCTGTTAAATTTAAAAAACTGCGACTTGTCAAAAATATTAGTTGGTCCTTTTTCTCAGTTGTGTTGGTAGCGCTTCTCATAACAAAAACCAATAACAAAATTCAAATTATTGAACAATTAATCAATGTTTTTTTCTATATTGTGAATATTGTATGATTATAGCATATTCTTTTAGTAATATTTCGATATTGACAATTTACAATTTTTAGATTATATGTCATTCATCTGTCAGATTTAATAGCATTCATACCACTCCTACAAAATAAAAAGCACCGAAAACATTGCGCTTATAGATCTCCTTAACGACGTGTTTAAAGTGCGTTTATAGAGCTATAAGAACACCGAAATAGAAAAAATAACATTTAAACATGTGACCAATAGTATATTACATAACAAGCATCGAAAGTGTAAGATAACGTGCGATTGTACAAATTGAAAAACGAGGCGCACAGTTATCACACTTTCGAGCGAATTATGCACACTATTTTTCAGATGACCACAAAATATTTCTAAAAAACAAGTTTACAAGAACAGTTGTTGCACTTTGACAGCTGATGCGTTTTTGTAGGTAAGCGTTGACGTTTGAGGCATTGTAATATCAACTGTACTAACCGTAATGTCAAAATATTAAATGATGCAAAAATATTAGTAAATAAGTAATTATTAATTTTTAAAAATAAAATTTATCTGTGCAAATGTATTGACAAATCTGCCAAAACTTCGATTTAAATAATAATACAAATTCTTTTCATTTATTTTATTATTTTCTTTCATCGTAACGCCATCTGTTGCCAATCAGTGGAACTTCACCTGATATATTAGAAGTGTGCGTTATACTAACATATCAGTGTATGTTATTTTCAACTTTCCGCAGTAGTTTATGATGTTGTTATGGTTACTTTCATAAGTGATCATCTGAAAACATATTTAATTTATTTATTGAAACGTTCTTGGGTTTCGCCTTATTCCGCAAACTTCTCCACTCATTCATAAATATCACTTTTAACATTTGTATCATAAATGATAGCTCAGTGGTATGAAGTCGGCCTGTGGATTCTGTGAACCCTGGTTCGATTCCCACAGGTAACAAACAATTTTCATAATTTCAAAAACTACCCCTGTGGCTCCTCCACCACTAACATCTTTGGGAGCCGTAATTTGACGACTGGTAACCGCACTTCACGCGCCAATATATATCACTTACCGAGATCTGCTTCGGCAGAGTGCCCCACCCAGTAACGGGTATAAGGCGTGACGATATTTTTATTTTATTTATTTATAAATAACTATTATTCTTTTGACCTTGTACAACCTGGTTTAATGTTGATTTACATATTTGGGATCTTGATAAATGCATGAAAAATTACGTACACTTATTTACTATTTTAAAATTATTTATGCACAAAAAAAATGTTTTCATTTCTGTGGTTGTGCTAAAAGTGATCATTATAACATGAATAAAATAATAATGCCGCTAATAACAGTACACGCACGCAAGTGTTCTTAATTCCACAAATGCAGTGAAACATGCGAAGAGCAAAAATCTATTATAACCTGTAACTTTCTCTTTCTACTATTATATAAGTGTGATCATAAATTTAGTCAAGCCGATAATAACTGTGCCATTGTATGTAAATAATCAATAATTAACTAGGTACAGATACCGTTAAAAATGTATTTGCACGCAAGTAACAGATAAAATAAATTGCTCGGCTATAAAGTATTAATCCAACAGCTCCGATAGTCTTGCAAAAATAAAGGCAGAATCACTTAAACTCATCACGTAAAAACAACAGTCTTATCAGACCGTCTGCTCTTTAACCTTTACTAACTTGAACAATAAACCTAAGTGATACTGTCTCTGAAATTCATGACTGCTGCTGCTTGAGAAATTAGCGTACGGAAAAAACTCGCAAATTAATCTCCTGACACACATTTTTGTTCCTTGAATTACTTCCTATTTTACCGTCTTCGAAACACTCTAAGACTTTAAACTTTAGAGTTTAGAGTAAGCAGTATTACTTTTGATTTATGAATAAACATGAGGATTTATGAGGAAACAATATACACTCAATTTAGGTTTATTAATGGGGAGATTAGAACGCAAGTATAAAGTAGATGAAGAAGAATTCAGAAGGCGTGAAAACTTTGATACAGGTGATCTGAAAGTCGCTATTTATTACGATAAACAAACAAAAGTTAATTCCTACAAACCTATAATGTTTAATAATTTCCGAATACTAATTTGCTATAATAAACGCCTATGTTCACCTTTCAAATAGACGCACGGTATATCTGGCAAAGAACAGGCGCGATGGCCGAGCGTGTAAATGCACATCTCTTAACATACTGTGACGTCATCCGAACCAAGGTTCGTCAGTTCGAATCCGCCTGTCGACAAAGTATGATTTGTCGTTAAAATAAAAAATAATACAGTTACTTGTATTAATCATACTCGGGCGCTATAAGCTAGTCACTTATACATATGCCTTAAAAGTAAGTAACATCGACTCAGAAAACCGGCAGTACGGCAGCGTAAAAACTGCGGCTCGGTGTGCCCGGTAGGCCTAGACCCGACTCGGGCTGTAGCGCCGTTAAAGAAGAAGAAGATATCTGGCAAAGAGATTTTCATTCGCTGCAAAAAAAAAACTATCACATCCATGCAACTGTTCCTGACGTTCCAAATTATTTGTACTCGTAGCATTATTAAAAAATGTAATGTATATGTTTATTTCTTGTAGCGTTTGTAATTGAATGAATTAAAATTTACATCATATTTGAAATGCAGGTTTTAAAAGCTATAATAGCGTGTAACTACACAATTTCCTGGGCTTCAAATCCCTTTGTCCTTCGACCATACAAAATAGATAAACCATAGGGACATAGGTATATTGTGAAGCCAACTCATTCAAGAATGGGGAAAAGGAAATGGTGCATATCACTTCGTCTTCAGCTTGTGTTGAGCGAGTTTTTTCATCATTTGGACTAGAAAACTGGTCTTTTTATTTAAACATTTTAATAATAATGTACCACTAAATGAATAAACGTTTATTCTTTTTTTTTGTTATTTGAATTGTTATATTTTCATATTCAAATATTTATGATTTATTAAAACATGTTTTTATTTTTTTACTGTAATTTTTTTGTATTTTTAATAAAATAAATACATATACAATAATAAAAATTATTAATTTATGTTTAAATTATTAAATTTAATTTATCTTGATTTAAACGATTTTAAAAAAAATTCACCTTATTTAAATCATGATTTAAATCTCTCAATCATGGAAAAGGTGAACAAAATTATTCCCTTACCTCACTACTAAACATGAGCTTCTATACATTGTGTACCTGAGCATAAGGAATTATTCTTCCATTTTAGATGGTCGACGTCTTTGCTATTTTATTTTGTATTTTTTCATTTTAGTAAGTATTAGCATGAACAAAGTGTAATGTTAACTTATACAGCTAGTGTGTTAATCATTCAGCACCACCACTATATGTTAAAATTGTTGTACCATTTTAAATTTGTAATTGAGCATAAAAACTTTAATATACAATTATATCATTTATACATCTTAGAAATATTTTATAAAAACGTACTATTATGTATACATTTTTTTGTTTACAAAATTAGCATTCCGTGTAGATATATGGAGACACTAATTATATTCTTGCTCTAATGATCATATTTCATGACTTGAGACAGGTCGCTGAATTACACTGATTTATAACTTCCTGAATGCTGTACTACAACTTTGAAAGGGATAAAAGATTAATTATTTGTTCCTATACCTATGTGTACATAAGTTCTTTTAGGATGTACTCGTATAGCAAATAAAAAGAACGAATTGGCTAATAAATATTTCATAAACTTGAGAATCATGTAGATAGTCGTTATAAAAAAATTAAAAATGAATCATGAAATTATTTTTATGCCAGTTTTCGTTATTCCACTTTATTTAATTAACTACTTTAAAATATATAACAATACTAGATATATATTTGAATGTCACATATTACAGAAATTAATTTAAAAAAAGCCTAATAATAACGACTTCTGATAACAACTACGCCATGAAAACAATAAACTAGAAATTCTAATCTATCCTAGCTAAATATGCAGTAGATTGTATTAAATCATATTTATTTAATTATTTACGAAAAACTAAATCCCAATTACAGTTTAAGGTCGGGACTCACCGAGCTGTATGAGGGTAAGGTGAAAAGTCCCTGAAAAATAAAACAGATGGCGCCACAATCGCAAATTTCATCTGTTGACAACAAGCGCGACCGTGTGACAAGTTCAAAGTAGTGTTTGGCGATGTTCAAGCGCAATAAGAAGGACTTTTTGCGCCGTTTCGTAACCGTGGACGAAACATGGATCCATCACAACATACCAGAGACCAAAGAACAGTCGAAACAGTGGACTTGTCCTGCCGAAAAAGGCCAAAATGGGTTTATCGGCCAACAAAATCATGGCGACAGTTTTTTGGGATGCACACGGTATCGTCCATATCGATTACCTTGAAAAGGGCAAAACGATCACCGGCGTATATTATGCAGAACTGTTGGATCGATTCGACGCCGATTTGAAACGAAAGCGGCCACAATTAGCACAGAAAAAAGTGTTCTTCCATCAGGACAACGCACCGGCGTACAGGTCCGCAGTCGTAATGGCAAAATTGCATGAATTGCGCTACGAATTGATTCTTCATCCACCATATTCTCCAGATTTGGCACCCTGTGATTTTTATTTATTTCCAAACTTGAAGAAATGGCTCGGCGGAAAGAGATTTGGCTCCAACGATGAGGTCATGGCTGAGACAAACGCCTACTTTGAAGGATTGCCAAAATCGTATTATTTGGAAGGGATCGAAAAATTATAAAAACGTTGGACGAAGTGTATCGAGCTACAAGGAGATTATGTTGAGCAATAAAATATGTTTTGACCAAATAAATCATTTCTAGTTTCATTTTTCAGGGACTTTTCACCCTGCCCTCGTAAATACAGGGTATCCACATGTATAGGACTTGGATTTTCAAATCATCATTGTTCTTAATTTCTTTACATAAACACAGACAGTCGTCAAATCATGACCCGAAAGATGATAGTGGAGGATAAGCCACTGGGGTAATTTTATTTTGGTGAAAACTGTTTGTCCACTGTGGAAATCAAACTTGAGTTCTCAATATGGACACTTTTGATATGCAATAAATTAATTTCCCACCTTAAATACCTATATTTCTACTTGGAATATACGTATAGAAATTCCGATCCAATTGAACTAAAATATAAAAACGACATAAAACTAATTAAAATGATTAGAATTCATCATCTCAAAAAACCATCACCATTATTACAGAACCAAATAAACAATTATACCAGCAACCCTAAACTAATTTAATCAGTTTGATAGGACAAAGTTGACCCCTTTTCTTGCAACCGCCCTCTGGTTGTGACCGGATGTTGCAGTCCCTGCAGACAACACTGCAGCTTGCGGTGGAGGCGGCGACATCGCGCTCTACTTCGGAGACCGAGAAGCCGCCGTCTATTTATCAGGATCGGATTTCCGTGTTTTACTACCACCACCACGCGAGAATTATTTGCACACTTTGCTGGAAATTGGAACATGCTATTTGTTTCCATTCCTTCTAGTAAATAATGAATGATATAAACAAAGTAATTATACGGTAAATACCTCAGGATTATGTTGATGTAACTTGGATTTCATTTAGCAGAAAAATGGTTTTTGTTTATGCGGGTATTAAGTTTTATAACATGTTTTCACAGATTTATAATTAAAAAGAATAATTAAAATACGGGATGATTCAAATCGAGCTTTCGGTACAAATGAATGTAGGTTTTTGTTGATATGCGTTATTTACAAAATTATAAAACGTGAGATAAGACATCTCATCAAGTTTCATTATTCGTCATTACATTTTCTGATTAAGTATGATTATAGTTTTTCTAACATGGAAAATACCCTTCCTCTAACCTTTTCTCTGGTTTCGTAAATTACATTTAGTCTATATACTTTATTTTTTTACATGATGCGCAACAACTGACGATCTACTGAGATCTAAGAGGATGTTCAACAAATACTTTTCTCAAACTTTATAATTATTGATATCTTTTTCGCACTTCTGGGAGTAAATGACCTACTTGATTCTTCCTTTTCAAGGACTGAAATGTCACTTTTAATCTCAGAGGGATTAAATTTCAAATTTAATCTCCCGGGGATTACCTAAAAAATTGTTTAATGCTGTCATTGATAATTATATTATATTATTGTGAATTATAAATTAAATAAATATAAAAATTAATTATGAATTCAAAATGTATGGTTGGAAGTGCGAAAAATAGTACAAGCCCTGTCTCACATCAGTTGACCCGAATCTAATTTTTTCATTTGATGTTTTATTTTGCAGTTTTATTTCTCGTGCAATATAAGAAAATTATACGAAATTTTAATGAGACATATACTAGTATGTTGTTAATATACAGATAAAATTTGAAGTCAATCGATACATACATCTTGGAATGACAGCCATTGGAACAGGGAGTAAACATTTCTATATTAACTAAAAAAATTTCGTTTTATACAAAAACTGTATAATAATAAAGTTTGTTTTAAATAATAAGTAACTTTTATTTCATTCTTCAGGCTGCCTAAAAGATAAAAATCAAGATAGGCCATTTGGGTGTAGAATTAGATTTTTGTAAAAACAAAAAAATTGCTAGTTATACTGCTATATATTTTGTGTCTAAGGTATATTTAATGTTAAATTTGGTTAAAAATGTTGAAAATTAATTGTAGAATTTAGTAAATGTCAGATATCTGCGTGTGTAGTATTATTTAAATTTTAAACAAAAAATAAGATTTGGGTCAAATGACGTGAGACAGAACTAACTTGCTTTATCCGCCATGTGGTTATTCTATAAATTCCACCCTCAAGATTAAATTATGCACTTTAGTCCCTTGCTATATAATATACTACAGAGTGATCAAAAAGGAATTGTTACAGTTGGCAATAAAAAAAAATTACTTGAAATTGGTAAGCCTGATATATAAATTCATTTCCTGTTGTTGACAGTGACATTTAAAATTTAAATTTAAGTACATTTATTATTACATTTATTTCTAAAGTATTTCTATTACTTAAAAAGTCAAAATTCTATTAGCTGTCGGACTCCTGACATAACCTATTTGTATTTATTAGAAATGTCAAATAGCATTTCCGCCTTTATCTGACGTTGTACCAACTGTGGAATTGTATTGCCAACTATAACAATTCTTTTTGATCACCCTGTATTATTAAGGTTTCACAAAATTCTTAAATTATTTATTGATGTACATTTTGATTTTTCAAGCCATCACTACATTTCTCTTTTTTTAACCCATTTGAAGTGATAGGTACGTTTATCTTCTTTTTTTTTTTAGCCCAGCTTGTGATAGGTAAGGTTATCAAAAACAATAAATACTTAGCATCGAATTCTCTTGAAATTAAGTTTTTTTTCATTTATACTAACATCAATATCATCAGGAAAACAATCTGTAGAATATTAGATAATTCGGTACACGGTTCTGCCTTAATTCGGAATTCGGTATTCTGCATATTTACCATTCGTTGCATCTGTACTAAATATGTAGTAATCTTTTACTGACACTTATAATAATATATGTGTTGTAATATTTATATAATTTTTATTGATTGCTGTTAATTTGCGGTAATAGTCTCCCACAAATCAGTATTTTCTTAATGTTAGACTCGAAGCACCATAAAATGTTTGTTTTATGACCAGCTGTACCAACAAAACTTAAATTTTAAGTGTGTTAAATGAACAATACCGAATCGAATGTTTGACAGTAATGTGAACTATTTCATATGGCACATAAATTTGATTTACTTTTCTTTTATTAAACTAAGTTTAAAATATAAGACTTGCATACTAAAATGTAAATATTTTAAAATTTAAATAAAACATTGGTGTTATTAAATACCTTCGATCATACAAAATAGACAAATTATAGGGACATTTGATGTGAAACCAACACACCCTAAAGTGGAGGAAGGGAAATAGCCCATATAACTTTGTTTACAAATAAGTTTCTAATTAGAACTGCCATGATATGAGTTTACTTTATAATAATATTTTAATTTTACGTGACTATTATAAATTAATAATAATTAATGAAAATTTAGAACGCTTTGTATATTTAATCATATAAAAATATGAATTCATATTTTGTAATAGTTATCGTAATATATTCAAAAATATGTATATTATAAATAAATAGTGAGAGATTACAAAAATGTATTAATTATATTATATCACAACACAACTGTTTAGAAAAATGTAAACAAAAACATAGCTGTGACTTCACAACATTCTCTAGTTGAGCATAGTGAATTACTCGTCTATTTTAGATAAAAAAAAAGCCTGAAATCGTGCTGAATTAGTCGAAAAAGTGCGTGAAATCATTGCTGTCGATGCGAATTTTACTGTTAGAATGTTGGATAATGAATTAAATACGAGTAAAAATACTATTTGGAGAATTCTAACTGAAGATTTGGGTAAAAGAAAGGTTTGTTCACGTTTTGTTCCACATGAATTAAATGAAGACCAAAAAGTCGCTCGTGTAAGTCAACGAATTTTTGATGAAAAAACATATTTGTGTCATGGACCAGCCTCCGTATTCGCATGATCTATCACCATGTGACTATTATCTTTTCCCAAAACTGAAAATTGCCATGAAAGGAGCGTTTTACGATGATATTCCAGCCATTCAAGCAACCGTGACACAGGTGCCATGAACGTTCGTTTAGATGGCATAAAAAAATCTATGCATGCTCTAGTTCAGTGTTCATAGTGCCCGGCGCGCGGCGACGCCTTGACTACGCATCCATACAAAACCACACATACACAATACTAACAATTATCGAAGTTTTATTATTTTTTTATGTTTCTAATCGAAAAAATAATAATAATAAGTTGCTTGTTGTACAGGCGCAGCAAATGCCCGGAGCCACATGTACCTCTTCAAACTCTTCGCGTACCACACTTTGGGAAACACTGCTCTAATTTATCGTTCTAAAAAGTGTATTGATTCAAATGGAACCTATTTTGAATAAATATTAAGTTTCAAACATAATACAATGCGTATTTTATTCTATATCTAAAGAGTTTCGTAATTTTTGCGACATACTGTGTATTTTGGTTGATCGAATAAAATACCTAATGATATGCCTAACTTTTAAACTCATAAGTCAAAATGATAATATCATAATAATAAGATTTACGACAGATAATCAGAAGTAAACTGGAATCCGTTTCTTTATCAAAACAAAAGATCGAAATATTCGGCACTACCAGTCGTCAAATCACGGTCTCCAAAGATGTTAATGGAGGGAGAGCCACGGAGTTAGTTCTAATATGGTGAAAATTATTTATCGGCTGTGGGAATCAAACCCGGGTTCTTAAATTTACAGGTTGATTCGTTACCACTAAGCCACCTACCCCAAATGTACTATTCTAAAAATGTACAAGTTTATTCAAAGATAATATACTTCTGAAATTAATTAAACTCTATGTATTTTACTAAAACAAATGTTTATTCTTGTCAATAAAAATATGCATTCATTTAAAAAAAGCTTTTGAATCATACTGTATGATTAACGTTTCCTTTTTGTTCTATTTTCAATTAAAATACACAAAGGGAGGTTTAAAATATGTAATAATTACAATGGAAAGTTAAGTGGAATGTTTGTCCGGATGAATATGCATCATCCAGTTTCAGTTCCAGTTTCTGATTCAGCTAAAAACGTTCAAAACTGAAAACTCAATTCAGCACATCGTCGGTAACTCGTCGTTGTCTGCTTTGTATGCAGTTTTATACCGAGCGCTGTTTACAAACACACTGAAACAAAATATATAGCGCGTTCTCAAAATGCAGCATCCAGTAAACCTGGTTTCTATAACCGTTAAATTTATGCTTTTCAGAAATGTCATTTTTATATCCCACTGTTCTCAATGCATGCTCATTCGCTTTGAATACCTCACAAAATTTCATTGTCCAACAAGACCAAAAATAGTCATTTCATTTAGCAGTTATCTTGAACGATGGAACGACGAACGCGATAAAACAATGACTTGTCCCCCTGCGGCTATCGGGTTTCAAACATGATGAAATCTGACGTTGCCGTTATTTGAGAACTGGTAATAATGTCATATCGAGATCTGTAATTTCGGAACAACTACCAGCAATTGTCTAAAAAACTTTATACATTCATCTACGGAAATGTCTATTCGACCGGCTAAAGCCGCGTCCACATCAAGCGGCAAACATAATTCAGAGGCAATCATAATCCAGTGGATAACAGCGAGGTGAAACTTGCGTTTCTTAATTAGCAAGCAAGAGGTCGTGCGTTCAAATCTCACTGACCTCTAATTATATCAAAAAAATACTATTGTCTGTGAGTGGTTCGGATTTCACGATAAGCTGTATGGTCACTGTACTGTAATGGGGACTACAAATTTTTCCATCTATTGAGTAAAATAGAATTTAATAATTTGTTATTTATTTATTTATTTGTTACTCTGCACAACAGGAAGTAAATCCCAATTACAGTACAGGGGACCTACAGCTTATAGTGGAATCCGAACCACTCAGACACAATCGTTTTTTTTTTATATAACTAGAAGTCAGTGAGATTTGAACGCACGACCTCTTGCTTGCTAATTAAGAAACACAAGTTTAACCTCGCTTTTATCCACTGAGCTACGATTGCCTGTAAATGTAACGAACATGGTATAACTTTACAGTTTGACGTTTATCACGTGATCAAAGCGTTGAACGTCAAACATCCTGAGTTGACTGAATAACAAATGTAGAGATCTACGGGGAAAAGTGCTGAAAAAATAAAGTAGTTGATCGACTCGATTGTGTGGGGATGAAGTTTCTGATGTGCAGAGTAGCAAATAAATAAATAATTGAATAAACACAAAAATAATGTCGAATGACAATATATAATACATGTTTATCGTGTTCGTAAAGCTACGTTCACACCAGGCGAACGAACACAAATCTACACAAAAAAGCAAACGAACGACAAAGAAAACACGCGATGTGGATGGTACGACGAATACGAACAACCGTACACGCACACTTTCGAACGTATTTTGCCAACTGTTTATACATCAAAGAAAATTGTTTGTTTATGTTCGTTTGATATGGACAATATTAATTAAAATTGGTGATTGATGGAGCAAACATCAATTAAAATGGATTGGGCGAACGATACAGATATGTCTTTTACGTAAATAGCAGAATCATTGACAAATATGAGTGAACACTGTAACAAGCTGCATTCGCGTTTGTTACGATTTGTTTAGATTTGATTATTTTCTATATAAGAAAATTGGTTGGTCAGTCTTTGTTTTGTATGTAGTTCTTAAGAAGTATTTATCCGTTGGATTTGGCGCGAAATCAGTTACTGTAAAATTTTTTGTTTAAGGTAGTACTAGTGTGATGGTGGCACCATCGGTTGTCGAGTGGCGAAACTGACGCTCAAAAAAATATAAAAATTGAATAAAATAAGTGTTTTATACCTATTATGGTTTGAATATCATGAATTGTTAACAGGTTGTTGGTCTAGTGAATTTTCAAATACCATACCACCGTGTGGTGTTGCCATTATAAATTAGGATTCTTAATGTTTCGTTAAAAACAAAGCTTTGCATGGCTATATATCCATTACTAAACGATAAAAAACTTTCTCCTGATACAATATACATGGATAGTTCTAGAACATCATACTAGTTTTTCAAATGAAACTGAAAAATTTTAGAGGTACACAAACCAAATATGTGCGATTCTGAGTGAAGAGGCAAGTATTTCTTTATGACGCGAATCAAGCAAGTAATTTTGGCAACTTCTGTAAGTATTATTCAACCCTTAAAGCTATAAAAAACAGAAATTGTAAAGTATCCCTCTCACTCTCTCGTCAAATGTTGAAGCATCTACTTGGTAGTAAGAAGGTTCTAGAATTGCATGATGTTTTAATAAAGCAGATGTCGAAAAGTAGAGTTTTGTTTGCTGTTAAATTGAGCGATTTGGAAGAAAATATTTATTGCATTGTAACGGATCGAAATTGAATTGATTGTAAATTAGTCTTAGCGTCTTTTGCATCATAGAGAGTCAGGGATTTAAAAGTATATTACTTTGTATTATATAACATTTATTTCTTTTTATTCTCAATCTATTAAAGTTTATATAAGTTTGTAATATAGACATTCGTGTTGTTTTATTTGCGGCCATGCAGTAAGTTCCCGTCGGTTGTAGCTCGCGTTGTTGTTCAGTTGTTTAACAAATGTTCATTTCCATTTCCAATTAATACTCTACCCGCGTGATTAATTATTAGTTGCGCGTTAAATTAATATTACAGTACAGAGTTTACTCTCGTTACAACACTATAATTATTTGTGTACCTAGAGCAGTCTATTGCAGTTCGGGCATGAAGATTGTTGATCGACGCGCAGCCGAGAACAACCATGCAATATCGGTAAAGATATTTTATGCTCGAGATGCAAACACTATTTTTATAAGACCATTTGGAACGCATGAAATAGTATATTGTATAACGTATGATGAAAATTCAGCACATGTTATACAAGTTATGCACTATACTTTTCTGTCGGCAACTTAAATAAATGCAAATTGACCACATTTTTCTAGATGAGAATTTTTCTTTTCACGTTCAGCGGGGTGTAGTAAAATTATGACCAGGGCAGTTCATAGCTATTTCAATGCAGTTTCGTTGTTATTCGTAATTTGTAATTTTCAGTACTTCAGCAAGTCATGCAAAATTAGTTGTTTTACATTACAGTCGACGGAAAAAATATTAAAATCATTTTTGATAGTTTTTTATTTTGAAATTCGCTTGGATATAGCTGTATTCCATTTGCCACTTGGTTCAATTTAATCAATTTAAATAAATTAGACACTATGGCTAAATTAATTAAATTAAGTAAACTAATACACTTATTTACTTTAAAGTAAATTAGTGTAACGCGCAAGAAAAAGTCGATGTGACGTTATAAATACTTTTAATAAAACGCGATTTAATACAAGAACCCTGGTTCGATACCCAAGGCTGACAAAACATTTTCACCAATTTAAAATTACTCCTGTGGCTCTCCCACCACTAACATCTTTGGGGGCCGTGATTTGACGGCTGGTAATCGCACTTCACGCGCATAAATATATCACGTACCGAGATCTGCTTCGGCAGAGTGCCACACCCAGTAATGGGTAAAAGGCGTGATGATATATTTATTTATTTATTGAAATAAGACGAAAATAAGACGACCTTCTTGTAAAAATATATATTTACAACATAAGAATGAAACGCATAAAAATACAAATGGTAAAATTTACAGAAGTTATAAATTAATAATGAAATTAAACAAGTTAACCGACAATGGAAACAACAACAACAACAGCAACAGGAACAACAACAACAACGTATGAATAAACTCGTAATTAGTTAAGTTACAAAATTAAACGGCAAGACAACATCTTGCACATGAAGACGAGAGACAACTTGTCTCGACAAAAGCCAATTTACCACTCACTAATTGTTGTTGTATTCCATGGGATTTTCTGACAAAGGGTAAGAGGGTGATATCGTTGCGTTGGTCGAGCTAACCGTTTCCACACATAAGTTTACATAAAAACCCAGACGGGGTGAGTTACAAAGGTTAATCTATTCCAGACCAATGCATAGATAATAATTTACCCAGATATGTCATCCCATATAACCAGACGCGATAATTCAGAAAAACCACAAACTTGATAAATAATGATCTGAGGAATACTGAAGTTATTATAACATATGCACTAATAAATTTGATAAACAAAATATAATCTGTCAAGTCAACTTTAGAAAGATACTTAAGATATCACTTAATTATTCTGTATCTCTCGAAGCTGAGTTTATAGTGAAATATCATAATTTATAAACAAACTAAATTCTGAATTGTTCCGTTTTGCTACATTAAAATCAGTAATTCTAGTACTGCAAATAATGTTAGCGAAATAAATAAGAGATCTGATTCGGTAATTATATGTAAGTTATATCTGATCCAAATTGCAAATGGAATGCGCCTAATGTTGACAGTTTTCATGTATACAATGATATACTATTACTTTATCGCTTGGCGAGTGGTAATCGTTAACTTTCTGCTATCAACTGACTGTTTAGAAATGTCTACTTTCTGCTCAGTCATAGAAAAATGTATTTACTTATTTATTAGTATGTATATATTCACGTTCGTTCTCATACTAACGCTTGATCATATTCGCCTGCGTTTGATATGGACGCGTCTTTACACTAAACAGCGAACATTTTTTTAAGCAATCTAAATTACGTCGAATCAGACAACAAATTGTTTGAAACATCGCATTTCTCCGTAGAACGTGTTCTATTTTCCACACAATTTTCGAGACAATTTGTGTGCGAGCACGCGCACATGATTCGCGTAATATTGAGGTAATGCGATTTTCAAACAATTTTCTGTATAGCTATTACGCAATTAAGATTACCAAACTTTTCTAGATGGCAGTAATGTATCAGATCATCATATTCTCAAATTGGCAGTGTATATTACTAGATACCGTTAAAAAGCAAATTGTTTTCTTCATTTTTCAGTAAGTCTGCGCTTGCGCATTTCATCATTTCTCAAGGTGAAACATTGAAATTTAGAGGGGAAAATTACTAGCATTTGATTTTGAACACTAGCGCCACAGTCTTTTACTAAAATCTCCTATTGTTCAAAGCGTCCAATATTTAGTTTAAGGTGAAACATACGGGCTGAAGTTCGTCAACCAACAATTTGTTATCGTGTATGTAAGGTTTCTTGCGGTCCTGACAAAAATGTAGATTTGACCAATCACAAAAAATCTGTATAGAATAGTGGAAGGAGTATTGGAACGCGTTTAAAAACTATACAAACTTGAAGATTTTCAAGAACATTATTTAAAATCACAGGAAATATTTCTATATGATGTCAACACAATAAAAACTAAAATTTAATAAAATACAGTATTTTATTTGATATTATAATATAAAAATAAAAACATTTTTATTTCAGTTATACATAAGCATATATAATAGTATATTATTTTATAAGGAACTAAAGTGATACTTTTTGTGCACTCGTCCATTAACTACAGATGAAGCACAAAAAGTCACTTTCACTGCACATAAAGTATACCATTTTTTCTTCAAATGCCGGAATATTTACCCAAAGAAATTCTTTGCTTTTAAAAAACGTAAGAAAAAGTATTTGACAGAAAAATCAAACTATAACTGTTTCTATGGATTCTGTGACATATTCCTGATCGACATACTGCTTTCTTTTCGTGAATCAACTATTTCTGGAGCAAGTTCTTTTACATAAAATGTCTTTAATATTGGAAGCATCCATTTAACACTCTTCATCCATTTTTATTGTCTCTATTTCTATACCCAGAGGTGTACAAATAATAAAATCACATTCCTCTCGTCCTGTTATGAACAACTGGCCTTGTATTTGGTAATAATAATTGTGATTCGTCTTTAATTTTAACTTATCACTATCTAAAACAGAACAGAAGTTTTTTATTTTAACAGCAGCCTCTTTTGATGACAAATGTCGAGCTGTATATGGACATTTCACTTCAATTATCTTATTTTCATCAACTAAACCATCTGGCGAAGCAGCTAAATATCCTGCATTAGGTTCTAAATTTACAAATAAACCACATGGTGTTACTGTAACTCCAGTTACCTGCTCACAAACTTGTATGGCCACAGATTCTCTAGTTTTACCCCAATCAGTTGCTGCAGTTGTAATATTTCGAACGTAAAGCATTCTTTCTACAAGTGGTCCAGCTGGAAGTTTACACACTTCACCAAAGTTTGAAGTGATTAATCTATGCTTCCTTTCCTCCATCCATAACATGTTTTCAGATTGTCCACGCATTTTTATTTCCAACTCATTGCGCTTGTTGATATCTACACTTAACATTGCTATTAATTTATAGTAAAATTAGGTAAAAAATACTTGCAATATAAAAATATAAATAAAACGAAAGTAGACTCCATTTATGGAATGTATAGTTTATTCCTGGGCAACATTTCGATAGTTCTGATGTATTTACTTTGTCAGCCTAATCTTATTAAGGCAGTGTCCGCTTCAAAACTGTTAAATAAAACTTTAATATTAATAAATAAACACTTATAAATACAATTCTACTTACCTTACATACATTTGACGTTTGAGGTTAAAACTATATCCAAAAACTTCATTATTCTTTATTATTTTGTAAAACTTGATTAGTTTGCAAACAACATATAATATATTCATTATTATTATCATTAATACTCAATCTTAAAACATTTTTACATATCTGGTAGCCAAATTTAATTTAGACTGAAAGTTCGATACTTGAATGTACATCATACGTCATCAAAAATCCGAATCACACAACGAAAACTCATGATTCAAGAACACCAACAATAAATCTATGCAAATTTGAATTTCAACAATTAATTTCTTACGAATGTCATTATATAGATAAATATAAAGCAGTGTATTACTTTCTTATAACATTGTAGTTCATGAATAAATACTATTTAAGAGCAAATAAATCATGAAAATATATGAAAAAAATTATATAAATGAAGCAGCCAAATTCACAATTTTGAGTCAGATTTTCTCAAAATTGGGCCCTACGTTTTCAATAAATTTAAAATTAAGATAGTCTATAACACAAAAAAAAAATCAGCCAAATTAAACACAACACTTTTGAGAAAAAAAAGAAAAACTCTGTTTTTCATGGTATTTTGGCCTATTTGATTTTTTTGCTAAAAATTGTCGTGTTTAATTTGGCTGAACATTTCATCAGGCTTAGTCTGTCGTATTTATAATTTACTGTATTTTTTATATTGATATCGTAGGGCCCATTTTTTAATAAATTCAAATTAAATTTGGTGTGATATATAATTTATTTTCTTTTATTATATGAAAGATATGTCAAATTAGTAATATTATTATAAAACTTTGAACCTTAGACTACAAGAATATGTACAATAAATAATATGTTTCATATATAATAAAAAAGATATTTTATTTCAAATAGATCGAGGCAGATCGTCATTTCACCACTGTTCTGTTGTTATCTTCAGCCCGTATGGTTCACCTTAACGTACAATGAGCTTTAGGTACGAGTATTTGTAAAGCTGGATTTATAAATAAGTAACGCAAGAGGCAACGCAAAAGTAGTAGGTAATGCAACAAGTTAAAACTTATGATTGAACCATTTATATTGATGTAAAGTAAGCTATAAGGTAAGATAAGCAACGCAAGAGGTAGTCAACTTTCATCTTTCTACGTTACTTTACCTAACATTTCTTACCGCTGGCCAATCAGAAGCCAACTTTTTGAACTTCGCATTGTAATCTCTATTACCGATTGTGATCTATTAGCTGTCACTGTCATAATTTTGATTCATCTAATTTTTTTTTAAATGGACTGAGAAATAATACAATTTTTGGAGGCCAATAAAATTTTGTATGACATGTCATTAAAATATTTAAATTAAAAAAAAACAGTAATTGTGGATAGAGGAAATCTTCTGAAAACAAACGGCAAGTTTTTGAGGTTATATTATTATTTAGGAAAAAGATCCAGGGTTATTGGATAACAGGCTTAAAGAATTTAATAAAAATTATTTATTTTATTTAAAGATGACGACGTTTCGAGCACGAGTTTGTGCTCATCCTCAGGTCAGCAAAATTAACCACAACGTGGTTATTACAGAATTAAATAAGTTACATGTTAAAAAAATTATGATAAAATAAATTATTTAAGAGTATGCAATAGTGCACACCTCCGAGTCAAAACGGCCGTTTTGACTCGGCCTGTTATCCAATAACCCTGGATCTTTTGACTCCTTTTATGAAATAAACTTTTACGGCTTAATATCAAAAATTTTGACGTTATATTATTATATTGATAAATTTTGGTTTGTATTTATTTGTTAGCTGAATACAAACAACGTCTTTGGAAAGTTATAAGAGATAGTTATGCCAAGAGAGGAAAGAAATTGCAACATACCTCTGATTGGCTAAAAGTATTAGGTTCTGCTTCTCAATATCAATCAGTAATTTGCTTGTGTTTTAAGCTGGATTTATAATGAAGTAACGTAAGAAGTAAAGTAAAGCAAAGTAAAAAGTATCGCAAGCAAATTACTGATTTATATTGTTTATGTTTGTCAGATTTCCTACTTCTTACCGTAATTGTTATTTTTTTTATTTAGTTTTTAAATCTTTTGATGACTTGTCATACAGAATTTTATTGGTCTCTAAAAATTGTATTATTTCTTTGTCTATTTTTTTTTTTAATTTAGATTAATCAAAATATATGATAGTGATTACAATGCGAAGTTTAAAACGCTGATTTCTGATTGGCCAGCGGTAACAAATTGTAGGTAAAGTAACGTAGAAAGATGAAAGTTGAGCATCTATTGCGTTGCTTATTTTACTTTACTGATTGCTTTGCGTCAATATAAATGGTTCTACTTCAATCACAAGTTTTAACTTGTTGCCTTACCTACTACTTTTGCGTTGCCTTTTGCGTTCATTATAAAACCAGCTTAAATCCAGCTTTACTTTACCTCTTACGTTACTTTATTATAAATCCAGCTTAATTGTTCGAACATGAACAATTAGTATTCGTTGGATGCAGTTATAAAATAATTCTATTGTAGATTGCCAGTGGAATACCAAATAATCATATTTGACTAGTAGTAACTAAATTGACATTTAAATACTACAAACTGTTAAGTATGGAGTAGGAGCCCCAGTGGTATGGAAAAGATGTGTGATTTTGAGGACCCAGTTTTGATTCCCACATCAGAAATTTTCACCAAATTAAAACTACCTCCGTGGCACTCTTTCCAGTATCATCTTTGGAAGCAGTGATTTGACGTCTGGTTACCGCATTACACGCGCAAAATATATCACTTACCGAGATCTGCTATGGCAGAATGTCACACCCAGTAATGGATAGAAAGCGTGATGATATATTTATTTATTTATTTTATATTGTACATATTTTTAAATCAACTTTAATGACATTTTCATAATTTATTAACTTGTTTTACTTCATTGGGTTCTCATCAAGCAACAAATGAACTATTATCATTATGATTGACATCACCAGTGTCTAAATATTGGTAAATGTTTTGAAGTGTCACCGCTGTTGGACATTTTGGTAAATTGGGCCAAAGTCAAGATCAATATGAAACGATTTACGGCCAGCGAAACGACGCAAACCCCAAGTGATGCTAATCCAAAGATGCCGTCAGAACGATCAAGATAAAGTGGAGAGAACGTTCTATATACGACAGCAGATGACGGCAATTGCACATTATATTCACTGCCATCATCTTTCTTCACCCAAATGGAAGTTGTCGCCAAGTAAATATTCCAGTGCCAGGCGGTTGAACACACGCACTATTCTACGAACAATGAAAATCTAACTCGATTGAAGTTTTCACACAAATCGTTTAGTTTGCTTTTTGAATAATGGTCCTAGAAGAAAACAGGCATACACAAATAAAATTATTTGATATAAAAAGACATAGAGAATTAAATTACTTATTACTTTTATTTTAAACTTTAGAAACGACGGAAAATATACGATGCCTAATGTTGAAATTGTTTTTAAAATACCTTACTAGTGACGCTAAAGCTGGATTCAGAGAATACATGGCAAAATACAACACAGGAATACATAATACAGAAAAACATAGAAACAGAACCAATTCAAAGATATGAAATTGTTTAGCTATTTCATACTTATTATCTAGCTGTCAATTCTGTCAATGAAAAATTTATTCATATTATTTGTCAAAAATAATGATTATAAATTGTATTAGTGCATTCGCAATAGATTTCCACATGTATCCCTTTTAATCATTCTCTTTTATCAAAGAGATTGGGAAACTTTTCCACCAGGCCGATTAATTTAATGTCTTGATCGAATGAATCGCCCATCATACATGAGAAAGAAGATAAACGATCTGACTTGAAATAGTTATTTATGTACCAAGGGTGAAAACAGGCGTTTCTAGCCCATGCTATGATTATTAGCACGAGGCGCAAAAGCGCCGAGGGCTAATAACATGCTCAGGGTCAGCAACGCTAATTTCACCCGTGGTCAGGGTTGTTCATATTTTACCCACCCAAAAAAACCCACCTGGGTTTTTTTTAATAAAACCCACCTAAAAAACTCAAATAAACCCACTACAAAACCCATTTAGTTGAATGGTTGAAAATTCAGCCAGGGTGAATTTTAAGATAAGAGTCAAATCTCGGAACATAAATATCTTTTATATATTTTACAATGTAATAATACATAATCTCTTTACAAAATAAAACGTTTAACTTAAATTATCATTTATTACATCACATCGTAGTATCACATGGCATTACTTTGACAAATGTCAATATCAAACTAGTTTAAGACCAAATATTATTTGTCTTATATTAGTATTACAAAAACTGATTGATATCCAATCTTTTTACCGGCAAATTTGAAATATAGTTTTAAATTAAATAAGTATGACAATAACATGATAGAGCGTATTATGTTTTTAATTCACAATAAAATAAATATATATTTTTGCAATTATTACATAATAGTACATAAATTTTGTTTTAATGTTTAGATACAATATACATTTTAAACATTATATATAAAATTAAACTAGAATGAAATAACTTGAATTAAAAAATGTATTTGTCAATATTATAAAAAACCCAATATTGCACCAAATAAAACCAAAAAATCCAGTGGGTCGGGATTTTTTCAACCCTGATCGTGGTATACAATATTTTATGCACAACAAAATAACATTTAATTATATGTTCAATAGATTTATGTAAATATATAAATAAGTTATATGTCAAAATGACATTTGTAAAATCAAGTATTCACAATAAACCAAAATTGTTATTTTATTTATGTATCCATAGGCATTATTTCTTTTTAGCCCATGGACCAAAAAGAAGTATTTAAGCCCACTTTTTAGGGCTAAAACTCATACTTTTCGGCCTGGGTGTTCATAATGATATTAAGATTTAAAAAATCCAAATTTTGAAAAATAGCAATTTGAATTTGACAGTGATAGATTGACAACGCAGTCGTGGTATGTGTGGCTTTATAATGAATACTCATGAAACATATCACACATATCCGAACATAGCAAAACATAGCTTAATAAAATATGTCCAATTTCCCATGTTTTGCTATGCTATGTTATATACTATGTTTGTAACTATGAATCAGTGTATTCATTTCTCTATGTTCATTTACTATATTTTTCTATGCTATGGGATGGCTAGCACAGTGGTATGAAGTCGGCCTGTGGATCCTGAGGTCCCTGGTTCGATTCCCACAGGCGACAAATTTTCATAATTTTAAAAAGCTATCCCTGTGGCTCCTCCACTACTAACATGTTTGGGGGCCGTGATTTGACGACTGGTAACCGTACTTCACGCGCAAAATATATCACTTACCGAGATCTGCTTTAGCAGAGTGCCACACCCAGTAATGGGTAGAAGGCGTGATGATATATTTTTATTATTTTTTTTTTCTATGCTATGCTGTGTTTACTATGCAATTTCTGAATCCAATTTAATAGTCAGATTTTCTCTCTTCTCAAATAAGAACAAGAAATATAAAAGCTGCCTTCTCGTTTCGAACGTTTCGTGACAGTTTATATATCGTCCCAATCTCGTTCACTTTATTTCCAGCACTAGATCTACGGATTCGAATTTAACTTAAAGTGATAAACCCCAATAATGCAATAGTATGCTTAGTACAGTTCATTTATAGCTCGATTTTGCTAAGAATGCGGGACTGGTATCATAGGAAATATATTTCCATGGTTGTGATTGGCATAAATTAACAATAAAATGAAAACAAAATCGCTCAAATTAATAAGAAAATTGCGAGTACCGTAAAACCGGGTTACTTTATGCCACTTCTCAAGTTCTTTGCGTTATATTTCTTAAAATAAAAAGGCTAAAATTTGTGTATATTTTTTAAAATTATAGTTTCATGTGTTACTTTCGATCTATGATATAATATTTAGCTTTTTTTTGTTCTAACATTTATTTTTTTATTTTTTTGTTGGCGGCCAAAGTCATCCGGAGATTTAATGTCACTTTGATCCTTGCATTATTTTACACTGTAGTTTGTATTGTGAGTCAAAATATACTCTTTAAACGGGCGAGATTGGCCAGTGAAATATAAAAAAATTATTCCACTCTTTATACAATTTTTAAAACCCTGCTTTTAACTCTTTTGGATTGGGGAATTTAATTATTTTTGGTGTTATCGTAGCTTGAATTTTATATTGACCGCAAATCGTCTGGTATTATCTTTATTTCTGTCTAAAAATCCGTTTAACCAATCGTATCCCGGATAATTGTCTTTCATTTGTCTTATATTTACACCTTTTCGATCTAAGAAAGCTTTTACTAAGAATTTAAGGTCGTATTGATCTAAAGGAAAGCCATAGCGAGACAAAAGAAATATGTAATCACTTATCATTTGTTCTTCTTCTTTAGTTAAAATAGTCTGACCGCCAACTAATTTTGTATGTTTATTTTTCAATTTATTTTGAATAGTTGATCTCGGAATTTTATACCATTTACTAGCAGTTCTTTGTGACATAGCACCAGATCAAATTTTACTAAGACATTCTTCTAATTTTTCTGTAGAAAAATTTTTATAATGTCGTGATCATATTTGTTTTTTATATATATTCTCGGCATTTTTAACAACTAAATAAAACAAAAATAAATAAAAGTATTGTTAAAATAATGAAAAATGATAATAAAAACTATAATTTACCTATACGAATGCAATATTGTCGGACCGATATTGCCAGTTCAACACTCAAAGACTAACTGACCTGTCCCGACAAGGTTCAGTACTTGCAATCAGTGAGGAACAATGTCACCCCAATTTTTACTGAAATTTGCAAGGGTGACATTGGCATAGTTATAAATAATTTATAAAAAACATATTATTACAACAATTATATTCAAATTATGTATGAGAGTATATTGAGTAAAAATAATGATTAATAAATTAATAATAATATGTATTACATGTTTGATATACAAAGTTATTCGTTGTACTTTTTATTCATTATTTCTTCATTTTGTTTAATATTTTTTCCTACCTAATTATATAATAGAAATAATTATCAAAAATATGAAAATGAAAGATTTATGTTACCTGAACGGAAATATATTTTTAATATAACAAAAATACTACCCAAATCAGAATTATTTAGGAAAACATAACTTTCCCCATTTCAGCCAAAGTTACCCCATGGGGCGCAAGTCACCCGGTTTTACGGTACTCGCAAAACAGTTTCAGGAGTATAAGAGATTTTTTGTGCCGATTTAAATGAAATTATCGATTTAAAATTGGTAAAAATCTGTAACCTCCAAGCACTCAACGGACTGTCAGTTTCATAACATTGTAGCATCCCTACATTCATAAGTTGGAGTCGTCCAATTGAATTTTAAGCTCTACGGCATATTTCACTATAAATATTATTTTTCTTAAACCGGCAAGAAAGTGCCTACTTTCCTGAACAATTTTTGTATGGAAAGTAGATTTTTACCAAAACAGTCAAGGAAAGTACGTATCAACGGCTACAAAAAAATAAGTCTAGTAAATATTTTACCAGACTGTTTTTGTTGTTGTAATCTTGGATACGTAGTCTGCTGTCAATACAATTCATATCAAAACATTTTAACATTTTGAATTATTTATGATTCATTATTGATTGTAAACATATCTTCAATAAATGACTAACAACTTAAGCCTATGTCCTTTACTTATTCTCCTAAATTATTGATTAAATTACACGGTTTCAGAAAATATAGTATACATAATACGTCAGGAAAGTGATGTTTGAAATCACTTATTATGTAATATACTATTATTAAAGATAGTTCAATTATCTGTATACATATTTTTAATGGGATGGCTAGCTCAGTGGTATGAAGTCGGCCTGTGGATCCTGAGGTCTCTGGTTCGATTCCCACAGGCGACAAATTTTCATAATTTGAAAAAGCTATCTCTGTGGCTCCTCCACCACTAACATGTTTGGAGGCCGTGATTTGACGACTGGTAACCGCACTTCACGCGCAAAATATATCACTTACCGAGATCTGCTTCAGCAGAGTACCACACCCAATAATGGGTAGAAGGCGTGATGATATATTTATTTATTTTATTTTATTTATATTTTTATTGGTTGTTGTACACAGCAACTGCAAATTGAATTATAATTACTTATATTTGAGTTTAATTGGTAAAAATTTCTAACCACCAAGCTCTCATTGACACTGACTGCCAGTGATGCCAATGTTAATATTACAAAAGTCCCTAGTTTTTACCGAACAGCGTTCGGTACATTGTTTTTATAAAAAATCTCACTTAATCTCAGCTCACTTCCGCGTAAATATAGCTGTTCTATTCATCGTAACACATTTGAATTTTAAGTGAACATTCATACCTCCCCTCTTACCGATCTGAGCATACTGAAAAGTAAGCTAAGTCACTCAGTTGTTGTTGACAATAAACATTAATTCTTTTATTTGTTATTGTACTTATTTTGATTACTAAATTTAATTAATAAATGAACATAGTGACTTACTAACAGTAACCGACCCTGAAACAGGAAAACAATATGAATAACATAGTATAATTTTAGGTTATGTTATCCAAACAAATCAAACTTTTACAAATTAATAAATAACTGTTCTATTTAACGAACACTCAGCTAAGCTAATTTTAGCTCAGATCAGTTGTAAGTGAGTTGAGCTAATATTAACGTCCCAGACTGAGCCTGTAAAACGTGTTTTTACAATACCTGTACTGTAAGTTTTTAATGACAAAATTTAAACACAGTAAGTGTCACTTTTATTACTCAGTTGGTTTCCATGATTACATCAGGGCTATAATATTTACTTACCATCTACCGTGGATAGCACGTAAATATTATATATCAAGGTTAAGTTTATTTTGACAATTTGACACCTGTCAATTTTGAAACCTATTTTTCTTTTCCTTATTTTTGTGCAGGTATTGTAATAAAAAGCTTACTAATCTCAAACTGTAAGTGATTTTTTTAGGTCGCGAATGTTTAGGAAATCTTCGGGACTCGATTTCCCAAACTATATTCGTAACCTAAATACTGTCACCTACAATTCATGAAACGTAATATACTATTTGATTAGACTTACTTCATTTAATATTTTAACAATTAAATCCTGATTACTTCTACTAATTATAATTAAAACGTAAGTAGAAAACAAAGTTTGAAGTTTGCAAAGTCAGTTGATGAAACTATAAAACCGTACACTAAATAGCAATTTCTGAGTAGTCCCACTACAACAAGGTTTTTAAAGCAAAAAAACAAAAATGAAAACATAAAACTTATTTTGATTTGTGAATGTAACTTTAAGGTTTCAATGTTGTATGGCGTAGCACAATAGATATTTAGTTTTTGCTTCAAACTGAAAATCTTCGCAGTGGCCTTAAATAGAATACGAAGAATCAACTTCCGACTAATGTTGAATAAACCAATAATTATATTTTTAGATCGGATGCATCGCATCAGTTTATTAGGGGGCATCTGCTTTGTGATTCACCAAATTCCTGCAATGCAGGAAATAATATTTACAAAGTTTCCAACTAAAATTACTTTCCTTTAATCCTATTGGTTTTGAAAAGAATTAATCCGTATTTTACAGTCGAAGAATTTGAACCAAAGGGATAAAAAGCAAATCTGATCGTTTGCGCATTGTGCGTCTCTTTTACGTCCGTCATTGCTAATACAGAGGCACACGAAGAGTGCTGTGGCTGTGTGGTGAATTCTGTAACGCTTTACGTCCGTGCAGTGAATGTGATATCACGACGCCGAGCGCCGCCAGCAAGAACGACGTGCAGGACGCTTGACATTATCGGAGAAAATGCTACGGACGGAGACACTATATTGCCATCTGCGCAAATATTGTCTGATGAGTGGATTTTTCTCATTTAAGGAAGGCTTATTCACAATGCAATTACTACCAATCCTATTACAAACAATTATAATTTTTAATTTAATAGTTTTCCTATTTGCAATTGGACGTATACTGATGCTTCATTTCTTATTTGCCAGCAATGGGATCTCGGAAACTTACGACTTTGGTTAAATAGAAATTATATGCTTTTCAGAAATGTTCTTGTTTTCTCAAAAATTATGATAGGGTACTTGATGGGGTCGATACTAGGGATATTGATTTTATCCGGATATTCGAATATTCGGATATTGATTTTATCCGGATATTCGAATATTCGGATATTTACATAATGGATATTCGGTTTTGGCTATCCAAATAGTTCGCCTATCTGGATAGTTCGAAAAGCTAGGATATTTGAACTGATCGAATTTTCGAATAACCAGGATTGAGAGATTTAAATCAAATTGATTTAAATCAAGATAAATTAAATTTAATAATCTAAACATAAATAAATAATTTTGATTATTGTATATGTATTTATTAAATTAAAAAAACAAAAAAATCACATTAAAAAAATAAAAACATGGTTTAATAAATTATAAATATTTGAATATGAAAATATAACAATTCAAATAACAAACAAAAAAATAAAGTAGAAACGTTTATTCATTTAGTGGTACATTATTATTAAAATGTTTAAATAAAAAGACCAGTTTTCTAGCCTTTTCAGTTCCTAGTCGGTTTCTCAATTTTGAATGCACAAGTCCAAATGATGAAAAAACTCGCTCAACACAAGTTGAAGACGAAGTGGCGCGTAAAAGTATTATAACTTTATTTGGTCCTAATTCATCTTTTTGGGACATCCATCATTCAACACACTTGAAACGTTGTTCAGAATTTCTTTTGAAAACATTACACAATACATAATATTAAAAAATTTAATTCAAAATACCCGTTTTAAAAAAAATAATTAAAAAAATCTAATTTAAATCAAAAAAATCTGATTTAAATCAAAAAAATCGATTTTTTGGATTTTTTTTTAAAACGCGATTTTTATCCACCCTGCGAATAACCGGACAGCCTGAATAGTTCGAATATTCAAATAGTTTATGAGGCTTAATAGTGAAATAATAATAATGAACGAATATTCCGGTTTGCCGAATAGTTCTTAATAAATACTTTAGATATTTATTTAGTTTAGCTGCAAAATTTTACCACATTCTAATAAACAAACGAATTCAAAAATCTAAACAGTAAATACCTTGAACATTTAAATAATGCATATTTTATATTGTCAAATTAACATCCTCGTATTTTAGGTAAATGCAAACCGGGGTTGTTCATATTTTACCCACCCAAAAAAAAACCCACCTGGGTTTTTTTAATAAAACTCACCTAAAAAAAACCCAAATA
The DNA here is from genome assembly GCA_911728475.2 of Pterostichus madidus. Lineage (NCBI taxonomy): Eukaryota > Metazoa > Arthropoda > Insecta > Coleoptera > Carabidae > Pterostichus > Pterostichus madidus. The sequence continues at coordinate 31,586,771 of OU452306.1, forward strand.
AACTCACTAAAAAAAACATTTAATTGAATGGGTGAAAATTTACCCAGGGTGAATTTTAAGATCGAGTCAAATCTCGCAACATAAACATCTTTCATTTATTTTACAATGTAATAATATGTAATCTTTTTACAAAATAAAACGTTTAACTTAAATTATCATTTATTACATCAGATCATAGTATCATATTGGATTACTTTGACAAATGTCAATATCAAACTAGTTTAAGACCAAATATTATTTGTCCTATATTAGTATTACAAAAACTGATTGATTTCCAATCTTTTTACCGGCAAATTTGAAATATAGTCTTAAATTAAATAAGTATGACAAGAACATATAGAGTGTATTTTGTTTTTAATTCACAATAAAATAAATATATTTTTGGAATTATTACATAATATTACATAAATTTTGTTTTAATGTTTAGAAGTATACAATATACATTTTAAACATTATATACAAAATTAAATTAAATAACTTGAATTAAAAAGTGTTTTTGTCAATATTTCAAAAAAACCCAATAATGCCCAAATAAACCCAATAAAACCCAAAAAAAACCCAGTGGGTCGGTTTTTTTTAAAAAACCGGGCAAACAGCCAAATTATAGACATTAATATCAGTGCAGTGTAGAATTACGTACTGTTCTAATTGTATTATTAGAATATCCAAATAATTTTTGAATATCCGTATAACGAATATCCGAACTATTCAGATACGAATACGAAGACTAACAAATATCCGAATTATTCGGTTGATTGAATATTCGTTCGACAATTTTTTTTTTCAAAATCGACATCCCTGGTCTATACAGTGGAAACACATCGGTCTGTATATTTGACAATTTTTACCCCACATTAACTCATTATCACCCACTGTACCTGTTTGAGAACAGTAAAATCAACAGTTTCATTGAAAATCTTAGAATATCCAACTTTCATCGCCAATTTCTTTGAAACTAATCCGGTAAGGCATGGTTTTTTTAATTCCTTTATCTTTACATGATATACTGTGTGTTAGTTTTTTGTTAAAAAATAACTACAATATATGAATTTATTTTGCAGTAAGCTGCCTCGCGAGGTACAGTTCCTATAACGCCAATTCATTTTTGATCGACTTTGGTCGACTTTAACTTTACATTATTCAGCTCAACAACGGTAAACTTTAAAAAAAAAATTGCATACTAGTGTAGAAACACATGAAAAATAACATACTTACATTTCATTAAAATCCGGGTTAAATGCGTCCATGATAGTACCATCTTAATACATGTAACTGTTTTATTTTATATTTTACAATAAATCACAGGCGGATTCGAACTGGCGAACCTTGGTTCAGGTCACAGTATATTAAGAGATGTATCTTAACGCGCTTGGTCACCGCGCCTGTTATTTTCACTTTTAGATCTATAAAATTGAAGATTTAAATAAAATTGTTACGTATAAGCCTTTCTGGTAAAATGTTAGTGTTCATATCTTCTATACATTTCAATCTGTTTTCTATTAGTGAAACAAATTTAACTATATTTCATATAATTTCAAATTCATGTATAATTTTGAAATACAAGTATGTATTTAGTAATCATGTGAAGCATTGTGGTACAAATTTAGTTCTTTTGATACAAATTCTCGACGTTCAAATCAACATAATTAAATGGTAAAAATACTGGCCAAGTTATGATGATAATAAAAGAGACATTAAAAAAGAAATGAAACATTATTACTTCTTTAAATGGTAGGGCATTAAGTTATGCACGAGGCATACATATCATTTGATTACGTCAGAATCTGCACATTTCAGATAATAACTCTGCTTTTATTTATAGTTTCTTATTACATTCGTGACGTAGTTTATTTAAGGACGAAATAAAATTCTCTTCCAGTTGTCACAATTTCAATTTATATTTCCTAACCCAGAAACTACAATTCAATTTAAAATATTAATAGAATTTTAAAAAGAATTTTTGAGTGCTACCACAGAGCCGAATCTAAGACAAAAGTTGAAATGAACTTTTGCATATCCTTAAAATGCAATAAATATAATACCTACTCAAAATGACTAAATTTCAATTACACGCAAACTTGACTTAAAAAATTAGATATTTGACAAATTAAAATTAATTTACAATTTAATTATGTGGTAGATAGCTCAGTGGTCTGCATGTGGATTTGAAACTCCGGATTTGATTCCCACAGCTGACAAACCATTTTCACCGCATTAAAATATCCCTAACATCTTTTGAGACCGTGATTTGATAGCTGGCAACCGCACTTCAAACGCATAAATATATGCTTACCGAGATCTGCTAGGGTAAAGTGCCACACGCAGTAGAAGGTGTGATGATATATTTATGTATTTTATGCACAGCCGGCCCGAAATTCATGTTTTAGCCATGAAAAGCGGGTTCAAACACAAAATAACAATTTTTGTTTATTATAAATAATTAAATAAGTAAATATATCATCACGCGTTTTACCCATTTATGGGTGTGGCACTCTGCCGATGCAGATCTCGGTAAGTGATATATTTATGCGCGTTAGGTGCGGTTACCAGCCGTCAAATCACGGCCCCCAAAGATGTTAGTGGAGGGAGAGCCACAGGGGTAATTTTAATATGGTGAAAATTGTTTGTCGGCTGTGGGAATCGAACCGAGGTTCTCAGAATCCACAGGCCGACTTGATACCACTGAGCTAATTTACCCATATTGTGAATAATTGATTTTGCAAAATGTCATTTTGACATATAAAGGTACCTGAATGTAAATTAAATATTCTTTTGTAGTGCATAAAATATTATATTGTATAGGGATGAAATTAGCGTTTCTGATCCCGCTCATGTTATTTGCACTTGACGCCTTGCGCCCAGGGACGTCGGAAGTGTGGATCAGAGGGGGCGGATCGCCCCCTCCGCTTCATAAAAGGGGGGGCGACGCCCCTGTTTTGGGTAGCTTGGGAGTTTGTTGATATTTTTGTTTAGTGCTCTACGCCGAATTTTGACGTATCTTCGAGGGAACATGACTCAAAAAAGATTAACGAATCTGCTATTACTTCATGTTCACCAGGAAAAGACGAAACTATTGGACTTGAACGATGTAATGAAGGAATTCGTTTCTCGAACCCAAGAACGAAGAAGAGTGTTTGGAGTTCCGATTTAAAAGTTAAATAAAATAAATAAATATATCATCACGCCTTCTACCCATTACTGGGTGTGGCACTCTGCCGAAGCAAATCTCGGTAAGTGAAATATTTTGCGAGTGAAGTGCGTTTACCAGTCGTCAAATCACGGCCCCCAAAGATGTTAGTGGTGGAGGAGCCACAGGGGTAGTTTTTGAAATTATGAAAATTGTTTGTCGTCTGTGGGAATCGAACCAGGGTTCTCAGGTTCCACCCCACTCCGATGTGAACTCCACCCCCCTCCCAAGCAAAACCACTTCCGGCATCCCAGCTTGCGCCTCGTGCTAATAATCATGCCACGGACCAGAAACGCCTGTTTTCACCCTTGATACATAAATAACTATTTTTAAATAAAAGAAGTTTGTACTTTTTAAATGAAATATTGAAATAGAAACTATTTCCAAAACTGGTAATGGTTTGTAATATTCATAACGTGTGAAATAACGCATCGTTGTTATTATACTTACTTTATTTTATTAAAAAATTTGACCACATTTGGTATAAATAATGAGGAAAAGAAAATTCAAATATAGTGAGTTTAGATAAAAATATATGTAAGTTAAATATAATCATAATCCAACAGTACCGTAGTGTGGGTAGCATTACGTAATTCGAATCCCACTCATATTAAAAAATATATGAACTACTAGCTATTACCCGCGACTTCGTTCGCGTGGTCTATAATTTAATGCGAGTACCCGGAATGCGTTGCATTGCAACTCAAAGAAAGTGTACAGCTGTCTATGTGAGAACCATGGATTTTCCAAATTTAGTCCACACACTTGTAGCGATTGTCCCTGTGCTTTGTTGATGGTCATTGCAAATGCGAGTCGTACCGGAAACTGCAAACGTCTGAATTCGAATGATATAGGACTGAAGCTTTATTATATCTATTTGTTAAGATTGGTTCCCGTCTATGCCTATACCAAATTTGAATCGAATCAGTGCAGTAATTTTTAAGACAGCTAGCGGCCATTTTGTTTTAAGATGGCGGGCTAAAGCTTTATTATACCTATATGTTAAGATTGGTTCTCGTCTGCACCTGTACCAAATTTGAATCGAATCGGTGCAGTACTTTTCAAGGTAGCTAGCGGCCATTTTGTTTCAAGATGGCGGATTGGACTTGTGCTAAGTCAGAAACCTTCGTGGACATGCGCACAATAACTTAGCAAAGTTTCATCGCAATCGGATGAATGGTATAGGAACGCATACGGGACAAACAAACAAACAAACAAACATTAATTTTTATATATATATAGAAGAAGATAGATAACACTGCGGTTCGGTGAGGATTCAGTTTCTATTGTCCAAAGTAGAATAACTAAAAATAAAATAAAGGCCAAGTACTTTGGCTAGAATTAGTAGTCAATTAGTGTTCAACGAGTTGACCATTGAACACTGTAGACTGTAAGTTCAAATCCCGAAAAAGATACGAATGTGTTTGATGTCTTTATAAGGGTTAATTGAAATAGTAGTCATCGGCTGAACTTCGTCCTTGTATGTTATGGTCAATAAAGCCAAATAAATAAATATTTTAATACATATTTACCTTTTTAATATTGTATTATGCACCTAAAATGGAATCATAAATAATGAAATAATAAATTATGTAAGTGTTATTTATTTATTTGTCATTCTGCACAACAGGAAATTAAACCCGATTACAATATGGGGAGTTTATAGCTTATAGTGAAACACCCAGATACAATCGTATTGGTTTAATATAATTATAAAGATATTAGTAATTTTTAATTAATTAATAAAAGTTGTATTTCAGTTTTATCCGCTGAGCTAGTATTGCATGTTAAGAAATTAAATTATTAAGCTACCTACAAAAATTTGTCTATTTTAAACTTTTTAGTTTCATTTCTTAATTTTAAATTTAAAAAAAAAAACATATTTTTTATTATTATTATACTTTACCATAAATAGCGTAGAAGGTAACATTCAGCACAAATGCTAAAAAAATCAAAAACTAAAAACAAATAAATATATCCTCAAGCCTTTTACCTATTACTGGGTGTGGCTCTCTTCTGTAGCAGATATTTATGCGCATGTAATGCAGTTATCAGTCGTTAAATCACGGCCCTCAAAGATGTTAGCGCAGGAGAAGCCACAGGGATAATTTATATAAATATAAATATATCATCACGCCTTTTATCCATTACTGGGTGTGGCACTCTGCCGAAGCAGATCTCGATAAGTGATATATGTATGCGCGTGAAGTGCGGTTACCAGCCGTCAAGTCACGGCCCCCAAAGATATAAGTGATGGGAGAGCCACAGGGATAATTTTAAATTGGTGAAAATGTTTGTCGACTGCGGGGATCGAACCAGGGTTCATTGGATCCACAGGCCGTCTTCGTACCACTAAGCCATAACCCCATAGTTACGCCGATAATTTATAATGTGGAGATAATCAGTTTGTCGGCTGTTGGAATCAAACTCGGATTCTCTTATTCATACTCATTAATAAATAAATAAATGCATCATCACGTCCTTTACACATTACCGAGTGTGGCACTCTGTCGTAACAGATTTCGGTACATTTAGTCATGCTCCTAAAGATATTAGTGGAGAGGAAGCCATAGAGTCATTTGAATGTGGTGAAAATAGAACCTGGGTTGTACATAATCGAAACCTACTAAATTTAATTAATAGTACATTATGCAATAAGTTTATAATATCCATTATACACGAGTTGCATTCAGAAGTATTTTACGATCAAAATTATTAAAATAAATGTCTTAAAAGTAAAAAAAAAAATTATTGAATAATCAAGGAAATCGTGCCGTTAATGATCAATAATCTGTATCGTAATAAAAATCTGTGTCATAATGAATGTCATGAAAGTACTGATAATAAATATTAATAAAAAAAATAAATATATCATCACACCTTGTACCTATTACTGGGTGTGGCATTCTGCCCAAGCAGATCTCGGTAAGTGATATATTTATGCGCGTGAAGTGCGGTTACCAACCGTCAAATCACGGTCTCCAAAGATGTTAGAGGTGGGGGAGCCACAGGGGTAATTTGAAATTGGTGGAAATGTTTTGTCGGTTTTGGGGATCGAACCAGGGTTTTTTGGATCCACAGGCCGACTTGATACCACTGAGCCATTACCCCATATGTATTAATAACTAAATTAAAGTATAAGAATAGAAAAAGGATTTTAATCATTCAATACAGACCAAACATAGTGTTGTAAATTCGCTTTCGTAAAATCTGTAGTATGCTAACTTGGTTCTGTTTCCCTGTGACCTTATTCAGTGAAATTCATCATTATTTCAACTTCTACCTAACAAAAACAGTCAATTTGTCACAGGAGGAAATCTCCAACAAAGAAGTACTCAGCAGGTCAACTCTCACATCTACACAGAACTCACAAAGTTCTCCTCTGTCAGCAAACAAACACCCTACGAAGTGCAGGGCTGTGTTTTACTGTGTAAAGATGCTGATTTATAATTAAAGGGATGTATTCATGAGTTCAGTTGAGAGTGCGGCCACTTTTAGTGACTTTCACTGCGAGCAAATAATTAAAAATGTCATTTCAGCTAATGAAGCTATGGAAAGAATAAAGCAACGAATTGATTTTGTGTTGCTGGTTTTTTATTCTAATACATGATTTACAAAGACAAATTGTCAATCGCGAAGTGGAACTAATTCTTAAAATAGGAAATATTATTTCCTGACACTTGTCTAAGAGCGAAACGCGTCCATGGTTCAGAACTGAACTGACCAGCAACTGATGATGACTTAAAAAGTTGACTCAGTTCCTTAGGAAATAATTTTTCCTATAAATTTTCTTATTTAAAAATATTTGATTTAGATTAGATTCAAATTTGTGTAACATTGTTAATAATCTTTCAGAGCTAATAGTTATAGGAAAATATACTTTTGGTTGAAAGGTCTGGTTGATTTTACCAAAGTAGAAATATATAATTTCGGTTTTAGTCTTAGCTTAATGGCAACCCACAACTTGGGTAAAATAAGAGGCGTGAGCGTATAATCTAATAGGTAAAAGTTGAGAAACTGATTAGTTTGTTCGGCATACATTTTGTGTATAACTAAATAAATAAATATATATATATATATATATATACATACATACATACATACATACATACATACATACATACATACATACATACATACATACATACATACATACATACATACATACATACATACATACATACATACATACATACATACATACATACATACATACATACATACATACATACATACATACATACATACATACATACATACATACATACATACATACATACATACATACATACATACATACATACATACATACATACATACATACATACATACATACATACATACATACATACATACATACATACATACATACATACATACATACATACATACATACATACATACATACATACATACATACATACATACATACATACATACATACATACATACATACATACATACATACATACATACATACATACATACATACATACATACATACATACATACATACATACATACATACATACATACATACATACATACATACATACATACATACATACATATCTTCACGCTATATCCCAACAAATGGGGTAGCACGAACCCTAAAATCACTCATAAAACATATATATATATATATATATATATATATATATATATATATATATATATATATATATATATATATATATATATATATATATATATATTTATTATAAATAAATGTATTTATTAGGTAAATAAAATTTATAAGATAGTGGATATCTGCAAAATATATTTATTAGCTAAATAAATTTATTGAGAAATTTATTAGGAGATGGATATCTCGGCCTTAAGTGTACATTTCGTAGTACTACTGACAATGACTGCTTGGCAGTCGAAATGTACATTTAATATAATAAAATTTCCCTAGTGAAAAACAATTATTGTGTTGTTTATAAATAACAATAATAATTCAATTTATTTTATATTGTTTTTTGTAATTGCCGTGGAGAAAAAAATCGTATTATTTTTTTCTGTCTTTTAATACAAAGATGTAAATATATTAATTTGAAACGTCTCATATTTTCCTCCCGAGAATCCAAGGGAAGAATTTAATATACCTGCATGTCATTGTACAGTCAAATAGGATTTGAGTTACATCAGGAAACTCAACACGTGAGACAGAAAACAAGAAAGAAAAGAAGATTATTTCCAGAGTTACGTTCATCTTCCCTCATAAAATATCCTCCCAAGGTCGCAAGTCCCTTCCATATACTCACGTAATGGCATCATAAACAAAACTTGCATTACAAGTTCACTCATAAATATTGGAACTGAAATAAAAGAATAAATAATATCTATGTCCTTAGATTTGTAATACTACAATAAATAAATATAAATATGTTTATTTATTTATTTATGTTACTCTGTACAACAGGAATTAAATCCCAATTACAGTACAGGGTTCGAACTCACCGAGCCGCAGAGTGGTTGTTCTTATAATTTCTAGCTTGAGTGGGATTTGAACTCGGAATCTCCGGATTCGAATTCCGTAACGCTATCCACCTCACCGTACTGCCGGGCTATCATTACGCCTTTTACCCATTACTGGATGTGGCACTCTGCCGAAGCAGATCTCGATAAATAAATAAAAAATAAATATATCATCACGCCTTCTACCCATTACTGGGTGTGGCACTCTGCTGAAGCAGATCTCGGTAAGTGATATATTTTGCGCGTGAAGTGCGGTTACCAGTCGTCAAATCACGGCCCCCAAACATGTTAGTGGTGGAGGAGCCACAGGGATAGCTTTTTCAAATTATTATTATTATTATTATTATTATTATTATATATATATATATATATATATATATATATATATATATATATGCGCGTGAATTGCGGTTACCAGCCGTCAAATCACGGGCCCCAAAGATGGCAGTGGTGGGGGAGCCACAGAGGTAATTTTAAATTGCTGAAAATGTCTGTCTACTGTGGGATCGAACCAGGGGTCTTAGAATCCACAAGCCGACTCGATATCACTGAGCCACTACCCCATATTTGTAATGACTGACAGTAATTATTGGCACCGTGCCAAAATAATAAAACTCTCGTAAAATTATGTCATATTTTTATGGGGTAGCTAGCTCAGTGGTATGAAGTCGCCCTGTGGATCCTGAGAACCCTGGTTCGATTTCCCCAGGCAACAAACAATTTTCACAAATTTAAAATTACCCCTGTGGCTCTCCCACCACTAACATCTACGGGGGCCGTGATTTGACGGCTGGTAACCGCATTTCACGCGTAAAATATATCACTTATCGAGATCTGTTTCGGCAGAGTGCCACACCCAGTAATGGATAGAAGGCGTGATGATATATTTATTTTTATATTTGTTGAAAATTGTTTTCTATTTAGATCCCATCTAGTGTTGCCACCTCTCCGGGATTGACCCGGAGACTCCGGGTTTCAGTGAATTATCTCCGGGCTCCGGGTTTAATTAATATTTCTCCGGGTTGTGTAAGTACAATTGAATAGGTACAAAATTATATGCAGTCTGTCGCTTGTATTTCTTGTACGAGTACTGTGTACGGATTAGCTAGCGCGGTGGTTGGTGATCGAACGTATGGATACAACTGGTAAAGGCGCAGTGTTGGCTGAGTGCAGCGTGCTATGTAGTTGTTCGGGACAAATCTGTCTCACTATCGGAATCTTCTACGTCACTAAATTATGAAATTTGTTTCTTTGAAGATCTTGTATACAGTTATCTAGTTTTATTTCTGACACTAATGTTGGGTTGCAAGAAAAAAATAAAGAGCTCTTTAGTTAAAGAATTGTTTATGTAGCAACAGTATCAATAGCGATTTTCTGAAATCTATTGAACTGTTAGTTGCTAATGAACCGATAAAACTTTCATGCAACCCAACATTAGTCCTCCAATTTCTTGATTCTGTCCTCATGATTATTTAAGGAAGAATTTATATAATTAATTTCGGTTCTAATATTACATATATCATTTTCTTTCACATCAAATTTTTTAGAATTGTATCAAGTTTTCAGAAATAGACATAATTTTAGGTGAAGTTATGTCTTCTGTTGCATGTGATTGTCTTGAATTTTGTCAATATTCTTACAATTTTATCGTATATATGATGTTGAGTACACTAATTTTATTGTTACAGTAGATTTATCACTTCCAATCTTGTTTTCCTTTATTTTATAAGTAATTATTTTACCATGATAACAAAAACACTTGTCTTTAACAAAACAATGTAACCCTTTTTTTTATCAAGTATGGCAAAATAATAAAATTGCGGGATCTTCTATAAAAAAATCATCGTCTCCGGGCGAGACTTAGTTCTGAGGTGGTAACCCTAATCCCATCATACAATAATAGTTGTCTATAATATAACATTTTGTGAAGTTTAATTATAAATCTTTCAGTGAGGAAAATAAATGTGTTTTCAAAAGAGCTTGAGGGTAGTTTCAAATATAATCTCTCGACGTATATTTCCAAGAAAAATACGAATATATCTCATCAAGTAAACGTGTTATTCCCGCCGTATATTATGTACGGCAACATAAAATCTTTAATTAATAAAGTTATTTGCGCAACTTCACTCCCACAACGAGGGTTGCGGGAGGGGTAGGAAGGAAAACAAAACGACAGCGCGTCTCAGCGGAAACTTTACGCCAAGTTTGAATGCTTAATTAAGTTTACTTGAAGATGCTTCACCTAATTGGAAACGAAACGCTATAAAAATTATCAACTATTGTTGTCAAATTAATAGCTCATGTTCTCTCTCTCTCTCTATTTAGGTGCGAATTTTGTTTACAAAACTAACAACCACAACTGTAAAAGGCGTATTTTAAGGGACTTTTTCTTTCATTATTCAACCCCTTACACCTTCTAAAGTCACCTCCTAAAATATTTTCGAGAAATTCGAAAGTTAAATACGAGGTGTGGCTATTAAATAACGAGACTGACGCTGCTGCAGACGAAGTACGCATGCGCCAAACACCAGTGACCGTCAGCTTTTTACCGTGAAGCTTTCTCTTTCGAATGCAGTACCTCTAGCTTCTGTAAACAAATTCGTATAGCCGTAGCATTCGTTCTAATTAGAGTTGTTTTTTTGTTTCGCCGAAAAAATGTTAAGTGCAACATTACAGCAACGAATTGTTGTCAAATTTCACATAAAACTTGGCAAAACTGCTAATTAAACTTATAATTTATGGAAAAAAGTACCGGAATTGTGGAAGGACAAGTCATGGTTTCTCCATGAAAACAATGCGCTGGCTCATTTCGCAATGTCTGTCAAGAGATTTATAGCCAAGTACAGCATCCCAGTGTTGGACCATCCGCCTTATTCGCCAGATCTTGCACGGTGCGACTCCTATCTGTTTCCTAAGGTGAAATTTGCCTTACTAGCAACAAGATTTGAGCTTTGAAAGAGAAATCGGCACGGGTTCTGAAGGAACTGACAGAAGAAGACTTCCAGCACTGTTTCTAACAATGGAAGATTCGCTTGGAGCATTGTAGGGATAGTGGAGGGGTGTATATTGACAGTGATAATAAATAAATAGGTATGGAATCAAAATAAAATGTTAAAACAGCACCAGTCTCGTTATTTAATAGCCACACCTCGTATTCAGTTTATGTTTGCAGTTTGGCTCAATACGATTTTTCTATTACCGAGTCACAACTGACTCGGTTCTATTTTGCTGCACATAAAATGGGCCTTTGACAACCAAAAATTCAACCCAAACTCAATTTGTGCCTCATTGTGGGACGATTCCTTTTTGTATAACTACGTCCAATTGGGATTCAGTTCCTGTTGAACAGAATAGTATAAATTCATAAATAGTTTAATCTTGTTATTCAGTCCGCCATATTAGTGTGATCCATCGTTTCAGGTGTTGCTTCCATTCATGTAGTTACTGATGCCGGGTTGGATAGCTTATTAGAGTTTGACCTTGTCACACTGAAACGAAAACTTTCAGATTGTGTCCGCCCATTGGGCTAGAATAATTCTATACAGTTCAATGTGTACGCCATATTAGTGTGAATTACGAAGTCAGTATTCGAATTACTCTGATATCAAAAATCTCCAATTTTGATATTATTATTTAAAAAATTTAACATCATTTCTCTAAAACCTAAAGTGAAAAAGATTTCAATGAAAATTCTTTTGTTTCCTAATGAGACATTTTTTTTTCATTCAGTTTATTTTTCTTTTTCGTATTATGTGATTTGTTTTTGTTTTTTAATTTATTTTTTTTCGCTGTGTATAGTTTATACTTTTCATATTTATTTTGAATTTAAATAGTCTTTGATCTTCTCTCTTTCAACTTAAAGGATCAGATGATAAATGATTTTTAGACTGGATATGTCTGGAATAAATACAAAAAATTCTGGATTTCAGTCAATTTATTTAATTAAGAGTTAGTATATGGGGTGGCTAGCTCAGTGGTATGAAGTCGGCCTGTGGATCCTGAGAACCCTGGTTCGATTCCCACAGGCGACAAGCAATTTTCATAATTTCAAAAACTACCCCTGTGGCTCCTCCACCACTAACATCTTTGGAGGCCGTGATTTGACGACTGGTAACCGCACTTCACGCGCAAAATATATCACTTACCGAGACCTGCTTCGGCAGAGTGCCACATCCAGTAATGGGTAGAAGGCGTGATGATATATTTATTTTATTTTTATTTATATAAAAAACAAACAAATTGAATGAAATCCAGAAAATTTTGTATTTTTATTTCTTAAAGGATTAGGATTCACTTTCTGTTGCGTAGAATATTAAACAAATAAATAAATATTAGAGAATCAGTGGAAAAGCGTCAGCCTGTGAATTTGAGAAGCCGAGTTTAATTTCCGCAATCGACAAGCTTTATTCTATATTAAAATTACCCCTGTAGATCCCTCTCCACTAACATTTTCGGGGGCCGTGATTTTACAGCTGATAACAGAACTTGCAGAATGTGCAAAAATATCACTACCCAGTAAATGGTAAAAAGCGTGATGCTATATTTATTTTATTTTACAAAATCCGAGCATATAAATAAGAAAATCACTAAAATATTCAACACCGCCTGTCAATAATGAAACCTTGTAAGGGTACATTTATGCTGAGCTTGCTTTCATGTCATTTTAAATAATGTAACTCCAAGCTGACAACGTACGCCTAACTAATTCACAGAATTTAATAATAGGTATATTTGAGAGACACTTTGAGATGAAGCTAGAATTTCAAATCCATTCAAATAGAGAAAGAAAAAACAAATGACGCCAAGGATGCTGTGGAACAGTTCGTGGAGTAATTGGCCAGAAATGGGAAGATTCTCAGTTCAAATCGGAACCTCAAATAATCTTTTCTATCGAGAATTTTATATAACATTATATGTACCATTTTGAAAATATAAAATTCCAGAAGATTTCAGGAATTCAACATTTAAATTTGTCAAAATTATCTTAGTGATTATCTTTTGACGCTTCTCAAAACCAATGAAATGCTTCATTGTATGTCACGTGTTGGATGAATCGATCTCAACAGCTAAGTCAAAAAATAATCTAATTAAATATAACTCGAGAGTTGGATAAATTAGAAAATAATTCTCCAGTATCTTTGTCAAACTTGTTGCCAATTAACAATAGCCACTCAAGCCCTATGGGCTTTCATGCCTGGCAACAAATTTTCTTAAGATCCGTCAAATTATTTTCAATTTATTCTCACTCTCTTGTTATATTATTTCTAATAAACTTATTTATAATATAACTAGTGCATTTAATATTACCGATGATTTTTTGAGCTTACGAGTGCTTTTGTTGCTATGGAAATTAGATTAGATTTTCTAAGAGCAACAAAAATCCGATTGAACAGTGAGAGAAAAAAAAGTGGGAATATTAAATAAAAAATAAATAAAATAAATATATCAGCACGCCTTTTACCCATTACTGAGTGTGGTACTCTGCCGAAGCAGATCTTGGTAAGTGAAATATTTATGCGCGTGAAGTGCGGTTACCAGTCGTCAAATCACGGTTAGTGGTGGAGGAGTCACAGGGGTATTTTTTTTTTAATTTGGTGAAATTGTTTTATCGACTGTGGGAAACGAACCAGGGTTCTTAGGATCCACAGGCCGACGCGATATATGTTTGTTTTTCAATTACTTGGCAGGCAATTGTTGCATAAAAACTGATTGTCCTCAATTACCAAAAGAAAATTAAATTAAACAATTTTTTGCTGTACTTAATGGAAAAAATCAATTTTCTAAGTTACGAATCAACACAGTAACATACAATTTTAGTCGTTAGCAACAATTTACTCATTAGCAACCATTACTCATTTTTGCCAATTATTTTGTTTGTTTATTTGTTACCATGCATGTTGATGTTTCTATGTTTCCGCAGAGACAACTTTTATGGATTAAAAAAAATGTGTCTAGAAATTTATCGTAAATTACATTAATTTCAACTTCTCCATTACTTACATAAAAAATATGGTGTGGTCACCACACGACTTTCTTATACACAGCATATTTAATATTCAGAATGTATAATATGTAATTTAGGTTTTCAGGAATTCAGCATTTATCTGTTTGAAACATATAAAATATCAAATTTGTTTACGTATAATTTTTTAGAAATGTTGACTACTTTATGTCTAACTTTACTGATGAGGCATATACAGGAAGTCCTTTTTTCGAGCCTAACCATTGATATCTCAAGAACCGTGAGATACAAAGTCGATTGAATTGAGGCAAAGTTGCTAAATTAGTTGACCATTTTAATAATGTATTTGTTTTTCCGAAAAAAGACATAGATAACTAGATAATGCGAAAATTAAAATCTATGTTTTTTGTTTCTATTGCTACTATGATTATTGAAATATATTATTAAATATAAAAAAGAGTTTTTCTCAAAATTAGACGCATATACAGAAAAATTTCAAATAACATTTTATGTTCCAAATATTATTGCCAACATCTTTTATTTGAAACTTTTTTTCGTAACTGATTCCATTTTTAAAATAAATGGAATTTATTGTTTTGTGTGTCGAGTAAACTTCCTCTTCCGGTTTTTCAATTTCATTCAAAATCAACTCAGCTCTTCGTATTTTCATGATAATTACCAAGTTTCGTTAACAAATCTTATCTCGTTCATGAGATATTGCACACTCGGACACACATCCATCCATCCATCCATCCATCCACACACGCACACAGACATCATTGAGAAAATGATCAAAACGGATTCAGTGGACCTCAAAATACGTATTTCCGCGAAAATCTCGTCAACGATTTTTTTCACGATTCCAATACTTCCTTATACTACGTATAAGAAAGTAAAAATAGCATGTTCAACGCGTAAGAAAAGTGGGTCTTCAAGCTCGCGTAAAATTAATGTACGAGCGTTGAAACTATCACTTTTCGTTACTTGTAAAACAGTCTCCTATTGTCTGTAAATAAACAAATTCTAGGATTTTAAATTAGGTTTTTAATTTCAGTGCGATAGACAGCATGTATAATGAATTTAGAATTATTTGATTTAAAAAAAAGTATTAAAATATGCAATGTTATTTCAAATCAAAGAGTTTAAAAGATAACTAAGAATTAAAGTACAGCTAGTATTATACAACCAGCAAATCAGTGGTGTATAGAGGAACAGTATTATGTGCACGCAAGGCTCACTTTAAATAATAACCAAGTCGAATTATAAATTATTCAGTAATTCGTGAGTGGTGTGAAACAATAGACAAAAGAGCTGGTGTCTGCCCAACAGTCATAACACACAAGACTATATTTAGAAATATAAAAATAGATTTGAGGTTCTCCGCATTTTGATATAGCCAGATGATTCAGAGATGACATAAAAAATGTTGTCCAAATCATCATGCATATACAGGATGATCAAAAGGAATTGTTATAATTGGCAATACAATTCCAGAGATATTTTTAATCCACAGTTGGCACAACGTCAGATAAAGGCGAAAATGCTATTTGACATTTCTAATAAATACAAATAGGTTATGTCAAGAGTCTGACAGCTAATAGAATTTTGATTTTTTAGGTAATAGAAATACTTTAGAAATAAATGTAATAATAAATGTACTCAAATTTAAATTTTAAATGTCACTATCAACAACAGGAAATGAATTTATGTATCAGGCTTACCAATTCATTTTTATCACTCTGTACTAAGATTAAATATGTCCATTTTACGAGTATATTAACATTTAATGTGCATTACTACACAAAATTTTGCAAAATTATTTTTAACTTAAATGAACCTACCATTTATCAGTTATTAAAATTCACAACCATGACTAGGAACATATTTAAGGTAGTACTAGTGTGACGGTGGCGCCATTGGTTGTCGAGTGGCGAAACTGATGCTCAAAAAAATATAAAAATTTAATAAAATAAGTGTTTTATACCTATTATGATTTGAATATCATGAATTGTTAACAGGTTGTTGGTCTAGTGAATTTTCAAATACCGTACCACCGTGTGGTGTTACCATTATAAATTGAGATTCTTCATTTTTCGTTAAAAACAAGGCTGTGCATGGCTATATATCCATTACTAAACGATAAGAAACTTTCTCCTTCTGATATAATATACATGGATAGTTCTAGAACATCATACTAGTTTTTCAAATGAAACTGCAAAATTTTAGAGGTACACAAACCAAATATATGCGATTCAGAGTGATGATCGCCATAAGCCCCGTGTATAAGAACTCAACTTTGCAAGCGAATATATTTGTTCACAGACGATGAATGTGTTTCATATTTTAACAGGATACGTATGACTATCCAATGTTTACGTGCGCCAAATTTACTACCTTAACACCGAGAAATCTGAACGTGCTTACTACAATCACAATTACACCAAATTTTTTCCTAAATCGCATTTATAAAGTGAATTTTCTACAAGTGTTTTTGTCAAACGCAGTGCTATAAACTAGATGCAATTTTTTTGAGGATTTTTTTCGTGGAAATGTCATATTGCTAGTTGTAAAAATGATGTAGGTGGTGGGGGAGCCACAGGGGTAGTTTTTTTAATGGTGAAAATTGTTTGTCGCCTGTGGGAATCGAATCAGGGTTCTCAGAATTCTCAGGCCGACTTGATACTACTGAGCTAGCTACCCCATGCATGCAAAATTAATTTTGTTTATTGGTTTATATGCAGAATTTTATGCTCTAAAACTTTTATTTGAAGCTTTTTTGCTTAGAATAATTAGGGAAGCAGGAAATTACAAAATTATGATTTTTACATGTTAAAATCCTATGTTCGAGAAGCACGGTCACCACCCTGTATATTGCCTGTGGATCAGTATATGTGTAGTTCGTGAACGAACTAGTTCATATGAACTTTATTAAAGACTAGTTCACTGCGAACTATTCGGATATGATGCACCACTACGGCGGCACGGCCGATGAGGTCGAATCGAAAGCGGAGAGTGGAGAACAAGTGAACGAGACTACTAGTTCATTGCGAACTATTGGTATTGGGCACGAACTATTATATTGAACAAAAGCGGAGAGCGGAGAACAAGTGAACGAAACTCATACTTCATTCGTTCGTGGCCGTTGCTATGATCACCGCTCTGCTTCTGTTGTCTTGTCAAATTATACTAGAACCAGATCCTAAAAGTTCACTTGTTCTCGCTCGTGAATCACAATACAATACGATTTCCGTTCATCATAGTCTTAATAATTTCGTGAACGAAAGTGAACTAATGAACTAGTTCAGTGAACTAATCTTTTTGGTGAACGAGAACGAATGAACTAGTTCACTCAAATGAACTAGAATTCCCATCTCTAATAGCACGATATATCTACCATTATTATTTTTGCTCCTGAGTATAGTCAGTTATTTTTGGTTCGATTTATTGTAATTCAATTGATTTCCCCATTAATTATTTTTAACCTTGTTAGGTCACGGACAAGCGAGAAATTCCCAATATCCCATCGGCCCGGACCAGCCCTGTTCACAGTAGAGATGAAATCTCATACAAAACATTACTAGACAGATAACAACGGCGTTTGTTGTGAAGCAGAAGGGGATAGAATAACTGGTTGGTGAGGCGGGTGCGCGGCTAGTACAAGTTGATGTTATGCAGGTTGCAATTATATTGATGACAGTTATCAGGCGCGAGAATTTTATTTATTTAAATACAAAAGTGCGTATATAAAACACTTAATATGTCAAAAACTAACCTTTACTTTGATGTATGAAAAGTAAGTAATTGAATATAAAAATAACTACACAAATGTTCGCAACTAGCGTAACATCAAAGTGTACTCGCTCATTGCCGCGCACTCGCCTCACCAACAAGTTATTCTATCCCTTTCTGCTTCACAACACTGCATTGACTTGAATACGGCATAATTTGTCTAGTATTATACGTCATTGGATGAAATAAAGTAAAATGTAGTAACTATCAGCAGATACCTACTAATTTCCCAACTTCAAGTATATTTTGATTTAAGAGAAAGCAAGGTATTTCATTAGATAAGTTCCCGATAGCATCATTATTGACACACTGCTCATTCCGCGCTGTCTGTGGAAATGTATCAATGTTTCTTCTTCCTGCGTGGTATCGGCAGGAGACCATCGCTGCCAGCTCCTGCTGTAAACCTCGCTTCTCTCTATTTCTCTTTGTTATCTTTGTAATTTCGCTCAACTTCCCTGGAGGATTCGAACTTAACTTTGATACAGTGTTTTCGGTTGCGTTCGGAAAAATATGGTCTCGTAGAGAACGGATTTTCATTAAAAATTTATTTTATACTTGTGTAACAGCGAAAGAAGTTTTAAAAGACGCATCAAGGGATATAATACAAGCATTTACATGATATCTGGACTTCAAGTTTACAGTCATTTTTAGAATTGAAATAAGAAATAAATGTAGTAAACATGTCTTAAATCTTTTCACTAAATTTTAATAGTAGCAACTCGATCAACTCTATCATAAAATGATTACAGTGGCGCACGCAGGGTTTTATTGAAAGGGGTATATAAAAATTTAGCGTTAATTAAATTTACCTGCTTTTACTTATAGGTTATGATACACATCAAATTTATTTACTTTTTTTTATAGCCTTAAATGATGCATAAACTATTTGAAAATTATATTAAAAAACTAGTTTGGGGACAAGCTATGAAAAACAATTTTTCCTACAACTGTGCGATTTATTTGTTATTACTATTATTGCCTTTGTTACGTATGGAAAGTAGATGAATGCAGACCAAGTACGTTTCTGAAAGCAAAGAAACACCAGTGCGGAAAGTGCTTCATTACGCAACTGTAAAAAGTTTTTTTGGGAGCGATTTAAATTTCGCGCCAAGCGCGTAATTCATATTTTGCCCACAGGCACTTATAGAAGAAGAAGATGCAGTGAGCCAGCGCTAGTAAATATGCAGTAGTATATTATGACGTTTATAAACATAACCTTAAATTGCAGTATATCTAATCTGTACACAACTAATAAAAAGAACCGAACAAAGTAAAATATATCGATAAATGGTTTTAAGTAAGTGAAATACATAATATTTATTGTGTGTGTATATTATTAACATAGTTGTTACAGTTGCTTATATTGACATAATGTAAAGTGGAAACTTTTGTATTGTCTAAAGAAACATTGATTTCTTCCGTACCTGTTCATATTATTAACAGTAATATTATTGACAACAATTTCGGAGGCTTTAGAAGTGCCAGCAGCAGGGTGATTGTCATTGTCGAAAATAGATGCAACATAGCATGATCCAGAGCTTCAATTATCTTTGGAGGTATTTATGATAAAGAAGAATCACTCACTGTACTATTCCAATCTAGACGATTTTGAAGAAATTATCTTGACGTTAGTAAAATATTTTTAAATAATGTAGAACAATGTGCAAGCAATCAACAAACAAACAATAGCAACGCCGTAAAACATCGTTCTCGTGTAATATCATTAAAATTTTATAAATTTGGATAATATTTTAGTGATTTACTAAATCGCACAGTTGTAGGAAAAATGTTGTTTATAACACGTGCCGAAAAAGGTTACGTGCCTTTTTCGACACTTGTTATAAAAATAACTATTTATAGCATATTTTTTGGGACGCCCTTAGGCGCTCTGAAACGTTTGAAATAAATATATCATCACGCCTTATACCCATTACTTGGTAAGTGGTATGTTTATGCGCGTGAAGTGCGGCTACCAGCCGTCAAATCACGGCCCTCCAAAGATGTAAGTCGTGGGGGTGTCACAGGGGTAATTTTAAATTGGTGAAAATGTTTTGTCGGCTGTGGGGATCGAACCAGGGTTCTTAGGATCCACAAGCTGACTTGATACCACTGAGCCATTACACCATATAATAATAATAATTTGAATATAAAATTGAATAATTTATTATGATAACTAATGTGTAACAGAATGAATGAATCGTTGTTATTCGAGATCAAAGCGTTTAGATAAACATGTGTACCATCTAAGATTTGTATAAATATTTAAACACCAGCTTTAGTCATTGAATAGATTTTGAAACATTCTACAAATGTCGTCATTTCATTTTCAAAGCCCATTGAACAGCGCCAGCTACAGTTTCCATATGGAGCGGTATATCTTCCGTTTCCGCAAATGTGGAGCACATTTCACGGGCAAAATGACACAAACATAAAACCGCTTCATTCTTCAATTACAATATCCATAAATTTCCATTTCACGTATATAATTTGTCTAGCGCGGCCTGGAAAGCTGCCAGATTCAGTTGCCGTATTCTGGACTATTAACAACATTGAAAACTTATGGATGTACTTGTTTATCAACTGCTCCATGGATGAAACAAGCACGAAACATACAATTTTAAAAGAGATCAAAGTTGTCGGGGCAAATACAAACACTGTCAAAATAATCTGATGTTTTGTTGATAATGTTTAATGCATTTGTTAATTGCACCAGGATGCGTTTATTTATTATCCAGCTCTAAACAGACCGTTTATTATTTCTTACTTTAATTCAACACAAATATGAAATATTGAGCCGGGAAAAATATTGCAGTGGCGGCGTAACGTCGAGAAAGATTTATTAATTGTGAGTTTTGGGCGATAAAATGAAATATTAGCTCCAAGTTTCTGTGCAATTTTTTTTAATTTCAAGTTAAATGAGAAATATAACAACAAGCACAAAACTAACTTTCCTTTTATGACTAATTTATTGTGATTTGTTTCAACTGCTCATCATTTTCATTGGTACGCATTTTACTAGTTTAATCTATTTTAATCAAACATTATACCTCGAGTGTTAAGCTACGTTTCGACCTCTTAACATAGTGTCTCTTTTAGTCTTTGTTTTTGTTTTTTTTGTTTCTGTTTATGTCGGAAACATTCCAGCCATTTCCAGCTCTTAACATAAACATAACCTTCATTCAATATTCCAGTGAAGGTTTGTTCACTTAAATGAGAAAATAATTGTATAAAACTATTTGAAATACTTTAAAAATTATATAAAATTATTAACGAGGAACAGTAATTACTATTAAAATGAAGCACTAGTTTAATTAATTTATACAATTCCAAACTAATTTAAAAAAATTGAGGCATTATTGTAGTGAACCTTCCAGAATATATCAAATACAGTAATTTAAATTTCGAAAAAATGTTTTACGTAAATAAAATATGATAGAATTGCATTATATTATAAACTCAAGGGATATATAGGATCCTTGATAATATGTTTATGTAATTGGATTTTGAAGGCCTAACATTCCAATTACATAAACTCAAAGGAAATAAAAGTATTTAAAAATTACAGCAACTATTTTAAATTTATTTAAATAAAATATAGAATTGACTGTCTATTGCAGCATGAGACAGCAATACCGCAGCTATCTCTCTCTACAAAACAGCGACGAAAGATTATGTCGAAAGTATGAAGTTTGCAAACTTTGTGTTTATGCGCAGTGACAAAGTCGAAGACTAAGACTAAAACAGTAGCTGGACACGCTCAGCTGTATTCACATATGACAAACTCTCAAGGTTATATCGAAAAACTCAAACGAAGACTATGTTAAGAGGTGGAAATGAGGCTTAACGCTTGAATTACATGATACTTTTTTCGTCTAGATTCTAGTTCGAGTCTCATCCGAGAAGTTGCTACCCAGTTCTAGCATAATGCAATTCAGAAATTGCTAGTTTCGTTCGAGTTTCATACTAGTTTCTAGTATTTTTATACTAGATTTGTTTACGCCTGCGCAGATATACGTGCATCCATAATTACCGGCTGTGCTTCAACACTCTGATCAGTTGTAAATTTTTTGACATTTCGTTTAAAATTGTTTTAAACTTCTATATTCATTATTTTGTTTAATGTTTCAATGTTTTCCATATTTGTACTCTGAGCTTCAAATACAAAGTATAACCTCAATATGTCAAAATCCAGTTTTTTTTTGTTTATTTGTCAATTTGGAATTAAATAAATAAATAAATAATAATATGGGGTGGCTAGCTCAGTGGTATGAAGTCGGCCTGTGGATCCTAAGAACCCTTGTTCGATTCCCACAGGCGACAAACAATTTTCATAATTTCAAAAACTATCCCTGTGGTTCCTCCACCACTAACATCTTTGGGGGCCGTGATTTGACGACTGGTAACCGCACTTCACGCGCAAAATATATCACTTACCGAGTGCCGCACCTAGTAATGGGTAAAAGGCGTGATGATATATTTAATTAAGCACAACCGGACCAAAATTCATGTATTTTAGCCCTAAAAAGCGGGCTTCAACACTTCTTTTTGGTCCTAGGGCCATAAAAATTAGTTCCTATGGATACATAAATAAAATGATATTTTTTTGTATTGTGTCTGCAAAATACCATTTTGACATATAATCTATGTACATATTTTTTATCTTTTGGACATACAATTAAATGTTATTTTGTTGTGCATAAAATATGGTATGTATCACGGGTAAAATTAGCGTTTCTGATCTTAAGCATGTTATTAGCCCTCTGCGCTTTGCGCCTCGTGCTGATATTCATGCCGCGGGCCAGAAACGCCTATTTCCACCCTTGATACATAAATAGCTATTATTTATTATTTATAATGATTTGTTATTAAAAATACATTAATGTTATCTCATATTTATCCATATTCGACGATAAAATTTCTGTAACCATGCTGAAGATGCTATAAGAAAAATAGCAAAGCCAGCAAATTGTCGTCTGCTTTGACGTATTTTGCGATGCGGCTTTTAAGCAAAGTAATCTGTAACTAGTGGAATGATATCATCTTTGCTTGGCAAGCGTAGATCAGATGGAGTGTAAGCACAACACTAATTCGATTTGCTTCAAAGTGCGAAAAGAGCAAAGGTCGACGCTAAGATCCTCAGGCTTTGCATACATCATTCATTCTCTGCGCTGCTCCACACAAAATTATTCCGAACTTAGATGTTCCAGTAATAAATTTAACAGTAAAGTGTAAGCCCAACGCCCCTAGCTATACTTTCTAAAAGTTTTTCTGAGCAAAAAATATTATTATGGAGTAATATTTATAATTTAGACTCTTTTTGTTTAAATTGTGTTTAGTTAATGTCAGTTAAATTGTAGTTGCTGGTTTAAGAAATATTAGGTATTGTGAGAATGAAATGTGGTTGAGTTTGTTTTTAAAACCAATAAATTATGGTCAATTGTGCCTGGGTCTGTCTGAGTGATGCCAAATATGAGAACAAGTTGAAATAGGTGAGGGATGAAGAGACATGTGCGAATGATTAAGGGCGCAAGTAACTTTGTAGATGGTTTTTAAGATAGTGTGTAAAGAGCAGCATTAATCACGAAAAAAATATACATTATATATTTGTTATAACATTCGACACGAGCAAAATATGATGTGAAATGTATATTCTAATTTTTATATTTCTAGATTTGCTATATTTTTTATGGGGTAGGGGCTCAGTGGTATCGAGTCGGCCTGTGGAAGAAAAAGTCGATGTGACGGTATAAACACTTTTAATAAAACGCGATTTAATAAAAGAACCCTGGTTCGATTCCCACAGCCGCCACTAACATCTTTGGGGACCGTGATTTGAAAGCTAGTAACCGCACTTCACGCGCATAAATATATCGCTTACCGAGATCTGCTTCGGCAGAGTGCCACACCCAATAATGGGTAAAAGGCGTGATGATATATTTATATTTTTATTTAGATTTGCTTTGATACACGAAAACACAAAACGGAATGATGAAACGGATGATATTTTTAGTACCAGTTCGCGACACAAACTACTGAACGAATGATGTAAATAACACATTTATCTTTTTCAAATGTCAGACGCGATGTCTCAATGAAATTATTTTTCTCTCCTCTGCTTTATTTCTTGTACCTTTTTCAAAAATAAACATGAGGTTTCCCGAAACTTAAAAGCACAGAATTTTCAAATCCTAATTACCATAAATTAAAGTAAAAATAAAATATATTATTTTGTGCACGCCATACAATTATTGCATTGGCATATATTTTTTTTTTTTCTTGTCTCGTTTTAATATATATACTTTTTAGATAAATAAATAACAGATTTCCAGGAACCAAGAACGAAGCTAAAGATTTTTAAATTCTGATTAGTTATACGTAGCTAAAATAAAAATAGCATGTTTGGCAGGGCTCGAATGGAAATTTTAACGAAGCGGAACGTTCAATTTCCCATGTTCATCTTTTATGTTCACATTTAAGACAGACACACGGTATATATAAATTATGGGATAATGGCTCAGTGGTATCAAGTCGGCCTGTGGATCCTGAGAACCTCGATTCGATTCCCACAGTCGACAATTTTCACCAAAATTAAAATTACCCCTGTGGCTCCCCCTCTACTAACATCTTTAGAGGCCGTGATTTGACGGCTGGTAACCGCACTTCACGCGCCTAATCACTTATCGAGATTTGCTTCGACAGAGTGCCACATCCAGTAATAGATAAAAGGCGTGATGATATATTTATTTATTTATATAATCATAAGGAACCAAAACAAAAATTAAAGTACCTATTTAAAGTATAAAATTTAAGTAACGTAAATTATAATAATTTCCTATGTATTCGCAACTGTAGTCGCCCTTTTTCAACTTGTATCATGATCGTACATATTTATTTGAAACTGCGTCAATGGTGATCAAACAATGTTAATAAATCAAACAAAAAATAATAGACTATACAGCAATACTTCAGGAAATAGTTATTTACGTTGTAAGTCCGGTAATAGCAGTGGCGTATCACGGGCGGGGAGGGGGGGAATGCTGTCCGCATCGGGCGGCATTTTTATATTGTTCAATTCATAAGTTTACTATTCGATTTCTACGAATTATGAATTCATCGTCAAGTCATCAGTAGGAACCTCTCACTTCTGTAAACAAATCCGTATAGGCGTAGCATTCGTTCTAATTAAAGTAGTTTTTTTGTTTCGCCGAAAAAATGTTAAGTGCAACATTAGAGCAACGAATTGTTGTGAAATTTCACATGAAACTTGGCGAAACTGCTACTGAAACTTATAATTATTGAAAAAAGTACCCGAATTGTGGAAGGGCAAGTCATGGTTTCTCCATCAAAACAATGCGCTGACTCATTCCGCAATGTCTGTCAAAAGATTTCTAGCCAAGTACCGCAACCCAGTGTTGGACCACCCGCCTTATTCGCCAGATCTTGCACCGTGCGACTTCTATCTGTTTCCTAAGGTGAAATTTGCCTTAATAGCAACAAGATTTGAGCTTTGAAAGAGAAAACGGCACACGTTCTGAAGGAGCTGACAGAAGAAGACTACCAGCACTGTTTCGAACAATGGAAGATTCGCATGGAGCATTGTAGAGATAGAGGAGGGGTGTATATTGAAAGTTATAATAAGTAAATAAGTAAGGAATCAAAATAAAATGTTAAAACAGCATCAGTCTCGTTATTTAATAGCCACTTGTTATGTAAATAGCAATTTTGGCACAGCAATAGACCTCAGAACAAGATCCATTTTACAACTTCGAATCCTATATTTTAGTATTCGCAACTATCTACTTGAGTACAAATTTTAAAAAGCTGATTGGTAACTAAATATCCTTTCCTTACTTCCCGTGAGAGAGTGATTTACTAGATGAAAGTTCCGCGAAGAAACACTCATACCAGGAGCAAACCAAAACAAGAATAAAACCGGAGCAAATTCCGGAAACTGTTAACTCCAGATAATCCGGACAAGGTGTTCGGTTTCCCGCGACTGTTTCCAAAATCCTTGTAACCGCCCCATCTCCGTCGGGTTGCAGGCGGTCACGCACGCTAATGGCTAATGAATGCCGGACAAATTAGCGCGACGCCTTCATTACCACCGTCGTCGCCGCCGCCGAATCGCCGCGCTGACGTCAAACAAACACCGCGTCAGCCTTGATTAAACTTACATAGTGAGCGATTAGTAATATTTATAGAACGCATGTGGCCGCCGAGCAGTCGTACAGCGACTGTAGTTTGACGGTGCCTCGAGCTGACATTGTTGCGAGTTGGAATTAAAAGTTTATTAACGGTTAGGGATAGTTAGGAGTTTTGGCAAAGATTAATGATTTTAAAAAGATCGGTTCAAGGACCGGTTATAAATAGTGGTACCGCTCAGACGATAACAAGCATATTTCTTGTCTAAGATTTTTAAGATGTGATGGGAACTTGTTATCATAAGATAACAAATAAATATAGAAACCAAAACGACAATTCTCAAATATTTGCAACTGGTATGGTATTTGAAAATTCACTAAACCAACAACCTGTTAACAATTCATGATATTCAAATGATAATAGGTATAACACACTTATTTTATTCAATTTTTATATTTTTTTGAGTGTTAGTTTCGCCACTCGACAACCGATGGTGCCACCGTCACACTAGTACCTGGCCAACTTCATTGAATTGCGCTACGCTTCTTATGGTCGTTTCATTTAATCATTTTTCCATATAAAAATTTGACGTGAGTTTTTTACAGTTTTGGTACGTCAAGTAATGCCATCAAGTGCTTTTTATTTCAATTAAAGGAGAGTGACAACGCTGTCAAGTTCCAAAAACAACCTTAAAATATTTTTAAACTGAAGTTTATGGGATCAAACAAAATACATTTAATAGTACTGGCTGTTTTATTTATACAATCAATATTATTAAATATTATGACTAATATTCTGAGCTTTTGACTAAAGTGACTAGCTAGTCTAGACTAAGTGAATTTCATTTGGCAAACGTAGCATTATCTGTCACTACAGGTGGATAATGCCGCCATTTTGTCTATCCATTTAAAATTTTTGTGTTTATAGGTCAAAAGAAGGAAGTATTATTGAATTATTGGTGCCAACTGTTAGTATTTTACTGTAAAGATCGTATGATAATAAATATACAAAGACTAGGCTTGGTTTTAGGATTTTTTCAATCAATGCATGCTACAGTATTTAATTACGACATATCTCGTTAGAGGCACTGGTTGACGTACCCGCTCTGTAAATTTGAAACCAGGAATTTTAATAACATATGAAACGCCATAATAAGCGTAGCGCAATTCAATGAAGTTGGTCATGACTAGTACTACCTTAAAGAACGTCTGACGAGTTTAAGAACACGACGCGAAGTATTATACGTTATATTTATTTTCATTTTGACTTATTTCATAATTTTATGTGTGATTTGACGTAATATCATTAGCATTTGTTATTTACGTCACTATATGGATCTCTTGTTTTATAATTTGTTATGATAAATGGATTTAAAGAACAAAGTGCGGTTACCAGTCGTCAAATCACGGCCCCCAAAGATGTTAGTGGTGGAGGAGCCACAGGGGTAGCTTTTGAAATTATGAAAATTGTTTGTCACCTGTGGGAATCGAACCAGGGTTCTCAGGATCCACAGGCCGATTTCATACCACTGAGCTAGCCACCCCATAAAATTTTAATTTAATTTTAAATTGGTGAAAATGTTTTGTCGGCTGTGGGGATCAAACCAGGGTTCTTTGAATCCACAGGCCGGCTTGATACCACTGAGCTATTACCCCATTTATAATTTTTTATATTACATAGTAATGGACATTTACCGCTTAATTATAATTAGGTTAATTAACAGGATAATTTTGTGTGTGATTTGACGTAATATCATTAGCATTTGTTATTTACGTCACTATATGGATCCCTTGTTTTATAATTTGTTATGATAAATGGATTTAAAGAGCAAAATTATTTTGTTGTTGCTTAGCAACTTTAAAACACGGCGTGTGTAATAGCCGGTTTTATAAACAACAAATTAATTTACTTCCAAAGTAAAGAAAAAGTATGCATTCAAATGACAGTCGAACTTTTGCCAGTAATATTATATATGCCATAAAATAAATAAAATTGAATGAATTGATTAATGTAATTACATTTACTATGAAAGTAAATTTAGTCTGTCCTTTATAAAACCGAATATTAATGTTACGTTTTCGCAGGTATAATAACAAAAATATATTTTAGCAACTTAAATATATAAAACCTCATTTTTTCTTTTCCTGAGTGTCCAATAAATAAAATGCCTGGAAGTGTCTCCTTGGGGCAGTTCGTTGTAACTGCGGATAATAAAATACCACCAGAAAAAACCTATAAATAAATGTGTCAATTTATGTTTGAAGTCTACTAAAAACAGGATCACTTCGCTTTAAAAATAAGATAATTTAAAAAGGTCGAGTGAGTAGAACCAGTTAAGTAAAACCAGTTAGAACGACTGATTAAACAAGGCTTAAAAAAGATCAGTCCGTTCGATGTTTTACATATTACAGGACCGATTAAGGATTGGAACCAGTTGATAGCATTAATGATTAGCGATGTTTAGAGACGAGAAATTAGTAGGTGGGAAATTGTTCACCTGGTGGAGCAATAATAAACATGACAAATTTGTTTGTTTCATCGATTTTATAAACTAAAATAATGCTTGAAGATTTTCTACAAATGTTCATGGTTGTAACTTTTGAATATTCAAAGTTGGTTCATCGTTTAGTTTCTTCACAATGAATTATGTAGTTTTAGTATTACTCTAATTAAAAACTAAAGAAAACATTACAAGCACAGGATTGAATTAAGGGGTTACACTAATGTAACAGTCGAAAAAAAGCGTTTTTTGACTTTTTTTTTTATACAACGAAAGGTTGTAAGAAAATACTATTAAAGTATGTTATTAAGCATATATTGAAATATAAAAAAAATAAAAATCATTACAAATATTTCAAAATGGCGGCGTCCTAAGTCATGTTGAATTTGAGGCGCTCCACGGCATGCAGTGTAGGTGATGCAAATTTTAATTTGGAACAAAATAAAAAATATTCTCTTAATCTACATAATTATAGCCAGAGCTGGGCAGTAGCTAGCTACTTTTGTAGCTTAGCTACTAGCTTAGCTACATTTACCTTAGCTGTAGCTGTAGCTTAGCTAACTGTGAAAAAATATAGCTGTAGCTTGTAGCTAGCTACTTTTTTTTCTATTAGCTTAAAAATAACAACTGAAGCTACTTTTAAAGCTGCTTTTTAAGCAGAAGGTCAACAAAGTACGCATGCGTACAAGCTAAACCAACACAAAATAATGATTTGTTGCCGGATCTAACTGGCTCTAATACGCAAAAATACACAGTAGGTGCCAGATGTTATTTGCTATTTTTGATATTTATGTACATAATAGTAAATTAACAGTTATTATAACAAAAAACTGATCATATGACAATGGCAAATTTAATTATTTCACAAAAAAGTAGCTTTAAAATTTAAC
Source organism: Pterostichus madidus (assembly GCA_911728475.2). Classification (NCBI taxonomy): domain Eukaryota; kingdom Metazoa; phylum Arthropoda; class Insecta; order Coleoptera; family Carabidae; genus Pterostichus; species Pterostichus madidus. The sequence goes on from OU452306.1 coordinate 31,616,722, forward strand.
AGCTACTTTAACGAAAGCTTTTAGCTGTAGCTTAGTTATATTTTACAAAATATAGCTTATAGCTGTAGCTTAGCTACTTTTTTAAAGAATAGCTGTAGCTGTAGCTTAGCTACTTTTTTTAAGTAGCTTGCCCAGCTCTGATTATAGCTAGTGACAAATTTACAGTGGTGTAACCCCTTAAGTTAAAATGAGTTGTCGAGTAATCTCCAATCAAATAGAAATATTTTGAATCAAAAAGTGAAACTGAACATAAATAAAATAAAATAAAATAAATGTATCATCACGCCTTCTACACATTACTGGGTGTGGCACTTTGCCGAAGCAGATCTCGGTAAGTGATATATTTTGTGCATGAAGTGCGGTTACCAGTCGTCAAATCACGGCCCCCAAAGTTGTTAGTGGTGGAGGAGCCACAGGGGTAGCTTTTGAAATTATGAAAATTGTTTGTCGCCTGTGGGAATCGAACAGGGTTCTCAGGATCCACAGGCCGACTTCATACCACTGAGCTAGCCACCCCATAAAATTTTAATTTAATTTTAAATTGTTGAAAATGTTTTGTCGGCTGTGGGGATCAAACCAGGGTTCTTTGGATCCACAGGCCAGCTTGATACCACTGAGCTATTACCCATTTATAATTTTTTTATATTACATAGTAATGGACATTTACCGCTTAATTATAATTATGTTACTTAACAGGATAATTAACCAGTTAACTGAAATTTATAATTTACCGTAGTTAATTATGCATTTTTTATTAGATTCGCGAAGATGTTAATCAAACTTTTATTTTGATACCAAATACAGCATATTTAGCTAGTTATTTACCAATAATTTAAAAAAATACGAACTTGAATTATTGTCTAAGTTGTTCACCTTTCAAATAAAGGTAGTACTAATTAGAGTGCCTACAATGAGAGTGATGACATACGGTAACGGCCGCCATATTTGTGCCAATTTAACATGGATTGTATACGGGCAAAACACGAAAATATTATCTTACGAATGTATTACTTGAATTTAATATATTTTTTATTTATAAATTTCAAGCATAGACATATTTGAAAATTACAAAATATATATAGACTAATGAAATGATAATAAAATCATTATATTTAAATAAAAGTATAATTACTGTCAGAACAGAATTCATGCATAAGATGAAATATTTCATTTAAAATCATTAGTATCAAACTAAAAAAGAGCAATAGTAAATCAAATAAATCAATAAATTTTACATTACCCGAAGAAATACTATTTATTCTATAAAAAATATCTCCTTCGAGTTGTATAAGTCAAACTATAAAGTGGAAGACAATTTTTTACCTGCAATTTTAAGTCTAAATAATATAAATCGTTTTATTATTTTTTAGGTTTAGAAGCTAATAAAATTTTAATAATTCTCTAAAGGAAATATAAATGTCAAATCTAAATAATGACAGCAGCAAAGGTTATGAGTCATTTGACAATTTGATTTCGATTCGATACAATTAATCTAAAAAATGCTTAATTCCTAAATAATAGAGGTACAACTGGCCATTATTGTTTATAAAACTTTACATTATATTTATTTATTGTATAAATTTGGTTTATGTTACTTACCTTAATATTTTATTCAATTACTTATCACAAATTGTGTCCTAATAAACACTACTAAGTATATAAAAACTAACACGTAATAATGAACAGTAAACTAAATTAAACAATTTTAACTAATTATATTTAACAAAAAGTTCCAAACAAACACGAACTCCCTATAGGACGCAAGCTAAAACAGCAACAGATTGGCACAAATATGGCGTAGCCAATGAAAATGAAGACCACTATTGTCATCACTCTCATTGTAGGCACTCTAGTACTAGTGTGATGGCGGCGCCATCGGTTGTCGAGTGGCGAAACTGATGCTCACAAAAATATAAAAATTTAATAAAATAAGTGTTTTATACTTATCATGGTTTGAATATCATGAATTGTTAACAGATTGTTGGTCTAGTGAATTTTCAAATATTATACCACCGTGTGGTGTTGCCATTATAAATTGGGTGGCGCCATCGGTTGTCGAGTGGCGAAACTGATACTCCTTCTGATACAATATACATGGATAGTTCTAGAACATCATACTAGTTTTTCAAATGAAACTGCAAAATTTTAGAGGTACACAAACCAAATATATGCGATTCTGAGTGATGATCGCCATAAGCCCCGTGTATAAGAACTCAACTTTACAAGCGAAAATATTTGTTCACAGACGATGAATGTGTTTCATATTTTAACAGCATGCGTATGACTATCCAATGTTTACGTACGCCAAATTTCATTCAAATCTGAATTTTTTTTTCACGCTAGTACTACCTAAATACAAAATTAGAACATACATAATTGATTTTTTTTTTAAAAAAACAAAAATAAATACTATAATTTAACAAAGTATGGACGTACTTTTCATTTTTACATTTTATTTATCCTTTAAACTTTAATTTATCAATAGAACTATTAAATAGTAAAAAATAAATAATTTTCTATAACCAGGCAGAAAAATTAAATTCTAAAGAGCTAAATAGCGATAATTTTAATTAAAATTAATTAACTGTTCCTATCTGCACGGCTTTTTTTCTGTAAAATATTGAAAACAGATTAAATATAATTATTTTATAATTTAACAAAAAAAAATTTACTAATTTCAGGTTTTGTACAAAATGAAACAAATTTAACACTAACTTGTATCGGCTAAATATCAAAATAGTACCTACTCGGCTTATTTCAAATGTTTATTAATATAACAAAGAACACTGTTCCAGTCCGTAATATTTTTAGTAAACCGGCCCTGACGAAACACCGCACAACGAACTAAATAACTCAATTAAGTGAATGAAACAAACGCTATAATAACATCTTATGCAACCCAACATATAATTTAAGCCCTCCCACTAACTCCTCTTCGTGAGGAACTAAATAACTTTTCCAATGCCTCAAGCTAACATCTTAAACGTCTGACAAAACTAGCGAATTCGCCAATTAAGCATTTAGAGCTAGACTTGCAGTCAGCCCACGCAAAAGTGTGAATGTAACGAGTAACGGATATTTTTTGTGACTCTTTCCGCTAATTCTGGCCGGCGGCCAAGTTGCTAACTGCCTCTCTGAATCTCGCAGCGAACCAGTTCAGCTTTCATCGCGAATATATTAAAGAATCTTCTCGCGAAATCTACGATCACTTAAAATGTAATCGCGCCCAAATGTTCGCAGAAATTATGAGGAGAATTAATTAAAAAGATGTTTTAATAATTTGGAATGTTCTCGGCAAATGATTGTCGCTTCTTTTGTGAGTTTTATGCTCCGGAGCACAAATAAATTTAAGACATTCATTTTATAGATATATTAAAATTGTTTATTACAGTTATTATAAAAAGATGGCCCAGTGGTATCGACTCGGATTTGAGAACCCGGGTGCAATTCGCACAGTTAAAAAACAATTTTCACCACGTTATAATTACCACTGTGACTCCTCCTCTACTATCATCTTTCGGGGCCGCGATTTGACGGCTGGTAACCGGACTTCACGCGGCTTTACGAGGTGTGGCTATTAAATAACGAGACTGATGTTGTTACAGACGAAGTACGCATGCGCCAAACATCAGCGACCGTCAGCTTTTTAGCGTGAAGCTTTCTCTTTCGAATGCAGTACCTGTCGCTTCTGTAAACAAATACGTATAGCCGTAGCATTCGTTCTAATTAGAGTTTTTTGTTTCGCCGAAAAAATGTTAAGTGCAACATTAGAGCAACGAATTGTTGTGAAATTTCACATGAAACTTGGCAAAACTGCTACTGAAACTTATAATTTATTGAAAAAAGTACCCGGATTGTGGAAGGACAAGTCATGGTTTCTCCATCAAAACAATGCGCTGGCTCATTCCGCAATGTCTGTCAAGAGATTTCTAGCCAAGTACAGCATCCCAGTGTTGGACCGTCCACCTTATTTGCCAGATCTTGCACCGTGCGACTTCTATCTGTTTCCTAAGGTGAAATTTGCCTTAATAGCAACAAGATTTGAGCTTTGAAAGAGAAATCGGCACGCGTTCTGAAGGAGCTGACAGAAGAAGACTTCCAGCACTGGTTCGAACAATAGAAGATTCGCATGGAGCATTGTAGGGATAGAGGAGGGGTGTATATTGAAAGTGATAATAAGTAAATAGATATGGAATCAAAATAAAATGTTAAAACAGCATCAGTCTCGTTATTTAATAGCCACACCTCGTATATCATATACCGAGATCTGTTACGGCAAAGTGCCACACCCCATAGGGTAAAAAGCGTAATGATATATTTTAATTTTTTATTATAATAAAAACTCTGTAGTGAGATAACATAGAATTTTCACAACATTTTATTTCAATATTTGAATTCGATGTAGAAATATTAGTATAAAGGTTAAGAGAATAAAAAGACAATTTTTGCTATTATTTGTGGGCGAATACGACCACTCATAATTTAACGTAACCTTGACATTTTAGTAATTATACTAAATACTTATGAAGTTTCATTTCTAAATTTATATTTTTTGGATTTATTTGTGGCAGATAGACAGAAATATTTTTTAGAACAAACATAATTGAACTAAATTATATATTTTATGGGGTAGATGGCTCAATTTATCGAGTCGGCCTGTGGATTTAAGACCCAGGTTGATTCTCAAAGCCGATAAATAATTTTCACCATAATAAAATGACTCCTGTGGTTCTCCCACCACTAACATCTTTGGGGTCCATGATTTGACTACTGGTAATACACAAAAATATATCATTTATCGATATGAGCTGTAACGAAATGTCATACCCAATGATGATAAAAGGTGTTATGATATACACGTATATAAATACATATATATATATATATATATATATATATATATATATATATATATATATATATATATATATATATTGTTTTTATATTTAAAAAAGAAATTACGAGGGTGTCAAAAAATATCTTTAATATGGCAATACAAATTTTTCATCTGATTGAGGATATATTTTATCTGCAAACAAACAGAAACAACGTGCGCAGGTACACCGAGTTTGCGCGCGCACTACACGTCAGCAGAACACAATAAAAATGGTGGCGCACTTATAGACATGCTCCAAAAACTTTCCAACCGGGTGTCTACTTTCTTTATGGATCATAATTTATGTCCTATTTGAGTAAATACAAAAAATATTTAGCATGAAAAACTGCATCCATGAATCAAAATTTATAAATAATCAATCCTCGTCAAACATTCTTATCCTAACACACCACCCTCACTTTAACCACATTCATAGATCCCTCCATAAAAGCTCATCACACTCGAAATCATTGATCACACAACAAACCTTCAATCATATCTATCCAATCACTCCTATTCACATTTCATTCATCTTTATTCGACATACATAACATATGCGCAAAACATCTCAAATTAAGCCTTGTTTCCACCTCTTAACATAGTCTTCGTTTGAGTTTTTCGACATAACCTTGAGAGTTTGTCATATGTGAATACAGCTGAGCGTTTCCAGCTACTGTTTTAACCTTAGTCTTTGTCTTTGTCGCTGCGCATAAACACAAAGTTTGCAGACTTCATACTTTCGACATAGTCTTTCGTCGCTGTTCTGTAAGAAAGAGTTAGCTGCGGTAATGCTATCTCTTGTTATGCTGTCAATTCTATGCCGTATTTATCAAATGTCATTAGGTTTGTGTTGAAAATACGATAAATATAGACAATAGAATAAAAATAGTAACAATTTCAACTGTGAAAAAAATAAAAATTACTAGATTAATACCAACAACAAAACTAACATGTTTAAAAGAAATTATTCGATCGCTTTAATTTTAAAATCTATTTCTTTTCTTTGATTTTATAAGTATAATTGCAATTTAATCATATTTTAATAATATAAAAATCAATTTTGAAATTTATATTACTATATTTCAAATATTCTGGTTTGTTCACCACAAAAATGTCTCAATTTTTTCAAATTGTTTTGGAATTGTATAATTTAATTATACTAGTGCTTAATTTTAATAGTAATTACTATTAATAATAATAATAATAATAGCCTTTTATTAACAAATACTATACATAATTTGAGTATTTAAAAATTTTCCTAATTCCATATATATATTTACATTTTAATTTAGTTATTCTAATTCTAGTTTGTTAATTTAAACGATCCAATTTTGGACTGAGGCCTCCTCCAAATGTTTCCATATTTTTCTGTGTCTTGCGCCATACCGAAGATGGGAAGAAGATTTACGAAGATTTACGAAACACAGTTGGAATAGTAATTACTATTCCTTATTAATAATTTTATATAATTTTTAAAGTATTCCAAATAGTTTTATACAATTATTTTCTCATTTAAGTGAACAAACCTTTACTGGAATATTGAATTAAGGTTATGTTTATGTTAAGAGCTGGAAATGGCTGGAATGTTTCCGACATAAACAGAAACAAAAAAACAAAGACTAAAACAGAGACTATGTTAAGATGTCGAAACGTAGCTTAACTCACGTTTACTCCTAACAACGAACTTAATAACGAATCTAACAACGAATCTGTATGGATTAGAAAAAACGAAAGCAAATAGACTGCACTTGTATTTTTAAAAAATCCACACACTGCAGTAACTGAAAATAAAACAAAAAATAAAAATAAAAGAAAAGAGTATCGTCCTGCGCTTGTTTTTTAAATAATATATTCATGAAATGTGAGTTTCTAGAATTCAAAACTGAATCATTAAAAGGAGTATTGAATAATGTACCAATCAGATTGCGGTTGCTATAGTAACGTCTTTATTCAATACTTATTAAGTCAATCAGATTGCAGTTGCTATAATAACGCCAGCTTACTGATCATTATTATTGTTATTGTCACATTTCTTAGAAACTACTTAAGGTAGTACTAGTGTGACGGTGGCGCCATCGGTTGTCGAGTGGCGAAACTGACGCTCAAAAAATATAAAAATTGAATAAAATAAGTGCTTTATAGCTATTATGATTTGAATATCATGAATTGTTAATATGTTGTTGGTCTAGTGAATTTTCAAATACCGTACCACCGTGTGGTGTTGCCATTATAAATTGGGATTCTTAATTTTTCGTTAAAAACAATGCTTTGCATGGCTATATATCCATTACTAAACGATAAAAAACTTCCTCCTTCTGATACAATATACATGGATAGTTCTAGAACATCATACTAGTTTTTCAAATGAAACTGCAAAATTTTAGAGGTACACAAACCAAATATGTGCGATTCTGAGTGATGATCGCCATAAGCCCCGTGTATAAGAACTCAACTTTACAAGCGAATATATTTGTTCACAGACGATGAATATATTTTATATTTTAATAGGATGCGTATGACTATCCAATGTTTACGTGCGCCAAATTTCATTCAGAACTGCAAAATTTTTTTTCACGCTAGTACTACCTTAAGTTTGATGTTTATCATCAATTTATTATTTTCTGTTTAATAAGCAAAAGTTTTAGGACTTCTGCGTATTTGACTTACGCAGGTATAACCCCATGTTTTAGCATAATGAATGTAAATTGGCAAGATTTATGATATATTCTCGTCATTATCCTTTGAAAGAGGTCTGATAAATAAGGATAATTTTTTAAGGATGGAAACATTTTTCTTTGACAAATTCACAAATATGTTTCCTCCCTACAAGCTTTATATTCCTGTTTTTCGAGGGCGTAATTTATTCTCAGTAGGCAACCGGAATGAGAATCGTAAAAAAAAGAATTCTGGAATATATTTCTTTATAAAGTTTCACAACCTGCGATAAATTTTACCTTAAATATTGATGGTATTATAATCATTTCATGAACTGGAAAGAAGCCAAACTAGTATCGTAATTTGCTTTCTTATTCTTTGCTACGCCAACGAAATGTTTTTACAAGAAATGTAATACAATATAATCTAATTAAAGAAATTATTAAATTTGTTAACAACAAAAATATCGTAAGATATTATTATTATTTTCATTTATTCAATATTTATAATAAATGTTCTATATAAATAATAAATGATCAGTAATATATGAGATAGTACATTTATTATTGGAAAAATAATATTTGTTACTAAGCGGATTCCATTTGCCATTTGGATTAGATCTAGCTTACATTTACTGAACCAGATCATTTATTTATTTCGTTGAATTCGCCGACATTATTTCAGGTGCTAGAATTACTGATTCTAATTTATTTTGAAGTAATTTACCCCAATAAGTGCATAAGTTTGCTTAATTCAATTCATTTAGTCATGTTGTCTAATTTATCTGAACGGATTTAAATGAACCAAATGGCAAATGGAATACAGCCATTAATAGTTATTTGTTTAACCTAAAAGAAATATGTTTCCTGCAATGCTTGGATATCAGCCCTAGCTTGCAACACGCCATAAGCGCTAAATTTATTTGCACACGACATGAGCCTAGATAATTCTTCAGCAACTATTTCAACAACTTCAGTTAATATTTTTTCTACTAAGGCTGGGGATACACTATGAACTTCTGTATGAACACCTATTAAATTATTTATGCATTCTTTGGCATAAGGCTTAACATCAGTGGGCTTTATATTCGTGTCCCAGTCAAAACGACCTAAATACATACTGGGTTCAATTGTACCCACTAAAGGATCACTTTTCTGTTCGAGATACGTATCTAATATTGACTTGTCTAAAGTACTTAACGATACTTTCATATTTTCTAATGGTGCAGTTGGAACTGGGTACCCGTTTTTCGTAAACAGCTCTGGAATCTTTGGTAGTATGACATTACTGGTAAAATGACAGTTTGATAGCATGGTAAGTAATCGTTGTTCCCAAATAGGCATTGAGTTTGATTTTTCAGAACCTCTGTACAAAACTGGACTACCAATTAATTGAGAAACAGCATTCGAATGATCCTCGTCATCATGGCATTTATTTTGATACGCCAAATTATTTAAGGTATTACAAAAACATTGTAATAAAACATTGACTTGCTTTTCTAATTCTCGTTGTGCAACGGGAGTTTCAAATAACGGCCCTTCTCTCTGTTCGCTTACTAGTATGGATTCTCTTACAAGTTGCACTACTTCTTGAATGATTTTCTCAAATTTAAGTGGAAGCTGTGTAATTCCACTATGTCCACTTGAAAATACTATTTTCCAAGATTCTTCTTTCTCTAGTGATTTAATCTGTTCGATAGCTTGTTTGAATAGTACGGTCATGCAGTGTAAACGTAAATCTAATATTAACGCGGATATTATATCTAGCGCCTCGCTAGGTAAATCTAATCGTATGAAGATGGTATACGTAGAACGAACGTATCGTCAGTTGTAACGGGGTTATCGCCAATTGAGGGCCCTCCTGGTACCAGATTAACTATAAGAGGAGAAAATTTAGGAACTACCCCTAAAAGAAATATGTATTATTTCCTCCGCCCAAAACCTACAAGGGCAGTAATCACGCAAGGGAGGAAATGACACTTTACACCTAGAGGTATACATATGATTTTGCCTATGTACGACCATTATTTCATCTTATTTAAATAAATTTAATAGTTATTTATGTTATAATTCCGGTAAAAAAAATTAACGGACGTATGACGTACAACGTTTATTTCATACTGTGTCGCATATAATAATTATTAGTATATTACGAACCATGAACTGTAAGTAACAGTTTTCTGGTCAAAAATGCATTAAACATTTGCGACCTACCAAAATTACTTATAGTTCGAGGTTAGTAAACTATTTTTTACAATATTTACACAAATAGAAGGAAAAGAAAAATAGATTTCAAAATTAGCTGCTGTCAAATTGTTGTCAAAATAAAGAGGACCTTGATATATAATATTTACTTACTGTCCACGGTGGATAGTAAGTAAATATTATAGTCCTGATGTAACCACTGTGCCGTTTGTTGATGACCTGAGAAGTTGATGCAAACGTGCTGTAAAAACCTCTGTGGAATTATGAGACATGTGATGGAAATTTTTTTCCTATTTTTCTTATTTATTAAGACTCAATTCCACTTCGCAATAGACATTTTGTCTTTTGTTTTATTTCAATAGCTGTCAAGCAGTTTGCGATTTTGTCGGTAGATGGCACCACGAGTAGCTTCATAGCTCTCATGTCATGTTACTGTTGTAGATAGGTTAACATCAGTCAGTTCAGCTAAGTCGGTATCACAATCCACTAGTTCCTAGTTGATCTAGTTGGATATATGATCGCACCATACTGGTGAGTCCGGAATGACGAAACGCGTCTATGGTTAAAGCTGAACTGACCAGCCGTTTGTTGATGACCTGAGAAGTTGATGCAAACGTGCTGTAAAGCCTCTGTGGAATTATGAGACAAGTGATGGAAATTTTTTTCCTATTTTTCTTATTTATTATTTTCAGTACTAGAATTACTGATTCTAATTTACTTTGAAGCAATTCACTCCAATAAATGCATCAGTTTGCTTAATTCAGTTAATTTAGTCATGTTGTCTTATTTATCTGAACTGATTTAAATGAACCAAGTGGCAAATGGAATATAGCTTTTGTCATTAATAGGTAACTTACAGTACAAGTATTGTAAAAACATTATTTTCATACCCTAACCTTGAAAGTGACATCTTAAAATAATTATGTCAAAAACTGTTTATTACATAGCAATCTCACAATACAATACCGTAATATATCATTTTGATATCTAATACCCTAATGTCTCACTTTCTGCACTGAAATAACTACTGTAAACATGGAAATAATTTTTTTTTGCTCATTGTAATAGTCTTGTAAAATGGTGGTTCTTTGCCAATTTAATCAACTTCGTAGCTCTTATAGTTCTCGAGATAGCAATTAAATGGAACACCCTGTATATATTAATTTTATATTTCTAAATGTACGTTTCGAGTGTACCTACTAATGACAGAGCTGGGCAAGCTACTTAAAAAAAGTAGATAAGCTACAGCTACAGCTATTGTTTAAAAAACAGCTACAGCTACAGCTATAAGTTACATTTTGTAAAATATAGCCAAGCTACAGTTAAAAGCTTTCATTAAAGTAGCTGTTAAATTTTCAATTATTGTGAGTTATTAAATTTGCCATTGTCATATAATCAGTTGATCAGTCTATTGTTATAATGACTGGTTAATAAATATAAAAAATCGCAAATGGACAAATGTACTGTTAATTTTTGATGCTATAATTCTTATTTATATCGGAATAAATTAACAGTCACATTAACAGCAGACTCCTAAACAGTCAATGTTTAGTTCATCTAATATTTAATACAAAAGTATGATAGGTTAAGAACAAGTAAAAATTAAATATGTTAATAGATTTTAAACTATATAATAACTTGTTATCCTACAGTTATAGAAAACAATAAAGAAGGTACAAATCAAATATAAAACAAAAATTAATAGGTATTTCTTAATGAACAGTGGTAGCTTTAAGCTACAAAAAGTAGCTTTGGGCTACAAAAAGTAGCTTTAAAAGTAGTTTCAATTGTTATAACAATATTTTTAAGTTAATAGAAAAAAAAATATAGCTCGCTACAAGCTACAGCTATATTTTTTCACATTTAGCTAAGCTACAGCTACAGCTAAGGTAGACGTAGCTAAGCTAGTAGCTAACTACTGCCCAGCTCTGACTAATGACGATGACTGTATGGCAGTCGAAATTTATATTTAGTTTAATAAAACTTTCCTAGTGAAGAAAATAATATTATGTTGATATAAAACTGTCAAATAAATTAACTCTTTTTTAATACTCTATTATATTTGTGTCTAATGTAAAAATCTATTATTATAAATGGAGAAAATTAATATTTCGCAGCGTATACAAACTTTGACATTTAAATCGCGTGAAATGCAAAATCTGCGTGTTCGACAGAAAATAACGAATCGATACCATAATGAAAGAGGGTAAATGTCTGCAATTTTGTAGAATTCTAGCACAGGGTTAAATTAACGCTACAGCAGCAACGTTTGATGAAATCGCTCGGTTGAGATTACCATCAAAATTAATTAACATTTTTGCCTGTCTGTTGAAAATAACACTGAATTATTCATCTATGACTCATTTAATTATCTATTACCCTCAAAATTAATTAGGCGATTATTTCATATCACATAAATACAAAATACGTTGTTATCTAGTTTTACGTCATGTGGTAGGCTTGACACTTACGTCAATTGTTACCATGATAACAAATGAAATACAATGTAGTTTCCTTGAGAAATATGAAAAACGTTAACGACAAAAACAAAATTTGTTATACATCGAAGGAATGTTTTCATAAACAAATTCAATAATGTGCCATTCGAGTTTGCCTATTAGGTTTTTTAACTGCTAAGGGATGGCGTTGATCACGATATGTGAAACTTGAGACAAAGGTAGACGTTCTGTTGATCTCCATAAGGTTATCGTTGCTATCACTCATATTTTTATGCCCAATCGAATCGAAATTCATGTGTTTTATCCCTAAGCGAGCTTAAACACTTCTTTTTGGCCTTAGGGCCATAAAAAAAATAATTCCTATGGATACATAAATAAAATGACAATTTTTGTTTATTGTGAATACTTAATTCTGCAAAATGTCATTTTGACATTACGTAAATAAAAAATAAATATATCATCACGCCTTCTACACATTGCTGGGTGTGGCACTCTGCTGAAGCAGATCTCGGTAAGTGATATATTTTGCGCGTGAAGTGCGGTTACCAATCGTCAAATCACGGCCCCAAAGATGTTAGTGATGGAGGAGCCACAGGGGTAGTTTTTTAAATTATGAAAATTGTTTGTCGCCTGTGGGAATCGAACCAGGGTTTTCAGGATCCACAGGCCGACTTCGTACCACTGAGCTAGCCACCGCATATAGGTAACCTATGTATATATTTCAATCTTTTGAACATATAATGAAATGTTACTTTGTTGTGCATAAAATATTGTATGTACCACGGGTGAAATTAGCGTTTTTGACCCTGAGTATGTTATTAATCCTCGGCGCTTTACGCCTCGTGCTAATAATCATGCCGAGTCCCAGAAACGCTTGTTTTCACCCTTAATACATAAATAACTATTATGCACAAGTGGACCGAAATTCATGTGTTTTAGCCCTAAAAAGTGGGCTTAAAACACTTCTTTTGGCCCTTGGCAATAAAAAAATTATTCCTGTGGATACATAAATAAAATGACCATTTTTTCTTATTGTGAATACTTGATTCTGCTAAATGTCATTTTGACATATAACCTATGTACATATTTTAATCTTTTGAACATATAATTATATGTTATTTTGTTGTGCATAAAATATTGTATGTATAATGGATGAAATTAGCATTTCTGACCCTGAGCGTGTTATTAGCCCTCGGAGTTTTGCGTCTCGTGCTAATAATCATACCGCGGGCCAGAAATGCCTGTTTTCACTCTTGATGCATAAATAACTATTTTTTTTCTTTTATTTTGAGTTTGTTAGTTGTTTTTTTATTTATTTATTTATTTATTTATTTATTACTTTAAATACAAAATATGATGGGGAAATGGCTCAGTGGTATCAAGTCGGCCTACGGATCCAAAGAACCCTGGATCGACCCCGACAGCAGACAAACATTTTCACTAATTTAAAATTACCCCTATGGCGCCCCCACCACTAACATCTTTGGGGGCCGTGATTTGACGGCTGGTAACCGCACTTCACGCGCCTAAATATATCATTTACCGAGATCTGCTTCAGCAGAGTGCCACACACAGTAATGGGTAAAAAGGCGTGATGATATATTTATTTTATTTTATTCAAATACAAAATAGTTATGTGCTGTCGTTAGTTGTAGTTTTAGTATTAGTATCATTTATCATTTAACTTTTAGATTCAAGTATAAAAATATATAGTTTTTCTTTTAATAGTGCAGTTTTTTATTAGTAGAAATTAATTATTTTATTAAAATATTAGTTAATTATAGTTTTATTCGCATCTTTATTGTAAATATTAGTTCTATTGTCATTCATTTTTATTTATTTTTTAAGTAGTAAACTGTACCTTTATCGTAGTTCCAACTTTCGCCACTAGAAGCGCATTCTTATTTAAGATTCCAATACATATTAGTTTCCATTAAATACATAATTTACGTACAAATTGGTGTTTAAAATAAAAATAAATGATCATTAGCATACATTTTCTATTCAGTATTTTTCATAAATGGTCATTCGATTGATTCATCAAGATAAATTACCATTTAACAAAATTCTAATGACATTTGAATAAAAACCGGCGTGCAGGTGGCACCGCACCTGGCATGAGATAAAGGATTCAGGGTTTGAAACCCGACGCTGTTAAAATTTCTCTCTGAAAACCTTGATTAAAATGAAGATTAAAGGTAAACATTTTTCGCAAAACTCGTCCTGTAAGTACTCAGGAAAATCAAAATGCTCGCTTCACAAAAACAACTAGTTACCGAGGCTTAAGTTACATAAATTTTAATTGGATTAACATTTTAATAAGGAAATTCTAGTGTACTCTTTTGCCAATCAAACTAATACTGAACAAATAATTTTATCTCATTTCACTATTTTATTTACATAAACATACTTGATGATATTTATTTTACTAAATCAGTTTGCTGATTTCGTTAGATAATAATTTTACCGATTTCTCTACTCAAAAATAATTTTATCGCGCTACTTGTAACTATGTATTTCATCCATAGCTACGAGATATGTAAGTGGCCTATAATAGGCGTATTCCATTTGATCAGATCTAACTTACAATTTACTGAACCATATCACTTATTTATTTTGTTCGATTACTAAATACTATTTTGTAGTTTTAGTCTTAATGAAACAAATAACTATTTTAAATATAGTGTAACAAAACGGATAATTCAGAATTTCGTCTTGTTAATAAATTATGATATTTCACTATCAACTCAGCTTCGAAAGATACAGACTAATTAAGCGTTATCTTAAGTATCTTTCTAAAGTTGACTTGACAGAGTTTATTCTGTTTATCAAATTTATTAGTGCATATGTTATAATAACTTCAGTATTCCGTAGATCATTATTTATCAAGTTTATAGCTTTTTTGAATTGTCGCGTCTGGTTATACGGGATGTGATGACATATCTGGGTAAATTATAGCTAAGCGAGGGGTCGGATAGATTTAACCCCGTCTGGGTTTTTTATGTAAACGCATATGTGGGAACCGCTATCTCGACCAACGCGACGATACCATCCCTTACTCTTTGTCATAACATCTCATGGAATACAACAACGATTAGTTAGTGGTAGTTTAGCATCGGACGAGACAAGTTTGGCTCTCGTCTTTTGAGCAAGATGTAGGTCTTGCCATGTATTTTGTAACTTAAGTAACTAAGATTAGTTTAATCATACGTTGTCGTTGTTGTTGTTTCCATTGCCGGATAATTTGCTTAATTTCTATATTAATTGTAACTTTTGTATTTTTATAATGTATACTTTCTTTTATGTTTTAAATATATATTTTTACTAGAAGTTTGTCTTATTTCGCGTTTTATTTAATCGTGTATTAAATCGCGTTATATTTCGTCTTGATTTAAATTTAATTCGTCTTTAACCCTTTCGCTGCTCTGGACGTATATATACGTTTATCGTTTGCTTGCTATGAACGTACATGTACGTTTCAATAAATAAAAATATTTATATCGACAAACTTCTGCGGTCGTATTTATGCGAGTAATGACTAGGTTCTCACTAACTAATTGAGCATAGATTCAGTCGGACTTTGTGTGTTGTTTCGTATGGAACTGTACATTGTAATATAAATCTTATGTGTATATTTTCGAGAAAGAATGGCTGGTCTATTTCGTGATTTTATATCTCTTATTCCACCCACAAAAAAGAAGAAAACAGCACAAATTTTTATTATTTTATTTGTTGTACATTACGTACGGTGAACTGCTATGAACGTATATATATATATATACGGAACACAGTAGAAAATTGCGCACACAGCGAAGGGCTGTATAAAACAAATGCGCAGTTAAAGGGTTAACAATTGTTTTATACGCGTAACAGTCGGCTCTTTCGCAGTCCTGTTTCAATAGAAATAAAATAAATATTTGAATCGTGCCTTTTCACCCATTACTGGATGTGATACTCTGTCGTAGCCGATCGCACAAAGAGTGGTTATCAGCCGTCAAATCACACGGCCTCCAAAGATGTTATTGGAAGGAGAACCACTGAGACAATTTTTAAATGTGATGAAAATTATTTGACAGCTTTGGGAATCGAACTCAGGTTCTATAATCCACAATCCGACGTGTTAGAACTAAGCTATCTACCCCAAGAGATCTATTATTCGATAGTACATATTTTAAACAGAATAAAGAACTGAATTAACAAAATGGTCTTGCTTTCCGCAATTTTATTAATATAATAACAAAAACGCTTAGAAATTGAGTAACTGTAGGACAGTTCAATTAGACAAATTGATTCAGAATTTAAAGTTGAAATGTGCATTTTGTAATCTAAACGTTCGTAAAGTTTAATTAAATTCTGAGCGGAATCGGATGGTAGTTCCATCTTCATTACTTAAGAGTCCAGATTTCTAAATTTTCAGATTGGGACTCTGCTCGTTGCTCTGATGAAACGAAAAACAAATAAAAAGCGTTGGAAGTCAGACATGTCGACACCACTGTGCACTACAATTTATCTCTTTTTTGCCGAAACTCTAAATGCACAAGACTATCAGGATCGGATCCAGATATTTTTAATTATTCTTCATTAATAATTATTCGTATCACTAGGCCAGAAACTATACTTTTACGAGTGCAAGCATATTTTGACAAGCCGGGCCGAAGACAAGGCTTGCAAATTGCGAATATTGGCAAAACAGTTTCTGGACGTATGATACACATGATTTTTCGAATCAATTTAAAAGTTATTTGTATGAATAGGCTGAAAATTGTATTTTTGCGACTGCGAGCATATTTTGACAGACCGAGCCGAAGACGAGGCTTACATATTGGCAACACAGTTTTTAGACGCGTGATACACTAGATTTTTCGTAAAAACATAGTTTCCGAACGATTATGGGATATATATAACTATCTTGGACCCGAAAAAGTGGTTTTTTAAGTGCCGAAAAAGGCTTGTTACGTGCAAGTGCGGAATTTAACGCACGAGGCTTGCCAAGTGCGGAAATCTGCACGAGCACGTAACATTTTTCGGCACGTGTTATCAACAACATTTTTCCTACAACTGCGCGATTTAGAAAATCACTAAAATATTGTCCAAATTTATAAAATCTTAATGACATTCACGTGAACGATGTTTTACGGCGTTGCTATGGTTTGTTTGTGGATTGCTTGCACATTGTTCTACGTTATTTAAAAATATTTCACTAATTTCAAGACAAATTCTTCAAAATCTTCTAGATTGGAATACTACAGTGAGTGATTCTTCTTTATCATAAACACCTCCAAAAATAATTGAAGCCCCAGATCCCCTCCGAAATTGTTGTCAATACTATTACTATTAATAATATGAACAGGTACGGAAGAAATTCTTTAGACAGTACAAAAGTTTCCACTTCACCTTATGTCAATATAAGCAACTGTAACAACTGTGTTAATACGAGTAATATAAACAAACAATAAATATTATGTATTTCACTTACTCTTAAAATAAAACCATTTATCGATATATTTTACTTTGTTCGGTTCTTTTTATTAATTGTGTACAGATTAGATATACTGCAATTTAAGGTTATGTTTATAAACGTCAAAATATACTACTACATATTTACTAGCGCTGGCTCATTTCATCTTCTTCTTCCATAAGCGTCTGTGGTCAAAATATGAATTCAAATCGCTCTCAATACAACTTTTTTTTACAGTTGCGTAATAATTACTTTCCGCACTAGTGTTTCTTTGCTTACAAAAACGCACTTAATACAAAAATAACTATTTTTTGACACAATGATATTGAGTCGATCTATGGATATAAGAACCTTGGTTTAATTCCCACAGCCGACAAACAATTTTCACCATATTAAAATTACCTCTGTGGCTCTATTAACATCTTTGGGAGGCCGTAATTTGACGGCTGGTAGCCGCACTTATTTAGATCTTCTACAACAAAGTACCGCACCCAGTAATGAGAAAAAGGCGTGATGATATATTTATTTTACTTTAATTACTGAAAATGGTGATTTATTGTTGCGAGAAAAAGGTGAAAATAGTAAGGAAGTGGTTGTAATTTTTTTTTCAAGTGCTTTGACCCTTGGGGCCTAGAGAGCGTGAAGGTGACCAAGAAAAAATCCAATCGGTGCGGCACGCAAACAAAACACGCTAGATCCGCAGAACCCCACGTCACGTTATATTTCCACATTCAACGTTTTACTTTTAAATGTGGAGCGAAATTTGAAGGAAAAGTCTAGGCCAGCGGTTCTTAACTTTTGGCAAAGCGGATATTTTCCAAATATTTTTATCGGCTGAAATATTTTACTAATTTTTAAATAAGGACCGATAAAATAAAATTATATATTTATGTGCGTGAAGTGCGGTTACCAACCGTCAAATCACGATTCCCAAAGATGTGGGGAGCCACAGGGATAATTTTAATTTGGTGAAAAATGTTTGTCGGCTGTGGGGATTGAACCAGGATTTTCAGGATTCCCAAGCCGACTCGATGCCACTGAGCCATTACCTCAGATCAAGTCTTGATAAATACAGGTAAAATAAATAATATATTATCACGCCTTCCTCTCATTACTGGATATGGCACTCTGCCATAGCAGTTACCAGCTGTCAAATCACAATCTTCAAAGATGTTAGTAGAGGAGAAGCCACAGGAGTCCTTTAATGAGGTGAATGTCATTATTATACTGAGAATAGAGCTCTAGTGATTAATTTCGGGAACAATCTCTATAGGTGCTTTTGTTTATGACAAGTGACAGGTAGTTCTCAAATGTTTATTTAAATCTGTCAACACATCATGTGTGAAAAAAATCGATTCAAATTTTGGAAACAACTTCCAAGTATACTTCAATAAGTAATCAATCGATTTGGACCCAGTTCAAAATCTTTTAAGTTGAATGAATCGACCTCAACAGCTAAGTCAAAAAATAATCTAATGAAATATAACTCATGAGTTGGATAAATTAGAAAATAATTCTCCAGTATCTTTCTCAAACCTGTTGCCATTTGGCAATAGCCACTCAAGCCCTACGGGCTTTCGTCACTATTGCATAGCAACAAGTTTTCGAAAGATCTATCAAATTATTTTCAATTTATTCTCACTCTCTTGTTATATTATTACTGAAAATTATTTATCGGCAGTCCGACTCGATACCACTAATCTACCTACCCCATAATTTTTACTACATAGAGACCAACATAAAAATAATATTTCGCCAGCAAGTGTTAAGGTGGTTCTATCATGACAGTCTCATACAAAAGTATAGGTAACCTAAAAAGTTTATAAAAATAATTATTACATTTTTGTATGGTATAGGTTAACAGAATTAACAGTTCGCTGCAAATATCGTATAATTAACAATAACATTGAATATGTTAAATAAAACTATTTATGAAATGCAGTAACATAACAAAATTTTTGGAAGTGAATGTTTCATGCCAACCAATAGCAGTGTAAGATTTTACACAGCAGAAGCTATCACAACAAGGCGAGAACCACAAGCAGCATGATATTACCAGTCGGTACGAACCGTAACTGTATTATCGATACATCATGTTGACAGTTCATAAGAAAAATGAGAAAAATGCACCAAAGCAATTATTATCAACCGTAACAACAAATAAATAAATATAAAATGCTCCAATATTTTTTTTTGTATTAAAATTAATATATTTTACTGACCGAAATAATAACTTTCATAGTTCTTGCTTTGTCATTCGTGCGACCATCTCTGTCTACCTGTGCAACGTTGCCAAGCATTTCTGACAGTTTTATTGAAAATCATAGAATATCCAACTTTCATCGCCAATTTCTTTGAAACTAATCCGGTAAGGCATGGATTTTTTATTTCTTATACATTTATCTTTACATGATGTACTGTGTGTTAGTTTTTTGTTAAAAAATAACTACAATATATGTATTTATTACACAGTAAGCTGCCTCGCGAGGTACAGTTCCTATAACGCCAATGCATTTTTGGTCAACTTTAACTTTACATTACTCAGCTCAACAACGGTAAACTTTAAAAAAAAAATTGCATATAGTGTAGAAACACATGAAAAATAACATATTTACATTTCATTAAAATCCGGGTTAAATGCTTCCATGATAGTACCACCTTAAAATACCACTATCTGCTACGATATCGAAAAATATGTAAAAATAATAATTACAGAAGACAATTAAAATTTGAGGTATCTTTAAGTTTCGCGGATCCACTGAATCCTTTCACGGACCTGCAGAGTTCCGCGGATCCCCGGTTAAGAATCCCTGGTCTAGGCGATAAGAATTAAAACGCATTAAATTTCTGCGATCGATTCTTCGTGGCGTCAAATCAGTTTAGCACCTACATTTCACGTACCAAGCTCGGTGCTGGGACCACGGTGTAGGTTTTGGAATGTACCCAACAAACGACAAAAGATCCGACGTTCAATAGCTTACCGAGCATTTTACACTAGCGCAGTGATGGCGGCGGGGAAGGGAAAATGGGGCCATTAGTCCAATTAAGAAGCTGATTGTATTTTAGGCAGAATTTAGCTGCTATTACCACGCACATCAAGACGATTTTATGAAAATTAATCCGAAAGATTCAGTTCTTAAAATATACATAATTAATTAAAATATTAATTAATTCACGGATAACCGGATTGCATAAAATAAATATATCGCCGTTTTAGCCATTTCTAGTAATGGTGTGTAGCAAATCCGCATATAAACATAATAGTATATTTTTCTGAAACCGACAAGAAAGTGCCTTCTTTCCTGACCAACTTTAGTATGGAAAGTAGGTTTTTACTAAAGCAGTCAAGTAAAGTACGTATCCAAGGCTACAACAAAAATAATAGTCTGGTAAAGTACAAAACAGTCTGGTAATAGTATATTACATAATAAGTCCGGAAAGTTATATTTTACTTGACGAAGCGATTATTTGAAATTTTTTGTTTGTTTTAACCTTGGATATGTAGTCTGCTGTACAATACAATTCATATAAAAACTGTAAACATTTTGAATTATTTATTATTAATTATTGATTTTAAACGGTTTCTGAAAATATAGTATACGTTAGGAAAGTGTTTTTACTTGACTCAGCGGATTAAAATACTCGACCTGTGGCCTCGTATTTCACACAACTGCTTCGTCAAGTAATACATCACTTTCCTGATTTATTATGCAAATGTTTTTACGCTGTTACCAGCTGTCAAAGTAGGGCCACTAAAAATGCTAGTGAAGAAGTACGACATAAGAGTCATTTTTATGTTTGCTTTTTTTATCACAGTACGTTTACGTTACTATGAAGCTATTGCGCATATAAATCGATAAATGTTAACATCAACATGCTCATATTTTATCCCAGAGAATATCTAGTAGTTTTACAATTGCTCTATTTGTTAGATTATTGTTTTTATTATTTGAAAAATATGAAAGACATTCATCGTCTGTGAACAAATATATTCGCTTGTAAAGTTGAGTTCTTATACACGAGGCTTATGGCGATCATCACTCAGAATCGCACATATTTGGTTTGTGTACCTCTAAAATTTTGCAGTTTCATTTGAAAAACTAGTACGATGTTCTAGAACTATCCATGTATATTGTATCAGAAGGAGAAAGGTTTTTATCGTTTAGTAATGGATATATAGCCATGCAAAGCCTTGTTTTTAACGAAAAATTAAGAATCCCAATTTATAATGGCAACACCACACGGTGGTATGGTATTTGAAAATTTACTAGACCAACAACCTGTTAACAATTCATGATATTTACATCATAATAGGTATAAAACACTTATTTTATTCAATTTTTATATTTTTTTGAGCGTCAATTTCGCCACTCGACAACCGATGGCGCCACCGTCACACTAGTACTTCCTAACAAGTAAAATCATAATTTCGTAATTTCCTGCTTCCCTAATTATTTTAAGCAAGCAAGCTTCAAATAAAAGTTTTAGGGCATCAAATTCTTCATCTAAACCATTAACCAAAATTCATTTTACATGCTGTGTAACGACACAAATTCGATTTAAAAATGACTAAAATTGCCTCAATACTATCGATAGCCATGGAATTAAAATAAAATTAATCAAATATTTGACGTTTCATATGTCGAAACTGCCAAAATAATTTATTCATTATTTCATTTATTTTGACAGATAAAAGTCAAACATTTGTTTAATTTTGTTTCAATTCCATGGTTATCAATAGTTTTAAGGCAATTTTCGTCATTTTCAGATCTAATTTGTGACGTTAAAAAGCATTCAAAATTAATTTCGTTGGTTTAGATGCAGAATTTTATGCTCTAAAACTTTTATTTGAAGCTTTTTTGTTTAAAACAATTAGGGAAGCAAGAAATTACAAAATTATGATTTTACATGTTAAAATATTATGTTCGACAGTCCCAGTCACCATCCTTATATGTAATACAGAGTAGATCCGAGATCGAACCTGGGATCTCTAAAGCAATAAACCATAGCTTTATTACGGTCAGCTATTCCGGGAATCGCAAATAAAAAATGCATACTACAAGAAAACGAACTCTCCTGAAGAACAGAATAAAATCCCTCAAAAGAAGTACATTATAAATAAAAAATGATTACCAGAGAAGAAGCAGATCCCAAGAAATCTAGTTTGTGTTGGAAATGATCACCTCGCTACAAATTGATGTATTTGTTCGTCGAAAGCATAGCAACCCTTGATTAGCCCCTTTTATGCTACATGATAAATAATTTCCCGCGAATGGATACTCCATCAGAAATTATAACGCAATTAAGGCTGAAATTCGTGAGACGAGCTCTGAAGATGAGGGTTGAAATCAGTGCTAATATATTCCGTAGTTGAGGCGTGCCAGCCTGGTATAAACATGCGTAGCACCCCCTGAGCGGTGCGTGGCTCGCATCGATCGCTCCGCCGAACAAAGTTGCCACCAGAGGAAGCACAAACGCACAGCTTATGAAATAAACCGCCAAGCGAGAAACCAAGCATACAACTTTTTTAAAATACCTCATTAGTTTTAACATGTTTAGATAAATTAAATTAAATTTCTGTTTGTTTCTTATCGTAACACGCGAGAACAGTTTGATCGATATTCATGAAATTTGTAGTATATTCCAAAAATAAACCACCGTTACTTTTTAACCATAGTTTCGGAACCACTGCAGAGCTGGGCAGTAGCTAGCTACTTTTGTAGCTTAGCTACGTTTACCTTAGCTGTAGCTGTAGCTAAATGTGAAAAAATATAACTGTAGCTTGTAGCGAGTTATATTTTTTTTTATTAGCTTAAAAATATTGTTATAACAACTGAAGTTACTTTTAAAGCTACTTTTTGTAGCTTAAAGCTACTTTTTGTAGCCAAAAGCTACTTTTTGTAGCCCAAAGCTACTTTTTGTAGCTTAAAGCTAGAACTGTTCATTAAGAAATACCTATTTATTTTTGTTTTGTATTTGAATTCTTTATTGTTTTCTATAACCGTAGATAACAAGTTATTATATAGTGTAAAATCTATTAACATATTTAATTTTTCACTTGTTCTTACCCTATCCTACTTGTTGTAACCTGGTAGCTTGGCTACAACAATAATTAGTTTAATATTTATTTTTAATCGGAGATAGAGGATAAGAGCAGGATCTAAGGGCCAAACCCACTAGTAAAGATCGTGTTTCTTTAATATAGTTTTATTAACTACTATTACTAACTTTTGTACACTATTTACACAGTTTTAACAGAGTTACTTGTTTAAGAGACTTATTCGAGTCAAAGATGGTAAGACTTGTTTGAGTCGCGGATGGTAACAGACTTGTTTGAGTCGCGGATGGTAACAGACTGACTTCTCTGTTCACGTCTCAGCCTTAGCTGGGTGAGACAAATAACTATACTCAGCATTCTTAAGGGGGCAAACATCATCAGAATGTCTTTAGACAATAACAATTCTAAGAACGCTGAAGGGATGCAGAAGGCATCAACAGGATGTGACATCATCGTCAAAGACTAAATAGAAATTAATACTATCAATATACATTCTTATTATTAACTAGGGAGATTACAACATACTTTTGTATTAAATATTAGATGAACTAAACATTGACTATTTAGGAGTCTTCTGTTAATGTGACTGTTAATTTATTCCGATATAAATAAAAATTAAGCATAACAAATTAACAGTACATTTGTCCATTTGCGATTTTTTATATTTATTAACAGTCATTATAACAAAAGACTGATCAACTGATCACATGACAATGGCAAATTTAATAATTCACAATAATTGAAATAAGTAGCTTTAAAATTTAACAGCTACTTTAATGAAAGCTTTTAGCTGTAGCTCAGCTATATTTTACAAAATGTAGCTTATAGCTGTAGCTCAGCTACTTTTTTAAAGAATAGCTGTAGCTGTAGCTTAGCTACTTTTTTTAAGTAGCTTGCCCAGCTCTGGGACCCACGCATTAAGAGGTCTTTCTACCTTGAAAATGATTTTTTTTTTAAATCATTTTTTGACAGAGGCAATCAAGATATCGTTTTGAAATTTTTCAGGTATATTTATTCACATTTGGAGAGTACAAAAATATTTTTTTTAGATTTTTACACTGGTTTTTTTGGTCACATGAATTTTTTCAAAAAAAATCTATAAATGACGGTTGATATAATTTCGGCCGTCTGAACATCTGAAAAAAAAATAGTAAATGGCAAATTATTAAGTGTTAAAGTCGCTATAGCCCGGTATAAAAGGAACTTTTTTCATCAAAAAATAACAAAATGGCAACAGTTTTTCAAAAATGGGTTTTTTGAAAAACGGCCGCTATTTTTTTATTTTTCAATAAAAAAAGTTCCTTTCAGTCTGGACTACAGTGACTTTAACACTTAATAATTTACCATATTTTTTTTTCAGATGTCCGGACGGCCGATATCATATGAACCATCATTTTTTGTTGCTTTTTTAAAAAAAGTCGTGAGACCAAAAAAACCAAAGTAAAAATTTTAAAAAATACATATTTTTGTACTCCTAAAGTGTGAATAAATTTCAAAACAATATCTTGATTCCTTCTGTAAAAAAAAATGTTTAAAAAAATATATTTTTTCATTTTCAGGATAGAAAGACCTCTTAAAGTAAAACAATGACCTTGAACATTTGTCAAACTATCTGATCGTTGAAGTAGCGACATCAGAAACCATGTTCCGTTAATGAAACTGTTTTTGAATAAAGTAACCAAAAAAACCAAATAATTGACGTTTAGGGAAATTTTAATTTCTCGAAGTATTTTTAACCCTATGTAAACTGTATTTTATCTCGAAGACGTTTTGTTTCAAGATGGCGACGATATCTTTGAGTAGCGAATCGCTGAGTTACCGAAAATTTGTACAATACTTCTATTTTTATCTAACTTAAATTGCTTATAAATCTAGCCCGCCATCTTGAAACAAAATGATGGCAAACGATCTCAGAAATTAATCGATCGATTTCCTTGAAATTCAGAGGGTTATTTAACTTTGTTCGACTTAAATTATCGAAGAAGAACTTATATATATATTTTATTGACAACACGGCCTCAAGTGAGAGTTGATTTATTAGTTTAATGCTGGGTTGCAAGAAAAAAATAAAGAGCTCTTTAGTTAAAGAATTGTTTATCTAGCAACAGTATCAATAGCGATTTTCTGAAATTTATTGAACCGTTAGTTGCTAATGAACCGATAAAACTTTCATGCAACCCAGCATATGAATAAGTTTTAAATATTCTTATTACGCAATTTCAAAATAATATCATTTATGTTCAAAATAATTCGTGCTGATGCTCTAAATGTGACTCCAATTTGACGCTTTGGTTGCACTAGTCAACAAAAACGTTTGTTATTTCTCACTACAGACTCGAGAGTTCATAGTGCGTCGCAATGCTCGCCAAATTCCTACCATAAATTTATTTAAATTCGATTAATTGTTTATTAGGATAACTCAATCGTAATCTGTATTTTTCTGTCAAATAATGAAATACGGATCGAATATTTTAAAGATTCATATATAAATGGATAATCTTGGCTTCATGATTAGAACTGTTGATTTTTGAAACGAGTATAAATTTTTAAATAAAATACGATTGCATCAAAATAATCTACTATAAGCTCTCCGGAACAATTGAGTGTTCAATTTAAATGTGCCACCATGACGTATCTATGGTAACGCAAACATTCCTGAAATAGACTTCTTTTACTATTGAAAAAGACGAAATAGCGTCACATTCAAGTTGGTGAAAAAAAAAGTCAATTTGATTCATTTTAATCTGAATAAGTAAGTAAAAAAAATGTTTCGATCAGACTAAAAATACTATTTCGAGTCTCGTCATATTGCCATAGGTACTACGTATTATCCGGCAACCTTTATGGGATGGCTAGCTCAGTGGTATGAAGTCGGCCTGTGGATCCTGAGGTCCCTGGTTCGATTCCCACAGGCGACAAATTTTCATAATTTGGAAAAGCTATCCCTGTGGCTCCTCCACCACTAACATGTTTGGGGGCCGTGATTTGACGACTGGTAACCGCACTTCACGCGCAAAATATATCACTTACCGAGATCTGCTTCAGCAGAGTGCCACACCCAGTAATGGGTAGAAGGCGTGATGATATATTTATTTATTTTTATTTTTTCTTTATTACTCGATCAGACAACTTATATTTTGTCCTAATGAAACAAACCATTTTGCAAAGATGTAAAAAACTATTAACAAGAACTTTCTTCTTTTAAATGAGTTAACGAGTATTTATTCATTTTCCATCCATATTTGAGGATCCCTAAGGCCATTATCAAATTTTACGAGATTTATGGATCCAATTTAACCTCACTATTCTTTTTTTTGTGCGGGAGGGCATTTTATTCTGAATTCAACGAATACAAAGTTCAGTACCCCAAATTGCAAAATTTTTGAGAAAAATGCATATTAAAATTGACATTGCTTTAATTCACATCGCATAGGAATCAGCGTGCTTTGAACGAAACAAACAAATCATAATATTTTTGTTTGTTTGATTAATCATTCATTACTAAATTTTGCTATTCATTTGTTTCTTTCATAGCACGCTGTTTCCTATGCGATTTTAATTAAATTAATCTAAATGTAATATGCATTTTTTCTCAAAAAAATTGTTATATGAGGGTATTAAACTTTGTCTTCGTTGAATACAGAATAAAATTCTCTTCAGCATAAAAAATGCTCTCATTTAAAATAAGAAAATTGTGTCCGATATTTGGAGAATCCCTGATCGAAAAAAAAATGTCATTAGCTTTGTATACTCCATTCCCTGTATGAAAACGATGACGTCATATGTGGACGAGGTTATCATAGATACGATGAAATATAGCTATCTTTTTTTACTAATATTATTCGTACCTATGCGAATGACATAACGTATGTCTTAATAAGTTAAGACACACGTTTCATGTTTTTTCACGTTCTATCACATTTATTATTTTAATGAAAACGTATGACAGTTCTTACGAATACGAAAATGTACATTTACTTTGTTCACATTTGTTTATAAAATAAAAATAGAGACGGTCATGATTTTGTTATTTTCTCGCCTGTCATTTTTAAGTTTGTGACATTTTTGATACATAAATATAGACTGAGAAATAAGAAATGCCTAGAAAAATGTTGGGTAATCAAATGCAGAAATGCGTTTGTCATCTTCATGATTATTTTGCGCTGGAGTTAGAGAATCGAGTATCTTTAATTAATTTAACTATAGTACAAGAGGTAATGTGCATTGCATTTTATATTTTCATATATTATTTATTTATATATGATAATACATATAAAAATGTATATTCCTTTGAGTTTTATTTTACAAAATTACACATTTCAATAAGGTAGGTAATATTTTTCGTGAGATAAGATAAATTTATATTTGGTTACTTTTATAAACTAATAAAATTTTATAAAGTAATAAATATTTTAATCTGACATTTAATTTTTAGGTTATGTTTTAAAATGTCAATCCAATACCAATGTAAACGTTTTGAGCACAAAATCTTGAATCACATGGATACCGAATGTGACGTAATCGTTTTCATACAGGGAATAGAGTATAATATTCTTGCACAATGGTATTTCTTTGCTAATTTAACCAACCTTGTAGATCTTATAGTCGTCGAGATAGCAATATTGGCACATTTAAATTGTACACCCTGTACTATTGGGATTAATTTTCTGCTATACAAGGAAGCAAATAAACAAAATTAACATATTAAAAAAATTCAACAGTTATCTATACAACTAGCAATGAAAGATTTTTTTTTTCATGAATTTTAAGTTTCATGCAAGACGTCAATACCGGAGTGTGGCAATCAAAATAATTGAAAAAAAGTTGCTTACATTACGTGCCATACACGTATTTTTTTTTGTATATAGATATTAGATTGATTTTACGGAGATAAAAATTACATATTTTGAGATGTCAAAAATTTCAATGTTATTAAATTTTATTTTCTGATCTCCAAGGACACAAATAAACAAACAAGTGGAAAAAAAAGTAAACTGAAACCAATAAGAATTTAGTATTTTCTTCACGATGTTTAAAATAATTGAAAAAGAGTCACTTTCTTAACGACTTTCGTTAAATAAAATGAACTTCATGATCAATATGCAAAAAAAAAAATTGGAACCCCCACTTCCAACGTTTATTTCGCCGAAATTAATAGCGGTTATAAAATCTCTGCGTGATATTCATAAACTGCTTGATGGCTTTTTTTATTTGATATTTCGTGATTAAGGAAACGTTTTTGGGGTGGAAGATTAATCGAGTATTTGGTTATATTTTGTTGATTTTGTAATCGGTTAACTAGAAAGGAAGTTTTGGCTTCCGTTAGTAACGGAATTTTATCCTTATGTGTTGGTGTTGTGTTCTCAGTATCGCAGTAGCCATTGACGTCATTACACGCACATAACAAAACAAATGACATGAACATACACACACGCTTTTTTCTGTTTTTCCTTCTTAGTACATAAATAGCACCCAGCTGAATCCAAGTTGAGAGTGCAACAAATCACTTCTTGCATTTTTAACGCATTACTATTTACATGATCGATACAAAACTTAACATATGCATTTATAAATAACACTATGTAACAAAATTTGACTTTTTGTTCTGCCTAACTTTCTTAGTACTTCAGCTCGGTTTCTGATACAAAATCATTCAGGAAAATCATAGCCGCAAGTCGAAAAGTTCGCTTTTGTGCCCAGGGCAAATTTGTTTTTAAAACAAAAATGTTTCCACGAATAGCTGAATTAAAACTATATGTAACCATAACTTAGTACTTGTTATTTCTGACTAAACTTATAGAGAAATGTATGGAGAAGTCAGCCAAAGTGCCAAAAGTAGCATACAAGCGAATTTCTGAAAGTTATAAGCCAAAAACTTGAAAAAATCCTCAAATTTCATGAAATTTCCCATAAAAATCGGCAAATAAAAAACCGTAACTCAAATTTTACGGACAAATATTGATGTTGGACTGTTTGTATCCCATTAGGAAGCGTTATATACTATTCGTTGGTTATAATTCACTTGTTCTTGTCATTTAAACACATTTGCGAAAAAATCGAAATTTGCGGATTTGAAAGCGACGATAAAACTATTTATTTAGTGTAGAAACCTAAAAGTATTCTTTTTTACCTTTCAAGAGCCGAAATGTTAATGTATTTTCATTGCAAAATAACAGAATGGTGTTAGTTTGAAAATTTAGACAATTTCACTAAACTGACGAAATTTCGATTTTTTCGCAAATGTGTTTAAATGACAAGAACAAGTGAATTATAACCAACGAATAGTATATAACGCTTCCTAATAAGTTACTCTAGGGATACAAACAGTCGAACATCAATATTTGTCCGTAAAATTTGAGTTACGATTTTTTATTTGCCGATTTTTAGGGGAAATTTCATGAAATTTGAGGGTTATTTCAAGTTTTTGGCTTATAACTTTCAGAAATCCGCTTGTATGCTACTTTTGGCACTTTGGCTGACTTCTCCATACATTTCTCTATAAGTTTAGTCAGAAACAACAAGTACTAAGTTATGGTTACATATAGTTTTAATTCAGCTATTCGTGGAAACATTTTTGTTTTCAAAAAAAATTCGCCCTGGGCGCAAAAGTAAACTTTTAGACTTGCGACTATGATTTTCCTGAATGATTTTGTATCAGAAACCGAGCTGAAGTACTAAGAAAGTTAGGCAGAAAACCTTGTTACATAGTGTTATCAATAAAATAAATAGATGCCATTATGCGCAAGTTACAGGGTAAATTCACACAAAAATAATGTTAGGTTACTCAAAAATGATGAATTCAAATATCAAAACACAGCGATTGCTTGTTGTTTTCCTTGTGAAATTAAATTCTTCTGTAGAGCTACTGTATTTATTTGGTTTCCCAAAAATTCTATATTGAAACAGCCTTTTCAAATCAAAATCCAACAATAGAAAAAGCTTTACGACAGCTTAAAAGCCTCGGGAAAGCTTCCATCAACAATTTGAATTTTCATCAATATATCTACGACGTAGTCGAGTTGTTAAGCAACAGAAAACAAAAGAGTGCAGTTTGTAGTTTATAATTTTCCCTCATCGCTCATCGTCCAGTGGCGTGCAGAGCATTTTGCAGACACATTGTCTGAGACTAACTGCACTGGAACATGCAACAGACCTGGTTTGTGTGTACTTAGGTTCATATTTGATGCAACGTCAATTAAATTGCATTCTAATTCAAGTGAGTCACGACACAACATGGCACATATACATATATGCAAAATGTGCGAAGGCATGTGCTCATGTAGTGTTAATGCGAGTGCGCAGGTGTTGCTAATAGGTAGGTGAAACTTGTTCAAATTCACGGTATTTATTATAAAATAATTTACTTGTTAATCGAGATATGCATTACAATTTTTACTTTCCGTATTTATCGAGTATTTATAAATAAAAATGTGTTTATTAATAATTATTACTTTACCTGGTTACAGTGGCATACCTAGAGGGGAGGGCGGTGAGTGCGGTCCGCACCGGGCGGCATATACAGGGTGATCAAAAGGAATTGTTATAGTTGGCAATACAATTCCAGAGATCTTTTTATTCCACAGTTGGCACAACGTCAGGTAAAGGCGAAAATGCTATTTGACATTTTTAATAAATTCAAATAGGTTATGTCAGGAGTCTGACAGCTAATAGAATTTTGACTTTTTAAGTAATAGAAATACTTTAGAAATAAATGTAATAATAAATGTACTCAAATTTAAATTTTAAATGTCACTGTCAACAACAGGAAATGAATTTATGTATCAGGCTTACCAATTTAAAGTAGTTTTTTTTTATTGCCAACTGTAACAATCCCTTTTGATCACTCTGTATTTTGGGGCGGAATTTATTATATTTAGTTTTAGTTGTAAAAAACAACTTGTTCACTTCATAAGTTTACTATTCGATTTCTACGAATTATGAATAACTATAAGATTTCGAATATTTTTCTTAATCGTCAAGTCAATGTAGGGTTGAAAATATTATCTTGAAAAATTCTTTTATTATTGCCTAATTTAGCATGCCATCCAATGGCAAAAAATTCCCTATCTATAGTTTGTCTCAATTACAATTATTTATTTATGTTTATTAATTTAATGGTGTAATGGCTCAGTAGTTTCGAGTTGGCCAGTGGATCCTGAGGACACCGGTTCGATTCCCACAGCCGACAAACAATTTTCATCAAATTAAAATTACCCATGTGGTTCCACTACCACTAACATCTTTGGGGGCCGTGATTTAACGGCTGGTAACCGCACTTCACGTACATAAATATATCACTTACCGAGATCTGCTTCGGCAGAGTGCTACACCCAGTAATGGGTAAAAGTCGTGATGATATATTTATTTTTTTAATTTTAAAAAACCACCATTTGATTGCCTTAGAAAGGGCGGCAAATTGGACACCGCCCTGGGCGGCAAAAGTTCTAGGTACGCCACTGCCTGGTTATATATACATTTTATAATGTCGTATATAATTAATTTCGAACATGTATGTATGTTGTATGATAGAAACTAACTAGATACATTCATCAGATTTTATTAACTGATTGTGAATAACATAATTGATTTTTCTATAAACTTTTGTAACTTTAATCTGATTGACATTTCAGACTTAGTAAGAAAGTTTTTATTTTTCTTTCTTCTTTAACAAAAGCTAAAATAAGATAAAAGTCTGCCGCGTAGGTGTAATAATATGAAGCACCAAAAGTGAAACCAACGGAAAAATATTCTACAAGGCGATATTACACAGAAAATTTAAATTTAAATGGATTAATTTTGCTGTTACAATTACCATAAAATGGTTAACCAAAAGTGTAGCACGCGAACAGAAAATCGTTCTTTCGTGGAATTAAAAATTACGTCACATATAAGGCGTATTCCATTTGCCATTTGGATCAGATCTAACTTACATTTACTGATCCAGATCACTTATTTATTTCGCAGGATTACTTCTCTGATTTTATTTCCAGTACTAGAATTACAGATTCTAGTTTATTTTAAAGTAATTCACTCCAATAAATGCATCAGATTGTTTCATTCAGGTCATTTAGTCAAATGTTGAATTTATCTGAGCTGATTTAAATGAACCAAGTGGCAAATGGAATACAACTATATACAGGGTGATCAAAAGGAATTGTTATAGTTGGCAATACAATTCCAGAGATCTTTTTATTCCACAGTTGGCACAACGTCAGATAAAGGCGGAAATGCTATTTGACATTTCTAATAAAAACAAATAGGTTATGTCAGGAGTCTGACAGCTAATAGAATTTTGACTTTTTAAGTAATAGAAATACTTTAGAAATAAATGTAATAATAAATGTACTCAAATTTAAATTTTAAATGTCACTGTCAACAACAGGAAATGAATTTATGTATCAGGCTCACCAATTTCAAGTAGTTTTTTTTTTTATTGCCAACTGTAACAATCCCTTTTGATCACTCTGTAGAATATTTTAGCAGCTCAAACTTAACTCAATATCTTTTCTATTCTATATGATTACATGATCTAATTAAAGCAAACACTAGGGATAAAATTCTCGTAACAGTGAATAAATAATATTTTGAAAGATTTTTGTCTGGTGAATTTTAAACTCGTTCAGAGGATTATAAATTATTTTTTAAGGGAAGACTGGGAACCATAATCCGACATTTCGCAAGAATTAAATTAGGTATATCTTGCAAAATGGTCCGGTGTTTCCGCGTTGCCTAGCAACCGAGAGAGTATTTCATCCTTTAGCAGACATTTCATTTGAAATTAGAAATAGTTGGGACGCTACCAGCTCTGAACAGACTCTGTAGCAATGCACAGGTGTCGTACGAAAATATCCTCGTCTCGAGATCGAGAAAAATAAGTCACAGGGCTTGTAGGAATGTAGGTATCTGGGTGTCTATATCTGGCCTTATTTTAGGGATTCCCAACGTAAATACCAGCGCTCTCCCGTCCCAATCTCCCGTACTACTACTACGGTCCATTGCCGACTGAGTAATTAATCGAAATGAGTGATAAATAGCGGTTTACGGCTTACAATTCTTATTAATATGAAAATGTAAATAGACACACAGGTACCTACAACAGGTACGTCAATAATGAAAAAAGGTGAAACACTTACCAACATGTGGTATTCTGTGCCTTGACAACGATGACATCTTCAGTGTTGATGATGACAGATTGCACACTTGCACTTCAGTAGTTTTTATAGTTTTTCTTCTATATTTTATATCAATACTTCACTTTATTTTTAACCTATAGCATAATCCCACGCCCCCAAAATATACACAAACAAATGACACAATCATAGTCCAAAATTTCTTAATTACTAAACAGTAATACACAATCGATATATTATTGCATGTGGTACGGTAACTGATAAATTGTTGTTAAATTAGCAATATTACCAAAGAAAATAAATAAAAATACACACTTTATGTGATAAATCCACTCAAATAACATTCATTCCAGACATTGACACACACATTCTCACAATTTGCATAACCTTAATTGCACTTACATGCTACATCAAATAAAGATACACAACTTAAACTATTATTGTCTATTAACAATGTTATCATGTAAATATTTTAATCACAGTTACAGAAAGAACCTCACAATCGCCATACTTAACGTGGAAATATACGCATGCGTATACCACTATGAACTTTAACTTCAGCTGGGTTGATTTATTTTTCGAAAGGTCTCTCTTTATATAAATAATTATCACATAATACTAATATAATTCTAAAAATCGCAATTCATAGTTAATAACTAATTTGAGTTTTAATAATGTATTAAAATTAAATTTATCTTCCCTCTTATTAGTTGTTTGGTATCTTTCTAAAAGGTGGCGTTAGTTGTTCAAGCGTTTTCGAACGTTCAGACGCCGAATATTTTGAATAATTATTTCGGATAATATTCTGAAAATACATATTTTCCACAATGAAACTAGTAAGGTAAGAAATAGTCTTATCAACATTCATTGGATAACACTATCTATAATTGTTTGCTTTTATTTATTATTATTTTAAAATGTTATAACCTTATATATTTTTCCATGTGCAGGTTTTTGATGAAATTAAGTCATGAGACAGTCACAATGGAATTAAAAAATGGAACGCAAGTACATGGGACAATTACCGGCGTGGATGTTGCTATGAATACGCATTTAAAAGCAGTAAAAATTACTGTTAAAAACAGAGATCCCGTTCAACTAGATACTTTAACAATTCGCGGCAACAACATTCGTTACTACATCTTGCCTGATAGTTTACCATTGGAAACGTTATTAATTGATGATACACCGAAAGCTAAAGCTAAAAAGAAGGAGTCTGCAAGAGGAGCAGCTCGTGGCAGAGGAAGAGGTCGTGGTCGTGGTGGCCCTAGGGGAAGGGGCCGTGGCAGAGCACGTCGATAGGAAATTTTTATTCATAACCATATTTTGTAATTTTGTCACTCCATTTATTATAAGAATTTTGTATTAAGATATTGTATAAAAATAAATAAGTACAGAAATTACTGTAATACTGATTATTAAAAATCTAACCCAGCAATCATTACATACACACCATATATTAGGAATATTAGGAAAAATATTGCTGCTGCAAGAGCAAAACTCCGCCGGTTTTCTCCATGTAACTCAGATAAATGGTGTTCATTTGTTGCTATTAATTTACGTATTTCTTTTAATTCTCGTTCTAACTCTTTCTTTTGTTCAACAGGTAATGCCTTTGTTTTCAATTTATTTTCTAAATCTGTTACTTGCTGATAGCACATCTGAATGCTTTCTTCTGCTCGTTTTATCTGAAATGAGGTATGTAATCATCTAGAATCAATTATTGAATGTGCACCAAATTACCTCTTTTATAATAGAACAATTATTCATCTTACTATTATTTATATTACTATAAAATACAAAATATATGTACAAGGAATGTTGTTTATGTGGAATAAAAATGAAAATACTATGATTCTGCCATCTATCGAGAAATATAACAAAATTTATATGCAACGAAGATCAAAATTTTGCATTTTATTTTATACTTTCAAGAAAGGAATAGAATAGGATATAAAAACATGTCAATACTATTATATACAAATTTAATAATTGAAGTAATGAAATGAAATACATCATTTTAGAGATTATCAGTAGCTTAATAAAAATTAGTTATTTCTAAAATATTTGTACGCAATTACACTGAAGTAATTTTTCCATTAGCAGAATCATTTCACTTTGAATGCCTTGGTAGGTGACGTATGTGTATATATAAAAATGTTTGATACTATTTTTATGATCTCCTGATGTATTCGAATACTGATAAAATTGTAAATCAAACTACTTTAAAACTAGATAGTCATAACATTTTCATCTTACAAATTATGCGAAATATACATTCAAAGTAATTATCAAAAATAGTCACAGAACTCAAATTGTCTTTACATTCACACCCATTTCAATTCATGAAATTACTGACGTAATCTGTCATAAAACTGATGAAGATGGTTCATCCGTAATCCATTTGCCCCCAACATACTTCACCTTACTGCTCCTCGTCTCATATGTAGATAAACTGGAACCTGCATATAAAAAATAAAATATTTAATTTTAGTCTTTTCACTTATGACTATTTCAACAAACCTGCACAACGCTTGCGGCAAGGAAGATATGATTGGCCCATATCCCTGGGAATTATCGTACAATTCAAACAAAGGTGCTGCTACTAACTTGTAGTTCTTTGGAACAGCGAACAGCGCTAAACACATAAAAATAAGTAAAAATCTTGTCTCAATAAGAATAGTTAAATGCACAGTAAACATACATCGATCATACAGAGAGTTTAACAATAACATACATTATTTTAGTTATTTAATACAAAGTCCCGTCAAAATATTTATATTTCTTTTATTCTACGAAGTTTTATATATTTTTAGCTAAGACACAGATTGGGAAGTAATCTAAAAAAATGGTAGTACTATGAGCCCGATTTTTGGATGTACTAAGATAGTGATTTTTTGCTATCTTTAATATATTAAATCCACGTTCTTAGTACATCTAAAAACAGATATCGTAGTACTAGCCAAAATGTTTGATACATAATTTATACTTGTATGTCTTGTATGCTATAATTTGATCGAAACTTAAGTATCATACTTAATTTATTAGATTAATATTTCACTTCATGAAGTTATTTTGAATATTTGTATAAACGAAAAAGATTTTATTTACAAAAGAATCAGCATCACTATGAATATAATATAACAACTGACATTTGTAAGACAGCAAAAGTTTCTAGCATTTATTATAAATTATTGAATCGGTCAACCGAGGAATAATGAATCGTTGATTTTTAATTTCAAAGGTATAAGAATCTTAAATCATGAATGTGGGCTCAGGAGATTGATTGTAGATGGAATTTAATGTTCGACAAGGTAGGAACTAACACATGTCAGCTAATCTCAGCTCCGCTCATTTAAAAAGAACAGTCATAAAAAGATCTCATATTGAGATTTGATGAGCCTGAACTGAGATTCGAGTAAAAAAATACGTCTATTCGTAAGGGTTTGTGCTATTCCAGTAAGGGTCGATACGTCAATATTTTAGTAAAGTGTCAATTGAATTAATCTGTGAAGTAAAGGAAAAAACAACGCATCAAAAAATGACAATTTTTATAATTTTTTAACTATAGTTTCGACGTGTTATTTTTAGTTTACTCACCAATTAAGTTACCTGACAGTTTACCAGGAGATTTAAGTACCGGCTCTTGGTGGAATATAGCGTGAAGTTATGTATGAATATCGTTTGCTTTCTGATATCACAGCTACGAAAATGTGATATTTGTGATGTTCACTGTTCATTATTTGTTATAATAGTACAAGTTTACAAAAACAAAAAATAACAATCTTCTCTACTTGGTACAAGAACAATACCCTTTTCTTGCAGCTGAACGAGGAACAGACGTTTGTGCTCCTTAGGTCTGGTGATGTGCGGTGGGATGTATGGGTACTGCGGAGGCTCGAAGTTCGGCCTCCACCAGTTGCCGATAATGTCTTCTATCAGCCACTCCTGTTTGACGCCGTCCTGTCTTCCCAGGGTCTGCAACAACTAACGGTGAACCCTACCTGCCACAAACTAACAAATTGAGCAACTAATCCACAACACTATGTTGCCCTGATCATTTCTATTTATTTTTTTACAATGTTTTGTACATTTGACCTAATCTACTAACATTTTCTTGATTATGTGATGTTTAACAAGAAACGCATTTCACAAAAATCATCAAGTAGTGAGATCTGCACATTACAGAACTGCCACCCTCAAAATTGAGGAAAGGCATCCATCCTAGTATATTTACACATTTATCAAAATTCTTTTCCTAAAGTAAAATAAAATGTAAATGAAATTACTATATGTACATGTTTCCTTAATCTTTTCTGATTATCTACAATAATTTTCACTCAGAATAATTAAAAGCCTGCAAATTATAATATTTTACAGAAGCTAGTATAAATTTGCAAGTTTCATAATTATTCTTTTTTGTACAGTCAAATATAAACCGTAAATTTTTAGATCAAATTTTAATTTATACTTTGTCTACATTCTTGAAATATAAAACTTTGTACATTAGTGTATAAATATTATACAACGATTATTTAAAATAGAAACAAGTTATTTAATATATTTTTGCTTTCATTATTGATTTTCAAATTTTAACTGCAAGAATACGCTTGGAATAAACACAGAAATTAAATCAATAAAAGAAGAGATTTAAAAATAAACTAAACAAAACATGCAGCAGTGAATAAATGAATGTTGAATTAATTATTTCGTTAAATAGTAAAGAACTTTTTATCCTTTATATTACTTACATATTAAAATTAGTGTTTATAAGTATAGCGCAATGACTACACAAAACTCATAATGAAACTTACTAAATTATATTTCATTTTTACAGATAAGTGCACGCTATGAAAAAAGAAACTTGAACCGAAATACATGAAAATTTTTAACTATATTTCCTTGAAAAAATATATATATATTTCATTTCAAGCTTCTGTTCAGAAATGGAAAAGTGAAAAAAGTTGATACGGGTAAATCCAAAATAATTACAGAGTTTAATACACAAATATGTACGAAATTAGAGATATACAGCAAAATAAATGGCATAAAATTAGTTTTGCATTTGTTAAATTTTATGAGATAACATAAGAATACAATTATTATTATTAATATTTAGTTACAATATACTTATGTTACCGTAATTTCAAATTAACTTGATTATTTTTTCGCGAAACATTTAAAAGATACACGTGTACAATTATTTCAATACAAAACGTAGAAGTTATTTACATTAAAATTAACATAACTTTAGTGTTAGCAACTCGATCATAAATTTAAAGTACAGTAAGTAAATTAATCATGTTTAAAATACCGTTCATCTTACATAAATATTTTCTCGATTTTACGAACTATTAGGTAAATTATACACCACAAAATACCTCTTCAGGAACAAAGTTGAAATTTTTATCATAGACGATATTTTTAACTAGGTGTACAATTCTCTTTTACACAATCATGAACTACGATCTGAATTGTAAACAATTTATTATATCACAGAATTCATTTATCAAGGTAAAAGTTGTAATCAAGATTTTACAGGTACAGTACATATTAGTTTTATCTTTATTGCATTACACATGATAAAATCATACTAGGTTACTTTAAGAATTAAATTAACTAAGAAAAAGTATGCAGTACTTCACTTATCACTTACCTCAGTTAGAAGTCTCTTCAGACCATCAACTTCATCTTCTCCTGGCATTAATTCTCCACCTGGCAATTTGAAAAATGTGGTACCCAGCTGTAGCAACAACACGTGAGGAAGACCATGTTCATGTACAAGCAGCACACCCTCAACACTTCGGCGCATACCAATACGCTCGAACTCATCACGCATTCGTTGGAATCTGGCTGGTACGCTAGGATCTTTCTCAAATAATGGTTCTTTTGTACCGAATGTATAGTTAGTCAAGGGATATCTGCAAAATATTTACATTTCAATTAAAGGTTCAAGTACTTGTGCTTGTTTACAAAACGCTGTCGTGAAAAAATATAACCTAAATACTTATTACATTTTTATAAACTTACAAATTGATTATCCTGTTGATTGTCATAGCTGGGTTAGAACCAAATTTCTGCTGCTGATCATAGTTTGTTGTACCCTGACTATTTCGCCTGGGCCATCCAGATCCCGCCATATTTGATGCTTTGACTTGGGATGAATTCATAGCCATGATTGAAATGTGGTGTTTTCACTTACTTTAATCACACTATTATAAAATATTACAATATTAAGTCCATACATACACTAAGTAAACTATAAATACAACAAAATATTGTAAAATTGCACAAAAATGTAAATTTTCTGCACACCGGTAACACTACACAAAAGCTTTGCTTCGTCTACGATCAAAGTTATCAAGTTTTCGTGCGCAATC
Organism: Pterostichus madidus; assembly: GCA_911728475.2. Classification (NCBI taxonomy): domain Eukaryota; kingdom Metazoa; phylum Arthropoda; class Insecta; order Coleoptera; family Carabidae; genus Pterostichus; species Pterostichus madidus. Next base: position 31,656,942 of record OU452306.1, read on the forward strand.
GCAGTTGACACATGACTCAATGCCTGATGGGTATTGGCGCGTAAATTTAATATTAAAAAAAAAAAAGTACTGAAAAATAAAAAAGTGATAAGTTTTCAAATCATAATTTTTTTAATGTATAATATTATTCTTCATCTAAAACATAAATATATGGATGTTTTTCAATTAAAACTATATCTTTTTCTAATTCTTTTAATTCATTCTCCATTTTCGACTTCTTTATAATTTTTGGAATTGTATCTGTGATAATTGGTAAGAGTTGATATTCTTTTTGCATCTGTTCCCAATTTGTTTTAAGGCCCTAAAAATTAATTGCGATATTATAATGTAATAATTAATAGTAATTATAAATTACTTACATCTAAAAGTTTTTGTCTTTCTTGACGAGTAATATATCGACATTTCGGAAGGCTTTTCAATTCGTCTTTGTCTTGTTTAATCTGAACTAACCGTTTGAAATGTAAATCACGATGCACCATATAAAACGGTGGTTTTCCAAAGGTTTTGGAATAAACATAACATGGTTCTAAACCAGAATTTTTTACTTTTTTAACCGTTCCAGTTCTGGTGTCAACAAATTTTGGTTCTGGCTCCTTAGGCTTTAATTTTTTTGCTATATTTACATTTTCTTCAACAAAATTCTTTTTTTCGTATTCTTTTTTCAACATTTCTCCCTTTTTTGGCACAGGACCATGTTTTGTGCCCGTGAGACAAGTACGATGGAAAGGTCCTTTACGCGGATATTTTTTTACTTGCTTACGTAAAAACAGTTTTGGATCCGGTGGTGGATATTCCGCAGGACCCATAGTTTCGCATTGCTGTTTCTCATCTTTTTTCAGTTTATTTGCGTCCAAATAAGATTGATATCTACACCATAAAAATTCTTTAAAGTACAAATTCCAACAGAAATTAAAGATAAATTACCTAGGAGGTTTTTTTTGAACTTTTTTTCTTGTTTTTATAACATCATAAATTACTTCGTTATGGTCGACAATATATATAACAGACATTTTTCGGTAATTTTAAATATTAAATTGCAAAATCGCTGTGAAACACACAACCACACTTTTGATTAATCACGTCAAATAAATAAATCGATAGTGTATCTTAGTAACATTCAAATAGCTATCAATAAAGAAAGAGTGATCAATTTTTCAGGAGGGAAAATACAAACAGGCAAAATTTCCTTAATGTACTTTGATCGATTTTTCAATATTTAATAACTTACAGACAGATTCATACAGCGGATTAGCGCTAATATCATTTTCAATATTATCTACTGTTTCAAAGTAAAACAGATAAATGAATGAAATTTGATGCTAATTAACATTATTTTTTAACACAGGCCAAAGTTGTTCCATAGAATGTGAGTTAAAACGAAATAAAAAAATATTAGCGCTAATCAGCTTTATTAATCTCCTTAATAATAATTTTACTATGTTATAAGAAGTGTTAAAGCGATTATAATCTAGAAAAATTAAGTATGTTTAGATAGTGGCGAACAACTTAGAAAATACAGTTTAATAAAATAAAAATTCATAATCGACGTCTTTCTTGTTTAAAAATAATAAAATAATTTAATCTATTTTATTTATAAAAAATAATCTAAAATAAAACATATCATCACGCCTTTTACCCATTGCTAGGTGTGGCATTCTGCCGAAGCAGATCTGGGTAAGTGATATATTTATGCGCATGAAGTTACCAGCCGTCAAATCACGGCCCCCAAAGATGTTTGTGGTGGGGGAGCCACAGGGGTAATTTTAAATTGGTGAAAATAATCTATAACGCACAAATTAAAAATTTGTATTCGTACTTCGAATGAACATTTGATAAAAAAATATATATATCATCACGCCTTCTACCCATTACTGGGTGTGGCACTCTGCCGAAGCAGATCTCGGTAAGTGATATGTTGCGCGTGAAGTGCGGTTACCAGTCGTCAAATCACGGCCCCCAAAGATGATAGTGATGGAGGAGCCACAAGGGTATTTATTTGATAATAATATTTATCAATTATAAACTATTTTTATAATAATTTGCTAGATTTTAACGGCTCTACTATGTAGCCATATGGCCCAAAACTGCAAATTACAGCGTCATAAAGGGATTAACACCGTAAATTTCATTTAATACGCAAAGTATCGCAACATATGGCACCAAATGACATATGGTGAGATAAATAAACAAAAATTTTCTATTATCATTTGCATACACTTGTCGTGTGTACATTAGATACAGTAATAATCAAAAGCAATTTAATTTCAAGTGAAAATGTCAACAATCCAATTCAAGATAAGGGATCACATATATACTATATTTCCGGGGTGTTCAAGCTTTTTTACTGTTGTGAAATGGAGCAAAATGATTGCATGAAATACAAAAAAACCTCATCAGCCCCTACTTGCAAAGCTAGAGTTCAAAAAGTTCGTATAAGACGATGTAAAGCTAACGCACGAGAAAGACATAGAATGCATGGATTAAACGCAGCTTTAGACCGACTTCGAAGGTAATATTAAAATTTAAACATATTTACAAAATTAAATTAATTTATTTTTAGATGCGTTCCAATCCAGCAAACAACTTCAGATATCCACGCTGCTCCGCAAAAATTATCCAAAATTGAAACTTTGCGTTTAGCTCGAAACTATATCTCAACTTTAAGCCAGATTTTAGCCGAGGATCAATCAATGGACACAGACAGATACTTACGAAATTTAACCAGAGGTTTAAGCCAAACTACGTCGAATCTCCTAGCTATTACTTACGGTGTGAATGTCACCACAGTTGCAACCGAACCGTACGCCGTTTCAGATTGGCCGAATTTTTCAAATCATGTTTATACAGACTGGTATAGAAACTACAGACAAAGTTTATATCAAAGTGATAGTGATTCAAATTCAGTTGTAGCAAATGACAATTCAAGTTGTATGTTTTTTTGGAACAATAATTACTTGGTGAACGAGAATAGTTACAAATATTACAACGAAAATTATGTGCCTAAATATACGAATTTGCAAAATGTAGGATATCATAATGACTGGTAAATTATTATTTATAATTATTTATTTGTAAAAAAACATAATAAAAATATTGTTATATGATTTGTACCATTGGAATATCACATAACGGACAAAATAATTCTTCATCTTCGTTTAATTCATGTGCTGGTAATCCACATCGGTCGCATTCCCATTTTGCTATTCCTGTGATTTGAACGCCGCTGATGCTGCAGCGTTGATCTGGATGGTTGACCTCGCATGATTGGCTAGTTAAATGTGCCAAAGAGTTAAACAAAACATAATAAAAAACAAAAGTTATTTATCAAAATAGAGAGGAAAACGATTTTGCACAGTGATTGGCGCATTCGAACGAGAATGAAAAAGCGATTTCCTCTCGTTTTTCACGACATGTTTCAAATAAGATTGGTTCGAATTTTAAATACACTGGGCGAAAAATCTAGTAGGTATAATAAAGGTAACATTTGTTTATTTTAATCAAAATTGTAAGAAATTTAAAGTATATTTACTAATAAATAAGAATTTTCAAACAAATTTAAAAAGTATATTTTTGTTGTTTTTCCTCTCGTAGAGAGGGAAAATTAATTTTCTTCACTATTACGCGAGAAGAAATTTGAGTTTTCTGCTCATGTCGTGAAAAAATAAATTAATATGAATAGTTGACGAAAAGGATATTTTCTTCACACCATAAACATTTTGGAGGGCGTGTAATTGTAATATTGTTATATTTTTGTGTTATGTGTTCTATTTCTTCGCTTATAATTTCTCCAAAATATAATGGATAAATTTCTTCTTTTAAAAATAATGTGATGGCGTCGTATAATAAATACAAACTATTGTATTCGAATTCAGTAAGTTGTTTGTTAGTTTCAAATTTATTTAGTAAATAATTTACTCTGTCAATTCGGTATTTAAAATACAAAATTTGTTTTAAGTCATTCATTGATGGTAACGTGTTTCTCAATTTTCTACATTTACTTCTTTTATGGATAAATGTTTCGCAAATTAAAGAGATCCACATAAATAATCGTATCTCGTACAGAGACAAACTATCATATTTTTCTATTTTCGCTAACCATGAACTTGGTAAACTATTATTTTTAGCAGACGAACATCTAAAAAAAAAGTTTTTATAACTTGTGTCAGCACAATGTTGAAACTCTGACCTTAAAATTTCGATACATTCCCATGAATGCAAAAACTGGAAAGATGAATTTATTTTTAAATACGATCCAGGATCAAAATCTTTTGCTGTACAAAATATCATTTGTATCGGGCTTCGCAAAGTCAAATGATCAGTTAATTTACAAGGATGTGTTAAAACACCCCATAAAATTTCATTTGGAGATTTTATTATACCATGGCACGCATGATAATCCCATTTTATATCACTTAAAATGGGATATAGCTTCATGTCGTATCCCTTAGGAGTTTTAATAATTTTTAATTTTTTTATACAACCCGTGGTTGTTGCAACTGCATAGTTACCAGGAGAAATTAATTCTATGCCTGTAATGATTAACTTTGAATACAAAAGAGAACAATAAATATTATACTTTTTCATACCCGAAATATTAATATTACCAACGTCCAAATGGTTTGTAGAGATTAAAGTTCCATCTTTATTTAAAATAGCAAAAATAATAAATGGACCTTTTAAAGCTATTATACCTATATTTTGATCGAATCCTATGGAAATAATCTTGCTAACTCTAACATCTTTATAAGTCCAAATTTTAATAAGTTGTTCCCTATCTAAATTATCGTAATTTATTGTTTTACTTTCAACAAAACCGTCCAAGTTTCCCATAATAATCCAGGCTAAAGATTAAAAGTAATTAAATATAAAGAAGCATAACATTTATTATCTATCTACCTAAATTCTCGTCTATAGAATGAATATGTATGGCTGTAATGTCTTCTAAATCAGATTGAAATGAATATACAAACTCGATTTTGATTTCCTCGTTGTATGAATTAAAATAATTTAATTTCCATAGCGACACATGGCCGCTCTCATGACCAACTGCAATACATAGATAATTTTTGTTTTCTTTGTTGTATATTTTACTCCATGAGAAACCTAAAACATCTGTTTTTTAAAAGTACTTTTTAAATTGTAATAATTTATTTACATGATGCTAACGATGATTGAACTCTTTCTGCATGAATTTCACACATTCTGTTCTCTCCAGTTGGAAGCTTTTTTGTACTCCAATCATCTTTTAAACGTTCTACCCAACACTGAGTAATATTTGCTACCACCGACCATTTAAATCTACACTGAACAAATATTTCTAAATTTCCTGTATTAGAAATTACTCCAAGTAACGCATTTATCTTGTAAGATTCGTTACCAAGAATAGGTGACCAAGCTGCAGATACAGGAGTAATGTTTGGTGGATTCGAAAATTTTGTTTTGGGTGTCATGTTAACGTTTAAAATTTGATGGTACATATTCTGTTGAGATAAATTTAATAAAATTTCCTCATAAGCAATGCCTGTATGTCCCGCTACGTAGTAATTACATAAATGTATTTCCGATCTTGTAAAAGATAATATATTTTCTGTGTTCGTCATTTTAGGGGTTAATTTTAATACATAAACGCAATTGTCGCTTATTATGAATAATCTACCATCCTTGGACCATTCTGCTGCAAAGTTTACAGTCAGTTGGTTTCCTAGGCATAAATTATTTAATGTAGTCCACTCCATAGCCCTAAAAACAAATGAATGAATATATTGCAACTTTGACACAAAACTAACCTAAAACCACACATTTGCTGTCAAAACAATGTTGTATTTTACCGCATACTTACATTGCTCATGTGCGGCTAGTTATTGATGATTACGTAAAATAAAATTTACGAAACTACTTTCAGAAATAATATAAATGAGTATGGCTGGAAAACAAAGTTTAGATGTAATAAAAGCAATAGCTCAACGAATGAAAGAAATGAAAATATTTGATCGAACGTTAGACAAGGTAAGAATTTTTAAAATATCATAATTTACAAAAAAGGGCATCGACAAAAATCATGTATAATTTTATTTCCGTTCTATGCAAAATATGACATTGAGACCGCTGCTGCCATCTCATCTATTGCAAAATTATTGAACTATCTTATAGCGCATTTTTTTAAAAAAGATCTAAACATTCTCATTTCTCAAAATGCTATTGTACAGAATAATAAAATGTAAAACTTAATTGAAATTATTTTTGATTATTTATCTTATTCTCAAATAATAGTTCATATACAGCAAATATACAATCTCAGTTATGCATAATAAGAGATTTCAGATATTATTCATATTAACTCAGGCTAATAATTATTATGCATAATAAATACCGATTTTAAAAATTATTATTCTGTTCAGTATTAGCTATGCACAATAACTAAAACATACAGTTAAGATAGCTAACTATTAATATCTACTTTATACGCACACTACTGAAATACATATTTATTTAATTAGAATTTTCAGTTAATACACATAATTTAAATTCTAGTTTTTATAGAATCTTCAGGTAATAAACATAATTTTTAGGTAATTATAAGCCTCTGAAATATCTTGTTAACTAGAAGCAGAGCTAAAAGCTTTAGTTAATATGCATATCATAAATCTGTATTTATTAATAGGAATATGACAATCCTATTTGCTGTATTTAATAAATAATAATCATAAAAATAAAACAATTTATACATATTTTAACTCGCTACATCTTGAACTATTTCTTGATAAGATTTATAGAAAAAAAATTCTATATTTATAAAACAAATAGCTAATTGTGTTTTTCTTGAAAATAAAAAATTGAGAATAACTTTTTTTAGGTAAAAATTCTATCCGCTGGCAAAGGAAAATGTACAGCAGAATTTACTGTGGAACCTGAGCATACAAATATGCGTGGAACATTACATGGAGGATTTTCTGCTACTCTTGTTGATTGCATTTCAACTTATGCGATTATGACTCATGCAAAAGAAGTACCTGGCGTATCTGTTGACATGCATATGACGTAAATGCTGTTATCAATATTTTGAAAATACATATATTATAAAATTAATATTTTTTTTGTAGATACATGAAAGCGGCTCAATTAGGAGACGTAGTAATTGTAGAAGCCGATACTATTCGCGCAGGAAGAACTCTTGCATTTCTTGACGTAGTGATAAAAAATAAGAAAACGGGACAGACTCTTGTTACTGGTCATCATACTAAATTTATAGGATAGATATTTCTAAGGAAAATATTATTTTACATTTGTAAAGGTCTTTTTAGTAAAGGTTTATAGTTTTATTTCAATGAAATGTAATAATTTCTAAAGCAAGCATTTAATTACAACTGGCAGTGTACAAATAATTATTGTAATTAGCAAGCTTAAAAACAAATAAATACTGGTAACAAAATAATTATCACTTAAAAATACGCCATAATTAATTTACTTATAAAAATTAAAAAAGTACAGATTTACAATACTTAAAATTATTTTGAAACTATCGCTAATAACGTACGTAGGAAGGTAGATATTTGTGACACAGATAGATATGGCAGTGGCTTAAAATTAAGCACAGATAGGACAACACTGATTATTAACTACAATAGTATTTTGACAATCAAGCGGAGGACATTTTTGTTCTAAACACGTAATGTATCTACTCTTGCACGTACATTTCGTGCAATTATCTACTGCCCATTGATGTCCTTCGGCTCGAATTTTTCCATCTCTATCAACGCAATTACCGGAGGTTTGTATGCTTTTCAATTTTTTAATTTCTCGACGCATTTGTTTAATAGTTCTCTGCATTGCTTCCAAAGCTTCTTCGATTCCTTCTAATCTTTCTTCATTTTGTTCTTCTTGGAAAGAATAGGTAGTTGTGACAGATTCATTAAAAGACTGTGGTCTGTCAGATGGATATGAATGATCTGAATTACGACGTGGTCTGTTCAGTCTGCTTAAAGAATTGAATTCACTTGGACTGTTACAATTATCGCAACATTCAGTCCACATTCTCAAATCGATTTTTGGTATTGTATTACATTTTACATATCCCCCTTGCTTTCTTGGAAGTAAAAATACGTTGGGTGTAATATCTTCAACGGAATCTGCACTGTCACAAATTAATCTCGATAAAGAACCTTGTCGAATTTGGGCCAACTGTTCTGGTTTAAATGTGGATGGATTTTCATAAAAGAAACGATCACCATCTCTCAATCTCCTGAATTGTTCAATTAATAAACATCTGAAGAGTGGACCGACACGACCACCTTCAACTTGGTCTTCCAAAATACCTCCTACCCATACGTCAATATTTCCCGGATGTCCGTATAATTCTCCTAATTTTCTGAGTACGTTAACATCTGAAATTTCATGTCGCAAATCATCAAAATTATCCGCGTCTGACATATTACAAAATCTTCGGAAATCCAAATATCCCGGAATAGCATGATCTCTTGAACGATGAATGTTAATAGCTGCTAAATCTAAAGCTACTGCATGTGCTACTTTAAATAATTGTTCCGTTAGTTCGGTATTTAAATTCTGATCGGATTTCTTTAATTTAGCGGGAACAGTAAAAAGTCCTCTCAAAAGAGGATCAACTCCTCCTTCATCAACTACTCTCCATGGGGAGAAAAATGCTTTGTGAAGAGGTAAATGACCTTCTGGTATTGGTTGGAAAGAAGCGTTTAGACGATGTAAAACTGGATTAATTAATGAGTGGCCAAATCTCAACGCAGCTGTTGCAAATACATTAGAGATTGATGGATGAACCGAAGGATCATAACCATTATATTTTCCTAACATGTTCATGCCCTCATTTCCTAAAATATGCGGCAACCAATGTGCATAAGTAATTTGTTGGGCAAGAGCACCAACAATTTTTCTTGTTTCTTGGTAAATTCTCTCTCCATCCCATTGCGGGTTTATTTTTCTGAGTTCATCGGCAATTCTATTATGTTCTCTCATCCAAATTGTATGCATTGCTAGTAAACCAACTTGTTCATTTGCACGAATATCACCGGCTAAGAAACAATTTATGCTACTTTCTGCAAGATCTCTTCGACAATCCATTCCTTGGCCACCTGCATATGGTAGTAAAGCTTTACGATTTGGAAAATGCACACCCTCTCTTAATCTTCCTCGATCATCAGTTAAATCTCTTAAATCTTCTGCAACTTCATCAGAAAATCCATATACCTGAGATGCGTCAATATAAGATGTCAACTGATTGATTTGTTCCCTTGGTTGAACTGTATCAAAGAACACAGAAGTCATTCCGGAACCGCAGATAGCTGAAGATCGGACAAAATCAATGCATCGTCTATTTGTGATTCGTGGATCACCTGGAGGAACATCAATAGGATAACAGGGAGCCGCATATTCGCAAGATTTTTTACAATCAATTCCATCCCAACTTTCTGAACTTACAGAAGGAATTGCATGATCTAAATCATGATCCAAGAATTGTCCCCACTGCATAACCATATGAGTGATGTGCTCATCTTGTGTAATTTCTTTGGTAGATATCAATGAGGTCGATACTAATCTGGAACTAGGTTTTGGATAACCATAGTACTTAACACCTCTTGTCCAACCTACAGGCATACTGAAACCATTCTCATAAATTGGTTTCAGTATTCTTCTGAACCCGGTTAAAGAAGCACCCCATGTAGGATTTTGTAAATTATTGCAGACACCAGTTATTGTACGATATTTTGAGTGATAGCACATGTCAGTACAATTTGAAGACGGACGATGAGCCATACATCCAGATAACTGCGCTACTAACTCTAAATGAGCTGGAGATAATAATTCTTTGTAATCAAATTCAGCAATATTTGTATTTGAAGACATTTTCCTTCCTTCGTTTACATGTTTTCGAATATTAACTAAAGTACGCTCATAAACTTCGGCTGCACGCGCTAATTCTCTTGTTGGAGCATTTGGAAAGCGAATAATTCTAAATAAATCACTAGGACTTGGTTTACGATGATCTCCAAATAGCGCATTTACAGTATTATTAATAGCACTGTCTACTTCTTTTGAAGCTTCAGCAAAAGCAATTCTTACGAACTGGTCTCCGATTTTTGAACCACCGGGTTTAAATTCCTGTTTTAGTGACACAAGACCATTTGCAGAAGCTCTTCCATATTCATTGGTGGCAGTACATTCATATCTTCCGGCATCTTCTGCGGCAAGATCATAAATATACAAACTACCAGTGCCAGAAATACGATATTTTTGGGGGTTTCTCTCCAAGCGAGTTCCGTCTTTACGCCATTGTATATCCGGTTCTGGATCTGCTTCCGCTCTGCAAGGAAGTTCAATTGTTGTTCTAGGATACGCGTCAATATCATAAGGTTGATAAATAAGTTGAGGAGGATTTTCAACAGCGCGTCTTACTTCTATATCTGCACTAACTTCTCGAGTACCTAATTGATTGCGTGCTTGACATACATATAACCCAGAATCGGATTCTTTGATATCGTTGATAACCAAACGACTATTATCAGCTTCAATACCAATTCTTATCCCTGAAGTAATAGGTCTGTCTTGTCTGTACCACGTAATAATCGGAGTTGGTGTCCCGACTGAAAGACATTCAAGAACAGCGCGATCTCCTGTCTTGAGTTTGAGATTTTCGGGATGAACCGTGAAAATTGGTGGCGCTGTAAACATAAACCAACACATAATGTTTATTTATTACTTATGAAATGACTAAACTACGTACAATTTATTTTAATTTGCGCCGTAGCATCAATTCTTCCCAAATAGTTTGCTGCTTCACATCTGTAAGTACCGTAGTCGCTGGCTTGAATGTCTCTGATAACTAGAGTACCAGTCGGGTGCATAACATGACGATTTGTTAAACCTAATTGGACACCATTATGAGACCAAGACATCTGAGGTTGAGGATCGCCTGTAGCTTCGCACTGTAGTCGAACTTCTGCAGTACTCACGTCTACTGTTTGGTCATCGGGAGTCTGAAGGAATCGTGGTCTTCCTAATACAAACAAAAATATTTTAATAACTGGTTATTTGTTTCATTAGGACCAAAAATACAAGTTTTCGGATCGAGTACGAAAGGTTGTTAGACGACGCGAAGCGGAGTCTGGCAATATTACCAGACTCCAAAAGTATTTTTAGTCCGATTGAAGCATATTATTTTCTTTCACACACTTATTTAGAAAATTTCGCCGATTTGTTCAAATTAAAATGAAACAAATTGAGAAAATTATTTTTATCACCATTGACAACGGTAGTAAAAAACAATTACGAATTCAGGGTAACATAAACATTTTTGAAATAGTGTTCTTTTACTAGCGATAAAGTTGAAATAATAGTGTCATATTCAAGTGGGTGAAAAAAAAAAGATTATTTTAGTGCCTTACTAGTTTCGGGTCTAGTGACAATCATTCTTGCAGGTCTAGATTTCACTTCTCCTTCTTGTGTGACAGCCATACATTCATACTGTCCAATATCAGTATCCTGCGAATTTTCAATCCTTAAAGATCCATCATCCATGACCAAATACCTATCTCCTTTAGATGGTAGTTCCAAGGAATCTCTCATCCAAATAATTTTTGGTTTGGGGTCAGCTTCAACGCGACATTTGAACACCGCAGTACCTCCCCAAGAAACTTCAACATCCTGTGGCCCTTCCATGATTTGTGGCATCTCTGAAAATAATTAAACATCAGCATCAGCACACTTTGTATTGTGCATGAGTATCACTTTTTACTAACTGCAATGGAAGTCGTACGCTGTCATTCCTTTGAGAGATTTTCCGGACATGTCTTCTGGAGTTTGGCAATTGGCAGCAGCTTGGATGGCACTATCGTTGAGGAGTTTAGCTAACCAGAACATCTGACAATCGCAAACAAGTGCGTTGGAATCCAGTCGGAGACGACGAAGCTTCGGCATTCCGGAAAAAGAACCTGAAGGGATGTGTTGCAGACGGTTGTTGTGCAAGAATCTAACAAATTTCAATAAATCATTACATTTTTGAATATATTTATAATTTAATTGTATACGTACAGTCGGTCCAAAGATGGAAGATTTGAGAAAGTTTGTGGCTCAAATTCTTTAATTTCATTGAAGTGTAAATACCTAAAAAAGTACAAAATTTTATTTTAACTTGTAGGCATTATATAAAAATGTCACTCTTAATTTAAAAGAGTCACAGTAAATAATAAAAGTGCGGTGATGAAATAAATTGTTCATCAAATATAAACTTGTATTTAAACGCCACACAGGAAGCAATTTAAAGATTACATCACGATCATGAATTAAATAAACAGTGTGAAGATATAATTAAATGTGAAAATATCAAATTAGTAAACTTACAATTGCTCCAATTTGGTGAGTCCTTGAAACACGCCAGGGTCCAAATAGCTGATATGGTTCTTGTACAAATACAAATATCGCAAATTTGTAAGTCCAATAAAGGCTCCATCCTTCAGAGCTGTGAGTTGATTGTTATTGAGTAGAAGAGTATTCAAATGCTTGAGACCCTTGAAGGTCCCGGGAGGGAGATCACGGATCTTGTTGAACCGCAAGTCCCTGCGAAGAAAATATTTACAAGTTGCGCGTGGGTGAATACCAATTAGTACTAGAAAGTGTTTGGTGATTACCGTTAAAATATTCACGAGTACTTTGCGCATTTACGGATAAATGTAAGCGAAGCTAATTTGCATATTTTATGAGGAAACCGCAGGAATCTGTCTCTTCTGGCTTAAAGATTGATTAGTTTTTAGAAATATTTATTTTCTTTCAAACAATAATATACATTTAATAAGAAAATAAATAAACGAGTAACGAGTGATCAATTTCAGATTTGTATTTTGTTAATATTTAATCTGTTCCAGATTATTTTTCAGTAAAACAAATATGTATTCTACGGTTTATATTTATGGAAATCCAACAGGAAAAAGAACGAACGTAGACAAATAACATTGGGTTAAATTTAAAGCTGAACTTTAAACCAAATCAAATCAATTTTACACGAATTATGTGCTATGGAAACGCAGCTATAAATGAACAAAAGAAGTAAATCTTCTTATTATTTTTTTCATTGCTATATTTGTAAAGCATTTCTCATGAAATCTAATTTTCTTTTTATAACAGACAAGAATAACTATCAATATCAATCCGGAAATATTTTGTTCGACTCGTAATCGCACAACGGAAATAGAAAAATCAGTGTCCTTGCATTTATCGGCTTGAAGACAATCACAACACAATCGCTTCTCGCTTTTTTCCATTGTTGCGTTTTGTTGAGGGGTGCGGCTGTGTGAACCAGCGAACCATTGTCTACACGGCTACTATTCAACCGGAAGCGAATTGGTACAGTGGGTTAAGTTATGGTCGCGACGGTATTAATAGCGTGACATGTAATCTAGGTACGGCACACACGGAGATAAGTGAATGAACTTCTGTAACGTCTTCTGCCCATCCTAACATGTGGAGTATTACTTCTTGCTCGAATGTCTGAAGATAAATTATTGCCGATGAATAGGATTTCAGTTTATTGCTTTAGCCAGAATTCTATGTCGAAGAAAGAGTTGTACAAAATGAAAAAAATATAACTTGATGAATGATTTGTGGAAAATACTGGCGTAAATTTTCTTTTACGATGTCATGTAATGAATTGAAAGATTAAATTTCCGAGAAATGAAGTGACAAAATATAAATGAGAAATAAAATAGTAATAGTTAGAATGTGATGAAGAGATGAGGAAAGATATTATTAACTTTTAAACTTTCGAACGATTCTAAGAAATTATAATTATTTATGAATAATCTGTGAATAAATATTGTGTAAATTTTATAGAATATAGATGTCATTGTTGATTTAAAATAGATAAAATTTCAGGGAAACGCAAGTGGGAAACCTGCACTGTGTGTGTGTGTGTTTATATTTAGAGGGATTATTCTGTTTATATAAATAATCCTGACCATGAGTTTAAGCACACCATGACTTCATAACCGCAGATGCATTTACCATTAATTTCGTGTGAAAAGAAATGCAAATTTCTCGGAACGAAATCTCAAAATGATTAACCAAATGTCCATGACTTTGGGATGAAATCACTGCCAGCAAATCCATAAAAATACATTTTACTATCGATAAAATCACATTTACGATATGATCCGTTACATTCTGGGAAAAAAATCTGTTGATTTCAACAGAACAAGCTGTATTTGTCTACCAAATATTTGTACAACTGAGTGCAATCATTCGTTTAATACCGTAACGCATTTCTCCAATCGAATGGAAAATATTATACATCTGTGGGCGTGAGCAACAATTTAAACTTCACGCATATCACTGCATCTGTAGCATAGCAAGAGTTCTTGCTGAATATGCTAAAACGGTGATTCCAAACCAACGGATCACATTCCTAATTTAAAAATGTATGACAAAGAATACCTTTTCCTCTGTGTCTCAGGAATGATTTTGGTTATTTTAAACTAATGTGAAGCTAAACATATTATGTCATTCATGAATATTAGTTAATAATGGGAGTCCGTAGGGATCGGTTTTAGAACTAGAACAAAATTTCGAATTCAGAGGAACTTTAAATTAGATTAGGTTTAGGTTAATTTGGGCTCTTATGTATATAGGATGCATATTCATTGCGGGAATTACTTTGCCTTGAAACTGAACTATATTTAAAATTTAGAAGTGACTATCAACAGGCATTCGATTAAGTTAAGAGTATACGAAAGAACTGTAGACTTGAAAAAAAAAAAACATTTTTTAATGCAACTGCTATATTCTTTTCTTTTTTTAATGACACCCTAAAATCTGTAAAAACGTGCCTGGAGTAGGTGGCTCGGTGCTATTGAGAACTAGGGTTCGATTTCACTAGCCGACAAATAATTTTCATCACATTAAAATATACTTCTGTGGCTCCCCTTCTATTAACATCTTTGGAGGCCGTGATTTGGCAAAGTGCCCCACCCAGTAATGGGTAAAAGGAGTGATTGATATATTTTATTTCCATATTTAAAAAATTTTAAATGGGTAAAATTATTATTTACCGAAACCAGCAAATACAGAACTTCATCAAACTGATTTAGGACTGGTTTTTCCATTTCTGGATAAAGATCCCGATAACTATCAGCAGGTTAATTGAAAAAATATCGCATCGGAAAATGGCATTTATAAAAATAATAAATAAATATATCATCATGCCTTTTACCCATTACTGAGTGTGGCACTCTGCCGAAACAGATCTCGGTAAGTGATATATTTATGCGTGTGAAGTGCGGTTACCAGCCGTAAAATCACGGCCCCCAAAGATGTTAGTAGTTATTACCATTTGTGCTATGATATCGATATTTAAAAAAAATTATACCGATAATAATAGTTATTAGGAACTTTACCCGGAGATGGAAAAACCGGCGCTTAATAAAATAAGAATCAAGTATTTTTATGTAAAAAAGATAAAATTATTTGTTCAGTATTGGTTTTATTGTCAAAAGATTACACTTGCATTTCGTTAATCAAATCAACTCGGTTTTACTAAAACCGTATTATAGTTGGATTAAAATGTAAGTGAAGCGTCATTTTTGCTGCTATTGGTCGAATAACAAACTTGAATTTGGATTCCGTAGTCCAAAATGAAGTAAAATTTTAAGGACCGATTTTATAAATGATAGAATAAATTTACTTTCATAGTAAATATATTTAAATTAACAAATTCGAATCAATTTTATTTATTTTATGGCATATATAACATTACTGTCAAAAGTTCGACTGTCATTTGAATGAGTAATTTTATTTACTTTGGAAGTAAATTAATTTGTCGTTTATAAAACCGGCCATTAGTCAACAAGACGCATTTTTTATTGAAACTTTCGCTTTATTTGTAGTTTTACTTTAACAATGATGAAATACTGTTACCAAGTAAATGAGTTTATATGTTATGAATTTAACACAACGTTTTTATTATTTTATCCACAACTCATATATAATAAAGACATAATTAATTGAATTATATGGCTCATAAAGCACTAGTGTTTTATATTACATAAAACACTGTAAATAACTTGTTACTTATATATAACTGAATCAACGTTAAACGTTACGACCAATCTTCTTCAATACCTATAATTATGAGTTGTTGATAAAATTTTGTATTACACTTGTGTTTTATTGGTATATAAAACACTTGTATAATAAATAACTCTTATCCACAACTCATATATTATAAAGACATAATTACACTGATTTCAGATGTATTATATGGCTCAGAAAAAACTTGTGTTTTATATTCCATAAAACACTGTAAACAACTAGTTACTTAGCAACCATTTCATAATCTACCGTATTTTGAGAAACAGTAACTGAATCAACGTTAAACGTTACGACCCTTCTTTGGTATCTATAATTATGAGTTGTGGATAAAATTTTGTATTACACTTGTGTTTTATTGGTATATAAAACACTTGTATAATAAATAACTATTATTTATTTTGGGAAATTACTAGTACCTACCAACCAAATAGCATGTGAATTCTTAGATTTTTTCTGGATAGGTACATTTTTATTTTCATCAATCAATTTTATTGCTTGTAGTAAAATGACTCCACAAAACTGGCATTAGATAAAATCCCTCGTCCTGCGAGCTCCGGATTTAGTAGGGTAGTTTGCTTTCGTGCTTGTTGCAAAGAAAAAAAAGTGTAAAACCTAAAATTATCGATAAAATCAGGACGTCTTGTGCTACTTGCACTTGCGTAAATCAACAGAAAGCATGTTCAAACATATAGGCGTAGTCTGTAACATACCTGTCAATTTTTAACGGCCCGTTATAATTTTTAACCAGTGGCAACAAATGGCGTTCAATAAAAAATGAAAATGTTAATTGCAACATATAACTTTATTAGTTAAAATTTTTAACTGGCATTTAAAAATTAAAATCAGTTACAGAATTGACATATTCTGTAACATACCTGTTAATTTTTAATGGCCCGTTAAAAATTTTAACCACTAAAAATATACCTATGTGTCAAATGAAATTTTAATTATTTATTCAGCGTTCTCATTGGTTAAAAATTACTAGGTTTCTTACAGAATACGCCCCCATATAGTTGTTAAATTCAAATTTAGCAACTTATAAATATTAACTCCATATTAGCTACAACCGATAGAACTGCAACCGTGTTTTCGACGGTCTGCTGTTTGAACAGCCACATTCAACGTGCTGCAAAGGTCAGTTTTAGGACAAGAACCAAATTTAAATTGTTGATGAATTGTATTGATCTGATTTGGGTGATTTCGGATACAAAGTGAATACTAGTCAAAAGTTTGGTAGTTACTGGAGAGCAGGCCAGCAGAGTGCTACATGCTACATAGAGTATTTATAAGTCGAAAGTATGACTACAGCACTAATACATATAAACAAAGATAAAAACATGCTGTATGTATGTGTGTATATTTGTGTGAGCTGTGAAAATGAGAAATTGCTCATGGTCAAACCCAGCGCCGAATTCGAGTGGCGCTACAAGTGTACCAACATAACGGACCGATACAGGAATTAATCAGAGTTGCCACCATACATCACATCTCATTAATTTCTTTGATAACACAAAGAAAAAAAACTCACGCACTTATGTCATCGTGATGTCACAGTTCACGGAGCGTGGCTGAGCGAATGAATATGCATTGTTTGTTTGTTGTGTTGTTCTGTGCGCCGAATTTTGCTCCAGAAACATGATTAATCACTGTCAGGCGCTTTATTGGCTGGAATAAATCGAAAATTCTCTTAGTTGCTGCGAGCAAATGGAATGAGATGCTGTTTTGTTTGGTAAACAATGCCCATTTGTAAGAATTATTACTCGGTTTTAAGACTTTGAGAAGTCAGATACATTTTTATAGTTTTTGTGCCACCAGAACGATTAGATAAATAAGTTATTTTTCCGAAACTATTTTAATTTGATAAAACTACAGTTTTACGATATTGATAACTGTATATTTATTATTTTTTGTTACGACAGTATTTTGTAACGCAAATACATTAATCATGTCAATTTGTAAAATAGGATGAGAATCATTTGTCATTAAATTATTGTAGCGCAAAAATTGATCTAATATTGATTAAGCCTCTTAAATAAATTTAATGTAATTAATTTATTGCCGATAAAAGTCAGTGAATAAAAAATTATAGATGTTCTATTTTAAATTTAACAAGTGTATCATAATCATTGACCAGTATGCAAATCATAAAATACCACTCATGATTTTTTTTTCTAACAACTCAACAATTTCCGAACAGATGTAGATAAATATTTCAATATTTTATCTGTCATGACCTATTAATATTATTAATTATTCTTCAAGTTATATCAATTAACATTCGTTTAATGTTGAACCAGCATAACATACACATTTAAAATAAAATAATGCTGCTCCAGAAATTGTCATTTAACAATGAAAAATACATTTAAATATAAGTATGATGTGTGTATAAGAAGACATGTCCTTTCATTTCGGAAGATGCATGTTTAAAATAATTTTATTAGTCAGTATAAATGTTATAGTTTTTGGCACGGAAACTGTTATAAATACAGTAAACTAAGTAATAAAAGCGGCAGTATTTCATACAAAGAAAATACATCCAAATCGAAGACTCTTTTTGATGTATTTTTTTAGTAGTTTTAGTAGCATTTTCTCAAAATGTCATAAATTAATAGTAACGACTATGTTACGCCATTTTACCCCGTAGCAGATCTCAATAGGCAGAGCTGTATTGACCAATAGATAAAAAGAAAATCTATTCTATTCAATCTCGGAAAAAATTTAAATTGATTAACAAAATCTTTGATTAAATTACATATTTACTATTAATTCATTATTATAATTGGTTGTGATTATTAACTTTGTTTATTAATAAGAGTATGGGGTAGCTAGCTCAGTGGTATCAAGTTGGCCTGTGGATCCTGAAAAGCCTGGTTCGATTCCCACAGGCGACAAACAATTTTCACCATTTAAAAAAAACTACCATGGGATGGCTAGCTCAGTGGTATGAAGTCGGCCTGTGGATCCTGAGGTCCCTGGTTCGATTCCCACAGGCGACAAATTTTCATAATTTCAAAAAGCTATCCCTGTGGCTCCTCCACCACTAACATGTTTGGGGGCCGTGATTTGACGACTGGTAACCGCACTTCACGCGCAAAATATATCACTTACCGAGAGCTGCTTCAGCAGAGTGCCACACCCAGTAATGGGTAGAAGGCGTGATGATATATTTATATTTATAAAAAAAACTACCCATGTGACTCCTCCACCACTAACATCTTTGGGGGCCTTGATTTGACGACTGGTAACCGCATTTTACGCGCAAAATATATCACTTACCGAGATCTGCTTCGGCAGAGTATCACACCCAGTAATGGGTAGAAGGCGTGATGATATATTTATATTTTATTTATTTTATTTGTTAATAAGAGTTTTAAATACATTTTTTATATCTCCTAGGGCCCGCCAAATTCTTAATTCGGCACTATATATATATATCCCGCCTTTTACCCATTACTGGGTGTGGCACTCTATCGAAGAAGATCTCGGTAAGTGATATATTTACGTCAAATCTCGGCCCCCAAAGATGTTAGTGGTGGGGGAGCCACAGGGGTAATTTTAATTTGGTGAAAATGTTTTGTCGGCTGTGGGGATCGAACCAGGGTTTTCTGGATCCACAGGCCGACTAGATATCACTAAGCCATTACCCCATAATATATTTGTACACGTTAAATGCAGTTACTAGCCGTTGTGATTTATAAAAATTTTGAAAAATGTTTCAAGTAAAACTACTGTTTATTTTAGTTATTACGGATTATTTTTATGAAATCTACCTACGAAAACAAAAAAAATAAATGTAAAAATTGATAAAGACTCATTAATACTGTTCTGTTACCACTGGTTGAATATGGCCTGTACTGAATTTAACTCCAATTTTTCGGTCATAACTTGAAATATAAAATTTAATTCAAAACTGCAACGCGTATTTAAGATTTCGTGTATACATATAGGCTGCCAAATCAACTTTTTTAAAAACGTTTTTAGGTTCATAGAGTTTAAAATGTGAAAATTTACCAAAATCTTAAGACCGATAAAAATCTCCATCGAAATACTTTCCCTACTGTAGAAGTAGAAGAAATAGAAAGATTTCTAATATACGAAAATATTATTCTTCTTTAATACATTTTATCCATTACCGAGTGTAGCAGATCTCGGTAAGCAATATATTTCATCGCGTAAAGTGTAGTTACCAACCGTCAAAACATGACTCCTCTAAAGATGTTAATGGAGTGGAGCCACAAAGATAATTTTAATGTGGTGAAAATTGTTTGTCAACTGTGAGAATTGAACCCGGGTTCTCAAATTCACAGGCAGACTCAATACCACCGAGTTACCTACCCTACAAATATTTATTATTATGAATATTATATTATATTAGTGGGGTGCCTAGCTCAGTGGTATGAAGTCGGCCTGTGGATCCTAAGAATCCTGGTTCGATTCCCACAGGCGACAAACAATTTCAAAAACCACCCCTGTGGCTCCTCCACCACTAACATCTTTGAGGGCCGTGATTTGACGACTGGTAACCGCACTTCACGCGCAAAAAAATATCACTTACCGAGATTTGCTTCGACAGAGTATCACGCCCAATAATGGATAAAAGGCGTTATGATATATTTATTTATATATTTTATTTAAATCAAAAGAAACAGTTAGATACCTATATTTTTTGTAAGTTTAATTTCCTGCCTTAAAAACACCGTTGAATGCAATGATGAAGACAGTATGTCTGTACGTTACTTAGTTTTTCAATTTCAATCACTTTTCAAGAAACAGAAACATTAATCCGGCAATAAAATCGCTATAAAACAAACCGATATCTGTAAAATTCTAATAATAGATTTAAATTACTTTGTAACGCATTAACTAGCATCTTTTTAACACCAAGAGCAATAGAACTCACGAAGAAACATCGGCTTTCAAACTCTAGCTTCTAAAAATTGCATCGAAAATATTTGCGCAACAAACGGTGTTTAGTTATTTTAAAATTAGAATTATTTACACTCCTACAAATTCCCAAGGTATTGTAGAAATGTTTACAATCTCAAAACTGAATTTATTGAATTAGGTAGAGATGTGTATACAAAATATTAACCTCAATATGTCAATTCGAATCCAAGGAAAATGAACGTTTGACAAATGTATAATAGAATGCGTGTATTATAGCAACTTTCCATTCCATCCGTATGAAATCGGTTTAAGTTTCAGAAAATTAATGATGCATGCAAAATGCCAAGTGTTTTTACCCATACTAGCGTTATCTCAGATTTCAATTACATTTAGTTGACATATCATTGAACTACAAGGGTTGAAAGATGAAAGGTTATCATGAAAAACATCCTTGATAGGAATTTATCATCTGCTCTGAAAAAATATTAGTTTATAGCTATTTTTATAACACCTTCTGTTTATACAGATGTTATAAACAAAAAAAAGTTTTTATTGCGAAATATTCAAACTTGTTTTACGTCGATAGTTTGCATTTAATTGGCTGTAACTACAAATCTAATAAAGATAACAAAATCCCGTTCAGTTTTTCTATATATAAACGTACTTTAAAATTTATTAAACAAAATAAAATAAATATATTATCACGCTGTTACATAAATAAATATATTGTCATGCCTTTTATCTATTACTGAGTGTGGCACTCTGCCGTAGCAGATCTCGGTAAGAGATATATTTTACGCGTTAAGTGCGGTTACCAACCGTCTAATCACGGCCCTCAAATATATTAGTAGTGAGAGAACCACAGAGGTAATTTTTAAATATGGTTGTGGATATCGAACTCGGGTTATCAAATCCACAGTCTGACGCATTGCTACTACGCTATCTACTCCATATTTTAGTATTAATTAGTGCTATTCAATTAATTTTATTAGATTTGGTTTTGTTTCAACAAAAAAAGCTAGTCAAAGCATAGAAATAAACTTAAATTTTAAGTTTGAATATATATAATCTGCATTTTTTCGATATATAAGCATACTTTAAAATTATTAAATAAAAACAAACAAAATTAATGTACCTATCATCACGCCTTTTATCCATTACTGGGTGTGGCACTCTGACGTAGCAGATTTCAGTAAGAGATGTATTTTGCGCGTGAAATGAGACGTCAAATCACGATCCCCAAAGGTGTTAGTGTAGGGGAAACCGCAAGAATAGTTTTAATGTGGAGTAAAGTTTGTCACCTGTGGGAACTAAACTCGGGTTTTCAAATTCACAGACCACAACGCGTTTCCACTGAGCTATTATCTCATTATATTAAACGAAATAATTATGTTTATTTGAGAAATGAGAAATGGTTGTTTAAAAATCGAAAGAGGCTTTGGTGTATAGGGTTGATTTTATCCGGATATTCGAATATTAGGATTTACATAACGGATATTCGGTTTGGGCTATCCGGATAGTTCGATAGCTCGGATATCTAAACTGAACAGCTCGAATAGTTCGAATATTCAAATAATAATAATGAACGAATAGTTCGGATCGCCGTATAGTTCTTAATAAATACTTTAGATATTTAGTTTAGCTGCAAAATTTAAGTACATTCTAATAAACAAACGAATTCAAAAATCTAAACAGTAAATACCTTAAACATTAAAATAATGCGCATTTCATATTGTCAAATTAATTAATTTATGGGGTGGCTAGCTCAGTGGTATGAAGTCGGCCTGTGGATCCTGAGAACCCTGGTTCGATTCCCACAGGCGACAAACAGTTTTCATAATTTTAAAAAACTACTCCTGTGGTTCCTCCACCACTAACATCTTTGGGGGCCGTGATTTGACGACTGGTAACCGCACGCGCATAAGTATATCACTTACCGAGATTTGCTTCGACAGAGTGCCACACCCAGTAATGGGTAGAAGGCGTGATGATATATTTATGTATTTATTTATAAATTAACATACTCGTATTTTAGGTAAATGCCAACAATTAGCCAAATCAAATAATAATAATAATTAATATCATTGTAGTGTAGAATTACGTACTGTTGTTCTTTCTAATCTCATTATTAAATATAAAATACAATAATGTACTGTATAATTACATAAATTACTCGAATATCCGAACTATTCGGATACGATTATGGAGACTAACGAATATCTGATCTGACAACTTTTTTTCAAAATCGACATTTCTACTTTGGTGTTCATATATTTTTTCTTTAAATATTCAGTGAATATTTATTTATTTGTTATTCTACGCAAGAGGGAATAAAAACCAATTACAGTACTACAGATTTACACGCTTATAGTGACATTAGAACAACTTTGGATGAAATCAATGAAACTACGAATGCCAGTACAAACATCTTCTCGACAAAAAACTAATTCAAAATATGAAATCACAGTCTCGTATCATTTTTAAACAAACGAGATGTACTTAGAGATAGTTTGTCAAATATGACCTATTTTTTCCAATAACTAGAAAATGGAAAGAGATACATAACTGAGAGCTTCACTAAACAATTTTACAGAAAAAAATATAGTAGTTGATAATATTCGGAATAATCTACAATTGATGCACATTTAGGTCAAAAATTCAATAAACGATCGAGATCACAAAAATTTAAAATTTGTTTTTTCTTCTTTAAAATAAGCGTTTTTTTTGCATATTTTTCATTGTCAGAAAACGTCGGGCAACATTGAAAAATTACTATTGTATGTGCTTCTTTCTCCACTAGTATCTTTGAAGGCCGTGATTTGACGCCTGGTAATCGCACTTCATGCGCAAAAATATATCATTTACCACTATTTGCTACGGTTGAGTGTTACTGGGTGTGGCACTCTGCCGTAGCAGATCTCGGTACGTAATACATTTATGCGCGTGAAATGCGGTTATCAGCCGTCAAATCACGCCTCCCCAAAGATGTTAGTGGTGGGGAAACTAAAATTGATTGTCGGCTGTGGGAATCGAACCCGGGTTCTCAAATTCACAGGCCGACTCGATACCACTGAATCATTTACCCCAACAATTTTTTAATTTTATATAATTATATTTGTTATTACTTCCACATAAATATAATATTTTCAAATTTATTACAATTACTTTCAACCTTTAACTTCAAAAACATGTACAATACATAATATGTTTTATTTATATACATATGTCCGGAAATATAGTTGTGTGCTTAGCGTTACGGCATTCGGAGGTACCGAGTTCGAACTCAAGTTAAACATATATGAACTACTACACTACGGCTCGGTGAGACCGGACCCCGTTATTGGGATAACTTCCTTTTGTACAGAGTAGAATAAATAAATAAAAATATCAGTGTTCGGTGTCAACTTGAAATTCATTTTGGTGCATAATTCTCCTTAAACTGTTATAAACCCGTAATAATCAAATATTTATTATAGTTACTAAATGAAACAACGTTAAGAAAGTTGAAGGGATAAAATCTTTAATAATTGAACAGTCTTTACCGCAGAACAAGGTCAGCTGGTAAATAATTTAACGGTTCATAATAATATTTCACATTAAATAATATGTCATCAAAACTTGCAATTGGGATCTGCTGTAAGTGGTATGAAGATATATATCAACGAAAAATATTCTCCCAAATTTTGATTGGAACATAAAGGTAAAATATTAGGCTATAAAATTAAAACGACTAAAGTTCGTGAATTGTGATCAAAATTAATTGAATACTATGATAACCTGTAACACAAAAAGTAATGAATTATGAAAACGATAAAATTTGGCAAGAGATACTTTAAAATTCTGCGGAAAAGATGATTAATTTCTCGTCTCTTTTATAAATACGTTAAATGTTAAATGCTTGTTGATGAATATTCATTTTAAGGCTTTAAAAAAATGCAAATGGCTATTAAATTTAATGAATAATACATTTTTAAAACGTGCCCACTAAGAGATTTAGCCAAAGAAAATATGCATAGCAGTTGCGATTACGAGAATATTGTAATTTGATATCTGCGTGACTCTATTTGATTGCGTTATAATATAATTTTTAATGAATTAACATAACCGAGTGTACATTAAAATAGCTTTTAAAATATCTTTAGTCTTTCGTTCCAAACAACACATCGCACCATCGCAATAAATATGCCGAGAAATAAAATTAACAGCGGATGGAGAAACGGAAAATCGACAAGATTTATTTTCTTTGTTCAATCAACTATAAATTACAGAAACTTTTAAAATTCAATTAACTTTTTACTTCTTTTACCTCGACTTTACATTATTACCTACGTGAAGAATTGGAGTCTGTTGGCTGATTTTCAAAGAAGTACACCGTGCAACATTGTGCAACCACTCATAAAATCGTTAACATTTAAGATGCAGAACTATAACTATATATTTATGTTCTGAAATCAACGAGAGAGATTTATCCGATGTTATTGACATACAACAATAGCCGATTGATTAATAGTTGTAGTAATCGAAATAGTAATCAATTCAATTTGATTACAATAAAACTGAATTAAAAATATAGGTAAGTATGTTATGGGCTTGTACGTTTTAATTCTGCTACAGTTTATTGTTAACAGTTAAGAATGTTGAAGTTTTGTAACGTGGTGCAATTATCTGGAGAAATTGCATTATGATTGCTATAAATTTTCATTTTTAAAAAGGATATGACTCATAAGTTCTGTTGTATCATTTTGGAAACTTTTACATTTTTTATTGTAGACAGAAACTTTTAAGATGAAATATATTTCGATTTCTTGTGAAATGTATCAAGTACGAAAATTAGAAGTTTTCTCCCAGGTTTTTACAATTTTAATGTAAGTTTTGAAAATTACCTATTTATTCAAAACACATCATCACGCCTTCTACCCATTACTGGGTGTGGCACTCTGCCGAAGCAGATCTCGGTAAGTGATATATTTTGCGCGTGAAGTGCGGTTACCAGTCGTCAAATCACGGCCTCCAAAGATGTTAGTGGTGGAGGAGCCACAGGGGTAGTTTTTGAAATTATGAAAATTGTTTGTCGCCTGTGGGAATCGAACCAGGGTTCTCAGAATCCACAGACCGACTTCATACCACTGAGCTAGCCACCCCATATTCAAACAAAAAAATAAAAATACATAATTTCATTATAGACAGAATAATTGGGATAGCACCAAGATTTTAACCTGGATCCTTTGGACTGTTATCAACTGAGCTATAGTATTCATATAATTCAAATCTGATGTTATTCCAATTTTTATCTTTATAACAAAATTAGATTTTATGAATTGTTAAGTATTAATTTAGAAAAATACTAATTAAATAACAAAATACAACATTTTGATTTGACTAACAGAATATGCAAAGAAGTGATTTACTGCGATAATAGTTATTTGTTTCATTACTATTTCGAGTCTCGTAATATTACGAGATTCCGCTACTTGTCGTCCGACAACCTCGATCCGAAAACTTGTATTTTTAGTCCAAATAAAACATATTATTATTTTTTACCCACTTAATTAGAAAAATTCGCAGATTTATTAAAATTAAAATGGAACATTATTTTTTTACTCACTTGAATATGACATTAATATTTTATTTATTTATTTTTGTTACTCTGTACAACAGGAATTGATTCCCAATAACAGTACAGGGTCCGAATTCACTGCGCCGCAGAGTGGTTGTAATTATAATTTCTAGCTTGAGTGGGAATCGAACTCGGGATCTTCGGATTCGAATTCCGTAACACTATTTCAGTAGTAAAAGAATGCAATTTCAGGAATGTTTACGTTACCATGGCTACGTCATTGTTTTTTAGTTCTAGGACTAAAAAAAACATTTTTACTACAGTTGTCGCAGTGATAAAAATAATTTTGTCAATTTGTTCCATTTTAATTTGAATAAATCTACGATATTTTCTAAATAAGTGGGTAAAAAATTAATATGTTTCAGTCGGACTAAAAATACTATTTCGAGGCTCGCAATATTGCCAGACTCCGCTACGCGACGTACAGTAATCTTTATTACTGGACATGAAAACTTGTATTTTTAGTCCTAGTGCAACAAATAACTATTTATCACTATGACAACTGTAGTAAAAATGCTATTTTTGGTCCTAAGACTAAAAAACGATCATGTATACATGGTAACGTAAATATTTCTTTTTTTTTTAAATGTTTATTTACTAGTTCAACAAACTAAGGGCCAGTTTTTCAATCGCCGGTTTACTCTAGATTAATGTTAACCATGATTAAATAATAATGGTAACTATAGTTTCCATTATTATTTAATCATGATTAACATTAATCGGTGATTGAAAAACTGGTCCTAAATATTCCTGAGATATGAGTAAAGTACAAAATGTGGTTTATACAATATTGATTTTGTACATACAATAATTAATCTGTAAAAATTGTTTTACGTTAAAAACTATTCAGAAGTACTGAAAAATGAATGTTCAAGTTTCACGTTGACAAATATTTTTTTAAATGCACAAAAATTTCGCATAAATAAATAGAATTGATTAGAATTTCACAAACATTATTAAATGAAGGTCTATTTAGGAATTAGGTACTTAAGTTTTATAAAATGCGCAAAGTACTAAAAGTAAAAACAGAAATAACTGTAATTCTTCTTCGAAAAAGTTGACAATCTTCACGAATTGTTAAAGAGACGATAAAATTAATGGATTTTTACAGTTTTATAAATAAATATATTGTACTAATAAATTAAATAAATTTTAGTTTGCTACGATATATTCGAAATACTAGATTTTGAAATGAAATAATTATTCGGATTTTTTATTATAGATGTTAAAGAATATTAAAACAATTTTTGGTATAAAAGTCACTTAGATTTAATAAAAACAGAATATTAAACCAAAAATTACTTTAAATAGGAAAGGTTTAGAAGACATATTTTTACAGTGTTAAAAATAAAGAAGAGAGTTTTCAAGTTAGTAAGTGGATGAGTTAAAGAAGGAGTAATACTTACAATATAGCATTATGATTGCTGACTTTGGGCACCTTCTCCAGCTGCAGTAACATGCATCTGACCGTTCTGCGGAAGCACATGCACTTCGATGGACACGGCGCCGAGGCCGCAGGTCCCGGGTTTCTCACCTGCGCCGCGGCCGCCGCCACCACCACCAACAACAAATACAGGCTAGGGAGCCGCATGTCAACGTACGAGGACACGGCCACTAACACATCAGCACTACACTCTCGCTTCGCGCAACGAACGCGGACTGACTGAAGACTGAACTCGCGAGTCGCGATCGAGAGTTGCCCTGGAGTCACGCCGTCGCCGCCGCCGCCGCCGAGCCGCGGGCCAGTGGCGGCGCAAGGTATTTTTAGATGTGGTCATCACTAACGGGTCATGTGTATATGATGAACTTCTGTCGGTGTTCATTAGTTCGTTACCGTAAACATGAGATCTATTTCAAAGTTTTGCATATCTATCACAGAAATCATAACATATTTGGAATGTTATGTAATATACATTCCCACAAGTCTCGCATTCGTTGGAAATACTTTTTTCTCTAAAGGATATTATAAATTTATGCGCATACTTGATACCTGCTGTATATGTAACTCAACACGATTACACATATTTTAAATTTTTAACAAATGTATGTAGGAAAAAAATAATATAAAAGAAATAAATATAAATATATCATCACGCCTTTTACCCATTACTGGATGTAGTACTCTGCCAAAGCAGATTTCGGTAAGTGATATATTTATGCGCGTGAAGTGCGGTTAGCAGCCGTCAAATCACGGCCTCTAAAGATGTAAGTGGTGGAGGGGCCACAGGGGTAATTTTAATGTAGTGAAAATATTTATCGGCTGTGGAAATCGAACCAGGGTTCTCAGAATCTACAGGCCGACTCGATACCACTGAACCACATACCCCATAATAATAATAATAATAAATGTTATTTTAAGAATAATTATACAATCTTAATTTTCAGCAATAATTTGCAAATAATTATTTAAAATATTAGTGCGTACTCCGAACAGTTCCGCTTGCGTCTAAACTAGGCTTGCCACCTTTCCGGGTTTGAACCGGAGACTCCGGGTTTCAGTGAGTTATCTCGGGGCTCCAGGTTTAATTATTATTTCTCCGGGTTGTGTAAGTAAAATTGAATATCTAGTGCTATGTAGTTAGTTGTCCAGGACAAATCTGTCTCACTTTCGGAATCTTCTACGCCGCTAAATTATTAATTTTTTTTCTTTGATGATCTTCTACATCTTACTGTTATCTAGTTTAATTTCTGTCACTAAATCTTCAAATTTCTTGATTCTGTCCTCATGATTTTAAGGAAGAATTTATACAAATAATTTCGGTTCTAATAGTTGATATATCATCTTGTATCAGATACAATTTTTCAGAATTGTATCAAGTCATAAATAGACATAATTTTAGGTGAGGAGATGTCTTCTGTTGCATGTGATTATCTTCAATTTTGTCAATATTGTTACATCACGCCTTTTACCCATTACTGGGTGTGGCACTCTGCCGAAGCAGATCTCGGTAAGTGATATATTTTGCACGTGAAGTGCGGTTATCAGCCGTCAAATCACGGCCCCCAAAGATGTTAGTGTTGGGGGAGCCACAGGGGTAGTTTTAAAATGATGAAAATTGTTTAACTAGTTAAAGCATATAATTTAATTTAATTTAATTTTAAATAAATGCATAGTGACGTAAGATTTTGAAAAATCATAGAATTAAATATCAGTACTTAAAATAATCTGAAAACTATATTTTATTAAACAAAAAAATAAAATAAATAAATAAATATATCATCACGCTTTTTATCCATTAATGGGTGTGGTACTCTGCCGAAGCATTTCTCGATTTGTGATATATTTATGCGCATGAACTACGGTTACGAGCTGCCAAATCACGGCTCCCAAAGATGTTAGTGGTGGGGAAGCCACAGGAGTAATTTTAAATTGGTGAAAATGTTTTGTCGGCTGTGGGGATCGAATCAGGGTTCTTTGGATCCACAGGCCGACTTGATACCACTGAGCCATGTAAACAAAAAATATATATAATAATATAAGAAACAAAAAAGCAGACAATATATTGTACAACATGAAATTAATTTAATATAACATACAGCTTATAGTGGATCCTGAACCATTTGGCACAGTTATGTTTTTGTTTCTAAGTTTTAATCAGCGAATTTTGAACTTGTAAACTCTTGTTTGTGAAGCAAGTATTTTAACCAAAGAACCCCAACTATTTGTTACTTGTTAATAACAGACTAGAAGCTATAAAATGATCATTTATATTTAACTTTGAATTAATTATAAAGCTCGAATTATTAAACACATAATTGAATGTTACGTAACACTTTAAATAAAATATCACTACCTTGGCCCATTTATTTTTTTATTCTATGTAAATTTTTCAGCGCAGTTCCCAAATTAGGGTGAGTGATGATAAATTAGCATTAATTTTTCACCTATTTTCAGATCTGCTGGTGTCACAAATCGATAAAGTTTACGGTTTCATTCATCCAGGGATGACAGACGAGGAAAACACGCATGTTACAATTTCATGAAAATGAGTCATACTCCACAGGACGAAAATAACACAATTTCAGAGAAAAATAGTGTGAATACCTTAGTATTGATCTCGTATTTCACGAATCGTATAATGGTTTGTTTAGTACGAAATGCAATGAAAAATAAAAAACTATCAAGTATGTATTGATTGAAAAACAAATTTTAGAACGCGTTTCTCCAGTGACAAAGACAATATTTGAGTAAACTTTTTTCTTTCTGTTTATTTTACTTGCATGTTGTTCAGACCAAACGTTATTTTAACAAGTGCTGAGCGAAATATTTGCTTTACAAAAGGAATTTAATTTTAGTACAAAGCAATTCTTTCATCAAAATATTTTAACCCGTTGCGAATGCTGTCAATAGAAAAACACAATTTTGCATCTGTTTCAAAAAAATTAAAAATATATCAATGGCAGGTTCGCAGGTTTTATATTTCACATAAAACAAAATTCGCAATGAAATGTCAAAGTTTTGTTGATTTCGCACAGCTGTTTATTTCGTTGCCAAGGCTATGAAAAACATTAGAATTTTAATGGAACTTTGATTGTTCACATTTTATTGATCCAGTATTTTAATAATGCTAAATTGAGAAAGTATTTCGTATAAAAAATTTGCGCGCGCTCATCTGGCAATAAATTTAAATCAGCTCTTGAATTTCGCGTGCCAATCGTGTCCTAAATTACTGACCGTCATTTTCTGGTGCCAATTTACATTATCTGTGCGTTTAAGTCGACACTATAAACTTGCTTATTATTTATTAGTCCTAATAATAGGCTTAAAGCAATTGCACAAATGAATTTATGTATGTGCGAATCTCTCAACACATGGCGGATATTTTTTACGCTCCCAAAATATCTACAAATACATAAACAAATATGTAATGGTTGCGCTTTGAAATCTACACTTAGCGGTTTGTTTAAATGTAATGTATAATAATTGTCGATTTCAAAACTTTTAAGTTTAGTGCCGTGCGACATTCTCAAAATAACTTTTAATATAGTTTATTGCGAAGAGGAAGCCATGGTATTTTTTATGGGGTTTGGTACGATTAATTCTGATTGTAATAAGGCAGATATTTTATATTTCTCTACAATCGGAATTACATGAAGAAGAAAATAATTTATATTACTGCAAACTAGGGTGGTTATATTACCGATTTTGATCACATGACGGTCAGGTAAGATATATAAATGACCAAGCTTATTACCATTCTAAAACTTTATATTTATATTTATGTCGGTTTTACGTTCAAATAAGAAACTATTTTATTTATTTATTTATTTTAAAGAATCAAGATTAAATATAATTATTACAAAATAATGATATTCATACTTTTTTATACGTTTTTTGGTATGAATATTATGTAGAAATTATATGTCATCGATGTGAGATAGATTTTCAAAAACATAAAAATTTCATCTATGACTGGTCATATGACGGTCATTTATAAATTGTCTTCATTTTTCCAACTCCGGTAAACTATTTTAATTTATAGGTTATCTATTCAAACTGTCTATAATTTATTTAGAAAATATTTTTTAAATACATATATTACTTTAAAAAGATCATGTAATATTTTTATTTATTTTTTATTATTATTACCAGAATCAAATATTTTTCTCTGTCGAATGTACATAAATAATTTTGGACATGTAAATAAACTCGATTTATTTAGAATAGTTATTTATGCAACTAGTGTTAAAAGTGTCATTTTATTGCACGAGTGAGAAACTTACAGATTGAACCGTAAGTAATTTTTTCAAACCCATAAGTGCAATAAAGAAACTTTTAACACGAGTTACATAAATAACTATTCTAATATAACTAAATATACTAATCTAACTAACGCCATTTCAAACGTAAAAAATATATATTTTGTAAGTTACGTAGTTAAGTTTGTTTCGCTGTAACTATTTAATTACGTTTTTTGCACGTTAATAATGGTAACGTGCAAAAATAACGTCTTTTTGACACTAGAAAGTTTTTAAAAATGACATGTTTTTGATATTGATAGTAAAAAATAGTATTTTTGTCAGAATGATAACGGACAAACAGGGATAAAAGGTGGATAAACTTCGTTACCTTGGAAACGATAAATATAAATTATAAAAATCTTATTTTTAATCAGTTACTCCATACGATAAATGATCTCAATTTATATCATTAGGCCAAATTTCTATTTGCTTCACTCGAACTTGGTTGTTTCGAAGTAAAACGATTGGATCAATTTGAAATTAAATAAAATCTTTTCACCTTCGATGTCGTGATTTTTTTATGTTAATTGCTCTTGTCAGTTGTTGTAACCAAATACCCAGGCGATCACGTTTACGTAAATATTTGTTCTATTTAAAAATAAAACCTCTCGATAATTTCCCTTGACCTGTTTTCAACCAATTTTGATGCAAAATACTTGAAAATTCAACCAATAAGCACAGATTTATATTGATAAAATTCTGCTACTAGGGTAAAATCCCGTTAACAAGTAAACATGTTTGTATATATGTTGTTTAATGACACAAGATTATTTTATTTTATTTGTCTCTGGAAATTACCTATTCAAATAGAACGCGACCTCTTAGATTTTCGTTAGATAAATTTTTATTTTCAAGCATTCGGTTCTTTTGCTTGAAGTAAAATCACTCGTGCAAACTGACATTAATTTCCGTATTTACAACAGTTCGTTAACAATTCGTTATCAGAACAAACAATTACATATCGCTTTATATAATTATATAGGGAACTGTAAAAATTTAATGAATCGTTAAATAATTTTGTGAACAGAGGTATAAGTAAAACCGGGATTTACAATTTAGTTTACTCGCGTATTTAATACTAAAAATTTATTGATTCGTCCAGGAGGTCCAGTAATTGTGAACCTGTGAAAAACACCGCAAATAAAAATGGTAGAAAATTTTATTCTACGTTCTCCGTAACTTTTATTTGAAATATTTTTTGCCAAAGTGATTTAGAAACATTTGACAGGAGGAAATATTTGATGTCAATTGTTCAAGATATTTTGAACAGTACAAAGTTACGATTATATTCACATTTAAACTAACAAATATATCTTATTTTTTCAGGAAAAGATGTAATATAAATAATATTTTTTTTTCTGAAACAGGTAAGAAAGTGGCTACTTCTAAAAGTAAATTTTTACCAAAACAATCAGGTAAAGTACGTATACAAGTTTACAAAAAAAAAACACAATCAGGTAAAGTATATAAGAGTCTGGTAAAGAATTTACCTTTTTTGTCTTGTAACCTTGGATATGTAGTCTTCTGTCAATATGATACTTATCAAAAAAAATTAAAATGTTGAATTATTTATGATTAATTATTGATTAAATTAAACGGTTTCAGAAACAAAATAGTATACATAATACGGTATGAAAGTATTTTTACTTGACGAAGCGCTGAGTCAAGTAAAACATAACTTTCCTGATTTATTATGTAAAGTTTTAGCTAACACTGAATTTTGAATTAACTAATCTAATTTATGGAGTAGATGGCACAGTGGTTATCGTATCGGCCTATGGATCCTAAGAACCCTGGTTCGATTCCCACCTCCGACAAATATTTTCACCACATTAATACTACTCCTGTGCTCCCCCCTCCACTAACAACATTGGGGGCCGTGATTTGACGGCTG
This sequence comes from Pterostichus madidus, assembly GCA_911728475.2. Taxonomy (NCBI): domain Eukaryota; kingdom Metazoa; phylum Arthropoda; class Insecta; order Coleoptera; family Carabidae; genus Pterostichus; species Pterostichus madidus. The sequence continues at coordinate 31,691,192 of OU452306.1, forward strand.
GTAACCGCACTTCACGCTCAAAAATATCACTTATCGAGATCTGCTTTGGCAGAGTGCCACACCCAGTAATTGGTAGATGGCGTGATGATATATTTATTTATTTATTTATTTAATTCTAGTCTGATTTGAAAGATTTCATCCAAATCACTTTCCTAATATCAAACGATTAAAATATGTATATCACAGGAAGATTCATAAAACGCATTAGTGGTAATACTACATTTAGTATTACCTATAAGTCTGTTTCTAGGTAAAACAGATTCACTATTGATTAAAATTTTATTCCAATTAACACTCTTTTTACCCGGAATAAAATAAACTTGTTTTATGAATTGGAAAAAGAATTGAAAAAGAAATAAAAAATGGTATTAGCACTAATCTGTTTTATCAATTTGCCTGGTAGAGTTCACTTTTTTAAGAAAATGCTGTTAGCTTAATTTGACAAATTCAAAATTCAGGATTAGCTAAAACTCTTTTAGCAATTGGTTTATAAATCTTTAAGTTACCTTACAATTTTGATTCAAATAAATAATATATTATCTTTATTATACGAGAACAGGGTGAAAAGTCCCTGAAAAATAAAACAGATGGCGCCAATCGCAAATCTCATGTGACATTTGTAATGTACCATCTTTAACTAGAACGTATTAAAATTTTCAGACTGATATGTCATTCAGTTCTGTTTTGACACCCATCGAAAGCAAGCAACCTTGAAGATTTTTGAAAACATGGAAAAAGTGAATTTCGCGTCTTGTTTAAACATTATTTCTTGCGTCGAAAAAACATTACGCAAACCAAAGCATCGCTTGTTAAACATTATGGGGACTCCTCACCATCGATTGGAACGATTCACAAGTGGTTTACTGATTTCCGTTGTGGTAGTATGACCACAAAGGACGCCGAACGTTCTGGTCGTCCAATTGAGGTTACAACGCCAGAAATCGTCGATAAAATCCATGGTATGATATTGGACGATCGGCGAGTTAAAGTGCACGAGTTTCCTGAGGCTATGAGCATCTCACCCGAACGGATACGGAATATTTTGCATAAATTTTTAGATATGAGAAAGCTATCTGCCAGATGGGTGCCGCATTTGCTCTCTGTTGACAACAAGCGCGACCGTGTGAAAAGTTCAAAGGAATGTTTGGCGATGTTCAACCGCTATAAGAAGGAATTTTTTCTCCAGATTTGGCCCCCTATGGTTTTTATCTATTTCCAAACTTGAAGAAATGGCTCGGCGGAGAGAGATTTGGCTCCAACGATGAAGTCATCGCTGAGACAAATGCCTATTTTGAAGGATTGCCAAAATCGTATTATTTGGAAGGGATTGAAAAATTAGAAAAACGTTGGACGAAGTGTATCGAGCTACAAGGAGATTATGTTGAGAAATAAAATATGTTATGACCAAATAAATCATTTCTAGTTTCATTTTTCAGGGACTTTTCACCCTGCCCTCGTAATTTCAAGATTTTTTCCTGTATGTCTTTAAAGTTCGAATCTTTTTTAAGCATGTCGTGAAAAAAATGTTGTGCTTAACACGAGAGGAAAATCTTTTTCGACAAATAACTATTTCTCAGAATATTCTAAAATACTTCATAAATGGAGTTGACAACTAAAAAATAAAACAATGAAGCCTCCCTATGATGAAACATCGTTCAGTAGTCTCTGTTGCGAAGTATACGAAGCAAGTTTGTGAATTATATCTTGGCTCTTGGGAATATGAATATGTTACAAGTTGAGTCTATAATCTGTAACTTACAACTTATAGCAAAATAAACGTTGTAAATCCAAAAAGACAACATGCTAATTATATTATCCCTGACGGTCTTTCACATTACGTCGACGGCTTGCATTCCACGCCGCATTTGAACCGCAAATTATAAACTCAAAGAAAACGATCTGCGCACATCTCAGCGACTTCCACCGCAAAACGACCACAGCAAATTTGGTACATTAATTAACTTATTTACTACATTTTCTGCCATAAAACAGTGATTTTAATAATGCAGTAATTTTAAATGACACTGTAAATTAATTAAATAAAAGCTAAACGACAATTAGACATCAATTAGTGAAGATGTTAAAGAAGTATTGTGGCTTTAAAAGGGCATAGGTTCTGGGATAGACAGAAAGAAAAAAATCAAACAGTGTCTCTAAACCGGTTTTGATTTTGTGAGAAGTTCTTAGCATTTAAACATCCGTGGAGCGACGGAACGAAGCATCGACTAACGTGGTTTTAGCAACAGAGAACAATGGACAAATAAAGAATCCATTGAAACACTGCTCATGATCAAGTTTTTATTAGTAATGGTGCTTGTCGAGTCTAAGAATACGCCTTCAAGAAGTCTGTTTATTTTTGCGCTATGGAAGCAGAACACGTTTTGTAGATTACCACTGTCAAATCGGCCTTGGAATCAAATCGCTGCACATAAAATTAAAAACTATACTGAAAATTCTATAAGAATGCATGGAAGCCATCTATCCTGATCAAACTTAATAAAATCATAAAAAACTGATGTAATATTTAAATGACAATTTAAAAAATATGGCGTTGAAACACAAATCTTTTATAAGAATATTGAACAACAAATATAATTATTATCGATTCATGTATTGAACATAATTATTTTTAATATTCAATAATTATTTTATATTTTACACTTTCACATGATATATAATTTCTGTCATTGGTTTATCAGATTCATGATCAATTGTTTCAAACAACAAAAAATCTGTTTAAGACTAAAATTAGATTTATAGTTTACCTAGATACATAGCATAGCATAGCATAACACATAACGAAAATATAAATACACACAAGTGCATATACTACTTTATAGTTCACTTACATAGTGACAAATTGACCATTTTTATGTTACAAAAAAGAATAAAGTTAGTTCATCAAAATCAATTTTTGATCAAGGGCTGTTAGTTTATAATAAATTACCCTTAGAAATAAAAAATGCTAAATCTCTAAGAGAGTTTAAATATAAAATTAAGAAATTGTATTTACCTTTGTAAAATAATGCTTTTCTTATACGTTTTTGTAATTTTTTGTAAATTGTTATTGGGTATTTATTTAATTTGTAATTATGTATGTGGTTATTAGCAACTCTGCTAAATAAATAAATTTATTATTATTATTATTATTATAGTATAAGATAACATAGCAAGACATAAGAAATGATCAAATTTCATTTCATATACTATGCTATGTTCTTTCATGTATCGTTGGTCATTATCGGAATTTCTCTAACAATTGTTTGTTTATGTGTCAAAAATTTAAACAATTTTGGTTCCTTAGTCGGGTTTTACCCTTTCATCTACTTCGTTTCTTCATTATTTTTATTTTTTAACAGCTACTATCATAAGATTGTCATCATTTTCGAGCACGATCAAAATTATAACTGTCAAAAGAACACCGAATGTGGCAATAATCTAACACTATGAATATAGCACAGGGCATAATTTTTATGCAAAAAAAACAACACAATCTCAAACTATAAAACCATAAAAATCTCATGTTACGTTATGTTATGCTATGTAAACTATAAATCCCGTTTAAGAATACAGTAGTTTTTAAAAGCTATATTATAACAATGCCGAGGAGAAGAAATTTGTCAAAAGAATGTAAATTGCTGATTCTTCATTTAATAATTTATTTTGAACAAGAATATGCAAATAATGAACCGATTTTACCCTTAAGTGCTGTACAAGAGGTAAATTAGTAAATAAGCATGGGTGTCCGCAGGGGGTGGCAAGGGGAGGCGCGCGCCCCCCCTTGGATATTAACTAGGGTGGTGACCAAGACTTTCGAAAATAGGACTTTAACATGTAAAACTATAATTTTTTAATTTCCTACTTACTTAAATATTTGAAGCAAAAAAGCTTGAAATAAAAGTTTTAGGGCATAATATTCTGCATTTGAACCAATAAACAAAATTAATTTTGCATACTTTGTAACGACACAAATTAGATTTGAAAATGACGAAAATTGCCTCAAAACTATCGAAAGGCATGAAATTGAAACAAAATTAAACATATTTTTGACGTTTTATTTGTCAAAATAAATGAAATAATAAATAAGGAATTTATTCTGACAGTTTTGACAGATTGAACGACAAACATTTGTTTAATTTTGAGTCAATTTCATAGCTATCGATAGATGAGACAATTTTAGTCATTTTCAGATCTAATTTGTGCCGATACAAAGCATGCAAAATTAATTTCATATTTTATGCCCTAAAAATGTTATTCGAAGCTTTTTGCTTTTAAATAATTAGGAAGTAGGAACTTTAAAACAATGTGATTTTAAATGTTAAAGTCCGATGTTCGAGAGTCGTGGCCACCACACTGTATATGTATATATATATATATAAATTAAATAAAAATTAAATTATTTCCAGCAGTATTCTTATGGCCAGCTAGCGACATGTTCCCTATCGTAACGATTGAGTAATCTAAGTTTAAGTATACACAGACACAAAATATTAGAAAATAAAAACTGTAAAACTGCTAAATCGGAATTTATTGAAGAAATGGTGTCAATTTATGGAAGAGTTATTCGAAAATTGTCCTACCTCTTCAATTCAAACTCAGACGACAAAGACTAGTAATTTATTTCACAAATTTAAATATTTTTGTATCCATTTGTTATGTGTATTTGTATTTATGTTATGTAAAAAAAAATATTTTAGAAATTTATGTATATCTGAGAGTTTTTTGCGACTCGCCCCCCCCCCTGGAAAAATGTCTGTGGACGCCCATGTAAACAAGTCATTAACTTTCATCATTAATTTAAATTTATTACAGAGTACCGAACGCACTAAAAGTTAGTAGATCCATGGTGTCCAAAATATCTGCCAAGTCAAAGAAAAATGAAATCTTGTCATCTCCAAAGAAGCAATGCGCAATACAATTAAAAACCGTTTACATATATCCCATGTAAACGTAGCAGGGCCCTATGTCATTAGTTATATTTTTTATCACGCGAGTCCATCCTTATAATGTTTTCAGTATATCCGCGAAATTAGAGATCCTTAAAAGCTAAAATTAAGCATTGTTTTTAAAACTTTAAATAAAATATTATGTTATGTTACACTGTTAGAGAAATTATAAATGCGACACTGAGTATTCATTTGTTCTATAAATATAATAGTTTTTCTTTTGAAAGTTGTAGTAATTGATTAAACGTTGCATTTAGAATGACAATAATTAAGAGAAGTTAGAGAGACACTTTGAATACCGCTCGAGTATGATAGACTGTTTTCTCCTTTAGCCTTGACAAGCTTATTTTTTATTTTAGAACCTGTAATTAATATAGTATTGTTTATGAGAAAGGGACATATCGTAAAAATGCAATCGTGAGAGTTGAAAATAAAATGAGCTCATGCTAGAATTATGTCATATTCATATTATACATTACTGTAAAAATGCCCTGGAGGAATCAAGTGGCCGTCTTTTTGCATTATTAAAATTAATATTTCTTGACCATTAGGGACATATTGTAAAAATGCAATCGTAATAAAATACAGGGTGTTACCACAGATAAAATATATAAATAAATAAAATAAAAATACCATCTTGCCTTTTACCCATTACTGGGTGTGGCACTCTGCCGTAGCAGATCTAAGTGATATATTTTACGCACGAAGTGCGGTTACCATTCGTCAAATCACGGCCCCCAAAGATGTTCGTAGTGGAGGAGCCACAGGGGTAGCTTTTGAAATTATGAAAATTGTTTGTCGCCTGTGGGAATCGAACCAGGGTTCTCAGGATCACCAGGCCGACTTCATACCACTGAGCTAGCCACCCCATAGACAAAATATAAAAATAAATTAAATAAAAATACCATCACGCCTTCTACCCATTACTGGATGTGGCACTCTGCCGAAGCAGATCTCGGTAAGTGATATATTTTGCGCGTGAAGTTCGATTACCAGTCGTCAAATCACGGCCCCCAAAGATGTTAGTGGTGGAGGAGCCACATGGGTAATTTTTGAAATTATGAAAATAGTTTGTCGTCTGTGGGAATCGAACCAGGGTTCTCAGGATCCACAGGCCGACTTCATACCACTGAGCTAGCCACCCCATAGACAAAATATAAAAATAAATAAAATAAAAATATCATCACGCCTTCTACCCATTACTGGGCGTGGCACTCTGCCGTAGCAGATCTAAGTGATATATTTTGCGCACGAAGTGCGGTTACCTATCGCAAATTACGGCCCCCAAATATGTTAGTGGAAGAAAAGCCACAGGGGTAGGTTTATTGTGGTGAAAATTGTTTGTCGAGACTGGGAATCGAATCCGGATTCTCAAATTCACAGGTTGTCTCTATACCACTGAGCCACTTATCCCGCATACAAAATATAAAATAAATACATCTAACGAAATGTGTTCAGATGGCAACACTTTTTATCTAATTACTATTATTATTATTATTGACATTTGTAGTTCTGGATGAGTCCGTATTGCAGCGCTAATATCGGTTATTAGAGCTTAGTATTTACAATTAATTTGAATTGTGAATTAATTTCTTTAAAAATAAATTGTATATTGTGAAATTATAATTCCTTAAGTATTGGTGCCCTAATTCAATATCCATTAACTAAATCGACTCGTCCAGAACTTCAAATTTCATTGATAAGAACACTGCCATTTGAATACATTTAGTTAGACGTGTAATTTATTTAAGTAAATGTTACATGTTTTTCCTGCGTCAAATAAATATTTTACTCGACTTCGGTTTGCCATCTACAGATACTATCGGCGAGATAAATGAAAAATATCTCGCATAAAAAAACAGTTATTAAAATATAAGGATGTTCAAAATATGCATAACAAGCTTCAAGTAAAACGATTCTTTGATAATTCTGAGTCGACAATCCTAATACAAAAAAAATTGTACGGTTCTTCGTAAATCCACACGAGCTACTCAAAAACAGTGCTACAAAATAAAATTTTGAAGAAAAAACTTTTTTCTACAAGATTGCTGTGTGCTAAAATTTAAAAAAAATAGTGCTGAAGAAGAGCTAAAAATTTAAAGTATTGGTATTAAACGATTAGTTACATCAACGAAATTTTACATAATAGTTTTTCGAGTTTTAAAGATTTACAAAAAATCGTATAGTTCTAGTTGCACATTTACAAATTTGATGGCTTTGTAAAATATTTTTTTGCTTAGGATTGTTAACTCAAAATTAATCGAAGAATTGTTCTATCTGAAGATTGTCACCCATTTTTTGAATAGTCTGTATTTACCATTTGTGCTATGATGTCAATACGATGTTTTTTTCTTAAATATCATTTATCCTTCCGATATTTATCAGATACCAACTTTATTTTGAGGTAAAAAGAAATCGGTCCTAAATAATATAAAAAATAATGAATTGTCAACGGCCATGGCTGCACTCGTTGGAACTGATCTAAGCAATAACGCGAGTTAAGTAACGTTGCGCGCGGGTAGCAGAGATGGGCAAGCTACTTAAAAAAAAGTAGCTAAGCTACAGCTATTCTTTAAAAAAGTAGCTAAGCTACAGCTATAAGCTATATTTTATAAAATATAGCTAAGCTACAGCTAAAAGCTTTCGTTAAAGTAGCTGTTAAATTTTAAAGCTACTTTTTTAAATTATTGTGAAATAATTAAATTTGTATGGGATGGCTAGCTCAGTGGTATGAAGTCGGCCTGTGGATCCTGAGGTCCCTGGTTCGATTCCCACAGGCGACAAATTTTCATAATTTGAAAAAGCTATCCCTGTGGCTCCTCCACCACTAACAAGTTTGGGGGCCGTGATTTGACGACTGGTAACCGCACTTCACGCGCAAAATATATCACTTACCGAGATCTGCTTCAGCAGAGTGCCACACCCAGTAATGGGTAGAAGGCGTGATATATTTATTTATTTTATTTTATTAAATTTGTCATTGTCATATGATCAGTCTTTTGTTATAATGACTGTTAATTTACTATTATGTACATAAATATCAAAAATAGCAAATACCATCTGGCACCTACTGTGTATTTTTGCGTATTAGAGCCAGTTACAACCGGCAACAAATATTTATTTTGTGTGGGTTTAGCTTGTACGCATGCGTACTTTGTTGACCTTCTGCTTAAAAAGTAGCTTTAAAAGTAGCTAATAGAAAAAAAAGTAGCTAGCTACAAGCTACAGCTATATTTTTTCATAGTTAGCTAAGCTACAGCTACAGCTAAGGTAAATGTAGCTAAGCTAGTAGCTAAGCTACAAAAGTAGCTAGCTACTGCCCAGCTCTGGCGGGTAGTACTTGGATGGGTGATCGTCCAGAGAAAACCCACGTTGCTGTTGACCATAATACCTAAAACGCAGATCAGGGCGTAATGGCGGCATATGACCTAAGTAGTTGGTCCACCAAAGAAGCCACAAAAAAAAAAATGTATTAATAAATAAAAGTATAATACAAAATTTATTTTGTTTTATTCAAATTTAAATCAGATTGAATACTTGTAATATAATAAAAACAAAACCATTGTTCGCATTTTACAATGATAAATTTGAATATTTTTTATTTATGTTTTATGGTAATTAAACAAACCAGTAAAATGAAACTTATTGACAGATTCCAATTCAGAATTTAATTAATTTGAAACATGTTAATTTAAAATAATATGAGAAGTACTGACAGTGAAAAACGGATTTCCCGTGTTTTTGTGTAACACCCTGTAGTGTAGGTCATTAATATTATAAGACAAAAAAACAGTGCACTTAGAGAAACCAACCAATCAAGTGTTTGTTTCTAAATAACAAATCGCTTCTTGGTTGAAAGTAGAGGAGATATTTTCGTACGTTATCTCATTGGGATTGTGCAACCTCACGCACTTCACGCACACACGCACGCCCAACAATTAATCACGAGCGAACGGTCACGTTTCCAGTTGCAACCGTGCAAACAAATCGCTCTGCAATCACAGAATCAAATCACAGTGTCTGTGGAATTTACATCCAACTGTCGATTGTCAAAGTGATGTTCATGATTTGTGTAAAATTATTTTGTTATAACTAGTTACGGTGACCATACGTCCCTTATTATAGAGGACAGTCCTTTAGATTTACTTAGTTCTTAACACGTTGTCTGCCATATGCATATAAAAGTATACACACTAGTTGGGTCCAGTACGCCGCGTGTATATTTTTGATACACAACAATAATTTCGTTCTGGCCGTTTATATGCTACCAGAGCACGCGCAGCATAGGTTTCTTATGGCGTGGCCACATATTGCAACATAGTCGAATTTTATTTTTTTTAATGTTAGAAATACAATGTTTTTTTCTGAAAGAAATTAATTTTCCAAAAATACAAAGATAAGGTGTGGTAACGTCATTTTATAATAGTCCTAAATAAATCATTTTTAGAAAAATTAATAAAAAAAAGTGGTGTGGCCAGAGGGACCTTTTTCAAAAATACCCGTGGTATTATTTGGTTTGCCATTTAAAATATCTATACTCTGTTTTTTAACCAGGAGTAATTTAAATTTTAACCGCTAAAACTGACGCTTCTGATTGGCTAGTGCTTCGTTCAGTTTACACTGTACACAGATTTTACATTTGATTTATTAGACCTCTCATAAGTTTTGAGGTTATCTGTTTTCTTGTTGTTTTTTTTTTGCATTTCTGTGACATTAACATAAATCAGTCCTTTTAAGAACTAATAATATACGAAATGACAAATTAGAGTTTATAATGTCATTTGTATTTTAAAATAAATTCCATGAGACTTAATCAGTGCAGATGTGTAAGAAATTTTTGTAATTCGCGTGAACAAAAATCTAGTAACTTTCTTTGGTAACTTTCTATAGTGTAAATCTGACTTGTGCATTTACTCCTCCTGGTTAAAAAAACAAAGTCTCTAGCAGTTTAAATGAGTTGAAATTAAAGATATATTTTTTTCAAATAACTGCATTCATACGTGGAAGAGTTTACAGATTAGACTGTAAAAGTACTTCACAGCATGTCAATTATCAACAAAATACCATTTTTAATGTTAATCGACAAATAAATATTTTTGTTTTATTCTTTAAGGTTTCGATTATAAAAAAAAACAATAAATACAAACTGTTTTTCTAATTTTATAAACTTTCTTCATATTTTCCTTTAATTTCAGCACAAAAATATGGTCACCGTAGTTGAGTTGATTTTACGCTTTTAGGCTATGTTTATTTTGGAAACGGATATCGTAAAAGTTTGGTCATTATGCTGCACAGGAAACGAGAATTAAAAGAATTTTAAGAGTTTATTTTGTCGTTTGAACTTACCGTTATTTTTACTTTCTTTGGAATCGGGTGTTTTAAATAATAAATATTTTATTGTTAAGTGTTTTTTATTTAAATTGTGAAATTATAGGATAGATATCTCAAATATCCACATATAACTATTCCAAGACTATCTAATAATGGAATATTTACAATCGCAGCTTACGTAATGATAATCTAACAGTCTAGTTCTCATTTATACATTAAGTATAATAGCAAAATTATATACATTTCATGATAATTGAATACTTATTACTATGTCAATAATTAATTGTACTTCAACACAACAAGAATCTCTGTAAATTATAGAAAAAAATGCAATGGCATGTTACAAAACACGAAGGAATATCGTTCGATCTCTGATTTTAAGTTTATTGCATTCTTCCACCGCCCTATGGGCCTCGATCTGGTTATTAAAAGTCACCCTAGCGTCCCCTGTCGGAGCCCCATTGTCATTAAACCTCCTGAAAACATTATGCGTTGATAACTCAAAATTCCCGAAAAAGTCTAAAATTTCATCAACACCTGCTTTAAAAGGAACATTCTCCATGGCAACCACACAACCTTGTGGTCCCATGGACTCAACAGGACCATCGTACCTCATACCAGGTCCTGGAGGCCTTCGTCGCATAATATTAGGTGGTGGTCTAGGACCGGGGCCTAACATATTAGGACCTCGAGGACCAAACCTATTTGGAAACCGTGGACCTTGATTCATTGCTCCAGAAGATGGGGGGATACCTAAAGCACGTTCCATGTCTCTGCGATGGCATAATTCTACTCGGACTGTACCGGTACCTAAAGGCATCTCATTTTTATCTAACGCACAAACTGCTTCGTCTGGGTTATTGAATTCGCAGAAACATTCGCCAGTTGGACCGAATTTATTCATCATTATGTGTATCCTAATTGGAACTATCCCAATGTCGGAGAAAAAGTCCAGCACATCTCGATCTGTTGTTTTAAGTGGTAAACCGTTAAGCATAACGCAGTCTGTGATTATGTGCGTGGAGATATTTGATTGGAAGTTATCAGGAGCGGGAGAATTATTGTCATTTTGGGAATACTTGGCTTCTATAACAATCTCTCCATTTGCTTGTTTTCGTACAACATCATTAAAAATGTCGTCTGAAATTGGACGAACGGTAACTGGTTTCCCGCTAATAACATGAGAAGTTTTATCAGCAATTGCGTTTTTAGCGTCTTCTTCTTTACTAAATTGTACGTAAGCTTGTTGACGGTATAGCTTATTGACGACCATGTGAACAGAAACTATAGCATATTCAGAGAAAAGTTTTAGGATGTCATGGTCTTTAGCGAATTCAGAGAGATCTTCCACAATTACACAAGTAAAATGAGGTAACCGCGGGGAACTTATACTTTCTTCTTTACGAATATCACTACTGTCATCATTTTTCAGATGTTCTTCTTCCCCATAGTGTTCCCATTCTTCATCATCTAAATGAGCAACTTCAACAGGAACACCTCTAATAATCATTCCAGATCTACTAAGAGCTTGTTCTTTGCCGTCAGGTCGAACAAACTTAATATAAACAATTCCAGTTCGTTTTCCATTTTCAGTAACAAATTTTACCCCTGTATTACTGATGTACAAACCATGGAAGAACTTACGAACTTCACCATACCCTCCAAAGTAAGGTCGAAGCTGGACGCAGCAGTCCATTTTATTTCTGTCATTTCTAAATGACTCGTCAGATCGATCATTATTCATACCAAATTGTTGATTGCGAGGATCTTGTCTTCCAAATTGTTCTGGAAATGTTGTTCCAGGTCTGGCAAGGAATGGTCGGTTCATTCCAAAACCATCTGGCATTTGTTGTTGCATTGGTAACCGCATACCACCGGCTTGGTTGGGGAATATGTTTGCACCTAAACCACCCATATTCATATTTGGGTTCATATTGGGTCGTATAGGCATGTTTCCTTGGTTGAATTGATTCATCATACCCATTTCACTATTTTCAAATCTAGTTTTTCTTTGCCAGTTGTTATCACGGGCACCTCCTTGGTTATTCATATCATTTCTGGGCATACGATTGTTCATATTATTCATAGGTCCTCCTTGCATATTATTTTGATTAAGTCCTGTTATTAATCCCAAGGATCGTCTGGCATCTTCTAGGCTAGTAGGAGTAGGTCCACCTGGGTAATTTCCTAGAAGACCTGTCGGTTGTGGTAATTTAACCTCGTTGGGCAAGTCATTCTTCTTTTCCCAAACTCTAGGATTGGGACCATCGTCTTTAATTTCAATAACATCTGGAACCTTAGAGTCCCGATTGTCTTTTTTATTATCATCTCTACTCCTGCGAGAATCACGATCTCTAGATCTCGTGCGTTCACGGGATCTACTACGACGACGTCTATCACGATCACGTCGATCTCTACGGTCTCTAGATCGGGTGCGATCCCTACGACGACGGTCTCTACGATCTCTAGAACGATCTTTTCGATCACGTGACCGAGAACGTGATCGTGATCTACGCCTACCGCGGTCACGGTCACGATCACGACTGTTTCGCTTTTTAGGATCGTCTTTACCGTTATTTTTAGAGTCTTTATCGTCTTTTTTGGTTATATCGGTAGCAGGAATCGAAGGTTGAGTGATAACTGGAGCCTGGGGGATTATTGCTGGTGTGGGGATAGCCGCTGGTTGTGGTACAACTGATTGCATGAATGGGGCTGTGCGCGCAGCTTCGATTACTTTCTGCATTTCAGTGCGGGAACTTAATAATAATTGAATTTGTATCTCTTTGATTTTGCCATTATTTAACTGGAAGGCTTGTCTCGCATCCTCGTCCGTGCTGTCGGGGAATTAAAAAAATACGATAAAATTTATGTTTGAAACTGATCGGTAGTGTTCTATATATGGAATGATTACTAATTAACGTCGCGTCGAGGAAAGATGGAAGGGAATCAAAAGAAATAAAAAATCTCGCACTAGTGAGAGAGTTAGTTGACAGACCACGACTAACCAGAGCATACTCTTAACATATGATGCAGATTAAATGGAATGTTAAAAATATACTCTAATTGACCATGGTCTGTCAATTAGCTGTCTCACTAATACGAGATATTTCTTTCTGTTTTGTTTCCTTCTATCTTTGCCCGGCGTGACGTAAGAATTTTAAATGTATAACTCGCCATTAAATATTATAAGAAAAATCCTTAAATGGATATATTTATAATCGAGGACTTAAGAGTTATTTCAAAACATGTAATTTATGAGTATAAAATGTAAATTTATTCCGTATATGGATCACTTCGTTCGTTGTCAAATATCGGCGAAATTGATTAATAATGAGTTAGTGAGAAAAAGAGCTGTTCGCAGGAATATTTGTACCTGAAGGCGATGAATGCATCGCCTAGTTCTCCGCCGACGATGTGTACGCCGCCCTCGGGGATGCTGAGCCCGCGGAAGAACTGGCGGATGTCGAGCGCGTTGGCCGACCACGGCAGGTTCTGCAGCCTAATGATGACACTCATCTCGACCCCTTCAGCGTCACCACCCTGCTTGTGCTGCCTATACCTAGAATGTCACGAGACACAGCTGTAACCTTTACGCCGTTAGCGCTCTCGCAGCGAATCACATCTCCCCTTGTGCGTTGTCACATATTCGTGCGTACCACAGAATTCCCACGTTATTTATAACGCTATCTGCGAAGCTACCCTTGCTGGATTTTTACAGCAAATACCTCCTAATAGCAACTGCGCCAGCAGACTAGTTTTGCAAGAAATCTCCAATATTGGCCGTATTTGTTTGGGAAATTTGGATTCAACCCTGAACTGACCTAGAACTAACTCGTGTTACTTCCAAATAAATGATGCATCTAAGCTGGTTTCTTTCGGTAAGCGATCCAATCCAATCTGATTGAGCAGATCGGATTGTATGACGTCACAGCTGATTGAAACCGTGATTCAAAAGAACTACGTTTTGTATGATTGCAATCCATAGAAATTTGACATTTATATCTTAACCTTAATTTAATACCAAAATTAATTTAGAAAATTTGTTATTTATAAAAATATAATCTAGTATATTCTAATTGTTTTATACTATTAACCCTTTGCACTCCGTTGGCGCCATCACGGCGACATAGGAATCATTCTAACAAATCCAATGGCGCCGCAGCGGCGACATAAACAATAGGATTACATTTTATTGTTTAATAAATTAAAGGATCATTTTACAAGTTTGCAAATAGTTGTATTCAGTTGTATACAGTACACACTGGTGATACGTTGTGCTTTTTGCTATGTTTTACATTTATAACAGTAAATACGCATTCATTCTATTCGAATAATATAAATATGGAGGAGAATGTTGAATTTAGTGGTAGTGAAAACGAGTTTGTTTTTCAAGTGCAAAGTGACTTTTCCGATGAAATTTCGATAGAATATAACAATTTTATTATAAGTTCGAGCAGTGAGAGTGATTTTGTAGGACATAAACGAAAAAAATCTCGTGTTTTGGACTAGTGAATACTGTGACAATTGTCCTAACAAACCACATATGCATTTGGGAGACTGTTTTCTAAAATACCGCACATTAAAAATTTATAAAAATTAGAATATACTTATTTTTCTTTGATTTCCAATATTATATCATAATAAATATATATTTCTTAGCATAACTACATTTTTTTATTTATTACCTTAACAAAAAATATAGTTTTGTCATTTTCTAAAATTTAGTAATTTTTCCTAATAATTTCGCATTATAACCTAAAGAGTTGCTGGTATACCACATAAAAAAAAATTGGAGTGCAAAGGGTTAATATTTTATTGTATTATGAAGTAACAGGTAATATTTATCTCTTTCGTGTTATTAATATAAATTAATATACACTCTCTCCTGCTTTGTATTTTCCATCGTGTTTATATTTTTATTTATTTAACTATTAAAACACGAAATTATTAGTGAATGACAAATCGATAAACCACGTGACAGCAATCCGATCGACGTGATCGCTGTTTTGAGGCGATTCGGAAAATCAGAGTGCAATCAAGAATATTGTGGTGGGGGTATGTGATCGAAAACCGAAAGAACGTGTACGATCACTTTTGGATTGCTCAATCCGATTCAATCGGATTTTTTCTGACCGAAAGAAAACAGCTCTAGTGTCAGTTGTAAACACTGGCGGTAAATTTAAAATCTGAATGCATGTTCGAAGCGACATCTGCTTAGTTTTGTTTGTGTGTTAAATTGCGCTTTTAATTGGATGTTTTAAGTCATCTTTATATTTTTTATATGTAGTCAAAAAGCAAATAACATCAGAGACTGTTCATTTTTGTATAATTTTGTCATCAGCAGTATCAAAATAATTAATTTCGGAGTCCCAATTATGTGTCGTAATATTATCCTCTGTGACTTATATTGCAAGAAACACATAATGCATATTGTTCTTTCGTTATCTGCATAAATAATAGTTTAGTATATTTTTTCAAAATATTATTATAAAATTACTTAAGTTTTTCATAAAAATAACTCCTAACCTCTATATACTATTATAAATCGCGACGCCGCCACGAATAACAAGGAACACAGGTTGATTAGAAAGGGATAGTAAACGGGTTGAATCTACCAACCCGCTAAAATAGCTGGGGCAGTAGGGTCAGTTTAAGGTCAGTTCTGGGTTACTTAAAGAGTGCCAATTAAACAAAAGTAACCTCTCAGGCAGAGCTGGGCAGTAGCTAGCTACTTTTGTAGCTTAGCTACTAGCTTAGCTACTAGCTTAGCTACATTTACCGTAGCTGTAGCTGTAGCTTAGCTAACTGTGAAAAAATATAGCTGTAGCTTGTAGCTAGCTACTTTTTTTCTATTAGCTTAAAAATAACAACTGAAGCTACTTTTAAAGTTACTTTTAGTAGCTTCAAGCTACTTTTTGTAGCTTAAAGCTACTTTTTAAGCAGAAGATCAACAAAGTACGCATGCGTACAAGCTAAACCCACACAAAATAATTATTTGTTGCCGGTTCTAACTGGCTCTAATACGCAAAAATACACAGTAGGTGCCAGATGGTATTTGCTATTTTTGATATTTATGTACATAATAGTAAATTAACAGTCATTATAACAAAAGAATGATCATATGACAATGGCAAATTTAATTATTTCACAATAATTTAAAAAAGTAGCTTTAAAATTTAACAGCTATTTTAACGAAAGCTTTTAGCTGTAGCTTAGCTATATTTTACAAAATGTAGCTTATCCCTGTAGCTTAGCTTAGCTACTTTTTTAAATAATAGCTGTAGCTGTAGCTTAGCTACTTTTTTAAAGTAGCTTGCTCAGCTCTGCTACCAGGTTACATTAAAAATCCCAAATAAATACGGCCATTATAACTTAAAACTAATTATAGCATTTTACTTCTAAGAAACAAGCATAACCTTCAAAGCATTAAATTAACTTTAATGTAAAGATTTAATTTTAACCACAGAATCATTATTATTTATTTTAATTAACTTAATGCCACATTATTTTTCTTCTACATTGTATATAAAAATGAGGGAATTGAAATGTGATGTGTGAAAAACAAATTCCAAAATATTTATAGAACCTTCAGACTTCAGTGAATATCACACAACACAAAATTCAGTGTAAACCAGTTAAAAAAACATTCAGCAAGATTCAATTAAAGTATTTGTACGATAACTAAAATAGCGCCAAGCGTAATGTTCCCCTCCTGCTAATAAACAATACAATTATCATTGCCTTAAATGAAAATCAACTGGACTTATTTCTAATTCAGTTGTCGAGCAAACAACTATGACTCATCACGACTTACGAAATTTGCAACCAAACTAAGCAATTACTATTCTGGTGAACAAGATCATAAATAATTCAAAGTAAAAAAAGAAGTTATATAATATTCAATTTAATAAATAAAATTCATGATAGGAATAAATTCTATTGTATTAATATTTTTATGCGTACCAGCAGCGGTGCTTTTTTTTCTATATTTAGAACTGAAAAATTATTTGTGTTTATTAATAAATGAAGCAATTTCAACCCTCATTTAACTTGCTTTCCTTATTTTCGCTGTTACTGATTATGAGTAATTTCATTTATTATTCTTTAAATGATTGAAATGTTTTTTAATTACAGATCTAATTAAGCGATCAATGTTAGGTTAAATTTTAATAATTAATTTCTTAACTGGTAATTAATTTTTCAGTATTTAACCATCTGCTTTGTTTAGAAGAAATAATAAATATTCATTAAAATGAATGAACAATTTCCTTTACAAAACTGTTTTCGTTGACACTTTTTCAAGAATTAAAATCCAAGTCCGTATAAAATGTATGTTCACAATTATAAGCCGTCAAACTCGATATTAGCTATGTATATTAGTAGAATTAATTGTTTATATATTTGAGATACAATTATTTTGTTCTGCATTTTTTTTGACAATGGGAGTTATACTAAACATTTATTATTTAATCAATATACATATCTAAAAAAAAAATATAAAGTAAATTTCAGAACAAAAAAAAATAAGAAAATATTTTTAACAAAATTTTCTTGTAAATTTAACATAATAGCATGTCTGTAGAACTTGATAATTGAAAAATTAAATAATGGATTTTTGTTACAAATAACATAATTGTGGAAATAAAAATGAAGCAAACTTCTGCGACAGTTCAGTTCATCTTAATTGTTGTAATCATTGTTACCACCATTGTTATAATTTAAAATAAAATATTCCAGTATTATTGAAAAATAAAATATGAAACTATATGTCGTGAAAATAAAACAAATGAATAAAAATTTGAGTAGAACAGTTCACTTCAGTTTGATTGATCTTAATTGTTGTAATCACTGTCAATATATTGTCATAATTTAGAGTATTATTGGAAAATAAAATATGGAATCATACAGTCGTACAAATAAAACGAATGAAATAAAATTTCAATGGGACAGTTCAGTTCAGTATTATTGCTCTTAATTGTTGTAATCATCATTATTATTTTTATAAGTCAGAATTAAGTATTCAAGTATTAATGAAAAATAAAATATGAAATCACACTTATATAGCCCTGGAAATAAAACAAATGAAACAAAATTTCAATATAACATCAGTGTTATTGATCTTGTTAGTACATTGTTATAATTCAGAATGAAATATACGAGTATTATTGCAAAATAAAATATGAAATCATATAGCCGTGTAAATAAAACAACTTTTCATGGGACAGTTCAGATCAGTATCTTAATTGTTGTAATCATTGTTATAATTCAGAATTAAATATTTAAATATCATAGATCTTAATTGAGATTTAAATTTTGTTTTATTTATGGCCATCTGATTTTTGACAAAAACGTCACCTTTTATTTTTCAAATATCTAGTATTACAGACATGCTTCAGGATGCGGACACTCACTTGACAATGTGACGTAAAAACAGCTGATTGGACTGCGATCACTGCGCCACCTACAAAATTAACTAAAAACAAATCTTTTCAAATCTCCTCCAAAAAAAAGAGTTAATTTTGTAGGTGGCGCAGTGATCGCAGCCCAAACAGCTGTTTTTACGTCACAAAACGTCACATTATCACGCGAGTGTCCGCATCCTATTAAGTTAAATTATACATTTACATCTCAATTCTCAAAAGAGTTTTAGTTAATCCTGAATTTTGGATTAATTAATTTTATTCTAGTACGATTTAAAAAAGTTAAATCAAATCACTTTCCGAAGACTGTGTTATCAAGATTATATCAGACTTTATTTAAACTTTTTTGAGTGTAAGGTTTAACTTAATTTGACTAATCCAAAATTCTGGAGAATTGGGTTGTTAATTCTTTTACACTAAAATGGACAGGAGAATCAATTTTCGCATATATTTAAAATCCCGTGTTGAACTCCTGTAGTTCAGTATTTCGTTGCGTACTTGCTTATACGAGTAATATTGAACAAATATTTTTTTGTATACCAGTACAAAATACACACTAAATATATATTAAATTCAGGGTTTGTTTCGCTTGCACTTTTATCATAATTATAAATATTGCTGACACATGTCTGCTGGCTAATAAATTTTTCTACGTACTAATTTTTAATTTATTCCTACCTAACATAGATTTTTCTATTCTTCACTTACATGTCTACTGATCATTTAATTCTATACACTGTCACATATATTTTACCAATTTACTGATCAAGAGATTAATTCAAAAAATTCTTTCCTTATAATTAAAAGCAATTAAGTCCAGCCAAAAAAATAATTTCAAATTGGCAATTAACATTTGTTTGTATGCAAATATTTTAATCAAAAATATAAATGACATAGCCAAGAACAAATTAAGTAAAATTGTCTGGGCTACAACAAGCGATGAGTTGAGTACGTATCGTAAATCATCGTCAATTGACTATGGAGACTCAACTACAATTAATTCAGTTAGAATTGTTGTTATTCAAGTGTGATGAAGTATGATTTGAACCACCCACACAACCAACAAACAGATCCATGATTCGATAAGGCTCCTGTAATACCTAGTATACATATTGATTGTTGTAATCATGTAAGGAATTAATCAAGTTGCCTAAGATGAAACGAAAAATGTGACTCTTTTATTTTGGTATGACGTGGAATGCTGAAAACGGATTAAGTTATTTAAGGATTTAGTTTTTGTGACTATTTTTGGAACTGTTTTGTAATGCGTCATTAAAATTTTCTAAAAAGTGCATTTAAATATTCATGGGTAAGCTTGATTAGAAAATTGTATAGTTGACGTGACGAGTTTTACACCAGAACAGGCTTCAGGAAATTTTAAATGTAACACTATATTTTAAAACTATTTAACTTTGTTAAAATTACTGTAGTATTTTTATATTAAATATGACTGGGTCAGAAGTTAGAGCAGCGCAACTGTCAACTGAAATTATGTTACGTAGGATATACGGATAAAACACTTTAAGGAATAAGAATTATATAACATATATTTGCTCGTTATTTGAGTACTAAATAACTAAACTTGTAAAAAAGATATATTCATTTACTCTTTATATTTCAAAATGTTTTGAAAAAGGGTTTATTACGCCGAATATTGCCCCACGACTTTAAGCAACCAATAGCGTTTCATTATTTGACAACGTTGTCATGGAAATGAGTGAATTAACAAGTGATAATTACACTAGTGCAATTACAGCGGTAATTTGCACTAGTTCAATTATCGCGATTATTTTTTGACGTTTCTCAAAACCAATGAAATGCTTCATTGCATGTCACGTGTCTGCGTTTTAACCAATCCTGTCATTATTATATTGAGAATAAAGCTCTTGTGAGTATTCTTGGGAATAATCGTTATACTAGATTAACGGTGAAATATTTTTTAATAATTAATAAAGAATCATTATTCAGTTTCACTGTTTATCAATGTACATTTCGAATTTTTAACTTCACTTTGTAAATATAAACTCCTGAAGATGAAGTTGACAAGTTCGAAACGTAATTTTCATCACATTAAAATTACCCCTGTGATTCCTCCTCCACTAACTTCTTTGGGGGCCGTGATTTGACGGCTGGTAACAGAACTTCACGCGCATAAATATTTCACTTACCGAGATCTGCCCTGGTCGAGTGCCACACCCAGTAATGGGTAAAAGACGTGATGATACATTTATATTTATTTATTTATTATTATTTGAAAAAAGATTTTTCATTTATTATGAAATAATATTATTTCCTATTACTAACAAATTTTAATTTGAAAAATATATTGATAAAATATTTCACACTTTGTTCTTACATATAAATGTTAACAACATCTTATCTAAATAGGAAGAAAATGTTTTAAAAATATGTAATTAATGCTTGTACATTGTACATATTTATTCAAACGACATTCCTAGAACCCGTGATAAGCACCATATGATACATTTTTTGTTTATCCAGATTGAAACTGCAGTTTGGTAAACAAAAACTTATTTTAAGAGCGAAAAATATTTGGAAAAGTGTCATCAGTATCGCAAATAATAAATCTAACAGATAATGGAACGAGCAACTCTAGCTACAGCTTTGTACCATTGAGGCAGAAGACTAATTTCGTTGACGGTTTTTTTGGCAGCTGTAGTATTTCATGTAACGATTTATGTATGAGGCAGTCCAAAAAGAAGCATTTCAGGAATGCTGTAAATTTTCTAGCGTCATTTTAAAAGACATTACAAAAGGTTTTGGATCTTTGTGAAATATAAATTATAGCGTTGTTAAATTAAGACACGTAATTTAGCGTGTCATATTTAACAGTTGAATTCTCAAAATATGATGAGCTAATCCTGAATTTCGGTTCAGCTAAACTTATTTTAAACCGGAATAAAAATAATATTTCTACAGTCGTACTTTATTTAATGTAAAATAAAGAAATATACTAAAATATTATTTCATTATTTATTTAAACTATACACAGTATGTCCCAAAAATAACGAAACTTTTAATTTAAATCATAGAACACGTAGCGCAATCTATTGAACATACACATTGTTAGAAAGATACATCTTTCATCTTTCGAACGCACACAACTTCATGCAATCAGGTGACAGTTTAAAAATTTACGCGCATTTAAATGACAGTAGTTTTTGTGTTTATGTTGTAAAAATACAATGGAACAACGAGCAAATATTAAATTTTGCGTTAAACTTGGAAAAATGTTTGCTGAGACATACGAATTGATGAAAAAAGTTTATGGTGATGATTGTTTATCTCGTTCACAAGTTTATAAGTGGTTTGCATGATTTAAAAATGGTCGTGAAGATTTAAATGATCATGAAAGATCTGGACGTCCAAAAGCCGGAAATCGTGCTGAATTAGTCGAAAAAGTGCGTGAAATCATTGCTGTCGATGCGAATTTTACTGTTAGAATGTTGGCTGAAGAATTAAATACGAGTAAAAATACTATTTGGAGAATTCTAACTGAAGATTTGGGTAAAAGAAAGGTTTGTTCACGTTTTGTTCCACATGAATTAAATGAAGACCAAAAAGTCGCTCGTGTAAGTCAACGAATTTTTTATGTAAAAACATATTTATGTCATCGACCACCCTCCGTATTCGCCTGATCTATCACCATGTGACTATTATCTTTTCCCAAAACTGAAAATTGTCATGAAAGGAGCGTTTTATGATGATATTCCAGCCATTCAAGCAGCCGTGACACAGATGTTAAAGAACGTTCCTTTAGATGGCATAAAAAAATCTATGCATGCTTTAGTTGATCGTTCTAAAAACTGTATTGATTCAAATGGAACCTATTTTAAATAAATATTAAGTTTCAAACATAATACAATGCGTGTATATTCTACATCTAAAGAGTTTCGTTATTTTTGGGACATACTGTGTATTCTCAAAACATAATATTAAAATTATTATTTGTTCAACCTTTGTCTTGCTTATGTGATAGTTTAACTCTAAATTAGGTGCGCGGAGATCAAATTAACCCTCAGCCTTGTAAATGTTGGCATAACAGATATTTACGTACCTAGAGCAGTAAGTGATGTTTTAGGGACCAATGGTCAGTTTCACTAACAAAACTTAAATTTTATACTTACGCACGTGTAGTACTTGAATAGGCGGTAAATGTCTACTTTATACACATAAAATAAATGCAGAAAAGTCTACTTTTCGTCCTGGTCGTATAAAAATTCACTTATAATATATTTCGAAAACGAACCTCAATACGGTCACGAGTCATGATAAAGTGTAAAGTACTATAAATATTTTTTTTCTGAAACCGGCGAGAAAGTGTCCACTTTCCTGACCAATTTTAGTATGGAAAATAGGTTATTACAAAGACAGTCAAGTAAAGTACGTATCTAAGGCTACAATAAAAATAACAATCTGGTAAAGATTTTACCTGACTGTCATTTTTGTTGTAACCTTGGATACGTCGTCTGCTGTCAGTACAATTCATATCAAAAAATTTAAACATTTTGAATGATTTATGATTAAATATTGATTAAACGGTTTCAGAAAAAATAGTATACATAATACGTCAGGAAAGTGTTTTTACTTGACTCAGCGGATTAAAAAACTCGGCATGTGAATTCGTATTTGAAACAACCGCTTCGTCAAGTAAAATATCACTTTCCTGACTTATTATGTAATATACTATTACCGGTATACTGAAAATTTTACCACGATAACTGTGGTTCATTTTCGGAATATATTATTAATGCTCGTGGAACATTCATTTTTTACCAACAGCAAAAAATAAATTCAAATGTTTCACATATTTTTAAATATATGTCAAGTGTTTATTTGTGATGATTAATGTATTGTTAACATAACAATGTAACATTTTTCTTTATCGCCTTAGAGGAATAAATGAGACGTTACCACGTTCGTATACACATATACTGGCCGTATTTGTTTGGGAAATTTTGATCCAACCCTGAACTGACCTAGAACTAACTCGTGTTACTTCCAAATAAATGATGCATCTAGTGTCAGTTGTAAACTCTGGCGGTAAATTTAAAATCTTAATGCATGTTCGAAGCGTTATCTGCTTAGTTTTGTTTGTGTGTTAAATTGCGCTTTTAATTGGATGTTTTGAGTCATCTTTATATTTTTTATATGTAGTCAAAAAGCAAATAACGTCAGGGTCTGTTTCTTTTTATAATTTTGTCATCAGCACTATCAAAATAATGAATTTCGGAGTCGCAATTATGTGTCGTAATATTATCCTCTGTGATTTATATTGCAAGAAGCACATAATGCATATTGCTCTTCCATCATCTGCATAAATAATAGTTTAGTATATTTTTTCAACATATTATTATAAAATTACTTACGTTTTTCATAAAAATAATTCCTAACCTCTCTATACTATTGCAAATCGCGATGCCGCCACGAATAACAAGGAACACAAGTTGATTAGAAAGAGATAGTAAACTGGTTGAATCTACCAACCCGCTAAAATAGCTGGGGCAGTAGGGTCAGTTTAAGG
This sequence comes from Pterostichus madidus, assembly GCA_911728475.2. Classification (NCBI taxonomy): domain Eukaryota; kingdom Metazoa; phylum Arthropoda; class Insecta; order Coleoptera; family Carabidae; genus Pterostichus; species Pterostichus madidus. The sequence continues at coordinate 31,715,434 of OU452306.1, forward strand.
TTAGTTTCAGGTTACTGAAAGTGTGCCAAGTAAACTGCCAGGTTACTTTAAAAATCCCAAATAAATACGGCCACTGTGTTGGTGGCAGAAACAAGACTATTTGTAACAAATTAATCCATCTTTCAATATCTACCTAAAATATCATAGCAATAAACTCTTTAGAAAAATAAAATTATTATTTTGGACTCCCACGTGCGTTTCACACGTCTAATACCAATGGCACACTGGTCGAGGAGAGTGAATGAGCGTCGAGGAACTTATCGATGAAACAACAGAACGCATAAAATAAACAAACACGAAAAAATAGCACAAAGCAAAACCAAAATGACAGCCCACGCTAACATGAAATGAGACACAATAATGCGTGTGAAATGAGACAGAATCGTTTCATCGAGGAACTCCTCGATGGAAATAGAGGCGCCTATTTTTCATCGATGACGGGTGCGTTCTGTTGTTTCATTGATGAGTTCCTCGACGCTCATTCATGATCCTCGACCAGTGTGCCATTGGCATAAGTAATAGTAATATGCGTATTTATTTTATTTATTTATTTAGTTATTTCATTAAATATATGATTTTTCTAGTAAAGTGTTTAATAAATTAACAATTAATAGCAATATATATTTCTAATTATACCATAATTCGATTTAAAAGAATACATTATATTTTGTACATTGAAAATCACAATAAAATGTTATAATAAATTAAATTCCTTAACTAACTTTACCATTAAAATATATGAAAATAGAAAGAAAATACCTTTTAATTTACAATACCAATTTGAGAGTTTATAAAAAAATATTGTGCAAAAAGAGTTTTGGTACTACATGATTAGAGGGTTTACTTGATACCCGCGCTACTACTTACGTAATGAAACTGAACGCGCCTACTTTTCGCACTTTCAATAATCAAACTCTAAATAAATGCAAGCTGTTAAATTCGGTTTAAAAGATGGGTTGTTATAATATTAACAGCATATTAAAATGTAACCATTGTCAAGATGGCTGACCCCACATTTTATATATTTTCTGATTTTTATGTTATAATTAATCAATATAACATTAAAATGCTAATTGTCAAGTTAAATAACAATGGTAAAACAATATTTGTAACAAATCATTATTAGTTTAATGCTCAGACAAAACATTACTAGACGGAGAACAATGGCGTTTGTTGTGAAGTAGAATGGGTTAGAATAACTTGGTGATGAGACGGGTGCGCGGCAAAGAGCTAGTACAAGTTGGTGTTATGCAGGTTGCAATTATATTGATGACAGTTATCAGACGCGAGCATTTTATTTATTTAAATACAAAAGTGCGTATACAAAACACTTAATATGTCAAAAATTAACCTTTACTTTGATGTATGAAAAGTAAGTAATTGAATATAAAAATAATTACACAAATGTTTGCAACTTGCTTAACATCAAAGTGTACTCGCTCCTTGCCGCGCACCCGCCTCACCCACAACTTACTTTAACTCTTTCTCCTTCACAACACTGCATTGACTTGAATACGGCAGACTTTGTCTAAGGTATGTTTTGCATGAGGTTTAATGCATACTATAGAAATTATAACGTTTTAAAATATTGAACTATCAAAAATTTTATAGTTTTTCTGATGCGTTGTTTTTTTTGCGTAGTTAACAACGTGATTAGTTGATAACGATTTAAGTTATGCCAAATTATGGGGTGGCTAGCTCAGTAGTATGAAGTCGGCCTGTGGATCCTGAGAACCCTGGTTCAATTCCCACAGGCAACAAACAATATTCATAATTTCAAAAACTACCCCTGTGGCTCCTCCACCATCTTTGGGGGGCCGTGATTTGACGTCTGGTAACCGCACTTCACGCGCAAAATATATCACTTACCGAGATCTGCTTCGGCAGAGTGCCACACCCAGTAATGGGTAGAAAGCGTGATGATATATTTTATTTTTTAAATAGTCAAATTATATAATTTTTTTTAATCAAGAGAACGTAACACGTCCTGTGAGTTGTTGATTACTAAGACAAACATTGAAAACAAAATGTCTTCACAAACAAATTGAATAACGTAATCATGAATTAAATTCATGCTGAATATTTATGAAAAATACTGAATAATTGAATCTATTAAATTAATATTCTTCCCTCGTTAAATATTTAAATTATTCTTGATTGTAGTTATAATAAAATAATTACAAACTATAAAAATTAATTTTAGATATTAAGCAAGTAATGATTCCATGTTCAACTAAGTAGATCAAGTTAATAAGTTGTGAACTGTTTATGAATATTAAATAAATTAATGAACTGAAAACGGTTTCGTTGTTTTTGCTTGCGTAGTGATGTCATTCTACTAACAATTTGAGTTTAATGTTCTGAACGAAATTTGTAAAATACAGTATGTATGTGATATAAAACGGCATTTTCCACAACACTTTAGTGAAGATTGTATTACGAAGCACATATTTAAAATTTAATTTGGTCTAAATTATTACAAGATATTTATGCTTATTAAATATAAATTTTATTCACTATCAGCCAGATTCACAAAACGGATTAGCGCTAACACCGTTTTTATTATTATCTATAACTCTGTTTCAAATTAAAACTGATTAAAGAAATAAACTAAATTTGATGCTAATTAACTCTCTTTGTAACTCAAGTTAAAATAAACTTGTTTCATGCATTGAAAAGAGAGTTAAAAACGAAATAAAAAATGGTGTTAGCGCTAATCCGCTTTATGAATCTGCCTGTAAATTACTAACTAATGTTGTTGAAATATTAAAAAACTGATTTAATATGTAATAAACATTAATTATAATACAATGGAATATTCTGATAAATTAATGAATATTATGAATATATTTTTGTTTAAAATTAATCTTTGAAGTTTTAATTAGAATAGTATTTACTTAACATACTTCGAAGTATTGATTTAAATCAGGGATTCTCAACTTTTTTCTTGCATTGACACCCTATTAAAAAATATTCTTTTCATACTGTATATTTAAATATAATTTGCCATATGCCCAGTTTCATAAACAAAAGTTTATATTTGATTTAAATAAATAACAGCAAATAGAATGTTTAGCAGCAATGCCATTTATTATTTAAACCAAGTTTAAAATGTAACTTCTAATAGTGTAAACAGGTCATTACTAAATTATGTTATATTTGTAGTAAAATTAATTTATGTCATAAGAATTAATTAAACATTTAAATTGTAAAGGGGCCTACAGCTTATAGTGGAGTAAGGATAGTCTTTTATAAATTGTTCATTTCGTACAATTTTAAATTTAATTAAACAACATTCAATCACTTATGGCAAATTGCTGTTAAAATATCAACCTGTCTTTAGGAAATATGTAATGAGCATTTACAATTACAATTACTTTTTAATTTAAAATTTTAATAATGAATAGGTAGATTCAGAAAATAAATAAATTCCTAATATTTTTAGAATAGAAGTTAAAATATCTATACTCTGTTTTTTAACCAGGAGGAGAAATTTAAATTTTAACAGCTAAAACTGATGCTTCTGATTGGCTAGTGCTTCGTCCAGTTTACACTGTACATAGATTTTACATTTGATTTATTAGAGCTGTCATAAGTTTTGAGGTTATCTGTTTTCTTGTTGGTTTTTTGCATTTCTGTGACATTAAAATAAATCAGTTCTTTTAAGAATTGATAATATACGGAGTGACAAATTAGAGTATATAATGTCATTTGTATTTTAAAATAAATTCCATGAGACTTAATCAATGCAGATGTGTAAGAAATTTTTGTATTTCTCGCGAACAAAAATCTAGTAACTTTCTATAGTGTACATCTGACTTGTGCATTTACTCCTCCTGGTTTAAAAACAGTGTATTATAGCATCAAAAGAAAAGATGACAAAATACTAAATAGGTATGTAATATGACATTGGAAGAGTTTGTTGTAATCTTAAATTTAACAACTCTACAATCAGAGATTAATTTATAATACTTATTCAAATTTATGAATATATCTTAAATCTAAAATTTCTTCGTTTTTATGAATCTGCCTGGGAAGTAATATTCTTTGTTAAAATTACGGCGTTATTATATTATTAATTTTATTCTCTTAAATGAAGTATGAAGCTTTTTGAACATTAATTAAAATTTAATATGATTGAAACTTGATAATTATTAGAAAAAAGATTGCTTAATTATTTAATATTTACGCTTAACAATAGGGTACACGTATAATTTCCAGTTATTGGTTTAAATTTAAAGAGTAGAATAAGGCGATCTATATCGACATTGAGTTACTTAAAGTTATGACACTTTAAAGCGCAGCAAAACGCGGCTCTTCAATAACTCTGGAGACCTATTCTAATTCTATTTTATCATTGATTAAAATTTAAATAAACTTCAAAAAAATGATTAATAAATCATAATTTAGTAAAAAATAACAAAAATCATTTAATCACAATTGGCAGAAAAGAAGGAAAAGGAAAACAGGTTCATCTCACTTTTTGTAGATTCTGGAAGCAGCGTCAATCTTCCACTCCACAGCAGCTCTCCAAAGCATCAGCCAGGATCCAAGTTGTATCCAATCTGTTTCTTTCCAGAAAGACAACACTCAACAAGAACGAGATCTGACATCTTTACCTTACTCTTTGTAAGGTATTCCTTTGAGATTTTGTTTAATAGAGAGGATATGCAAGGAATAAGCCCATAAGGATATGCAAATGATGGAATTCTTCAGAATTAATAAGGTAGGGGCACCGACTGAATAATAAGTTTAGAATATCAAATGGATGAATTGGAATATCTATAAATAAAAATGATGGTTTTGTTTGTTTCGTTATTGTGTAGGCGCTGTAGTGAAAATGGAACATGCGGTTAAATATTTTCTGCCAATCTGAACAAAATTATTCGTTCAAGTATCGTTCATTATTTTATTAATTAAATTCTTCAATAAATTCTATTAAAATCTTGTAATTAAATTATTCTTGTCAATTATTACGTAATCCTTTTCTGAATCTGAAATTCTAAAATATGAAATTTGATATTTATTTATTAATTGCCTATTTTAATTTGCCTAAAATTACTTTTCAAATGATGTGTTAAATACTGTAGAAATATTTTACTTACCATCCGCCATTTATAATTTGAATCATTCCCTGACGCCTCCAGCACGGAGGGCGAAAATCACCCTCTTTCTGATGCAATTAATAACATTTTATTTCCTATCTAATGTTTTGCATATTATTAAACATATAAATATATGAACTACAACACTGCGGCTCGGTGAGTCCGGATCATGTACTGTAATTGGGATTAAGTTCCTGTTGTACAGAGTAATAAATAAATAAATCAGGACATGTTCAATCATGAATAATGGCCGTCAGAGCTGGGCAGTAGCTAGCTACTTTTGTAGCTTAGCTACATTTACCTTAGCTGTAGCTTAGCTAACTGTGAAAAAATATAGCTGTAGCTTGTAGCTAGCTACTTTTTTTTCTATTAGCTTAAAAATAACAACTGAAGCTACTTTTAAAGCTACTTTTTGTAGTTTAAAGCTACTTTTTATAGCTTTTAAAGCTACTTTCTAAGTAGAAGGTCAACAAAGTACGCGTAACTGGCTCTAATACGCAAAAACAAAAGACTGATCATATGACAATGGCAAATTTAATTATTTCACAATAATTTAAAAAAGTAGCTTTAAAATTTAACAGCTACTTTAACGAAAGCTTTCAGCTGTAGCTTAGCAAAATATAACTTATAGCTGTAGCTTAGCTACTTTTTTAAAGAATAGCTGTAGCTTAGCTACTTTTTTAAAGAATAGCTGTAGCTTAGCTACTTTTTTAAGTAGCTTGCCCAGCTCTGATGGCCGTATTTATTTGGCATTTTTAAAGTAACCCGATAGGTTACTTTTGTTTATTTGGCCCGTTTTAAGTAACCCAGAACAGTTCCTGAACTGATCCTACTGCCCCAGCTATTTTGGTGGGTTGACAGATTGAACCTATTTTCTATCTCTTTCTAATCAACTTGGGTTTCTTGTTATCGGTTTTGGACTGATGGCATCACAATTTGTATTTAAGCAGATATCACTTAGAACGTGTATTCAAATTTTAAATGTATCGCTAATTTTTACAACTGAGATTAGACGCATCATTTATTTGGAAGTAACATGAGTTAGTTCTAGATCAGTTCAGGGTTGAACCTAAAGTTACCAAGCAAATATGGCCTATTTATACCAAAATCGGGTTGTCCCTTCGAACATTAGCTGTATTCCACTTGCCACTTGGTTCATTTAAATCAGTTCAGATAAATTTGACAACATGACTAAATGACCTGAATTAAGCAAACTGATGCACTTATTGGGGTGAATTACTTCAAAGTAAATTAGAGTCAGTAATTATAGCGCTACAAATTAACTCAGTGAAGTAATCTAGCGAAATAAATAAGTGATCTGGTTCAGTAAATGTAAGTTAGATCTGATCCAAATGGCAAATGGAATACGGCTATTGCTGTCAGATGTTTTGCTTAATGCAAAATTGTTATACCAGAATTATATTTAAGTAGTAAAAAATTTCAATAAATGCCATATGTTCAATTCATTCAATGTCAATTTGCTTATTTTATAACGAAATAAATGCGGGACTAAAAATTTTACGCGAAATGTCAAGCTTGTTTAACTCTAAGGTTAATTTAAAGTAATTGTTTGATCGAAATAAAATGTCTAATTCATAGTTTGACTTTGAATGCTACTGTACATACCGAGTAAATTTTTACATAATTTTCAATTAGTGATATTTTGGCATGAACAAATAATTACTTAGAGTTAAGCGAACCGTATTTTTTATCAGCTAAATTATATACATGTTAAATGGTTCGACTGTTACGTCATTGAATCTGTTTATTGTCATTACTGTCATTGTTTTAAAAAATATGTATTTGTGAAGCCATTTGACATGAAGACTACTGTCGTTGCCAAGAGAGTATGCCAACGGGGTAAGGGAGAGTAATTCACTTAATCACGTCACTGTGAAATTGTATTTATTCCACTGGTCTATTACAGTTAGTATTGGTCTGCAGAGCGGTTTATATATTACGTATAACACTCATAGTAAAATATTTCTAATCGCAGTGCCACTTTATACAGATCCTACACAATAATTTCACATTTTTGAGCTCGGCATACTCTCATGTCGATAACAATACACGGAGTAGCGAACCATCAATTTATAAATAAAGTCGATTCCGGTTAATAAGGACTGTTGCTTATTTGACACAAATCTTACATATATAACATCACGCTAGATTAAATGAGATAACACGAAGAATCTTTCAAACAGTCATCAAATAATTAATCTTCATCAAACATTTCCCATTTTGTAACTTTTATCATTATCTGTGACTGATCGTTAAGCTAATGACAACCCTTATTTTTCATGATTGCCCTACAGATTACCACCATTTCGACATTTTCTGATCAGAATAATTGATTTAGTTATTTCTTTTATTTTGTATTTTATTATCATACAAAGCCCCCAGTATAAAAAAATATTAATTTATATCTTAGTACAATATTTATAAAATATGTATGCGAATGGTTATAGTTAGAGAGCTAGGGTGTAAAATGATGTCTCATTTTTTCTAGTGACAGAAATGGTATTTTTAATAGATTGCGTCATGATAAACATGGAAAAAAGAAAATTAGATTTGGGAACTGGTGAAAACTATAGATGGCGCCGATGTGAATGCGCCGATTTTAAGGGTGGTTGTTGATCCCTACACCAGTCCTTTTTCAGATGTGACGTTTTGTGACGTAAAAAACAGCTGTTTGGGCTTGCGATCACTGCGCCACCTACAAAATGAACTATTTTTTTTGGACGAGATTTGAAAAGAACGATTCTTTTCTAATCTTGTTGGGCTGCGATCACTGTGCCATCTAAAATTGAACTATTTTTTTGTGACGAGATTTGAAAAGAACGGTTCTTTTCAAATCTCGTCCCAAAAAAACAGTTCATTTTGTAGGTGGCGCAGTGATCGCAAGTCCAAACAGCTGTTTTTTACATCACAAAACGTCACATTAATTTTTTTGTCATATATTCATCGTGAACAAGTAGTAATATGTCACACGACACCATAAAAATTGCCTACTTTGACCGGTTTTATTGCGCATGCGTCACCGGCCAAAATTTCTGTCTACCATTTTTATTACTTAGTTATACCAAAGTCTATAATTTAAACTGAAAATTAGCCTGTAAACAATATATCAACAACCACCCTTAAAATCGGCGCCATCTATAATTGCCACCCGTTCCCAAATCTAATTTCCTTTTTTTCCATGTTTATCATGACATAATATATTTAAAAAACCATTTCTGTCACTGGAAAAAATGAGACATTATTTTGGACCCTAGCTCTCTAACTATTAATTTACTCAAAAATAACTATGAACTTGGAAGTAAATAGTAAATTTTTGAACATAATCTGTATATTTAAGAACACGAACTGTTATTTACGTAACTTTGTATTCTCTTAGGGCCAGTTTTTCAATCACCGATTAATGTTAACCATGATTAATAATAATGGAAACTATGGTTTCCATTATTATTTAATTATGGTTAACATTAATCAAGAGTAAACCGGCGATTGAAAAACTGGCCCTTAGAGTCAGTTTTTCAATCACATGTTTATTCTCGATTAAGCTAATCAATAATGAGTAACCATAGATCGTATTTATTTGGCATTTTTAAAGTAACCCGGTAGGTTACTTTTGTTTAACTGGTATGTTTTAAGTAACCCAGAACAGTTCCTGAATTGATCCTAAAGCCTCAGCTATTTTAGTGGGTTGGTAGATTCAATCCGTTTTCTATCTCTTTCTAATTAACTTGTAAACTCTATTGAAGAAGCTGTTGGCACTAGGTGAAACATTGTAGAATAAATTCAACAAAAAACACTCGGTTAGTTTCACAAAATAAAAGAAAATACTTTATTGTACAATTTCGGCTGTTAAGCCATCATCAGAAGAATAATACAGAATTATTCTTCTGATGATGGCTTAACAGCCGAAATTGTACAATAAAGTATTTTCTTTTATTTTGTGAAACTAACCGAGTGTTTTTTGTTGAATTTTATTAACTTGTGTCCCTTGTTATCCGTTTTGAATTGTTGGCATCGCTATTTGTATTTAAGCAGATGTCGCTTAGAACGAGAATTCATATTTTAAATTTATCGCTAATTTTTACAATTGACACTAGATGATGCATCATTAATTTGGAAGTAACACGAGTTCAAGGTTGAACCCAAAGTTCCCAAACAAATACGGTCATAGTTTCCATTATTATTTAATCATGATTAACATTAATCGAGAGTAAACCGGTGATTGAGTAACTTCTCCTAAATCAATTTCAATTATGGAATCTTATAAATTATGCAATTTCCAGATCCGTCAATGGACTAATTCAGATAAAAAAATATTGCATAAAAATATGTTTAGAAAATCCGGTTGAATAAAATACGCAATCAAAATGTCACAAGTCTACAGTGTACTTTCCAGCAATGAATTACAGAAAAAAATAAAGAACAATTTCTTCACCGAAACGAGAAAATAATCCTGAACATTTACAAATTCAACAAAACTTTTTCCTCAATTCCAGTGAGTCATTAATTTTTTGTGCATCCTTCCCAGAAAGATTTTTTCTCTTTTCTGCAGACCACCTAAAGTCCTAAACGGTATCGTGAACGTTAATGTTAGCGGTAATTTACCCCCACGATCATGCAAAAGAGATTCATTCTGCAAGGGATTTTTCTTCGCCTTCGGAGAGATGAAAGCGAGGTTGCGACTTGCGGCGGTCTGAGATGCAGAAATGCAGAGGCGATCGAGATATGCTAATTATGCAAATGGCCCCTGTTGCACATCATGTGTACGTCGTTTAAGCATGGCGCCGGTAATATTAAAAATTATATTGCTGCAGACGAAATATTACACTAGTTATACCAAGTTTTTGCACTTTATATCAGATTTCGATTCAAGTGATAGAATACACTGGCGCAGTAAATATAAGTAGGTCTATATTTGGACAAACTATAATCTTAATGTTATGATTTATTGTATGATAATTTAAATAATAAATCAGATGCTTTAAAATCAAGGTCAATGATATATAAAATAATTATTATACACACATTTTGATCTTTACTGATAAGATACCAGAAACTTGCTTAGCTTTCTAAAAAACAATATACTAGAACTAGATTATTAATGCTTTATAAATATTATTACCATTTATAATATAACTAGTGCATTGGCAGAGGTGGGCAGTAGCTTGCTACTTTTGTAGCTTAGCTACATTTACCTTAGCTGTAGCTGTAGCTTAGCTAACTGTGAAAAAATATAGCTGTAGCTTGTAGCTAGCTACTTTTTTCTATTAGCTTAAAAATAACAACTGAAGCTACTTTTAAAGCTACTTTTTAAGCAGAAGGTCAACAAAGTACGCATGCGTACAAGCTAAACCCACACAAAATAATTATTTGTTGCCAGTCCTAACTGGCTCTAATACGCAAAAATACATAGTAGGTGCCAGATGGTGTTTGCTATTTATGTACATAATAGTAAATTAATAGTCATTATAACAAAAGACTGATCATATGACAATGGCAAATTTAATTATTTCACAATAATTTAAAAAAGTAGCTTTAAAATTTAACAGCTACTTTATCGAAAGCTTTAGCTTAGCTATATTTTACAAAATATAGCTTATAGCTGTAGCTTAGCTACTTTTTTTAAGTAGCTTGCCCAGCTCTGTGCATTGGGTATTACCGGTAATTTTTTTGAGCTCACAAGTGCTTTTGTAGCTATGGACTAGTGCAGATTTTCTAAGAGCAACAAAAGCTCGAGTGGACAACGAGAAAAAATATTCTGAGAATATTCAATAGAACAAACAAATTTCAAAATTAATATTTCAGACAACATAGTTGCTAGATAACTAAAAAAAAAAAATAGTGTAAAATGTAAAATAAATATATCATCACGCCTTCTACCCATTACTGGATGTGGCACTCTGCCGAAACAGATCTCGGTAAATGATATATTTTGCGCGTGAAGTGCGGTTACCAGTCGTCAAATCACGGCCTCCAAAGATGTTAGTGGTGGAGGAGCCATAGGGGTAGTTTTTGAATTTATGAAAATTGTTTGTCGCCTGTGGGAATCGAACCAGGGTTCTCAGGATCCACAGGCTGACTTCATACCACTGAGCTAGCCACCCCATAAAATGTAAATTTTTTATACAGAAAATTGTCACGGTAATAGGTTATTCCACAAAAATGTTAATCTAGTCAAAAATAATTTTTGTGTTTTTTTGTTTTTAAGTATATTTTGTTATTAAATCCTACTAAGGGAGAACAAAAATAATTATGACGTACTAGCTCTTGGTGACAAAGGTATTATTAATATTAAGAGAAAAAGCATAATAATGAGAAATATGGCTTTCTTTTTTGAGAGAGATGGGTATACTTTCACAAGAATGCGAAAAATCTCACCGAACTGATTTCACACTTGTTTTGGCAGTTTTATAATTATACGAAATTTGTGAAGAACTATATTATATTAATCACGTTTCAACTGTTAATATTCAGGTAATAATAAAAATAATTATTATTCTACAAATTTAAGAAGTAAACATTTATGTACATTTTTTATGTTCAATTACAATTGGAGAAATTTATGTACTAGGTGCTATTCTAATATTTATTATTTTAATTATTGTTGTGATTAAATATTGTTTTGTTTCAAATTGTTACCTCGGAGCACATGCGCATTGCCTCACAATGTGAAGTTGCAGTTTAATAGCGCTGTTTTGCGATAGTTTTAAATAACTCACTTTTTAATTAAATATTTTAGATACTAATAAGTTACTTTTGATAATTTTTTTAGCATTATTGTAACACATGTACAACTACAATTGATATGCGTTAAATATTTCCTTAAACTCCGTACTGTTAGAATAGCCTATTGCATTAGTGAAAATTATCACTTATTAATTCACTAATTTCTATAACAACGTGGTCAAATAATGAATCGCTATTGGTTGTTTAAAGTCGTGGGGCAATATTCCGATAAAAAATATAATACTTAGTCATCAAATTAAAATTAGGACCCTGCCTTAATTAAAAAATATATCATATTTAACCCACTACTAAATATGTAAAATATTTATGCACATGACATTTACTGATATCCAGAACATTGTTTTCTAACCAAATAATCTAGATATTTAATTACACTACGATAATAGCTGTATTAAAAATATTATTATTGCACAGGACGTTTCCTAAATATGGTTAAACATCAGTAATCAAAGTTCACTTAAAATTACATCAAATTCTATTCGTATTTTTAAAGTACCAACTTGATTAAATTAAATTATTTATATTAAACTATCACGAAATGATATCCATTACTGGATGTGGTACTTTGCAGTAACAGAATTTGAATTACATTTGTTATAGGTCAAATTACAACCCCAAATACGTTGGTGGAGAGGAAACCACTGGAGTAAGTTTAATATGAATTGAAATTATTTAGATGTCGGAATTTGAACCCGAGACCTTTAACATACCGGTAGAGCATTTAATCTGATATGAAAATGTCATGGGTTCATATGCCGGCGTTATTCTAAATTCTGTTAAAAATAATCATTAGATTTTTTCATAATTAATGATACGGCACGCTATACTATTTTACAAAATGTTCCATTAATTTTTAATAAAATTATTTCTGAAAATGTTTTAGTTCACCTGTTAAAATGCTGAGAAATTCTACCTATCGATATATTTTCGTGAGCCAATTATTTATTTACAAATTTCTGAATAATGTGTAAATAAATACTTACTGAATATGTGATTAATGACAAAAATAGTTTTAAGAACTACGCCCTGATTATGTCAACTTTCCCAGAACTTGCTAAAAGACAAAATTCCAGAAACGATCAATATTTAACACCTGCCTCAGTTCCAAAAATATCACCAGCAATTATCTTTAAAGAGTTCTTGCTAACCAGGAGGTGGAGATGATTCCTCGAGTCACTGAAGACGATGTCCACGTCCACAGACTGCTTTGGAGATCTCCAGGGACTGTTAAAATTAACAGCCAAACTGGTAAAGGTTATCAGTGCAAATTTCACCCAAAAGTGCAGAGTTACCTTAGAATTATCACGAAATAAAATGTCGCATCCCCGTAGGCAAGAATGTCGGTCATACTTCTCGTTTAGGTATTAAAGGTTACTGAGTCATACTGCTGTGTTATTATTATGGACTTATATGGTCATGGTATTCAACGAGTTTGCTAAATTTTTGTCATAATTAATAATTCATAAAATACAGTTTAAACTTTATAGTACTAACGAGCTATTATTAGTTTATATTGCGCGTTACTCTTATCGTATCGATCTGCAGATTAGAATCAACATATTTATAAACTTATCTGTGCTGTACTTACGAAATCATACAAATGATCAATAATAGGGCATAAAAATAAACAATGTAACATAAACCAGCTATGAAAGTAAAACAAACGTGTTCTAAATACCTAAGTAATATTTTTGAGCAAATTGCATGTTTTAATGTTCCTGGCAAGTAAAATAAGCATAGAATCAAGTAAAGGATTGCTAGTAATAAGGAAATGGTCTCTGATCGTTGTAGAAGAACCGCGATCTTCCTAGTAATGTCAGCATTGTTGTGCAATCAATTGTGAAAGCTGGCTGAATTGGACCTGCAGACCAGCAGTCCCTGTCAAAGTAAAGTTGTGCCTCTTCCGTTTGTACAGTATTATCACCTACGTAGGTAGAACTGCCAAAGCTGTAGATGAACTCCACAATTATCTAATTTACGTCGAAGCATAACCCTATTTAAAATAATGCGCACTTTTTCCACACCTTTTTAATATAATTTAAACTTAGTGACGTCATGTGATTTACTTGCTTACAATTATACATTTATGACTATTTATGGTATGTTACGTGATCTTCCTTATGTTTAAACTTATAATATTGTTTATATGATTAATTTATGATTAGAAAAAATATACACCAAAAATTATAAATACCACAAACAAAGCACTGGTATGCTTCTCTCACATTCGAAGTACAAATATGTAGTTTTATCGAGAACTTACCTCAAAAATACTTATGTTATTATGAAGTTTGAAGTTTAACGCGTTGATATGCAATATTAATGAAGAGAAAACTTAAGAATATATTAATATACACTGAAATAAATATCTTCTGTGGACGTTTGCAATACTTCTTGACTCGAAAACAAAATGGCAGCGAAGGTTGCTGTCGGATATGGCGTGTGCGTGTGTCATCTGGCGCCATCTTCGCGACGTTGCCAATAATGCAATAATTTTGTATTTAATAATTACATAATTTTAATTAAATATTTATGAGAGCTTCATAGTTGTTCGTTATTCTCCAATATATTTTTTATTAGTATACAAAAATTACGATTCAGTAATGAATATTCACCATTTATTAAAAGTAAAATTATCATGAAAATGTTGCAAGTCATGACTTTTGAATTATTAAGCAATATTTTATTTTTGTTAACTCTGGATGCTTTATATTTACTTCCTATCCAATAATAGAATGACAATAGATATTTGACATTGGAATTTGACAACTGTGCGTGGCGCTATGCTAGTGGGTCGATTATGTGGCGCCAACAAATTATTTTTTTTATTTACTTTTTCTCCAAAATAAAATTCGATGTAAACATGTGACAGTATTTTGCCACAGAGCACATTATGTAATATGCATGTAATTTTATTTTTGTTCTGTTGATGATAACCCTGCAATTTATTTTATACTAAATTTAAAGTACAGTGAAGTTGAAACAAACCATCATCTTGCCAGTTCTGTTCACAAGGTGAAGTGACGTTTGTGCTTGACATGGCTGGAATGTGGATTTTTTTACATATTCTGCAGTGGTTTTATTATAAAGCTTTAAATACATATATTTGAAGCTATTATTTGTTCTGTTTTCGTGATAAATAATGTTGTTTAAATAAAATTCCAATAATTTCAATAAATCTGTCAAAGTGTAATTCATATGTTAAGTAAACCTTGTTATTAATGTGTTGTGATACGATGGCTTTTAAATTAAGTGCTCAGGACAAAAAGGACTTGGATAAGTTTACTAAATTCTTTGCGTTGAAAGCAGCACAAATCATAATACAATCAAGACTAGGTGAAAAAGTTCAAACACAGTGTAAGCCCCAAACAACTGGGAAAGACTGGGTATGTGACGACGAGGCACGTATACAAAATTAAAATAAACAATCTATTTTCAACAATCTATTATTTCAGTTCAATTTAGCAGTACAAGATCTACCAGAAGTACTAGCGGAAACGAAGAAGGTATTATGCGGAGACATCGGTACACCACGGTTACCTATTTGTGTTGAAATATCATTACGGACTGTAGAAGGTGATCATATGGTACTGGAAACGTGGTGTTTGGGTGTTCTTCCAGAACAGTGCGACCCATCAATTCGGGTAACCTACACAGTTTATAACCGAATGGGTACTCTTCTCAAATCGTTAGTGTCAGTCACAAGAGTCACACCAGCCTACAAACTGTCAAGACGACAAGGTCCAGAATCATACGTGATTTGCTACCGGATATACATGGGGGATCCCCAGGTTCACTGTCTAGGAGAAGGATATAAACAAACTCGCGTTGGTCAACTATGTACTCCAGTTGGCACACTACAGCTTTCAGTTTCCTATAGAACAAAGATGACCATATCACCTACACAGACTGGTAGAAATAACTCAATTATGCTTAAAAGCGATCACTTTCATTCAGACTTCAGCCCTAGGCACATGCGATATAAGCAAAAGTGAGTTGTTTTTATCTCAACTGTAATACATTAAATACAAAATTTATGGAATTATTTTAGTGAAGAAAATAATGCATCTTTAAGCGACACAATGAAAGTAGGCGCATTTGCGAATACGAAAACCCAACCAATTGACGACACACCAATCATTCTACCGATTGCACCATTCAGCAAACTTCTTTGCGAACGGGTGCCATCACCAACACCAGCACCGTGCAGCGAGTGCAATGCGCAGCAGCCGGGCAAGGGGGACTCTCTGGAGCAGCCTGATAAAAACGGCAACTCTGATTCGTCTCCGCAAATGAACGGCGGCTCCGAGGGCGATCCTGCAGAGATCACCACACAAAACATCACTATGCACTCCACCAACGACGACTTCATTATGGTAGACTTGGTAAACATTTGTAGAATAACCGGCTTATTTCAGTTCGCATTTACTTACATGGCAGAGGCTGCATGCGGAAATATATACATGTACTTTTCTTCAAAAATTAAATAAGATTTGTTTTCTAAATTTACAGAATAGTTATTATTCTGCTTGATTTTTGAAGTTAATGTTAGCTTAGCTAATTCATCGCTTTTTAATAACAATTATTCCATTCTGAATTGAAAAATTTTGCCGATTTTGCTTGGGCTAGATTGTGTTTGAAAAAATTTATATATGTGATTGTTTATTTTGTTGTAATGTAGGTTATCGGTGTTGTGTTACGCAAGTTGTTTATATCATTGAAACTTGTTTGTCTATTTTAAGCGATTTCATAACTTAATCATTAATCATCTAATCAAGATTTATTCCTATATTTGTGTATTTTCTATTGCAGAAAACCCCGTTTGCAGAGACAAATGCCAAAAGTGAACTGGGTAAATTCTATCGCGAGTGGCAGAGTGCACCACCTTTGCAGACGTTCTCTGATTTGCCTACATTGGCTGAACAAGTTCAGGATTTGGCTCAACAGTTGGAGACATTTGAATCAAACATCCCTGAGTACGACGATGTGCTGCAATCGCTCTGTCAGTCGCCCAACAACAACTAGGATGTTGTTCGTTGTAGCGAACCCTTGAAGACTGAATTTTAGTCATACGTGCGGTTACTAAATAAATTAGTTGTATAACTTCTTCAACAAACAATCTCTTAATGCTTGCAGCACTTTGTTTTATTTATTTTATTATTATACAGAACTAAATTGTGATTCATTTTGTTATGCCATAATAATGAAGCAAAATATGACAACCTATTCATTTATTTAGTAACCGTGATCGAAATGCTTCTCTCCGAAATGTTTTGGAGAAACGGTTAATTGAAGAAGGGATTGGAGCAGTAACTTCTAATTAACAGTGATTTTTATGTAAACTATAGTAATATATTAATATATTCAGAAACTCTTGAATCAGGAGTTAATAATATATGATTTTTTTTTGTATGTGTATAACCTTGTACTGTACTTAAGGTTGGTCATTCGTTATTCAGTTAAAGAAGCTTGCCGCTAAAGGTACCTTAAGTAAAGGACTTTGAATTAAGATTGGATTTTGTTTTGAAACATTGTTTCAAGCAAAATCGGAATGGCGATTACATGTACTTTTAAATGTGCCTAACTGCTTTTATTAAAATACCTTAGTAGATTATTATACTGTACATATGTGCATCGAAATTGATACAATAAGAGTTTTTAATCATTGTGAAATTACATAATTATAAATATTTATTTTGGAAAAATTGTTATGTAAAGAAATTATGATCAATGGTTATGAAAAGGATGCCAAACATTTTTATCAATCGGATTCGTAAGTTAGCCCCTACATATACATATTTGTAGAAGCATTAATTTTATTAAATTGTTCTAGTTATTTTTCCTTCAAATGTCATTAAAGTGACTTAATCACAAAGTAGAAGTTTTATTTTTACTTCGGCAAAATAAATAAATAAGTAATAATCCATAGCAACTGAAATAGTAAATATTTATATTTTTTAATTTCTATGTTTGAAGAAAAAATAGTATATGTTATTCAGAGTAAATATAAATTAATTGTAAGACTCGTTTCACACATAGAGCAACTTTTTATGCTCTGCCCACAAAGAATCACATTTACTCTTAATAACAATATATCCTATTAGTTGCCAATGATTTAAAAATGTTTTTGTTAATATTTGATATGTCTGCCAATTATTTTTGTTATAAAGCTGTAATATTGTAATGGATAAGAGAAAAGGTTTGTTTTGTAGAAATCTTTATTAATTGGTATATTTTTCATAAATTTTTGGTCCATTTTATTTATATAATGTACATTTTTACATTTAAGAAAATTAGCAAATAAACTTTTGCTGCTGCGTTTAATAAGAATTAGTAATTAATTAACGTTTTCTAAACTAGGGAGGGGAGGGGGTTGTAACGTTCAGTGCTGTGATAAATTGTAAATATGATATTGGTTATCGTTAGCAGAATCTGTTGATTGTCACATCAATTCTTGAAACAATTGAACTCAGTATCCAGCAGCAATGACAAACGACGTGCTTTATAAACAAAACACAAACGTTACAAATCAGAAATCAGTGTCATGTCATGTGAGCAACCTTAAGTTTATGTAGAATGTACATAGAGCAAAAATCAGGGACTCGGATCAGAATCATAGGTTGATATTAATTTACAAGAAAGTTGCTTTATTACATATCCCTAAATTTTTTGCCGTGTGTGTATATACAAGCAACCAGGTCGAATGAAGGAGGCTGGTTTTGGAAGCACTTTATAAGAGAGTAGTATATCTTAGAGAAAAATAAATGTTATCTTAATTACATATTGTACAGAGATATTACAATAAAGCTGGAATGTACATAGTCATCGTGTGTTGTGATTGAACAAAGAAACATCAAACAGGAAATTGTTCTCAGTTCACCAAACACAGAAGCCTCTTTGTTTTTTTTCCTCTTTCATTTATTAAATATATTTTATATTTCTTTACAATTCCTTCCAATCGACATTATCATTATTTTCTAGTGAACTAGTCATGTCTAACGTTAGAGAAATAAGGATGTAGATAATATTGAAGTAGTGCTGGGATACCTGCTACACTTGTATTTTTATTCATTTCAGTTTTAATTTCGTGTTTAGAAAATTGAGAACAACGTAACAATTTAGCTTGTGCTGCTAATTGCAAACGTTTACGTATGTCGAGTCCGTGTGCTACACTATCACATGTAAAGTTTAGTTTTGGATTTAGGCACCTCTGATATTTGATAAAATGATGATGCTTGATTGTGGTCATAAGGCGATTCATTAACCATCTTTTGTTTCAACAATTATTCGTGAGGGTTTAATAAACAAATAACTAACACAGGATTGCTGTTGTTCAGTCCGACGGGATGTAATCCTTGTTGATATGTGTTAAGAAGAGATACATCTGTTTGAAAGTTGGACGTGAGCTCTCATCTCGCTTCCAGCATTCGCACATTACCGTGTAGACTTCCGTTGGACATATTTCTGGTTTTGGTAACAGCACCTACGCAACATACAAACATTCGGATAAAATATTTATGTTATAAATTATTCTAGGAAAAGTTTTCGTACTTGTAATTCTCCTCCGTAGTACATGTGTTCCGCGTTTTGAATAACTTGTTCGTTGTTGAGATGTTGGAATGGTTTTTCGCAAGCGAAGCTTAGAATCTCCCACAGTGTAACTGCGAATGCCCAAATAGTACTTGAACATGTGTACCGATCCTAAAATACAAAAAAAAATTATTTATTTCTTAGTACATACATACAAACATAACATGACGCTATATTCCATCAAATGAGATAGCACAAACCCCAGTATCATCCACAAAACATTCACTAATCAGATTTATAACACACCATCCTTGTTTCAACAACACTCATAGTTTCCTCCATTCCTCATTTACTTATCCCCCTCCACTAACATCTCTGGGGGCCGCGATTTGATGGCTGGTAACCGCACTTCACGCGCATAAATATATCACTTACCGAGATCTGCCTCGGCAGAGTGCCACACCCAGTAATGTGTAAAAGTCGTGATGATATATTTATTTATATTTATACTTATCACACTCGGAATCATTCACCACACAACAAACCTTCAATCATATCCATCCAATCACTTCTATACAATTTTTATTAATCTTTCTTCAATATTCATTTCATGTGCTCAAAATATCTCAAATTACTCACGCTCACTCCTCCAACAACGAATCTACAAAAATTAGACAAAAAGAAAGCAATAGCATGCTTGTATGGAAGAAAATTCCACACATTTGCAGTCAGTCACTTTATTTTAAGAACTGAAAATTAAACAAAAATATGAGAAAGGAAATGAATGTCTCTCTGCGCTTGTATTTGGAAGAAAATTCCACACATTTTCAATTAGTTACTCTATTTTAAGAACTGAAAATTAAACAAAAAGATAAGAAAGGAAGTGAATGTCTCCCTGCGCTTATATTTGGAAGAAAATTCCACACATTTGTAGTTAGTCACTTTATTTTAAGAATTGAAAATTAAACAAAAAAATAAGAAAGGAAGTGAATGTCTCCCTGCGCTTATTTTTGAAAGTAAATTCCACACAATTGCACTTAAACACTCTATTTAAGATCAGAAAACAAGTCAAAAAGATAAGAAAGGAAGGGAGTGTCGCCGTGCGCTTGTTTTAAAAAGTGAATTTCACACAATTGTAAGTAAACACTACGAAATAACTAAACAACAAAATTAAAATTATGAATCCTGCGCTCGTCTCAAATCGTGAGATTCATCCTGCAATTAATCTTCGCTAAACATTCCTATCCTGATACACCACTTTCTCTTCAACCACATTCATAATTCCTTTCATAAAAGCTCTATGGTTCCTCACACGCGGAATCTTTCGTCCACGCATCAATCCTTCAATCATATTTATTCATTTATTCATAGGTCGTCTCAAAAATCTTTCACTCTCAATTTCACCAACATACACCTGTTTCACCAATCTTTCATTCGACATACGTTCCACATACCCAAACCACCTCAACTGACTTATACCTTTGATTATAGCTGTATTCCATTTGCCCGTTGGTTCACTTAAATCAGTTCAGATAAATTCTACACATGACTAAATGAACTGAATTTAACAACCTGATGCACTTATTGGGGTGAATTACTTCAAAGTAAATTAGAATCAGTAATTCTAATACTGGAAATAGAGTCAGTGATGTAATCCAGCGAAATAAATAAATGATCTGATTCAGTAAATGTAAGTTAGATCTGATCTAAATGGCAAATGGAATACGCCTTATATAGTTAATATTATTATTATTAGTCAATCAACGCTATACCCACTCTTTCTTAGTAACAGATAAAATAAAATAAATACTGTTTCTTACCAACAGAATGCTTTCCCAAGGTAACCATCGGATTGGAGCGGGTGGTCTCCCACCTATTTCTGTGTAATCCTTTCTGTACTGTGGTCGACACATCGCAATGTCTGTTATTTTCACGATGTACCCTCGACCAACCAAGCAATTTCTACAACAAATTAAATTATGAGCCTAACAAATTATTATTAATTCCAAGTGTACATGAAAATAAATATCCTTGTGACGTAAGTCTGGTGTTAACATAGGCAGGAGAAATGAACTAAATTAGGGTCCTTCATTATATTAATTTGGGCCGCTGGGACGAATAAAATGAACAAAAACATACCTGGCTGCTAGGTCTTTATGAACGATATGTTTAGTTTCTAAATATTTCATCCCCGATGCTACTTGCGTTGCCATGTACATTAAGCATCCGTAGCTGAAACAACAAATAAAATTTAACGGGATTCTTATTTTTGTGTCAAAATATACCTTAGTGGAAATGCTCCAGAACCAGAATGCCTACTGCTTCCAGATTTATTTGCCATAAACTGTAAATATTGAGAAAGATCGCCCATTTCTCCGTATTCTATAATTGACCACGGAGGTTGTTCTGCTGTACAGACTCCAAGAACTCTGCAAATGTTGGGATCTGACAAACTTGCTAAAAATCTAACTTCGCGCAAAGATTCAATTGTATTTAAATTTGCGTCGCTGTTTGGTCGATCCGGGTTAACTTTTCGTACTGCTACAACTTTGTCAACATCTGGAATAATATCTTCTAGACCTTCTGTTTCATATAAACTTATCTGAAAGAAAAATATGTAATAGTGGTAAATTTTGGAGAAATTAAAATGTTTTTAATACTTCTCCAGCATGGCATGATCCCAATGTTTCCATAGGTTGTAGGGAATATCGGGGAATTGGAATTAATTCAGCTTCTCGACAGTTATAAGCGTGTCCCATACTTGGTGCAATATTCCAACAAACTACCGGAGGAGCCATCTGTAAAATGTTTAATTAATAAACAAATTTTTAAAATTTGTTTAAAGATATTTACTCTTTGTTTATCTCTAGGAGCAGTATGATATCTTTTCCTATTTGGAGGATCCGTCGCAACTCTAGGAAAATGTGTGGTTGAATTAATCGCTTTAGTTTTCGAACTTACAACAGGTGTATTCTGCAAACTACGATAATGAAGAGGTGATTGATCTACATTCATCGGACTTGGAGTTAAAGGAGATGGTGGTAGTGGAGGTACAGCAGGAGGCTGTTCAGTTTCTTCTGCCAGAGAAGTACTTCTACGTAATGTTGGGTAATTAGGTGTATAATACGCGTTGACCAAAGGAGAACGATATTGTTCGAAAGATATTGATGACGGGTCACTCGGTGGCTCTTGACTTACAGGAGTTGGATGGTTGCTCTGGTTTGTGTTGTTAGATGACAAGTTCATCAACAGATCCTACATAATATTACAATTTAGTTTCGAAATTCGGAAAGTTTAAGACATAAAGCATACTTTCATGTTGATGGTTACTCCGAAGGGATTTCTCAGCAAGGTAGGAGAACCTTGCAGTTTCTGTCGGCGGCTTAGAATTAATATGATTACAAAGACAACGAGAAGAAGTAGCATGACAGCTGTCAGAACCCCAATTACAACTTCTATGAAACCTTGGCCGTCTTTTCGCGCTGCAACTGTCAAACAAAGTATTAATGACGCGGAAACAGGGTTTAAAATATGACGTACTCGTCTCGAACGACTCCCATGCGAGGTCGCCTTCGGGATTCACGATGATTTCCTCCACGCTCGAGTTTAACTCCAGTTCTTCTGTCATGTTCATTCCCACAGACACTAGAACAGAGATAATTTTCATAGTTTGATTGTTGTAAAGATATGTTTAATTGTTATAACTTATAATAAACCTGAGGAGTTTATGTTTTTGTAAATATATTTTTAAAGTCTTTAAATGTAAATTAGAGTACTTTTGTTGTTGATTTAAGACCGTAGAAGTAAAGTAGGAATGAGTGCAGTTGGTAGTAAACGGAGTCGATTACTTTAAAGAAGATGAGAGTAGCGACAGGACTGCAGAGTCGTCGTGTTCGTTGCATTCTTGAGGCAGGCAGATCACTGGGCGAGATACATCACGGTGCCGTCTCCAAGCAGCGCGACGGTGGCGGTTATAAACGCCGACGTTTCATTAAAAAGTAAAGCACACTGCCGGAAACTCAAGCGCGCAAATATTACTTCGCTTTTATTACGTTATAATTAAATAGCGCTTGTAGCAAGATGTTTTGGCTGCCGTGGAAACTCATCAGAGAAGTACGACTACGTACATGAACTGCTATGATTAGAATATTAATTTTATATCCTCCGGGTATTGTAATATTCACGCTAGTTTGACTTGCAAAAACTTAAAACTATATGCATTTCATGCTGACAACACATTTTGCCGATAATATATACAACAAAAAACAGGAAAAACTCCTCTTCAAAGAGAATAAGAAAATTTTTCAATTTGATTAAAATCTGCTGTTATACATTCTTTTACGGGAAAAAAATGTTTAGACTTTTTTGCCGGAATATAAGTAAAATGCAATATTTGCGTTAGTGAAAAGTTATGCATAATGTGCAAGTAAAACGTGAAATTTATTGATTAAGTGACTTTTTGCATGTTGCTATTTTTGTTTGCCATAAACCGATTTGTTTATTTTATGATACTGCAATTTCTGATGAGAAAAGAAAAAAATTTGTTTCGCAACATTATTTTAATAAAGTATAGTATGTGAAATATAGATGTGTCATTTGAGTTAAGGTAAATATATATGTTGTGTTAAATTCAACATTCTTACACAATCATATCTATTTTAATATAAAAATTCAAAAAGATTTGTATCTAATTTTTAATATTACACATAATTGCATATTTAAAAAAATAATATTGTCAATATTTCGCAAATATTTGTTGTTCATATTTAAAATATTAAATTATTTCGGGAACTGGATTGTTTTTTATATAAAAAAATGTCCGGCGGGTCAGAAAAAAGTTGAATATTCTTGATCTGGAATAAATAAGTAAAATATCAAAATTTAAGTAAGAACGTGTAATTGTTGAATATTAAAAAGTAGTATCGAGTATCGATAATTTTAAAATTTTAAATGTGAAATTTTTTTCACACTGTTCTTTTTTTAAATGATAGACTGCGACTAATGATGTCAAAAATCAAAGTAAATAATTATTAATTTAAATTATTATCGCTAGATTGATTATTAATTAGATTTTTACCATAATTTTTGTTTCATGCTAAGTAAATATGTCTTCATGTTGACGTTTTAGTTTGCCAATCAGAATCTGAATCAAATACGTCATAAGCAACTAAATTGTACCTATTATTATAAATTAAAAAAAAAGAACGGCTCGACAATTTAATACCCAAAACTATTCAAGTTTAATAAACTGTACCTGAGTCAAATGTGACTTCACTCAACATAATCCACTTGGAGGCGAAGAACAGTCGCAGTTTGATGAACCGTGCAAGTTTGTACTGCAGATGGATGGTCACATTTCTTGCACGCTCTTCCATGCGATCCGGCTGGTAGCTGTAAGACAGCGCACGGCCGTTGTAGAACTGTCCGCCGACGCTGAACATCACCTTGGCTTTCGCAAACACCTGCAGCACAACACCAATAATTCAATTAGTAATATTAATTAATATGTTTTACTCGATTTACCTCCCTATTCTGTAACTTGGTCATTATATGTTAATGATCGATAACTTCATGACAACCCTTATTTTTTATGATAAGTTTGTGGATTACCACCATTTCGCCATTTTGTGATCAAAATCATTTATTTTGTTACTTGTATTTTACTTTTATTCATTTTGCTCTCGTACAAAACTGCCAGTATAAATAATATATTATTTTTTACCACGTTTTTTTACGGAACTGTCAGTGAGCTGACATTTTATTACTTTTTATAATAACTGCTACATATATTATTAAACAAAATGCATGAATATAATATAAAAATATCAGGGTAAATTATTTTAGTCTTTGAATACCGAAATTGAGATCATCTGTAAAATAACTATGAAAAATAAAACTTATCTTAACTTATCGATCATTAACAGATAATGATACAGTTACAGAATTTGGGAGTTAATCTCATCTAATTATATTCAATCTTATTTAGCACTTGCAGTGGGATCTAAGATTCAAAAAATTCATTTAGCAAAATTCTTTGATAATATATCTGCTCAACATTTCAAAAACTACTATTAATTGTCGGAAAAAGGGGTTTTATCTCGCAGTGATATAATTTTTAAATAGATAGTAAAAAGGCAAATATGAATTTTAATAGCATCTATAAAATTTAATTTATACATGACAATCAGAGTTGGATAAGCTTCTTAAAAATAGTAGTGAAACTACAGTTATCGTTAAGCTTCTTAAAAATTGTAGTGAAACTACAGTTATCGTTATCATTTTAAAATGTAGCGAAGCTACAATATTAGCTATATTTTGAAAAAATAGGGAATGTTAAATTAGTTGGTAAATTTTGAAACTACTGTTTTTCCAATTAAAACGAAGTAATTTTATTTGTCACAAAATCGGCTGATCAATCTTCTTTCAAACTGACTATTAATTTATTTTGTCACATAAATGTAAAATATCATGAATGTATTTTTAAAATAGTAGGTACTGAATGTTAATTTTTGATGCGATACTTTTTATTTAATCATTATAATTTAGAAATTATTTTTAGTACATTTAATTCACCTTAATAGAAAAAAAAAACAAAAAAACAAATATAAATGTGTATTTGTGCAAATAAGAGCTAGCAACAATTTTTTTCACCCATTTCAATATGATACAATTACTTCAACTTTTTTAATAGTAAAAGAACGCTATTTCAGGAATGTTTCATTAACATGGATACATCATCGTTTTAGATCTTCTGGGTGCTGGTCAAATTGTTTCATTTTAATTTAAATAATTCTGCCAACTTTTCTAAAGTAAAGTAAAAAAAAATAATACATTTCAATCGGACTAAAAATACTATTTCGAATCTCGTAATATCGTCATTATTACTCGACACGAAAACTTGTATTTTTAGTCCTAATAAAATATATAATTATTGCGTGGGATGATACAACAGCTTTAAAAAGTAGCTAAAAAAAACTTAAACTACCAAAAGTAGCTTTAAACTACAAAAAGAAGGCTTAAGCTATAAAAAGTAGCTTTAAGAAGGAACTTTAAGTGTTATAATATTATTTTTAAGCTATAATAGTGACAAAAATAATCTGCGAAATTATCTAAATATGTGGGAAAAAATCATTAAGTCGTTTCAATTACTAAAAGTAGCCTTAAGCTATAAAACGTAGCTTTAGGAAGTAACTTCAACTGTTATAACATTATTTTTAAGCTACAGTAGAAAAAATTGATCGCTACAAACTACAGCTAAATATGTATATTCACTTTTAGCAATTCTACAGCTATAGTTGAAGTTATTGTAGCTGAGCTATAAAAGAAACTAGCTACTGTCCAGCTTTGATGACAATTCTAAAATCTGATTATTGATTTGTTTCAGATCTTTTTTAGTAAATACTTCAATTAAATCAAATTTATTTTTATAGAAAGAAAAAACTTGATAATATAGCTATGATAAATTGAAATAACTGTCTCTAAACTAATTAAGTTCAAGAAGATAATATAAAATTATGTGTACTAATTGAGAAATGTATGTGTAGATCTCATTGAATATGTTCACATTATAGTAAAACAATATCTAATTCTAAGAAGAACATTACAAATACTAAATAGGTAATCAGATGTAGGTACACGTGCATCTTCTTACACTATGTGTTTGTATTTAGCATACGTATAAAGTTAACGTGTACAGGATTAATTGTTCCGAATTAACTTTCCGGTTATGTTTACATTGAAGTGACGTGAGTTGCCAATCCACAATATGCAAGGGACAACCTACAAGTAATAGTGGATGTTGAGCCTTTGGATATGCAGTAATATTAATTGATTATTTAGTGGAATAGTATTTGAACTCACAGGCGCGGTGGCTGAGCGTGTTAATGCACATCTCTTAACATACTGTGACGTCACCCGAACCAAGGTTCGTCAGTTCGAATTCGCCTGCCGACAAAGTATGATTTGTCGTTAAATAAAAAAATACAGTTACTTGCATTGATCATACTCGGGCGCTATAAGCTAGTCACTTATACATATGCATTAAAAAGTAACATCGACTACGGAAACCGGCAGTACGGCAGCGTAAAAACTGCGGCTCGGTGTGCCTGGTAGGTCCAGGCCCGATTAGGGCTGTAGCGCCATTGAAGAAGAAGAAGAACTATTTGAACTCTTGTAATATCTACTTATGAAGCAAGCAGGACTGTCCGTAAATAGAAGCCTTGAGAAAGAAACTTTTAGAAAATAAGAGAAAATAAAGAATCAGAAGAAAGATTTCTTATAAATAGAAATGAAAAATTGTAAATATGTGTATTAAATTACATGTTCTAGATTTTCGATAAACTGTATACAATATTTCAAAATAAGAAGAAGTTTATTAATCGCTTTAATTAAATAAGAAGTAAGTCATGTTAATCTACAACCTTATCAGATTTATTTATTTGCACATTTCTCGTTTCAGTTCATTAACCTTTCGATATGTATGTTATACTGTACAACTTTTCTGTTACTGGGGTTGCTTTTCTGTTTATAGAATTCAGTAACAAAAGGTGAATTTGCAATTTTCGACTTGTGTATCAATCAAATATTTTGGCAAAGATATTTATGGTGAAGGATATTACATATTACATTAAATTAAGTAATAAAATGCAGTTAGTATAAAAATATTAAGGAAAACACGAGTATTTTAAATGTATAACTCGTCACTAAGGATTGGTATACAAAAAGTGCTACAAATAATAAAATAAAATAAATATATTACCATTCCTTTTACTCATTATTGGGTGTGGCACTCTGGTACTGGTATAGGAAATCTCGGTAAATAATATATTTATATGCGTGAGAGCAGTTACCAGCCGTCAAGTCACGGCCCTCAATGGAGGGGGTTCCACAAGGATAATTATAATGAAGTGAAATCTGTTTTTTGGCTTTGAGAAGCGAACATAGGTTCTTAAATTCACAGGCTAATTCGATATCACTGAGTCACCTACCCCATACAAAAAATATAACTTCTGGAAAAGTAAGAAAAGTATTTCTGACTATGTAATTATTCTCAACTTAATATAAAGTTGACATCTGTCAACAGCTTTATAAAATCTGTCATGTTGCTGTAATATATAATAATAATATGAAGTCGGCCTGTGGATCCTGAGAACCCTGTTCGATTCCCACAGGCGACAAACAATTTTCATAATTTCAAAAGCTACCCCTGTGGCTCCTCCACCACTAACATCTTTGGGGGCCGTGATTTGACGACTGGTAATCGCACTTCACGCGCAAAATATATCACTTACCGAGATCTGCTTCGGCAGAGTGCCACATCTAGTAATGGGTAGAAGGCGTGATGATATATATATTTTTTTTATATAAGAATAAATAATTTTCATTGTTTATATTTTTCATATATTTTTTGACAATTCATTGTGTAATTAATAAAATTTGACAGAATAATTTAAAAATGCCTCGACAGGTGTGTAGGGAATTTAATTACCTTTAATTAAAAAAATATATATATCCAGATCCGATGGATATTAAGTTCTCCACCGATTTTTGAACAGTAAAATCCCAATTTGCCCCACGGTGCGACGTGACGTCAATTGTTTAATTCGACATTGAAGATGTATTTAAATACCTGCACATCGCGGCTGAAGAAGTTATTAGTAAAGAGATGCACCGCACTAAAATTCCTAATCTGCTCAAACTCGAACACCAGCTCCACAAATCCATCCTTGAAGGAGTCGTTTCTCCAGCCGACCCATCCATTCCCTGCAACCAACAAACCCTTCCATAGCAACACCATCTTGCAAGTCACGCTGGTGGTCGTGTAGTCATTACCCTTGCCGTAGCCGATGTCCAAGCGGAAGTTGTCGGCACCCACCTCACCGTCCGTGAGGCGACCCAACCCTCCTGTCAGCCGTCCGCCGTCACGCGACCCGTCGTAGGAGCTGTCGCTCAACCCCTGCAACGGCTCCGACCCTTCCGGACCGCTGTATGAGGCTACGCCACCTGTATACACAACACAATGGAAATTAAAGTTGCGTGATTTTGCGTAAATAAGGAAAAAGTGAAGTGGAATAATTGTGAAGAATATAAACATGTCGTTCAGATAAACATGATTAATAAATGCGCTGGAGCAGCAGGTGCTAATTATTTTCATATTATTTATAAAAGAAGTCGTTTTACAGTAATTCAAAACATTTTTGCTTTTCTAAATTGTCGGAATCAAGTTATATACTTATTTCATGTCAATAGAGAATTACAGATCGATTCATAAACAAGATAGAATACCATTTTTCGTTCTAATTCACAAAAATTACTCATAATTATGGCACTAAGTGTTTAGCCGGTAAAAATACAACCTAATGTGACATTTTGAAGCTCTAACGAGACTTCCAAATGTATAAAAAACCAATAATTTCAATACAGAATAAGTTAGTTAAATCCAAACTTAATATTCTTTTTCTACTCCTGCTGTTAAAAAGTCATTTAACGTATTGGTTTTTATGGCGTTAATAGTTAATTATTATACAAGTGTTTTATTAGGTATATAAAACACGCAAGAAAAGTTTAAACACGAGACCGAAGGTCTTAATGCAGAGTTGCATGAAAGTTTTATCGATTCATTAGCAACTAACGGTTCAATAAATTTCATAAATTCACTATTGATACTGTTGCTAGATAAACAATTATTTAACTAAAAAGCTCTTTATTTTTTTCTTGCAACCCACCATAAGTGTTTTATATACCAATAAAACACAAGTGTAATACAAAATTTTATCCACAACTCATAATTATAGGTATCAAAGAAGTTTTGTCGTAACGTTCAACGTTGATTCAGTTATATATAGTTTCTCAACATTACGGTAGATTATGAAGTGGTTGCTAAGTAACAAGTTGTTTACAGTGTTTTATGGAATATAAAGCACTAGTGTTTTATAAGCCATATAATTCAACTGAAATCAGTGTAATAATGTCTTTATTATATATGAGTTGTGGATAAATAATATTTTAATCACATCATGGTAAAATGTTTATTTGTTTGTTCCTTAGTAACCATAAAATTTACGTTGATAACTGAAAGTATAAATGTAAACTTTTCATTTTAGTCGTAGGCAAATAACTATTATGAATCTGCCTTTTACAAGTATAGTTAAATTTAGCAAATTAAATAAAAACTATCTGATAAATAATTATGGTATCAAATACCTGTTTACAATAGTAAATCAATAATGTACACATTTTATTTAAAATATAGTCCTTTAAGTTAATACAATAAATTTGAGAAATTGATCAAAATATCGCGATAAAAATAAAATATTTATATTAAAAATTTATAGTCACAGTTATTGTTTCTATGGTTGTAGTTGAGGCAAGAAATCATAGTTAGTTGGCAATAAACTAAAATAATCTCTAATAAATAATGTGTGGGGGAATAGGTCTAGTATTGTTATATATAATTTGGTACTGTAATAGTTTATTGGACAGTTTTATTTTTCTAATTAAAATACTTGTCATTATTCACGAGTGATACTCATATAAACATTATTAATGAATTATTTTAGATATGTGTTCTAAATACATTTTAGAAATTAAATGGTTTAAAAACGAATAATTTTGAATATAAAATATTCGCGCTGTTCAAATACAGTACAACAGGTGTCATCTATCGGTATCATAGAGAGTCAACCGAATTACTGCTGTCAATTGTTTGTAAATATGGAGCTGATTTTTAACAAGTAATATTGACGTGTAATTAATTAGTGTAGTGAAGTGTTTTAATATTGTTTTAAGTTGATTTATACATTGTGAGACATTTTATAGTTTTGCAGTAAACTTTTGATGTATTGGTAAGTCTGGAAATTAAGTTACAAATAACTTTTTTGTCATTACTAAATTTCATAATTCATATGCTTGCATGTATTCATGTCTCTTATTTGACTACTTGACATACAAACTATTTATTGAACAATTGAAACTAATGATTAATATTGATATTAAGCACACAAATGGAGCAAATGTATTGTTTGCAAATATTTAACATCAATTTACATTATGTATCTACTGGATTGTTAGATGAGTGGGTATGTTATGTATCAATATCAATATTTACGTACAAGAAATATCAGTGTCGTTTTAAGACATCGTGAAGCCCGTGGCGGTTTAAATTTATACCGACAATTTAGATTATTTGGAGACATCGCAGAGTATTCTTGGTTTTCCAAAAATATTCATAATCCATCAACTACGTATAGATAAAATTAAATGCATTCAATATAAAAATAAAATGGTACCTATTAATTCATGTACCTATGTGCATGTTTTTTTTTTTTTGCAGTATTAGTTATTTATGTGTATATTTTCGGAGTAAATCAGTGTTGAATCCAAAGGGTTTCCAATGGGAATTTTCTCCCTCGGTTGAAAAAAAATCACTCCCGGGAATTTTTATTATTTAGTAACAAAATTTAAAATATCTGATTGGTCAGAGCTGGACAGTAGCTAGCTACTTTTGTAGCTTAGCTACTAGCTTAGCTACATTTACCTTAGCTGTAGCTTAGCTAACTGTGAAAAAATATAGCTGTAGCTTGTAGCTAACTACTTTTTTTTCTATTAGCTTAAAAATAACAACTGAAGCTACTTTTAAAGCTACTTTTTGTAGCTTCAAGCTACTTTTTAAGCAGAAGGTCAACAAAGTACGCATGCGTACAAGCTAAACCCACACAAAATAATTATTTGTTGCCGGTTCTAACTGGCTCTAATACGCAAAAATACACAGTAGGTGTCAGATGGTATTTGCTATTTTTGATATTTATGTACATAATAGTAAATTAACAGTCATTATAACAAAAGACTGATCATATGACAATGGCAAATTTAATTATTTCACAATAATTTAAAAATGTAGCTTTAAAATTTAACAGCTACTTTAACGAAAGCTTTTAGCTGTAGCTTAGCTATATTTTACAAAATATAGCTTATAGCTGTAGCTTAGCTACTTTTTTAAAGAATAGCTGTAGCTTAGCTACTGTTTTTAAGTAGCTTGCCCAGCTCTGTGATTGGTCTACAATAACAAACTAAAATAAAGACATCTGTTATTGAGTTAGGATAGTAATTAATTTTTCCTACAATTATGCGATTGCTTTGTTATTACGTAACTATTATTGCCTTGGTTACGGGTGGAAAGGAGACAAATGCAGACCAAGTGCGTTTCTGTAAGCAAAGAAACACTAGTGCGGAAAGTAATTTCTTACGCACTGTCAAAATAAAGTTGTATTGAGAGCGATTTAAAATTCGTGCCGAGCGCGGAATTCTTATTTTGGCCACAGACGTTTATGTGACATTTTGAAGCAAATCAAACAATGGTGTAACTACAATAATATTAAAATTAATAAATATTGTACATATAAATTAATAAATGTTATACAGAACAACATATTCAATTATTTTCCATCCAAAGCACTCTTGTTTCAGCCAGGTATAAATAAAATACATATAAATTTAACATGCACTTTTTTCAGTTTTGGTATATTAGAATATGATATGTTTATATTTTTGAATTCAGAAAAAATACCCTATCGAATAACCTAAAAAAAAACATATGTTCCCATTTAAAATAAGAAAGTTGTGTCCCGTATTTTGAGAACCACTGGTAAAAAAAAAATTATTTACTCATTGCAATAGTCTTGTAAAATGGTGGTTCTTTGCTAATTTAACCAATCTCGTAGCTCTTATAGTTCTCGAGATAGCTATGGTGGTAGACTTAAATGGAACACCCTGTATATATTATTATTATTTTCAAAATTTAATACAAAAATATACCTTAGGGAGTATTTACGTTGGAGCGACGATAAGCAATAAGAGCAGCGACAAAAGCGAAGTAACGAAAATCAACGCGTAATACGCGTTTATATTGAAGCAATGATAATTTTCTCTCTTTGTTGAATTTATATTAAATCTCAAAAAGATAAATTCGATTGAAATGTTCAGTTTTAAGAAATCTAAAATAATAATGACATTTCAAAACCATTTTGACATTGCTGTCACAGATTATGAATATAATTACAACGGCAATAGCAAAAGAAATTGACAAAAAATTGTATATCGTGGTTATTGTCAGAGCTGGGCAAGCTACTTAAAAAAGTAGCTAAGCTACAGCTACAGCTATTCTTTAAAAAAGTAGCTAAGCTACAGCTATAAGCTATATTTTGTAAAATATAGCTAAGCTACAGCTAAAAGCTTTCGTTAAAGTAGCTGTTAAATTTTAAAGCTACTTTTTTAAATTATTGTGAAATAATTAAATTTGCCATTGTCATTTGATCAGTCTTTTGTTATAATGACTGTTAATTTACTATTATATACATAAATATGAAAAATAGCAAATACCATCAGGCACCTACTGTGTATTTTTGCGTATTAGAGCCAGTTAGAACCGGCAACATATAATTATTTTGTGTGGGTTTAGCTTGTACGCATGCGTACTTTGTTGACCTTCTGCTTAAAAAGTAGCTTGAAGCTACAAAAAGTAGCTTTAAAAGTAGCTTCAGTTGTTATTTTTAAGCTAATAGAAAAAAAAGTAGCTAGCTACAAGCTACAGCTATATTTTTTCACAGTTAGCTAAGCTACAGCTACAGCTAAGGTAAATGTAGCTAAGCTAGTAGCTAAGCTACAAAAGTAGCTAGCTACTGCCCAGCTCTGGTTATTGTCATAGAAAGTTTTCCTCAATATAAACATTTACATATGAATTAACGCATTTATTTTCGTTGCTTCGCAATTATAGCTGCTCTGATCGTTTATCGTCGCTCCAACCTAAACGCACCCATATAATAGTATATTTTATTTTTATTTTTATTTATGTTACTCTGTACAACAGGAATTGATTCCCAATTACAGTACAGGGTCCGAACTCACCGAGCCGCAGAGTGGTAGTAATTATAATTTCTAGCTTGAGTGGGACTCGAACTCGGGATCTCCGGATTAAAATTCCGTAACGCTACCCACCCCACCGTACACAAAGATATTACGTACTATGAACTGTAAGTGACAGATTTCCTAAATTTCCGTGTCCTAAAAAATCACGTACAGTTTGAGGATAGTAAGCTATTTTTTATAATACCTGCACAAATAGAAGGAAATTAACAGCTGTCAATTTGTTGTCAAAATAAACAGGATATTGATCTGTAATATTTACTTACTGTCCACAATGGATGGTAAGTAAATATTATAGTCCTGATCTAACCATAAAAACGAACTGTACAATAAAAGTTCCACTTATGTCCAGTATTATAAGGACATGGGCGTCCGCAGGGGGGATAAGGAGGGGCGTACGCCCCCTCTGGTTATTAACTAGGATGGTGACCACAACTCTTGTACATCGGACTTTAACATGTAAAATTATAATTTTGTAATTTCCTGTTTCCCTAAATATTTTAATCAAAAAAACCTTGAAATAAAAGTTTTAGGGCATAAAATTCTGTATCTGAACCAATAACCAAAATTAATTTTGCATACTTTCTAACGACACAAATTAGATTTGAAAATGACGAAAATTGCCTCAAAACTACTGATAGCCATGAAATTGAAATAAAATTAAACAAATGTTTGTCATTTTAGTTGTCTTAAATAAAAGAAATAATATATAAAGAATTTATTTTGACAGTTTTGACAGATTTAACGTCAAATATTTGTTTTAATTTCATAGCTATCGATAGTTTTGAGACAATTTTAGGCATTTTTAGATCTAATTTGTGCCGTTACAAAGCATGCACAATTAATTTCGTATTTTATGCCCTAACAGGCAGATTCACAAAACGGATTAGCGCTAACACCGTTTTTAATATTATCTATAACTCTGTTTCAAATTAAAACAGATTACAGAAACAAACTAAATTTGATGCTAATTAACTCTCTTTTTAACTCCAAGTTAAAATAAACTTGTTTCATCCATTGAAAAGAGAGTTAAAAACAAAATAAGAAATGGTGTTAGCGCTAACCCGCTTTATGAATCTGCCTGTAAAATTTATTTGAAGCTTTTTTGTTTTAAATAATTAGGGAAGCAGAAAATTAAAATAATATGATTTTACATGTTAAATTTCTATGTTTTAGAGTCGCGGACACCATCGTGTAATGTATATATAAATAATAAAAAAAAAATTATAAAAGTTTAAAGATAATAAATTCAAACTGAAATTAAATTTCCAGCAGTATTCTTGTGGCCAGCTAGCGACATGTTCCCTATCGTAACGATTGAGTAATCTAATTTTATTAAGTATACATAGACACAAAATATAAGAAAATAAAAACGGTAAAACTGCTCAATCGGAATTTATTGAAGAAATGGTGTCAATTTATGGAAGAGTTATTCGAAAATTGGCCTTCCTCTTCAATTCAAACCCAGACGACAAAGACTAGTCATTCATTTCACAAATTTCAATATTTTTTTGTTTATTTATGTGTATTTGTATTTATGTTATGTAAAATAGAAAATATTTTAGAAATTTATTTATATTTGAGTGTTTTTGCATAAATAAGTTCTATAAATAAAATAAAATAAATATATCATCACGCCTTCTACCCATTACTGGACGTGGCACTCTGCCAAAGCAGATCTCGGTAAGTGATATAATTTTGCGCGTGAAGTGCGGTTACCAGTCGTCAAATCACGGCTCCCGAATATGTTAGTGGTGGAGGAGCCACAGGGGCAGCTTTTGAAATTATGAAAATTATTTGTCGCCTGTGGGAATCGAACCAGGGTTCTCAGGAACCACAGGCCGACTTCATACCACTGAGCTAGCCATCCCATATAAATAAGTTCTAAAATTGGTAAACAATTTTAATCCCAAACACTCACTGACACTGACAGCCAATGATGCCAATGTTAACATCACAAAAGTTCTTAGTTTTTACCGTACGGTGTTCACATGATTTCCGAACGATTCTGAGATATGTACACCTGTCAATCTCATAACACCACTAACTCCCAGATACCTGTGATCCCCTGAAACGTTAAACCGCTTTTAGAAACCATGTTCCTCTGTCGTTTTACTTAACAATAAAAGGCTTTAACTTGAATTCAGCATATCCTGAAACATCAACGACTGTAACAAATTCAGACGCGTGTACATTATGAGCATTGGTAAATGAGCCCGATGGTCAGCGGAGCGTCACGCACACAACGCACAGAACGGTGCACAACAAAGCGCCACGCTAAGTGCATTCACGTGTGCGTGCGTGCACTGGCACTCACGCTTCAATCTAACACTGGCGACCGCCGTGGAATGTATTGATAAATCATAGAGTCCGGCCGGCATTATTACGTCGACCGCTATAGGATTCCGTAGACCCGGGTTATTATATTTTGCTTTTATGTTCCGGAGTTCGGAGGGTTAGGGCAAGACATTGCCTGCGGATAGTTCATTTTCTATTGCCCAGAGTGGCGGACCCGTGGTTCGTGGTCTCTGCTTGGTGACTTTCATGAGGGACACGGCTCGACACGAAGGGCGAACGCTGGAACGATGGAATGAAGGGATGTTATTGCACTTCAGAATGTCTGACTAATTGGATCATGACTTCAGATCATTTTTGGTTCATTGATCTGACCCTCTGCCCCTAACTTTAACTTACTTTTAACTTTATATCCCGCAGGATTTGAATCACAACTTCAGGAATTAATTAGGAACTCAGTTTTAGTATTATCTGCTTAATAACATTATTCTAATGAGATTTTAAATTATATTTGTTTATTGAAATAAATAAATAAATATAGCATCACGCATTCTACCCATTACTGGGTGTGGTAAGATGTTGTAGCAGATCTCGGTATATGTTATACTTTGCGCGTAAAGTGCAGTTACTAGCCTAGATGTTAGTGGAGATGGAGCCACAGGGGTAATTTTAATGTGGTGAAAATTGTTTGTCGACTATGGGAATTGAACCCGGGTTCTCGAATCCACAGGCCTACTCAATCCCATTGCGCCACCTAGCCATATTTAAATTTAAAATATAAATAAATAAATATATCATCACGCCTTTTATTCATTACTGGGTGTGGCACTCTGCCGAAGCAGATCTCGGTAAGTGATATATTTCTGCGCGTGAAGTGCGGTTACCTGCCGTCAAACCACGACCCCCAAAGATGTTAGTGGTGGAGGAGCCACAGGGGTAATTTATATATATATATATATATATATATATATATATATATATATATATATATTACGAAAATTGCCTCAAAACTATAGATAGGCATGAAATTGAAACAAAATTAAAGAAATGTTGGACGTTTTATAAAAATAAAATAAAAAAATATATCATCACGCCTTCTACCCATTACTAGGTGTGGCACTTTGCCGAAGGTTGATCTCGGTAAGTGATATATTTATGCGTGTGAAGTGCGGTTACCAGCCGTCAAATCACGAGCCCCAAAGATATTAGTGGTGGGGGAACCACAGGGGTAATTTCAAATTGGTGAAAATGTTTTGTCGGCCGTGGGGATCGAACCAGGGTTCTTTGGATCCACAGGCCGGCTTGATACCACTGGGCCATTACCCCATAAAAATAACAAATAAATATATCATCACGCCTTCTACCGATTACTGGGTGTGGTACTCTGCAGTAGTAGATCTCGGTATGTGATATATTTTGCGCGTGAAGTTATCTACCGTTAAATTACGGCCCCCAGTGATTTTAGTGGAGGGAGAGCCACAGGGGTAGTTTTAAAGTGGTGAAAATTGTTTGTCGGTTGTGGAAATCGAACCCGGTTTCTCAAATCCACAGGTCGACTCGATACGTACCACTGAGCCACCTACCCCATATTTATATTTAATGGTTTATTTAATTTATTTATCATTTATTTAATTTCGATTTCCACAGGCGACAAACTGGTTCGATTTCCACAGGCGACAAACAATTTTCATAATTTCAAAAACTACCCCTGCGGCTTCTCCACCACTAACATCTTTGGGGGCCGTGATTTGACGACTGGTAACAGCACTTCAAGCGCAAAAATATATCACTTACCGAGATCTGCTTCGGCAGAGTGCCACACCCAGCAATGGGTAGAAGGCGTGGTGATATATTTATTTATTTATAGTTTATTTAATTAATATTTCTTTTAAATAAATTCTAATCATTGATGAAATCTAATTATATTATAGAAAGAAAAAATTATATATTACTAGGATTTGAACCTGAGACCTTTGAACTTCAGTCAGATATTCTTACTAACTACTGTACGGTATCCATCTAATTAAAATTTGATACTCTAATTTTTCTCTCTATTTTTATTATGTATCAAAGGCAGCCAGGATTCTATGTCTCTTTTATATAATGAAAGACTTTACATATAGGTCGTCTACAGCGATACTGTTATTTAATGAGAATATTGCCAGCTGAAATTTAATTAGTACATATCCTATTTATTAACTATATTCTTAAAAATTGATGAAATCTAATTTTATTATTTTTTCTATTTTTGTTATACCAAATGGTGCTTGGTAAAGGTGAACACAGGGATTTAACATGGGATATTAATTGTATGTAATTTACTGCTCTCCTATTAATTTTATGAAGAAACTGCAGAGTGCAAAGATGTTCAGAATTGGATGATGTATACAAGACTGTTTTTACATTTTTTATTACGTGTTTGGTTAAGCCGCAAATTGAAAAATAAATATAAAAATTTCTGTTAAATTGTAGCAATAGCCATGACTTTAGTTTTTTTTATGAGTTATTTAAAAACGTCAATGTTTGAAGTTCATAAACGTCATAACGTCAATATATTTTATAAATTGTATAAAATCAAACGAAACATATCTTTTATTATCTTGGAATAGAAGTTCTGTTTGGTTTGATTTTATTTAATTTGTAAAATAGATTGACGTTTATGACTATTGCTACAATTTAACAGAAATTTTAAAATAAATAATATAAATATATCATCACGCCTTCTACCTAACTCGGTATAGCAGATTTCGGAAATTAATATATTTTGTGCGCGAAGTGCGGTGTCAAATCACGGCCCCCAAAGATGTTAGTTAGAGGGGAAGCCACAGAGGTAATTTTAATGTGGTGCTGGAACAATTGAACAATTCATAATATTTTTGTTTATTTGATTAATTATTAAATGACAATACGACTATTTTGTGAAAAAATAAATAAATTTATAGTCGTAGAATTAAGAAAAAAATACTGAATCGAATATGCAAATAAAAAAATAGGTTCACATTTAAAATAAAGTTGCATCCTGTATTTTGAGAATGGACTTAGAAAATGATATTTCTTTGTTAATTTAACCAACCTTGAAGCTTGTTCTCGAGATAACATTGGTGGCACACTTAAGGTAGGATTAGTCATGACCAACTTCATTGAATTGCGCTACGCTTATTATGGCCGTTTCATATATCATTAAAATTCGTAGTTTCAAATTTACAGAGCGGGCACGTCAACTAGCGCTTCTAACGAGATACGTCGTAACTAAATTTGAAAATATTGCCTCTTGCATTGATTGAATCCTGAAAACAAGTCTAGTCATTGTATATTTATTATCATACAATCTTTGCAGGAAAATACTAATCGTTGGCACCAATAATTCAATAATACTTTGACCCATAAACACTTCAAACATTTTAAATAGGTAGACAATATGGCGGCATTATTTACCTGAAGTGACAGATAATGCTACGTTGCCAAATGAAATTCACTTAGTCTAGACTAGCTAGTCACTTTAGTCGAAAACTCGGAATACTAGTCATAATATTGAACGTATAAATAATATACCCAGTTCCATTAAATGTATTTTGTATTTTGATCACATAAAGTTCAGTTTTCAAATATTTTAAGGTTGTTTTTGTAACTTGACAGCGTTGTCACTTTCCTTTAATTGAAATAAAAAGCACTAGATGGCATTACTTGACGTACCAAAACTGTAAAAAACTCACGACAAATTTTTATATGGCAAAATGATGAAATGAAACGGCCATAATAAGCGTAGCGCTATTCAATGAAGTTGGCCATGTACTAGTGTGACGGTGGCGTCATCGGTTGTCGAGTGGCGAAACTGACGCTCAAAAAAATATAAAAATTGAATAAAATAAGGGTTTTATGATTATGATTTGAATATCATGAATTGTTAATAGGTTGTTGGTCTAGTGAATTTTCAAATACCATACCACCGTGTGGTGTTACCATTATAAATTGGGAATCTTAATTCGTTAAAAACAAGGCTTTGCATCGTTATATATGCATTAATAAACGATAAAAAACTTTCTCCTTCTCATACAATATACATGGATAGTTCTAGAACATTATGCTAATTTTTCAAGTGAAACTGCAAAATTTTAGAGGTACACCAACCAAATATGTGCGATTATGAGTGATGATCGCCATAAGCCCCGTGTATAAGAACTCTACTTTACAAGCGAATATATTTGTTCACAGACGATGAATGTGTTTCATATTTTAACAGGATGCGTATGACTATCCAATGTTTACCTGCGCCAAATTTCATTCCGATCCGCAACAAAATTTTCACGCTAGTACTACCGTAATTAATAGTTATGGAAATTGAACTTAGGTTCTCATTTTTCATTTACCAAGTTCTATGATGCTCTATTCACCTATAGCGTAAATTTGTAATTAGTTAAAATTAATTTACAAATTTAAATTAAAACCAAAATATAATATGATATTGAGTGATCCCATCTGTGGCCTAGTGAAATAGTATCACATAAGCGACATCATCGCCAGCGAGTAGCGGTTCTCCACGTTCTAGTGTCGGGTCAAAGTTAATTAGAATGAGCCTGCAGCTCGCCACCCACGCCATGAATTGCGTTATTGTGCGCTGTAACACGGTAACTCGACACCAACACGTCAACTTTACGACTGACCCTGACCGGAGTGGCTCGACGCTCGAGCCCCACTCCCGGACGCCACTGGGCATGAGGGCACACCAGTCGTCAAACCCGAGTTCATTCTTAGTTCTCTACGCGTCCAAGCACTTAAACGGATATAAATGCTTCTTTGTTTGTTATCGGAAGAAAATACTCGCATTCTTGATGAATAAGTAAGTGGCAGGTATTTCTTTTTAAAAGGGGAGAATAGATTATTTCGAGGATTCTATGCTCATATCTTTAGAAACAAAAATGTCTCCAGTGCAATCAAGAGAAGAATGAGAGACATTTTTTCCCGAAGGTGCCGTTGATATGAAGCACCTGAGGGAAGAATGATACTTCCTTCAGGATGTAAAATAATTAAGGAATATTGATAATATTGACTCATACTTTTTGATATTTTTACTTTCTTATACACAGTAGGCGTGTTTCTTTGGATTGTGATTGTGATTTTCTAAATCATGATTCCTTTGATCGTGATTGCGTTGAATCATGATTAAATATGATACTGAAGAAAACATCGAACAGGAATAATGATTCAAATCCAACCCGATCGACGCGATCCTATAGTATGAACGTTAAAATAACTGCAAATGCAAACTAATCTATTTTAAAATTTCATAAATGAGTGTCCATGTAAGCCATTTAAAAATTCTTCCAGAAGCAGCCAATTTCCCTTAATTCCACAAATAGAGCACATAAATTTATCATCAGACGCCATTTTTGAACCTTCGATGTGAATCAGTCAACATGAATCATAGAAAAAGTATGATTCAGAAGGGTAGGGGGATTGTCGTTTCGTGATCACAAAATGAAAGAGTAGGGATAACGAATACCGAACGAAGAAACATGATTCTTCATGATCATGTTAAGTTTGATCACTTTGATTACGAATCACAGTCCAAAGAAACACGCCTAGTATAAGGAAGTATTGGAATCGTGAAAAAAATCGTTGACGAGATTTTCGCGGAAATACGTGTTTTGAGGTCCACTGAATCCATTTTGATCATTTTTTCAATGATGTCTGTGTGTGTGTGTGGATGGATGTGTGTCCGAGTGTGCAATATCTCATGAACGAGATAAGATTTGTTAATGAAATTTGCTAATTATAAGTTTCATGAAAATACTAAGAGCTGAGTTGATTTTGAATGAAATTGAAAAACCGGTAGAGGAAGTTTTACTAGACATACAAAACAATAAATTCCATTTATTTTAAAAATGGAGTCAGTTACGAAAAAAAGTTTCAAATAAAAGTTGTTAGCAAAAATATTTGGAACATAAAATGTTATTTACAGATTTCCTGTATATGCGTCTAATTTTGAGAAAAACTAATTTTTATATTTAATAATATATTTCAATAATCATAGTAGCATTAGAAACAAAAAACATAAATTTTAATTTTCGCTTTATCTAGTTATCTATGTCTTTTTTCGGAAAAACAAATCATTAAAATGGTCAACTAATTTGGCAACTTTGCCTGAATTTAATCGACTTCGTATTTCACGGTTCTTCAGATACCAAGGGTTAGGTTCGAAAAACGGATATCCTGTATATGCTTCATCATAGAGTAGTCAACATTACTAAAAAATTATACGTAAACAAATTTGATATTTTATATGTTTCAAACAGATAAATGCTGAATTAGTGAAAAACTAAATGACATGTTTAATAATATTATATAACATTCATATATTCTAAATATTAAATATGCTGTGTATAAGAAAGTCGTGTGGTGCCCACACCAGATTTTTTATTTTGATGTCAAGTAACAAACGAAGCTTGCTATTTTATTTTTAATGGATTTTAGGAATAAACAGCGCGATTCTCAAAAATGTCGTAATTAATTTTGAATTCTGGGTTAGCAAATCTTATTCTAGTCCGATTTTAAAAAGTTCATCCAAATAATTTTTTGAAAAGAAATGGTAACAAGATTATATTAGAGTTTATATAAACTTCTTTGAGACTATATAAAATTAAAATAAATATAAATATATCATCACGCCTTCTACCCATTACTGGGTGTGACACTCTGCCGAAGCAGATCTCGGTAAGTGATATATTTTTGCGCGTGAAGTATGGTTACCAGCCGTCAAATCACGGCTCCCCAAAGGTATTAGTAGTAGGGTGGGAGCCACAGGAGTAGTATTAATGTGGTGAAAATGTTTGTCGACGGTGGGAATCGAACCAGGGTTCTCAGGATCCATAGGTCGATACGATACCACTGTGCCACCTACTCCTAATACTCTAAGTCTATGGTTTAGCTTAATTTGACTAATCCAAAATTCAGGATTAGCTAAAACTCTTGTGACAATTGGGCTGAAAGATTTTAAAAATAAATGCCCTTTTATCTAGTTTTTCTTTGTTATTATTATTCATCTCAAGAATGACTTCTTCAAACACAATATTTGTGTTGAAATATTGACAAGTTTCTGTCATGGCATATAGTTTAGTCCAAGTCTCTAGGACTTCACGAGTGCGTGTCTCTGGAGTACCGTCGCGATCACGATAAGTCAGCCCCCTTGGGGCACGCGGGCGGCGTCTCCGCGTCTCAAGGCACAAGGGCGACATCTGGCCCGGCCCTTTATCTTGTTTGCGAGCACTTCTCGCGGGTCAAGTCGTTCCGTGTCTCTGCCATTTCAACACTTTATCTTAATGAATGTGTATTAAATTTAATTAAGTGCAGGGCCTTATTGGGTGGGGGTGGGAGCAGGTGTACGCGTCATAAACACCGACTACAGCCGTCATTAATATTACATTCAGCTGTGCCAGGGATGATAGAGGGTATGAGTATCAGCTGCGACACAAGAAGCGATCGTGCTGTTTCCGGAGCTGGAGTTGTCAATCCAAGGAATGGGGAATAATTGCCGAGCGGCCTATCATCACTCATCGCTAATACCAACGTAATAACGCGAATAAACCCTCTCTTGTAGACACTCGCAAACACCTCCATTTGTAAG
Source organism: Pterostichus madidus (assembly GCA_911728475.2). Lineage (NCBI taxonomy): Eukaryota > Metazoa > Arthropoda > Insecta > Coleoptera > Carabidae > Pterostichus > Pterostichus madidus. The sequence continues at coordinate 31,759,669 of OU452306.1, forward strand.
ACTATGAGATAGGATGAAAATAAAATTCATAATTGAAAATATTTTAACCTTTTTCAGTTCTTTAGGAACAAAGTTATGCTGTTGTGAATATTGTATTTTAATAACTGGCAATTCCACATTTTCCGTTCTATTTTTCTTTTCTGAAAGATTGAGTCAAGTTGATATATTTACTTGTTTCATCTTCAAAATGTGTTTAATATTTGAAATATTATTTTTTAAAGTTGACACCTAATTTCAAATTTTTCTCGTGTAACATCAACGAAAAATGTCACTTGTTAATACAAAAAACACATGCTCGGCCCTCTAGCGGCCGAACTACACTTATTTATTTTTTTTGTTGTAATAATGGATTACTGGCTTTAATACAAGTCTTTATTTAAGGTGGTACTATCATGGAAGCATTTAACCCGGATTTTAATGAAATGTAAATATGTTATTTTTCATGTGTTTCTACACTAGTATGCAATTTTTTTTTAAAGTTTACCGTTGTTGATCTGTGTAATGTAAAGTTAAAGTCGACCAAAAATGCGTTGGCGTTATAGGAACTGTACCTCGCGAGGCAGCTTACTGCGTAATAAATTCATATATTGTAGTTATTTTTTAACAAAAAAAACTAACACATCATGTACACATCATGTACAGATAAAGGTATGAGAATTAAAAAATCCATGCCTTACCGGATTAGTTTCAAAGGAATTGGCTATGAAAGTTGGATATTCTATGATTTTCAATGAAACTGTCAGTAATACTTAGCAACGTTGCACGGGTAGACGGAGATGGTCGCCCGCGTAAACAGAGATGGTCGCAGGCGTAGACAGAGATGGTCGCACGAATGACAAAGCAAGAACTATGAAAGTTCAATCAGTAAAATATATTAATTTTAATACAAAAAAAATATTACAGCATTTTATATTTATTTATTTGTTGTTACAGTTGATAAAAATTGCTTTGGTGCATTTTTCTCATTTTTCTTATAAACTGTCAACAGGATGTATTGATAATACAGTTACATTTCGTACCGACTGGTAATATCATGTTGCTTGTGGTTCTTGTCTTGTTGTCATAGCTTCTGCTGTGTAAAATCTTACACTGCTATTGGTTGGCATGAAACATTCACTTCCGAAAATTTCGTTATGTTACTGAATTTCATAAACTAGTTAAATAGTTTTATTTAATATATTCAATATTTGCAGCGAAATGTTAATTCTGTTAATAACCTATACCATACAAAAATGTAATAATTATTTTTATAAACTTTTTAGGTTACCTATACTTTTGTATGAGATTGTCATGATAGAACCACCTTAAAAGACGAAAAAAAAACATTTTTTTTTGTTTTTTTTTTTAATTTAACTCTCCAAATTCTTATGTCAACCTTTTGGTTACAAATTATTAGATCAATATGTAAATTTATCTTCATACAAGACTTGAAAATGACACTAATCAGTGTCGGAACGTCGTCTTTTAAATAAAGACTTATATTAAAGCCAGTAATCCATTATTACAACCAAAATTTATCCTTCGGCTTATTAAATATTTATTTACACTTATTTAGATTATGTATTTAATCACCCTCTTTTGTTCAAAATAAGTAGCATAACGTACATATCAGCATAATTTTTATAAAAATAGAATTTATCAGTTTACCTATTCACAAAAACACATAAACAGAAATATTTTTAGGTTGTATGTTCAACTACAAAAATGACACTTGATAAAGTTAGAGTACTTTTTAAAATTAAAAAAAAAACAGCGAAATTTCTCAAAACCCCATTCCGACTCGATGCCACTGATCCTCCTACCCCATATTAATAATTTTTCCTATAACTGTGCGATTTCTTGGTTATTACCTAATGCCTGTTTTACACTGAGCAAGTGCAACCTGCATTTGCAACTTGCAAGTTTTATGTTCAACTAGTTGCACCAAAATGTTGCAGAAGATTTTTTTTCACTTTACATTCAGCAACTTGCAACTGCAATAAAATATAAATTTATTTACAAATTTTTGGCGTTACTAACTTCATATTATATCAACTTAACCTCTTATATCACTTGTATTATAGACATTTGTTTCATATGTTATTGCATTGATATAAAAATTTATTCTTATAAGTATTTGCACAATTATTTGCAATGCAGTAAATCATTTTAATATCCTTAACCCAACTTTGTCGTTTTTGACATTTATAATAAGTTGGTAGCATTCTAATAAATTTAAAATTACTAGAAATAACTATCAATGACTTTGCAACTCATGCAAAAATTAGAACACGTTCTAATTCATGCAAGAGGTTGCTGCAAGATTGCTTCTGTCTCTTGCACTTGCAATTTCTGTATTATACTCGTTCAATATTGCTTCAACTTGTTGCAAGTTACAGTTGCACTTGCAATATTGCTCAGTGTAAAACAGGCATAACTATTGTTACCTAGGTTATGGATGGAAAGGACGCAAATTCATAACAAGTATTTTTATGTAAACGTAAAACACGAGTGCGTTTCGTTTACGGAACTGTCAAAATCAAATTTAACTGACAGAAATTTAAATTTAGCGGTTTCGCGCGGAAAATAATATTTTAGCTAGTAACCAACTAATCTCAATTTCTATTTCAACTGTTGTAAAGATCAAATATAGAAAAATATATCGATAAATAGTTTTATTTAAAGAGTAGGTGAAATACGTAATATTCATTGTTTGTGTATATTAAAAACATAGTAGTTAATGCTTATATAGACATAATGTAAAGTGAAAACTTTTGTATTGTTAAAAACTAAAGAAACATTGATTTATTCCGTAGTCATATCAGTTTTAGAAGTACCAGCATTGGGTTGATTCTCACTGCCAAGAATAGATCTCGCATAGCTTGACTTGCGGCTTCAATTATCTCTGGAGGTGTACATGATAAAGTCGAATAATTTATTGTAGACAATTTTGAAGAAACAAACATTATTAGATATAGAGTAATACAACAATTAAAATTAAATTATTTATTTCAAACAAATCAAACAAAGTAGTAAGTATTTATAAGAAGAGTTACCAAAAGGATATTTTTAATGGAATATAATATTAAATGTAATTATTTATTTTTGTTGAAACACATTGTAGATTTGTGGCATCTTGAGTTACAAAGGACGTCACTTTTTAAACAGGCACATCTTTTTGTTTTGCATTGTACTTTGGATTTTTCACAGGAACATTTCTTGAACTCTTGACTCTACATCTAATAATGTTTGGTTTTCTAAATAAATGTTTTTGATATTTTAGAAATTTCATTTTCGTCATTTCACTAAAACAACTCAGAGATTTGACCATGTCACTTAATATTTTTAGAAAAATGACCCCATAGAGTTGTCATTTTAACATCTCCCGTGATATGATCAATTCTCTTAGGGATTTGACCAAATCCCCGTTTTTATCATATCCCTGTGACATATATATATATATATATATATATATATATATATACAGGGTGGTCCATTTAAAGTGTTATCAGGAAATATCTCGGAAACTATAAATTTTACGCAAAAATGACCTAGACGAAAAACAATCGTACAAAAGGGGGCCATAATAACGAAATATTGGTTTTGTCCTAGATGGCGCTGTTGTCGCTAAATCATGGTCAACTCAATTTTTTTAAATGAAAACCCCTATTTTTTATTAAAGAATCAAATTCCTCGATAAAAAAAAGAAGAATTTATTTAGTTCACTTTTTCGTCAGCATGATAGATGACGCTGTAATCGCGAAAAATGATGTTGCTTTCGGACGTTTAAAGAGCGTGTGTAATCCCGGACGATTATAATTCCTATACTGCGGCTCTATATTTAATTTAATAATCAAGTTTAATCACTTGCAAATAACTGTTGTAAATTTGCAACAGCAGTCAGTTTCAGAGTGGTTCACAACTGACGAAATCAAGTGTAAGTTAACAGCACAAGTGTATCAGTCATAAACATAGCAACACCTTCAATTAATATCAAATTCAATTGCAGTGCACGTGCACGTGCACACACGCCCGCGCAGCGTCCAAGCACGCGGCCGCGCACCGCAGGTTACAATAACACGATCGGCTTCGCCAGTTCACCGCCGTTGCTATCAAAACAGTAATTTAGTTCGCAAAACACGTTCATTAATCATACGAACGGTGTGAGCCACGTAAGTAGCTGTTAGCTGTTAAAACGCCATTTTTGTACCCTCGAACAGATTTTATGTTGGATTCAATGTGGATAATAACATGAGCAGGTTTGTCAACGTGATTTATTCACTCAGTGATAATAAATTGACTGTTGGAGAAAATCTGAAGAAAGAAAGTGATTTTGAGAGTCATATAAGCACTTATTCACTTTTATCATCCGGGATAAAGGATTTTTAATAATGCAATTTTTTATACGTAAGGCCAATGATCGTTTTATATTCATAAAATACATTGTACGGATTTTGAAAGTCAGCATTAACTAACGTCGATCGTTAACGGGCAATGAGAGACAAATTCATATTGAATGTTTAAGAGTTCTCATAAATTTTGCCATAACAAAATGTATTTTAGGTTTTTGCTCTTGCAGAAGTTGAACATATATTGTTTTAATTTTTAGAATCTTAAGATGGAGATTAAATTTTATTAAGCCGTAATTTTTATGAGACGAATAGGAGTAGTAAAGGTTAAAAAATAAATATACTCCTTAATGATTGGATTACTTGGCTTGTGTAATGAAAATTTTTTTAAATTACAAAAATACGAAGACGGACGACGTTTCGAAATTGGTCTCATTATCAAGTCAAAAAATATTTAATTTTTTTATAAATTAACAGTTTACAACAGAAATAAACAACAAAAAGATAAGACAGTCAAAAATTAATAATGAATAAATTATTTTTAATAGACACAAGTTAAAATATAGGTGGTGGCGACACCAGAGTCAAAAACAATAATTAATAATTAATTCATTATTAATTATCAAGTTTTTATTGAGATTTTGTGATCAAGTGTTCTTCTCTTCTAAAATTAGTAATAAGCTAAACTTTGAAGTTACGCCCCACTAGAGGGTTTTTACCCCCGTAAGTAGACGTTCATAAATTTCATTGGTAACATATTCAAATGTGGTATGAAACTTTTTTTTTTCTTTAAACGCTTCAAAATCTATGGTCGAACGTTATGGCTAAAGTCTGGATAATATCTGTCAATAGTTAGAATTTGGAAAAGTGATTTTAAAATAGGTTTTAAAGGAAACTATAAACTAGTCTAGATGACTTTGGAACTAAAATTGTTTGAAGTAAATGACATTGATAAATTTGAATATAATATATATATATATATATATATATATATATATATATATATATATATATATAATGCCCTTTACCCATTACTGGGTGTAGCACTCTGCATAGCAGATCTCGGTATTGAAATATTTATGCGCGTGAAGTGCGGTTACCAGCCGTCAAATCACGGCCCCCAAAGATGTTAGTGGTAGAGGTAATGTTTAAATTGGTGAAAATGTTTTGTCGGCTGTGGGGGATCGAACCAGGGTTCTTTGAATCCAAAGGCCGACTTGATACCACTGATAAAATAAATAATAAATAAAATAATAATTTTATATATATATATATATATATATATATATATATATATATATATATATATATATATATATATATATATATATATATACTAGCTATTACCCGCGACTTCGTTCGCGTGATCTACAATTTAATGCCAGTACCCGGCATGCGTTGGATTGCAACTCAAAGAAAGTGTTTGTGTACAGCTGTCCATGTGAGAAGCATGGATTTTCCAAATTTAGTCCACACAATTGTAGCGATTGTCCCTGTGCTTTGTTGATGGTCATTGCAAATGCGAGTCGTACCGAAAACTGCAAACGTCATTTTTACATTTACTATCCAAAAAATTAGTACTTAAAAATTTCAAGTATTAACTAACACAAAAATAAATTTACTTCAGTATAAGTATTAAGTACTGGAAGATACGAAAAATTGGTACTTAAGTACTTAAGTAATTAAGTATTGCCCAACTCTGGGTGCATGGGGACTTTGTAAATAGTTAGTAAGATAGTGTGTATCCGGCGATAGACGAGAGAAGTTGAAAGTAATTATCATTGTAAATGTTTATTAAATAAAACTGATGTAGATATTCCCTGGACTTTGTTATTATTTATCCTGACGAGTATATGAATAGGAAGTGCAGAAGGAGCAGCAATAATCACGGAAAAATTATATCATATATACACAATTATCAAAAGTGGATAGATTGCGACACATGCAACGTTATTTGAAGCAGTTTTTCTACAATAATTTGGAGACTGTTGACATGGCTAATTATATTGTAGTACTACCTATTAGTAGTCACCCCTCGTCTAAGAGTTCGTAATACCAGCTGTATTTTCCCGAAAACTACGTCTTAATTCATAATAAATGACTATATTTTAGTAGTGTCTGCAAAGTTGGAGTTTAAATATGAATAGCATCAAGTTAGAATGATTATGTTATGAATGGTAGAAATAGCGTGACGATATATTTAGTCATTGTGGCTAATTGTGTTTGGGATGTAATAATTATGCCGTTTGTTTGTGCGCGTGACGGAAAAGTTTCAACATCACTCATCGTCGTCACTCGTCATAGTTCAAGTAGTTTTCATAACAGACTCAGGATTTGTGCTTCAAACTTTCTTCTTAAAACACTTGGTAATTCTCGGATTTCAGTCACTCGCTAACGAGGCTCTGTCTACAGGCGACTCACACCAACAAATCAAATTAGGAAGCTAACAATTATTTGCTAATTAAAAATAAATTGCCATAGTTTTTACTTAAGACTGATTGATATCGTAGCGTGTTAGATGATGACTTCTCGGTTTGATTTCAGTTTGGTACCAAGTCGCGGTAAAATCTTTTCATTGCATAATAGCTATTTACATAACTAGTGCGCGAAGACATATTATCCACATGACCATAATTTTGAAAAGCATGAGCGAAGCGAGTGCTTTAAGGTGGTACTATCATGGAAGCCTTTAACCCGGATTATAATGAAATGTAAATATGTAATTTTTTATGCGTTTCTACACTAGTATGCAATTTTTTTTTAAAAGTTTACCGTTGTTGAGCTGATTAATGTAAAGTTAAAGTCGACCAAAGTCGATCAAAAATGCATTGGCGTTATAGGAACTGTACCTCGCGAGACAGCTTACTGCATAATAAATTCATATATTGTAGTTATTTTTGAACAAAAAACTAACACACAGTACATCATGTAAAGATAAAGGGATGAGAATTAAGAAATCCATACCTTACCGGATTAGTTTCAAAGAAATTGGCGATGAAAATTGAATATTCTATGATAATCAATAAAACTGTCAGAAATGCTTGGCAACGTTGCACAGCACAGGTAGACACTAGACAGAGATGACCGCACGAATAACAAAGCAAGAACTATGAAAGTTATTATTTTGATCAGTAAAATATATTAATTTTAATATAAAAAAAATATTACAGCATTTTACATTTATTTATTTGTTGTTACAGTTGATAATAATTGCTTTGGTGCATTTTTCTCATTTTTCTTATGAACTGCCAACAAGATGTATCGATAATACAGTTACGTTTCGTACCGACTGGTAATATCATGCCGCTTGTGGTTCTAACCTTGTTGTCATAGCTTCTGCTGTGTAAAATCTTACACTTCTATTGGTTGGCACGAAACATTCACTTCCAAAAATTTTGGTATGTTACTGAATTTCATAAACTAGTTAAATAGTTTTATTTAATCTATTCAATGTTATTATTAATTATACGATATTTGCAGCGAAATATTAATTCTGGTTATAACCTATACCATACAAAAATGTAATAATTATTTTTATAAACTTTTTAAGTCACCTATACTTTTGTATGAGACTGTCATGATAGAACCACCTTAATTTACGCGAATGGTGCAAATGACGTCTTCGTGCACGAGGTTTGTACAATGCTTTTTGTAACTAGCAAAAATTATACATATAATCGATAATGAGAAAGTTTATTAAATTTGAAGCGTGAATTTATATTGATAGTTTAGCACGCCATGGATTAACATTTGTTATATGAACAAGCCCGTAGCCAGGAACTATTCATAGATGGGGCTATAATTTTTTCAGAGGGGGCTGAAAATTAATAAAAATAGTATAAATTTTTAGTAGTATACATATAGTATTTATTCAAAATAAAAAAAAAATACAAATATTTAATTAAGTAGGTAATAAATATAAATATATTGTCTTAAGTTTTAACACTAAAATAATTGTAATTTTATATTATTAAGGGCCGAGATATCCACCTCCTAATAATGTTCCTAATAAATTTATTCAGCTAATAAATATGTGTTGCAGATATCCACTACCTTATAAATTTTATTTACCTAATAAATACATTTATTAGCTACATATTTTATTGGCTATTCAAACCTCCTAATAAAAAACAAAAGATTCAATTGTCATGTCAAAATATGTATAAAATAAAAATATATTTTTTAATACTGTATTAATTTCTTATTAAAATAATATAGGGTTATCATTGATATTTTAGATAGTTCTTGATGAATTGGATGAAATGGTGTAGGTGGCTCAGCTGGCCTGTGAATTTGAAAACCTCGATTCGATATCCACAGCCAACAAACAATTATCATTACATTAAAATTACCCCCGTGGCTCCTCCACCACTTGTTTAGCAGGTTGGAAACCCCATTCCACGTGTATAGATATATAACTTAGCGAGATCTGCTACGGCAACGTGCTACACCCAGTAATGGATAAAATGCGTGATGATATATTTTATTATATTTATGAAATGGAGAATTTGGAAATAATTAATATTAGACACCTTCACAATGTTACATGTTGGAAATAAAATTGACAATTTTGATAAATGGCATAATATCTAGTTTGTTAATATATTTTGAATGTGAAAAGATACAGAATACAGATATTTCCAATTTATTTGCAGAATTCTTATTTTTAATATAGCGTTTAACACAATCATATTTCAGAGGTTATTGAATCTTGATGAATTGTACAAGAACATGCATTAAATCTTGTCGCAATTATTTTCCACTTTTCGCTTTTTTGCTTTTAATTCACTGCATCTGTTTGTTTATTTTCTATTATATTTTTATATTCTATAGGTACTCAACTAATAATCTGACTTCATTTATAGAAAAAATTACAGATCTTGCACGTTCTCCTGACATTTTAGCAGTTATAACAAAATCAAGGAGGTAGAAACAAAATTACAACCATATATTTATTAAACGTCATAAACAAGTTTTGTATTTCTTTCTAATTAATTATTTTCATAACATTCTCTCTCTCTCTAAATGATAAGCAGTGTTGCAATATTGGATTATTTATTTATTAGGTACCTAATAACTAGGGTTGTTGATTTCCACCGAATTTCGAATTTCTGAACATTCGAACATTCTAATTTTTTTAACTTCGTCAAAAAAAATTCGAATCTTCGAATTTTTGAATTTTTTGAACTTTTCGAATTTTCGAATTTACGAATTTTTTGAACTTTTCGAATTTTTGAATTTTCCGAAGCTTCGAATTTTCTAATTTTTTGCCAATTAATTAACGCCATCTGTCATCTCCAAGTACGCTCACGCATAATTCGTGAAAAGTCGGACACGAATTAAATAATAAATTCGGCGAAGTATTCTGCAAAAACTCTGCAAGGTTAGGCGTCTTAATTAAGTCATCTACTCTCTTAACCGCCCATCTAAATGCTATGGATTTTTAGTAAAACGTTTTAAAATGAGAATAAAAAGGATACAAAAACGTTTTAAATATAACGTTTTTGACAGTGTAACGAAATTTTATTAATAATAATTACTTATGAATTAATACAAAACTCTGCAAATGAGTTTATTCTGAAAATAATTCATACCACGTTAGGATCTAAAACATTTCAAATAATTCGCAAAATTCAAAAAATTCGAAAATTCGAATGTTCAAAAAATTCAAAACTTCGAATAATTCGAAATATTCGAAAATTCGAATTTAAATTCGAATGTTAAAAAAATCCGAACATTCGAATTTTCGAATATTCGTAAAATCAACAACCCTACTAATAACAAGTAGACGAATAAATTGAACTGGATATCTACAAAATAAATATCTTCCTAATAAATAATTCATTTTGCTAATAACTATTAGCTAGTTTATTAGGAGGTGGATATCACGGCCCTTAAAGCATTAAATTTTAATAAAACTTTTTGTAAATCAACATTTTTCGTGCGAGATTCTTCAAATGCAAGAAATGTTAAATTTGCTAAGCTAAAGTTAAAATGAATTTAATTTAGTAGATATTATGAAATATGTAATTAACGTATAACATAAAAGGATAGCTACCTACTTATATAACTTTTTCTTATTTCTTGTAAAATCTTTAAAAAAGAAATTACGACTAACAAGTTCATTTACATTGCAGTTTTAATACTCTTTTTATTTCCTTGTGAATGAAGAAACCTATTATTGTTATTATTCGTTTTTCTTGCTGTTCGTTTTTGGATTTTTGTTAAAGATGTGTTTACGTGGTAGAGAAAGGATCAAAGGATGTAGAGATTCTTTCACTGAAAGTGTATATCTATATCTATACAGTATTATGTACGCTGATACTTCATTCAAACCTCGGAAAACTATTCTATAGAATTCGGAAACATAAATAATAATACGTGTATCAACTATTGTACGTGGATGAATATCATAGAAAAATTTAATATTACCTTACATAAAATATAAAATGGAAATCTGAAAGGAACTGCATGACTAATATTCTTCACAAATTTTGTTCAAGTATGTATAATAACATTTTTATTATTATATTTCTCATGAATAAAATTGTTTGTAATTGGTTTTTATGAAGAATATGAAATGAGAGAAATTTAAAAACAAATTTATTTAGTAAGTTTATTATGTTGTTTAAATTTTATTTTAAAATTTGATCAAGTATTCTTTAGCATTTTAAAATGATTTCTTTTTAAATATCCGTTTAAAAAAGTAGTTATTTTTGTATTGGGTGCGCGAAATGAGTGTTTTTTGTTTTCGGCGAGCCTCGTGCGTTAAATTCTGCACTTGCACGTAACGAGCCTTTTTCGGCACTTGTTATAAAAATAACTATAAAATTTTAAAATGTTAAAGGATACTTCTAAATATATTTTAATAGGGGTATCAAGTCGGCATGTGGATCCAGAGAACCCTAGTTCGATTCCCACAGGCGACAATTTTCACCATTTTAAAACTACCCCTGTGGATCCCCCATCACTAACATATTTGGGGGAAGTGATTTGACGACTAGTAACCGCACTTCACGCGCATAAATATATCACTTACTGAGATCTATTAAGGCAGAGTGCTACACCCAGTAATGGGTAGAAGGCATGATGATATATTTATAAATTTTGATTTTTTATATTTCAGTAGAATTTAAAGAATGTAAAATTATTTTCAAAATTAGATAAATGTACTACAAACAAGAATTTTCTACAACTATCAAAAAAGAATAATTAAAATTGATTTTCAATACAGCGAAAACATACATTTTCCTATTTCGTGTTTACAAAGTGAATTTTGTACAACTGTTTTTGTCAAAGACAGAGCTACAACAATAAAACAAAAAATTAAAGGTATTATTACTGGGTGTGGCACTCTGCCGAATTAGATCTCAGTAAGTGATATATTTATGCGCATGAAGTGCGGTTACCAGCCCTCAAATTACGGCCCCCAAAGATGTTAATGGTGGGGGAATCACAGGGGTAATTTTAATGTGGTGAAAATGTTAACCTAAATAATTATGAATTTAAACTCTAACCTAAGTGATAAATATCAAAATAAATTAAATTTCAAATATTTATTGAATCTGTCTTGAAATTATATTATTATTTTTTTAAATAAAAATTTTAAAATATAAGTGTTATATATGAATGCGATATAGGAAAAATAGTATGAAAACACATGTTACAATGACTAATCATAAATATACTATTTTTTCACAGTTTAAATAGTTGTCAAGGTAATATCTGCAATTGCAGATCGTATGTCCTTATGTCAAAAACAGAAGATAAGTTCTGCATTTGCAGATTTAATGATCTGATGTAAAAAGAACCAGAAAAGTAAATGTGCAATTGCAGATTTTTTGATCTGATATTAGAAAATAAGACTAAATCTGAAGAAGAAATATACAGTGATATATTTTGACGCTTATAAACATAACCTTAAAATGCAGTATATCTAATCTGTACACATCACATTGAGCGAACAAGAACTCAAGTATATCATTATTAAATATGATAATTAATAAAAATAACGGAACAAAGTAAAATATATCGATAATGGTTTTATTTAAAGAGTAAGTGAAATACATAATATTTATTGTTTATGTATATTATTAACACAGTTACTTATATTGACATAATTTGAAGTGGAAAGTATTATACTATCTAAAGAAACATTGATTTCTTCCGTACCTGTTCATATTATTATTTTTTTTATTTTATGGCTTCCTGGCGGACCAACTGCTATGGTCATATGTCGCCATTACGCCCTGATCCTGCGTTTTAGGTCTTAGAGTCAACAGCAACGCGAGTTTCTTTGGACGGTAACCCATCCAAGTACTACCCGCGCGCAACCTTGCTTAACTCGCGTTATCGCATAGATCAGTTCCAACGAGTGCAGCCATGGCCGTTGACAATTCATATTATTAACTGTAATATTATTGACAACAATTTCGAAAGTTTTCGAAATACCAGCAGCAGGTTGATTGTCATTGTCAAGAATAGATAAAGAAGAATAACTTAGTGTAGTATTCGAATCTAGACGATTATGAAGAAATTATCTTGAAATTGGTGAAATATTTTAAAATAACGTTGAACAATGTGCAAGCAATCAACAAACAAACCATAACAACGCCGTAAAACATCGTTCTCGTGTAATGTAATTAAACTTTTATAAATTCTGATGTTTTAGTGATTTTCTAAATCGCACAGTTGTAGGAAATAGTTATTTTTATAACAAGTGCCGAAAAAGGCTCGTTACGTGCAAGTGCAGAATTTAACGCACGAGGCTTGCCGAGTGCGGAAATCTGCACGAGCATGTAACCTTTTTCGGCACGTGTTATAAACAACATTTTTCCTACAACTGTGCGATTTAGTAAATCACTAAAATATTATTAAAATTTATAAAATTTATAAAATTTTAATCATATTACATGAGAACGATGTTTTACGGCGTTGCTATGGTTTGTTTGTTGATTGCTTGCACATTGTTCTACGTTATTTAAAAATATTTCACTAACGTCAAAATAATTTCTTCAAAATCATCTTGATTGGAATAGTACAGTGAGTGATTCTTCTTTATCATTAACACCTCCAAAGATAATTGAAGCTCCGGATCACACTATGTTGGATCTATTTTCGACAATGACAATCAACCTGCTGCTGGTACTTCTGAAGCTTCCGAAATTGTTACCAATAATATTACTGGTAATAATATGAACAGGTACGGAAGAAATCAATGTTTCTTTAGACACAAAAGTTTCCACTTTACATTATGTCAATATAAGCAACTGTAACAACTGTATTAATAATATACACAAACAATAAATATGCAGTATTTCACTTACTCTTTAAATAAAACCATTTATCGATATATTTTACTTTGTTCGGTTCTTTTTATTAATTGTCTACATATTAGATATACTGCAAATTAAGGTTACGTTTATAAACGTCAAAATATACTACTGCATATTTACTAGCGCTGGTTCACCGTATCTTCTTCTTCCATAAGCGTCTGTGGTCAAAATATGAATGCCGCGCTCGGGGCGAAATTTAAATCGCTGTCAAAACAATATTCTTTTGACAGTTACGTAATGAAGCACTTTCCGCACTAGTGTTTCTTTGCTTTCGGGAACGCACTTGGTCTGCATTCATCTACTTTCCATACGTAACCAAGGCAATTATAGTTACGTAATAACAAAGAAATCGCACAGTTGTAGGAAAAGATATTAAGATGTTAAATTTTGCACTTGCACGTAATAAACATTTTGGCACTTGTTATAAATATAACAATTTTATTCAATAGTAAAATTTACAAACGTTTTTCCCGCTTCTGTGAATTCTACTTTTTGTCCTTCCACATCTCTAATATTAGACCCTCCATATATTTATTTCAATTCGTGTTTAAGGTTTAAAGTGCGAGTATACTGAACCTACATTTAGTTTATTATAGTCTTTAAAGGAATGCGTCTCGAAATTTAAAAAAAACCCTGTTATTTGTTTACGATCATTGTGGTTGAAGTCCTTGATTTGAAGGTTCCTAGTGGGTTAATGAATGACGTGTTGATATTGTTTATTTATTCGTCTTGATGATTTTTTGATCGAGATTGGAAAGTAGTGAAAAACAGTTTAGCAAGTGGAATAATTCCAACATTTTCCCACAGTTCTCATTACTTAGTAATTATTCTGTGGGTCGTTGTAAATCATGTAACACAGTCATAACGCCAGCGTGCGTCGTTGAAATTACACGTCTTACACCATTACACAGCGTTGCCACATGTACGAACACTATACATACACAACTATAACAATGAATATGTATGCAATGTTGTCGGCGAGAATTTAATTTATTCGTTCCGTTTTCGTTGCGTTACTCTGCGGTATAAGAACGAAACAATCGACAATCGGTTCGCAATTAAAACGAACGCATGTCTCCCAACCTCTTCCGCCACCTGAATACGGATTTCCTGTTATTATCCCCTGGAAATGGGAAAAGTGTCATTGGAATAAATCTGTTTATAATTGGTGTTACTCTATAGCTATGCCTGATTGCCATCCTTGAGTTCGACAATAAAGAAGTACTTTAAAATAAAAATACTTTTATAAGCTATTTTTAGAACTCATTGTCTCGTCTTGTATAGATTATAGATTGATAGTTGTTGTCCAGAATTAAAACTCTTTTATAAATAACAAGAAATCAATACCAACACTGTTTTTCAAGGTGACTGTTCAAGTATTTTATGAATATAATGCATAATAAATGAGATTTATTTCTAAATATAATTTAGAATGAATTATTTGCAAGTTTTCTATAATAAAATAGATATTACCTTCGTCAGCACAACCTCGTAGTTCAACTCGGAGACAGACTGTACGTCGATGTACACTGTAAGGTAGAACTCGAATTTTTGTTGCAAAAACAGGAGGCATCAAACGATGGGTCACTACGGTTGCTGTATCGGAGTTTCCACTTAAAATCTGCAACAGAGAGGAAAACAAATTACTTCCAACATTGTATTTTTATTCTCGAAAATATCCGACTGCAATAATTTGTTAATTGGAAACTTTATCATTTGTAATATTGAAAAATAGCTACCAAAATTTTGGCTCACTTTTTAAATTTCTGTTTAAGCTAGAGTTGCTAGGTTTTATAAATCCAGTGGTGGATCCAGAAAACCTTTTAGGGAGGTGTGAATTACTTTCGTTTTGAGTTATTAGAAGTTATACCTGTAGGTTAAATAGACAAATATAGAAGATTTTTTTTCTTAGTACTTGTTGAGTTTTTAAACGATTAAACGAAATACTTACGCTGGATTTCATGAAAGTTTTATCAGTTCATTAGCAACTAACGGTTTAATAAGTTTAGAAAATCCCTATTGATACTCTTGCTCGATAAACAATTCTTTAACTAAAGAGATCTTTATTTTTTTCTTGCAACCCATAAATCTTTATTTAATTGTCTATATATTGGCACCTTCCCCTGAGAGACAACACCCAGTTGGAAAGGGAAACCCGAAACTTCGCAAGCTACGTTTATTTTTATTTCCGAGTAAAATTATTGTCATTACAGATTAGAGCTACTTACAAAACAGTATAAGGACCGGTTTCTGAAAACAAATTTAACTGGTCAGTTAGTTTAACTCTTCGATAAACTGTCAAATGGGTTTCTGAAACAATATATTGGTATTTAACTGGCCGTTAAGTTAACGCGGCAAATTGGTCCTGTTAAATTATATGACGCATGCGCAGTTGTTTCATAAATTGAAAATAACGGCTGACAGCAGCCCTATGCAACTTCGTATATAAGCGCAGTTAGTAGACGTCCATCTTTATGTCATTCGCGCGCATGACTTTGAAAGAGAGAGATAGTTTAAAGAGGCCGGCATTTACTCAACGCCATATGAACGCAGGTTACTTTTTTCAATCATTAGTGTTGTTTGGTGATAAATAGTTATAAACAATTAGTTTGCAATGGGTCGTAAGTGTTTTGCGCCCAATTTTACCAGCGGGTATGACTCAAATCATGACAAAATATCTTTGTTTCGTGCTCCAAAAGAGCAGTTGGAAATTTGAAAAAAAGTAGTAATATGAGCAGATATATATATATTATATTATATTGCTTGTAAACAAAGAAAATGTATGTCACGTACAAGAAGCGGAATTAACAAATGTTAAAAGTCGTGGTTTCTTAATCCACTCAAATATAAACATATTTAGATTATCCAAATATATTCAAGATAAATTAATATTATATATAGATAACCCTCGTGTATATGAAGAAACAGTGTATTCTGTAATTGAAAATTACGCATTCTCTTTCTCTTGTAGAGATCACAAGAAAGAAATAATATCTATTTTTGTCCATGAATTTATTTTAATGCGCTTGAAGCAATATTTTAAACAGAATCAAAATAATATCAAATCTCAGTGTAAGGAAGATCTAAAAATTTAAATTAAGAAAGAATTGAAATATTCAGTTCGATCTGTTTTTATTATTATAAAATTATAAAATATATTGTATAAGTACAAAAATATTAATTAAGAAAAAATTGAAATATTCGGTTCTATCTATTTTCTTTATTATTTTTTAAATAAAATGTACTATTTACATTATATAAATTTTACCATTTTGTATTTTAAAATTAAAATATTTATGCCAATTTTACACTTGTGTAACTTGTCATGGTGTGGTTAAATAGCAAAAATGTATTACTAGAAAAATGTGTTTATATATGGTTTTACGTATTTATATTTGTCAAGCTAAACCTGATATAATTAAAGAAAAGTGTGTCTTTAATTTTAAATAATTGCAAATAACATTTTTTAAAGTAATTAGTTCTAAAAGTAAAAAAAACATGAATAGTCTCGTAAGCACCCATGCATTCGCAAGACTCTTTTTCCTGTCGCACTCACTTTTTTGTCGCTCTCTTTCTACAACATTTCTGCGGATGCTTTACCCGCAAGACTCGCCTGTCCTTCAATATAATAGTTCGTGGCTGACAGTGACAGTGCTCATCTTTCCTAACCTTATTTTAAAAACCAATTCTTTAAGCCGCTGTGTTAGTTTCGTTCGGCTTGGTTGGTGATTGAAAAAAGGTTTAAAAACACAGTTATTACTAAAATCTATTATTTTGAGAACTTTAAAAATTCCTTCGAACATACTTTTAACTCCAGTGCTTGTGTGATTTTACCTATTTATCAAAACTTGTTAGTATGCAGCTTCAAGAATTCTCGAATTCTAGTTCATCGTCATATGAAGAACTATTTGACATTGTGGAGGCTGTGCAGAAAGTCAGAGTTTTTAGAGACAGACGTAATCCCTTTATGATCTATAGTGATGTGGAATTTAGAGACATATCGTTTCTACAAGAATAACAAGTTCTGTGCCCTGTCTGATTTTGCGAATTAAATTCTTTAGCAATTTGTTGCAATGCTAAACTTTTTTTGCGATTGTGACGGCATCACTTTCTTTATTGTCTATTATAGCATTATATTTCCCTGTCACCAACTCAAATAGAACATTCTTTTCAGTTTCTGTGAAGTTTTTTCCACGAATTCGCTTTTCTTCCATAATTTTATTACAATTACAAACCACAAACACGAAGTACAATAATTGACGTCAAATTAATTATTTTGAAGTTTGAAATTAACGCCAAAAATTAACGACATTTACCGACAACGATAGTAATGCCATCTATTAAATTCAAGAATAAATGTTAGTCCTGGATAGAACCATGAGATAGTTATCGAACATATAAATTAATTGACGTTTGTTTTCAGAAACCCGATGCAATTTTAACCTTTCAATAAATTTAACCGACAGTTAGTTAACATGCCCGTTAAATATTTTTTCAGAAACCGGCCCTATGCCATATTGTTGTATTTTTTTCCATTTTAACATTAATGGTCGACATTATCAAACTTTTAAATGCGCATTTATCGTTAACTAAAGTTTAAATTTTGAAAGCAATGTTCATTTTCCATAAATGATTCGCTGTTGTCTTTTTAACCCTCAAGTACTATCGTGTTTTCAAATTACACTTATACTATAGTGGGGTGTTTGACACCCCACAATTAGATTTTACTTTTTTTTTGCTATTATATATATATATATATATATTTTAAATTTTAGTTATTGTAGGTTTTAAAGCAATCATTTGTAGTAAACCTGAATTGATTAAAAGTTGAACTTTATTCAAAGAGAACCAGGGTCCACAGGCCGACTTGATACTACTGACCCATTACCCCATATATTTATTTATATTTTGATTTTATAAAATTAAATTAAATTTTATTTGGAATTTAACAAAAAAATAAATATTGCTTTAAGATTTGTGTTACTTTTTGATATTGTTTTGGCCGTTCTTATATTTTTCCGTATGCCTCTGGCTCCTGCACAAATATTAAAAAAGTGTGCGCTGTAAAAGTTGTATAAGTTGAATTTATTTAAATATTGTAACCAATTTAAATCTGACTTGGGCTAGAATCTGAGTCGCAATCTTGTTTAAATATAATCGATTATCAATCTTAAGAATTTATAGAAAAAATCTGGTCTGAGTGCTGTTAGTACTTGTAAATATACATCCGGGCTAAAGCATCGTTATCACTATACGTCCAGTTATACCACAAAACAGTTAAACCGAATGCAGAATAAATATCAGTAATTCCATTCGCGTGTCTGTTCTCTTTCCTCAATCATCCGGCGTCCTTCGGTCGTTATTCAAACATGTGTGCGGCTCCGGATTAACCGCTCGACCTCCGGAGCTCTACCCGGAGTTCTGTATTCGTCCGGTTTTAGCGCTGTCACTTGCTGTTTTCACAGCCTGTTCTGCCAACGCGGACAATTAGATTAAAATGCACTGATACCCGGTAATGATTTTATAATTGTACTGCCCTTCCTCGCATCGTGATCGTGATCGTGTCTATACACTAATAACTATATTATACACGCTATATTATTTTATTGTAATTGATGTATACTATAATCAACTTAATAATTTAACGTGATGAATTATAAACTCGACACGGTAGGTAGTCATAAACAAATCACTGCATGAAATAATGATTTATTTATTTTTATTTGCTTTAAGAATAGTTTAACTAATCAAAATAACTTATTATGCATTGTATATTATTTAAATAAATTAGTGAAAAATAATTTTTAAAAGATCCGAAAAGTTTTGATGTATATAATGGGCCCTTCAAGATTTTTTTG
Source organism: Pterostichus madidus (assembly GCA_911728475.2). Taxonomy (NCBI): domain Eukaryota; kingdom Metazoa; phylum Arthropoda; class Insecta; order Coleoptera; family Carabidae; genus Pterostichus; species Pterostichus madidus. Next base: position 31,779,190 of record OU452306.1, read on the forward strand.
AATTTTTTATATATTAATCTACGTAATAAAATTATTATACCCAAATTTTTTTAATTTTTTTTTAAACTTGTATTAAACATGAATAAAACTTTCGAAACAAACGAATATGACGTAGTTGCATCTTAGCTTAAAGAGAGACAGATAAGACAGAGATAAATAACACGTAACTTCACGAAACGTGTGTCGTTGTCAGTAGAATCCTCCAACAAAACATAACTAGACGGATAACAACGGCGTTTGTTGTGAAGCAGAAAGTGATAGAATAACTGGTTGGTGAGGCGGGTGCGCGGTAAGGAGCAACTTGCATAACATCAAAGTGTACTCGCTTCTTGCCGCGCACCCGGCGGACCCAAAAGTTATTCCATCCCTTTCTGCTTCACAACACTGCATTGACTTGAATACGGCATAATTCGTCTAGTATTATACGTCATTGGTAGAATCGTAGAATGCTGAATGCTTATTTCTTCTTCGTCTTCCTCTCAGTAAAATTGAGCACCGACAAACGTTTCAGACAAAGCTCTGTGATTGGCTTAATGCAACTACGTAATTGCAATATGGCAGTGCGAAATTTAAATGAGCGTTTCGAATTATTCAACTTTAACTTTCATATTTCAACAATAAAGATATCATTTATGGTATGGTTTTATATTGTATTAAATATGATGTATGGTCAAGAATTTATTTTAATAAATATATATTAAAAAGCTCTACCACTTTAATCCCCCATTAAATAATAACATATTAAATTTACTAAAAAATATACAAACAGATATTGTTTTGAAGTTTCTGATAATGTATTGTTTGATTAAATAATATTCCACCTTGGGGCAGGTTTGCAGACGTGTGCAAATTATTAAACGCAAACAATATTATTTCGGATTTTTACACTTTATTTACAGAATTAGCCTAATTATAATTATTATACAATTAAACTTAAATTCTAATATTTGGTGAATATTCCTTTCCTCATTAACATACGTTTTAGCATACGAGGGCAGGGTGAAAAGTCCATGAAAAATTAAACAAGAAATGATTTATTTGGTCAAAACATATTTTATTTCTCGACATAATCTTCTTGTAGCTCGATACACTTCGTCCAACGTTTTTCGATCCCTTCCAAATAATACGATTTTGGCAATCCTTCAAAATAGGCGTTTGTCTCAGCGATGACCTCATCGTTGGAGCCAAATCTCTTTTCGCCGAGCCATTTTTTCAAGTTTGAAAATAGATAAAAATCGCAGGGGGCCAAATCTGGAGAATATGGTGAATGACGAACCAATTCGTAACGCAATTCATGCATTTTTCCATTGTGACTGCGGACCTGTGCGCCGGTGCGTTGTCCACAATGCGGCACCCATCTGGCAGATAGCTTTCTCATATCCAAAAATTTATGCAAAATGTTCCGTACCCGTTCGGTTGAGATGCTCATAGCCTCAGCCAGCTCGTGCACTTTAACTCGCCGATCGTCCAATATCATACCATGGATTTTATCGATGATTTCTGGCGTTGTAACCACAATTGGACGACCAGAACGTTCGGCGTCCTTTGTGGTCATAGTACCACAACGAAAATCAGTAAACCACTTGTGAATCGTTCCAATCGATGGTGAGGAGTCCCCATAATGTTTAACAAGCGATGTTTTGGTTTGCGTAATGTTTTTTCCACGCAAGAAATAATTTTTAATCAAGACGCGGAATTCACTTTTTTCCATGTTTTCAAAAATCTTCAAGGTTGCTTGCTTTCGATGGGTGTCAAAACAGAACTGAATGACATATCAGTCTGAAAATTTTAATGCGTTCTAGTTAAAGATGGTACATCACAAATGTCACATGAGATTTGCGATTGTGGAGCCATCTGTTTTATTTTTCAGAGACTTTGCACCATGCCCTGGTATGTCTCTTTGAGAGTTGATGAGCTAAACTGTTTTATACCAATAAATATAATTTTGTAAACAAGGAAATGGCAATTTTATTTAAAATTGATTTCAACAAATATTTTGATATTTCCAATAGCAGCGGTCGATAAAATCGCTTTAACAGCCGTTGTTCATAGCAACATAAAAAAGTGTTCATGGTCAGAAAGGCGCAAGTAAATCAACCTTTTTTCACAGTTACACAAAAACAATATTGGTCGTAAGATCTTCAAGGAAGATATGAGAGCTTAAATTATATTTATTCTGTTTTGTGAATGTAGAAAAGTAATTTCGGTAGCAGACCAGTGAAAATGCAACTAATTTCTTGACTAGTCGAAAATAACTGAACGGTCATACATCACCTCGGATACAAGTTCTAACTTTTAATTTGACAAAAAAAGAAACAAGGCTCGAGTTTCTTATTTAATTAAAAAACCTCGTCGACGTAAAACAAACAAAAACTTCATCCGATGTTTTTGTGTAATCTGTCGTTTAATTATCACGGTATTTTTCCTTTAATGAGATTGAAAATTTTTAATATGAATACACCTCCAGACTTCCAATCGATTTTAATTATATGTTTCATTTCGAAAACAAATTTATTCATGAAACTCCAGCAGCCACTGTTATTAGAACATAAATAAAAAATATTGTAAATTAAAAATATTTCTGCAGTAAAAAAATTAATCAAATAGAAATGTCACAGTATTTAAACTAAACCCAAACAAAATAGAGTATTTGTTTGTTTTAATAAAAATATGCACATGACATTATTTGCGTATTTGTTTAAACTATAGTGGAAAATAAATTAAAATTATTTTTACTCAAAATTTACTGACCAAACTTGATGCCTGATAGAAATAATCCTATTTTAGCTAAACTCAAACTACAGAAATGGTTAAGAGGCAACACTGTTTATAATGACGCAAAATTCGAATATAAAATAAAATACCCATTATTGGGTGTCGAACTCTGCCGTAGAAGATCTAGCTAAATGATATATTTATACGTGTTACGTGCGGTTACTACGTAAGCTCCGCCTCAGTTCATACCTACCCGAATGTTATAATGTATTTACATTCCTTGTAGCTTAATAGTATATTACATAACAAGCATCGAAAGTGCGAACGTGCGAGTGTACAAATTGAAAAACTAGGCGCGTAGCGCCGAGTTATTTAAGTACACGAGCACTGTGATCACCGAGTTATGTACACTATTTTTTAGGCGACCACAAAATATTTCTAAAAAAAGTTTGCAAGAGCAATGTTGTTACACTTTGACAGCTGATGCGTTTTTGTAGGTAAGCGTTGATGTTTGACATTTGAGGTTAGGTATTGTGATACCAACTGTACTAACCGTAATGTCAAAATATTAAATAATGCTAAAATATTAGTAAATAAATGATTATTAACTTTTAAAAATAAGATTTATCTGTGCAAATATGTTAAAAATCTGCCAAAACTTCTATTCAAATGATAATATAAATTCTTTTCATTTATTTTATTATTTTCTTTCATCATAACGCCATCTGTTGTCAATCAGTGGAACTTCACCTGATATGTTAGAAGTGTACGTTATGCTAACATATCAGTGCATGTTATTTTCAACTTTCCGTAGTAGTTTATGATGTTGTTATAATTACTTTCATAAGTGGTCGTTTGAAATTAGTATATTACATAACAAGCATCGAAAGTGTAAGATAACGTGCGAGTGTACAAATCGAAAAACGAGGCACGCAGCGCCGAGTGATTTAAGCACACGAGCTCAGTTATCACACTTTCGAGCGAGTTATGTACACTATTTTTCAGACGACCACAAAATATTTCTAAAAAAAGTTTACAAGAGCAATGTTGTTACACTTTGACAGTTGATTCGTTTTTGAAAGTAAGCTTGACGTTTGACGTTTGAGTTTGACTAACTGTAATGTCAAAATATTAATAACGCTAAAATATTAGTAAATAATAAATAAATAAATATATCAACACGCCTTTTACCCATTACTGGGTGTAGCACTCTGCCGCAGCAGATCTCGGTAAGTGATATATTTATGCGCGTGAAGTACGGTTACCAGCTGTCAAACCACGGCCCTCAAAGATGTTAGTGGTGAGGGAGCCACAGGGGTAGTTTTAAAATTATGAAAATTGTTTGTCGCCTGTAGGAATCGAACCAGGGTTCTCAGGATCCACAGGCCGACTTAGTACCTCTGAGCTAGCTACCACATAGTAATGATTAATTTTTAAAAATTAGATTTATTTGCGCAAATGTGTTGAAAACTCTGCCAAAACTTCGATTTAAATAACAATAAAAATTCTTTTCATTTATTTTCTTTCATTGTAACACCATCCGTTATCAATTAGTGGAACTTCACCTGATATAAAATAAAGACAAAAAGTCAAATACGATGTGGAACAGAGTCTTAATAAATAAGAAAATTAGGAAAAACCTTTCCATCACTTGTCACAAGTTCCAAAAATTAACAGCACGTTTGAATCAACTTATCAGGTCATCATCAAACGGCTGGTCAGTTCAGCTTTAACTATAGACGCGTTTCGTACTTCCGGACTCATAAGTATGGTGTGATCATTTATCCAACTAGACCAACTGGGGAATAGTGGATTGTGATACCGTCTTAGCTGAACTGACTGATGTTAAAAAGTAACTACACCGGTAGACATGACATGAGAGCTAAGAAGAAACCCGTGGTGCCATCTACCGACAGAATCGCAAAATGCATGATAGTAATTGAAATAAAATAAAGACAAAAAGTCAAATACGATGTGGAACTGAGTCTTAATAAATAAGAAAATTAGGAAAAACCTTTCCATCACTTGTCACAAGTTCCAAAAATTAACAGCACGTTTGAATCAACCCAGTTGGTCTAGTTGGATAAATGATCACACCATACTGATGAGTCCGGAAGGACGAAACGCGTCTATGGTTAAAGCTGAACTAACCAGCCGTTTGATGATGACCTGATAAGTTGATTCAAACGTGCTGTTAATTTTTGGAACTTGTGACAAGTGATGGAAAGGTTTTTCCTAATTTTCTTATTTATTCACCTGATATATTAGAAGTGTGCGTTATAATGACATATCATTGTGTGTTATTTTCAACTTTCTGTAGTAATTTTGACGTTATTATGGTTATTTTTATTATTTTTATTTGGAGTTTCTGAAATTTGGGGGTTTGAAACGGTCTAATACGCTTCATAGTAAATCCCGTTCTGTGTCAATACCTACACAGGATGCAAGAAACCTACAATTTGCAGTGAATCAACAGAAACGCACTTTTATTTGTGGTAATACTATTTGAAATTAGCACGATTCGTGGCCATTAGCGTTCGATTATGAATCGAGCGTACAAATCATTCAGGGGCAACTGCCTGTTCTTTGGCATCAGGTTAACAAATGCCGCTAATATGAGGCGAATCCGCAATTTGAGAGTCAAGCCACTTAGCTAATTACAGAAGAGCATTAGGTCTACAACTGCGGCAAAAAGGCCGCTGATAATGACAGCTTTCTCTTAAAAATTAAACGGCAATCAGTCTGTCAGAGCGCCTCACAGGTCGCGAGATAGAGGTCACAGCTCATAGGTCAGGGTGAACAAGTTCTCTACCCCTCATGACGACACAAAATATATTTCAAGCTAGGAGTGGTTTGAATTTTTTATAACGTGATTTTCCATGAAATTTTTTTACTAAAAAAGAAAAAGAAATTAATTGTTACATAGAAAAACTAACACAATGATATTCTTCAAATTTTTATATCTAATTAAAAGTCAGTATTTTGCGTTTTAAGCATCATCAGATTCTAATTAATATTTTTGTGTATCGTGAAAATATAAATACAAGTTATAATGGTTAAAAAAACATTGAACAATTTTCTACTTTCCATTTCGAATTCAGTGAATTCTTTTTCGGAACAAGAAGGAGAGAGTGAATTCAAATATAATATGATAAAACACAGCATACGTGTTATAAATACAAAGCAAAAAGACATATTTTTCATCCACTTCTATATTTCAACTCTTTTAAAAGTAAAAGAACGCTATTACACGAATTTTATTTATCGTCATGACAACTGTAGTAAAAATGCTATTTTTAGTCCTAAAGACCATTTTGTCAATTTGTTTAAATTGAATAAATGTGCGAAATTGTCTAAATAAAAATAAATAAAAATAAATAAAGATATCATCACGCCTTTTACCCATTATGGGTATGGAAGTCTGCCGTAGCAGATCTCGGTACGTGATATATTTTGCGCGTAAAGTGTGATTACCAGCCATTAAATTACGGTTCCCAAGGATGTTAGTGGAGGGAAGGGCACAGGAGTAATTTTAATATTGTGAAAATAGTTTGTTAAGATTTCTCGTCAACCAATAGCACTAAAATTTTTTGAAAAAAATTAATTCGGTTTGAAAATAACGTCATTAAAATGTATGTGCCCTCAAAGTTTTGTACCCTTTTTTAACACCCTATATAATATTACCCAGCAGCTACAGCAAACATTACGTTATTTTTTGACACAATCGCATTATAGTATATTAAAGAACTACAAGGTGATCAAAAGGAATTGTTATAGTTGGCAATACAATTCCAGAGATCTTTTTATTCCACAGTTGGCACAACGTCAGATAAAGGCGGAAATACTATTTGACATTTCTAATAAATACAAATAGGTTATGTCAGGAGTCTGACAGCTAATAGAATTTTGACATTTTAAATAATAGAAATACTTTAGAAATAAATGTAGTAATAAATGTACTCAAATTTAAATTTTAAATGTCACTGCCAACAATAGGAAATGAACTTATGTATCAGGCTTACCAATTTCAAGTAGTATTTTTTATTGCCAACTGTAACAATTCCTTTTGATCACTCTGTAGTTACCTCAGACCAACCATAAGTAAATTCTTTCGTATTCAAGTCAATGCAGTGTTGTGAAGTAAAAAGAGTTGGAGTAACTTGTGGGTGAGGCGGGTGCGCGGCAAGGAGCGAATACCCTTTGATGTTATGCGAGTTGCAAACATTTGTGTAGTTATTTTTATATACAATTACTTACTTTTCATACATCAAAGTAAAGGTTAGTTTTTGACATATTAAGTGTTTTGTATACGCACGTTTGTATTTAAATAAATAAAATGCTCGCGCCTAATAACTGTCATCAACAAAAATGCAACCCGCATAACACCAAGGGGTACTAGCTCTTTGCCGCGCACCCGTCTCATCACAAGTTATTCTAACCCTTTCTACTTCACAACAAACGCCGTTGTTCTCCGTCTACTTATGGTTGGTCTGAGGTAGTTACATAAGGCAAGTCCAAATTTGGAAAACGAGCCGCTCCGTGGCGAGTTTTACAAAGGACGAATGCGATAACGGGCCTTATGAAACGTGTTCTTTATACAATTTTTGCTATTGAGGTGATTTTATAATTGTTTGATTTAAAAAACTGTGATTTGTCAAAAATATAAGTTGGTGTTTTTTATCAGTTGTGTTAGTAGCACATTTCATAAAACAAACAATTAAAAATTTAAAATTCTTTGACAATTAATCAATATTTTTTGAGTATTGTGAATGTTTTGAATTTTATCTGATTATAGTATATTCTTTTAATAATATTTCGACACCGACAATTTATAATTTGTAGGTTATAGGTCATTTATCTGTCAGATTTAAATGCATTCATACCACTCCTAGAAAATAAAAAGCGCCAAAAACAGTGCCTTTATAAATCTCTTTAACGATCTATTTACTATGTGTTTATAGTGCTATAAGAACACCGAAATAGAAAAAAATATAATAATTTATTAATTTGTATAATGTGGCTACAATTTATCTGCGTATTTATTTATGGGGTGGCTAGCTCAGTGGTATGAAAGTCGGCCTGTGGATCCTGAGAACCCTGGTTCGATTCCCACAGGCGACAAACAATTATCATCATTTCAAAAAAAAACTACCCCTGTGGCTTCTCCACCACTAACATCTTTGGAGGCCGTGATTTGATGACTGGTAACCGCACGTCACGCGTAAATATATCACTTACCGAGATCTGCTTCGGCAGAGTGCCACACCAAGTAATGGGTAGAAGGCGGGATGATACATTTATTTATTTAAGATGCACTTGAATGCATAAAATAGATGCTCCAAACCGGTAGTAAATTACAAAATCCATCAGCAAGCCCTAAAGAATTAAATTCACCTCTTGGCCATTTTCCATCCTGACGGCGTTTATCAAGAACTTGAAAAATGTTACCAAAAGTAGGGTTAAAATATGTCGGTGCCCGTCACCATCATAAAATGTGTACGTGCGGTGGCCGGAGGCTCCAGGGTGAAAAACCAGCCAGAGATAAGAGGCGAGTGGCGACAAGCCAACCTCAGCACTCAGCAGTGCTGTGTGTTCGCTGCGGTGCCGCCGTCCAGGGATCAAATCTCGCTGGAGGCGGTAGGGGAATTACAAAGAATCCTCAAATCTCTTTCGATCTCTAATCTCATCAACAGCAGAGGTTGGCAGCACTGCAAACAATAGCGATATGCGGGCTGCAACTGTGCATGCCTTCAGGGGAACTGTCGCCAGATGTTTTAACCATGGATCTAATATATTATTAATTCAATGGTTTTAACTGTAGCTTTGAATTTGTCATCGTAGATTTAGTATTTAGTTGGTTTACTAATTAATATCTTGTTCAATAAATATATGTTGGAATGCATAAAATGTAAGCTTTTATGCCAAAATAGTTGCGCTATTGTGCCAAACCTAAAGTCAATCATTTTAGTCCTCCATACATGGGCTTCCACAGACATTTTTCCAGGGGGGGCGGGTCGCAAAAAACTCTCAGATATACATAAATTTCTAAAACATTTTCTCTTACATAATATAAATACATATCACAAATAGACAAAAAAATATTTAAAGGCTCTAGCCGGGTAAGGGGGTTTTCCGGCCCCCGACTCCGATTCGCCTAAGATTTGGTCCACATATTCGTATTGAAAAAAGATAAATTTCCACCAAATATGAGCTCGAAATACCAACCTTACAAATAGTTATTGCAAAAAAACCGTTTTTTTTAATGTTTAAATTCAATATACACATATACATGAGTTTGATTTTTACTTTTTTAAATAATGGTGCGCAAGGGGTCCTCCGATTTTGCTGAAATTTTAGTATGTTGTTAGGCTATATAAAAAACCCAAATTTTGTCCCCTAGCCCATCCTGGGACCGAGATATGGCCCATTAATTTTTGAAAATTAGCTGTTTTTAGCCTATTTTAGAAAATTCGCTGTACTCTCGGATTTTAACCTAATAACTTCCGGTTGCTCTCATTCTCTTTGTTTTTCTGTCAGCTTTCAAACCAGGTCAATTACAATGACCTGCGATCAACCCTCTGCGCATGGGAAACTAAAAACCTAACTTAATTTTTTCATAAAAAAGCCTTGTCTTTAAACTGCTGTCAAATGTACAATTTTCAAGATAAATAAGTTTCAGATATTTAATTTTTTTCCTTTGGTTTCACAGATTCTATTTTTTTTTAACTGCCTCTCTATCTTAAACCGTTTAAAAGTTACAGCTCTTCAAAGATACTAGTTTTTTTTGAAAAATGCCAAGTTTGACCCCCTGTAACTTTTTTCTCGATATATAATTTTGTTTGAAAATTTCAAGGAAGTAAGTTCTATGCAAGCGTATCAAACTCCAGAATTCTTTCTTGTGGGCATTTGCTTCTGGTCATATCTATAAGGCTTTGAATGTATCGAATTTTAAAAATTTTAAGCATAAATAATTGTTTATATTTCTATGTAAAGAATTATATTATGTATTTATATACGTAAATAATACATTTAGGAATATAATTCTATAAAAAATATAAATTTATATATATATACAGGGTGGTGAACGCGACTCTCGAACATAGGGATTTAACATGTAAAATCATATTTTTATAATTTCCAGCTTCCCTAATTATTTTAAGCAAAAAAAAAAAAAAATATATATATATATATATATATATATATATATATATATATATATATATATATATATATATATATATATATATATATATATGCACATTTAATATTGAAGGAAGAATAGTGCAACTAGCAATAAAATTATTACTTAAACAGAAACAGAAGTTAATATATCGGCTTTATTTAATAGGAGCAATTTTTAAATCTTTGTCATAATTGTTCGTTTTTTGTTTGTTACAGATTCGGTGTTTTGTCGTAGCTGTCACCTGTTGAACGATGTGTACAAACGGTGAGTTCTTTTCACATTTTTAATCAAAAAATAGATTAAAATGTTGTTTCATATCACTCACTTTGCCGTTGTCAACAATTGTACAAGTGTGTTAGACAAGTAAGCGATGATTATTTCTCTGAAAAAATTATGAGCGGCAAGAAAAAATTGAAAAGTAAAACTGGTTGTTGTTAATTAAATTTCCCTGGACGGAAAAGTGTTTTGGGAAATATCTCCAGGCTAATAATTATTTTCTTATATCTCGAAACAAATTAATATTTTCATCTATTTTATTCAGTAGTTTCAACATCAAAGGGCTACGCGATAATTACAGACTTGAGCCGAGTTTCTTGACAGAAGCGAGCGCCATTTGTTTCTTTTAAAATTACAAATGTACTATGGGCAATAAACCTTTATAAGACCAGGAGAGAGATAGGTATATTTCTTTACAATTATTTTAGCATATGATATTATCAAAAAGTAGCAGTTACATTAAATTTATTTATCATGGTTTTGATATAGCTTTAATTGTTCCATGTTAATTGTATTCGTAATTATAATTATAATGGTAGAAATAAAACGATTGTACTGGTTGAACAAAGATATCTTTTATCTTTTAATAGAACACGTGTAGTATAATTATATTAGACGTATGAGTGTATAAAATTATTTAGTTGATACGAATGAAAAATTACTTTAATGATATTAAAATCTCGTGTATAATCTCATTCTAAGTACATGGTTTTGTAGAAGCTGTTTAAAATTTTGCACCACTAAATGAATGTTTTATTTGTTTGTACATTCATGAAAGATTTTGTATTATGAGTTCTACTACTTTATACCTATTTACTGTCGTTGCCAAGAGAGAATGCTAAAGGGGTAAGGAAGAGTAATTCACTTAATTACATCACTGTGAAATTGTATTTATTCCACTGGTTTGTTACAGTAAAGCAACGTTTCCAAATCTTAACATAGTCTCTGTTTTTGGTGTTTTGTTTCTGTTTATGAAATTATTACTATTTTTATTCTATTGTCTATATTAATTGTATTTCCAACACAAACCTTATAGTAGCGTTCGATTTGCACCAAATCTCAGTTAATCTCACCTCACCTCAGTTTGACAGCTTTTTTGTGCTGTTCTATTTGCACTGACATAACTGAGATCAAGTGAGACACTCAGCTCCCCCCTTGCCGATGCTGCACTACCTATTTCACTGGTGCCTACTGAGATTTTCTACTCAGTTAAGAGTGGGGGTAGAATTCGTTATGTTTTGTTTGTAGTTTGAATATTTGGAAGTTATTTAACAATTTTTTTAAATTGTATATGTTATTATTAATCATGTCTCACAGCTTACTTCCAACAAAAACATCAAGCAAATCATGTGTTGTCCGCGAAATGATACTACAACGTTCGTCACGTAACCGACTCAGTTCAGACCTGTCAAAACCCGTTCGATTTGTGATCGAAAAAATATCATCTCATTTCAGAGAATCTCAACTCAGTTGAAATGAACTGAGGTGAGATTGTTTGCAAATCGAACGCTACTAAGGTCATTGGATAAATACGGCATAGAATTGATTGTATATTGCAGCATAACAAGAGATAGTATTACCACAGCTAACTCTCTCTTACAGAACAGCGACGAAAGACTATGTCGAAAGTATGAAGTCTGCAAACTTTGTGTTTATGCGCAGCGACAAAGACTAAGACTAGAACAGTAGCTCGAAACGCTCAGCTGTATTCATATATGACAAACTCTGAAGGTTATGTTGAAAAACTAAAACTAAGACTATGCTAAGACGTGGAAACAAGGCTATAGTATTGGTCGGTAGAGCGGTTCATGTATTACGTATAACACTAATAGTAAAATATTTCTAATCAGAATGCCGCTTTATACAAATCCTGCAATCATTTCACATTTTTGAGTTTGGCATACTCTCATGACGATAACAGTACCTATATCTATAGTGATAATAATAGTGTGTTTTAATAAGCCAAGGTAATGTAGGATTGAAATTAAAGGACTTAGGCTTAAGTTGTAGTCAATTTTATTGAAGCATAGTTGACAACGTTTCGGTTACGGATGTAACCATCTTCAGGTCAAAAAACTAGTTGGTAAAAATAACAACACAAAGAAATAATTTCTTTTATAAATTCAAAGTCGAAGTTCGGAGACTTTCAGTCTTCACTTCGACTCTTCGGAGTCAGCATAGAAATTTAGATTCTTGTTTTTTGCTTCGTTTAACTTCTATTAATTTTTTTTTATTGCACTTTGCTGACTCCGAACTTCGACTAAGATTTTATAAAAGAAATTATTTCTTTGTGTTGTTATTTTTACCAACTAGTTTTTTGACCTGAAGATGGTTACATCCGTAACCGAAACGTTCTCAACTATGCTTCAATAAAATTGACTACAACTTAAGCCTAAGTCCTTTAATTTCAATCCTCCAAAAATCTAGTAACTTTATTTGGTAACTTTCTATAATGTAAATCTGACTTGTGCATTTACTCCTCCTGGTTAAAAAACAGACTGTCAACGGCCATGGCTGCGCTCGTTGGTACTGATCTAAGCGATAACGCGAGTTAAGCAACGTTGCGCGCGGGTAGTATTTGGATGGGTGACCGTCCAGAGAAAACTCGCGTTGCTGTTGACAAAATCAACTAAAACGCAGATCAGGGCGTAATGGCGGCATATGACCTGAGTAGTTGGTTCGCCAAAGAAGCCAGAAAAAAAAAACAGACTATAGGCATGTAATATCGACGCAAGTATAATTTGATTTGACCATCGTTGTAATTGATTAGCATTAATTATTTCATAATAAACGCCAAAAACTAGTTTTACACCAGCCAAATTTAATGATTTGAAAACATACGAATATATTCGAACTGATTTCATTTATATGTTTCCATTGCAATACATTTTGATATAGTTTCAATTTAACTGCATCGCAAAACAATCGGATTAAATTTCCTATTTTGCATCTTACTGGAACCTCCACCAAAATTCACTTCTCTTCATACATTATTTTTTCCATGTAGTTAATGTAGAAATAATCCGAACGACAGGTTCACATCTCGATGTTAATAAAACCAATTTCCCGGGTATATTTTTTGCGTAATGGATCCGTTTTTGCCCGAACGGATCTCACGAACAATCGACGCTATCCGCAAACTGAGTCGAAATTGACTCGTAATGGTCACAGGCGAAACGTGAAGAACATTTGAGTCGGGTACCTTGGCCCAGTGCCGTCATCGTCGCGTGCGAATCTAAAACAGGTCGAGGGGTCGTGGAGAAATGCGCGCCGATCAATCGCAACGAGCTTGTGCCACTGAAGTTCCACCGTGATATGAGTAATCCGAGACGAATTGCGATTTCGCGAGCTGCTATTGTGGAATTTTACGCTGGAGTTGCTTTTTTAATTATCGAACGATCTGATTTACGTGATAAATAAAAATAAATATTTTTTTAATATATCGCATTGCACAGCACTAGGAATTTAATCATAATTATAAGCAGATAGAGGAATTCGAATTACTCGGATTTGGTATTTTTTATTTGGATTATAAATTGAAGGTCAGCGATGTTTGTACTTGTGAAAGATGTATTCTCTGAATTATGACAGCTTGTATTCATCACATACGGAGTGTAAAATAACTTCAAAAAATGATATTATATCTCGAAATAATAATTTTATCTAAATAATTAAAAAATGTTTCGATGATTTATGATTGCAGATATTTTGGCAAGATCTGATATTTTTACTTTCTTATACACGGTATAAGGGAGTATTGGAAGCGTGAAAAAAATCGTCGACGAGATTTTCGCGGAAATACGTGTTTTGAGGTCCACTGAATTCATTTTGATCATTTTCTCACTGTCTGTCTGTGTGTGTGTGTGTGTGTGTGTGTGGATGGATGAATGAATGGATGGATGGATGTGTATCCGAGTGTGCAATATCTCATGAACGAGGTAAGATTTGCTAACGAAATTTTGTAATTATAAGTTTCATGAAAATACGAAGAGCTAAGTTGATTTTGAATGAAATTGAAAAACCGGAAGAGGAAGTTTACTGGACACACAAAACAATAAATTCCATTTATTTAAAAAATGGAATCAGTTACGAAAAAAAGTTTCAAATAAAAGATGTTAGCAAAAATATTTTGAACATAAAATGTTATTTGCAATTTTCCTGTATATGCGTCTAATTTTGAGAAAAACTAATTTATATATTTAATAATATATTCCAATAATCATAGTAGCAATAGAAACAAAAAACATAAATATGTTTAACATTTATATGTCAAATAATAATTTTCCTGTATATGCGTCTAATTTTGAGAAAAACTATTTTTTTTATGCTATATCAATTTCATTGATGGTGACCACACCAGATTTTTTATCAATAGTAATTTTTTTCATAGTGAAGGGGACGACATTTATTTTAATGGCATGCTATGACTTTTTTGATAGCTTTCGAATGAACAATTTTTCTCAAACATATCAAAACACAATAATTTATTTGCAAAAAAATTGAGAAAGATCGTGAATAGATGCTATTTTACTTATTTTTACCGGAAATTGATTTTACTCATCAAGCGACAACTCCTAGAAATGGAATTTTAAGGTCCTAAAATTTGTAAGAAATATGTGATAAAATATTAATCATTTAAAAAAAAAGTAAATTGGATAATTATGTATAAAAAATAGGCAAAATCAATGTAGGCTCAAATGAAAGTATGAAATTTTTGTCTGTGAAACATATAGATATTATTTACGTAGAAAAACAATACCAAAATCTCAGCTTTAATCACATATTTAATTTTAATTATATTCAGCTATTTTGTTGGACTTGGCAGTTCGAAGCCACTCCTTATCGCGTTCAGCTATTTAGTTCAACATAATTGTGGAATTTTTGATAAATATTTGACAAATTAGGATCCAGATAAGTTTTTGATAAATCAGTTTTCTTTATAAAACTTTAAATAGTTTTAGGTAATTAGAGTTTATAAAAATCAACAAAATTCTTTAAAATATTAGCACTGAATAATTTCTAAATGGTATAATTAAAACAAATGTTTTTAGAGTTCTGTTTTTAGTTTTAAAGTCATTCTTTTGTGTACTGTATTCAACTTGTATACAAATAAATAAACAAAGTAAAATCTAATTAAGAAACACAAACTGCTCTAAATAAACAAACAAATACAATTTTTTTTTCGATCTGATTGATGATATTTTTAGGAAAAAATATTAGTATCTTACACAGATTAAATATACAGGGTGAAAAATTAAGAATGTACTTATATTATAAGACGTACTGATTACAAAAATATATTATTTTTTCCAAAATACGTAGAATAATGAACATGGTTTTTGAAGTAAAAAGTAAAAATCTAAGGCTAAGATATAACTAAGAAAAAATTAAACCCCTAAGCCTTAATAAATATAAAGATAAATCTAAATACGTATTTCGAGAACTTAGTTAAGCCCCTGGCACATATAGCGTCAAAACTCCGAGTCTGCCATTTGACTGCCAAAAATAGAAACGCCTCTATTTTCAGCAGTCACGACTGCCGAAAACCAACTTCATTATGATGCTGGTTTTTTCGCTATCTTCCTTTGTTGTTTGACGTATGAATTATTATTGTTTATGTTCTTGTTTGATTTTTGTACATTTTTATAGTTAAATTCATTTACTTTATACATAGTTAGATACTTTTAAGTTTTCATATTTCATTTATAGTTCAAGTTAATTTTTTTTAATTTAATTTTTTGTTTTATTAATCCTAGTTTATAGTTTTTATATTTCTTAATAGTCTATAAATATTTTAAATAATACATTTACGTTTTTTTATTTCATTTATAGTTCATATAATTTATTTTTTAATTTAATTTTTTGTTTTATATTTCGTAGTTTATAGTTTTTATATTTCTTAATAGTCGATAAATATTTTAAATAATACAAATTAACAAATAACACGTTAAAATTAACAAATATTTAATTCTGACTGTCAGAAACACCGACTCTATATGTGTCACTCGTTTTGGACGTGACTCTCAGTTTTTCAGCAGTTTGTAGCAGACTCGGAGTTTTGACGCTATATGTGTCAGGGGCTTTATGGTTTTTGAAGTGTGCATTTTTGGTGCCACTGACTGACACTAGAAAGAATCATTTATCTAATGTTGTATAATGAATAAATTGACTTTTAGCATTTATAATTATAATTGAATTATCAATATATTAAAATCAACCATCAAACCAGTGGCACTAAAATGTTAACTTGAGGTAAACCATCCTTAATTTTGCGAATTTTGAAAAAATACTGTTTGTTCCGTGATCAGTACATTATTTAATATACACCCTTAATTTTTTTCTCTACATATGAAAATATCCTGTATACAGACGTCTAACTAAATGTATTCAAATGACAAGAGTTAAATTTCTAGTTCTGAAAGAGCCTACAGTGCAGCGCTAAAATCTATTTAGTTCATGAATAATGTACTTATCTACAAATATTGATGTGATTTTGTTCATTACTTACAAATTTACAAAGCTACAAACTTATAGATTTATCATAGAAGTTTATAATAAACCTCTTGGTTTTCTTCCAAGTTGCACCATCCGTCATACATAAAAAAACATTCTATTTCCATCAGATAAAACAAAAATTTGGTAAAATGTGAATTGTGTGAATCGTACCCTTAAATCTCTTGATGGTTTGATTATGAAAACGTGTTTAACATCCTAGTAAACGGTTTAAGCTCCGCCATACGTGATTTCACGACTGAGCTGCCGTCAAAGACTTAGAGCAAAGGGTGTGTGTAGTAACAATCCTCATACGTCGTATGTCGCTGCTTTAATTAAAGCGAGCGAACGTGAAAAACAAGCTGCGGTTTTATCGCGTACTGAAACTCGCAATCGCGGATACTCTTTCCCCTATTGCGTGAAAGAATTGCACTGAAAAACTACCCTCGCCCTACATGAAACTACCACGCACTCTACGCTATACATTCATGTCACTCAACGTACATGCGAATGGTTTTTAATTATATATTTCACTTTGTGTTTGTGTTTTAATAATGGTGTTTCAAATTGCAAGAACTGTTTTTATTGTACTATCGTAGGAGATAGAATCGAAGTATTTTATAACAGACTTGGTTGTAGCGTGTGTATGGTTATAACGAGCATTTTTATTTATTTTTAAAGAGAATTCGTGGGTTTAAAATGTTTTTAAAAGGTTCGGATTTGTTTAAGGAATGGCTAGTAGGTCGGAAGGGCTGCGGAACGATTTTATCTCAGTGGGGGATCCCAATATTTTGTCAATTAAATTTGTTTTTTGTACATGCTCTCCAAAATCGATACTATTTTCACTCCGCCAAATGTTATTTTAGCAGACTAGTCCTTTAGAGATCACTTAGCAACGGATTTAATTTATTTATCCACAACTCATATATAATGAAGACATTATTACACTGATTTCAGTTGAATTATATGGCTCATAAAACACTGTATATTCCATAAAACACTGTAAACAGCTTGTTACTTAGCAACCACTTCATAATCCACTGTATTTTGAGAAACTATATAACTGAATCAACGTTAAACGTGACGACCAATCTTCTTCGATACCTATAATTATGAGTTGTGGATAAAATTTTGTACTACACTCGTGTTTTATTTGTATATAAAACACTAGTATAATAAATAACTATTATTGATATATATTAGCTTTGTTCGTTTCGCTACATGGCGGTTACAGTTTACCGCTGTGGTAAGGATTTTGTGTTCGATTGAGTTGGCGGTAAAATAATAAGTTACTAGATTTTGTTTGTTTCACTTTTTGACATCTCGCGATAAAACGCTGCGGTAGCTGGCGGTAATTTTTTTACAGCAACTCTAGGCTTCGCTGAATAGCGGTAGAAGTTAAATTTGACACATTTTTGACACATTTTTGACATCAAGAAAAATGAATTATAGCAGCGGTGAGAAGAAAAAAGTGAAATATCTATCTTGTTAATTGATAAATAAAAATATTAATTTTATTTGAAGCGTCCATGTCTACATGAATAATTTTAAGGCTCTATACTAAAGGGTCCAATGTAGCGCGTTGGGCCCTAAAAAGAGTATTTAAATTTCCACGCGGACTAAGCGTAATGTGTTCAATGTGGCATTTAGCATTGGTGTGGGGCAAAGACTCACTCATAATGTGCGGCCCCACGCTGATTTAGGAAGACATCTATCATCTTATTATATAGGAGAATTTTTATCTGTTAAATTATTTTCATATAAATTTATACAAACGAAACATTTTACATCAAACAATTATTAAGTTCAAATTCATCATTTTCGATCATCTACCGTTGAATCCTACTCACTTTCCAATGACAAAATCACATTTGTAACAAATTCTTCCATAAATAAAATATAAATAAATATATCATCATTCCTTTTACTCATTACTGATTGTGGCATTCTGCCGTAGCAAATTTCTGTAAATGAAATGCGGTTATCAGCTATCAAATTTATATCAATTTATGTCAAAATGACAATTTAAATACACAACTCGTGTAGTATACTGGGCATACAAAACAAAAATAGAATTTACTTCTGATGAAAAAAACAAAAATTATTATTTTACAGGCAGATTCTTAAAGCGGATTAGCGCTAATACCATTTTTTATTTCGTTTTTAACTCTCTTTTCAATGTATGACACAAGTTTATTTTAACTTGAGTTAAAAAGAGAGTTAATTAGCATCAAATTTAGTTTATTTCTTTAATTTGTTGTAATTTGAAACAGAGTTATAGATAATATTAAAAACGGTGTTAGCGCTAATCCGTTTTGTGAATCTGCCTGTTAGTGACTTAAATTATTACTGTCACTTTTTGTGGTATATAGTAAAACGCTGCTGTAACTAATCGCCGCGTTTTACAGTAACCGTCAAGTAGCGAAACAAACAAAGCTAATGTTTACAATTATTTAATTACAAATAAAAATAACAATTTTCTGCGTACTTCAAACTGTCACCATTAGGTGTATTCCATTTGCCATTTGGATCAAATCTAACTTACATTTACTGAACTAGATCACTTATTTACTTATTTCTTCGCTGGATTACTTCACTGACTTTATTTATAATACTAAAATGACTGATTCTAATTTACTTTGAAGTAATTCGTCTCAATACGTGCATCAATTTGCTTTGTTCAGTTCATTTAGTCATGTTGTCTAATTTATCTAAACTGATTTAAGTGAATCAAGTGCCGAATGGAATACAGCTATAAACATAAACAATTTCGCCACTTTATTTTCTTCGGTTAAATACCAAGGTTTGGGCATCTCAAAGCTGTTTTAGTTTTTTCAAGATGGCGAAAAACTGATTTTGGTCGATTTTCTCTTTTGTAATGGTTGCATATTGGGAAAAAAGTTTCAAATAAAATACTTGTATCCAGTAGCGCAGGCAAATACTTTTTTCATAATAAAATTCTCTACCGCGCAAAAACATCAAAAATCAATGGTGCGCCACTTATATTTTTATAAAATTCAGCGGTGACTCACTCTGATTTTCTAGAGGGGGCTTGAGCCCCCACTGCCCCTACGGCTTCGCAGCCCTTGGTATATGGATTTATGAATCTAAATGTACCCACGGATTAAATAAAAAGGCTGCAATGCTTCTACGGTAAACTAATATTTATTTAGATTTTTTTTAAACTAGAAGTTAATTTATTCATGCCTTTCGGCGTTTAATTTATATTCAATGTTGTGTATTTGTATACAAGTAAATAAATTTAGATAAATATATAATTCATTATTTATTTAATTAGAAGAAACTAAACAAGTCATGGACCTCCGCATAAATAAAATAAAAAATAATTATAAATTCAGTACTACATTTATTTATTCAGCAATACTAACAAGCCCTTCGACCTTCAAACATTACTTATCGGTTACCCCTCGTGGTAAACACAAACTTTTCTCTACAAAAATAAATTAAAAAATTTTAAAAAATACATTTGTGATGATTACCGTCACAATAACAAGTTTGTTACCGCTCAAAATCCTAAACTGATTCTAAATCCGAACTAGTTACTTGTAGTTCGGTTTTATTATGATGTTAGAACTGTTTAGCCGGAACAAAAATTTCTAAAATAGTTCGCGATACTCTCAAGAGATGTAACTACTATAATGCAACTATCTTCATTCATATTATTATCATCTAATATAAAAATCTCATATCTGCTTGTTTTAAAAAAGATATCATTCTTCTTATAATTCGAAATAACCTGCTGATAGTAATTTCAAATGTGTCAGCAACATTCAGAAAACTAGCAATCTGATGATCACATCTTTGCTTAATCTAAAATGTTGTTTAAATTTTCTGTCACTATCAAAATGCACCGTCTTCTTCATGTAATTCTCATATTTTGGGTTTGCCGTATTTAAAAAAGCCATATTTAATAAATCAAAATAATCGTCACCATCATTGTCACTTCTGTCACTGACACTTCTTGAAAAATAGCGTTTTATTTTAAATACATCCGGTATCAGGTCACATAAATTACAAATAAAACATAAATCCCGGCTGTCATTTCAAAAATCAGTTGTCAGAATTGCAAAAATGCACATCTAGAACTATTAGTTCTTGCTTAGGAACAAGGACTGTTTGAACGGTTCTAAACCAGTTCTATTACCGTAATTTTTAGAGCTGGAACACAAAGTTTGGAACTACTAGTCCGGAATTATCACGCTGGAGCTGAGTTGATTCTAATATTTCTAAATAGAACGGTTCAAATTGGTGGCTGGAACAAACTTAATATAAAACTCTTATTTATGCACTAAGAATTTTAATGAAGCAAATTTATATAAAATACACTTTTGAGAAGATACAAGGTAAAATATTTAATTAGTCTGAGTTGGGAGTGAAAAATCCTAATTAGAGGAAGATCTAATTCTGAATTGTTTCGGAGTAGAAGTTCCATGCATTAAAATAAATTTCCTATTGTGTAGAACAAAAATAAATAAGTAAATTATTCGTAATTCCATCTACTGTAGTTTCTTTTTGAGATATATAAATTGTATCCTGCATCTTATCAATCTTGATCGTTATTTTAATACATACCAAAGCATCGGATATTCAATAACAGATGTTGTGTCATTGCATTCGATTTATTCCACGTTGTATGTGAACCGGGAAATAAATATTTTATATGTAGAACTATTATTTAATACAATCTGAGTTGGCCGTGGCGTATTATGTACATGTATCGCATATAGCGTGGTGTACTTCATATTTCAATAACAATTTCCTGCCGTCGACTTGTAGCCGTAAAAAACAAAAACACAAACAAAACCTAGTTCTAGAAACAAAAACAAAAGAGAATCATACAATAGAAAACGTTCAGCACGTGCGGCTGTGGCCGAGGTTATCTCACCGAACCGTTAAAAACGAACCGGCAAAAGAAACGTCACGGTAGCGGTAACAGTAACGGTATAGTGCGGGTGGCGCGTGACGGCATGCTTCAGTTGGCAGCCGTGCGCACGCGATATGGACGTATGTTGTTCGGGGCACGTGACCCCTGACGCCCACTCCACGTCGCCGCCAAGACGCTCGCTGACTCTCGGAGGTCAAGCGGAACTACCGTTCGTTAACAAATCAAGAACTCGACGAAAAAAGCATAAAGAACTGCTGCATACACTACACGAGTACGAGGCACACATCGCAGATAAATGAAATCGAAAGTGATTCTTCTACTGTTGCTAATTTACTGCCTGTCAGCAATGAAAGCTTAAGCTAATAAACTGCATTTTAGCTGTTCACTTCGCTTGCTTTCCCAACAATAAAACCTTAGGCTTAAACCGAAAAAAATTATGTTCAACAAAGTTATGTCGTTCAATTTAGATTAAAGGTAATTGAAAGGCACAATACGACAATTGTCTAAAAAGTAAAACAGAATTTTTTGTGATAAATTTATTTTTTAACAAATTAATTAATATGCGAGGTGTGGCTATTAAATAACGAGCCTGATGCTGTTTTAAAATTTTATTTTGATTCCATATTTATTTACTTATTATCACTTTCAACATACACCCCTCCTCTATCCCTACAATGCTCCATGCGAATCTTCCATTGTTGGAAGTCTTCTTCTGTCAGCTCCTTCAGATCGCGTGCCGATTTCTCTTTCAGAGCTCAAATCTTGTTGCAATTAAGGCAAATTTCACCTAATGCCAATGGCACACTGGTCGAGGAGTATCAATAAGCGTCGAGGAGCTCATTGATGAAACAACAGAACGCACCCGTCATCAATGAAAAATAGAGGCTCCTCTATTTCCATCGAGGCGTTCCTCGATGAAACGATTGTGTCTCATTTCACATGTATTATTGTGTCTCATTTCATGTTAGCGTGGGCTGTCATTTTGGTTTCGCTTTGTGCTAATCTTTCGTGTTTGTTTATTTTATCAGTCAGGATGCGTTCTATTGTTTCATCGATGAGTTCCTCGACGCTCATTGATGCTTCTCGATCAGTTTGCCATAGGCATTAGGAAACAGATAGAAATCGCACGGTGCAAGATCTGGCGAATAAGACGGATGGTCCAACACTAGGACGCTGTACTTGGCTAGAAATCTCTTGACAGACATTGCGGCATGAGCCAGCGCATTATTTTGATGGAGAAACCATGACTTGTCCTTCCACAATTCGAGTACTGTTTTCAATAAATTATAAGTTTCAGTAGAAGTTTTGCCAAGTTTCATGTGAAATTTCATAACAATTCGTTGCTCTAATGTTGTACTTAACATTTTTTCGGTGAAACAAAAAAACAATTCTAATTAGAATGAATGCTACGGCTATACGGATTTGTTTACAGAAGCGACAGGTACTGCATTCGAATGACTAATATATACATTGCAACGGACCAAAACAAGTTGATCATTTCATTTGTTTTTTATTCATCGCTGTGACAAACATATAACCACAGATTTTAATATACTCTATAGATAAGAAACTGCCATGTTACGCACTGGGACTGTATTTTGCGCCATCTGAGTAGTGGAAGTCTAACTATAGTCGTGTATATAGGTAACCCGATATGCATATTTCGGCAACTTGTAATTTTTATTATTATTTTATATTTATTTAAACTACATAAAATAAAAATTTATAAATACTATATAAACATTTATTGAAATATCCTCGTGAATACAATTTATTTACAATTTGAAGTGTTTCAATCGTAGTTTTATCGAATCCTTGTGTACTTGAAAATATATTGACTTCCTCATCTAAATATTATTTATTATATGATCACTTACTTACCAGTAGCAGTGCAGTTTTTTACACAACAAATCATATTAGTTGATGACATTATTTATATGAAATTATTTCACAAATAAAAATTAATTGGATATTTGACAGATTGAAAAATTTGAAATACGAGTATATACAAATGACAACTACAGGAACAATAAATAAATAAAATAAATAAAATATATCATCACGCCTTCTACCCATTACTGGGTGTGGCACTCTGCTAAAGCAGATCTCGGTAAGTGATATATTTTGCGCGTGAAGTGCGGTTACCAGTCGTCAAATCACGGCCCCCAAACATGTTAGTGGTGGAGGAGCCACAGGGATAGCTTTTTCAAATTATGAAAATTTGTCGCCTGTGGGAATCGAACCAGGGACCTCAGGATCTACAGGCCGACTTCATACCACTGTGCTAGCCATCCCATAATAACAATCTAGTAACCAATTATTGCCGATATTGTAGTTACCTAAAAGGGATGTCTTCACCTAAAGAGTATTAGCGCCATTCCTTAGGTGGAAGTCTAACTATAAACACAGTCCCATGGTTACCTATATAACTTTCTGCTGCCTGCATGTAACTAAGAAAGATTCTCATTGTTGATTGGCGGAAAACATGTCACATCACATACTAATTATATTCTCTGTAAAATATATCTCATCGTTGCCAGTAATATAAACGCTTAACTCTCACTGGCTAATCCTAAAATTAAAAGCGCAAATAAATCGTGCCCATTTGGCACAGAATCATTTAGTTTAAAACCAGCAGTGGGTCGCCAGGTGTTTCATATGTGAAAAACACGCTCAAAATGATGTATCGTGATATACGAGTTTGATATGATAATATGATGAAGTATCCGAGTGTAATTACCCGATAAAGTAGCTCGTTTGTTAATCCTGTCAGGGAGCATGAACGTACCAACCACATCGCGATCACGTCACAAACTGAAAAGTTATACGAATCTGCATAAAATAAAAAAATACATCATTACGCCTTTTACTCGGGTCTGAGTGTGACAGTTCTTTAAATCTCGCTAGATGACATATTTACTGTGAAGTGTGGTTACTATCTGTCATATTACTAGTGACATAGTAACATAGTTCTGGATTCGAGCTTGGAACTTCGGAACAAAAAGTGTAGTAAAACTGTCATCGAATATTAGGAGAATAAATCGAATTGAGCTATTTGTTAAATTTTAGTGTTTTTGTCTTGATAGACGGGATCTGCCGGCTACCGAAAATATAATTAAATCCTGGGCAAAATTTGTGTTCTTAAAGTACATGTACAGATAAGTACAAATATAATGATAACAGAAATAAAAATCTGGTGTGGCCACCACACGACTTTCTTATACACAGCATATTTAATATTTAGAATATATGAATGTTATATAATATTATTAAACATGTAATTTAGTTTTTCAGTAATTCAGCATTTATTTGTTTGAAACATATAAAATATCAAATTAGTTTACGTATATTTTTTTAGTGATGTTGACTACTTTATGTCTAACTTTACTAATGAGGCATATACAGGGTGTCCGTTTTTTTACCCTAACCATTGGTAACTCAAGAACCGTGAGATACGAAGTCGATTAAATTGAGCCAAAGTTGTCAAATTAGTTGACCATTTTAATTATTTGTTTTTCCGAAAAAAGACATAGATAACTAGATAAAGCGAAAATTTAAATTTTAGTCGATTTAAAATTACTTACTTTTTGACATAGCATCAAAAACGCTGACTTGAACACTTATGACTTGCTCCTTGCGTTTGACAATTATTATTTGACATATAAATGTTAAACATGTTTATGTTTTTTGTTTCTATTGCTATGATTATTGGAATATATTATTAAATATATAAATTAGATTTTCTCAAAATTAGACGCATATACAGAAAAAATGCACATAACATTTTATGTTCCAAATATTTTTGCTAACATCTTTTATTTGAAACTTTTTTTCGTAACTGGTTCCATTTTTGAAATAAATGGAATTTATTGTTTTGTGTGTCCAGTAAACTTCCTCTTCCGGTTTTTCAATTTCATTCAAAATCAACTCAGCTCATCGTATTTTCATAAAACTTATAATTACCAAGTATTTCACACTCGGACACACTTCTATCCATCCATCCACACACACACACACACACACACACACAGAGACATCATTGAGAAAATGATCAAAACGGATTCAATGGACCTCAAAACACGAAAATCTCGTCAACGATTTTTTTCACGATTCAAATACTTCCTTATACTGTATAAGAAAGTAAAAATGATCCAAATTTCAAAAATATAGATCAACTGTCAATTAATAACTGTATAGGAGTGCAGGTGTTCAATTTAAGTATGTGACCATTGCTATCTTGAGGACTATAAAAGCTGCAAAGATGGTTAAATTAACAAATAAATACCATTTTGCAAGTCTATTACAAAAGTATTAACAAACACATTTTGACAAGTGGTTTACCAAATACGGAAAATAACTTTATTTTTTTTTTTAAATTCAAAAAATAAAAGTTTAGGTTCCAAATAATAAAATTAATAAATATATGTAAAAAGGCTTTAAGATCCAATAATAACAAGTTATATATAAAACGTTTTTATTTGAGGACGTTTCGAACGTATACTACATTCATCATTAGTTCTATAAATAAAACAAAATAAGTAACAATATTATAATAATAGAATAAATAATAATTACCAAAATATGAAGACTAAAAAGTAGCAAAAACAGAATATGCTAGAATTGCCTTCTGTAACGAGTGTTTTGTACTATTTTCGCTGGTTTGGCTTTTCTTTACATAATTTATTAAAATAGTTGTCATTTTCCATTAGAGGAAATGGTTAAGTTGGTGATAGTGATTTATGATTGATTTTGTCCTTTGTCTAGATTAATTTATAAATTGTGTATTTTGTTACCTAGATATTTTGTTTATTTACTGCAGTTATACCAATCTATGATAATAATATGTCACTAAAAATCGTTTAAGAATGAAGTTCAGTTAGCATTAATATGCGTGCAAGAATATGTTATTTTAATGCCAAAACATATAAATATATTTCCTGATATTAATAATGGTGGCTTCACAAATTTCTTTAAAAGCTATGACATAGCGATCCCTTTCTCCCGTCACATACCATAACGTTCCATAACGTAGCATCAGCGAGTAACGTATCAGCAACAACGCACCATCAATATCACATTACATGGCAGGCACACGGTGTACGACATAGGACGTCTTCACTCACACGGACACACATCCGGCAACGAAGGCACTAGAAGGCACTAGCTCTTGTAGAGTGCGGGGAGGATCGTATCGATTCTCCATTTTCATAGAACGCGGGCCCAGCCACAGCCACCGCGAACATTAGTTGAAAGAAATGGCACCGGAGCCAACCAACCAGTATCAGAACGCACGAATGCAACCGAGCTAAGAATGAGTTATGGATGTGCATGTTTATTGATGTATGCTGCATCAAGGTATTCAAATTCTTCGATGGAACAGACAGGAATTTAATTTATTGAAGATAATAACATAGGAATAATTTATGTATAATATGTTTTGGGTATAAATAACGATATTTTCTGTGTCGGTAGAAATGATAAAATGTAAAGTGAAAACTTTTAGTTATTTGATGTGTAAGAATAAAGTGGGTTTTACACATGTGAGATACGAGGGCAGGATGAAAAGTCCCTGAAAAATAAAACAGATGGCGCCACAATCGCAAATTTCATGTGACATTTGTGATGTACCATCTTTAATTAAAATTTTCAGACTGATATGTCATTCAGTTCTGTTTTGACACCCATCGAAAGCAAGCAACCTTGAAGATTTTTGAAAACATGGAAAAAGTGAATTTCGCGCCTTGATTAAACATTATTTCTTGCGTGGAAAAAACATTACGCAAACCAAAGCATCGCTTGTTAAACATTATAGGGACTCCTCACCATCGATTGGAACGATTCACAAGTGGTTTACTGATTTTCGTTGTGGTAGTACGACTTCAAAGGACGCCGAACGTTCTGGTCGCCCAATTGAGGTTACAATGCCAGAAATCGTCGATAAAATCCATGGTATGATATTGGACGATCGGCGAGTTAAAGTGCACGAGGTTGCTGAGGCTATGAGCATCTCAACCGAACGGGTACGGAACATTTTGCATAAATTTGTGGATATGAGAAAGTTATCTGCCAGATGGGTGCCGCATTTGCTCTCTGTTGACAACAAGCGCGACCGTTTGACAAGTTCAAAGGAGTGTTTGGCGATGTTCAAGCGCAATAAGAAGGACTTTTTTCTCTAGATTTGCCCCCTGCGATTTTTATCTATTTCCAAACTTCAAGAAATGGCTCGGCGGAAAGAGATTTGGCTCCAACGATGAGGTCATCGCTGAGACAAACGCCTATTTTGAAGGATTGCCAAAATCGTATTATTTGGAAGGGATCGAAAAATTTGAAAAACGTTGGACGAAGTGTATCGAGCTACAAGGAGATTATGTTGAGAAATAAAATATGTTTTGACCAAATAAATCATTTCTTGTTTCATTTTCAGGAACTTTTCACCCTGCCCTCGTATTTGGTCAAGTGGATATTCGTTCGTTTATACATTATAATTGTTTGAAGTAAAATAAGGAAATATAACTTGTCATACTACTTCGTACATTAAATGTAGTTATTAACAGTAGACTATAGTCTGTTTGGTGAGATATTACAGCGTGGTTGTATGTGACATATTTGATTTTGATTCTGATTGGCTCAAAAGGAAGACATGTTTACATAGCATAAAAACTGACAGTTCTCTTTTGTTCTCGTTTTTAAATGAAATAATCCTCTTTTCATATGTAAAACATCTGACAACCCTTATCGACTGCCATTACAATGTGCAATAAATATTTTGTCTATTTCGGTGTTCTTATAGCTCATAAGGCGTATTCCATTTGCCATTTGGATCAGATCTAAGTTACATTTACTGAACCAAATCACTTATTTATTTCGCTAGATTACTTCACTGAGTTAATTTCTAGCGCTAGAATTCAGTTTGCTTAATTCAGTTCATTTAGTCATGTGTCGAATTTATATGAACTGATTTAAGTGAACCAAGTGGCAAATAGGAGCTGTATTCCATTTGCCACTTGGTTCACTTAAATCACTTCAGAGAAATTAGACAACATGACTAAATGAACTGAATTAAGCAAACTGATGCACTTATTGGGGTGAATTACTTCAACGCAAATTAGAATCAGTAATTCTAGTACTGGAAATAAAGTCAACGAAGTAATACAGCGAACTAAATATGTGAACTGGTTCAGTAAATGTAAGTTAGATCTGATCCAAATGGCAAATGGAATACGACTAATATGTAGCTATAAACGCACTGTAAACACGTTGCTAAGGAGATCTATAAGTGCACTATTTTTGGCGCCTTTTATTATGTAAGAATGGTATGAATGCTTTTAAATCTGACAGATGAATGACATATAATCTCAAAATTGTAAATTGTCAGTGTTGAAATATGACTAATAGAATATGCTAGAATCAGACAAAATTCAAAACATTCACGAAACAGGAAAAAATATCGATTAATTGTTAAAAAATATATTTCAATTGTCTGCGTTATGAGAAATGCTCCCAACACTAATGATAAAAAACACCAACTTATATTTTTGACAAGTCGCAGTTTTTAAAAATCTAACAGAATTATAAAATTACCTCAATAGAAAAAATAGTATAAAGAACACGTTTCATGCGGCCTGTTATCGCACTCGTCCTTTGTAAAACTCGACGCAGATCGGCCCTTTTCCAAATTTGGAATTAACAGATTACCGTATGAAACTAGTTCTTTAATATACTATTGTCATATTCATATAAGTTGTCTTTTAAATGGGTGATAAACGTTAGCAAATTAAATATTTTAAATGATTTGAGATTTTTAAATTTCTACATTGTGCATGTACTATGAACTGGGAACTGGGATAGTTTCACTTTTAAAAGAATGTTTTTACAAGTTCTCACTACATTTAATAAATTGCATAATCTTTTATTTTGTACATTTTTAGTGAATGCCGAGGTAGATATCTTTTCTGGGAACATTAAATTAAAGTTAGTGTAATGACCAATTGAATAAATTGATATAAACTTGTCGCTTTATTGTTTCAAGATGGCAGATCTAAATATTGAAGGTAATTATGAAAAATAGTAATCAAAAATAAAAAAAAAATTGCGGATGTGACTTTCTAGGGAATACATTTCAACTAATTGTATTTCTTTATAATTTTACAACGAAGTATGAAAATTAAATTACTTCTTAAGAAGTAATTGATATGGCAAAATATCTAACGTATTATAAATTTCAATCAAGACTCCAACATGTATCTGAGATATCGTGCATACAAACAGCTCGGCACACAGAATCAGATTTTTTTTTTAAACTATATTTTTCAGATAGTAGTGTGATTCATAATAATCTCAATTTAACTAATTTGCAAACAATCTAAGTAAACTTTTATAATTTCTCGTCTTACCTGTTTGCCATCCCATCGGTTATACGGCATCCACTTGTCGATGGCCGGGCGCCAGTACTCGAGTGTGTATTCCTCGGCGTACTCTTGTCCGCGACCGTGGTCAAAACGACCCTGGGTCTGTACGCCAGTGATCATGTGCACGCTCCCTAGGTCGATCTGTAGATACTCACGAACACCGCGTTCGACTTGCACCTTGGGACACCACGCGCCACCTGCTTTTTCGATTCGGAGTCTGGAAAATAATTGAAAAATTGGTGGAGGTGCTCGCGATATTTTTGTGGAATTATAAAATAGTATATTGTACAACAAGTACGGAATGGGGTATTGGTAAGGTATGTGTACACATGAGTCCATGATGGTTATTATTATTATCATCTCGATGACAGTTAATTTTCAACAAAATATCTCAAATCGTCTCTAAAACAGTAATTTTCCAATAAAATTATTTAACCATCAATCAAGTTTTTGGCCAAGTTCGCTTCGCTTGCATTTTAAACAAACAAATCCTAAGCCGGCAGAATGCATGCTCCCAAAAAGCAAACCCCGAATCTTGTTTTTGGTAAAATTTTTAAAAATGTCTCTCAAATCATTTTGGATAAAATTGCGAGGCAATTTCTATTGGCTTTAATATGTAAGCTTCTTTTTTGTTCTTTTATTTTTCGACAATACATTTTCTTATTACTTGAGATAAGTAATCATTAAAACGGTTACCTGCATACTTACTATAAGTTACAGAACTATGTATAATGTAATAACCTTCGTGGACATATGTGAATACCTTACCAGAACCATGGAATGGTACTCATTTTTGGCTAATGTTGCACATTCTTAAGTGGAATAGAATATAGGCAACGAACAAAATTAATCGCAAATCATTGACACTAACTTAACTATTCTATCCAAAAATTTCCTTTAATGAAAAATGTGAACTATTTATCTACAGAAATTATGTAATGGGAACGCTAAACGGAAAAAATAGTATAAAATATTCGTTATAGAAAGCAATTCTAGCACTCGTTCTTCGTCCCCTTGCCGCTACGCGGCTCGTTTTAGAATTTCAAACTAGAATAGGTTGCCTTCTGTAACTTGTAGAGTTGTTGATTTTTTGAATATTCGAGACTTCGAATGTTCGGATTTATTGAACCTTCGAATTCGGAATTTTCGAATAATTCGAATTGTGAATCTGGATCCTAACGTAAACACGGCATGTTGATATGAATTATTTTCAGAATATACTCATTTGCAGAGTTTTGCATTAATTCATAAGTAATTATTATTATTTGCCAAATTAATTCAATTTAGACTTAAAATTTCGCTACACTGTCAAATTTTTTTTAATTAAGACGTTTTTGTATCCTTTTATTATCATTTTAAAACGTTTTACTAAAAGTCCGTAGCATTTAGACGCATAAACTTGCAGCGTTTTTGCAGGATACTTCGGCGAGTTTATTATTTAATTCGTGGCCGACTTTTCGCGAATTATGCGTGAGCATGTTTGGAGATGACAGATGGCGTTAATTTAGAGACAAAAAATTCGAGAATTCGAAGCTTTGAAAAATTCGAAAATTCGTAAATTCGAAGCTTCAAAAAATTCGAGAGTTCGAAGCTTCGAAGTTTTTCTGACGAAGTTTAAAACATTTGAATGTTTGAACGTTCAGAAATTCGAACTTCGG
The DNA here is from genome assembly GCA_911728475.2 of Pterostichus madidus. Lineage (NCBI taxonomy): Eukaryota > Metazoa > Arthropoda > Insecta > Coleoptera > Carabidae > Pterostichus > Pterostichus madidus. Next base: position 31,810,828 of record OU452306.1, read on the forward strand.
TGGAAATCAACGACCTTAGTAACTTGAATTTTAATATATTATTCTCCACAATGTTTTCAATAGTTCCGTCCAAATTTCACATCATTCTTTCGTCTTCTTTTAAAATATGTGCCACGAATGAATACATTTTGTGTTAATGTTAGCGTTTAAACTTGTCTTCGTTTTGCTATTTATTCAGAACAATTACAATCATGGAAGCATACTTCCTATAATACCAATACTGCATTCTTAGCGAAATCCAACTATAGTAATATTACACCTGGATATTCTTGCAAGAAAATATTTATAACAAATAATTTAAAACCTGCTACAATATTAAATAAAGCATAGCGGCTGCAAAAACATAACTAAAATAGAGGCGTACTGGGATCGAATCTGAAATCTCTAGGGCAAAAATCCATCGGCATGACTCGCTCGATCTTAAATGATAAATATCAAATGCCAACAAGGAAAACTTAAAATTTAGGAAATCCCTGTGGAGCCATCTATTAAATTCTTTTCTAAAGTCGAAACAAGGTTGCAAAAATTAGGTAACGGTTAACAAAAGGTGAAGGAAACCCGGTTTCTAAAATAGTTCAATGAATATTAAACAACCTGGAATTACTTGCCATTAAAAATAACATTTACTTTTTCGTTAAGATTAATTCTTTCTTGGAACAATCCATATAACGACAACATATTCTAATAAAATCCGAAATGTCAGTGTAATAAATAATGTAAGACTGTGGCAACTAATAAATATGTAAACGTGAATGAGTGATAGAGCTGGGCTGTAGCTAGCTACTTTTGTAGCTTAGCTACTAGCTTAGCTACATTTACCTTAGCTGTAGCTGTAGCTTAGCAAAATGTGAAAAAATATAGCTGTAGCTTGTAGCGAACTATTTTTTTTTATTAGCTTAAACATATTGTTAGAACAACTGAAGCTACTTTTAAAGCTACTTTTTCTAGCCCAAAGCTACTTTTTCTAGCCCAAAGCTACTTTTTTGTAGCTTAAAGCTACCATTATTCATTACGAAATACATATTTATTTTTGTTTTGTATTTGAATTGTACCTTCTTTATTGTTTTCTATAACCGTAGGATAACAAGTTATTATATAGTTTAAAATCTATTAACATATTTTATTTTTTACTTGTTATTAACCTATCCTATCTTTGTATTAAATATTAAATGAACTAAACATTGACTGTTTAGGAGTCTTCTGTTAATGTGACTGTTAAGTTATTCCCATATAAATAAAAATTATAGCATCAAAAATTAACAGTACATTTGTCCATTTGCGATTTTTGATATTTATGTACATAATAATAAATTAACAGTCATTATAATAACAAAAGACTGATCAACTGATCATACGACAATGACAAATTTAATTAATTCACAATAATTGAAAAAAGTAGCTTTAAAATTTAACAGCTAATTTAACGAAAGCTTTTAGCTGTAGCTTAGCTATATTTTACAAAATATAGCTTATAGCTGTACCTCAGCTACTTTTTTAAAGAATAGCTGTAGTTGTAGCTTTTTTTAAGTAGCTTGCCCAGCTTTGATGAGTGATAAATAATGTAGTTCAGTGTATTTGTGATGTGTCTAAATTTGGACAGTAGATTAGTCAAATATTATCGTTCGTAATAGTTCAGCTGCACATGCATAAACCGTATATTTACATTATAATTATAGTAAAGAGCTAAAACAATGACAAAACCCGATGTAAGCGTATTTTACAAAGTGACATAGCTGCCGTCCCATAGGCGGAGTTCAAAATTATTGCCAAAAATTAATACATCAGAATACAATCAAGTTAATTGGATGTAACCAAATTTAATTATACAATTGCTGAAATAATTATTAGTGGTTGGTAATAGTATGGTAGGAACGCTCGATGGAAATTGTTATCAGCATAGCATAGCTGACCAAAAGTTGAATTTGTGCAGTGCAATCAACGGGAAATGCAAAATCGAAAATATATGCGAATTATATTATAATTTTCTAATAGTGTCTAGAACATATATAAAATGTAACCTATGATAATGAATTTAGTTAGCTCATTTAAGTTGTGAATTTTTTATATTATTTACAACCAAAATTTAATCATCATTCGATCATAGCGCTTGAAAAGACACTACCTGGTGGTTTATCTGTACTTTAAAATTAGGGTTATAGTTAACTTGTCTGTTATTACTAAGAGTAATATTTTAAAAATACAAAATAAAAACACTTGGTCGTTTCAAAGAAATTTTCTTTGAAACAACCAAGTATTTTTATTTTGTATTTTTAAAGTATTATCAAACATGTTTCAATAAATGCCAACAGCTTACTCAATTAATTATATTACTTAGAGTGTTTAACTACAATTGTGTGGAATTAACTTACAAAAACAAGCGCAGGACGACATTGCCTTCTTTTCTTATCTTTTTGTTAAATTTTTAGTTTTTATAGTAAAGTGTTAAGCTACGTTTCTACGCCTTAACATAGTTTCTGTTTTAATCTTTGTTTTTGGTCTTTTGTTTCTGTTTATGTCGGAAAAAATCCAGCCATTTCCAGCTCTTAACATAAATATAACCTTAATTCATTATTCTAGTAAAGGTTTGTTCACTTAAATGAGAAAATAATTGTATAAAACTATTTGAAATACTTTAAAAATTATATAAAATTATTAATATGGAATAGTAATTACTTTTGAAATGAAGCACTAGTTTAATTAATTTATACAATTCCAAAATAATTTAAAAAAATTGAGACATTATTGTAGTGAACAAACCAGAATATTTCAAATATAGTAATTTAAATTTCAAAATTGATTTTTATATTATTAAAATATGAGAGAATTTTAAACGTCATAAACAAGTTTTAAATTTCTTTCTAATTAATGATTTTCATAACATTCTCTCTCTCTCTCTAAAAGTTGAACAGTGTTGCAATTTTGGCTTATTTATTTATTAGGTACCTAATCACAAGAAGACGTATAAATTGAACTGGATATCTAAAAAATAAATATCTTCCTAATAAATAATTAATTTTGCTAAAAACTATTAGCTAGTTTAATAGGAGGTGGATATCTGGGCCCTAAATATTATTATATTTTACATTCATTAAAAAAAAGGATTGTTCCACAATGGTTGTCTTGGAAACAACATCATAAATGATTTCTTGGGGTAAAAAACCATGGCGCACTACATGTTGCTAAAAGATACTTTCCACGCTCACTTTGAATGTCGATATCTTGACTTTTCAACACGATCGTAGAAAAAATATATGAACTACCGCACTGTGATTCGGTGAGTCCAGATCCTGTTGTGCAGAGTAGTATAAATGCTTTTTTTATTGACTTCTGTTTGTGTAAAAAACTGTTACGCTCATGGTATAATTAATTTGTAACCATTTAGGTTTGTTGTGTTAAAATTAGTATCGGCATGTTGTGAACATTGTTTGTATACCACCAGCCTTGGATACATTTCCCAGTGACCCCTATCTGGAAAATGTAAACTCTCCGGCTATGAGCATCATCGATCCTCGCTTGTCAATGCTCGCATTACTGAGGTATTTGTATGCATTTACTGCAGCAGTAAATACTTACATTGTCCGCGCCGTGCCCTGAAAAACCAACCGGTTTCTGTGCGTGCGAATATCCATTTCCATCAATGATGAAGCCTACGTTTAAATGAATCATTTGTACTGTAATACGTTAGTGCCGTTCCTCGTCCCCGCCTACATGCATAGCACTCTGATTGTCAACTGTTTTATGCAAATATCACCGCGCACTATGACACTATATATACATACCGAGTAATATAAACTATATTACTATTTCAAATATGGGAGCTAACATACTCATTTTAATAATTGCAGTGATGTACTGTTATTACTCTTATTTGCACTCTACTACCATTAATTTATTATCTTTCAACGCGTAATTCTGTCTATTGTATTCATGATCATTTTGTCAAATATTTGTCACTATGTTTCCAAACGCACCTCCACCAAAACTCTATTTATACAACGGTATTTGACTTCAAACGCATGAATGACCTTAATTTTATTTTCATATAAATAATAGTTATTGTATATCTAGGAGTTAGGTCGCGAAATTATTGGAATATTAAGTTATGATCTTGTCGGCCGAGGCACAGTAATTTTTATAACAAGTGCCGAAAAAGACTCGTTACGTGAAAGTACAGAGTTATAAAATTTTACAGGCAGATTCATAAAGCGGATTAGTACTAACACCATTTTTTATTTCATTTTTAGTTCTCTTTTCAATGTACGAAACAAGTTTATTTTAACTTGAGTTAAAAAGAGAGTTAATTAGCATAAAATTTAGTTCATTTCTTTAATCTGTTTTAATTTGAAACAGAGTTATAGATAATATTAAAATCGGTGTTAGCACAAATCAGTTTTATGAATCTGCCTGTTAAAGATTTTACATATAATGTTGCTATGAATTGTTTGTTGATTGCTTTATTATTCTACGTTATTTACAAATATTTCACTAATTCCAAGAGAATTTCTTCAAAATCGTCTAGATTTGAATACTACAATCATTGATTCTACTTTATCATGTACACCTCCAGAGATAATTGAAGCCGCAGGTCAAGCTACATTAGATCTATTCTTGGCAGTGACAATCAACCTGCTGCTGGTACTTGTGAAATCTTCGAAATTGTTGTCAATAATAGTACTATTGATAATATGAACAGGTACAAAAGAAATCAATGTTCCTTTAGACAGTACAAAAGTTTCCACTTCACAATAAGTCACTATAAGCAACTGTAACAACTGTGTTATTAATATACACAAACAACCAGTATGAATTATATTTACTCTTTAATTAAAATCATTTATTGATTATATTATTCTGTCTATAATCTTTGTAATAGTTAAATCAGAAATTGAGGTTAGTTGGCTAGTATAGCTAAAAATTTAAATAACTATCACTTAAATTTAAATTTGGTAGCTGCGCAAATGAAACGCACTATTTTTCATTTACAGAAAAGTACTTGTTATGAATTTTCCTCTTTTCCACACGTAACCAAGGCAATAATAGTTATATTCTAGCTGTATTCCATTTGCCATTTGGTTCATTTAAATCAGTTCAGATAAATTAGACAATATGACAAAATGAACTGTATTCTGATGCAATTATTGGGGTGAATTACTTCCAAGTAAATTAGAATCTGTAATTCTAGTATTGAAAATAAAGTCAATGAAGTAATCCAGCGGATTAATAAGTGATCGGGATCAGTAGATGTAAGTTAGATCTGATCCAAATGGCAAATGGAATACGCCTATTAACATCGAAATCACACAGTTGTAGGAAAAAATAAACAAAATGTATTCAAATGGCAACGCTGGACAGAATAAATAGTGAATAAACAGAAATTATGAACATTTATTCAAACTTGATTGAATGAATATTCATTCGCCCATTAGGTACCTAAATTTAGATATACCTTTATTATACGATAAAAAAAGTACGGTAAGGTTAATTATCGTTTCACACGAGCTACATTTTGCCGTACGGTAATTTTACCGCACGGTCGCTGTGTGACGTCTGCCAATGAATCAATGCATTTAAGCTTATCGTACGACAAAAAGTAAATATCGCCCGTGTGAAATAACTCTTAGAAATATATCACTTTATTATTGGGGAAAGAGTTCTCTGGGGTGAAATGAATATAATATTCTAATGAATATTTAATATTGCATAGATTTGATGACATAGTAAAAGTTGTGGGTGATTGTTTGCATAAACGAATTTGAAAGTTAGCACATGGTGAAAATACGAATTTTAGGCAATTATTAAATTTCTCTTGACAAAACAAGTTAATAGTCCTTGGCCGTTGCCGCTGAAATAGTTCGCAATCTTGCAGCTTTGTCTTGTGCCGAAACTTCCTAACTGAATTTACATGGCAACATGAAATGGAACAAACAGAATTTTTTCTCTTTGCGTCTCTTTCCGTTTCCTGTTCGCGAACTTCTGCCGCCGCCAACGTTTATTCCGCGACGAAGACGCGACTTTGCATCACTACCATTGTTACTCACAGCTATCATAAATTTTCTTCTTATTAATTCCGGATTTAATTGTATGAATAATCTCGGCCGATGTAACGAATTGAATACCATTAGGGTTAATCTCCTCATCGCGTTTTAATTGAATTTGTTTGCTGTTTTAATCCCATGAAATATTTATCCCTAATATTATAATCAATACATTTATTTTATTTGTTTTTCTATGCGAAGTATTACATAATTTCTGCATAGATCCGAATACTGTTATTTGCTTGGAACCTTGGAATTAATTAAATAGCTTGTAAAAACGAGGTGTGGCTATTAAATAACGAGACTGACGCTGCTACAGGCGAAGTACGCATGCGCCAAACACCAGCGACCGTCAGCTTTTTAGCGTGAAGCTTTCTCTTTCAAATGCAGTACCTCTCGCTTGTGGAAACAAATCCGTATAGCCGTAGCATTCGTTCTAAAAAATGTTAGTGCAACATTAGAGCACCGTTGTGAAATTTCACATGAAACTTGGCAAAACTGGTACTGAAACTTAAAATTTATTGAAAAAAGTACCCGAATTGTGGAAGGACAAGTCATGGTTTCCCCATCAAAACAATGCGCTGGCTCATTCCGCAATGTCTGTCAAGAGATTTCTAGCCAAGTACAGCATCCCAGTGTTGGACCATCCGCCTTATTCACCAGATCTTGCATCGTGCGACTTCTATCTGTTTCCTAAGGTGAAATTTGCCTTAATAGCAACAAGATTTGAGCTTTGAAAGAGAAATCGGCACGCGTTCTGAAGGAGCTGACAGAAGAAGATTACCAGCACTGTTTTGAACAATGGAAGATTTGCATGGAGCATTGTAGGGATAGAGGAGGGGTGTATATTGAAAGTGATAATAAATAAATATATATGGAATCAAAATAAAATGTTAAAACAGCATCAGGCTCGTTATTTAATAGCCAAACCTCGTATATCATGGATATTATTCAAATAAGAAATCATATTTATCTAGATATATATACCACAAAACAAATAATACTGTATAAGAAATAATTTAGTGACACATGGGCAGTTGATAATTGTTAGAAATAATTTTTGAAAAAGCTATGAGCGTTCGTTGGGATTTGAACCCAGAACCTTTCACTCGCATGGTGACTGCTCTAACCAATTGAGCTACAAACACTCGACGTATACTTATGCTTTTTCGTGCAATTTGTAGTTGAAGAATTTTTGTGACATGGGTTGCGTCAATTCGTTACAAATTACAACCTAGATTGCAGTGGGTAATCCCAAGAGTTGTTCGAAAAATATATTGAATTTTGAGGAAAATTACGGTTTTTAAACAAAAAATTTTCGAACAAATGTAATTTTGTTTAATTTAAACTTTCAAAACTTTTCCGTAAAGGACGAAGAAGACATAAGTATACATTTTCAAATGCCGTTTGGTGTTTTTTTTTGTTTAAAGTGAAACAACGAGGAGGTATCGTGGGTACCGCAGAGCGCTTTTTGATTTTTTGGATAATTTTTGGGCACGCGCGTAGGGCCTAATATCAAAAGAAATTATGGAGAATTTTTTTTTTATATTCCTTAAAGTATATATTAATGTCTATAAAAATGATTATTTAATAAATGATTTTGATTTAAATATAAAAAATAATTTGAAACCTCTCTTTTAACCCCAAAAAACGAATACTGACCGTTTTTTGTAACGAACTCTGTTAATTTAAGGACTTTTAAAATGTTTAAATAGTGGAATAGTAAATAGCAATTACAATTTTCAGGTTTTTAATCAGTGTCGTCACTGTTGAATTAAAAATTTAACTCTCGTTAAAAATTAACAGTCAGATACAGCGTATGCTCATTTATCCTTTAGTTTAGCTAATCGCGTTAGATTCTATCTTTGTTCAACTTCTGGGAAATACAACCATAGCTAGTTGTGTATTGTAATCATTAACCAAATTATGATGTTTTAACTAAGTAGATGTAGTAGTAATATTAACTGGAAATGTACAACGAATGAATGCATAAATATTGATTACCATGATTATACAATTCAGCTAGCACCTCTAGTGGTCATCCATTTACCTAAACCTTGTCTTAATTTTATTTACAAAATATGGTATTATGCTATTACTTTGCCTGAATATATTTGCCAAATTGAGAGAAATATGATACATAGATGTAAAGATAATTCCCCGAAAAACAGGGAACATCCGTTCTGCTCATTTACAGAGGAAACAATGATACCGAAGTCTAAGCTCTAAAAGAAACTCAACACAAAGCACAAAGAGATAGAACTATACAAACCATTTGTCTGAGAATATTAAACAATTAAATAACAAATCTTTTAGGATTAAAATCAAAGCATAGGTACTTGCTGAAATTTTGTTTCTACAGAATATCCCTTCAAATTTTATTTATCTTTCTAGTACTTCCCATTGCACTGGTATTGCTATGATATGAAGTATGTTAACATCTCCATAAAGACCTGGGTATTATACAGGATGTTAAAAAAGGGTAATTTTTTAATGGTATATACATTTTTGTTGATGACACTCACACACTCGCAATGAGGACGCCGTGAGGGAGAAACAATGAAACAACCACTATTTCTTTTCGAGCCTTTGGAACTCGTTATTTTGTTTGTTTATTTGAAATACAGAAATATACACTATACAGTAATGATGTAGTGATACTCTTTTGATAAATGTGACTAGCGTGATACCAGTTATCTCCCGTCCCAAAAATTGTTACCGTTTATATTCATCCCTAGGCCTCACCCCTTTACCGGGCAAGCACCCTTCTGGTTCGCTACCCCCTCCCTAGTATACATTTTAAAAATAAACCAGGGATACCCAAACTTGTACATCTCGAACAATTTTAATATCCTGATTCCCAACCAAAAATATTTTTTTCTAAATTCGCAAAATAATTAAGGACAGGGTTCTTCAAGCCACTGGCAAAGTGAAGTAAAGAATGACTTACTTCCCAACTTTTTGTTGATTGGAAACGCACAGATTACTAACTGAATGTGAATAATAACAATTTTTATCTATAACCGTGTGATAAATGACGTTTTCATTTTGAGTGAAGTAAGTACTTTATTAACGCATTAGTGCGTTTTTGAAAATATTACCACACTAGTGCTTTAATAAAGTACTTATCGCACTCAAAATGATAGTTACCATGGTTTCACTTTTTTTAAAATGTCAAACAATTAGTTTTGTTTTAATTTTACACAATTTTTTTTGTGGTCGTCGATAAAATTATGTACGTGTCATTAAATACTTCTTATGCAAATTTCACACGCGTATCTTTATTATACTTTTTTCTATTTCGGTGTTCTTATAGCTCTATAAACGCACTGTAAACATGTTGCTAAGGAGATCTTAAGCGCACTGTTTTTGGCGCTTTTTATTTTGTAGGAGTGGTACGAATGCTCTAAAATCTGTCGGATGAATGATACATAACCTCAAAATTGTAAATTGTCGGTGTATTATTAACAGTATATGCTAGAATCAGAAGAAATCAAAACATTCACAATACAGAAAAAAATATTGATTAATTGTCAAAAAATATGATATTTAAATTATGTGTGTTATGAGAAATGCTACCAACACGAATAATTAAAAACACTAACTTATATTTTTGACAAGTCTCAGTTTTTAAAAATCTATAAAAAATTATTCGACCTTTGTAAACCTCGCCGCAGGCCGGCTCGTTTTCCAAATTTGGACGCGTGCGTTAACAGACTGCCTCATGAAACTAGTTTTTTAATATACTATTATCCCACTTACATTGTAAATAACTATTATATTGGCAGCTTCAAACGAAAGCAAAAAATGAATAAAAGTACAAAACAAAAAACACAATAAATGAGAGTAATCATGGCAAATAAGGGTTGTTATTAACTTGTCGTTCGGTAACATATAATGATTGAGCTACAGAGGGGTTAATTTATATTATTTGTTTTAAATTAAATTTCGGAAAGAAATATTTTCCATTTTCTGTTTTTCGTATTTTATCGTTCTGAATTTATTGAGAGAACGAATGAAATAAATGAACTGTAGAATGAACTAGCATTCCCATAAATTTTAATTATGATAGTCGTAAAAATTTATGGAATCTAAAACAGAGTCCCAATTTTCCGAGCGTATAGACAGAGATAGTTCCATGATCACGAAAACAATTCCATTTGAGCAAAATTCCGCACCTGAGCAATTTCCTCCTGCAGTTGATATCATTCGCCGGCGTAGTGGAGTGAGGTAACCGATGTTGTAACCGTTACCGTTCCGGTTGATTGTTGTTATTACCGGACACGTGCACTGGTCCGCAACGCGCGCTGGGACCAACGTCGCCGCCATTTTGTGATCGGATGATGAAATGTAAACAGTTGCTGCCTGACGCCGTGTTCCAGAATAATTGGCATGTGCATATTTATTATCAACATAACTGCGACACGATGAAAATTAAACTTGAACGTTTCATATTTTATATTATAAACGAGCAGGTCATGACTGGTGCTGCTGCCAAACAGACGAACGTTTGTTGTTAAATAATTAGTTTCTAGTTAATTATTTGATGACTAATTATTTTCAACGATTTCATGTCTTCCTAATTATGTTGCTATTTGAAAAAGTTAACTACTAATTATCATTTTCTGATGAATTATCAAACGTTCATTTACTATTTTAACACGAGAAATAACAAGTTGCTTTTTCTTTTTATAATTACAAAATGCTGTAAATCATTTGCTTTTACTTTCTTATACACAGTATAAGGTAGTATTGGAATCGTGAAAAAAATCGTTGACGAGACTTTCGCGGAAATACGTGTTTTGAGGACCACTGAATCCGTTTTGATCATTTTCCCAATGATGTCTGTGTGTGTGTGTGTGTGTGTGTGTGTGTGTGTGTGGATGGATGGATGTGTGTCCGAGTGTGCAATATCTCATGAACGAGATAAGATTTGCTAACGAAACTTGGTAATTATAGGTTTCATGAAAGTACGAAGAGCTGAGTTGATTTTGAATGAAATTGAAACCGGAAGAGGAAGTTTACTGGACACGCAAAACAATAAATTCTATTTATTTCAAAAATTAAATCAGTTACGAAAAAAAGTTTCAAATAAAAGTTGTTTTATATTTAAAATATATTTCAATAATCATAGTAGCAATAGAAACAAAAAACATAAATTTTAGTTTTCGCTTTATCTAGTTATCTATGTCTTTTTTCGGAAAAACAAAAAACATCATTAAAATGGTCAACTAATTTGGCAACTTTGCCTAATTTAATCGACTTCGTATCTCACGGTTCTTGAGATACCAAGGGTTAGGCTCGAAAAACGGACATTCTGTATATGCCTCATCAGTAAAGTTAGACATAAAGTAGTCAACATTACAAAAAAATTATATGTAAACAAATTTGATATTTTATATGTTTCAAACATGCTGAATTACTGAAAAACCGAATTACATGTTTAATAATATTATATACCAGATTTTTTAATTACATTTTTGTACTCGCATCATTCAAAATAAGGAAACCGATGGAAAGATTGATTTTGCGCACTAGTGCGCAAAGTAATTGAAAAAACACTTATTTTTATTGTTCTAAATTTTGACTATTAAAACGCCAATTGTACATATATACACAAATTTTCAAGAATTTATAAAAAAATAGACACATTAGCTTATAACGCCATCAATCAGACATATTTTAAAAAGTTTTACGAGAAAAAAATAAACAACAAAATATTTCTAGAAATAGTTTGCAAGAGCAATGTTGTTATACTTTGACAGCTGATGCGTTTTTGTAGGTAAGCGTTGACGTTTGATGTTTGAGGTTAGGTATTGTGATACCAACTGTACTAACAGTAAATAATGTCAAAATATTGAATAATGTAAAAATATTAGTAAATAAGTAATGATTTATTTTTAAAAATAAGATTTATTTGTGCAAATGTGTTGAAAAATCTGTTAAAACTTCAATTCAAATAATAATACAAATTGTTTTCATTTATTGTATTATTTTCTTTCATCGTAACGCCATCTGTTGTCAATCAGTGGAACTTCATCTGATATGTTAGAAGTGTACGTTATACTATCATACGAGGTGTATGTTATGTTCAACTTTCGGTAGTAGTTTATGATGTTGTTATGGTTACTTTCATAAGTGGTCGTCTGAAAATAGCTCTTTTATTGACTTCTACTCTATATAGAATAGTTTAGCCAGTCTATGTTGTCATCTTTATAAATACAAATACAACACAAACATTCATACTCTGGGCGGGATTCGCTCCCGCGACTTACGCCGTGCAATGCCAAGCAACTGCTATGCTAGCCGTTCAACTGCCGTGGCCGGTAATTGCTTGGTTAAATTTACAAAAAAAAATACGAGGACTAAAACTTATTTGTACCAACCCAGCATAGAGTTTCGAAAGTTCAACTTAAAATTAAATTAAACTTAACTCAAAATAACTTTCTTTCTGCTTTCTTTTTAAATCAAAAGTAAATATAAAGTTTTGAATTTGTTGAAGCGTTGAAGGTGAGTGCAATGGTCTCTGGATTGAAGTTGCAAAGAAAGCGAATATCGGTGAAAATATTTGAAATCACAAACTGGCCAAAGTATGACATTGTTATATAATATGTTAATGTTAATTGTTTTTCAAACAACCACTTATAACGCGGATTCCATTTGCCATTTGGATCAGATCTAACTTTCATTTGCTGAACCAGATCACTTATTTATTTCGCTGACTATTTCCAGTGCTAGAAATACTGATTCTCATTTCCTTTGAAGTTATTCACTAGCATATTTGCATCAGTTTGCTTAATTCAGTTCATTTAGTCATGTGTCTAATTTTTCTGAACTGATTTAAGTGAACGAAGTGGTAAATGGAATACAGCTATTAAAGTAATCATAAATTAATACAGAAAGTTGAAAATAATACACACTGATACAACGCACACTTCTAACATATCAGGTGAAGTTCCATTAATTGACGCAGATGACGTTACGATGAAAGAAAATAATAAAATAAATAAAAATAATTTGTATTGTTATTTATATCGAAGTTTTCGCAGCTTTTGCAATATATATATATATATATATATATATATATATATATATATATATATATATATATATATATATATATATAATTACTTATTTACTAATATTTTTGTATTATTTAATATTTTAACATTACGGTTAGTACAGTTGGTATCACTACACCTAACTTCAAACGTCAAATATCAACGCTTACCCTCTCAGACCAACCATAAGTAGACGGAGAACAACGGCGTTTGTTGTGAAGTAGAAAGGGTTAGAATAACTTGGTGATGAGACGGGTGCGCGGCAAAGAGCTAGTACCCCTTGGTGTTATGCGGGTTGCATTTTTGTTGATGACAGTTATCAGACGCGAGCATTTTATTTATTTAAATACAAAAGTGCGTATACAAAACACTTAATATGTCAAAAACTAACCTTTACTTTGATGTATGAAAAGTAAGTAATTGAATATAAAAATAACTACACAAATGTTTGCAACTCGCATAACATCAAAGGGTACTCGCTCCTTGCCGCGCACCCGCCTCACCCACAAGTTACTCCAACTCTCTCTACTTCACAACACTGCATTGATTTGAATACGGCAGAATTTGTCTACTGATAGTTGGTCTGAGCTTACCCTTAAGAACGCTTTAGCTGTCAAAGTGTTGCTCTTTTAAACGTTTTTAGAAATATTTTGTGGTCGTTTGAAAAATAGTGTACATAACTAGCACGAAAGTGTGATAACTGTGCTTGTGTACTTAAATCATCAAATTAGTACTTACACGTTATCATACACTTTCGGCGCATGTTATGTAATATACTATTATTACTTAAATTGTTATATTTTTATTTTCTATCTTTCTTGCTCCCAGCGGAGCTACGAGTAGTATAATAAATAAGAAAAAATAGAAAACAAAATTCCATCACTTGTCTCGTAATTCCACAGAGGTTTTACAGCCCGTTTGCATCAACTTCTCAGGTCATCAACAAACGGCTGGTCAGTTCAGCTTTAACCATAGACGCGTTTCGTCCTTCCAGACTCATCAGTATGGTGCGATAATTTATCCAACTAGATCAACTAGGAAATAGTGGATTGTGATACCGACTTAGCTGAACTGACTGATGTTAACCTATCTACAACGGTAACATGACATGAGAGCTAGGTTAACATCAGTCAGTTCAACTAAGTCGTTATCACAATCCACTATTTCCTAGTTGATCTAGTTGGATAAATGATTGCACCATACTGATGAGTCCGGAAGGACGAAACGCGTCTATGGTTAAAGCTGAACTGACCAGCCGTTTGTTGATGACCTGAGAAGTTGATGCAAACGGGCTGTAAAACCTCTGTGGAATTACGAGACAAGTGATGGAAAATTTTTTTCTATTTTTTCTTATTTATTAAGACTCAATTCCACATCGCAATAGATATTTTGTCTTTTGTTTTACGAGTAGTATACTTGTTTACATCCAGGGCTACTAGTCACCCTGATTTATGCGAGATTGTTTCGCTGTGGATTTAATTGTCCCGCGTTCCACTGAACTATGAAAATATCCCATTGTCTTGAAAAAGTCCAAAATAGTAGTGACGTTAGGCGTTTATGTTGTTTTAGTTGTGTAGTGTTGTATATATTATTTAACAACTTCAAAAGTAAGATCTCTTTAACTTTATTTTTTAGTTATATGAGTATATTATTCTGGCTTCATATGTTATGTTTGACTTTTTAATTCAATGATAACAGTTGTTTAGGAACAGTATAAATAAATTCTAATATACACCTTATGTTCAAAATTCCACTCATAAAAGCTTGACCTTTTCTTTCTTCTTGTTTCTTTTTGGATATTTCCAATAATATACAGTCGAACCTCTATAACTCGAATATCAAGGGACCGCAAAATTATTTCCAGTTATAGAAATTTTGAGTTAAAGAAAAAAGAAACTTACCTATTGTATACATATTTTATTGCGTAAGAAAAAATACATGTTTTGAAGACATTTTAAAATGTGTCGGTGACATTTCACCAATACTGTATACTCTGCACTAGGGAATATATACTCTGTACTAGAAAAAAATCATTATGAAAGTAGATTGCATACGACGTGCTTGGTGAAACAAAACTCGAAGAATCTTGGCGACTGTACACGAAGATGACGAGCTAATATTATGTTAAAAGAGTCTATTTTGACCGTGAAAATTCGACTTATAGAGAATTCTGTGTTACTGGGACGCGTTATTGGCTTTGAATTACAATGATTGTCAAGTTATGGAAATTCGAATTAAAGAGATAAAAATACATGGCAATTATACAAAATGAACAGGGGACAACAGTAAATTTCGTCTTTGTAAGAGTTCGAGTTACGGGAGATTCGACTATATTAAAATTATTACACATGCGTACAGTTGTTTTTAAACTGTGATAATTCTTATATACTAACATCATTATCGGTACAAAAATAAATGTATTTGTAATAATTAATTTCACTTAATTCAGCCCGAAAACATATTAATCTCAAACATTATTTTTTTAAATTGCTTGTCTCGTTTATTACTTTTTTAAATCCGAAATCCTTGTATCCCTTCATTAAAAAAAATTGTTTCTATATTTATTTGTTACTCTGCACAAAAGAAACTTAATAAATAAATATATCATCACGCGTTTTATCCATTACTGGGTGTGGCACTCTGCCGAAGCAGATCTCGGTAAGTGATATATATATATATGCACGTGAAGTGCGGTTACCAGCCGTTATACCACGGCCCCCAAAGATGTTAGTCAGCGAAATAAGAATGTATGATTTCTTGCGTGGACTGCCAGCTTTATCTAGATTTTATTTACTAGACTAATGCTGGGTTGCATGAAAGTTTTATCGGTTCATTAGCAACTAAAGCTACATTCACAAATAGAAATTAGTTTTAGTTTTATGCTTTATGTTTTAGTGTGTTTTTAGGTGCCATTCACAAATAGTTTTTCTTTTGTCGATTTTAGTTAGTAGTGACATCTATCATAAATTTTAGATGATCGGTAATACAGTAAATGCAACTGTCAAATATGCTAAGTTACACATGTTGTTATATGTTGTTTGTTTACTTTCGTATTTTTTGGAAGAGCAAGATAAGTATTATCATAATAAGAAAGTAGGTATTAAAATCTTGTTTTTATTTTAATTCATTTTGACACTGGAATAAAAACAAACTTAGGTTATCGTCAGTGCGAAGGATGACAGAAAGAAACAAGTATATATCACTACATCATTCTACGCTTCGTCCTATTGGTCTATTTCTAATTATAAAACGTAAAACTAAAACATAAGTTTGGAGTTTACAAACTTTTGTGTTAAAACCAAAACTAAATACTGATTTGTGAATGGCTGCATAAGATAACATGTCTACAAGGTTATTAAAACAAAAATGGAAAACATAAAACAAAAACTAATTTCGATTTGTGAATGTAGCTTAAAAGTTCAATAAATTTCAGAAAATCGCTATTGATACTGTTGCTAGGTAAACAATTCTTTAACTAAAGAGCTCTTTATGTTTTCTTGCTACCCAGCATTAGATTGTCTGTTTTTTACCCAATTTTTTTTCTATTAGTACTAATATGATCATTGATTTTATCTATTGTAATTGAAAGTATTTGCGCATCCACCAGAATTCGCTTGAATTTAATATTATCTATAAAATATTTGCTATTGCGGTTGCTGCGTAAATGGCTACTTGGCTATTTTATACACTCTTCAGTTGTTTTGAAAACTTTCCAGGTAACCTGTTATTTTAAAGTGTATTTATTGTTTTTGTTAAAGCACTGTTTCTACTAAAACTCTAAGCCGATTGTCATAACAACATATTCACGCGGTTATTTTCAGCGTGCACAGAAAATACCGACATTGAAATATGTTTCTGGGAAGAGTTATTTGTTTTCAATATAGTTAGATAATTTACATATTTATAAATAATGAAATAGTATATTTTCCGTAACTTCGTTTACATATGCGGACACAATATGTCTTACTTTAAATTTTGAAAGAAACACTCGGTTTGTGTTTATTTATTTATTTAACAATTTTATTTGCGTGTTGTAAAATGTCCTATAGATTTCTATTATGAAGCTTTTTAATGTGGACCTAGATAGTTCAGCAAAAATGCGTCGATTTACGGATTTAAGAACCCCAGTTTGATTCCTGCAGTTGACTTTACTCAACTCCACATTAAAATTACTCAAGTAGTTCCTCCCCATTAATATTTTCGGGAGTCGTGATCTGATAGATGACTGGTAATTGCACTTAATATGCAATAATTATTAGTATTACTAGGCTAGAAACTATACTTTTGCGAGTGCGAGCATATTTTGACAGGCCGAGCAGAAGGCGATTACTCGCAAAATAGTGTTATACAAGATTTTTCGCGCCGATTTAAATGAAATTATTGATTTAAAATTGGTAAAAATCTCTAACCTCCAAGCACTCAACGCATTAAATTAACAGTCATAATTTGGACTCACCCAGCTATATTTTCTTCACGGCGTATTACACTATAAATATTATTTATTTAAAATACTTCAATTATCTGTATACATATTTTCTATAGATTGTACACAGCAACTGAAAATTGAATTATAATTACTTACAATTAACTTGTTGTTTCGTAATTTCATTAGAGTGTTTAACTGCAATTGTGTGAAATTCACTTTCAAAAACAAGAGCAAGACAACGCTCTCTCTCTTTCTTATCTTTTTGTTTCATTTTCAGTTACTGCATTGTGTGGACTTTTCTTTCTTATATAAGTGCAGGCTATCGCTTTCATCTTTTCTAATCTTGTAGATTCGTTGTTAGTTTCATTATTAGATTCGTTGTTAGGAGTAAACGTGAGTAATTTGAAATGTTTTATGCATATGTTATGTACGTTGCAGAAAGAAAATGAATGATAAGTGAATAGGAATGATGTAATTGAAAATTTGTTGTGTGTTAAATGATTTCGAGTGTAATAAATGAATGAGTTTATATGGAGTGATCTATGAATTTGGTTGAAGTGAAGGTGGTTTGTTTCGATGAAAATGTTTGACGAGGGCAGATTGTTTGATGAGTGTGGTGAGTGAATGTTTTATGAGTGATTTTTGGGTTCGTGCTACCCCATTTGTTGGGATATAGCGTGAAGATATGTATGTATGTACAATTAACTCTAAAATTGGAAAAATTTGTAACATCCAAGCAATCACTAAAAATCATTGCCAGTGATGCAAATGCTCACATTACAAAACTCCCTAGTTTTTACCGGACAGTGCTCGGTAAACACATAGTTTCCGAACGATTTTAAGATTTGTAACACTGTTAATGTCGTACGGAGACGCAAAAAATATATAACTTATCAATATCTGTTACGGCAGAGTGCCTCACCCAGTAATGGGTAATAATTCGATGATATATTTATTTTGTATTCAGTATTTTGTACCAAAATTTCTAAAAGAGGGAAACAATAAAATTTGTTACGATCTGTTCCTCTCACAAGTTTTGTTAACTAATCGTAATTAAGAACAGATATCTCATATATAACCGACACTGTAATCTCTCACTGAATAAACTACATCTATTTAGTAAACCTGTTCGTAACTGTTGTTTATACGACATCTACAAAAAGCAATCTTTGTAGAATAGAAGTAAATGTAAAATTCCAATATGAAATTTTTCAACACTTCTCAGGATGACGACTTGCAACTATATTTGTTAAGAGTAGATCTCTTAAGTCTACTCTTAAGGTAGTACTAGTGTGACGGTGGCGGATCGGTTGTCGAGTGGCGAAACTGACGCTTAAAAAATTATAAAAATTGAATAAAATAAGTGTTTTATACCTATTATGATTTGAATATCATGAATTGTTAACAGGTTGTTGGTCTAGTGAATTTTCAAATACCATACCACCGTGTGGTGTTGCCATTATAAATTGGCATGCTTAATTTTTCGTTAAAAACAAGGCTTTGCATGGCTATATATCCATTACTAAACGATAAAAAACTTTCTCCTTCTGATACAATATACATGGATAGTTCCAGAACATCATACTAGTTTTTCAAATGAAACTGCAAAATTTTAGAGGTACACAAACCAAATATGTGCGATTCTGAGTGATGATCGGCATAAGCCTCGTGTATAAGAACTCAACTTTACAAGCGAATATATTTGTTCACAGACGATGAATGTGTTTCATATTTTAACAGGATGCGTATGACTATCCAATGTTTACGTGCGCCAAATTTCATTCAGATCTGCAAAAAAAATTTTCTCCGCTAGTACTACCTTAATGTGACAATAAGTTAAAACAATTTGAAGATTGTAAGTAGATGTGATGGTATTGCAGATGAATAAAAGTTTGAAAGTAGTAAAAATGATAATTTAATTTGATTTAAGATTAATAATAATTATGATCGTTGTCTGGGACTTAGCAGCAGAATTCGTTATACAGGATTGTGAGACAATGATGAGTATTAATTTTTAAACGAGAAAGTAATCCAATAAGTTCCTTTTTTGTTCTGTAGCTAATTACAAAATAGAACGAGCAAATTTTGCGACCGAGAGTTTTACAACTTCATAAAATTTTTATTCTTATCAATTATACATAATTTCATTTTAATTATTACTGCAAGTCAATCAAACTCAAATATGAAAATGAAAAACCTTTGGGTATTTAACAGTCATTTTGTGGGCGTGCCGAAAAAAGTTTATCCCATTCAAAAAGTTTTTGTCGTTTGGAATAAACTCTTTTTATCAGTGTTTGTAAATGCTAAAAATGTTGTGTATGAAGAGAGAACATTTGCGCTTATCTGGTTTATCCTGGAAGTTTGCTACACAGTGGCGACTCGTGAGCGGTGGGAGAGATTTAGACCTGTTTCACACGAGCGGATTTGTGTTTGCGATTTTTTGAATAAATATCGCACTCGCTGTTAATATGAATGTCCGGATGAGTGCATTGTTTATTTATTTGGGGTTTAGTAATTGAAAAATCAAGTTTTGATTGAATTTCAGAAGGACAAAGTTTTTTATCGTTTAGTAGTAGCCATGCAAAGCCTTGTTTTAACGAAAAATTTAGAATCCCAATGGTATGGTATTTGAAAATTCACTAGACCATAAACCTATTAACAATTCATGATATTTAAATCAAAATAGGTATAAAACACTTATTTTATTAAATTTTTATATTTTTTGAGCGTCAGTTTCGCCACTCGACAACCGATGGCGCCACCGTCACACTAGAACTACCTTAAGTAGTAAATCTTGCTTTCTAGATTATACAGATTTGAAAATACCTAAATATACTTGTTTGAAAATAACTATGTATGTATTTTGCTACATAAGAGCATGTATAAATTCTGCAGGGAATAATAACTAGGGAATAATAGTCATTACCAATCAGAAAATGATTATACCTGAATTAATTTTTCTGTGCAAATAAAATAGCTTAGAGATTGGTAGGTAACTGAAAAATCAAATAAACAAAAATAAATACACAAAAATTTTGATATTTCAAACTGACATTTTTCTATCACTTTAGTTACATAACAAAATATTGCAATATTTTATTTAGTTTATAAAACAGAATTATAAAAATCTTATATGGAATACATTAGTCGTATAATCGTATAGTATACAACTCGTTAAAATGGATGCTGTTATTCCCAACGATGAAGTTTACAACACGAGCGAGCAAAGCGAGCGAAGGTTGTAATTACCGGAGTAATAGTTTGTGATTATTATGAAACGAAATTATAAAAAAATCTTGTATGGAATACATTAGTCATAGATAAAGTATAATATGCAAATCGCTATAATGACTATTATTCCCTCTGATAATTACAACACGAGCAAAAAAAGCAACTTCATCGTTGGCAATAATAGCGTCCATTATAGCGTCGTTATATAATATAGGTACTATTATAGTTTTTATTATTATTATTTTTTTTTTGGCTTCTTGGCGGATTAACTACCAAGATCTTATGCAGCCATCACGCCTTGATCCGCGTTTTTAGGTCTTATTTCGTCAACAGCAACGCGTGTTTTTCTAGACGGGTCACCAATCCAAATGCTCCCCCTCGCGTTTTGTTGCTTTACTCGCATTTTCGCTTGAATCAGTACCAATGAGCTGTGCTTAGCGATGTTACGATATCAATGATACGATACCAGAATCGATAATTTCTTTCAATACTAGTTGTTTTAGTATCGATTCTAAAATTTCGATACTTTATTAATATGAGTACATTTAGTCCAGTATCGAAAAATTTACATCTAATTTCTTCAGTGAAACATATATATATATATATATATATATATATATATATATATATATATATATATATATATATATATATATATTATTATTATTAAATTTAGTTCTTTTGTATATTAGCGCATTAAATTAAATATAAATTTGGACTACACCTTGGTAGACTACGTTGTATGCAGGCATACAACAGATTGCTTGTTTTCTTAGAGACAAAAATAGGTTTCTCGGTAAAAGGCTTACCAAACTACTTTTTCTTTATATTTATAGTAAAGAATAGTGGAGTATTTAATTTATTGTAGTAAAGTGTATAAGTAACGTTTATTAAAAAAAAAATTAAGAATAAAATATTGTTTTTCGTTTTCTAGAAAAAATTTTTCTTTTTATTACTTTGATTTTTATTTTGATACTTGAAAGTATCAGTACTTTCCAGTAGATTACATATTATTTCATGAATTCATCTTTAGATTTATTGTCGCTCATGAGAGCTCTGTAAATTAATATCTCAGTAAATTATATTGTCATTGTGTTTAAATTATCTTTACACATCTATTTGACCACAAAATATATGTATTATCGCGTGAAGATTATACAAAATCGCTTATCGGGTTCATTCATTTATTATCGGTAAGAACCGAGTGCTGTTGGATCTGTAGGCACATTATATTTAGTGGATATGATTACTGATTTAAATGAGAAATAAGAATATCTTAACGTTCCCGAACAAGTTACAGCCTAGCTTTACCAATTATTTCTCAACGTTGCAGAACGTTTATTTGAGTTGAGCAGTACAGTGCGGACTATTGCTGTGATTGAAGTGTTTGCTATGTTTTGTCAGTGTTTTAGTTAATATTTAGTGATATTTTAATGCGTAAATTAGTTTAAATTGCGTGTGATGTGTACGAGAAACGTTAATATATACGTGATAGTGCAGTGCAACAGATTGTATGGTTTTCCTAGGATTCCAGAGTGTGCTATTATTCGATAGTGGACAACGTGAGACGTGGCCGGGACCTAATTCCTGCTCAAAGTATGTAATAATATTATTATAAACATTATGAAAACTCGGTAAAACTATAAATATACGGCATGGTCCAATTTGTGTTGTTTTTTGATAGATGGCAGTATGGTTGCCTGTAACAACAAAATTAAATATTTCCAGCGGCTCCAAAACAATTTTATAGAGTGAATAATTAATTATTCACATATATTGAAGGGATATTTCATTAGCCACATTTTTGTGTTTTTATCACCAGTATCATTTTATTTTAAATTACTCAACTCTAGTCATTAATTTTTCAGATTAGCTCGTTTCGCTTGCACTTTTATCAAACAAACCCTAAACCCGTAGAATTCACACCAAACAGAAGCATGCCATTATATTCGATCTTAGTGAAACTAATTTTTTAAAGGTGTATTTTAAATTTTAATAGAATTTTTGTGATACAATATTTTATATATTTTAATCGTATGTACGAGCCCGGTCCCAATTCAGTTGGCCCAATTTTATTTTTTCGCTTGATATTATATTTTACAGTTTTATTTCTCGTGTAGTATGCAAGAAAATTAAATTAAATTTTAATGAGACATATACTAATATGTTGTTAATACACAGATAAAATTTTAAGCCAATCGATACATACATCTAGATATGACAGCCATTGAAAGAGAAAGTAAACATTTCTGTTTTAACTAAAAAAAATTAGTGTTATAAAAAAACTGTATAATAATAAAGTTTGTTTTAAATAATAATTAACTTCAATTGCATCCGCCAAACTGCCATCTTATGGAACCATCTACTATAACCAGACATGCTTATGTTTTTCTGCAATTTTCAAATTAATCATTTGTCTGGGTACTTGGAAATAGACTTTGGTTCATTTGAAAAGAAACCACAACCATAGAATCATTTAAACTCTCATACTCTAGTGGGACTATACTGATTGATAACATTCACAAAAAACAAAATTATTTTTATGAAATTGTAAATGTTAAATTTGTTTTTACATAGCCATCGCTAAAGGAATGCATAACTGATGACTACGATGATAGCTGTATTCCATTTACCACTTGGTTCACTTAAATCAGTTCAGATAAATTTAGACACATGACTAAATGAACTGAATTAAGCAAACTGGTGCACTTATTGGGGTGAATTACTTCAAAGTAAATTAGTATCTGTAATTCTAGTACTGGAAATAAAGTCAGGGAAGTAATCCAGGAAATAAAGAAGTGATCTGGTTCAGTAAATGTAAGTTAGATCTAATCCAAATGGCAAATGGAATACGCCTATAGTCAATAACATTAAAAATATGAAAATAATCACAAAATTAATATTAATTTTAATCAACCAGTGAAACAAAAAATTGTTCAACATGTCAAAAAAACAGATTTACTGCTACTTTTTTACCTAGTTACTTAAATAACTATTTTTCTTTAAAATGTTTATTACAGTGAACTTTTTGCAAAAAATAAAAATGCAGATTTTTTGTTCAATCATCTTTAATTACAACTCATTTAAACTAATAAGAGACCGATATAGATATTTTAAATGGCATGGGATGGCTAGCTCAGTGGTGGCCTGTGGATCCTGAGAACCCTGGTTCGATTCCCACAGGTGACAAACAATTTTCATAATTCCAAAAAGCTACCCCTGTGGCTCCTCCACCACTAACATCTTTGGGGGCCGTGATTTGACGACTGGTAACCACACTTCACGTGCAAAATATATCACTTACCGAGATCTGTTTCGGCAGAGTGCCACACCCAGTAATGGGTAGAAGGCGTGATGATATATTTATTTTAAATGGCAAACCAATAATAAAAGACAAAAGTTCATTTTGAAGAAATAAATAAATCTAATGGATTACACTCTAAAATAAAGGTTTTTCCTTTGTAATAAAGGACGTATTGTTACAGTACCTATAGCCTGGCTATAGCTATCAAAATTTTTAAATTAAATTCGATAAAAGTTAAGAAATTTCTTTCTTAATTTTATTCTACTGCATTTTTATTTGAAACAGAGTATAATACTAGAATGCAGCGAAAATTTTTCGACCAGAACCAACCATAATCCAGTGGCGTAAACCATGCTTTAGTCTCTCCGAACTTGGCCACAAAGATTACCAGAGACTTGCATGCGTATTTAATACACTGGACATTGTTTATTACACTATGAATTATGCATAACTGTACTAATTGCCTTTGGTAATTTTATATGTAGCGCTATAGCTGATGACGCCCCCAAGGATTTACTACAAATTAGGTTAATATTCTATTTAATTGTTTCGGCTAAATGATGGCCGCATTACGTTGCTTTTTATGCAGATTTTTACCGCGATTTTACATTGTAAATCTAATGTATTCAACTACGCGAAGGCTGTAAAATTTCGTAGGAATTTTATTTTTCATACATCCACAGCCAGAATGAATATCAGCGGTTACCAATGTGTGGTCCGCAATAACATCTGGAAAAGGTGCACAAGACATGAATTTTTGTTATTTTTGAATGAAAGTTATTTTTTGTGTGGTTTTATTTAATTTATAAAATAGATTCACATTTATTACATTATAACATTGATGTTTATAAATAATTCATGAAAAACAAGAGTCATAGCTATTGCTACATTGTAACAGAAATTATGAAATTTATTGTTGTAGCTAAATTAGACTGGAAATAAAAAAATGTAAAAACAGTTTTGTATTCATCTTTTAATTCTGAACATCTTTGTACTGAACAGTTTTTTTCGTAAAATTAATTGGAGAGCAGGAAATTACATAAAACTTATATCCCATGTTAAATCACTATGTTCGCAATTAACAAGCACCACCCGGTATAATATAATACAGCGTTACAGTGTTTCAGTTGGTAATACAATCTGGGGATCTTTTTATTTCACATTTGGTACACCATGTAAAGGCGGAAATAATAAAAACAAATATTAACATTGAGTGATAGAAATACTTTAAATTAATGGTTTGTGAGTAATGTTAAGCAGTGGCGTACGTAGAACTTTTGCCACCCAGGGCGGTCTCCAATTTGCCGCCCTTTCTAAATCAATCAAATGGTGGTTTTTATAAATTAAAAAAATAAATATAAAATAAATATATCATCACGACTTTTACCCACTATTCGGTGTGGCACTCTGTCAAAGCAGATCTCGGTAAGTGATATATTTTGCGCGTGAAGTGCGGTTACCAGTCGTCAAATCACGCCCCCCAAAGATGTTAGTGGTGGGGGAGCCACAGGGATAATTTAAATTTGGTGAAAATTGTTTGTCGGCAGTGGAAATCGAACCAGGGTTCTCAGGATCCACATACGGACTTGATACCATTGAACTAGCTACCCCATTATTTTATATAAACTAACCTCAAATCGACTTGGAGAATTTGAGATCGGAACATGCATTACAATCTTTTTCCACTATCTTATTATTAAAACATTTGTCAATTTGTTTAATTTTAATTTGAATAAATCTGCGAAATTTTTCTAAATAAGTTGGCAATTAAAAATATGTTTAATAGGTCTAAAAATACTATTTCGGTTCTCCCAATATTGTCACAGTTAGCTACGGTCGTCAGGATTTTTATTATTCAGCCCGAAAACTCTATTTTTAGTCCTAATGAAACAAATCACTATTTGAGTTACACATTTGAGTTATAAAAAGTAATTTTATTATATTGAAGCTACAAGAGGAAAAACTAGTCGTTACCAACTATAGCTATATATTTTAATTTTTAACGAAGCTACAGCTATAGCTAATATAATTGTAGCTAAACTAGTAGCTATGCTATAAAAATAGCTAACTAGCTCTGCCTGATACACAATTCTTTCAATAGGAATCCGCGATAATTTTCAAATTAAAATGGAGCCCCTCTACATTCAAAAGATTGAGAATCTCTGGGCTAGTCAACTACCTACATGACAAGTTTTCTAGCTACTATAATATAATTAAAAGTAGAAAACTTCTACAAACTTTATTATAAGTTCTATCAGAATTTTCATGTGACTGCGTTTCATGTTTGATTTTAAATTTGCAATATAATTTCCTCTTTTTTGTTAACTGAATTGGAATTAGTCATTTATAAAATGAAACATATTTAAAAAGGAGATTTGGCTTTACCACTTCTCTATTGGTTTTTTTTTTTTAGACGAACCAAGAATTCATTATACTACAAATGTATAAGAAAGAATTTTCGAAATATGTAACAAGTAAAATAAACTTTATTACATGTATGTGGTCATATTACTTTCAGTTCATACCGAAACATTCTTGCAAAATAATAATGGTAGGAACAGGAGAGAAGGATAGTTGCAATGCAATGCAACTTACATTTTAAAATGTAAAGAATTTGTAGAAAAACTATCTATCAATTCCTTCCTAGATATTTTATAGAAAATAATCCTTTATTTTATCCATCTTCAACTTGACTTTCATTACATATGTTTTTCTGAATAGTGTCGTTTTTCTTCTAATTGTGATGAAATTTTTCTTTGTTTTTGGAAGGAATAAAACAAAATTTGCATTATTTGTTTGGTATTTGATATAGTGAATGTTTGAATAATTTTTAAGCAAAGTTATACATACGAATAGTTTTATTCTCAGACAAAACATACCTAGACAAAGTCTGCCGTATTCAAGTCAATGCAGTGTTGTGAAGGAGAAAGAGTTGGAGTAACTTGCTGGTGAGGCGGGTGCGCGGCAAGGAGCAACTTGCATAACATCAAAGTGTACTCGCTCCTTGCCGCGCATCCGGCGGACCATCAAGTTATTCCATTCCTCTCTGCTTCACAACACTGCATTGACTTGAATACGGCATAATAGACCACAGAAGTGGGCGGTCCATATTAGGGCGGTAAATTTGAATGCGAGTCGAATGGTATATGCAGTTACCATTGTCTTATCGCGTTTTTATTTTATAAGTATCAAAATTGAGATTTTTAAGGGAAACGACCAATGATGCAACAAATTACTGTTTTAATGTTACCAATATAAATGGTTATTGTTTTGAAATATCATGTAATAGATCTTTTCAAGGTCTATTTTAAATTTGAAAAGAAATGTATGTCGTAGTGAACTTCATATCTCTACAATCATAACCTCACAATTTTGAATTTTGAATTTTTTGCACTTGTATATTTCGTTGTGATTAGAGCCAGTTGCAAAACACCGCCTCATTTAAATTTATTGCACAAAAAAGCGCAAACCAAAACATGTAAACAAAAATTAGGCTAAAAATCAAATGTTTGTTTCATAAGAAGTGTGCTACGCCATACGTTGCCTTACAATAGAAAAAGATAGAACGCTTAAGCCACGCCTCCTGGTGACGTTTACTTCTGTGGTCTATTCGTCTAGTATTTTACGTCATTGGTAGAATCGTAGAATGCTGAATGCTTATTTCTTCTTCGTCTTCTTGAGCACCGACAAACGTTTCAGACAAAGCTCTGTGATTGGCTTAATGCAACTACGTCATTGCAATATGGCAGTGCGAACGTTTTAAATTATTCAACTTACACTTTCATATTTCAGCAATAAAGATATCATTTATGGTATGATTTTATATTGTATTAAATATGATGTACGGTCAAGAATTTATTTTAATAAATATATATTAAAAAGCTCTACCACTTGAATCCCCCATTACTTAGTTTTCATACATCAAAGTAAAGGTTAGTTTTTGACATATTAAGTGTTTTGTATACGCACTTTGGTATTTAAATAAATAAAATGCTCGCGTCTGATAACTGTCATCAACAAAAATGCAACCTGCATAACACCAACTTGTACTAGCTCTTTGCCGCGCACCCGTCTCATCAACAAGTTATTCTAACCCATTCTACTTCACAACAAACGCCGTTGTTCTCCGTCTAAGTTATGTTTTGTCTGAGGTTTTATTATAATTATTTGCAAAAATATGGGGTAAGTGATTCAGTGGTATTGAATTAAACTGTGGCTTTGAGAACTCGGGTTCAATTCCCACAACCGACAAACAACTTTCTCCATATTACAATTATTCCTGTGACTGTGGCATTGTTTCTGTTGCAGATTTCGGTAAGTGAAATATTTTATTTATGGGGTGGCTAGCTCAGTGGTATGAAGTCGGCCTGTGGATCCTGAGAACCCTGGTTCGATTCCTACAGGCGACAAACAATTTTCATAATTTCAAAAACGACCCCGGTGGCTCCTCCACCACTAACATCTTTGAGGGCCGTAATTTGACGACTGGTAACCGCACTTCACTCGCAAAATATATCACTTACCAAGATCTGCTTCGGCAGAGTGCCACGCCCAGTAATGGTAGAAGGCGTGATTATATATTTATTTATTTATTTTAATTTTAAATATTTTGTGCGTGAAATACGGTTACCATCCGTCAAAGATGTTAGTGGAAGGTATAATAATTACAGCGAAAATAAAACATGTCTCGATTCAACTGTAAAAAACTAAATCGAATAATATGTTTATTATTTTTGTTTAATAAGTCAACTCGTAAAAAAATTAATTATATTTATCACCAAGGGAGAAATAATCGTGATTTTTAAATCTTCAAGAAGCCAGATAAACATAAAAACATCATACTTAGAAAACTCTGTTAGTTCGAATTTAGTTAGGCATGTAACGCACGTTACAAGTATTACTATTAACATTTACGACTAATATCTTACAATATTGTTTCCTTATCCTAATAGATAATAACACAACACGACACTAATATGCGTGCTATTCCACTAAAACCCTCCTTGCGAAATGCACGCCTTGCCTTACGGTCTCGACTCCGGCTCCGGCGCCGGCTCCAGCTTCGGCCAGATAAATCAAGAAGGTGAATCTGCCGGGAGTGATAATGCCAGCGTTAGGGAAATATGTAGGCAAATTCCAGCGCCGTCGGGGTGTTTTGCCGCTGTAAATTGTCGTCATTGTTGTGGTAAAACTATGAGCATGTTGTAAAACAGTTTAGCCCCCGAAACAACCCCAATGTAGCTCCCGAGTCCAGGGCAACTGCGACGCCAAGTTACCCTGACCTGAGTGTCGAGCGACACAATACAGACTATGTTGGAGGGTGCGCCGGAAAAATCACCCGGAATGCGCTCGCTACAGACGCGAACTCTATTGTCGGATTATGTTTATCAATTAGTTACGCATTCTAGATGAAGATGTGAATTCATTAATAATAGTTATTAACAATATGAATATCGTACGTCTTATCAAATAAACTCCATTCCCTGTATGACAACGATTACGTCATATGTGAACGAAGTTATCATAGATACGACGAAATATAGCTATCTTTATTTAATAATATTATTCGTAGCTACGCGAATGGCATTAACGTATGTCTTAATAAGAAAAGACACACGTTTCATGTTTTTTCACGTTCTATCACATTTATTATTTTAATGAAAATGGATGACAGTTCTTACTAATACGAAAATTTTAATTTTGTTATTTTCTCGCCTGTCATTTCTAAGTTTGTGACATTTTTGATACATGAATACAAACTGAGAAATAAGAAATGGGTAGAAATATTTGGGAAATCAAAAGCAGAAATGTGTTTGTCATCGTCATGTTTATTTTGTGCTGGAGTTAGAGAATGGAGGAACTTTAATGAATTCAACTGTAGTACAAAAGGTAATGTGCATTGTATTTTTTATTTTCATGTATTATTTATTTATATATAATAATAATATGTACATATAATAATGTATATTCCTTTCAGTTTTATTTTATAAAATTACATATTTCAATAAGGTAGGAAATATTTTTCGTGAGTTAAGATAAAATTATATTTGTTTTTTATTTAATATATGCAGAATTTGGTTTCATTTATAAACTAATTAAATTTTATAAAGTAATAAATATTTTAATCTGACATTTAAATTTTAGGTTATATTTTAAAAATGTCAATCCAATACCAATATAAACGTTTTAAGTACAAAATCTTGAATCATATGGATACCGAATGTGACGTAATATTTTTCGTACAGGGAATGAAGTATATCATGAATTTTATTGAAAAATATAATAAAAATAAATATTAGAGAAATTACGAAAAAAAACAAACTTGTCATGAATTCTGATTATTATGTTTATTAATGGGAACCACTTTATCGCACTAGTGCGGCAAAATGTGATATTACGACACTCAAAAATTCAAATACGGAATGAAATATGCTTATAATTATTATTTATCTTCTTAGTTCATTATTGTTTATTAATATCGTGGATACAAAGTACATTATTTAGTTCATAATGCCCTAGGGCATTATATGATTTTAATGGACCCTAGGAGGGCATTAAGAGTGACGTTACTACGGTCAAAAACAGACAGTGTTGCCAGGTCATCTATTATTTATTATTTAGGTTATTAAAAAATATGAGTAAGGCATAAAATATTGTATGCATGTCTTCGGTCTTGTAAGCATCTCTCTCGGTGTAGGTGGCTAAGTGGTATTAAGTCGGCCTGAGGATTTAAGACTTTGGTTCGATTTCCACAGCCGACAACCAATTTTCACCACATTAAAATTACACCTTTGACTTTCCCTTCACTGTCATATATGAGAGCCATGATTTGACGGCTGCTAGCCGCACTTCATGTGCATAAGTATATCACTTACCGAGATCTGCTACGGCAGAGTACCACACCCAGTAATGGGTAAATGTAGTGATAAAATATATTTTTTATTAGCAAAAAATGGTTGTATTAATACAAATTCCGAACATTCCAGTCTACTTTTAACTCTTGAAATGTTAATACTTTTATTAATTAAAACAAATTTTTGTTAATTATAATTAAATTAATTCTGTCTAAAAATGTCCAAAATAATTGATATATTATTAAATTTTTTTCCAAAATCATCTTTCGGTTTATTAATAATAGAAATTTTTAAAGATTAAACCTATTTATTACATCAAGTGCCACGCCCAGTAATGGGTAAAAGACGTGATGATATATGAATTTTTTTTTATAATGTTCTAGGTTCATAAATAACTATTAATGTGGCTCCCCTTCCACTAGCAGCCTTGCGGGTCGTGATTTGACGGCTGGTAACCGCACTTCACGCACATAAATATATGACTTACTGAGATCTGCCACACCCAGTAATGGGTAAAAAGCATGATGATATATTTATTTGTTTTATTTTTATGTCTATAATCGGACTGTGAAACGTTCGAACCGATCGTAAGTTTTTAACTAATCATATCGCTAAATGTCGTCAGTGTCGACATATACTCAAAAAATATCGATCCACGTGAATCTAACTTCGGATCTACAATTGCAGGACCATCACATCAAGAAATACTTAAATAAATAAATAAATACATATATCATCACGCCTTCTACCCGTTACTGGGTGTGGTACTCTGCCGAAGCAGATCTCAGTAAGTGATATATTTTGCGCGTGAAGTGCGGTTACCAATCGTCAAATCACGGCCCCCAGAGATGTTAGTGGTGGAGGAGCCACAGGGGTAGTTTTTTGAAAATGGTGAAATATGTTTGTTGCCTGTGGGAATCGAACCAAGGTTCTCAGGATCCACAGACCGACTTGATACCACTGAGCTAGTTACTATTGAATACTTTATGTTTTGATGTTTTGAAATATGATTTAATATTAAAGATTAATCTATCGCTATTTTTATTTGCGAAGTATTCGCGTGCATATCGTAGTTAGACGATAGCGTAGGGCTTGGCAGGGCCCCAGGGCATAGCCCTACAGCTCGCGCTCACGTTTGCACTTCTTGTTTTATTAGTTTGTATTGTGTTCCGCTTCGCTCGCGTCTCGCAGGAATTCCGAGTTGGTTCCTGCCCTACGTCAAACTTGAACGCCCTTTTTACCTACAGCTACAGTGCTGTTATTTATGTGTGTAATTATGATAAACAACAATGGAAATATACATTGTTATTTAAATAAATACAGTGTTGTAATGTAAAACATGTTCTGGTTTTTAAATCATTATAATATGTACGAGTAGAAACAGGGCCGAAGTAAACATTTCTTGGTCAGCTGTGAAATTTAAAACTTGCCTGGGCGTGATGTTACAATGACTTGAAAATAGTGCGCGTGATGAAATTCTAGTTTTCGAAATATGTATAATTCGAAATTTAAGAAACTTGTGTTGTCCTTTAAATCTCGAATTAATTATTAAACATTTGTTTATAATTTTTTACAATACCTGCGTTATAAGTTACCCATTAATGACAAAATTTAAACACAGTAATTGGAACATACAATGGGGTAATGGCTCAGTGGTACCAAGTCGGCCTGTGGATCCTGAGAACCCTGGTTCGATCCCCACAGTCGACAAACATTTTCATCAATTAAAGAATTAGTATTGTAAGGGCTAAATAATAATGAAAACTATGGTTACCATTATTATTTAATCATGAATAATACTAATCGACAGTAAACCGGCGATTGAAAAACTGGCCCAAGGAATTGTAAAAAATAACTTAGTAACCTCGAACTGTAAGTGAATGTTTAGGAAATATCGACCGTACAGGCCCAAACTACATTCTTGAACTAAAAACTGTCACTTACAGTTCGTGATATTCCTTGACGACGAAACTTAATAATTTTACTTACATGTCTTGAAAAATAATGGACAAAGGTACCTCAACGTCAACAATAAGCGTATTCCATTTGCCATTTGGATCAGATCTAACTTACATTTACTGATCCAGATCACTTATTTATTTCGCTGGGTTACTTCGCTGGCTTTATTTCCAGTACTAGAATTATAGATTCTAATTTACTTTGAAGTAATTTTTTCCAATAATGGTGTAAGTTTGCTTAATTTAGTACATATAGTCATGTGTCGAATTTATCTGAACTGATTTATGTGAACCAAGTGGCAAATGGAATACAGCTAGTATTGTTTGTTTTTATTTTACTGTTTTATATAGTAACATAGCAACAAGTATAGGTAGCTTAGATGAAAAAAAGACTATAAAAAATGAATATTGTTGATAACAGATGTCAAACAAGGTGTATCTTATAAATATTTAAGTTTAATACTGGTAACCGCACTTCACCCACAAAATATGTCACTTACCGAGATCTGCTACGACAGACTGCTTATACGACACATTCAGTAATGATTAAAATGCGTGATGATATATTTATTTGTTTTAGTTTCTGCTTCAGAATATCAGGATATTGAAAATAAATAAATATGTTGTAACAAAACGGATAATTCAAAATTTGGTTTTGTTTATGAATTATGATATTTCACTATCAACTCAGCTTCGAAAGATACAAACTAATTAAGTGTTATCTTAAGTATCTTTCTGAAGTTGACTTGACAGGGTATATTTTGTTTATCAAATTTATTTGTGCATATGTTCGATTATTATTTATCAAGTTTATAGCTTTTCTGAATTGTCGCGTCTGGTTATACGGAATGTGATGACATACCTGGGTAAATTATTAGCTTAGTGTTGGTCGGATAGATTTAACTTTTGAAACTCGCCCCGTCTGGGTTTTTTATGTAAACACATATGTGGGATCAGTTATCTCGACCAACGCGACGATACCACCCCTTACCCTTTGTCAGGACATCCCATGGAATACAACATTTAGTTAGTGGTACATTGGCTCCATCGAGACAAGATTGGCTCTCGACTTCATGAGGAAGATGTAGATCTTGCCATGTAATTTTGTAACTAAGTAAATAATAGTTTTATTCATACGTTGTTGTTGTTTCCATTGCCGGATAATTTTGCTTAATTTCAATATTAATTATAACTTTTGTATTTTTATAATTTATACTTTCTTTTATGTTTTAAATATATATTTTTACAAGAAGTTCGTCTTATTTCGTTTTATTTAATCGTGTATTAAATCGCGTTATATTCCGTCTTGATTTTAATTTAGTTCGTCTTATTAACAATTATTTTATACGCGTAACGGCGGATCTCTCAGCCCTGTTAGAATATCATCTCACCTTTTACCCATGACTGTGTGTGGCACTCTGTCGGAGCAGATCTCGGTAAGTGATATATTTACGCGCGTGAAATGCGGTTACCAGCCGTCAAAACACGGCCTGCAAAGAGTTTAGTGGAGGGGTAGCCACAGGGGTAGCTTTTGAAATTATGAAAATTGTTTGTCGCCTGTGGGAATCGAACCAGGGTTCTCAGGATCCACAGGCCGACTTCATACCACTGAGCTAGCCACCCCAATTAATTAATTAATTTTAATGTGGTGAAAATTGTTAACCGGCTGTGGGAATCGAAACGAGGTTCTCGGGATCCACAGGCCGACTTGAAACAACTGAGCCATCAACATAAATAACATTTTATATAAATATTAATGTCGTCTTGTATCAATTTTCCGAATCTATATACATTGTTAGACCGGTCCTGTGAATATTAAAACAAAATTTAATTCGTTTTTATACGTATTTATGGAATAATTACAAAATAAAAATAATATTATTAATTAATTACATGAATTTATCATAATTAATACATCAAAATTATTTTGACATAAATATAAATTAATTTTGTAGCCAGAAAATCCAAATAAATCCAGTATGAAAACAATCACGAAAAAACAACAAACAATATTGACAAACAAGTTTGAAATTGAAAAATCTAAATTTGCTTACCTTCCATTTCGGGGCCCAACATTGGGCACATACGACGAACTGGCAGTAATGGCTTCATCTGGGATTACCCCCGATTCCATTCCCATCGACTCGTCGCACGCGCCTGCAATAACAAAAACAAAAATGAACATTTTTTGTCTATTTTATATCGTCATAATCCTAGTCAAGTTTACTGGCGCGTAAAAGATATTATTTCCATCAGGATTATGTCAATATTTTTCTGTTTTCTGTTGCCGAGGGCGCGTAATACTTTTTACGGGTTGTAAAAGATTTTGTGGAACTAATTTGTGTACTTTTACGATTTTTTAAAGAAATAAAGTTGCAAAGTCAGAGCAGACGTAAAATTAAAAACGGATTACTTGTAAATAATGAAAGAGTCGAGCTGCACTCAAGTTTACTCGTATATGTTGTTGGCCATATATTACATGTGGTTTACTGGTCATCAAAAATATTTTTGTGTAACTCTCAAAAGTTGATTATCACTAAAATTCTCATAAAAGTTTTGCGGGAATATAGAAATATCAGTTTTATTACTCTTTAAGTTTCAATCATAATGCTACTACAATACACTTTAGCAAATTTGTTTCTATGTGTCTACAAATATTACATTTTCTACGACCGAGCAGAAAATAGATATTTCCAACTGTAAAGTGAAAGTAGAAAGTTGACGTTTATCGCTTGCTGAGCGGTAATAAGATTTTGCCGTATGAGGGTATCATCCATAAATGGTATACGGCTGTATCATGTAACACATCGTTAATAATAAGCGACGTCGATATTTTTTTTTAGCTTTGACAACATCGGTTTTGTTGTGACGTTTGTCAAATTTGTATTCATATAAATACAAATTTGACAAACGTCAAGACAAAACCGGTGTTGTCAAAGCTACTTAAATTTATCGACATCGCTTATTATTAAAGACGTGTTACATGATACAGCCGATTATGTATTAACTAATGGGATGGCTAGCTCAGTGGTATGAAGTCGGCCTGTGGCTCCTGAGTACCCTGGTTCTATTCCCACAGGCGATAAACAATTTTCATAATTTCAAAAGCTACCCCTGTGGCTCCTCCACCACTAACATCTTTGGAGGTCGTGATTTGACGACTGGTACCGCACTTCACGCGCAAAATATATCATTTACCGAGATCTGCTTCGGCAGAGTGCCACACCCAGTAATGGGTAGAAGGCGTGATGATATATTTATTTATTTATTTATAGAAAGAAATTTAAAAAAAAGTTTCTTAACTTTCATAGAATTTAATTTTAAGATTTTGATAGCCATAGCCAGGCTTTAGGTACGATAACCATACGTCTTTTATTACAGAGGAAAAAACTTTATTTGAGAGTGTAATCCATAAGATTTATTTATTTCTACCAAATGATCTTTTGTCTTTTGTTATTGGTTTGCCATTTAAAATACCTATAACAAGAGAGTGAGAATAAATAGAAAATAATTTGATAGATCTTTCGAAAACTTGTTGCCAGGCAATAGTCACGAAAGCCCGTAGGGCTTGAGTGGCTATTACCAAATGGCAACAAATTTGAGAAAGATACTGGAGAATTATTTTCTAATTTATTGAACTCTCAAGTTATATTTAATTAGATTATTATTTGACTTAGGTGTTGAGGTCGATACATCCAACTTAAAAAAATTTGAACTGGGTTCATATCGATTGATTACTTATTAATGTATTCTTGGAAGTTGTTTCCAAAATTTGTTGGTGTATTTTTGTATCTGAAATACAACAAAATCTATTTTTTTCACATATTTTACTTGATTCGTTGACAGTTTTAAATAATTATTTGACAACTACCTTTTATTTGTCACAAACAAAAAAGCACCTACAGAGATTATTCCCGGGAATAATCATAAGAGCATTATTCTCAGTGTAATAATGACAGAATTGGTTAAAACGCAGACACGTGACATACAATTAAGCATTTCATTGGTTATGAGAAACGTCAAAAAATTATCAAATTCATTATTTATTTATTTATTTATTCTACATTGTGCAACTAATTAATAAATAAATAAATAAATTAATTCTAATTATAGTACAGAGTAGCGGTAGTGTGATAGTTCATATAGAAGAGGTTGAGTGGGATTCGAAACCAGGATCTCTGAATTCGAATGCTGACAATAGTGTATTACGCAAGACATTTATATTTATACACGAGTTGCATAAACTATTTTTTTACGATCAAAGCCAACATCCAAATTTATTTAACCATGGAAACAGTATATGTTGGGCTGTTGATGGTCAATAATCTGTATCATAATAAAAATCTGTATCATAATGAGTATCATTAAAGTACAGATAATACATATTTAATAAGTAAATTAAAGCATGGAAATAGAGAATACAAATATTTTTATACCTATTTTGAAGTTAGTTTTTTAATTTAGTAAAGAATAAATAAATATATCATCACGCCTTCTACCCATTACTGAGTGTGGCACTCTGCCGAAGCAGATCTCGGTAAGTGATATATTTTGCGAGTAAAGTGCGGTTACCAGTCGTCAAATCACGGTTAGTGGTGGAGGAGCCTAGGGGTTGTTTTTTTTGAAATTATGAAAATTGTTTGTCGCCTGTGGGAATCGAACCAGGGTTCTCAGGATCCACAGGCCGACTTCATACCACTGAGCTAGCCACTCCATAATTAATTTAGTTGCCTACATAAACCTAGGCATTACTGTTAATTTCGAAAAGCCCAATTTCAAACGACAACTAAAATACACACGAAAACAGTTTGTAAATCTAAATTACCACAATTAGCAGTTCAGCATGTATGAGCGTATATAGGTCATGTCAGATGAGAAAACAATTGTTTAATTGAATTTGTTTGTGGCTCAAGATTTATGTTACTCATATTGTTTCTGTAATTTCCACTTTCAATATATGTCAAGAAAATAACAATATACCTGCATACATTGTTATTGTGTTAATGTGACTTAATGACTATTTAATTAGCTTTTCTGATTAATCTTTAAACTTTAATTAATTTAATTATTAATTGGTAGCTTTCTGTAGTAACTGAAGCCGAATACCGTTTTTTTTTAAAAACAAGATATTGTAATAAATGAAATACATTTGTATTGTACATATTTTTAAAGTTAAAGGATAAAAACATTGTAATAAAATTGATAACATTATATTTATGTGCAAATAATACTGAAAAAATATTTCAAAATTTGAATTTATTTAATAAAAAAATGTGGGAAGAAGGTAATACAAAAATTCAGTATATGCGTCGTTGAATGAAAATTTTAATAGATGTTAAATATGTCCATTAAGCCTACGTTACATATTTGTATATGATTCTGTACGATGTACAATGAAACTCTTGTACAATAATAAATTATTTATTTATAGAAGAACCATATGAACGGTGCGCTATTAATTTCAAAATATTGTTGGACCTAAATTCACTGTGTTTGATATTTGAGAATTTTAGATGAATGGGTTTTGTAAACGTTTTATTTTTTCCAGTCTTTTTTTTGTAGTCTGTTTAGTTTTTTATGTTGTTATGCAGTTTTTATTATTAGTTTTTTTTTTTTGTATTTAGAAATGTTGTTTCCTTTATTTAATTAGTGTGGGGTAGTGGCTCAGTGGTATCAAGCCGGCCTGTGAATCCTGAGAACAGACGACAAACAATT
Source organism: Pterostichus madidus (assembly GCA_911728475.2). NCBI lineage: Eukaryota > Metazoa > Arthropoda > Insecta > Coleoptera > Carabidae > Pterostichus > Pterostichus madidus. The sequence continues at coordinate 31,849,412 of OU452306.1, forward strand.
TTCACCAATTTAAAATTACCCCACAGGCGACAAATTTTCATAATTTGAAAAAGCTATCCCTGTGGCTCCTCCACCACTAACATGTTTGTGAACCGTGATTTGACGACTGGTAACCGCACTTCACGCGCAAAATATATCACTTACTGAGATCTGCTTCAGCAGAGTGCCATACCCAGTAATGGGTAGAAGGCGTGATGATATATTTATTTATTTATTTATGAGTGTATGGAATGGCTAGCTCAGTGGTATGAAGTCGGCCTGTGGATCCTGAGGTCCCTGGTTCGATTCCCACAGGCGACAAATTTTCATAATTTGAAAAAGCTATCCCTGTGGCTCCTCCACCACTAACTTGTTTGGGGGCCGTGATTTGACGACTGGTAACCGCACTTCACGCGCAAAATATATCACTTACCGAGATCTGCTTCAGCAGAGTGCCACACCCAGTAATGGGTAGAAGGCGTGATGATATATTTTATATTTAAAATTACCCCTGTGGCTCCCCCACTACTAACATCTTTGGGGGCCGTGATTTGATGGCTGGTAACCGCACTTCACGCGCATAAATATATCACTTACCAAGATTTGCTTCGTCAGAATGCCACACCCAGTAATGGGTAAAAGACGTGATGATATATTTATTTTTTATTTATTTAAAATTTTGCAGTTTCATTTGAAAAACTAGTATGATGTTCTAGAACTATCCTTGTATATTGTATCAGAAGGAGAAAGTTTTTTATCGTTTAGTAATGGATATATAGCCATGCAAAGCCTTGTTTTTAACGAGAAATTAAGAATCCCAATTTATAATGGCAACACCACACGCTGGAATGGTATTTGAAAATTCATTAGACCAACAACCTGTTACAAATTCATGATATTCAAATCATAATATGTATAAAACACTTATTTTATTCAATTTTTATATTTTTTTGGACGTCAGTTTTGCCACTCGACAACCGGTGGAACCACCGTTACACTAGTACTACCTTAAGGGGGTAATGTAGCTAAGTTGCGCACAGCATAAACATGCTTTTGAATGGGAGATGAAATGTGGACTAAATATTGTCGGAATAACTTAATTTTTTTTTAAATTGAAGACATAGATTTAATCTATGTCTGTTGTGTGTTGAAAATTTTGATTTAGTTTTAATTTTGTTTTTACAATGTTATAAACTTATGTAATTTCAGATCAGTGTTACTCAATAAATGAATAAAAATTGCAAATTTCAACACTGAAGTAACATAGATTTTACTTTTATCTTTAAAATAAACCCTGGTCCCAATACTCTAATTTAAACTATAGGTTTAAAATTAATTGCAATCATCTGTATTTATTTTTATTTATGCAAATTTATCATCTATTTTTTCCATTTTGAGACATGTAAAAAAAAGAATTGATACTGTGCTACAATGGGGGATTCAAGTGGTAGAGCTTTTTAATATATATTTATTAAAATAAATTCTTGACCGTACATCATATTTAATACAATATAAAATCATACCATAAATGCTATCTTTATTGCTGAAATATGAAAGTTAAAGTTGAATAATTTAAAACGTTCGCACTGCCATATTTGCAATGATGTAGTTGCATTAAGCCAATCACAGAGCTTTGTCTGAAACGTTTGTCGGTGCTCAAGAAGACGAAGAAGTAATAAGCATTCAGCATTCTACGATTCTACCAATGACGTATAATACTAGACGAATTATGCCGTATTCAAGTCAATGCAGTGTTGTGAAGCAGAGAAGAATGGAATAACTTGATGGTCCGCCGGGTGCGCGGCAAGGAGCGAGTACACTTTGATGTTATGCAAGTTGCTCCTTGCCTCACCAACCAGTTATTCTATCCCTTTCTGACTCACAACAAACGCCGATGTTATCCGTCTAGTTATGTTTTGTCTGAGGATTCTACTGACAACGACAAGTTACGTGTTATTTATCTCTGTCTTATCTGTCTCTCTTTAAGCTAAGATGCAACTACGTCATATTAATTAGTTTCTAAAGTTTAAATATTTTTATCATGCTTAATACAAGTTTTTTTAAAAAATAAAAAATTTGGGTATAATTATTTTATTACGTAGATTAATATATAAAAAATTCAAAAAAGTCTTGAAAGGCCCATTACAAACATTAATCTAATAAGTAATTGGAAAATATTGTTGTTTGAAAACACTGATGAAAGTATTTCCGCGCTCTGTACAATTTGTTGAATTGACATTTCTAAATGAAAATGAATATATCTGAATGTAAAACGATTTGGTCTGTAGAAATTCTGTGAGTGAAATATCAGTTTTAATCAAAAACTAACATCGGTCGGTTCAGTTGAGAAGGAGCAAAGTTCCGCGTGTAAAAGCCGAAGAGCGAGAAAGCAACGTAACTCGCGAACGTTTTGTAGGCGAGAACAGTTTATTTGTGTGAAAGTTTCTTCAGCCACGCCAAGCATTTGTTAATTTCAACTCACTTAACCGAAACGCGCAGAGTTTGATTTGAATTCGTCGAGGTAAATTGCTCAAACAGGTTCAAAGATACCGACCAAGTGCCGCAGACAAACATACAACCCTTACAGAGCTACACTTGAAATTCTCAAAATTCCAACCACTTACTGAAAGTACTTTCATTCCATTGGTAATTTATTGATAAACAAATGTCAACTAATTCGTGACAGTTCGTAATTAGTTTACCTAAATACTGAAAATATGTAGATTGCTTTATAACAGGGGTGTTAAACAGACGGCCTTCAAAGTAATTTGTTGCGGTCTGTGGCGTTTAGAGGAAAATACAAGAAAGCTAACAATACAATAAAAATAAATTTTGTTAAAAAATATTCATTAATTTTTTAGTTAGATAGATTCACAAAAAGTATTAAATTTGAAATTATTGTTAGTGCTTCATACGTGATGTTAGGTTGTATTTTTGTCGTCTTTATACTTGAATTACTTGATGTCTAATTTATTTATAATTTTTGTTAATTCAAAACGAAATTCAGATTGGAAATAAAAATAATTTGTTATACTTCATGTTCACAATCAGAGCTGGGCAAGCTACTTAAAAAAAATAGCTAAGCTACAGCTACAGCTATTCTTTAAAAAAGTAGCTAAGCTACAGCTATAAGCTATATTTTGTAAAATATAGCTAAGCTACAGCTAAAAGCTTTCGTTAAAGTAGCTGTTAAATTTTAAAGCTACTGTTTTAAATTATTGTGAAATAATTAAATTTGCCATTGCCATATGATCAGTCTTTTGTTATAATGACTGTTAATTTACTATTATGTACATAAATATCAAAAATAGCAAATACCATCTGGCACCTACTGTGTATTTTTGCGTATTAGAGCCAGTTAGAACCGGCAACAAATAATTATTTTGTGTGGGGTTAGCTCCTACGCATGCGTACTTTGTTGACCTTCTGCTTAAAAAGTAGCTTTAAGCAACAAAAAGTAGCTTTTAAAGTAGCTTCAGTTGTTATTTTTAAGCTAATAGAAAAAAAGTAGCTAGCTACAAGCTATAGCTATATATTTTCACAATTAGCTAAGCTATAGCTACAGCTAAGGTAAATGTAGCTAAGCTAGTAGCTAAGCTACAAAAGTGGCTAGCTACTGCCCAGCTCTGTTCACAATCTGTTCATTATTATATTGAAAACAGTTTAATAATAAAGGTTAGAGACCTGCACGGGTCCATTTTATTAGACTCGTACCCTTAGCATTTAAACCCGCATTCGACCCGCTACCCGAAAAAATAACTTAGACTCAACCCGCAACCCGAAACGTTTACCAGCGACCCGATGCGGAAAATTTATAATTGTTTACAACAGTACTACAAGATATACAAGTAGATTTATATATACTGGAATAACTATCGTATTTAAATAAGGAATCAAAAATGATCCAGGAATATTGGATAAAATGGCCTTATTAATTATGTTGTATTCTTTTCATAATAATGACGACGTTTCGAATACAAATTCTGTGTTCATTATCAAGTCTATAAATAGAATTTAGAATTAAAATAAATTAAAAAAAAATTATAAATAAATTCTTATCTACTAATAACCATAAGAGGTTATTCACAAGAAGTCAAAAAAAAATTTTTACGTTAAGTTACAAAAAATTCTAAATTTATATAATGAGTATGCAGTAAGCATTACTCAGAGTCAAAACAGTGACTGACTATCAGTTTACAACGAGCAAAATAGCAACAAGAAGAAAAAAACTAAATCTGAATGCTGTTAACATTAAAACTGACAACCTTTCTTCTATCTCACATACAATAACCTACTTAAATTTTTTGGTTAATTGTTTTTGACATTTGTTTCAGTTTAGATTTGGTGAGAGCCACTAAGACACATTCGTATTACTACTATTACCTTGATTTTATCCACTGGGCTACGAATGAATTAACATATCTTTTTATTTACCTAAAGTGAATTTCCTGTCATCCAATACTTCTGGTAGGTTCTTCTAAATGTACACTTTATGACAAGTCTATCGTCTAGTTCACAAATAAATTTTAAAAGTATATTTTACTCATGATTAACAAACATGTTAAAGTCAATTTTAATGTATTCTCGTGTAGAGCTTCGAAATGTCTTCGAATGTTAGTGACATATATGATTTTCTTGCATTGAGAAGTTATTGTCAACAACGAACTTGTAACAAATCATGGTGGTCAAAACGAGAATTTATCTTGATCACTGATTGTCGACGTGCTGAAGTTGGATAATAAGTAATGAGAGCTGCAAGTGCGAGTGGTAAATATTTTATTAAAACAACATAATAAGAATCAACATAAAATAAAAATAATGAATTAATTAAACAACAAATAACAAATTAATAACATCATATTCTCAGGATAGACACCCTCGAATATTCTTCTACTCACGAATCATAACTACTATCTACTTACGTACTATCTACTACATTCGAACTGTGTGCTACATTGTATACTATCTATACTATCATCGCTTAACTACGGCATTTATACTAAATAAATGCTAGATCGCAATAATTTCGCTGAATGTGGCAAATACCTCAGACGATCGCGCGTGTTCCAAAAGGTGAATAACATGACATGTGTTTTAAAGACGCAATCTAATCAACAATTTTGCAAACGATTATTTCTTGTACATCCTGTCTGTTACAAACTGATGATTTCCAGTCCTATTAGCAAGATAATGGTAATATATATTAAAATGTAAACAAAAAAGTAAATGGTAGTTTGGATTGGTTAATGAGTTTTGTTTCCGTGTTTGATTTGCATGATTTTGTTTGAATTGGCTTGGCGGCAAGTGAAGTCGTAAGCAAAGTGGCAGCAATTAGATTTGCGCAATGTGAAAGTTTTATTTTATTTGATTGTATGTCGCCGGTTGACGGCGTAGCCGAGCAGAACTGAGCGCAAATCGGCGCAAAGTTGCTGAACGTCAGGTGAACTTGCTCCAGAATTTAAGAAACATTACAAAAGTTTGAAATTCCATTTAAACAAGTAGACACTTAAGTTTTAGTCGACACGACATTCCGTTATTGCGCGTTTGGTTCGCAACATTAAACCAGGTTTAAAAACGACTGAATCCAAAATTAACAGTTTAAAATTTTAATTTCAAAACGGGACTCGGTTCCGCGCACTGAGAAAATTAAAAAGTAATTTCGTTTAATTTAAAACATGGCAATAAATTACTCCGGAAAAAACATTTGAAATGCGAATATATACCTTCCTGTAATATTATAAATGTATTTTAATTTGTGAGATGTAATAAATACGGCAGAGTGAAAACAGTTTGCACAGTTGAGCGATGTTTGTAATCACACAAAGCACAAAGAGACACAGACGCCGGCGCCGTGCGCCTCACAAATAAATTATTCTTTCTCAAAACGTTTCATTACACGCACTTCTGGCCCTTCTCCCCTCGTACCCACACAACCACCTCTGATTGTTACATTTTTGTCTTTGATGACCTTTTTAACTACCTTGCATATAACGCGCAAAGGGCCTGGCTTCATTACTAACACTGGCTCTTCACTCAAAATGCTAGCTAACTGAATTATTTATTTTTCTCTGCAAACATAAGTACGTATAATTTTTTTGACAGTATTCTTTTTATTTCCACATACAATGAGGCACCTGCATAAAATATAGCAGGTAATGAAACAGGGAAATGTGTATATATATTTTTTAACTTAATAATTATATTATCACATCCTTTTTACGTTTTTGCGTGTGTCTGGTTACAATTTATAGATCTTGTTTAGCTCGTCGACTCTCAAAGAGACAAACGATAGTATATTAAAGAACTAGTTTCATAAGGTGATCTGTTAACGCACAAGTCCAAGTTTTACAAAGGACGAGTGCGATAACAGGCCGCATGAAACGTGTTCTTTAAGCCCCTGGCACATATAGCGTCAAGACTCCGAGTCTACCATTTGACTGCCAAAAATAGAAACGCCTCTATTTTCAGCAGTCACGACTGCCGAAAACCAACTTCATTATGATGCTGATTTTTTCCCTATCTTCCTTTGTTGTTTGACGTATGAATTATTATTGTTTATGTTCTTGTTTGATTTTTGTACATTTTTATAGTTAAATTCATTTACTTTATACATAATTAGATACTTTTAAGTTTTCATATTTCATTTATAGTTCATGTCAATTTTTTTTAATTTAATTTTTGTTTTATTAATCCTAGTTTATAGTTTTTATATTTCTTAATAGTCTATAAATATTTTAAATAATACATTTAAGTTTTTATATTTCATTTATAGTTCATATATTTTTTTTTTAATTTAATTTTTTGTTTTATATTTCGTAGTTTATAGTTTTTATATTTCTTAATAATCGATAAATATTTTAAATAATACAAATTAACAAATAACACGTTAAAATTAACAAATATTTAATTCTGACTGTCAAAAACACCGACTCTATATGTGTCACCCGTTTTGGACGTGACTCTCAGTTTTTCAGCAGTTTGTAGCAGACTCGGAGTTTTGACGCTATATGTGCCAGGGGCTTTATACTATTTGTTTCTATTAAGATAATTTTATAATTCTGTAAGATTTAGAAACTGCGACTTGGCAAAAATATAAGTTGGTGTATTTATCAGTTATGTTGGTAGCGATTTTCAGAACAAAAACAATAAAAAAAATCATTTTTTTTTGTTAATTAATGAATGTTTTTTTCTGTATTGTGAATGTTGTGAATTTTGTATGATTATATCATATTATTTTAGTAATATTTCGACACCGACAAAATCAGTGCGGCTATAGATCTCCTTGACGACGTGTTTACAGTACGTTTATAGAGCTATAAGAACACCGAAATAGAAAAACAAATTATTAGCATGGTGTCTACATCATAGATAATAATTTAATATTTAATAAAGACATTCTAAAAAGAAATGGGGTAATGGCTCAGTCGTATGAAGTCGGCCTGTGGATCCTGAGAACCCCGATTCGATTCCCACAGCCGACAAACAATTTTCACCAAATTTCAATTACTCCTGTAGCCTCCCCACTACTAAAATCTAGGAGGTCGTGATTTGACGGCTGGTAACCGCACTTTACGCGCATAAATATATCACTTACCGAGATCTGCTTCGGCAGAGTGCCACACTCAGTAATAGGTAAAAGGCGTGATGATTTATTTATTTATTTATTTATTTTTTATCCTAAAAAGTTTGTATATACCTCGTTGTATGTATGAGTGCAGCAGAGATTTACTTGTGACGCTGTCTTATTATTAATCACTATGAAAGAAACCCAAATTTTAATTTACAAAATAATTTTTTAGATACTTGCTATAATTTTAACGTTTTGGTAACTAATTAAAATTGACAACTAATACGTATATAGTATTCACTCTTACAATCATGGATAGTCTATCGCTCATCAACACTTGCTATCTGCTTGACGCAGGTCCTACATGGCTTGTCCAACTTCTTCTATTCATAGTCAGCCTCTTCAGTTCTACATAACTTTCTTCTGCTTTCAGGTCGTTTACTGTTTTCCTCCTTCACCTGCCTCTTATATCTTCTCCTTCTACTGTCCTTTCTATTACGTCCTTCATTAGAGAATCCCTTCTCAACACATGTCCCAACCACATTCTCTTTCTTTTCAAAATAGTCTCATACAGTGTCCTTTTTTCTCCTATTCTTTCCAACACTTGTTCATCAGATCACGGCCCCCAAATATATTAGTGGTGGGGCAGGCACAAGAGCAGTTTTTGATATGGTGAAAATTGTTTGTCGTCTGTGGGTATCGAACCAGGGTTTTCAGGATCCACAGGCCGACTTGATATCACTGAGCTGGCTTAAAAAAAATATCATCACGCCTTTTACCCATTATTGGGTGTGGCACTCTGCCGAAGCAGATCTCGGTAAGTGACATATTTATACGCGTGAAGTGCGGTTACCAACCGTCAAATCACGGCCCCCAAAGATGTTAGTGGAGGGGGTAATTTTTAAATTGGTGAAAGTGTTTTGTCGGCTGTGGAGATCGAACCAGGGTTCTTAGGATCCAGAGGCCGACTTGATACCACTGAATTAACTTTATTATTAATTAAATAAAACAATGAACTCGTATACTGATGTTTACTTATTTATTTATTTATTTTTATGAAACTACATGATAAACTATGACGATTAGTGAAAACGCAGTTTTAAAATTCTTTATATTACAAGAGATATGAAGTTTTGTATTGAAGTTGTGATGTCAAAAATTCTTGAAAAATAATCAGAATATATTGACAATCATATTTTTAAGTACTTGAACATCCAAGGAAGAGAAATTAAATTAAATTATATTAATTAAGCAACGAATTGTTGTGAAATTTCACATGAAACTTGGCACAACTGTTACTGAAACTTAAAATTTATTGCAAAAAGTACCCGAATTGTGGAAGGACAAGTCATGGTTTCTCCATCAAAACAATATGCTGGCTTATTCCGCAATGTCTGTTAAGAGATTTCTAGCCAAGTACAGCATCCCAGTGTTGGACCATCCGCCTTATTCGCCAGATCTTGCACCGCGCGACTTCTATCTGTTTCCTAAGGTGAAATTAGCCTTAATAGCAACAAGATTTGAGCTTTGAAAGAGAAAACGGCACGGGTTCTGCAGGAGCTGACAGAAGAAGACTTCCAGTACTGTTTCGAACAATGGATGATTCACATGGAGCATTGCAGGGATATAGGAGGGGTGTATATTGAAAGTAATAATAAGTAAATAGTTATGGAATCAAAATAAAATGTTAAAACAGCATCAGTCTCGTTATTTAATAGCCACACCTCGTATCTCTAGAGTAAAACATTATTTTTAACTAATCGAAGATATATTTTAAGTTTTTATCACTAATTATTGTTATTTCGATTATGGTACAGGAGCCCATTTTAAGACTTTTCAATAATTTTTTTTTTTTGCTGTTGAGATATTTTCCACGAAAACTTTCTCGTCCGAAAATTAACAATTAATTTAAAAAAGTACAAACTGCAGTAGAATATTTGTGGTGGTCTAGCCCAAGAACAGAATAATTGCTCGCCATATGACAATAAGCAGCTCTTTTCTGTTCTTTCCCCTAGTTGAGGGCTAAGTTTCTAAAGCATCTGTTATGAAATCCTCGAGGAGAAAGATTTTAATGATGGGGTTGCATTAGGACCCAGACAGGGGTGGTGTAGCTGCACTTTGCTTTGTGTGCAGTGAGTGACTCGCTCGCCGGTTCATGTGTGTCAGGCGCGGGAATGCAAAGCACGCCGAGCGCGCTCCGACCAGACATAAATGTCTTGTTTAATTGCGTTCCATGTTATTTGATAGGGATTTTAATCGCCCACACCTTTTACACTAAATGTAATTATAATCAAAGCTCCGGAATAAAGCCACGAGTTTTCATTTGCACTGCAAATATATGCAAATAAAATTACCTACGTTGTCTTCCTCCATGCTGCGCTGTCTTTTTCTTCCTCTTTCGCTCTCGCGTTTCTCTGTCTTTCGCGTTTTCCGTTCGCAGCCATTTTCATTTTTAACCTGAGACTCGACTGCCGCGGTTTAAATTATTTCCAGCAGTGTATTCCTTTTTATTTTTTTTATTTGCCGAGTCTATTACGTTCGAGATACATTTCTGCTGTGTTTAAAGTTTCTAATTTATTGTTTTACTTAAGAAATTACTTACTTAAGCCTTGTTTCCACCTCTTAACATAGTCTTAGTTTTAGTTTTTCGACATAACCTTGAGAGTTTGTCATATGTGAATACAGCTGAGCGTTTCCAGCTACTGTTTTAGTCTTAGTCTTTGTCTTTGTTGCTGCGTATATACACAAAGTTTGCAGATTTCATACTTTCGACATAGTCTTTCGTCGCTGTTCTGTAAGAGAGAGTTAGCTGCGGTAATGCTATCTCTTGTTATGCTGTCAATTCTATGCCGTATTTATCAAATCTCATTAGGTTTGTGTTGAAAATACGATAAATATAGACAATAGAATAAAAATAGTAACAATTTCAACTGTGAAAAAAATAAAAATTACTAGATTAAAAGCAACAAAAAAACTAATATGTTTAAAAGAAATTATTTGGTCGCTCTCATTTTAAAATTTATTTCTTTTCTTTGGTTTTATAAGTATAATTGCAATTTAATCATATTTTAATAATATAAAAATCAATTTTGAAATTTAAATTACTATATTTGAAATATTCTGGTTTGTTCACTACGAAAATGTCTCAATTTTTTCAAATTGTTTTGGAATTGTATAATTTAATTAAACTATTTAGTGCTTAATTTTAATAGTAATTACTATTCCTTATTCATAATTTTATATAATTTTTAAAGTATTCCAAATAGTTTTATACAATTATTTTCTCATTTAAGTGAACAAACCTTTACTGGAATATTGAATTAAGGTTATGTTTATGTTAAGAGCTGGAAATGGCTGGAATGTTTCCGACGTAAACAGAAACAAAAAATCAAAAACAAAGACTAAAACAGAGACTATGTTAAGATGTCGAAACGTAGCTTTAAAATTGAAATTTTCGCGCGTTAATGTATTGGGAAAGAAGGAATGTGCGTTCGTTTTTCATTAGGTTAAATGTAAATGACTCATTTGCATATTAAACGAAAATTATATTCGTATTAAGAACGCTAGTGTCATATGCACAGGAATGTAAATAAATGAAGATTAATATTGTTTATGAAATGATATGAATAATGCCATGTTTGCATATGGAAATGCGGTACATAACTTGAATTATTTATTCTTTCTTTCCATTGCAAAAAACATTGAATGCTCAAATCTTATTTTTTCGTTGTAAGCTGTTGCTTTTGTTTTCCTTCTTATACTATTAATTGTTTTTACTGGTCATTGTCCAGATTTTACAATTCTTCTTTTGTTGTTTTGTGTTTTGTTTTTGAGTGATTAATAATATTACAGAACAAAAATAAAATTATCAATCGGTTGACATTTCTGTTTCGATGCCTGATTAAAATAACAAACTGTATATATTTATAATCGATTAAAATACGCAACTAACAACAACATCAACAACAACGTAAAAACGATAACCAAATATAGGTTAATTAAGTTAAAATAATGCATGTTTAACTCGGGCCGCGTATAAATTCAGCAGATAAATAAATATGATATCGCTTCAAACTCATTATTTGTTTTAAAATTACAAAAACCATGGAGTGCTTAAACTTTCATTTTATAGACGAATATTTGGCGGAAAATATAACGCAAGTGGCTTTTTCGTGAATTAATTTCGGGCCTAAAATAAGTAATTATTTTAGTTCTAATATTTGTTATAAGTTTATTAAGTCCAGAAAAAAGGTAGTCTGATTATAAATAAATAGTGTTTCTTAATTTGTGGGGTGTGCCTCCCCGTCTGGGTGTGAAATACCTCAAGAGGGAAGTGCCTTCGCTGAAGATAATATTTGTGACTATACATGTCCAGCTTTGGAAGAGCTGTACATTCAGGATAACCGACTAGAAAATATTCCGGGAAGCTATTTTTCGATTAACGTCACTTGTTAGTTTTGTTGTTTCTAATAATAAATTACAGCATTTACCTTATAATATGTGGAAAGCGCCAAAGTTAAAAGAACTAAATGTTTCGTTTAATTTGTTGAAGGAATTACCCAATTACCTGCAACTCCTGCTGATGTAAGTCCAGTAATTGATTGCGTTATTTCATTTAATGTTAATGTGGAATGCAATTGTAGAAAATAGAAAACGATCGGTTAAGTATAAGTTCGAGTGACAGTCACTTGTCCACACATACAGAAATTTGTGAATCGGAAGATATAAATGATAATCCAATAGATTTAAATGTCAAATTGATATCTAATGAAGAATGCTCTCAGGCCGTGAGATATCGAAAGAAGGATAAAACTATAGTGTGAGTCAATTTTTAAATTATTTTTGATATACCTTTTCTATATGCAGTTGTTCCATTTTCCATGGGTTATTATAGCGAATTTATTAGCTACTAGAGCTACGTTTTTTTATACAAAAGCATTTATTGCATTTATTTATTGGAACAAAAGGTAACACGAAAACATAAAATTCATTTTGAAAATAAAGTAATAAAATTTAAACAAATAATTTCATTAGAATTAAACAGTGAATCTAAATAGCTTCCTAGGCCTTGATCCTATCTTGTGGAACAAAGTTCTTCTGTTTCTCTTTCTATATATTGTTTTTAATTCAGCCACTGCAGAAAATTCGATTTCACAAAGGATAAATGCTGTTCTTATTTCAATACAGAAAATTAATTGTCAACATCGACCCAAAATTCAACTAATATGATTCTTACAATATATTTTATACACAGGAATTTAAGAGGGAGGGGCGAGAGCCCAAAAAGTACACATGAAAAAAATTTGAGAAACATTAATAAACTTGCTATCAAAGATTTAATGCGATATTGTAAAAGAATTGAAAGCTACAATTCAATTAGTTGTCAAAATTAATAGACGATAAAATAAAACGCGAAATAAGACGCGATTTAATACACGATTAAATAAAACGAACTTGATGCGATCTTCTTGTAAAAATAAATAAAAATGGAATATATAAAAATATAAATGGTTAAAATTTACAAAAGTTATAAACTATAAAAAGACAAAGTTAATAATGTAATTAAACAAATTATTCGGCAATGGAAACAACACCAATAACGACAACGTATGATTAAACTAATCTTCGTTACTTAAGTTACAAAATTACATGGCAAAACTACATTTTGCACAGACGATGAGAGCCAAACTTGTCTCGACCGATGCTAAACTACCACTAACTAATCGTTATTGTATTCCATGGGATGTTCTGACAAAGGGTAAGGGGTGGTATCGCAGCGTTGGTCGAGATAACTGTTCCCACATATGTGTTTACATAAAAACCCAGACGGGGTGCGTTCAAAGGTTAACTCTAGTCGACCAGACGTTTAGCTATAATTTACCCAGATATGTCATCACATCCCGTATAACCAGACGCGACAATTCAGAAAAGCTATAAACTTGATAAATAATGATCTACGGAATACTGAAGTTATAACATATGCTCCAATAAATTTGATAAACAAAATAATCTCTGTCAAGTCAACTTTAGAAAGATACTTAAGATAACGTTTAATTAGTCTGTATCTTTCGAAGCTGAGTTGATAGTGAAATATCATAATTTATAAACAAAACCAAATTCTGAATTATTGTTACAATATTATCAACTTATGTCAACCTCAATATTTAAATTTCAGTGGTGCAAACGCCCATAAATAGCCATAAACTGACTTTTGATGCTAGATGTACAAACCTGTGCAATCTACTTTATTAAAATAATATAAAATAAATAAATAAATATAATTATATTATCACGCCTTTTAATTATTACTAGATGTGGCATTCTGCCGTAACAAATCTCAGTAAATTATATATTTATGCCACAGGCCGAGTCGATACCACTGAGCCACTTACCCCATTATATTATAAACGCTTGTTGCTCTGGCAACGATAACTTTCCGTTGTCAAATAACTGCTGAAATAATATACTTTACGTCATACATACATACATATCTTCACGCTATATCCCGTCAAATGGGATAGAACGAACCCTAAAAATCACTCATAAAATATTCACTCATTACATTCATCAAATAATCAGCCCTCGTCAAACATTATCATTCAAACACTCCACCCTCACTTTAACCACATTCATAGATCACTCCATATAAACTCATTTATTTATTACACTCGAAATCATTTATCACACAACAAACCTTCAATCACAACTATACAATCACCCCTATTCACTTATCATTCATCTTGTTTCTACGACGTACATAACATATGCATAAAACATCTCAAATTACCCACGCTTATTCCTAACAACGAATCTAATAATGAATCTAACAACGAATCTATAAAGATTAGACAAGATGAAAGCGATAGCCTGCATTTGTATATGAAAGAAAAGTTCACACAATGCAGTAACTGAAAATAAAACAAAAAGATAAGAAAGAAACGGAGTGTCGCCCTGCGCTTGTTTTTGGAAGTCATGGTAGTATTTTTTGCAATAATGTAATACAATATTTACTTTAAAACAAAGTTAACTACATAACCTACAAAATAAATGTATTTGATGTTTGAAATGCATGTACAATTAGTGCAATTAGTGTAAACACGATTGTTTAAAAAAAATAGTGTATGCAATTCGTGATAAGTGTCTTTATTGCACTAAGGCGTAAATAACAATATTTTAAATATTACCAAAGATATTAAATTTTATTTTCACATTACCCAAAATTATGTACTATTCAGCTAATCGGCGAATTTAATATGTATATTGTTCCATCACTGGATTTGACTTGTATTTTTTTTTTGCAGTTACGCTACCTTTAGATGTTCCATAAATTTAAGATCATTTAATAGTGTAACAGTTCATTTTGATTCATGACCAGTTAGTTGCACCATTAAATATGAATTATTACACTTGAATCATTTGAATTATGGACATCACTATACTCTGTCTCACCATAATTTCAAAGCGTTGTACACCATAGGGAATATATTTCCTCATCAATGATTGGCTGATCACCGTAGTGGATTTACAATGTTACAAAAAGTACAGGAGTCACTACGAGAAGTAATATTAATTTGTATTATCAAGGTTGTTCCTATCAGTACAATTGTACAGATATCAGTATAAATGACATAATATTAGTACGTTAGTACTACACTGGCGATTATCAGTACAAATTAGATACTATATTTGAAGTGTCGCTTTTAGTAATAACTAATGAATCTATAGCTAAACAATGTCTAAAAATTCAGATCTTTATTCATAATATTCAAATTTCTCGCTTTGGAGATGCTGACATAATTTTACTTAATGTAGTACAGATGTCATTACCGTGTTACTTATCAACTGGCAATGTGTCAGTCATTCAAATCGATGTCTTCATCTATTATACGTCAAAATAAAAACATGGCTGATAAGTATAACTACAAAAAATTGTATATTACAGAATAAGTTAGGAAAGTGATATTTTACTTGACGAAGTCGTTGTTTGAAAGCCGAGTATTTTAATACACTGAGTCAAGTAAAAACACGTATTATGTACACTATTTTTTCTGAAACCGTTTAATTTAATCTATAATTAATCATAAATAATTCAAAATGTGTAATTTTTCTTTGATATGCATTGTATTGACAGCAAACTACGTATTCAAGGTTACAACAACAAAAAACAGTGTAGTAAAGATTTTACCTGACTGTTTTTTTTGTTGTAGCCTTGGTAATCGTTTCTAAATATAACAATAATAATATGATAAATAAAGCCCCCAAATTTATTGAATATTGGTCAGTGTCAGTACATTTCTAGCTTAAATCAGTACATTGGCAACACTGATTTCAGTACAATCGAATTTTGCCTAGGAACAATCCTGTGTATTATTGAAATTTAGAATTCCTAAATTCAAATCCAGAATAATAAGAAATTTTATCTAAAAAATGTATATACTCGTATTGGTTTAAGGCCAGTTGTATCATTAACTTGAATTTTAACTGTGAATTAAATTGCCAAAATTAAATAGAATATTTCATAACAATTTAAATTATTCATTATTATTACACGTAATATGGATTTACTAAGCTTTATTGAAATCAATTTTAAATTTTGTTAATGCAATTGTCAACTCAGTGATATCACACTTGTTGACTTGAAGTTAATCAAAAATACAATTGTGTGCAAGTGGTTTAGATTTCAATACGAGTATACAGGTAAGTTACAAGTTCCGGTACTGTAATTGGGTTTCATTTCCTATTGTACAGCATAAATAAATAAATGATTGATTTCTTTCTCTACGGAAATAAAAATTCTGTATAAAATTAGAGAATTAGGTCGGAATGAAAATTACAACCGTGGAATACTTAACTTCGGACCTTTATTTTATAAACGAAAATTTGGCGGAAAGCATGACCAGACTGCGGAGTTTTATTCGCGAATGCATTAATTTCTCGCCCAGCACAATCGAATTTTCCTGAACTAGTTGAAACAAATTTCACGTCGGCCTATTCGTCTTGAAAGAGTGACATGCAATTTACTCGTTCGGCCGTTAGAGTCGAGTTAAGATGGCGGCGACGCAGGTTCGTAGGGCCCACGAAGGGACAACGAATTTAGGACACCGATGCCAGGAAAAACAACTATTTTTGGGACTCGTACGTGAAAATTACAATCAGTGAATATTTTATTACTGACCGCTGTTTGTTTTAGGGTTGTATGCGTGAACCATTTCAAATACATACATTTATTTTGTTTAATTTATTTTTAGTTGCAAGAATTATAACAACAGGTGTTGTTTTTGTAATTTTACATGAATAAACCTAGTTTACATAAACTGTATTCATGTATTTCGTTTAAATATGAATAAATTCAAATATTACTGGGTATTGTAAATTGTTTATACAGCTCGTTGCATACTAGTCTAACAGGATTTATAAGAAACAATCGTTTGCAAAATTATTGATTAGATTAAATTTTAAACTTGGTTTCAATAAATAAAAGCAAATCGAAATTACATGTTGTTATATGGAATAATTGATTGCATGTGAAATTTCACAACAATTCATTGCTCTAATGTTGCACTTAACATTTTTTAGGCGTAACAAAAAAACAACTCTAATTAGAACGAATACTACGGCTATGGGCGTCCACAGACATTTTTCCAGGGGGGGGCGGATCGAAAAAAATCAGATATACATAAATAAATAAATATAAATATATCATCACGCCTTCTACCCATTATTGGGTGTGGCACTCTGCTGAAGCAGATCTCGGTAAGTGATATATTTTGCGCGTGAAGTGCGGTTACCAGTCGTCAAATCACGGCCCCCAAACATGTTAGTGGTGGAGGAGCCACAGGGATAGCTTTTTCAAATTATGAAAATTTGTCGCCTGTGGGAATCGAACCAGGGACCTCAGGATCCACAGGCCGACTTCATACCACTGAGCTAGCCATCCCATAAATATACATAAATTTCAAAAATATTTTTTTACGTAACAAAATACAAATACACATAACAAATAGATAAAAAATTATTAAAATTTGTCAAATAAATTACTAGTCTGGGTTTGAATTGAAGAGGAAGGACAATTTTCTAATAACTCTTCAATAAATTGACACCATTTCTTCAATAAATTCCAATTTAGCAGTTTTACACTTTTTATTTTCTAATATTTTGTGTCTGTGTACTATACTTAATAAACTTAGATTACTCAATCGTTAGGATAGGACACATGTCGCTAGCTGGCCATAAGAATACTGCTGGAAATTGAGTTTCAGCTTAAATTTATTATCTTTACACTTATATTTTAATTTTTATTATATTATATATACGTATACAGAATGGTGACCGCGACTCTCGAATATAGGACTTCAACATGTAAAATCATATTGTTTTATTTTCCTGTTTCGTAATTATATAAAAGAAAAAACCTCAAATAAAAGTTTTAGGGAATAAAATACGAAATTAATTTTGCATGCTTTGTAACGGTACAAATTAGATCTGAAAATGACGAAAATTGTCTCAAAACCATCGATAGCTACGAAATTGAAACAAAATTAAATAAATGTTCGACTTTAAATCTGTCAAAACTGTCAAAATAAGTTCTTTATTTATTATTTCATTTATTTTGACAGATAAAACGTCAAACATTTGTTTAATTTTGTTTCAATTACATGCCTATCGATAGTTTTGAGGCAATTTTCGTCATTTTCAAAGTTAATTTGTGTCGTTACAAAGTATGTAAAATTAGTTTTGTTTATTGGTTCAGATGCAGAATTTTAAGCCCTACAACTTTTATTACAATATTTTTTGCTTAAAATATTTAGGGAAGCAGGAAATTACAAAATTATAATTTTACATGTTAAAGTTCTATGTTCGAGAGTCGTGGTCACCACCCTAGTTAAAATCCAGGGGGGGCGAGCGCCCCTCCTTGCCCCCCCTGCGGACGCCCATGACTACGGCTATACGGATTTGTTTACAGAAGCGAGAGGTACTGCATTCGAAAGAGAAAGCTTCACGCTAAAAAGTTGACGGTCGCTGGTGTTTGGCGCATGCGTACTTCGACTGTAGCAGCGTCAGTCTCGTTATTTAATAGCCACACCTCGTACTTCATATGTATTTGTAAAAGCTACCATATGTTGAAACGCTTTCTTTAATTTCAGTGGTGTTAAATTTCTATTCTGAACTGTTAACAAGTGTGCTGACAAATAATTTTGTAATATTCATATAAACGTAATAAAATATTTGCTATGAAACAAACTTTATTAAATAAAATTAGTTAGGTATATGAGTATATCTAATTAGTTAAAACTCGATCGTAGAAAACATAGTGTATGCAACTCGTGTTAAAAAAATCACTGTATTGCACGAGCCGTAGACGAATGTTGCAAAATAATTCATAAATTTGTACTTTTCATTAGGACTAAAAATACGAGTTTCGAGTCGAGTAATAAAAATAAAAGTAGTAATATTACAAGACTCGAAATAGTACTTTTAGTCCGATTAAAACAAATTTTGTTTTTTAATTACGTATTTATAAAATATCACAGATTTAAAAAAAAATGAAACAATACAGACTTACACAATTCAAATATTTCGGTTGCCATCTAGTGAATAAAACAGAATTTAATAATTTGTTATGTAGTGAACATGGTATAGCTTTACAGTTTGACGTTTATCACGTGATACAAACGTTACACGTCAAACTAATGTGTGGGATTTGAGGGGAGCAGTGTTGAAAGGAGAAAGCAGTTGTTCGATTCGGCATGGTGTCACCTCGCTCTTTCTACAAATTTGTTATTTCACACAAAATTGTGTGGAAGGGGGTCTGCTTCGGGTCTGCTGCAAATGACGTCAAAGTCAAGTCAAAAAATATTTTTATGTGTAGAAAAAATGCTATTTTTAGTCCTAGGACCAAAAAACGATGACGTATCAATGGTAACGCAAACATTCCTTAAATAGCGTTCGTTTACTATTATATATTAATGGGATAATGGTTCAGTGGTGTCAAGTCGGCCTGTGGTTCTTAAGAAACCTGGTTCGATCGCCACAGCCAATAAAACATTTTCACCAATTTAAAATTATCCATGTGGCTCCCTCACCACTAACATCTTTGAGGGCCGTGATTTGACGGCTGGTAACCGCACTTCACGCGCATAAATATTTCACTTACCGAGGTCTGCTTCGGCAGAGTTCCACATCCAATAATGGGTAAAAGGCGTCATGATATATTTATTTTATTTTTATTTACTATTGAAAAAGTTGAAATTATAGTTTCATATTCAACTGGGTGAAAAAATAAATATATTTTTGCCATAGATTTTAAGTAATTAAATTAAATGCACCGTGAGACAAAAGAGGTTTAAAAACTGTGTTT
Source organism: Pterostichus madidus (assembly GCA_911728475.2). Lineage (NCBI taxonomy): Eukaryota > Metazoa > Arthropoda > Insecta > Coleoptera > Carabidae > Pterostichus > Pterostichus madidus. The sequence goes on from OU452306.1 coordinate 31,869,316, forward strand.
TACGTGTATACTGTCGTTGCCAAGAGAGAATGCCAAACGGGTAAGGGAGAGTAATTCACTTAATCACGTCACTGTGAATTTGTATTTATTCCACTGGTCTATTATAGTTAGTATTGGTCGGCAAAGTGGTTCATGTATTACGTGTAACACTTATAGTAAAATATTTTCAAGCGCAGTGCCGCTTTATACAGATCCTGCAATTATTTCACATTTTTGAGCTTGGCATACTCTCATGTCGATAACAATATATATCTGGTAAAATTTAGTATAATCCTGCGCCTTTTTTTAACACCCTGTATAATAATTAATGTCAACAAATTCGTATTTGTTTAACACTTGAACATATTTTGTCAAATTATAATTTAAATTGCCTGGTTTTACGCTGAAACCTAGAACGAGCTCGAACTGCCAGACATGATTTTTATTAATTTACTATATTATGATTCTCTATTCACTACGTGCTCTTTTCAACTCGAGCTCATTTGTGTTCGTTCTTTTCATACTCGGTCTTTATAGTATTATAGTAAATACCACTTTACTCAATTTTATGATTAATTTCAGGAACAGTATAGAAAAATTATTGCACCTATTTTTCTTTTTATCAGTAATAATTATTTAAGAACTTTTATTTCCTTTTATTTATAATGAAATTATTATTACTTTTTGTTAACACGTATACAGGATGTTCAATTTAGTTCTGCCACCATTGCTATCTCGAGAACTATAAGAGCTACAAGGTTGGCTAAATTAGAAAAGAAATACCATTTTGTATGTCTATACAAACTATTACGAGACAAGTGATGGAAAATTTTTTCCTATTTTTTCTTATTTATTAAGACTCAATTCCACATCGCAGTAGACATTTTGTCTTTTGTTTTATTTCAATAGCTGTCAAGCAGTTTGCGATTTTGTCGGTAGATGGCACCACGAGTGGCTCCATAGCTCTCATGTCATGTTACCGTTGTAGATAGGTTAACATCAGTCAGTTCAGCTAAGTCGGTATCACAATCCACTATTTCCTAGTTGATCTAGTTGGATAAATGATCGCACCATACTGATGAGTCTGGAAGGACGAAACGCGTCTATGGTTAAAGCTGAACTGACCAGCCGTTTGTTGATGACCTGAGAAGTTGATGCAAACGTGCTGTAAAACCTCTGTGGAATTACGAGACAAGTGATGGAAATTTTTTTCCTATTTTGTCTTATTTATAAATTCTCGTTTTGACCACCATGATTTGTTACAGTTTTCACTGGCATATCCTCTGCTAATCTGATTAAATGTCCGTACCACTTCAACTGTTTTATAATACACTTAAAAAACGGTATTCCATTGTTAATTTAATTAACCTTGTAGCTCTAGTTCTCGAGATAGCAATGGTGGCACAACGAAATTGAACAGCCTCTATACTTTTTATTATTAAATCAGTAGAGTTTATTTGTACCTTTAGTTCTTATACGTATACTCGTACATAAAACTTTGTTGTCCTTATACTAAGTTTGTTAGAAAATACTCCTACTTAATATTTATTTAACGAGGATACGTTATACATGTTGTATGTTTTTCAGAAGTTAGAAACTTTAGAATATAGTTTAGCGGTAGTAAAGTGAAAGAAACTTTTACTAGTGTAATAATAAATTTAAAGAAGCAATTAAGCGATCGAGTCATTTCATGTAATTATCCTCGTTATGGGGTAAATAAGTAGAGAAGTTTCACAATTAAAAATAAATATGGCGAAAAGGAAACGTGGGGCGTGTACATTGAAACATTCATTGAAGGAAGTTGATCTATAGTTGGCGCCGACGTGTTAAATATTTTATTGTCGACTGTCGCGTGTGGAATATATTTTTGGATAATTGTTTTTTTTATCAGTAAATATTTAGTTGTACAACTCCTTAAAAATTAATCACTTCAAAGTTAATTAAACCGTAGAGAAAATGAGCTATCGTGATTTGTTTTTGATGACATAATTTTATGTTTCATGATTGCAACGTGTTTTTGCCCTAGATCTATTGTTGCTGCATGCCGTGACCCATGTTTAATATAAATAAATTATTATTTGTATCACAAATTGTATCAGATGAACATATTGGTAATAATGTAATCAATACATCAATTTATGTGCATCTGTGTGCGGTACAAAGCAATAACAGGCTTATTAGAAATATAGATTATTAGTAATTTTATCATAAAATATAGGCCGCCGTATATTTTTTTCATAAAGAAGAGTTAGATTTTGTTCTAAATTGTTAAATGTTAAAAGAAAAAAATCTGATGTGGGCACCACACGACTTTCTTATACAGAGCATATTTAATATTTAGAATATATGAATGTTATATAATATTATTAAACATGTAATTAACTTTTTCAGTAATTCAGCATTTATCTGTTTGAAACATATAAAATATCAAATTTGTTTATGGATAATTTTTTAGTAATGTTGACTACTTTATGTCTAACTTTACTGATGAGGCATATACAGGATGTCTGTTTTTCGAGCCTAACCATTGGTAGTTGACCATTTTAATGATTTATTTGTTTTTCCGAAAAAAGACATAGATAACTAGATAAAGCGAAAATTAAAATTTATGTTTTTTGTTTCTATTGCTACTATGATTATTGAAATATATTATTAAATATAAAAGTTAGTTTTTCTCAAAATTAGATGCATATAGAGGAAAATTGCAAAAACATTTTATGTTCCAAATATTTTTGCTAACATCTTTTATTTGAAACTTTTTTTCGTAACTGATTAAATGTTTGAAATAAATGGTATTTATTGTTTTGTGTGTCCAGTAAACTTCCTCTTCCGGTTTTTCAATTTCATTCAAAATCAACTCAGCTCTTCATATTTTCATGAAACTTATAATTACCAAGTTTCGTTAACAAATCTTATCTCGTTCATGAGATATTGCACACTCGGACATACATCCATCCATCCATCCATCCTCACACACACACAGACATCATTGAGAAAATGATTAAAACGGATACAGTGGACCTCAAAACACGTATTTCCGCGAAAACCTCGTCAACGATTTTTTTCACGATTACGATAAAAACTAATATCTAAATTTATTTATTTAGTTATTCATTTTTACTAATTAATTTATCGGGTGGTGGTTCAATGGTATTGAGTTGGCCTTTGGATCCTGAGAACACTGGCTCGATTCCCACAGTCGACATTTTCACAACATTAAAATTACTCCTGTGGCTCCCTCACCACTAACATCCTTGGTGGCCGTAATTTGATGGCTGGTAACCGCACTTTACGTGCATAAATATAGCACTTATCGAAATCTCCTTCGGCAGAGTGCCACACCCAGTAATGGGTGAAAGGCGTGATGATGTATTTATATTAATTTATTTAATTAAACAAATCATCACGTCTTTTACCCATTACTGGGTGTGGCACACTGACGAAGCAGATCTCGGTAAGTGATACATTTATGCGCGTGAAGTTCGGTTACCAGCCGTCAAATCACGGTCCCCAAAGATGTTAGTGGTGGAGGAGCCACAGGGGTAATTTTAAATTGGTGAAAATATTTTGTCGGCTGTGAGGAACCAGGATTCTTAGGATCCACAGGCCCACTCAGATACCACTGAGTCATTACCCCATATTTATTTAATTAAGCAAACAAAAATATTATTATTTATTCATTTGTTTTTTGGAATGTGAGGGTATTGAACTTAATTTTCATTGAATTCAGAATAAAATTAATTTCCTTTCACACAAAACAAATATATCCACATTTAATATAAGAAAGTTGTGTCGAAAAAATATTTGTTAATAGTTTTTTAACAGACTTGCAAAATTGTATTTCTTTGCTAATTTATAGTTCTCGAAAAAGCAATGGTGGTATACTTAAATTGTATACCTTATTTATTTTTGGCAATTTTAAATATTAATTTTAGCAGTAATAGAATAAGTCAAATAAATTGTGTTAATTGATTAGAAGCAAAATTTAATTCTCTGCAACTTTTATTTAAAACATTTTCCTGCAAGAAAAAAGCAATGGTAGTGGAAAACTTATTTATTTATTTATGCTACTTCCCAATTATTGCGTACCGGTATGGCTAAAGGAGTGTTTCGAAAGAAAAGTTGCAAATTGAGTAGAAATTTGGATCTGGAAGTACGAAAGAGAATAGCGAAATATTTTCTAAGGAAATGTGGATATGGAGAAGAATGCTTGGTATTAAGTGATCTGATAGAGTTAGCAACGAGTAAGTGTTGGAAGTGTAGGAGAAAAAAAACACTGTACCTATGAGACTATTTTGAAATGGAAGAGAACGTGGTTGGACATGCGTTGAGGAGAGAAACTCTAATGAAGGATGTAATAGAAAGGATAGTAGAAAGAGATGGTAAAAGAGGTAGGAGGAAGAGGAAAATGGTAGACGACCTGAAACAAGAAGGCATTTATTGCTCAATACTCAAATGAATTATCATACCAAACTTTGTAAAATTGAAGATATTTCAAAATGTTTTACTATAGATTTATATTTGTATGGTTAAGTGGAAGAACAGCCTTAGATTGAACCTCGTCAATGACTTGGGGTCAACAAAGATTTATTTATTTATTTAGTAATTAAGAGGCAGGCAATGAGTAGAATAGCTGAAGAAGACATGTAGGACCTGCGTCAAACATTGATGATAACTTCCCAATTACAATATAGGATTCGAATTCTCCGAGCCTCATTGTAGTAGTTGAAATATTTTGTTTGAGTGGGATTCGAACTCGGTATTTCCGGATTTGAATTTTGTAACACAAAATTTCTCATGCGTATTTCCCAAGGCATATTTTTAATGGGACATTCTGTATAAAATATGTATTATGATACAAATGATAGTTCAATTTTCCAAGATGAGTTTAATATGTTTAAATAACAGTAAGATAAATTTCATTTTATTTATTTAGTAGGTAGCATTAGCCCAGCTGTATTTAGCTTTGATTTGCTAATGAAATTGAATGAAATTAGTGTCATGATTGTACGTCTATAACATGACACTTCTTTTCCAATCTACTATTAACTGTTGGCAAAGTAGGATCTATTTGTAGAGTACAATGACATATCACAGATCTAATGGATTTAGAATTGCAAATCTGACAACAGTGGAAAAATACTGGTACTTGCGGCAAGTTGCTGGCGTTGTTGCCAGATTAGAACGTTTCATAACTCAGTTGACGTGCATAACAAATGTATGATGTAGCGTGGGTTCAACGTGGATTTATTATGGATACGTCTCCCGTTATGCGACATCGGTTTACCGAAATGACAGTTCACTTTGCAGCTTGTTCAATTATAAACACACGGATGCGCTAACCGACCACTCAAGATATAAATGGCGTCATTTCATTACCATCTGCATTCTCATAATTACCGAAGTAATTTCATCTCGGCATACGTTTGCTAAAAACTTTCGATCAGTTGCACTTCGAAAAGTTAAATTTTAAATTTGGTTTAAATAAATAAAAGCAAATCAAATATTTGATAGCAATATAAACTATTCCATGTGACATATAACTTCGATTTGCTTTTATTTATTTAACCAAGCCATCTTTCTGAAAAATAAATATGCCATGCCTTTTATTTATTACTGAGTTTTGTAATTTTAGAACCATTACCTAACTCGACATATTATATGAATTGAATTTCCTAATTGTTTATTTATTTTTAAAAGTATTTTTTTGAATTTCTATTAATACACAAAATTGTAATTTTGTTTTCCTGAAATCATTATGTAATCTCGAACTTCCCTGCCGCAAAATAAAACGCAACGTTGCCACATTTATTTTCACACATACATTTTATGTTTAAATACAATTTTCGATTACTTATATTCAATTTTCAAATTTAATTAATATATAAAATTTATATTAAATCAATTACGCAAAAGATTTAAAAATTTATATAAATAATAACGATAATTTGATCTATCCCCTAATTTGTGATTTGGCAACGTTCAATCCGAGCATGTGGAATAGGTGGTACAGTGGTATCATGTCGGTCTGTGGATCTTGAAAACCCTGGTTCGATGCCCACTGCCGATAAAAATTTTCATCACATTATATACTACTCCTGTGGCTCCCCCTACACTAACATGTTTGAGAGGCGTGATTTGACTACTGGTAACCGCACTTCACGCGCAAAATATATCACTTACCGAGATCTGCTTCAGCAGAGTGCCACACCCAGTAATGGGTAGAAGGCGTGATGATATATTTATTTATTTTATTTTATTTTTAATCCGAGCATGTATCAAACAAAACGTCAAGAACACAACATAACCTGATACACATGTCACTAAGCTTAAGTTGATGAACGATTTCAGAAAAAAATTGATACTCAACAATGAGGTTTTTTTCATGCATCGTTATGGTTATTTACTTGGGCTGTGCCTCGGCAAACAATTTCCACATTCGTCGAACCTTCCTGCCTTGATAAGTACATAATTATTGCAAGATTGTAAGTAGATAATGAATAAAATATACGGTAAATGTCTAGCGTATAGTATAAATAAAAATGATATAAATTTTATGAAAAATATTAGAAGTAAAAATCTAATAAAAATCACTGTTTCTTTAATGATGCTAGAATTCTATAATTTCTCTCATTTATCAATAAATGAGATTACTGGCTGTAGAGACTTTATAGAGACAGTGGCGACACGACATTAGAGATGGGAATTCTAGTTCATTTCAGTGAACTAGTTCATTCGTTCTCGTTCACCAAAAATATTAGTTCACTGAACTAGTTCATTAGTTCACTTTCGTTCACGAAATTTTTAAGACTATGATGAACGGAAATCGTATTGTATTGTGATTCACGAGCGAGAACAAGTGAACTTTTAGGATCTTGTTCCCGTATAATTTGACAGCAGAAGCAGAGCGGTGATCATAGCAACGATTACGAACGAATGATGTATGAGTCTCGTTCACTCGTTCATTTGTCCGTTCTCCGCTTTCGATTCGACCTCATCGGCCGTGCCGCCGTGGTAGTGAATAATTTCCGAATAGTTCACAGTGAACTAGTCTTTAATAAACTCACGAACTAGTTCTTGTCGTTCACTATAAAGAATAGTTCATATGAACTAGTTCGTTCACGAACTACACACCTCTACACGACATACCTTTGACTGGCTCAATCGCCATGTTGTGGCAAAGAAGGATTATGTGATTTTAAGAAGCAATTTAATTGAATAAAGAGTTTCTATAAAACTTCTGTCAATAAAATCCAAAACGAACAAATATAAGAAAACCCCTAAACGTTAAGTAATGTTTCGCAACAAATATGACTTAATTCAGTACTTACTTTTCTGTTTAAAAGTAACTCAAAAGTGGGCCACCCTATTATCGCCATTGGGTCTGTCTATAAAGTTACTATATTTCTAACTGCAAGTAGTGATATTCATAGATCAGAGGGGTTAAACTAGTGATTCTCAATTCTTGCGGACCGTGATATCTGGATAAAAGGTACAAGAAATCTAACATAATAAAAATAAATGCAGAATATTTCGTAATTTGATTTAATATTATCTTTGTTGCCATTAGCTCAGTGGTTTGAAGTCGGCCTGTGGATCCTGAGAACCCTAGTTCGATTCCCACAGACGACAAACAATTTTCATAATTTCAAAAGCTACCCTTGTGGCTCCTCCACCACTAACATCTTTGGGGGCCGTGATTTGACGACTGGTAACTGCACTTCATGCACAAAAACATATCACTTACCGAGATCTGTTTCGGCAGAGTGCCACACCCAGTAATGGGTAGAAGGCGTGATGATATATTTATTTATTTGTTGCCATAATTCCAATAAAATTATTATAATAGTTAATTAACAAATTAACTTATTTTTTTTCATTTTTCCGTATATGAAAGGCCTATATAACATATTTTAAATATTGATCTACTTCATTTTACATGTGTTATTAAAATTGTAATCTTCCATTTAAAATTTATCAATTTGTTGAGTTTACAATTACAGTTACCAATTACAGTAATTTGTGTAGTAGTAGGTAATTACAAAATGATATTCTATTATGGTTAGAGATAAAATCAAAAGTGCATTTGTAACAGCGCTACTGCTATATTCTCCGGTAATGACATACGAAACTATGTTTTGATGAGTAAATTGAAATATACGCTGGCATATATAGCTTTATGTGCATTTCATCTATTAAATATGAGAATAATAACAATTTACTTGTCGTTAAGTGTAATGACTCAGACGTATACGTATCTCAGCGCTCAGGTATAATACGAGTATATCTGCTTATCGACATTATTATATCGTTATTTTACATATGAATGCATTGCAAGCAAACGCTATTACTACATTATATTAATTGGCTAATAATTTTATATTTTTCTCTTTTATTCCATAAGTCGTAACAAAAAACCTTTCAGCTACTAAATATATTTGTAAGGAACTATATGTTTATCGCATTAACTACGTTTGTTTTTGTTGAATTTTCTAAATTATAGTCGAAACTCTATAATCAAGGGAACGCAAATAAAAAATCTATAGCACACATGTTTTATTGCGTAAAAAATATGTAATTCTACATCTTAAAATGTGGCGTTGACATTATACCAACACTATGCACTCTGTACTAGGGAATATATACTTTGTACTAATAGTTAGAGAGCTAGGGTGCAAAATGATGTCTCATTTATGCCAGTGACAGAAATGGATAATTTAATAGATTATGTCATGATAAACATGGAAAAATGAAAATTAGATTTGGAAACGGGTGAAAACTATAGATGGCATCGATGTGAATGCGCAGATTTTAAGGGTACTTGTTGATATATTTTATACAGGGTAATTTTCAGTTTAATTTATAAACTTTAGTATAATGAAGTAATAAAAATGGTAGACAGAAGTTTTGGCCGGTGACGCATGCGCGACAAAACCGGTCAAAGTAAGCATTTGTTATGGTGTCGTGTGACATATTACTACTTGTTCACGACGAATACATGACAAAAAAATTATTGACAGAAATTATTGCTGGTTGCTCGTTCGTGACAGAAGCTCTGAAAGTGGACTGGTGTAGGGATCAACAACCACCCTTAAAATCGGCGCATTTACACCGACGCCATGTATAGTTGCCACCCGTTCCCAAATCTAATTTTATTTTTTTCATGTTTATCATGACATAATCTATAACAATTCAATTCTGTCACTGGAATAAATGAGACATCATTTTGCACCCTAGCTCTCTAACTATAACAAACAAATCAGTACAAAGGTAGATCTCGTCGCCCTTCAAGGACTTCCAATAAACTACGCAGGTAGTATTGCCAGATTAAATTTGATATAACTGAAAAATTCTGGAAATTCAGCAAATGCTGAGTTCCTGGCAATACCGTACGCAGATTGCAGATATTGTGCCGAAAGAGTTGATTTTGACCGTGAAAATTCGATTTATAGAGAATAATGTGTCATTGGGATGTTTTATTGGTTTCGAATTACAGAGATTTTTGAGTTATGGAAATATACAGGAAAATTGCAAATAACATTTTATGTTCCAAATATTTTTGCTACCATCTATTATTTGAAACTTTTTTTCGTATCTGATTCCATTTTTGAAATAAATGAAATTTATTGTTTTGTATGTCCAGTAAACTTCCTCTTCCGGTTTTTCAATTTCATTCAAAATCAGCACAGTTCTTCGTATTTTCAGAAAACATATAAGTACCAAGTTTCGTTACCAAATCTTATCTCGTTCATGAGATATTGCACACTCGTACATACATCCATCCATCCATCCACACACAGGCATCATTGACAAAATGATCAAAACGGATGCAGTGAACCTCAAAACACGTATTTCCGCGAAAATCTCGTCAATATTTATGTCAAACTGACGTAATGACATACAATTAAATTATTTTGATTAACTTTTTTCCTTCGCCACTTCGATCATAAGTCCTCTTATAGCAAATTAACATGTAAAAATTTAACATTGTTTTTCCCATGTGTAATATAAAAATAAAGACCCTTTAGTGTCGGCCAATTATTCTATAATCATTATGTCAAATTATATAACCCATTAAAGCCTCGAGCATAGGTATAATAGAAACACCCTCTATATTGTATGTATGTTCTGTAGACTACATTTGAACACAGTCCTCTGTGGCAACAACTCATCACCACACTATGTTTGAAGAATGCTTTAATTTTTTATTACATACAGGAAAACAGTTTGAAAGTTAATGTTTAATGCATTTTGAAGGCCTACAAAAGGTATAAAGTTTAAACTCGGAAAACCTATTTTCAAAGTATACTTAACAAAAAATATATAATACCGATAATACTAAAAGCTCATATAAAGCCAGTATAGAGCTTATAAGCATCAATAGAAGGTAAAAGCAAATGTAGGGCCTTAGTTAAAGGTAAACTGCGAGCGGTCCCCTTTAGGATTAAGCCCTTCAGAGATTTGTCCCTGCGATAAAGACTTACACATCCACGCATACATACACACATACAGCCATTGAGTGCGTTTCCGACTTGTGTGCAAATTTTCTCGATCGGACCGTGGCAAAGTTTCAATAATTCAGCGTGTCTGTTAGTATCGACCACTGGTACTTCACCTGCTGGCCGCTGATCGGCAGTCGTGGCTGGCGCTCTGATCGTCGTATTAATCAAAGTTTCAATTATGAATGGAATGGTAGTCCGCCCGTCATAAACTCCTGTCCGGTCGTTCAGTTCGGCTTCTCGATGTTTCAGTTCTTGGATTTGATGATCTGAATGTCGGCTGATCTGAATTGTGCTGGGATTTTGGAAAATATTGATGAAATGAGAAGCTAGCGTTTTATAGAACTTTCAAAAGATCTTGACACTTCCAGTATAAAAGTCAGTAAGTTGAATTACACGGAAAACTTATGAAATGGTTAACAGGTTATGTCGTGTATGTTATTTATTTTGATATAACATAACAGTTGATTGGAATCTTTTTGTTTTGTCATATGACAGTGCCGGCGTACTAGTGTCTGTCAGACCTGTCAATGTTTTGTATTTATTAACAACAAGATGAATTTGGATGAAAATTTGTTAATATCCCTATCAGTTGGCCTTCATAAGGTTACCATTGCTGTCACTTTTTTTCTTTTATTTTGTAGAAATATAAATATATCATCACGTCTTCTTCCCATTACTGGGTGTGGCACTCTGCCGAAGCATATCTCGGTAAGTGTTATATTTTGCGCGTGAAATGCGGTTACCAGCCCTCAAATCACGGCCCCCAAAGATGTAAGTTGTGGAGGAGCCACAGGGGTAGTTTTTTTAAAATGGTGAAAATTGGTTGTCGCCTGTGGGAATCGAACAGGGTTCCCAGGATCCATAGGCCGACTTGATACCACTGAGCTAGCTACTCCATTTATTTATTTATTTATTTATTTTGTATTTGTTAATAATCCTTTTTAATTAATGGTGTAGCTAGCTCAGTTGTATCAAGTCGGCCTGTGGATCCTGAGAATCCTGGTACGATTGCCACAGGCGACAAACAATTTTCACCATTTTAAAACTACCCCTGTGGCTCCCTCACCATTAACACCTTTGGAGGCCGTGATTTGACAACTGGTAACCGCACTTCACGAGAAAAATATATCACTTACCGAGATCTGCTTCGGCAGAGTGCCACACCCAGTAATGGGTATACAGGCTGTTCTATTTAAGTGTGTCACCATTGCTATCTCGAGAATTATAAGAGCTACGAGGTTGGTTAAATTAGCAAAAAACACCATTTTACAAGACTATTGCAATGAGTAAAATATTTTTTTTTGTCCAGTGGTTCTCAAAGTACGGGACACAACTTTCTTATTTTAAATAGGAACATATGTTTTTTTTAGATTATTTGAAAGGGTATTTTTTTTCTGAATTCAACGATATAAACATATCATATTATAATATAACAAAATAACTGAGAAAAATGCATGTTAAATTTATATGTATTTTATTTATATCTGGCTGAAACAAGAGTGCTTTGGATAGAAAATAATTGAAAAATAGACAAATCAAACAATGGTGTAACTACAATAATATTAAAATTAATACATTTAACAACAAACAATGAAACAATGTTGTTATACAGAACAATATATTCAATTATTTTCTATCCAAAGCACTCTTGTTTCAGCCAGATATAAATAAAATACAAATAAATTTAACACACATTTTTCTTAGTTATTTTGTTATATTAAAATTTGATATGTTTATATCGTTGAATTCAGAAAAAATACTCTATCAAATAACCTAAAAAAACATGTCCCACTTAAAATAAGAAAGTTGTGTCCCGTATTTTTAAAACCACTCGTCGAAAAAAAAATTTTGCTCATTATAATAGTCTTGTAAAATGATGGTTCTTTGCTATTTTAACCAACCTCGTAGCTCTTATTGTTCTCGAGATAGCAATGGTGGCACACTTAAATAGAACAGCCTGTATACCCATTACTGGGTGTGGCACACTGCCGAAGCAGATCTCGGTAAGTGATATATTTTGCTCGTAAAGTGCGGTTACCAGTTGTCAAATCACGGCCTCCAAAGATGTTAGTGGTGAGGGAGCCACAGGGGTAATTTTAAAATGGTGAAAATCCTATATAGTTCAGAGGTTCTTTTAACAGTGTAGGGTTTTATTCGTAGAAATTAGTTCTTTTAGATTAATATTAATTAATTATAGGTTAATATCCTTCTTTATTGTATTTATTAGTTCTGTTTTTATTAATTTTTATTTATTTTTTATGTACTTAGTTATTAGGTTAGTAGCAGTGTGCATTTTGGTCGTAGTTCCAATTTTCTCTACTATATTATTTATTATTATTATTTAAAAATCTCAATAGTTTATATTTTGTTCTGCGGATATACCCTGCTGTATAATTAGTAATATTTAGTGAAGTATTTATTTGGTTTTGACTCAGTGTTCCTTTTTTACGGGGGAGCTGTGTAGTTTAGCTTGAATGCAAGAAAGTGATTGTGATTTTGCGGAATCCTTGGCGGTTCGTGTGCAAGTCTGACGTTCGTAGTAGCGCGTCTATCAATTTAAATAATGACGGGCGTTTATGGCGGCCGCCCCACTCTCTACGTCGCTGTCGCAGTACGGCTCCGGATCCGTTCGATTTACGAGCGTTTATTTTGAGCGAAACTAGCTACGAAGCAGATTTTTTTTTATTGGCCAGTTGATACGAATTACAGATTTATGACGAATTGCTACAAATTGTGATAAACGAGCAACGCCTGTTCATTTACGCAGCCTGCTATCTCCAGAATTCATTTGTTTGTCAATTTGTTTCCTGCGAACACTATGCCAACTATGTTAAACCGATTTTTTTGGCTATAGTTACTTTGAAAGCTCATTTTTATATTTGCCATTTTTCCTAAACGCATTTAAGATATATGATAATTCGTTAGACGTCAGTATGACAATACGATGCCGTGGATAGTATTAAAGAATTCGAATCCGAAGATCCTGAATTCTATTTCTACTCAAGCTAATAGTTATTTGTGTATTAAGAGCGTAAAGTGATTCTTTGTTACTCGAACACGGCAATTCCAGAACGAGCCGAAGACGAGAGTTGCAATAGTGTAAGACACATAAAAGTACTTGACATTCATGATTAGTGCGCGGATTTTAAGCATTTTGCTTATTGGTAGTATTATAAGCAGAACATATTTTCTTTGAGATCTGAAAGTTTCACGAAAAATGCTATCGTTTAACCTTTGACATCACTTATATGTTGCTTATTTAGCTTTTTTTTCGCATATTTAAACTTATTTTTGCTTATAGGTGCTTATTTTTGCTTATAAGTGTTTATTTTTGCTTATTAATGCCTTCTTGAAATTTATTGTGCTAGTGCTCATTTTTTTATAATTTGATGATTATTTTTATTTTTTTTATATTCTAATTTGTATTTCGTATTTGTCAAATATACAAGTCGACGAATGTCACCTTCACCTTCAATTAAAGAATGTCATCGTGTTTTAAAAAGTAATAGTCTAGAACAAAATTTAGCTTATCTACAATCAAATTATGCCTTTGTCAGCCACTACATAGAAAAATTGGAACAACAAAATATAACTCTTATAGATTATGTCCCAATCATATTTTCAAACAAAAGTAAAAGATGTTAGTGGACAAATTGGTGACATAATCAGTAAAAAGTTCGAAGATGTTTTACGAAAGAATGAAGGGTTTGATACCCTCCACAAAATTTCCATGGTGCTACAGGGTAATCATAGGGATGATTTCAAAATTAATGTTCCTTTGAACATTTTTAAGTATGCTTCAATAACGTCTTTAGATGTAGAAAGGAGCTTCTCCATTTATAAATCAATTCTAACAAATAGGAGACAATCATTAATTTACTATAGAAAACATTGAAAAATATATATAAAACAAAAGACAAAATGTCTATTGCGATGTGGAATTTAGTCTTAATAAATAAGAAAAAATAGGAAAAATTTTCCATCACTTGTCTCGTAATTCCACAGAGGTTTTTACAGCACTTTTGCATCAACTTCTCAGGTCATCAACAAATGGCTGGTCAGTTCAGCTTTAACCATAGACGCGTTTCGTCCTTCCGGACTCATCAGTATGGTGCGATCATTTATCCAACTAGATCAACTAGGAAATAGTGGATTGTGATACCGACTTAGCTGAACTGACTGATGTTAACCTATCTACAACAGTCAGTTCAGCTAAGTCGGTATCACAATCCACTATTTCCTAGTTGATCTAGTTGGATAAATGATCGCACCATACTGATGAGTCCGGAAGGACGAAACGCGTCTATGGTTAAAGCTGAACTGACCAGCCGTTTGTTGATGACCTGAGAAGTTGATGCAAACGTGCTGTAAAAACCTCTGTGGAATTACGAGACAAGTGATGGAAAAATATATAATTGTAAATTGTTCTAAAGATATTGTTTATATTATTATTTTATTGGAAGATTAAACATAATTTATAAATTAAGTACTGTTTGTTTTTTCTGTAGTGCTTTTAACTTTTTGCACCTTTTATAGAGTTTTATAGATTTTTGCGTTTTCTGCGAATTTTTCGGTTTTTCGTGCTTTTTTTTCGATTTTTTGTGCTTTTTATATGCATTATATATTTAAAATAAATGCTTATAATTCCACGCTCTACTCATGATACATACATAATTCTTTGTACGATTGCATCTTAAATTATTAAAAGAATTAAAATTTAAACCTAACTTTCCATTTGCGAATGCACCTCAAAGGTAGTATAAATTTTTATTTTTAAATAATTTATAATCAATGAAAGTGGTGAAATTGCAACCACATTTTGAGAGAGGCTGATCTAATGGTCAGTTGCACCGCTGTTACTTAAATTTCAAATGAGTAACTAAGCATTACTGTCAAACTTTTGATTTGCTATTTTATTAATTATTTTATTTGGCTTTATTGACCACTAACAGGCAGATTCACAAAACGGATTAGCGCTAACACCGTTTTTAATATTATCTATAACTCTGTTTCAAATTAAAATAGATTAAAGAAATAAACTAAATTTGATGATAATTAACTCTCTTTTTAACTCAAGTTAAAATAAACTTGTTTCGCACATTGAAAAGAGAGTTAAAAACGAAATAAAAAATGATGTTAGCGATACCCCGCTTTTATGAATCTGCCTGTTAGGGTCAAGGGCGAGATTCAGCTAAGGGCTGTTCTTCCACCTAACCCTTACAAATACATCACAAACATCCATACCCTGACCGGGATTCGAACTCGCGACAGACGGCGTCCAATGCCAAGCAACCGCTCGACTACCGTGGTCGGCGAGGTTAAGCGATTTTCAAAAATTTAAGTGAAGGTTGTACAAATGACCATAAATGATTATAGTCCAAATTATAGTTGAAGATTTTATAAAGAAAACTCAAATCGTTTACCAGTTAATATTTGTTTGAATAATAAAAGAAAAATTATCATTTCGTCAACATCAAATAAATAATAAAATTTAATAAAGAAATATAGAAAGAATGCTTGGCAATAAATTTCTCTTTAGGGTAATAAATCAGAAGTAGAATAAAATAAAATTTATATTCCTCTCAGACTTTATTTAAAAATCTAATATATGTAAATTGAAGTAGTACATATTTTGTTCAAGTAAACAAGTATTTGAATGGTATTAATACTTGTATTATGTAAATTTAAAAATGTAATTAAAATGCTGTACCGGCCGCAGCTGTTACTTGCATGACACATGTGTTTACCTGCTGCCCTAATTTCCGTACATGCCCATTTTTCTCATGCTTACTCTCTTTACATAAATCATACAAATTTTAAATTGCAACTACAACCAAAGTTTTTAATTTTTGCCCGCCGTGACCGATTACCAACCTTGAAATCGATCGCCAGAACAGCTCAACAGTGAAAAATGATTAGGTAAACGTTAGCCTTGTTTCTTATTTTCATTAAATGCTGGAAATACAATCGTAAATTCTAGACGCAATAACCAAAGAATTTTATTTTTTTATGGTAAAATGTGCTTAACAACTTTCAAATTACGTACTAAAGTTTTTAATTGTTGACCGTTAAAGGCGAATATTAGTCGTCAATCATAACACCCTCAGATGTTCAACGCAGGATAAAAAATTAAAAAAAAAAACAAAACGTCAGGTTCGAATATTGTAGTCAAGTCGTGTTATTAACCACTTGACTTTTCTTTGTATTTATCTTTAAAATGTAAAATGTAGTCATACAAAGGTTTTAATTTTTCTATTTTAATTTTCAGGCAGTGAAACCAGATTATCAAATGATACTGGCAAGTACAAAGTGAACATTTTCAGCGTATCTTCATAAAATGTAAGTTATAAATTACAGTTATACTATTAGTAGAGATATAATTTTAGTATTACTACCTGTTTTTTCTATGTTAATAAGATGTTTAGTAGGCAGCAGAAAGTTATATGGGTAACCATAGTACAATGTTTATAGTTAGACTTCCACCTAAGGAATGGCGTTAATAGTCTTTTGTAAAGACATCTATTTTAGGTAACTAAAATATCGGCAATCATTGGTTACTAGATTGTTCCTGTAGTTCTCATTTGTTGTATTTCAAATTTTTTTATATGTCAAATATCCAATTAATTTTTATTTGGTAAATAATTTCATAAAAATAATGTCGTCAACTCATATCAATTGTGTAAAAAACTGTACTGTTACTGAGTAAGTGATCATATAATAAATAATATTTAGATGAGGAAGTTATAATATATTTTTAAGTTCACAATATTTGGATAAAACTGCGGTTGAACCAGTTCAAATTTTAAATAAATTGTATACACTAGCATATTTTAATAAATGTTTATATTGTGTTTACGAATTTTTATTTTATGTAGTTTAAATAAATATAAAATAATAATAAAAATTACAAGCTGCCTAAATACGCATACCGGGTTGCTTTTATACATGACTTTAGTTAGACTTCCACTACTCAGATGGCGCAAAATACAGTCTCAGTGTGTAACATGGCAGTTTCGTATCTATAGTAGTATATTATGATCTGTGATGTTTAGGTTTCATAGGTATAAATTTGTTTTGAACAAAATGCTTTCATTTGAACCTTTACTGATTTTGTATATTTTACCCAAACACAGGGGCAGATCCAGACTTCTGATTTGAGGAGTCACGAATTTATTTTTATAACGGGAGAATGCATAACTGAACATTAAAGAACGTTTTATTTGCGGTTTTCAAACACCATATCACATGTTTTATTATATTTGTATATATTATATTTATTTCTGTTTATATATTTAAACTTTCTATTACTTTAGACCAAATGATATATCTATAATGTATTTAGATGACAAATTCAACTCGTCTTGTAGAAGTCTATGCAAATCTCGTAATAATTTTCTTCACGTCAAGCTGAATCGGATATGCCTAGAATAGCAAAAAACAATAGTTCTTAATTGTTTATATATCTAAATTCTGGAAATATCGATAATTTTACTGGATCGACCATTTTTCGTCAAAAATATATATATTTTTAAATAATTCATTTTAATTAATAGAACCGTAAAATAAAAAAAAGTTCAGCTTTTGGGGGCAGGGTCATGACCCACATGACACCCCTGGATCCGCGCCTGCCTAAATACGCGTTTCCTTTGATATTATTATTTATCAATTTTTACTACCTATATTATACAATTTTTCGATATTTTTCTATTTACTGGTTTTTTATGTTATATCTTGAATGATTACTAAATTATATACAGGCTGGTGAACGCGACTCTCGAACAAAGGGATTTAACATGTAAAATCACAATTTTATAATTTTCTGCTTCCCTAATTATTTTAAACAAAAAAGCTTCGAATAAAAGTTTTAGGGCATAAAATTCTGCATCTAAGCCAATAAACAAAATTGCATGCTTCGTAACGGTACAAATTAGATCTGAAAATGACAAAAATAGCCTCAAAACTTTCGATAGCCATGGAATTGAACCAAAATTAAACAAATGTTTGACGTATAATCTGTCAAAATAATTTCTTTATTTATTATGTCATTTATTTTGACAGATAATTTTGTTTTAGTTCCATGGCTATCAATAGTTTTCAGGCTATTTTCGTTATTATTAGATCAAATTTGTGCCGTTGCGAAGCATGCAAAATTAATTTTGTTTATTGTATTAGATGCAGAATTTTATTCCCTAAAACTTTTATTTGAAGCTTTTTTGGTTAAAATAATTAGGGAAGCAGGAAATTACAAAATTATGATTTTACATATTAAATCCCTATGTTCGAGAGTTGCGTTCAATTTTTTTTTTTTTTGAGGCTTGAATTCAATCTTGTACAGCTATATTCACTGTACACGAATAGTAGTGACACCGCGCCTGTGTTCCCATCTTGTTTCTAGACAGACAAGACTGGTCTTCTGAAGATAGCTTGATAAAGCTCCTTTCTATATAAACTGTTGTAATGCTGTGAATTGAAATTTGCTGATAATTTATGAATTCACTTGAATAGTTTCTTCATAGATTCCTGGATATTTTTATAAGCTGATTGAACTCCTCATTTTCAATCGTCGGAAAAAGAGCTCACAATTCTTTTTATTGCGTTGAAATTGTCTGTATAAAAAATAATCCCATTAATTCAAGTACCTTACCTAGTAATTACAAGTTGTGGTGGAAGGGGTAAACCAGGTAGATTATCTTTATAATATTGGACTCGTAGCAGTGCTTCATTATGGTTTTGTTGTTGTATTTATCAAGCAATTAATATCTTCAAATTCATTAGGTATTTCCTTCGCTATTCTAATAAACATTGAAAATAAGCTAGCATAATTTTTGGAATATTAGATATTCGAAATCTTCGAATATTTACGCCAATGGCGAACATTCGGATACCTCGAATATCACACGATACGTCTTGACATTGAAACAGCGCTGATTTCGGCGCTCTGATGAACTCATTTGATAGTTGTACAGTTGCCACTTGACAATTCAAGGAAACAAGCTTTGTTTTAGGTACATCATTCAATCATTTCATAATTCATAATCACAATGATAATTTACTAATTAATTACCTTTTTATATTATAAGGATAATCACTAATCAGTAATATAATAATCACTTTATCATACCAACAGTTCACTTTATAAATTATCACTTCAGTTTAATTAATAATTTATATTTTTTAAATTTTTAAATAAGTAACTATTCGGATTCGAAAAGTCAAGGTATTCGAATATTCGAGATCTGATTAAAATTCGAATTGGATATTCGAATTAAAGAAATTTGATATTCGCCCATCTCTAATAAATATTTAACTAACGTTGGTGAAACATTAAATTTGGTTTGTTAAATCAAATTGAGTTATAAATTTGGATACTGCCAAAATTTAAACCTGGCGTGTACATATGAACTATGAACCCCGGGTTTTTTAACCAACTAAACTATGATCACCATGTGATTCAAATCTGATTTTATTCTGATGACTTTCATATACTGAAAGATTTGATATAAAAATCGCTTGCAGTGACACTGTTTTTTAAGAAGAATATTTACCAATAAAAATTTAATTAGCATTTTAAATACTAATTAAATTGGTATTTGTTAGTAAAATTGACATGAATCATAAAACCAGACGAAAGTTTTTAATTTACGGTTAAATGCGATTATCAGCCACTCGCAGCTAGTAATAGAGGGTGAGATGTGAAAAATGACTGACAAAACTGCAAGATTTCAATCTGGATATAATAAACTTCCTCTGAACCGCTTAAGTTTTCCGCTCATTTAAGTCTTAAAAATGGAAAAAAATGCAATTTGCAGCGAAATGAGTGCAGAAAGTGCAAGTGACGTCTGGCGATTTCTCATTCGTGTTCAGTGTAGAAATAATTGCACTAATCATGTTACACAGGTCACTTATCTAGAATTTTAAAATACAATTTGTCTCTGCTTAATGCAAAGCCGAGATTAGCGGATAAGTTTAAAGAGATTGATGAATGTTTGTTCATGCAAATTTTTTCATTTTAAAACAGATAGGATGTATTGAGATAAGTAATCATGTTTTATGTGAATAAATTTTCTTTTTATGGTTGGAAATATACATAATGAAATATCGTTTTGCGTTTGCTTGCATTATTTAGGCTAATTACTTTATCCGTTTCCGTTTCGATGTGAAATATATCCAGTCCGCCTTGAATTATATAATTTTCATGTCCTTTGTTTGATTTTCTGCTCCAAATTTGGTATTATTTTCGGGGAGTAATCGACTCGTGTTAATAAGACCATATGCAGCGGAAGCAGTGACAATGACAAAGAAGAATGAAGAACAATTGAGAATAACTCAAAGGAAAATAATAAGAAAAATATTGGGTCCTATAAAATTATCAGACACAGAGTATGGAATAAGAATGAATCACGAGATGGAGCAAGAACTAAGCGGGGAAGATGTAGTGAAGATAGCTAAGCAGGAAAGAATAAAATGGCTTGGACACGTATGGAGAACAAATGAACAAGAGACAATTAAGTCAACTTTGCAATGGTGTCCTAGGAGCAAAAGAAGGAGAAAAGACCAAGATCAACATTGTTAACAGAAGTAGAAGAAGATTTGAAATTAGCGAGAATTAGAAACTGGAAAAATAAAGCAGGACATAGAAAACAATGGAGAAACATAGCCAAGAATATTTCAAATAGAAAAAGAGAGTGATACCCTCCAGAACAGGACCTTTGAAGAAGCGACACTACTCATGGAGTGTTAAGCTGGATTTATAATGAAGTAATGTAAGAGGTAAAGTACAGTAAAGCAAGGTAAAAAGTGACGCAAGCAAATTACTGATTTATATTGAGAAGTAGAACCTAATACTGTTAGCCAATCAGAGGTACATATGTTGCAATCTCTTTCCTTTCTTTAGAGTACCTATCTCTTATAATTTTCCAACGACGTTGCACATATTCAGCTAAAAAATAAATACAAACCAAAATTTATTAATATAATAATATAACCTCAAAAACATGTTTGTCAGATTTTCTACTTCTTACCATAATTGTTTAAATTTATTTTTTAAATCTTTTGATGACTTGTCATACAGAATTTTATTGGTCTCTAAAAATTGTATTATTTCTTTGTCCAAAATGTATGACAGTGACAGCTGATAGATCACGGTTGGTAATAAAGATTACAATGCGAAGTTTAAAACGCTGATTTCTGATTGGCCAGCGATAACAAATTTTAGATAAAGTAACGTAGAAAGATGAAAGTTGACCATCTCTTACGTCGCTTATTTTACTTTACTGATTGCTTTGCGCCAATATAAATGGTTCTACTTCAATCACAAGTTTTAAGTTGTTGCCTTACCTACTTCTTTTGCGTTGCTTCTTGCGTTACTTCATTATAAATCCAGCTTAAGGCCACCATATACAGGGTGTTCAATTTAAATGTGCTAATATTGCTATCTCGAGAACTATAAGAGCTACAAGGTTAGTTAAATTAGCAAAGAAATACCATTTTGTAAGTCTTTTACAAAACTATTAACAACAATTTTTTTTTACTAGTGGTTCTCAAAATACGAGGTGCAACTTTCTTATTTTAAATGGGAACCTATATTTTTTATTTGCATATTTGATTCATTTTTTTTTTAAATTCAATAACTACAAAGTTCAGTACCCTTATAGTACAATTTTTTTGACAAAAATGCATATTAAATTGACATTAATTTAATTAAAATTGCGTAGGATCAACGTGCTATGACAGAAACAAATGAACAAATCTTAATATTTTTGTTTGTTTGATTCATTATTGTACGTCAATACAATTTTTGTGAAGAAATAATAGTTATTTTTATAACAAATGCCGAAAAAGGCTCGTTACGTGCAAGTGCAGAATTTAAATCTGCACGAGCATGTAACCTTTTTCGGCACTTATTATAAACAACATTTTTCCTACAACTGTGCGATTTAGTAAATCACTAAAATATTATTAAAATTTATAAAATTTTAATGACATTACATGAGAACGATGTTTTACGGCGTTGCTATGGTTTGTTTGTTGATTGCTTGCACATTGTTCTACGTTATTTAAAAATATTTCACTAACGTCAATATAATTTCTTCAAAATCATCTTGATTGGAATAGTACAGTGAGTGATTCTTCTTTATCATTAACACCTCCAAAGATAATTGAAGCTCCAGATCATACTATGTTGGAGTTGGATCTATTTTTGACAATGACAATCAACCTGCTGCGGGTACTTCTAAAGCTTCCGAAATTGTTGTCAATAATATTACTGTTAATAATATGAACAGGTACGGAAGAAATCAATGTTTCTTTAGACACAAAACTTTCCATTTTACATTATGTCAATATAAGCAAATGTAACAACTGTGTTAATAATATACACAAACAATAAATATGATGTATATCACTTACTCTTTAAATAAAACCATTTATCGATATATTTTACTTTGTTCGGTTCTTTTTATTAGTTGTCTACAGATTAGATATACTGCAAATTAAGGTTACGTTTATAAACGTCAAAATATACTACTGCATATTTACTAGCGCTGGTTCACCGTATCTTCTACTTCCATAAGCGTATGTGGCCAAATTATGAAATCCGCGCTCGGCGCGAAATTTAAATCGCTCTCAAAACAATTTTCTTTTGACAGTTACGTAATGAAGCACTTTCCGCACTAGTGTTTCTTTGCTTTCGGAAACGCACTTGGTCTGCATTCATCTACTTTCCATACGTAACCAAGGCAATTATAGTTACGTAATAACAAAGAAATCGCACAGTTGTAGGAAAATAAATTTTTATTAGTCATTTGCTTCTGTCATAGCATGCTGATTCCTATGTGATTTTAATGAAATTAATGTCAATTTTTATAAAAAAAATTGTAATGTTGAGGTACTAAACTTTATAGTCGTTGAATTTAGAAAAAAATAATGAATCGAATAAGCAAAGAAAAAATAGGTTCCCATTTAAAATAAGAAAGTTGCAACCTGTAATTTGAGAACAACTGATCTAAAAAAATTGTTGTTAATAGTTTTGTAATAGACTTATAAAATTGTATTTCTTTACTAATTTAACCAACCTTGTAGCTCTTATAATTCTCGAGATAGCAATGGTGGCCCAACTAAATTGAACACTTTGTATATGGTTGGATATATACATAATGAAATATGGTTTTGAGTTTACTTGCGTTATTGAGGCTAATTACTTTATCTGTTTCCGTTTCGATGTGAAGTATATCCAGTTTATGTCCGCCTTACATTATTTCATAATTTTCATGTCCTTTGTTTGATTTTCTCTTCTGAATTTGGTATTATTTTCGGGGAAGTAATCGACTCATGTTATCGGAGCGTATATGACATTGATGCTTATCTCTTGGTTGACAGGAAAATTGTGGGTTTCTATTAAACTTATGATATTATGAACTAATCATATATATTAACTTGTCAGCTAATACTGTGATTTATATGAAAAATTATTCTCGATACTATTTTTTTTTTTGCAGTGATTTAATATAACCTTGCAGGAATGGTCGTACTTTATTGCTATAATAAGCTTAAACATGGAATTGTGTTCTAGATTTATTAATATTATAACCGGAGGAACTACACAAACTACATTTATTATTCATTTTTATTGGTTTACATTTAACAAATATATGTTTATCCTAGTAAACTATAATAATCCGTTATCTAGACACACTATCATTAATGCAAATTACGGTAATTTTCTGTACTGTGCTTTTTATCTAGTATATGAGTAGAAATGAAATAAAAGCAAATTGAACGTTATAGATATAGAAAGTAATAACTAATCATTACCAGGATACTTAAGACAAACTTTATAATTATTATTTTTTACTTCTGATAAGACAAATAATGGAAACAAGTTTACATTTTAACAAAAAATAGATGTATGCTTCTTGTATCATGAATAATTGAACTATTTGTAATGTTTATAATTATTAATATTGTTAGAACTAACGAGTATACCAGTGGCAGCAAAAATACTTATTTCGAGTAAAATACACAAATGTTTTACGAATTCTTTTTATTACATAATTAATATAACAAATAATATGTGTCGTTTAAATTTAATGTATAAGTTTAGAAACACCCTGTAGAATAGGTTATTTTTATTAGTAAACTAAAAACTTAAATTTTAAAAATTTAACTTTTTAGTTAGTTTACAGGACAATAATGAGCAAAATCGTAAATCTATAAAACTGTAGCTATATCTGCAAAATCTCATGATTTTTTTGTAAGCTACAAATTGACATAGAATTGCCATTTAATCTGTAAGCACTTATAGATCTTACAGATTTGCTTAGAATTGGCTTATAATTTTTTTTATGTTACGGAATTCGAATCTGGAGATCCCGAGCTCGAAACCCACTCATTCTAACAATATAAAAACTACCACCCTGCGGCCCGCTGTGTCCGGACCCTGTACTGCAATTGGGATTAAGTTCCTGTTGTACAGAGTAGCATAAATAAATAAATTAATACTTTTTGAACATGATAGTCAGTCAGTCAGTTGCCCTGTATGATATCTTTCAAAAAACATTGCCTTTTTGCACTATGCCCAATTCAGTTCTTATGATGATACACTTTTACTTTACCGCTCGGCAAATGTCAACTCTTTGCTTTCAACTGACAGTTGGAAATATCTGTTTTCTGCTCGGGCGTAGAAAAAGTTATTTTTCGATTACTCCACAGAAAATGTCAACTTTACGGTGACAAATGAGAGCGTAATTACCAAATTTTCATAGTAATCGTAGAAAAACACAATTTATTATTCATTATTCTTAGAACATACACTAGTTTCCACTTCTCCAAATAGTGCAGAATGAAACATTATTATTGCTCATAAATAGTAATAAAATATTTTTAAATAAATGTGATTTTTAAAATTAAAATAAATATATCATTAAGCCATTAATCCGTTACTAAGTGTAGCAGATCTTGGTAAGCGATATATTTTTGTGCATTAGTAGCTGTCAAATTATGGTCTGCAAAGATTTAGTAAAGCCACAGAGATAATATTAAAGTGATCAAACCCGAGTTCTTAAATCAACAGGCCGACTCGATATCACTGAGCCTCCTACCCACAAGATTATAAAACTAAAAAGTCAAATCAATGTTACTAATTTTAATTTCATAATTTAGTGTCTACATAAACGCAACATATATGGGGTAATGGCTCAATTGTATCGAGTCGGTCTGTGAATCCTAAGAATCCTGGTTTGATCCCCACTGTCGACAAACATTTTCACCAATTTAAAAATTACCTCCTGTGGCTCCCCCATCACTAACACACATTCAGTAATGGGTAAAAGGCGTGATGACATATATATTTATTTATTCATGGAACATTGTTTCGTCTTCTTTTTTATATTTTCTCTAAATAGTGCAGAATGAATCATTATTATTGCTCATAAATAGTAATAAAATATTTTTAAATAAATGTGATTTTTTAAATTAAAATAAATATATCATTAAGCCAATTACCCGTTACTGAGTGTGGTACGTAGCAGATCTCGGTAAGCGATATATTTATGCGCATTAGTAGCTGTCAAATTATGGCCCTCAAAAATTTAGTGTTGGAGAAGCCACAGGGGCAATTTTAATATGGTGAGAATTGTTCGTCGACTATGGAAATCAAACCCGACTTCTTAAATGCACAGACAGACTCAATACCATTGAGCCATCTACCTAAATTGAAGATTATAAAACTAAAAAGTCAAATTAATGTTACTAATTCTAATTTCATAATTTAGTGTCTACATAAACTCAACATTATAACCTCAAACATGTAACTCAAAGTTAAAAATAAAAAAATTCTGTATTCCTATGATTAAAAAGCTATGAACACGCGATGAATGGTATTTAGTTAATTGATTTTAATTTCGTTTTACGATAAAAATGAGATTTTTGCACCAATGTCAAATTTCCGGATAGACTTTTGGTGGCAACACGGAACAGAAATTCTACAATGTTAATTCAGTAACATATTGATTCTGTAGCGCAGAAATTAGCGTGAAGCAAGAAACATTCCAGCATTGTTCATTTCCAGTGCAGTGCATAAATTCCGCCATCCATCCAGACGAACTTCACAGCCGTGGCAACATCCTATAATTCATTCCTCTTTCATTCTCAACTTATCACATTATACAAAAGCGTTTACTCTATTCCTCGCTGTTCGCTACCTGGCGATGTCTCAATGTTAATAACACAGACCACGACCTGTGATATGTTTTATAATTAAACTAGATGACAAAAATTATTTTAAAACAACCCTCGAATTCAAGTTGATTCATTAGGCGATTGCGTGACTTACAAACACGCTACATTCGGTTGTGTTCGTTTCTATTCGGGTAACTTCGTCGTGAATTGATACGAGTATAAAGACGAAATAATGGTTTTTGTTTCTCACCCTGCAAAATAATCACAGTTAACTTAGTTCCAAAGTTATTTTCGGTTCGATCGAAGTCAAATTTCAATTTACATATTGATGTCTTAATTTCTATAGCGGAGAAAAATGTAATATAGATCATGACTACACATTATTGAAATGATGAAATTATTCATGTTGAATAACAAAGTAGATTTGTTTGATTAAGAGATGGAATAATCGTTTTATTCATTCGTTGACAGAAGTATATGCTTCTTGATTGCATTGAACATTACTTTCCTTATCAATACATTAAATATCTTTTATTCTTTGTTACAAATATTTGTGTACATATCAGTAATATTTCGGTTAGATTATTATAATACTCGTATATCAAATATATGACAAATATATAGTAAAATATATTAGCTAGGCCAAGTGGAATTGGACCTAAATTAGAATCTTGATAGTGTAGGTCAGTGCTTCTCAACCTTTTCAAGGCTTGACCCAGAATTTTTATAAATTAATATCACGCAACCTTCGCATAAATTTTTGTTTGTAAGCTTCAAAAATAATCATGTATGGGGTGGCTAGCTCAGTGGTATGAAGTCGGCCTGTGGGTCTTGAGAACCCTGGTTCGATTCCCACAGGCGACAAACAATTTTCATACTTACTTAAGCTACCTCTGTGGCTCCTCCGCCACTAACATCTTTGGGGGCCGTGATTTGACGACTGGTAACCGCACTTCACGCGCAAAATATATCACTTACCGAGATCTGCTTCGGCAGAGTGCCACACCCAGTAATGGGTAGAAGGCGTGATGATATATTTATTTATTTATTTTTTTTAGAAAAAAATATTATTTGACAAAAGGTATTGATTTAAATAGAAAAAATAATTTGAGAGCTCTTTTTTAACCCCAAAAAACCAGAAAGACCCCTTAAGTTGGTTTTTCGAATACTGACCGCTTTTTGTAACGAACTCTGTTAATTTAAGGACTTTTAAAATGTTTAAATAATTTATTTTTTTGAAGAAAATTGTGCTAAAGACCGATCGGTGAGAAATAACAGTATGGTTGCATAGAACGAATTTTATTCTGATTCTGACTGGCTGAACTAAATAATAACATATTTTTTTTTGTGTTTAATTGTAATTGTAAATAACAAATTCGTTGAATGTTAATTAAATTTAAAAAAATCAACTTGCCTCCGCCAGGATTTGAACCCGGACCTTCTACTAGGGCCGCGAACGTCCGGTAATAGTTAGAGAGTTAGGATGCAAAATGATGTCTCATTCATTCCAGTGACAGAAATGGATTTTTTAATAGATTATGTCATGATAAACATGAAAAAAAGGAAAATTAGATTTGGGAACGGGTGGAAACTATAGATAGCGCTGATGTGAATGCGCCAATTTTAAGGGTGGTTGTTGACATATTTTTTACAGGCTAATTTTCAGTTTAAATTATAGTCTTTGGTATAATTAAGTAATAAAAATGATAGAAGTTTTGGCCGATGACGCATGCGCGACAAAACCGGTCAAAATAAGTAATTTTTATGGTGTCGTGTGACATATTACTACTTGTTCACGACTACACATGCCAAAAAATTATTGATAAAAATTATTGCTGGTTGCTCATTGGTGACAGAAGCTCTGAAAGTGAACTGGTGTAGGGAACAACAACCATCCTTAAAATCTGCGCATTCTCATCGGCGCCATTTATAGTTTTCCACCCGTTCCCATATCTAATTTTATTTTTTTCATGTTTACCATGACATAATCCATTTCTGTCACTGGAATAAATGAGACATAATTTTGCACCCTAGCTCTCTAACTATAACTGTCAGTAAAATAATGGAAAAAATATCGCATCAGAAAATAGCATTCAGTACGATATAATCATTACCCTTTGTGTTATGATTTCGAAGCGATATTTTTATTTATCCCGCTTATAGATCTAAAAACCGGCCCTTATATAGATTTTTGTTCTGAATTATGTAATAACTATAATTAAAAAAATAATTCAACAATGTATACTTTTATTTGAAAGGTTGATTCTAATTGCATGATGATAAAGAATTGGGCTGTAATACAATTTGAATTTAAATTTCAAAGTTTAGTGTTAAATAAATTACTCCTATCAAAACATTGATTTCCCTAATGGGGGATTCAAGTGGTAGAGCTTTTTAATATATATTTATTAAAATAAATTCTTGACCGTACATCATATTTAATACAATATAAAACCATACCATAAATGATATCTTTATTGCTGAAATATGAAAGTTAAAGTTGAATAATTCAAATCGCTCATTTGAATTTGGCACTGCCATATTGCAATTACGTAATTGCATTAAGCCAATCACAGAACTTTGTCTGAAACGTTTGTCGGTGCTCAATTTTACTGAGAGGAAGATGAAGAAGAAATAAGCATTCAGCATTCTACGATTCTACCAATGACGTATAATACTAGACGAATTATGCCGTATTCAAGTCAATGCAGTGTTGTGAAGCAGAAAGGGATGGAATAACTTTTGGGTCTGCCGGGTGCGCGGCAAGGAGCGAGTACACTTTGATGTTATGCAAGTTGCTCCTTGCTGCGCACCCGCCTCACCAACCAGTTATTCTATCCCTTTCTGCTTTACAACAAACGCCGTTGTTATCCGTCTAGTTATGTTTTGTCTGAGGATTCTATGACAACGACACACGTTACGTGAAGTTACGTGTTATTTATCTCTGTCTTATCTGTCTCTCTTTAAGCTAAGATGCAACTACGTCATATTCGTTTGTTTCGAAAGTTTAAATATTTTTATCATGCTTAATACAAGTTTAAAAAAAAATAAAAATTTTGGGTATAATAATTTTATTACGTAGATTAATATATAAAAAATTCAAAAAAGTCTTGAAAGGCCCATTTTGTTTCCTGGAATCATAAAAAAAATTGTCGCTTTTAGTTTTGCTTTGGTTTTTGTTGTCATTTTTGTATTTTCCTCCCTTTAATTTTAGCCACCCTTGTGCAATGCACCCTATGTATCTCTGAAACTTTACCTAGAGAAGAGTAAACACCACTGAAGGTGAAGAGTTGCATGGTATCTTGTTTGATTGGTAATCAAAAATCTTTAAAGTCGCAAACCATTGCGTTACCGCGCTTGACTAATTAATTATGAAAATGTGTTGTATCAAATAAATAAAATTTACCTTTTACATGTTGAAAATTTTATGTCAGATAATAAATCATTAATTCCATAAAAAACTAATTCAAGCAACTGCTTTTACAAAAAAATTAATCCTGTCAATAGAAGTAATTGAAAATAAATATATAATGAACTGCGTCAAATAAAATTTCCTCCTGATGTAGAAAACATGTAAAACTACCAAAACCTGTATATATGTTTTTCTAAGGAAAATCATTATTTTTCATTCAAATTTTCGCCCTAATTTTCACGTACAAATAATTTCATTAAAATTCAACCAAGCGCTGCGTTCGGCGATGTGTGATCAGTATTCTACAGTTGGTATACCTGCCTAACGTATTTTTACTGGAATATTCATATTATAATTTCTGCCTGCGAGCAAAAATTAAAATTTAATGAGATATTGATTCCATTAAAAATATTGATAGACATATATTAGATTGTTATCCAAATTGAGTCAAAAAGCAATTCTGTTTTAACGAATTTTCCAAAATAAAAGCATCATGTTAATTTATATTTTCCTCAGTTTACAAAGGTTTGTATAAACTTTGCTAATAATGTTTTGATGCGTACGACAAAATAAAATTAGAATGTTTTAAAGTAAGCATTGTGGTTTTATAATTGGTGATCGTAGGATGAGAGAAGGATTTTTCATATTTTGTTGCTAAGCGACAAGCGATGACTTCAATAATATTTTTCACTGATATGTCAACATGCTTTAATTGCTTTCAACAACATTTATTATAAATTTAAAATGATATAGGGCAAGAAATTTACAAATTTGCGAGTCGAGAAAAAGTGTTTCGGTCTTTCCTCATCTTCTTTTTTTTTTATATATATTACATTGGTGTTTCGACAACGTTGGTCATTAACACCCGGTACAATATATTTTGTTTACATTGATTTGTTACATTAAGTTTGTTGTTATTTTGTATTTATATTTTTGAAAATAATTGAGTTTCCTTTAGGAATGCTATCATTTTCGTTATGCTTGTAGTTTCTTCTTTCAGTGCTTCTTTCAGTGTGTTTGGGATCTGGAATTTTAGTCTCGTTGCGGTGTACTGGGGGCATTCTGTGACAATATGGTTTACTGTAATTCTTGTTTGACAGTTGTTGCATATTTCTGGGTCTTCCTTCTTGAATATATGATTGTGGGTAATTTTGGTATGTCCTATTCTCATTCTTGTTAGTATGACTTGATTTCTTCGTGAAGTATTCATTTTACTGGGGGTTATGGTTTCTTTTATGTTCCGTAGTTTGTTGTTAATTGTATTTTTCCAATCATCTTCCCAATTGCTTTTAATTTCTTTCTTCATGAAGCTTATAATATCTGATGATTGATTATATTCGTCTTTTTGTGTGGTATTTATAGCGTCTTTTGCTGCAATATCTGCGTTTTCATTTCCTTTAATGCCAACATGCGAAGGTAGCCATATGAATAAAATTTTTATTTTTCTTTGCTGCAACTGATACAATTGTTTTTGTATTTCTCTTGTAATATTTTTTTTTCTCACCTAAAATCAATATATCATCACGCTTTTTACCCAATATTGAATGTGGTACACTACCATAGTAGGATCTTGATTTAAGTGTTATATTTTTGATGTGTGGTTATCAGTCGTTAAATCACGGCCCTCAAAAATGTTAGTGAATAGAAAACCACAGAGGTAATTTTAAATATGAAAATCGTTTTTTTTTTTCAAAAGTTATTGTTAGATTTTACGGAGAGTAGTCGTGGAATGTTGTATACATTAGAACTATACTTCAGTACTTCTATTGCCTTACAAATGATGCAAAATACATAAACATGACATTATTTATATATCTATTCGTATGACAACTTAATACTACGTACCGTCAGTAGGCGATGTCCAATATTTATATCTCGCCAATAGTTATTAAAGTAATGTACAAGATATAAATTTTATTATAAATAAAAAGTATAAGCATAAGTTTCGTAGCAATTGCAATCTGCAAACATACTTCACGTGATATGGTTTTGATTACATTTAACGTAATACATTTTTTTCTTACTTTATAGTCATTGCTAAATAAGGAATACATACATACATATCTTCACGCTATATATCAACAAATGGGGTAGCACGAACCCTAAAATCACTCATAAAACATTCATGGGCGTCCACAGACATTTTTCCAGGGGGGGGGGGGCGAGTCGCAAGAAACTCTCAGATATACATAAATTTCTAAAATATTTTTTTTACAAAACATAAATACAAATACACATAACAAATGCATAAAAAAATATTTAAATTGGTGAAATAAATTACTAGTCTTTGTCGTCTGGGTTTGAATTGAAGAGGAAGGACAATTTTCGAATAATTTAATAAACTTAGATTACTCAATCGTTACGATAGGGAACATGTCACTAGCTGGCCATAAGAATACTGCAGTTTCAGCTTGAATATATTATCTTCAAACTTATAATTTAATTTTTATTTAATTTATATATACTTATACAGTGTGGTGGCCACGACTCTCGAATATAGGACTTTAACATGTAATATCATGTTGTTTTAATTTTCTAATTATTTAAAAGAAAAAAGCTTCAAATAAAAGTTTTAGGGCATAAAATACGAAATTAATTTTGCATTCGGCACAAATAAGATCTGAAAATGACTAAAATTGTCTCAAAACTATTGATAGCTATGAAATTGACACAAAATTAAACAAATGTTTGACATTAAATCTGTCAAAAATGTCAGAATAGATTATTTATTTATTATTTCATTTATTTTGACAAATAAAACGGCCAACATTTGTTTAATTTTGTTTCAATTTCATGCCTATCGATAGTTTTGAGGCAATTTTCTTCATTTTCAAATCTAATTTGTGCCGTTATAAAGTATGTCAAATTAATTTTGTGTATTGGTTCAGATGCAGAATTTTATGTCCTAAAACTTTTATTTGAAGCTTCTTTGATTAAAATATTTAAGGAGGCAGGAAATTACAAAATTATAGTTATGTTAAAGTCCTATGTTCGAAAGTCGTGGTCACCACCCTAGTTAATATACAGGGGGGGCGCGCGCCCCTCCTTGCCCCCCTCTGCGGACGCCCATAAAAACATTCACTCATCACACTCATCAAACAATCAGCCCTCGTCAAACATTTTCATCCAAACAAACCACCCTCACTTCAACCACATTCATAGATCACTTCATATAAACTCATTCATTTATTACACGCGAAATCATTATCAATAATAACAAGGAATATGGGAAATAATTACTGTTTAAATTTTTTTACCACTAATCTGCATTCCCAGGACCATAAAGCTGCCCTTCCAAGTTCAAATACTCCTCCTCAATTTCTTTCAGCGACGATTTAATGCTAGAGCGCGCCTTTTTTACATGTAAGACATTATGCTGTACCTTCCAAGCAGGTATTTACGTACTTAACACAGGTAGTCATATCAGTGACGTCCGACACGCTAGCGGTAGAGCGCGAAATTTCAATGAAAAAAAAAATGTTTCACACATAAAACATTTTTCCCATATTCTAGAAGGTTCAAAGTATCTTTTAAGCAAAAAAAAAAATTATTGATTTTTTGAAAAATTTACAGTGGTGTACCCCCTTAAGCTAAAAAATATATGAATTATTACACTGAAGACCCGTGAATCATAACTCTGTACTGCAAATTGGGATTAAGTTCCTGTTGTACAGAGTAGCATAAATAATAAATAAATAATTACATTACTTTTTTGACTTTTCACGTTTGTTTGTACTTTGTCTATACTTTGTGTGCATCACATGAAATTGAAGCTGTAATTTGACGGCTAAATATAAAACATAGTTCGTTCACATTTTTAGGTTATCTGAGATCTGTCTAATAGGTTCGCTACTGTATTTCTATATTTTGTTTTATGATTACTTTTTTTTACATATCAAAATAAACTACGGTATGAACTTTATTGATTTAGAGGTTTAGAAGTATTATTTGTGTTTTTTAAATTCTTTTTTTGCTTGTGAGATTTTTATTTGAAAGAATGTGAAAGAATCGAAAGGGTAAGAAATGTTTCCTGCAGAATGCAATGGCGTGGACGTCGCGCAAAACTGGAAACAGAAACAGAATTCCGCTTGACTGGGCTGCATTGTTCGAGTTCAAATACGATTTGAGATTATGTTGTTTGTTTAGCCTTTCCGTGGCGGTTTCCACGGAAAAAAATTAAATAAGATTTATAGGTTCGTGTCGTCGTATATAAATGTGGATTAGTTTTTCATGTGTGCACGTGTATTTTGCAAAAAAATCGTTCAGATACGAATGTTTCCTTGGAATAATATCGGCTGGAATTTGAATAAATGCGCGGGATATATTCTAATGTTGGAAAATTAGTTTTCATTGTAGAAATATGCTCGAGGAAACATATTTTCAGATTCTGTAAGCCGGCTGAACATGTTCATGAAACTCTCCTTTGATTTTCTCACAAAAACACACCAATTATTCTGCATAAATACGAGAACTATTTTTTATACCAAAGATTATTTCTAATTTCAATAAATTGGGAGCTATGAGTAAAAAACATCTTTCATGTTGTATGATTATTCAAAAATAATGCATTCTTCCACAGTACTTTTGATATAAGTTCAAAAAGTATTTTTAGATGTGCATTTGTTCTATTTTTGCTCTAGATAACTTTTTACTTTAGTTCAAAATTAAATAATTGAAAAAATATCGAATTTATTGTGACGTCATATCTGTCTTAAGCATGTTAATAATATAGACGAATTAGAAATTCTTAACTTTAATACTTTAATAAATGTTTTCTAACAAATGAAAATAATAAAACACATATCACTCATGATATCTCAAGCCGTAGAAACAAAAGTTTCCATTACGAATATAAAACAAATTGAAAATTTTCCAACCAGCACTTATCTTGACAGTATCTATCAAACACGCCTATAGACTTACAAGATCTGAGTGACGTTTTTGATTGGTCAGAGACCTATGAATTTTTTTTTCATCATAAAGTTGGACAAAGTTATCTACAACCCTGAGAGGAGTGTCTTCGGAGATCGCTACTATCGTCTGTACATTCAGTGTCAAAAGTTGAATAAAAAATAGTTGTTTATTTAAATTTATAAATTTATTAACTTTAAATACTATCCACTGAACAAGTAACCATAGAAGAAGGGTCAGCTATAACAAAAGATTGTTACGCAGTTACGGGTGACATCTCTTGTTGCCCCAAGTAATTATTATTAAAAATACCGATAATATAGGATACATATTTGTCATTCTCGTGATCTTAATGACTAAAATATTTCAAAATAATTAAAATCAAAATATATGACAAAACAACAAAAACAAACAATTAGCAAAAAACTAGTTTTATTGAATAATATTTAAAATATTAATTAAACACGTACTAGTATGCAATACAAATAAATATGAATAATGTATATTTTTCGCCTTCTTATGTACACTCTCATTTATTGTTTCGCTGCTGTCTTCAGTATCCGTATTCTTATATGTTGTTGTTACTGTTGTTATTGATAGAGATGTGATATTTTCATTCCGAATTGTTGAAAATGAATTTATATTTACTACAAAAGAATTTTCATAATTATAAAGTCAATCAATTAAATCATTTCTAGTAATGTTTTCCAGCAATGGATTCCGTAATATATTATTCCGTGGTAAAACATGGAGAAACACATTCTTACTATTTTTTTCTACTACAATGTGGTACCACACTTTCCTACAATTATACAATAGTTTAAAATCAAATATAAAATTATATAAGATACCTATTCACCATTAAATATAGATTGCAATAATAACAAGAGATATGTTTGTTATTTACAAATTTTATTTGTCAAAATATAAAACACCGTTTGTCAAATTAAATATGTAATTTGTTTAACAATGTCAACCATTTAAATATTACCTATTATAATTCCTGTTATTAATTTTTAATTGATTTAGTTCATTTGGGGCAGCAAGAGATGGCATTAAAAATCGCGTAACAAGGTAACTAATGCAGCTGTCCAGGCCCTGATACTATCTAATAAATGAAAATTACAAAACACATATTGCTCATGATAGGCATAAGCGTAAAAACAAAATTTTTCAAGACGAATAAAAAACAAATTGAAAATTTTTCAATTCACTGATATATTGACATCTAGCAAACCTGCCTTGTAGACTTACATGTTCTGAGTGATCTGAGACCTACGAGTTTCTTTTTTTGCTAGTAGTTGTAATTAGTGTGACAGAACTGTCAAAATCATACTATACATGCCTTCTAAAGCTATCTACAAAATGGTGTAAAAATCCGCATTGCTATTGATTGTATTGCTGTTGATTGTAGACTTAAAACGCAGGTTCAGGGTGTGTTGGCGGCATATGAGCTAAATAATTGATCCGTATTGTTTCAATTATACGGCTATCCTTATAATGGAACACTATTTATAAATAAAATAAATATATTATCATATCTTTTTCCCATTATTGGGTGTGGCACTCTGCCATAACAGATTTCGGTAAGTGATATATTTTGCGCGTATAGTGCGGATACACGGTCTCCAAGGATGTTAATGGTGGAGGAGCCACAGTGGTAGTTTTATGTGGTGAAAATATAATATATATTTATAATAATTTAAAACTATATTTTTCGGTTTTAAAGTTTCAATTCTAAAAATTCCAAAACATTTATTTGAATTATTTTCCATGTTTCGTTTCCAAATCGTACGCAAAACTAGGTACATAAAATTTTATCTCCAATATTCGCGAATTGTGTGAAGTGGGCTGTAGATACATAATTTATATACTGAGATTCTTATCATACCGTGTGTATACGAAGGTAATTCAAATATACGTATCTACTATAGAATTAAATTGCGATAATCGGTTAGTTTTGAACAATGCCGTTTTAAAAGTCCAATTCTTTTTTATTACACAAATATTTCTAGTTGGTACAATGAAAAATTATACTATTGTAACCTCAATATTGTTGTAATCAACATACTATTACAGTAAAAAATTATTGTTCAGAACCCAATGTTGTAATCAACTTTGTATTGTAATAAATATAATATTGTTCCAATTAACATGATTGTAATAATCAACAATTTATTGTAAT
Organism: Pterostichus madidus; assembly: GCA_911728475.2. Classification (NCBI taxonomy): domain Eukaryota; kingdom Metazoa; phylum Arthropoda; class Insecta; order Coleoptera; family Carabidae; genus Pterostichus; species Pterostichus madidus. The sequence continues at coordinate 31,906,481 of OU452306.1, forward strand.
CAACGTATTGTAATAATAATGGTTATACATACTTATATAACATCCATGGGCGTCAGCCATTTTTCCAGGGGAGGCGGGTCGCAAAAAACTGTCAGGTATACATAAATTTCTAAAATATTTTTACATAAATACAAATATATATATATATATATATATATATATATATATATATATATATATATATATAACAAATAGATAAAAAAATATTTAAATTTGTGAAATAAATTACTAGTCTTTATCGCCTGGGTTTGAAATGAAGGGAAGGACAATTTTCTAATAACTCTTTCATAAATTGACACCATTTCTCCAATAAATTCCGATTTAGCAGTCTTATAATTTGTATTTTCTAATATTTTGTATACTTAATAAACTTAGATTACTCAATCGTTACGATAGGAAACATGTCGCTAGCTGGCCATAAGAATACTGCTGGAAATTCAGTTTTAGCTTGAATTTATTATCTTTAAACTAGTAATTTAATTTTTGTTTAATTTATATATATATATATATATATACATACATATAAAGGCTAGTGGCCGCGTCTCTCGAACATAGGACTTTAACATGTAAAATCATATTGTTTTAATTTCCTAGAAAAAAGCTTCAAATAAAAGTTTTAGGGCATAAAATACGAAATTAATTTTGCATGCTTTGTGTCGGCACAAATTAGATCTGAAAATGACTAAAATTGTCTAAAAACTATTGATAGCTATCAAATTGAAAAAAAAATTAAACAAATGTTTGACGTATGTAGGGTTGAAAATATCTCGAAAAATTCCTTTATTACTGCCTAATTTAAATATGACATTCAATGGTAAAAAAGTTCCCCACCTATAGTTTGTCTCAATTACAATAATTTATTTATGTTTATTAATTTAACGGGGTAATGGCTCAGTGGTTTCGAGTTGGCCTGTGGATCCTGAGGACCCCGGTTCAATTCCCACAGCCGTTAAACAATTTTCACCAATTTAAAATAACTCCCGTGGCTCCCCCACCACTAACATCTTTGGAGGCCGTGATTTGACAGCTGGTAACCGCAGTTCACAGACATATCACTTACCGAGATCTGCTTCGGCAAAGCGCTACACTCAGTAATGGGTAAAAATCGTGATGATATATTTATTTTACATTTATTTTTTTAATTTATAAAGACCACCATTTGATTGACTTTAAAAGGGCGGCAAATTGGAGACCGCCCTGGGCGGCAAAAGATCTAAGTACGCCACTGAATGTAGCCACGATGATATGATATTCACTAAGTGGATCTTAGGATCCTCTTTTCTTTTTTACAGAGTACCCCTATATTCTTAGAAGTAATACCATTTTTTTACATATTTCTAATAAAATTTGTAGTAAATTGAAGTTATGTTTTTCTTTTTTTCTTGTGTGCTTCATTCCCTATTTGTATGAATTATATATACTCTAGTACTCGAGGGTTTGGATTTAGGTTCAGGGAGAAAGGAACATTAATGGTCATGAAGGGTCGTGTAATTTATTTTGACATTTGATTTTTGTTTATCACTTTAGAAATTTTCATCTATATTAATGTTTTACGGGTTGTACATTCAGTTAGAAATGGTTATAAACCGATCCATCATTGTTAAGGAATTTAAACATAATACAGGGGAACAGGTATATAAGATACCCCTGGGCATACATGACGGCTTTATAAATTATGTTTCAAACTATTAAATTAATTAGGATAAATAACAGGGACAGTAGAAATGAATACAGTGCAACCGCATAATTTATATACATTACATTCAAACAAGTCTAATTATTATTATTAATTTAAAAATTGCGCGGTTTTAATAATATCATCATTTCAATTAAAATTATAATTATTTAGTTTTTAATAAACAAACTTCAATTATTTTGCGGCAAAATAATTCATGTAGTTTCAGATTTTTTTGTAAACAAAATTCTGAGTAATTATTAAAACGAATGAATTTCCTGACGGAATGAAGAACTTTTAGTCCAATTTTTTTTCATAAACCGCTGTTACAGTTCTTTGTTCACGCAAAATAATTTTTGCGGAATAATTACACTAGAGTACAGACATCCGACAAATTATATCTGTGTCACTGTACAGTGACTGAAGCTTTTCCTGACTACAAATTTTGTATATTCGCGCTGTTCTGTTGGTAACACTGCATTTATTATTTATCTTTCGTTCAACAACAACGTTGCTTGTCTCCGCTTGTTCTAACTGAAATTTTACATTCACATCATAATCACAATACGACTAGGGACTTTTGGTTTATTTTAGGACTTTGTGCTTTTCAAATTACATATAGTACTTACTTGATTTCTCTACTGACTTTTAAATATTCATATTTTGATTATCGTTTTGAAACAATGCAAGTTCATTTGGTAGAAATTATTTATTACAGAAATAATTAAAAGATAATTTTTTAATTTCTGAAATATTTTCAGTAATAATATAACAAGAGAGTGAGAATAAATTGAAAATAATTTAACAGATCTGTCGAAAACTTGTTGCCAGGCAATAGTCACGAAAGCCCGTAGGGCTTGAGTGGTTATTGTCAAATGGCAACTAGTTTCAGAAAGATATTGGAGAATTATTTTCTAATTTATCGAACTCTTGAGTTATATTTAATTAGATTATTTTTTGACTTAGCTGTTGAGGACGATTCATCCAACTTAAAAGATTTTGAACTGGGTTCATATGGATTGATTAATTATTAATGTATTTCTGGAAGTTGTTTCCAAAATTTGGTGGTGTATTTCTGTATCTAAAATACAACTAAATCGATTTTTTTCACACATTTTACTTGCAAAAAAGTATCTAAAGAGATAATTCCCGGGAATAATCACAAGAGCTTTATTCTCAGTATAATAATAACAGGATTGGTTAAAACGCAGACACGTGACATACAATGAAGCATTTCATTGCTTTTGAGAAACGTCAAAAAATAATCTCACAAATATTTTAAGAAATCTATTTTTTTTCGACCGGACGAAAACTGACACCTTTCCGATGTGTTCCGGTATTATAGTGTCGTTTTTTTTTCAGAAACCGGTATGAAAATGCCTACTTTCTTGACGGATTTTAGTATGGAAAGTAGAATTTTACCAAAACAGTCAGATAAAGTAAAAACAATCAGATAAAGTACAAAACAGTCAGGTAATAGTAGTTTACAATACTAGCATGGTGAAACAGTTTTTTCCGAAAGGAGGATAGAGTGGTGTGCCGATTAGGCGAGCCTGTCATCTCCTTGAGGAGTAAAGTTGTAGTACGAGAATTACAGTCGGTAGTAAATTATTACGGTAGCCTACTTTTCTGACCAAATTTAGTATGGAAAGTAGGTTTTTACAAAAACTGTCAGGTAAAGTACGTATCCAAGGCTACAACGAAAATAACAGTCTGGTAAAGTACAAAAGAGTCTGTAAAGATTTTATCTGATTGTTATTTTTGTTGTAACCTTGGATACGTAGTCTGCTGTCAGTACAATTCATATCAAGAAATTTAAACATTTTGAGTTATTTATGATTAAATATTGATTAAATTAAACGGTTTCAGAAAAAAAATAGTATACATAATACATCAGGAAAATGTTTTTTCTTGACTCAGCAGGTTAAAATACTCGGCCTGCGGCCTCGTATTTCAAATAACCGCTTCGTCAAGTAAAATATCACTTTCCTGACTTAATATGTAATATACTATTTTCTGAAATCGGCAAGAAAATGTCTACTTTCCTGACCAATTTTAGTATAGAAAGTAGATTTTTACAAAAACAGTGAAGTAAAGCACGTATCCAAGGCTACAACAAAAATAACAGTCTGGTAAAGTACAAAACAGTCTCGTAAAGATTTTACCTGACTGTTATTTTGTTGTTGTAACTTTGGATACATAGTCTGCTGTGAATACAATTAATATCTAGAAATTTAAACATTTTGATATATTTATGATTAAATAATTATTGATTAAATTAAACGGTTTTAGAAAAAAATATATACATAATACGTCAGGAAAGTGTTTTTACTTGACGAAGTAAGCCTGCGGCCTCGTACTTCAGACAATCGCTTCGTCAAGTAAAATATCACTTTCCGGACTTAACTATTAATTACTATTAATTCTATTTTTAATATATTTATGTTGAAAACTTAATCCAAAATTTCCGAAGTCTTATTTTGTTTAGTATTTATTTACATGGAAAAAGAACACTTCTCCCATTTATGGGATGGCTAGCTCAGTGGTATGAAGTCGGCCTGTGGATCCTGAGGTCCCTGGTTCGATTCCCACAGGCGACAAATTTTCATAATTTGAAAAAGCTATCCCTGTGGCTCCTCCACCACTAACATGTTTTGGGGCCGTGATTTGACGTCTGGTAACCGCACTTCACGCGCAAAATATATCACTTACCGAGATCTGCATCAGCAGAGTGCCACATCCAGTAATGGGTAGAAGGCGTGATGATATATTTATTTATTTATTTTAAGAACACTTTTCACTATAGGAGAAGAGAGATTATATTTATCCTGACGACAGGAACTGTAGGAAGATTATATATCTAGAATTTTTTCTTTTATTTCCATAATTTTCTATTTAAATTACTGCGAACGACAAAGCTGTGATTCTCATAGAATATTCTGTTTTGTTTAGTAAATCCTGGAACATATTCACTTCGAAATAGAAAGGATTATTCCATTATAACACGTTTAGCTTCTAGCATGACTTGCTAACAGTTTGCCGCAAAAATCTGACAAATTACAACACAACTTTTGTTTTTACATTCATTTGTCTTTTCACATTGTTCTTTTTGTTGATTTAATTCTTGTTTAAGGAGATTTTTCCATTTTGCTGCAAATGCAAGCTAATTTACTAGAGATTACAACATGAAAAAGTTCACTAATAATTTAATCTTTATTTTGTTTGAAATGCTTTTAATTTTTAATTAATAGATTTACAAACTGCGGAGAAACGAGTGAATTGTATGCTTTAAATAAAGAATTCGTTTGCAAATTGGCTTGATTCGAAATTAATTTATGCAAATCGCTAATTAAGAGAATCACATTACAGTAGTAACTAGATTTAATGATTCATAAAAATCAATCATTGATTTTCAGTTTGTGTTATTAAATAATTATCTACAAATATAGATATGTCAATGGCGTACAATTGGAATTTAATTATTTTATCACTGAAATGCATGGTAATATTTGTGCGATTAAATATTTTTTGTTATCTGTATTAATATTTAACAACGCTAATAATTTCAAATCTCATTTTCCGCTAATTTTCAACAAATCGCCGATACATTGCAACAATGTGAATTAGTACTGATTAATAATTGATAACCATTTCAATAACAGCTAAAGTGGATATATATTTGACTAGTTTTGCAATTAATAGTTAATACGGCTGCATACATCTCTACATATTTATTTGTTGTTCTATGAATTTCATATCTATTTTAATAAGTAGGTACTTGATAAAATATTGCAACCGTTATAACGAATTTATTAATAAAACATTGAAAAATTTAATATAAGAAAAATATTACATGTTATTGCGATTACAGAATAGATTCCGACCAAAGCAAAGTATATACAATTAATTTTATGTCGTAAAATACGCTATATTCTGAATATACAATGGTACTAATAGTGTCAACATTTATTTACTTATTTTCCTGGCAATAACCTTCTCTTCTCTTTTCAATTGTACCGTTTAAAAACAATGGTACATACAATTATAAATGATTTACAAACGAGATTACTTTATTCTATGAATATAGACTAATTTTCTAGAAACGGTGGAGGGGTGTGGGGTAAAATATATTGTGCTTAGGGCCCCTCGTAGTATTAATCCGGCCCTGAATGAAGCATTTCATTGGTTTTGAGAAGAAACGTCAAAAAATAATCACATGATATTTTGTGTTTTGAAATTGACGCTTTTATATATCTTTCTTTATTATTTAACACATATAAATAAATAAATAAATATATCATCACGCCTTTTACCCATTACTGGGTGTGGAAGTCTGCTGAAGCAGATCTCGGTAAGTGATATATTTATGCGCGTGAAGTGCGGTTACCAGCCGTCAAATCACGGCCCCTAAAGATGTTAGTGGTGGAGGAGCCACAGGGGTAATTTTAAATTGGTGAAAATGTTTTGTCGGTTGTGGGGATCGAATCAGGGTTCTTAGGATCCACATGCCGACTTGATACCACTGAGCCATTACCCCATTTTAACACATATAACTTATAAATAAATAAATAAATATATATATATATATATATATATATATATATATATATATATATATATATATATATATGGGATGGCTATCTCAGTGGTATGAAGTCGGCCTGTGGATCCTAAGGTTCCTGGTTCGATTCCCACAGGCGACAAATTTTTATAATTTGAAAAAGCTATCCCTGTAGCTTCTCCACCACTAACATGTTTGGGGGCCGTGATTTGACGACTGGTAACCGCACTTCACGCGTAAAATATATTACTTACCGAGATCTGCTTCAGCAGACTTCCACACCCAGTAATGGGTAAAAGGCGTGATGATATATTTATTTATTTATTTATTTATTTTTATATATATATATATATATATATATATATATATATATATCATCATCACGCCTTTTACCCAATACTGGGTGTGGCACTTGCCGAAACAGATCTCGGTAGGTAAGTGATATATTTATGCGCATGAAGTGCGGATACCAGCCATCAAATCACGGCTTCCAAAGATGTTAGTGGTGGAGAAGCCACAGGGGTAATTTTAAATTGATGAAAATGTTTTGTAGGCTGTGGGGATCGAACGACGGTTCTTAGGATCCACAGGCCGACTTGATACCGCTGAGCCATTACTCCATATACACATATAACTTAAGTATACGTAATCATATTATAATAAATATACTTAGTGGGTCCTGTACTTAGTGAATTGTGAAAACTTAATGTTAAATATCACAAAAAAGTCTTTAAAATAAGTCGGTTTGAGCAAAATACGAAAGATACTAAAAGAGTGGTGCTTTTGGGGCAAAAAAAACTTGTCCCTTGCCTTGCGATAACACAACATCGACAAAAAAAAACACAGAGAAGTTTAGAAGTGTGCATGACGTGCCCCCGGAGAATAACCGCCGCCACCACCATCACTGATGGCGGTGGCGGTGTTCCTGAAATTTTAAACAACAGCAGACGCCAGGACGCAATTTACAAATGATGAGGCCATTCGGTTTAAATATGGCCGAACGGGAAAATATGCCCCCGACAACTACCCATACTATCATCATACATCAACTCCTGTTGCCAGTATTTCATTGAGATATGTATACTTCTTTTGGACCGAAATTACTTTTTTCTTGAGATATTGTACGTAGAACAAGGAACAGAGACCCTTAATATTATAATTAAACTGAAGTATAAATTTCTATTGTAGATTTATCGTATTTAAAATACATACATTTTGGTAGAAACATTTGAACTTGCGGTATGATTTCAACTTGCGGTATGATTTGATCTTGCGGTGCGTTTTAAACTCGGAAACTTTTGGATTGACTTCCTTGATTTAAATTTGTTTGAAGAACTATTTTATTACGACCTCGTTGTAGTAGGAACTTTTTAATTTTTTGTTCTTATTTGTACAATAAGATTCCCGCTAACCGAATCTACTCGTATTCTATAAATGGGGTACGTGGCTCAGTGGTATCGAGTCGGCCTGTGAATTTGAGAACCTCGGTTCGATTCCCACAGGTGACAAACAATTTTTACCACATTCAAATTACCCCTGTGGCTTCTCCTCCACACCGCACCGAGAAATTGCGCTTGAAGTACTACAAACGTCCACGAGAGCACAGTCGTGTACGTATAACTGAATATCTGAACCCCAAAAACTAAAAAAAAAACTTCCCATAAATAAATAGAATAACGGTTAAAACCGAGAATCGAAACCTTTATTCTATTTTGAATCTTTTATAAAAAAAATATATCTATTTAGTACTTTAAGTAAATATTTAACAATTGATGAAATCAAATTGAATTTAAAAGAAAAAAGCTGAGATACCACCAAGATTTGAACCTGGGACCTATATACTCCGGTCATGCTTTAAACCAACTAAGTTGTTATAACAGAATAAAAAGAAAAATTGGAATAAAATCAGTTTTGAATCACATGCTTCGTTCGTTTAAAGCATATGACCGGAGTTTATATTTCCCAGGTTCAAATCTTGTGGTATCTCAATTTATTTTTTTATAATTACAAAATATATCGTTTTCGTTTCTATTTAAAAAATACTGAGTCTAATAAGCAAATAAAAAAAAATTGGTTCCCATTTAAATAAGAAAGTAGCAACCCGTTAATAGTTTTGTAATACACTTAGAAAACAGTATTTCTTTTGTAATTTAACCAACCTTGTAGCTCTTATAGTTCTCGAGATAGCAATGATAAATAAATAAAAATATATCATCACGCCTTTTTTTCCCTTTACTGAGTATGGCACTTTGCCGAAGCAGATCTCGGTAAGCGATATATTTATGCGCGTGAAGTGCGGTTACCAGTCGTCAAGTCACGGCCCCCAAAGATGTTAGTGGTGAGGTAGCCACAGGGGTAATTTTAAATTGGTGAAAATGTTTGTCTGCTGTGAGGATCGAACCAGGGTTCTTAGGATCCACAGGCCGACTTCGTACCACTGAGCCATTACCCCATATACACATATAACTTAAGTATACGTAATCACATTATAATAAATATACTTAGTGGGCTAGCTCAGTGATATGAAGTCGGCCTGTGGATCCTGAGAACCCTTGTTCGATTCCCACAGGCGACAAACAATTTTCATAATTTCAAAAACTACCTCTGTGGCTTCTCCACCACTATCATCTTTGGGGGCCGTGATTTGACGACTGGTAATAGCACTTCACGCGTAAAATATATCACTTTACCGAGATCTGCTTCGGTAGAATCCCACACCCAGTAATGAGTAGAAGGCCTGATAATATATTTATTTTATATTTATTTTATTTATTAACTTAGTCGATGAACTAGAAATGTAAATCATAAAAAAAATAATATAATTATTTTGATTGACTTTTATCCGAATAACATTAATAGCTTTTTTCATTAAAAATCTTATAAAATACAAAAATTTTAAGGAGGAACAAAAAATGCAGGTAGTCAAATGATTTTCAAGCCCAGCTGAAAAAATAATTAAAATCTTTCCATGACATTTTATATTAAAATTTATTTTATGAGTGGTAGGTAATAATTTATGATAAATAAAAAATGCTGTGTTGGTTTACGGGGGGTAAAGGTCGTTTTAGCGATCCCAGCGGGCCACGACTATGTGTAATGACGGCGGTGATACGACGAAGTATTTCGTGATTATTTCTTCGGCGCTGTGTTTATTTTCCAAATTGGAATTTATGGAAAATAGGAGTTTCTTTTTAAGAAATTATTTGAGCTGTTGTACCCCGTCCTCGGGGACTGTACAGTGCGAATGAAAAATTCACTTAAAAATGAAGATACAGACGAACGTAAATTTCAAAGTGACAGCAGTCGGCCTCGAGAAATGAAAATGACATTTTGAAATGTAGGGCAGATGTGACATTTTTAATAGAAATATAATATTTACAGTTTTTACATTTATTTTGAAATAAAGGTACGTGGTTAATATTTTAGTCAATATCGCATACTTTGAGGCGGGTTTACAGCAGTCAGACGCGCAAAGGTTAGGTGATCATTTATATTAATACCTACAAATGGATCCCATACCTGAGTTTTGTATAGCCTTACAAGAATTATGTTTCAGGTTTGACGTCCCTTTTTTGTACGTCTGCGACGTTTTATTTATCTGATCCAGCCACATATAATAAATTATACATTTCATTTAGCAGCGCTGTCTGCCAACTACCACCATAACGAAAATATAATTTTAATATTATAATTTTCTTTTGTGTAGAATAACTTTGTCGTAAAATAAGTTTTATTTTTGGATTTAAGATTTTCATTACCTTGTCAGCATGGGCGTCCGCAGGGGGGGCAAGGAGGGGCGCCCCCCTGGATTTTAACTATGGTGATGACCACGACTCTTGAACATAGGACTTTAACATGTAATATTATAATTTTGTAATTTCCTGCTTCCCTAAATATTTTAAGTAAAAAAGCTTGAAATAAAAGTTTTAGGGCATAAAATTCTGCATCTGAACCAATAAACAAATGTTGCGTACTTTGTAACGACACAAATTAGATTTGAAAATGAGGAAAATTGCCTCAAAACTATCGATAGGCATAAAATTGAAACAAAATGAAACAAATGATTAACGTTTTATTTGACAAAATAAATGAAATAATAAATAAATAATTTAATCTGACAGTTTTGACAGATTCAACGTCAAACATTTGTTTAATTTTGTTTCAATTTCATAGCTATCGATAGTTTTGAGACAAATTTAGTCATTTTTAGATCTACTTTGTGCCGATACAAAGCATGCAAAATTAATTTCATATTTTATGCCCTTAAACTTTTATTTGAAGCTTTTTCTTTTAAATAATTAGGAAGCAGGAAATTTAAAACAATATGATTTTACATGTTAAAGTCCTATGTTCGAGTGTCGTGGCCACCACACAGTGTATGTATATATAAATAAAATAAAAATTAAATTATAAGTTTGAAGGTAATAAATTCAAGCTGAAACTGAATTTCCAGCAGTATTCTTATGGCCAGCTAGTGACATGTTCCCTATCGTAACGATTGAGTAATCTAAGTTTAAGTATACACAGACACAAAATATTAGAAAATAAAAACTGTAAAACTGCTAAATCGGAATTTATTGAAGAAATGGTGTCAATTTAAGGTAGAGTTATTCGAAAATTGTCTTTCCTCTTCAATTCAAACCCAGACGACAAAGACTAGTAATTTATTTCACCAAAAATATTTTTTTATCCATTTGTTATGTGTTTTTATATTTATGTTATGTAAAAAAAATATTTTAGAAATTTATGTATATCTGAAAGTTTTTTTGCGACTCGCCCCCCCGTGGAAAAATGTTTGTGGACGCCCATGCTTGTCAGTAATTTCTGTTTAACGATATCTTGTTATAGAGTTGTGCGTATAGAGAATAGAGGGTGTTTGTCATATCAGATTCGCCACAATGAATATTTCGTTTATTTTGCTTCGCTAAAAAGTATCCATTTGATGTACTGAGATACCCCTGAAATTTTGAGCCAAAAATATTAACCCTTATTTGCTGCTAGTAAACGTTTTTTGAATGTTAAAATGTTTTTTTAATGCAATATTATTCAAAGTTACCACAAAACTGCATGTGACTCTAAGTCACATATTTATTGCTCTTATTTTATAGTTTTCTGCACTCTGAACACAATCCCATCTGTAGTTTTTCTCTACGATCGACGTATCTCCAGATATTAAGAAAATAAAATTTAAAAATTGTTAAAAAAGTGCTACATTGGGGATAAAGCCTTGTAAATGTAATATGTAGTTACTTTCCCGATCATGCAGTTTTCTGGACTTTTTTTCCTTAATTATATTTTTCCTACAACTGTGCGATTTCTTTGTTATTACGTAACTATAATTGCCTTGGTTACGTATGGAAAGTAGATAAATGCAGACCAAGTGCTTTACTGAAAGCAAAGAAACACTAGTGCGGAAAGTGCTTCATTACGCAACTGTAAAAAAAGTTTTTTTGAGAGCGATTTAAATTTCGCGCCGAGCGCGTACTTCATATTTTGGCCACAGACGCTTATGGAAGAAGAAGATGCAGTGAGCCAGCGCTAGTAAATATGCAGTAGTATATTTTGACGTTTATAAACATAACCTTAAATTTCAGTATATCTAATCTGTACACAACTAATAAAAAGAACCGAATAAAGTAAAATATATCGATAAATGGTTTTAAGTAGGTAAGTGAAATACATAATATTTATTGTGTGTATATATTATTAACACAGTTGTTACAGTTGCTTATATTGACATAATGTAAAGTGGAAACTTTTGTATTGTCTAAAGAAGCATTGATTTCTTCCGTACCTGTTCATATTATTAACAGTAATATTATTGACAACAAGTTCGGAGGTTTTAGAAGTACCAGCAACATGTTGATTGTCATTGTCGAAAATAGATGCAACATAGCATGATCCTCAATTATCTTTGGAGGTGTTAATGATAAAGAAGAATCACTCACTGTACTATTCCAATCTAGACGATTTTGAAGAAATTATCTTAAAGTTAGTGAAATATTTTTAAATAATGTAGAACAATGTGCAAGCAATCAACAAACAAACCATAGCAACGCCGTAAAACATCGTTCTCGTGTAATATCATTAAAATTTTATAAATTTGGATAATATTTTAGTGATTTACTAAATCGCATAGTTGTAGGAAAAATGTTGTTTATAACACGTGCCGAAAAAGGTTACGTGCTCGTGCAGATTTCCGCACTCGGCAAGTCTCGTGCGTTAAATTCTGCACTTGCACGTAACGAGCCTTTTTCGGCACTTGTTATAAAAATAACTATTTCTCGCATAATTATTTTGTAAATGTATATTTTCATAATTTCCATTTCTTCGAATAATAATTTTCCCGAATGCCTTTTTCTCGTACGCTAATTTCTTGTATTGTCCGATTGACAATTTTGCCGAAAAGTTATTTTCACGAACGTAGATTCTCAAAAGCATTATCGAACATTTTGTTAATTAAAATATTCCGAATGACAATTTCACATCAAGCCAATTTCATGAATATTATTTTTCAATACACAAATTTTATGAATACATTTTTATTTTGGGAATAACCAGTTTCTGGTATTGCCATCATGTTGTATATTTTTGAATGGCCATTAATTAGATTAATAATGTTTTATACAAAAATGTTACAAAATTATTAAACTATGTATTTTTTAATAATACTTTCTTAATAATACATAGAGTATTATAAAAATTATTATTCGTTGAAATTGGCATTACGGAATTTGTATTCGGGTAAATGGACGGTAACCATATAGTTATGTTAGAACCAGCTAGCATGAATGGGAAAACGAAAAAAAAATTAGAATATGAATTTTCTTCACGGAAGTATCTGTTTTGTTGCAATTTTAATTTTTTGCGGATTACGAATGCCGCAAGGGAGTATGGTGGACAGAAGACGTCTCAGATAATGGGAAAAGCATTTACTACTCTTTTGTTGGGCGCATATTCATTTTCCTTTGTGATACGTCGCCATTAATTCCAGATCCAGAAGCGGTAAACGAAGAAATTAAATATAAAATGCTAACGTTGTAAATCCACGCCGATACAACAGCGAACAACGAACGAATCTTGCATACACAAACAATAAAAACAGATTGCCTTGATCCATTATACATCGCAGATGGTCTGGCATTGTGTACGTAGTACGGAGGCAGCGCAAAATGGCCGCGCACGCGATTAGATATGTATGCAGGTACAGGTTATGCCTGCACTAAACAGCGGCTCTTATCTTCTCTGCAAGTGATGTCTCCTTTAAATACAACAACACACAAACATGAAACATGAAAGCTCTGTAATCGTTTCAACAAGAACAAACGAATCAAATCAAATATCATATTTTCTCTTTTGTTTTCAGAGATCTAAACTTTCTTCACTGATAACTATATGTTAATATTACTGACTAAATATACTAAATATGGTCGTGGATTAAGGTAGTTCTAGCGTGAAAATCATTTTTGCAGATCCGAATGAAACTTGGCGCACGTAAACATGGGATAGTCATACGCATCCTGTTGAAATATGAAACACATTCATCGTCTGTGAACAAATATATTCGTATGTAAAGTTGAGTTCTTATACACGGGGCTTATGGCGGTTGTCATTCAGAATCGCATATACTTGGTTCGTGTATGTCTAAAAATTTGCAGTTCAACTTAAAAAAACTAATATGATGTTCTAGAACTATCCACGTATATTGTATCAAAAGGAGAACGTTTTTTATCGTTCAGTAATGGAAATATAGCCATGAAAAGTCTTGTTTTTAAAGAAAAATGAAGGATCTCAATTTATAATGGCAACACCATACGGTGGTACGGTATATGAAAATTCACTAGACCAATAACTTGTTAACAATTCATAATATTCAAATCATAATAGGTATAAAACACTTATTTTATTCTGTTTTTTTTGTTTTTTTGAGCGTCAGTTTCGCTACTCGACGACCGATGTCGCCACCGTCATACTAGAACTATCTTAATAGTTTCGTGAAAGTATCTCGAGGGACTCGCAAATGCATGAAGAATTATAAAACGTCCAAAATTATATACTATATTGTTTTTTTTTATCCTCTCTAATATTACACTATAATTTTATTATTTTCAAAAAGTACGCAGTTTCGGGATTGTTACGTATAACCCTGATAACTGTACTGAAATGTACCAAAAAGGTACATGTCCAAATAATACATGACGAATCCATGTTGATGTATATCAATATTATCTAAATTTGTTTAATTTTAATTTAAGTAAATCAGCGGAATTTGATAGATAAGTGAGTAAAAAATGTTTACTTTGGACAAAAAATGTTATTTTGGGTCTCATAATATTACCGGACGACGCACAGCACTGCCCCAAAATCTTGCATTTTTTGTTCTAATTAAACAAATAACTATTCTTATTAATACAACATTTTTAAGCGTTGTAATTGGTTGATTTTTTCTTAAGAATTATGTTGTAATGTATTCTATTAACAACTTGATTCACATCAGTTCAGACAAAATCACTTAATCGCAAGACAAGCTGAAATGAACAATCTTCATTCTGATTATCTTAGAAATTTGGATTATTTCACCTGTAACTACATAATACATATTTATTTATTTGTAATTCTGCACAACATGAATTTAATCCCAATTACAGTACAAGGAACCTGCAGCTTATAGTGGAATCTGAACCATTCAAGACACAATCATAGTTTTGGATATAAGTTGAAGTCTGTAAGATTTTATCGCACGAACTTTTGCTCGTTAATTTAGAAACGTAAGTTTTACTTCGCTGGACTACAAATGCCAATTGAAGTAGTGAAAGTAAAGCAAATCAAAATAAACAAGTAAAATATAATAACAATTAAATGTTCAGTTTCAGTAACTGTAAATTAGATCTGATGCAAATGATAAATGGAATACGCTTGAGATTTTAACAACTTTTATTTGGATATTTATAGTATAAAATAACATGAGAGTTTTTTATTTCGCTTTTCGAATGCCAACATACTACCTCGTAACAATGGTAGATTGGGTGGAGAGTCATCAATGAAATCTGTATGAGAATCTCTTTCAAATTGGGTAACGATATACGATATCCGTGTAGCAGCACCGGACGAATTGAATTTATGAGTGTTTTGATGAATTTGTCAACATTTCTGGTACTTTGTCGGCAGTTGATGAGTGAAGTGGATGTTTGTATGAGCTTGTTCAATATTTGAAGGTACACAATTGATGGGGAAATTAAACAAACGGACAAAATGTTACTTTAATATTTGACGATATAATATGTTTGTATCGAAACATGAATTATCAAACAATGCGCTGTGTTATCAATCATGTATAGTAATTGGACATGAAAATCTGAAATTGTGCAAGTTCACTGAACAACTTTAAAAGGTTTCAAATTTCATTATGAAACAAATTTTATAGTAAACTTGTATTATATTTAAAAGTTTTCAATGTTTTATTATGTATTAAATTGTTAACGAATACACCAAAATTTTGTGTTGATAATAGTATATTATATACCAAGGGTCCAAAATGGATAATTTAAATCTGAGGCTAAGGTTTATATCACGAGTCGCAGGCGAGGCGAGGGAAATAATCACCTGCGGGATTAAATTATGCAGTTTAGTCCTGTGGTATATATACTACTTTTCGCACTTCCAGCCATACATTTTGAATTCATGATTAATTTTTATACTGTCGTGACATACTCGTATAATTCACAAAGACAGCATTATACACATTTTTAGGTAATTTAATCGCTCTGGGATTAAGAATAACTCTTCAGTCCTCAAAAAGGAAGAATAAAATAAATCATTTACTCCCGGAAATGCGAAAAAAATATTTCTTCTATGACCGTAATCGAAAGTAGATTATTCTTCCTTCAGGTAAAAAAAAGACAATTCTTTCTCAGCGGGAGGTAATAAAATTTGCTATCCTAGGGAGGAAAGAAACTGTTTTTCTGCCTTATTTATGGTTGATTTCATAGCAAGCACAGTCTTAGATATTTATTTATTCATAAATAGGTAATATTTTTAAAAATTTATACTTAAATACATGAAAGAATGAATTATGGGGTAATGGCTGAGTGGTATCGAGTCGGCCTGTGGATTCTAAGAACCCTGGTTCAATCTCCACAGCCGACAAACATTTTCACCAATTTAAAATTACCCCTGTGGCTCCTCCACCACTAATATCTGTGGAGGCCGTGATTTGATGGCTGGTAACCGCACTTCACGCGCATAAATATATCACTTAACAAGATCTGCTTCGGCAGAGTGCCACACCCAGTAATGGGTAAAACGCGTAATGATATATTTATTTATTTACATTTAAAATTACCCCTGTGGCTCCCCTACCACTAACATCTTTGGGGGCCGTGACTTGATGGCTGGTAACCGCACTTCACGCGCATAAATATATTACTTACCGAGATCTGCTTCGGCAGAGTGCCACACCCAGTAATGGGTAAAACGCGTAATGATATATTTATTTATTTACATTTAAAATTACCCCTGTGGCTCCTCCACTACTAACATCTTTGGGGGCCGTGACTTGATGGCTGGTAACCGCACTTCACGCGCATAAATATATCACTTACCGAGATCTGCTTCGGCAGATTGCCACACTCAATAATGGATAAAAAGGCCTGATGATATCTAGTATTGTAACAAGTCAAAGTCAGCACATTCTTAGTGAATACAATTAAGTAAAGTAGAGCATGTTGTAATGAGGTCAGGTATTCTAAATAATATTCTTTGACGTAAGTAGCTAACTATTTGCTGACTTAGTACTTTTGTAATTAGATATATAGTAGCGTAAGGTTAGTATTCATTATGCAGTCACAGAGTCAGATGTAGTCAATACGATATAGTCGATAGTCACATACTCAATACGAGAGAGTGATGAAGAGTCATTCAGAGTACAGTAGTCGTTAGAGTTCAGTAGGAACTCGACAACACCAACCATGTAGTAAGTGTGAATAAATCTTTGTTATTTGTTGAACCAAATTGTAAGTACGAACTTATTTACTACAACCCTAGTACTTGTCCTTTCTCCGGTCTGACAAGAACCCATATAAATTATTTGTTAATTCTCCTTTGAATAAGGGAGGCTTACAGTATTTATTTAAAGAATGATAGTAGAAAAAATCATATGTATACCTTTGGAGTAAAGTGTAATTTCTTCCCTTGTGCGAGTAAACGTCACTCGCGGGAGAAAACACTTTCCTCCCGTGTTATACAAATAACTATGAATGAAATCTAACAATACGTATATTCTGAGCTCTCAACAAAAGTCCTGACTAGTTAGACTGAAGTCAAGAGTCTAGACTACAGTCGCTAAATTAAACAGTGTCGAGATAGAGTACGCCGACATGTTTCT
Source organism: Pterostichus madidus (assembly GCA_911728475.2). Lineage (NCBI taxonomy): Eukaryota > Metazoa > Arthropoda > Insecta > Coleoptera > Carabidae > Pterostichus > Pterostichus madidus. The sequence goes on from OU452306.1 coordinate 31,924,100, forward strand.
ATTACTTTAAATATATTTTTAAATTAGGTAAATTACAATTATGTTTTATACTAAAATTTATTCATTTTGAACAAATTTAACAGAGAAATGTAGTAAAAATAATTATAAATCCAGTGGTTAATTTAGTACAAACATGACGGCCTAAATCATATGTCGCCACTATAATTAATTTAGTCACTGTAGTCTCTAGACTAAGTTAATTTAATTTGGCAACGTAGCATTATCTATCAGTTCAGGTGAATAATGTCGCCATATTGTCAATATTGTTTCTATTATTTACATTTTAATCTTTCAAACAATCAAAAAGAAATTTGGTTTGTTGTTGTGTTGTCATGGTTTAAAAAACGACACAATTGTTAAGGCATTTGACATGACCCAGAAGCTCTCTAGCGCTTAAATAATGAGTAGTACTTCAGCAAATACGGATTCGATCCTAATCCACGTCAAAATCTTTTTAGCGCAAAATTACTTTTGTGACTTATTGATTACTCACCATATAGTTTTATATGTGTGTTGCTTTATGTTCGGTAATAAAACTTTATTGTAGAATATTGTCGTTTACTGAGATCTGTAATTGCAACGAAAAAAATCTTATCAAAATATTTATTTATCTTCTAGTTTAAAAAACAATCCATGAAATTCACTTTAGACTTTAGAATTTAGACTGTTACGATATTTACGATTTATATATGAACAACCACAGTGCGGTTCGGTTAATTCGAACCCTGTACTGTAATTGGTATTAGGTAATAAAAATACTGTTAATATGAATACGGAAAAAAATCTGTTTCTTTAGACAGTACAAAAGTTTCCCCTTCACATGATTTCAATATAGGCAACTGTAACAACTGTTACGCGATGGCCGATCGTGTTAAGGCACATCTCTTAACATACTGTGACGTCATCCGAACCAAGGTTCGTCAGTTCGAATCCGCCTGTCGACAAAGTATGATTTGTCGTTAAATATAAAAATACAGTTACTTGTATTAATCATACTCGGGCGCTATAAGCTAGTCACTTATATACATGTCTTAAAAAAGTAACATCGACTACGGAAACCGGCAGTACGGCAGCGTAAAAACTGCGGCTCGGTGTGCCCGGTAGGCCCAGGCCCGATTTGGACTGTAGCGCCATTGAAGAAGAAGAAGAAGTAACAACTGTGTTATTAATACACAAACAATACACATTATGTATTTCACTGACTCTTTAAATAAAACCATTTATCGATATATTTTGCTTTCTTCGATCTTTGCACAGTTAAAATACGCGCGAAGCTGCGAAATTTAAATCGCTGTTAGTTAAATTAGATTTTTGCAATACTTATACTGTAAGTTACCTATTAATAAAAATTTCAGACGACCACTTATTAAAGTAACCATAACAACATCATAAACTACTACGGAAAGTTGAACCTAGTATACACTGATATGTAAGCATAACGTACACTTCTAACATATCAGGTGAAGTTCCACTGATTGACAACAGATGGCGCTACAATGAAACAAAATAGTGAAATAAATGAAAAGTATTTGTATTATTATTTAAATCGAAGTTTTCGCAGATTCTTCAATATATTTGCACAGATAAATCTTATTTTTTAAAATTAATAATTACTTATTTACTAATATTCTAGCATTATTTAATATTTTGATATTACGGTTAGTACAGTTGGTATCACAATACATAACCTCAAACGTCAACGCTTATCTACAAAAATGCATTAGCTGTCAAAGTGTAACAACATTGTTGTTGTAAACTTTTTTTAGAAATATTTTGTGGTAGTCTGAAAAATAGTGTACATAACTCGCTCGAAACTGTGATAACTGTGCTCGTGTACTTAAATCATTCGGCGCTGCGCGCCTTGTTTTTCAATTTGTACACTCGCACGTTATATTACACTTTCGATGCTTGTTATGTAATGTACTATAAACACTGTAAGTGGAACTTTTATTGAACAGTGGTTTCCATGGTTATATCAGGACTTTAATATTTACTTACTGTCCACCGTGAACAGTAAGTAAATATTACATATCAAGGTCCTGCTTATTTTGACAACAATTTGACAGTTGTCAATTTTGAAACCTATTTTTTCTTTTTCTTCTGTTTGTGTAAGTATTGTGAAAAATAGCTTAGTAACCTCGAACTGTAAGTGATTTTTTTAAGTCACGAATATTTAGGATATCTTGACCCTTCGGGCCTCAATTTCCCAAACTACATTCTTTACTTAAAAACTGTCACTTACAGTTCATGGTACGTAATATACTATTTGACAGCAGAGCTGGGCAGTAGCTAGCTACTTTTGTAGCTTAGCTACTTGCTTAGCTACATTTACCTTAGCTGTTGCTGTAGCTTAGCTAACTGTGAAAAAATATAGCTGTAGCTTGTAGCTAGCTACTTTTTTTTCTATTAGCTTAAAAATAACAACTGAAGCTACTTTTAAAGCTACTTTTTGTAGCTTAAAGCTACTTTTTATAGCTTAAAGCTACTTTTTAAGCAGAAGGTCAACAAAGTACGCATGCGTACAAGCTAAACCCACACAAAATAATTATTTGTTGCCGGTTCTAACTGGCTCTAATACGCAAAAATACACAGTAGGTGCCAGATGGTATTTGCTATTTTTGATATTTATGTATATAATAGTAAATTAACAGTCATTATAACAAAAGATTGATCATATGACAATGGCAAATTTAATTATTTCACAATAATTTAAAAAAGTAGCTTTAAAATTTAACAGCTACTTTAACGAAAGCTTTTAGCTGTAGCTTAGCTATATTTTACAAAATATAGCTTATAGTTGAAGCTTAGCTACTTTTTTAAAGAATAGCTGTAGCTGTAGCTTAGCTACTTTTTTTAAGTAGCTTGCCCAGCTCTGTTTGACAGTTGCGTAAACGCACTTGTGTTTTACGTTTACAGAAAAGCACTTGCTCTACATTTGTCTCCTTTCCACCCATAACCAAGGCAATAATAGTTAGGTAATAACAAAGAAATCACACAGTTGTAGAAACAAATAATTAATTAAGTATGACAATTATTTTTACTTATATTGCTTTATAGTTCAATAAAGCTATATTATGGATACAAAACAATATAATAAATAAAGTACTTATAATGCAGGCGAACATAAAAATATTGAAATAATATCATCGCTTTAAAATAAATATTTCAGTGAGTAAACCCTAACGTTGCTAATAGAACGCAAGAACATCTTGTAATACATGTATAACATAGCTACATCTCCTGCATGCATCTTGTCCAAGGGTTGTGCGCAGTGGTATTCACACCGAACAGCTACTAAGAGTTCCTTTTAAGATATGCATTATGTTGTGTACGAAAATGAACACCACCGTACAGAGAGAGCCCGTAGTAGTACCAGTACCCACTACGAGTATTCAGTATCGTTGCTAGGTGGTGCGACGTGAAAATGGGAAATGTGAATTACATAACTGCTTTTAACACACGATTCCGAGGCCATTACGTCGAGCGCGATGATATTCAAACGTGTTCAGAATTCCTCCTGGCTTTTTATTCTGTTTCCTTCAATATGAACTACATTTCGTCCAGGGGAGGAGAGACTCTTGAATTGGATAATGCAGCTGAATACTTGGACTCCATTGCGGAGAATTCAAATGGGATATATTCTGGATGGATCTTGCGAGTGCTAATTAATTATGGAGTTTCTTTCTTCTTCTTCTCCTTCTGAATGGATGCTGCAATGACTCGGTTTTATTCTTTTTATAAAAGGTTGAGAACATTAATCAACTTGTTCTGCAATTTGTTCGTACTTACAAACTTGATTGATATAAATGAAACAGGTAACATGATCTACTGTATAAAATAATTTTACAATTGCAGCCTCAGCGTATAATGTAATATAATTCAAAATTTTTACTTTTTCTTTTTAATTTAGAATGTATCTACTGCTGTTTTTAGTTTAAAATATATTTACAGTTTTATGATAATAAAAACGTAAGATCTACATGTTTTTTAAACAATTTCAGTTTTAAATATATATTCGAATAGCATTTCTTTTATATTAGACTTAGTAGAGATTGTACAGAGTGATCAAAAGGAATTGTTACAGTTGGCAATAAAAAGAAATACTTGAAATTGGTAAGCCTGATACATAAATTCATTTCCTATTGTTGACAGTGACATTTGAAAATTTAAATTTGAGGACATTTATTATTACATTTATTTCTAAAGTATTTCTATTACTTAAAAAATCTAAATTCTATTAGCTGTCAGACTTCTAACATAACCTATTTGTATTTATTAGAAATGTCAAATAGCATTTCCGCCTTTATCTGACGTTGTGCCAACTGTGCAATAAAAAGATCTGCGAAATTGTATTGCCAACTGTAACAATTCATTTTGATCACTCTGTAGTTAGGAAACTTATGCCGCTACATACTAAACAGATAATAGCTCTGTGGCTATGTATTGAATTGTGGATTGGAGAACCCGTGTTCGACTCCTATAGCCGACAAATTTAACATTATATTAAAATTTTCCCTGTGGTTTCTCTTCTACTAACAATCTTTGGGGTCCGTGAATTGTCGACTGGTAACCGAACTTCACGCAATATAATATATTCATTTACCAAGAGCTGGTACGGCAGATTGCTATTCCCAGTAATGGATAGAAGGCGTGATGAGATATTTATTTTAATATTCAATTGTGTGTGTTGTCCGCTTAAAGGAGGTAATGTTTTCAAAATAGACCAAACTTTAATGTTTGTACGGAAGAGATTCTTCCTTTTAAATATCAAGGTTCTTAAGAACTTGTATGGAGGGAAAGTGAAAATTGTTGAAATGAGTAAGGTGTACGGGGATGAGAATGTTGAACAAAAACTGATTTTTGATAAATTTATGAGTGAATGTTATAAAGTTTCAAGGGTTTGTTCTACCCCATTTGATGAGATATACGCTGGGTTGCATGAAAGTTTTGTCGGTTCATTAGAAACTAACGGTTCAATAAATTTCAGAAAATCGCTATTGATACTGTTGCTAGATAAACAATTCTTTAACTAAAGAGCTCTTTATTTTTTTCTTGCAACCCAGCAATAGTGTGATGTTATGTATATATAAATAAATAAAATAAATATATCATCACGCCTTCTACTCATTACTGGGTGTGGCACTCTGCCGGAGCAGATCTCAGTAAGTGATATATTTTGCGCGTGAAGTGCGGTTACCAGTCGTTAAATCACGGCCCCCAAAGATGTTAGTGGTGGGTGAGTTACAGGGGTAATATATATATATATATATATATATATATATATATATATATATATATATATATATATATATATATATATATATCTTTCTGCCTATTATTTTGAAAACATAATTTACTAATACAGGTTTAAATCTTTTAAATTTATGATCGTTGATTAAATGGTAAACGAATGCCACAACTTTAAAAAATACTAAAATAAAAATAAATAATTAAAATTAAAACAATTTTTATGTTAAATTCTGTAGTTATTTATTTTTAAACACTGCATATAGGAAAATTTTTATCATTACTTAAATTCTAAAAAATATTTCAATGAACTCAAAATAATAATTTGGGATTGAACCAGTTAATAGAACCAAAAGTCAAACTATTGCCTAGTTGTAAATGATTATATTTCGTACTAAGTTATATGTAGTTTTTTTGTTATAACAATTTGAATAAAATGTGATGCATGATAAAAAAGTTTTGTTGCTAGATATGGAATGAATGATGGATCACAACAAGAAATCTAATCTTTCTTTAACTTTGAAATGATAACAAGAATTGAACAAAAACAAATTTTACCAAATCACGCTTTTGGCATAAAAAATATAATCCAATGCGCAAACTGAATACTTTAATACTTTTAAACCGCGATAATACTACGGTATTTTCAAAAGATCTTCACATATTCGTTTATCTTTATTCTCCCCTGCTAAAATATTTCTACATTATTTTTCCCACTTCCGGGAGTAAATGACCTACTTTATTTTTCCTTTTCGAGGATTTAAATGTTACTATTTATCCCGGACATATTAAATTTCAAATTTAATCCCGTCTGGATTAAATTGATAGGTAATTATGAATTCCTATAGCAACAAGTATGTTATAATCCTTAAAATATTTCAATTTATTTATGGTGCCTATGTTACATAAAAATTGCTACAATGCTGTAATTGAAATTATATATTGTCAATATAAAAAATAATCATTAATTCAAACTCTATGGCTAGAAGTGCGAAAATAGTGTATACGAGGGCTGGGAGAAAAGTCCCTGAAAAATAAAACAGATGGCGCCACAATCGCAAATCTCATGTGACATTTGTGATGTACCATCTTTAACTAGAACGCATTAAAATTTTCAGACTGATATATCATTCAGTTCTGTTTTGACATCCATCGAATGCAAGCAACCTTGAGGATTTTTGAAAATATGGAAAAAAATGAGTTTCGCGTCTTGATTAAACATTATTTCTTGCATGGAAAAAACCAAAGCATCGCTTCTTAAACATTATGGGGACTCCTCACCATCGATTGGAACGATTCACAAATGGTTTACTGATTTTCGTTGTGGTAGTATGACCAGAAAGGACGCCGAACGTTCTGGTCGTCCAATTGAGGTTACTACGCCAGAAATCGTCGATAAAATCCATGGTATGATATTGGACGATCGGCGAGTTAAAGTGCACGATATTGCTGAGGCTATGAGCATCTCAACCGAACGGGTACGGAACATTTTGTATAAATTTTTGGATATGAGAAAGCTATCTGCCAGTTGGGTGCCGCATTTACTCTCTATTGACAACAAGCGCGACCGTGTGACAAGTTCAAAGGAGTGTTTGGCGATATTCAAGTGCAATAAGAAGGACTTTTTGCGCCGTTTCGTAACCGTGGACGAAACATGGATCCATCACAATACACCAGAGACCAAAGAACAGTCGAAACAGTGTACTTGTCCTGACGAATCGAAGCCGAAAAAGGCCAAAGTGGGTTTATCGGCCAACAAAGTCATGGCGACAGTTTTTTTGGGATGCACATATCGTCCATATCGATTACCTTGAAAAGGGCAAAACGATCACCGGCGTATATTATGCAGAGCTGTTGGATCGATTCGACGCCGATTTGAAGCGAAAGCGGTCGCATTTGGCAAAGAAAAAAGTGCTCTTCCATCAGGACAACGCACCGGCGCACAGATCCGCAGTCGCAATGGCAAAATTGCATGAATTGCGCTACGAATTGGTTCGTCATCCACTATATTCTCCAGATTTGGCCCCCTGCGATTTTTATCTATTTCCAAACTTGAAGAAATGGCTCGGCGGAAAGAGATTTGGCTCCAACGATGAGGTCATCGCTGAGACAAACGCCTATTTTGAAGGATTGCCAAAATCGTATTATTTGGAAGGGATCGAAAAATTAGAAAAACGTTGGACGAAGTGTATCGAGCTACAAGGAGATTATGTTGAGAAATAAAATATGTTTTGACCAAATAAATCATTTCTTGTTTCATTTTTCAGGGATTTTTCACCCTGCCCTCGTATACCATAGGACTAAAATGCATTTAATCCTCATGGTGAAGTTAATTTCACGAATCGCAGATGAAGGATATAATCATCTAAGAGATTAAATTATGCTCTTAAGTCCCTTGGTATATAATATTCTATCAGAGGTAAATCCACCAAAGAAAGAATACGTAGATCTAATTTTTCCACCATTTTTATTTGAAGCATTTATCTGTAAAATAAGGTAGAAACGTTTGTTTGTGGAAAATAAACTAATAATGTTGATGTCAAGATGTTTTGTAAATGTAATTTAATATAGTTTGAGGTAATATTGAATACTTCGGTGTATCTCAAAGGAGGAGTTAGAATATTTGCATGCAAGGACGCTGGCCGTTAGCAGTGCGGTATTTATGCGAGTTGTTTGAAGTCACACGTGTTTACAACACAAATACAGTGATCCGAAGCACAGCGTCGACTCCGAGCGTTAGTGAGCATTAGTAAGGAACCTAATTTAGTTGGAGTGAACTAACCTCTCTCTACACTGGATGATTACAACCCAGAGTTGGCAACACTGTACAGGGACGGATCTTCAAACATTTGAAGAGCGGAAAATACTTATTATGTAGCCCCGCATAAAATCTCGGAAGTGACATAAATTTGTATAAAATAGAGTTGAAACAAATATTAAGTACCTACACAGTATGTCCCAAAAATAACGAAACTTTTTAGATACAGAATAAAACACGCATTGTATTATGTTTGAAACTTAATATTTATTCAAAATAGGTTCCATTTGAATCAATACACTTTTTAGAACGATCAACTAGAGCATGCATAGATTTTATTGACTGTATTGTGACTATTCGGTAAAAAAGAACAAATATTAGTTTACTATTCGGCCAAATACCAATAGTTTAACGTAACAGCTAACACTCGAACTGCGATATTTAATTAATTTATTTAATGAGTAATTTAAAAAACAAAAACAACACATTATTAATTACATACTTGGGTATTTTATTTAATTATTTATTTGATAATAAACAATATACATTACAAATAGATTTTCCAGTGAAAAGAAATGAATATCAGTTAATAATTTATTAATGAATGATTAACTAATTATTATCAGGCAGATTCATAAAGCGGATTAGCGCTAACACCATTTTTTATTTCATTTTTAACTCTCTTTTCAATGTACAAAACAAGTTTATTTTAACTTGAGATAAAAAGAGAGTTAATTAGTATCAAATTTAGTTCATTTCTTTAATCTGTTTTAATTTGAAACAGAGATAGATAATATTAAAAACGGTGTTAGCGCTAATCCGTTTTATGAATCTCTCTACACAATTTTAAAATTTGAAAACAATCAATTCTAATTATAAGATAGAAAGCCCGTAGGGCTTGAGAAGTTATTGCCAAATGGCAACAAGTTTGAGAAAGATACTGGAGAATTATTTTCTAATTTATTGAACTCTGGAGTAGATTATTTTTTGACTTAGTTGTTGCGGTCGTTCCATCCAACTTAAAAGATTTTGAACTGGATTCATATCGATTGATTACTTATTAATGAATTTTTTAAGTTGTTACCAAAATTTGTTGGTGTATTTCTGTATCTGAAATACAACTAAATAGATTTTTTCACACATTTTACTTGACGCGTTGATAGTTTTAAATAATTATTTGACAACTACGTATCATTTATCAGAAACAAAAAAGCACCTACAGAAATTATTCCCGAGAATAATCACAAGAGCTTTATTCTCAGTATAATAATGACAGGATTGGTTAAAACGCAGACACGTGACATACAATGAAGCATTTCATTGCTTTTGAGATACGTCAAAAAATAATCATTGAAATAAAAATTAGCTAAATAACTAACTACCAGTTATCAAAGGGAGGGTCCATCGAACCACGGGATCCCATCCACCCCTGCGTGTACGTATAAATACACAAATAGCAGCATAATATTTATCAAAAATATTCACAATGCAAGTTAATCCACTATTTCTATTTACTTCTTTTTTAACTCATGAACAGTGTTAAAAAGATTGTTACTTAACACCATAAAGTTAATTTATTTTGTTTTATATTTGTTATTTATTAATTTAAATATATATTGTCGTAATTATTTCGAATTATATAGTCATTGTTATCGTATGTACAGTGGCGTACCTAGAAGGGGGCGATGGGTGCGGTCCGCACCGGGCGGCTCATATTTTGGGGCGGCATTTTTGATATTTAGTTTTAGTTGTAAAAAACAACTTGTTCACTTCATAAGTTTACTATTCGATTTCTACGAATTATGAATTACTATATGATTTCGAATATTTTTCTTCATCGTCAAGTCAATGTAGGGTTGAAAATATCTCGAAAAATTCCTTTATTACTGCCTAATTTAAATATGCCATCCAGTGGAAAAAAATTCTCCACCTATAGTTTGTCTCAATTATAATTATTTATTTATGTTTATTAATTTAATGGGGTAATGGCTCAGTGGTTTCGAGTTGGTCTGTGGATCCTGAGGACCACGACAAACAATTTTCACCAAATTAAAAGTACTCCTGTGGCTCCCTCTTTGAGGGCTGTGATTTGAGGGCTGTGATTTGACGGCTGGTAACCGCACTTCACTTACATAAATATATCATTTATAGATATCTGCTTGGGCAGAGTGCCACACTCAGTAATGGGTAAAAGTCGTGATGATATATTTATTTTATATTTATTTTTTTAATTTATAAAAACCACCATTTGATTGACTTAGAAAGGGCGGCAAATTGGAGACCGTCCTGGGCGGCAAAAGTTCTAGGTACGCCACTGCGTATGTAAGTGGTCCAGTTTATCTAGCCCTAGATCCGGACCTATGCTGGACGACGCCGGCGCATTTAAGATGCAGCTTAAAGACAACCGGAACTATGTTGACGATTCCGGGCAGCTGCTCCGGGGAAGGTTTATGGCGTGGTTCAGTCTTAAATTATGTCGACGTCAATAAATGATGACCAATTCTCCATGGACGTATCCGGCAATTTATTCGCTAGGAAATTTGTCATTAGTTTTTCATGTAATGTTACTGGAAAAGTTTCCTCTCATGCATCATTGTTTTTCCGACATTTTCCCGAAAACATTATTTTACAGCTGAATAAAAATATGACTTTAATAAATTAATGTGCTAATTTTCTGATCCATTTAATTCGGTTTTTAATTAAAACAAAATTTAAATAATTATATGTTTGAATAAATATAAAATGTAATTAAATATTTATTTGATATAAATTTGTAATTAATTCTACCTACTCTACTAGTGATCGTAATTACGACCACGTAATTAAATGGAAATATTTTGGATGGTAAATTTCACTGAATCTCTGTTTTATGTAACTTTTATTATCGTTAGTAAACAATAGGAGGAATATTTTTTTGTTAATTGTAATCGTTGTTGTTTGTATCGACAGCATTGTTGACGCTACAAAAATTATGTTTGTTTTTCATTAACTAAATATTTTCATTTCAATATTATATTTTTCTATTTTGGTATTCTTGTAGCTCTATAAACGCACTGTAAACACGTCGTCAAGGAGATCTATAAGCGCACTGTTTTTGGCGCTTTTTATTTTGTAGGAGTGGCATGAATGCTATTAAATCTGACAGATGAATGACATAACCTCAAAATTATAAATTGTCGGTGTCGAAATATTATTAAAAGAATATACTATAATTATACAAAATTCACAACATTCACAGTACAGAAAAAAACATTGATTAATTGTAAAAATCTGGATTTTTCAAATTGTTTTTGTTATGAGCAGCGCTACCAACATAACTGATAAAAAACACCAATTTATATTTTTGACAAGTTGCAGTTTATTAAATCTAACAGAAAAGTACCTCAATAGGAAAAACAGTATAAAGAACACGTTTTATAAGGCTTCTTATCGCACGAGTCCAAGTTTTACAAAGGACGAGTGCCTTTTGAAACTAGTTCTTTATTATACTATTATTTATTTTCGTGTTTTAAATTTTACAAAATGAGTATTATTAAATTCATTAATATTAACTCATGCGGCAACTAAGAAGCAGTGTTCTAAGAGAAACATAATTCTGCATTGGGATATAGATAAATATTACAACAAATTTCAATCTGAATAATGCAGAAGAGACACTTTAGAAAATGATCTGAAAATTAAATGAAAATATTTAATTTATAATTATCTTGATATTTACTACATCGAATAATAAGGTTAAATTTGATAACGTCCAAATTTGCAACAAATGATCATGCCATAGATAGCAATTAGTCGATTATTAGTGGTTAAACAATTAAAATCGTAATTAATTACTTCATCATAAGTAAAATAATATTTTTAACGGGACACGTATTTAATTATAATAAGAGTTTTTTTTTTACTTAGACTTAGTGACAAATTGAGGTTACATTCTTATCTGTGTAATTTTAATAGTTATTTATGTAACTAGAGCTTTAAGTGTCACTTTAGTGTACGCGTGGGAAGCTTGCAACGCGAGCCGTAATCGAGTGTTGCAAACCCACGAGTGCAATAAAGACACTTTTAACGCGAAATGCAGTTTTTTTCTACGACCGAGTTTTACTAATTACACCAATTTAAGATGAAAATTATAAACAACTCAATTATATCAAAATATAAACTAAATAATGATGCATATTATTATTTCTAACGGGTTCTATCAGAATCTAAATAGCTAGGACAAGTTTAAATTTCAATAAATTAATTTTGATATTTATATTTTTTATAGGGTGGCTAGCTCAGTGGTATGAAGTCGGCCTGTGGATTCTGAGATCACTGGTTCGATTCCCACAGGCAACAAACAATTTTCATAATTTCAAAAGCTATCCCTGTGGCTCCTCCACCACTAACATCTTTGGAGGCCGTGATTTGACGACTGGTAACCGCACTTCACGCGCAAAATATATCACTTACCGAGATCTGCTTCGGCAGAGTGCCACACCCAGTAATGGGTAGAAGGCGTGATGATATATTTATTTATTTTATTTTGTATTTTTTTAAATAAAAAGCTAATAGTGCAGCCTGGTCTTAGAATATTATACTTTTACAATATATTGATTAAAGAAAAGCAAAAAAATCCGTAGTTAAAGTCTAAAAGAATAGAATTTAAAAATGTTTAGACAAATGTTCCCCAAAATTTTAAATACGATTCCAATAAAGATTTTAGACAGATCCAAAATAATCTTCAGGTCAAAAGTAAGATGTAAAACAATAATTAAAATTCAATAAAGTTGAAAATTGAAGTTTCTTATTTGAAAGTGCGACTCTTCAGGGCAAACATAGAATTTAGAATCATGGTTTTTTGCTTTTTATTAGATTCAAATAAGTTTTTTCATTAGTTATATGTTTGCCTTGAAACTTCAATTTTCAACTTTATTTAATTTTAGTTGTTGTTTTACATCTTACTTTTGAATTGAAGATGGCCATAACCTTGGCTAAAACGTTGTCAATTAATCTTCATCAAATTATTACAACTTAAGCCTATGTCCATTATTGAATTCCTACATTATCTTTGGCTTATTAAAACACTTTACCACCAATAATTTTATGTTTCAAATAGTACAAAAATGACAACAATAATTGATAACAAAAATGCACCAGTATTTCAGCAAATGGTCATTTTTAGCAATATGTATACACCAAATCTATTTAGAATTTAATATGTTGTTATTTCAACATTATAAAATAGAAATGTTAATTTCATATTTTTGTTATTTTTTTTTTAAGTTTTTTAATCTTAACCCTTCGGCGGGCGCATCTCTCAAAGTTACAAGAGCGGACGCGCAGCGGCATTTACACTGCATTTAGATTTTTTCTAGTATTGTAATTAATCCTTCCTTTCTTATGTTTTAATTCGTTTTTAGTGTGTTTAACTGCAATTGTGTGACATTCACTTTCAAAAACAAGCGCAGAGCGACGCTCCCTCCCTTTCTTAACTTTTTGTTTCATTTTCAGTTACTGCATTGTGTAGACTTTTCTTTCATATACAAGTGCAGGCTATCGCTTTCATCTTTTCTAATCTTGTAGATTCGTTGTTAGTTTCGTTTTAAATTCGTTGTTAGGAGTAAACGAGAGTAATTTAAGATGTTTTATGCATATGTTATGTACGTCGAACAAAGAATATGAATGATAAGTGAATAGGAATGATGTGATTGAAGGTTTGTTGTGTGATGAATGATTTCGAGTGTAATAAATGAATGAGTTTATATGGAGTAATCTATGAATGTGGTTGAAGTGAGGGTGGTGTGTTTGGATAAAAATGTTTGATGAGGGCTGATTGTTTGATGAGTATGATGAGTGAGTGTTTTATGAGTGATTTTAGGGTTCGTGCTACCTCATTTGTTGGGATATAGCGTGAAGATATGTATATGTATGTATGTAATTAATCTTTCGTCAATTGTTGCTGGCCATCACACCTAATACATATTTTTATTGCGTGGCTGTGTTTTTTGCACACAAATGAGAAAATACTTAAAACAAATTGAAAATTAAAGAAAAACGTAAACCAAAATTTCACTTACATCATAAGGCGTGCATAGTGAACACAGCAAATGTGTCCACTCTTTAAAGAATTCTCTACAGTAAGTGAACAGTAATCAACAGAAATGATACACATACAGCAGGTGACGACATATGTTAGGATTAACGAATACTACAAGGCTTGTTCGTATAACTTTAACACCGAAGGGTTAAACGCGACTGATTACACTTTTTTCCCGACAGTAGTTACATAGCAACCCTATATTAAAATATTAAAGTGTACCCAGATCCGGCCTGGTGCTTAAGTTTAGTTTATGTAGAACAGATAAATGTGCGAAAGTAAATATAATTTTTAATTCGAGTTGATCAACATGTTTGTTTATACAGTCGGTGATATTCAACGATGCAATCATTCTATTTGATTTAGAAATCGAGTGGAAATGAAAAACAAAAATTTAAATTTTTCACACAAATATTTTTGCCCCGTGAAGTAAAACACCATTTTTAATTAGTTCCTACTCGCTGCTCCTACAAATTGATGATGATATTTGTTTTCAAAATGCTTCCTTTTTTATTTTTATAAATTGTAACAGATCTATTTGAAAAGGGGCGTATATTAAAATTATAAATTTATCGTGATTTGTGAAAAATGAAATGGCTAGTTAATCTATATTCTAATTGGAAATTTATTGGAATAATTGGCAGGAATGTTTCAATCGATTAGCGCTTCGGTATCGGGTCCGGTATCGGTCCGGTAGCACTCCGGTGCGTTCTGTATGACGAGTCTCCCGCAAACAGTTCAGTTATTTGTAAATTAACCACAATTTCAAATTATTCGCATTACGCAAATATTTCCAACTATGTCTACCCTGTAGCACTGTTACCAGTAACCGCAAATATTTGGACCAGTTGTTCAAATTACATAACCGTGTATGGTCTTTCATTACCACTACCATACAATGTGGACTAGTATATTACCGGAATTTACTTTTTATATGCTGCGGTCTAAATGAATACTTGAATAATTTAATAATAATAATAATATTTTGAAAATATAAATAATATCAGTGGTATCGAGCCGGCCTGCGGATTTGAGAACCCGGCTTCGATTCCCACGGCCAACAAACAATTTGCACTACATTAAAATTATTCCTGTGGCTCCTCCTTCACTAATATCCTTGGGATCATGATTTGACGGCTGGTAACATTACGCGTATTAAATTAGGAGTGTCCACTGCTAATTTAATTTTAACTATCCAACATCATCATGTAAAATGTAAAAATTTCAACATTCTTCAAATTATTTTCGTTTTAGTTCGACAAATTTATTAATTACCTACATCTTCAAAATCAATAAGATTGATGCTGGGTTGCATGAAAGTTTTATCGGTTCATTAGTAACTAACGGTTCAATAAATTTCAGAAAATCTCTATTGATACTGTTGCTAGATAAACAATTCTTTAACTAAAGAGCTCTTTATTTTTTCTTGCAATCCTGCATTAGTCATTCTGACTGAATTTTTAATACGAGGAATGCAAAGATATTTTTTGGTTTAAATTACTTCGTAAATAGTGTAATAAACGGTAATTCCGTTTATTACTATAAAAGTTTATTTTGTATTTGAATAGATTTAAAAGTAAGTTAAAAGGTTGACGGTTAGTTTTCAGTTTTCAGTTTCTTATGCGAGAGTAGTGCCCAGTTAGCGTTATTTTGAGAACCACTGTCCCATCCCTTAGTAATAAAATGTTCGAACCATGGATAGTGCAACCACTTGCATTTTGGCTTTCCGTGTGAAATGATCACAGAGATAACACAGTTTAAGGGCATCTCTCGATCGCATTGTTATTTTGTGAAGTTTATTGTTTTGAGTTCATGTAAATAGATTTTAGTTATGTAATGAGAATTGTTGATTGCATATGTTTGTAGTAATCTGGAATATTGAATTGATTGTGTATTTAGTGTGTAAGGGATGTCTTGGTTTATATTGCGTCAAATATTCAGTTCGTAAATATCTTAGATTTATATAATTTATTTTGACTCGTTATTCGTTATTAAATATTATATAATTTTGTTATGGTTGAGTACGTGTTTGATTTTGCACACGCGCATATTACCGCCATTTTGATCATCGGTCCCATTTTAATTACTTTTCTGAATAGAGTTAAATATTCCGTGGTGGCAGCATTTACGCTACTCTTGATTATCCATTTAATCAAGTAAATTCGTTCTTTGTTAAGTACAAGGTGTCTGTTACAATAGTTTGAAATTCTTTTAGCGTAAGAAAAGACTATATTACTCACTGGAATTCGTTACCCCGTTTGCCTATGCTTAAAATTAGTATAGTATCAATATTTGGAAATTACGTTTTAAATATTTAATGAAGATTCAAAATTAATTTTAGCCAGCTTAAAAGTGTGCAACGCGTGATTGAACAACTTGAACAACTTCACTTTAATAGTTTAACCTATCTGATTTATTTTTATACCACTTAAAATCTATTTCTCTAAAAACATAAATGTAACTTCTTGAATATGCCAAGTGTGTGTTTACGGTGTACGATATGATAAGTATAAATGTTTTATTGCAAAACTCTATTTTGAATCTCCTAATTGATAATTGATATTCACTGCACGAAAATTATTCTCTTAACTAACTAATGATTTGACGGTTAGTAATTCATTTCATTCGTATTTTTTTTTATCTGTTTCGTCATTTGAATAACATATTATTGCAAACATATTGATGCTAGAATGAGCGTCATTCTTAAACGATTTTTGGTTACATATTGTTATAAATTAGTATAACTGCATTAAATACACAAAATAGCTAGGCAAGTGACAAAATAAAAAAACGCAATTTGTACAAATATCTAGGCAAAGGACAAAATCAATTGCAAATTACTGTCATCAACTTAACAATTCTACCAAAAATTTCACTTAATGGAAAAGTCATAAGTGTTCAATTCAGCGTTTTTAATAAGAAATATGCTGTGTATAAGAAAGTCGTGTGGTGACCACACCAGATTTTTACTTTCTTATACGTAGTATAAGGAAGTATTGGAATCGTGAAAAAAATCGTTGACGAGATTTTTGCGGAAATACGTGTTTTGAGGTCCACTGAATCCGTTTTGATCATTTTCTCAATGATGCCTGTGTGTGTGTGGATGGATGGATGGATGGATGTGTGTCCGTATGTGCAATATCTCATGAGCGAGATAAGATTTGTTAACGAAACTTGGTAATTATAAGTTTCATGAAAATACGAAGAGCTGAGTTGATTTTGAATGAAATTAAAAAACCGGAAGAGAAAGTTTACTGGACACACAAAACAATAAATTCCATTTATTTCAAAAATGGAATCATTTACGAAAAAAAGTTTCAAATAAAAGATGTTAGCAAAAATATTTGGAACAAAAAATATTAGTTAAAATTTTCCTATAAATGCGTCTAATTTTGAGAAAAACTAATTTTTATATTTAATAATATATTTCAATAATCATAGTAGCATTAGAAACAAAAAACATAAATTTTAATTTTTGCTTTATCTAGTTATCTATGTCTTCTTACGGAAAGAAACTAAATTACATGTTTAATAACATATATTCTAAATATTATATATGCTGTGTATAAGAAAGTCGTGTGGTGCCCACACCAGATTTTTTATTTATTTTTTAAACTGGTATTATGCAAGATAAAAATATTAAAACTTTCAAAACAAACGCATATGACGTAGCATCTTGGATTAAAGAGAGACAGATAAAACAGAGATAACTAACACGTAACTTCACGTAACGTGTGTCGTTGTTAGTAGAATCGTAGAATGCTGAATGCTTATTTCTTTTTCGTCTTCTCAGTAAAGTTGAGCACGGACAAACGTTTCAGACAAAGCTCCGTGATTGGCTTAATGCAACTACGCAATTGCAATATGGCAGTGCGAAATTTAAATGAGCGTTTTGAATTATTCAACTTTCACTTTCATATTTCAGCAATAAAGATATCATTTATGGTATGGTTTTATATTGTATTGAATATGATGTTCGGTCAAGAATTTATTGTAATAAATATATATTAAAAAGCTCTACCAATTGAACCCCCCATTCTAACACGAGTTCGCTCACGAGACCCGCAGCGGCGAGGGGACGAACGAACAAATGGGTTGCCTTCTGTATAACTCGTATTTTAATATACTATTCACTTACTGGGCGCTACCATATTCACAAATGGGTAAAATGAAGTGATTTAGATCTAACGTGACTTGTGACTTGTAATCCAGTGAGAGATACTTGGTAATATTATATTCATTGAGCTGAAAATAGGGAATTAAATTGAAGCAGGGAAATGAAATATTTATGGAATCCTTAAAAAATGAATCGTGTTGAGACCGATTTAGGTTGTTGCATGTAAACGTAGTGAATAATTTGTTGACTTCCGTCCAAATATCCATTTATCCGTGCCATCATCCAAACATTGTTTCTGTGGAGAAATTGGCTTATAATCTGGTTGACGTCGGCGTTTCGGATTCCCATATTTACGGTGATTTATCAGAAACGAAGGATCTATGTATAGCGAATGAATTCATCAGGCCTTCAGTCAGGTGGGGGCGGTGCGGCGGCGGGTTGTCGCGTCGCGCACGCAGCTTGAAAGCTCCGAGTCACTGGCGGGCGGCGGCACGCGCTGGCACGGACCCCCACCACCCCCAACTCTGCTTCACCGTTGACAGTGATTGATGTCTCTGTATGCTTGCCCGCCTGCCATGCTCTGCATTTTTCATTTCGATTATTACAATGCGATGCGAATTTGTTTATTTATTGTTTCGGGCGTCGGTAGATCGCTTGGATTTGTCTTGGTCTTGTCGCGACGCATCACAAATATTTCTAGAGCGTTGAACTGAATTGCTAATGTTTCCATTTGTTTGGATACATTCACCATTTTAAAATGACGTCAGTTTGTCTCGTTTATAAATTCTTATTCTTACTACCTCGTACAGCAGCAAATTAATCACAAATATTGTACACTGTAACTACAGCTTATAGTGGAAATCGGAAACAGAACTAATTGGACCTAGTTGTCTTTTATAGACAATCACAATTTCAGAATAATTTATCCTAGCATTAAATGCATTTTGCTTACTTATTATACAATGAATAAATAAATAAATAAATATATCATCACGCCTTCTACCCATTACTGGATGTGGCACTCTGTCGAAGCAGATCTCGGTAAGTGATATATTTTGCGCGTGAAGTGCGGTTACCAGTCGTCAAATCACGGCCCCCAAAGATGCTAGTGGTGGAGGAGCCACAGGGATAGTTTTTTTTGAAATTATGAAAATTGTTTGTCGCCTGTGGGAATCGAACCAGGGTTCTCAGGATCCACTGGCCGACTTCATACTACTGAACTAGCCACCCCATAATCATATTCAGGCAGATTCATAAAACGGATTAGCGCTAATTCCGTTTTTAATATTATCTATAACTCTGTTTCAAATTAAAACAGATACTGAGCTGTTGTTAAGAAAATTAATCCTGTAGATATTAATTTAACGCGCACTACTAATAAATAATTACGTAGATACCGGGCCACCAAGAAGTATTTAGACTACGAATATTAATTGGAAATAAAATAAATCACGCCTTCTACCCATTACTGGATATGGCACTCTGCCGAAGCAGATCTCGGTAAGTGACATATTTTGCGTGTTAAGTGCGGTTACCAGTCGTCAAATCACGGCCCCTAGAGATGTTAATGTTGGAGGAGCCACATGGGTAGTTTTAAAATGAGGAAAATTGTTTGTTGCCTGTGGAAATCGAACCAGGGTTCTCAGGATCCACAAGCCGACTTGATACTAGTGAGCTAACTATCCCATAATTAATTGGAAATATATATAAATAAATATATCATCACGCCTTCTACCCATTACTGGGTGTGGCACTCTGCCGAAGCAGATCTCGGTAAGTGATATATTTTTTGCGCGTGAAGTGCGGTTACCAGTCGTCAAATCACAGCCCCCAAAAATGTTAGTGGTGGAGGAGCCACAGGGGTAGTTTTAGAAATGATGAAAATTGTTTGTCGCATGGGGGAATCGAACCGGGGTTCTCAGGATCCACAGACAGACTTCATACCACTGAGCTAGCCACCCCATTAATTGGAAATAAGAATGAATATTATTTAAACAACTTACTACATGATCAACAATAAAACAACAACACGAATTTCACTATAACAAAATAATCTAGTTTAAATCAGTGTTTTTATATTATCTAAAGACGGTAAAACTAATTTACAAATAATTCAATTTCGATTTGTTATAACGCAACCAATATTTACTTCACAATCGTTCAATTTAACAATAACAAAAATTATCTGACCTGTGCTTTAACACTGAGCCATCAACCCAATACAAATTAATGGATAAAAAGGTGTGATTAATCAGTGATTACTCGTACATATTTATATGTTTCAAAATTTATAAAAGTAATTTATATTAAAAATGTAAAATCAATTTATATTTATATATGAAAATGAAGGTATGAGTAGCATATTTGATTAGAATGGGTTTTTTGGGTGAAAAATTAGGATAACCCTGGGCCTTTCCATTTGAAAAATACGTCATCTAAATTTAAACTGAAATGAAACCCTCGCGACGGTTCTAAAAATAATCGCAAACAGCAAATCTGTAAATCAAACAAGCAAAACAACAAATAGAAACAATTGAAATACAATTTGCTTGTTGCCTTCAAATTCCAGTAAATTCTGAAATGGCTTGAAATGCTATTTCTAGGATGACATGAATCAAACAGGAAATGTGATTATGAACAGATGACTAAATTTAATTTAATGACTACGAAATTCACATGAAATTATATTAATATTATATCTGTTCATTCATACATATGTTTGTAGATTAGTTAAATTTGTGCAACGAGTAGTATATTAATCTCTCATGTCCAGATGAAATTATTCCAGCGTATATTTAAAAATGAAGTTATGATAAAATAGAACCTTGGTAGAGAAATGCGAAATATAATTAAAGTCGTTTGAGAATCCCTTGAATAAATTTCCATATCGTGGCAAAAACTTCTAAATAAACTTCGCGCAACGCCATACATCAGGCACGGAGCCGAGTAGAGCAACATAAAAGATCCGTCCGAAATCAAGAGCTCGTCGGCCGTGCGTATTTTGTTTCTCCGGAGCCGAAGCAAGCCAGGGCAGTCTTTCACTCCGGCCGTTCAATAAATAACTCGGCAAATCCATTAAAACATATTCAAGTGCCGAGGAAGTGGCTGTAGTGCGAGTTTAAGTCCGGCTTATGAATCCGCTCCCGCCCTCGGCGCCCGGCGCCGCTGCTAACCCTTGCTTGCGCAGGTGCAGGAGGATTACGGCAAATCATAGCTAAACAGCGCTGGATTAGGCAGCCAGATGCTACGGACAAACCATGCTTATATATTATTTACGCACTGTACTCTTGACTATAAATCTATCTGCCACACTACGCAACTACAGCTGAATTATTGCTCTACCTTCGATCCCACTAGCTTCAGTTTCATTACTTACACATCCGCAATAAAACCAAAAACACACTTACCCTACTAACTCTATATTCCAATCAAAGACCACACCTTCCTCACAGAAATTCCTTATTATTTATAGGATTTTATAAAACAAACGTTCAAAAATAATAAACAAAAACATGCATAGACGGTGATATATGGATTGCATGGGTGCAACTGCACTCCATAAATAAAAACTGTGGGGTTAAATAGTTATTTATATATTAAGAGCGTAAAGTGATTCTTTATTACTCGCCTTCGGCTCGCGCTGCAATAGTACAGGAGAAATAATACATACATAATTTTATCCACAACTCATATATAATAAAGACTTTATTACACTGATTTCAGTTGAATTATATGGCTCATAAAACACTGTAAACAACTTGTTACTTAGCAACCACTTCATGATCTACCGTATTTTGAGAAACTATATATGACTGAATCAACGTTAAGCATTACGACCAATCTTCTTCGATACCTATAATTATGAGTTGTGGATAAAATTTTGTATTACACTTGTGTTTTATTGGCATATAAAACACTTAAAGAATATTAAACACTCGACCTTCGGTCTCGTGTTTAATCTTTTCTTGCGTGGTTTATATATCCATTAAAACACTTGTATAATAAATAATTATTTCCTATGACTACAAAATGATCAAAATAGTTATTTTAAAATTAAAAATAACTATATTTGGTCAGTTCAACCCTACATTCAACCAATTCATGTTTTAGTTGTAACTATGACAATCAAAGTAAATAAAAGACGTATTCCATTTGCCATTTGGATCAGATCTAACTTACATTTACTGAACCAGATCACTTATTTATTTCGCTGGATTACTTCGCTGACTTTATTTCCAGTACTAGAATTACATATTCTAATTTACTTTAAAGTAATTCACCCCAATAAGTGCATCATTTTGTTAATTAAGTTCATTTAGTCATACGTCAAATTTATCTGAATTGATTTAAGTGGCAAATGGAATACAACTAAAGAATAAAATTCTGTTTGAATGTAATTTTTGCATAAATCATCATATTTTAGTGAAAAATGAGTGAAAACATCTAAAATTTGTCTTTTTAAGCGCCTGTTACCCTGGGAGACACGCGGTAAAATGTTTATTTGGTTGTTCCTTTGTAACCATCAACTTTAAGTCGGCAACTAAGAGCATATATGCAATTCAAACTATACATAATAATATGTACTATAACTACATTCATTTTGATCAACAATGAAAATTCGTATGTTAAAATTACTGGTTATTTGATTGTTGAATCATTGTTGCGATCTTTCATTGTTTTTGATCTTTCATTGTTGCACTTTTTCATTGTTGTGATTTTTCTTTGATGTGATATTTCATTGTTGTAATCTTACATTGTTTTAATCTTTCCATTGTGGTTAGTGGTTTTTTGTTATTATTCAAATGAGGTTTCAACATCTCAGGTTATTATTAACTCCCCGGTATAATATTATAATTTCGATTTCTGTAGTTAGTTTATATTTCATTGTTTAGTTGTAACTTTGAGATATTAAATTATGTTATTTATTGTGTCTGGGTTGTTTTATAATGCGTGTTTTAGTGTATTTCAAATATTTAGTATTTGTCTTTGTTTTGTGTATTTAGAACATTGTGTGTTCATATCTGGCACTGAAATTGTGATGTTGCATGTGTCACAACATTTTGCCTTTGTTTTTTTTGTAGAATGTGTTCATGTGTGTATATGGTGTGTCCAATACGTAATCTTGTGAGGATCTCTTGGTCTCTTCTTTCTTCTGGTATTGGCTATGCTTCTATCGTTCCTTTGATTTGCTTTAGTTTGTTGTTCGTTGTTTGTGCCCATTCTTTTTTTATGTTTCATTGGTTTTTATTTCTTTTTTGTGTAAAACCCATAAACTATAGTGTAATAAATTTTTCTTTTTAAATAACAAAATTTTGTAGTCGGCGGTTCTGAAATGAAATTTATATCATTATATTTATGTAACAACAAAAATATCCGGAATAGTGATGCTCGCATTCATATTTATAGAATATTAAATAAAATAATAAACTGTTGGGTGAATCAATAAATATTAATATTGAAATATTTCTTAATTTTGCTGTAATTTCTCTCAGTGCAATTATATTACAAGGTTTTTCAACATACGGCTAAAATGCTCGAAAGCTATTATTAGATATAGGTAAAACATCGGATTAAAAATGGTATTTAATTAAATTTTTATCATTTGGTGTTAATATTTCTCAGAGCTAGAAACTGATAATTGTATCCAGATGTTAAAAGAGCGGCATTCATTAGAAATAAATAACATAAACTATAAGTTGTATTTTTTTTTTATTTGTTACTTTGCACAACAGGAACATAATCCCAGTTAGGGTTAGTTTTACAATTGTTTAAAATGTCTTGGTCGGTTAACTATAACTCGAAAGTTTATTTTGTGTTAATATCAGAAGCGTTTTTCAAGAATTTTTGTAGTACTTGAAGTTAATTTTAAATTTGTAATCTGTAGTTGGTATTTTTCGTGTGTCAAACTGAACTCAAGTAATATATGTATTAACCCTTTGCACTCCAATTTTTTTTTTATGTGGTATACCGGCAACTCTTTAGGTTATAATGCGAAATTATTAGGAAAAATTACTAAACTTTTTAAAAATTAGAAAACTATATTTTTTGGTAAGGTATTAAATAAAAAAATGTAGTTATGCTAAGAAATATATATTTATTATGATATAATATTGGAAATCAAAGAAAAATAAGCATATTCTAATTTTTATAAATTTTTAATGTGCGGTATTTTAGAAAACAGTCTCCCAAATGCATATGTGGTTTGTTAGGACAATTGTCACAGTATTCACTAGTCCAAAACACGCGATTTTTTTCGTTTATGTCCTACAAAGCACTCTCACTACTTGAACTTATAATAAAATTGTCATATTCTATCGAAATTTCATCGGAAAAGTCACTTTGCACTTGAAAAACAAACTCGTCTTCACTACCACTAAATTCAACATTCTCCTCCATATTTATATTATTCGAATAGAATGAATGCGTATTTACTGTTATAAATGTAAAACATAGCAAAAAGCACAACGTATAACCAGTGTGTACTGTATACAACTGAATACAACTATTTGTAAACTTGTAAAAGGATCCTTTAATTTATTAAACAATAAAATGTAATCCTATTGTTTATGTCGCCGCTGCGGCGCCATTGGATTTGTTAGAATGAGTCCTATGTCGCCGTGACGGCGCCAACGGAGTGCAAAGGGTTAATTATAACATCAAAATGATTGACTTATTTGAGTGAATCATGAAAATATTTGAGTGGGACAAATTCAGGTATAAGAAAAGATATGACAACTTTTACAAATATGAAGAAACACTGTTAATATTTTTAGTAGAGAAACATAAACATGATATAGAAAGTAAAAAAAGGTGATGCCGGTAAGTGATATCCGAAAACAGATGAATGGAATTAAATTACAAAACAGAAACTAAATGTTTAAAAAAGTAAATGGAAGCTAATTTCTAACAAACAAAATATTACATATTTAATGAGATATTTACCTCACTGGTTGGATATTGCATTAACTTCCAAATTTTATTTAATAACTGCTAAAATGTTCTCTTTATTAATCCGAAGCGCAAAGGAAAAAATTATGCGATTTTTTCGAAAAATATTTTTCGAAAAAACCGCATAATTTTTACACTGCTTTAAAATACAAATGTCACAAATGACAAAAGATGTCGCGTAAATTTCAACCGAAATAGAACGAAGTGTGTCGGAATTAGACGACCGAAGTAGGAGTGAAATAGAGTGGAACACTAAATAAAATTTGGTTATACCTGTTCTGTGCTATTCTATTCTATTCCATTCTAAAAATAAAATAAATAAATATATCATCACGCCTTTTACCCATTACTGGGTGTGGCACTCTGCTGAAGCAGATCTCGGTAAGTGATATATTTTGCGCGTGAAGTGCGGTTACCAGTCGTCAAATCACGGCCCTCAAACATGTTAGTGGTGGAGGAGCCACAGGGATAGCTTTTTCAAATTATGAAAATTTGTCGCCTGTGGGAATCGAATCACGGACCTCAGGATCCACAGGCCGACTTCATACCACTGTGCTAGCCATTCTATGCAACTATAAGTGGTTGCATGCATTTTCATAGGTTTATATTTCCATTCCCTGTTCTAGTCTATTCTAATCTATGCATTCTATAAATCAGCCTTAAAAGTAGCACTGTCAATTATCAACCAATTATCAAAACTGGTCCGTATAGTACAGGGGGTAGGGGGTTGGCACTTATAGTGGTATCCGAAGTAGTCCAATGAATTGCGACTGCCAATTTCAGAAATAAATTTGATGACATTGCTATTTTCTGAAATAAAATAAACTTTATGTAAAGTTGCTCCAAATCTACAAAGTAATTTCTGACGTATAAAATTACATTATAAAATTGTAAATAAACTAAAAATATAAACTAACTTTCGAAGCACCTACTCTGTAGTAACATAGAGTCTTTCTCCGTAAGTTTCTTCAATTATAATTCCGTCATCGTTTTGTGCAGCGCCATCTTGTTCTGCAGATGAAACTGTCTCATATACTCGCGAGTAATATATGTTTATTTTATCAGAAATAAAGAGCAAGGCGGGTGTGGGTGGAACTGGCGAACTAATTAAGAGCGCGCGCAGAACGAAATTAGATTATAAATGTCTTTGTGGGAGTGCAGCAACCTCCGGCAGCCGACAAGCCGACGGATTATTGCCCGCGAGATTCCAGATCCGTGCCGTGAAATCGACGTGCGTGGAACGCGGACCTACACTAATTATTTTACGCTCGCTTCCTGCGAATCGTTACATTTTATGACATCATACGTATCACGCATTTCTCTATTACAACTAACAAACATTTCTATCTAAGAGTACTCGTATATTCCGAATTAGATGTCACTGAACTATACTTACATCCAGGCTAGTAGAAGCTTTTATTCCACTGTATAAAAATTATACTTAAAACATATTTTCCTACACTCGTATCACTTACAAAGTGAATTTTGTAGAACTATTTTTGGGGATATTTTTTCTGAAGTTGAATTGCCTAGTTGTAAAAATAATAAAAAAAATATATCATCACGTCTTCTACCCATTACTGGGTGTGGCACTCTGCTGAAGCAGATCTCGGTAAGTGATATATTTATGTACATGAAGTGCGAGGCCCAGCCGTCAAATCACGGTTCCCAAAGATGTTAGTGGCGGGGGAGCCACAGGGGTAATTTTAATTTGGTGAAAATTGTTTGTCGGCTGTGGGAATCGAACCGAGGTCCTCAGGATCCATAGGCCAACTCTAAACCACTGAGCTATTACCCCATTAAATTAATAAACATAAATAAATAATTGTAATTGAGACAAACTATAGATGGAGAACTTTTTTATCATTGGATGACATATTTAAATTAGGCAGTAATAAAGGAATTTTTCGAGATAATATTTTCAACCCTACATTGACTTGACGATATAAAAATATATCATCACGCCTTCTACCCATTACTGGGTGTGGCACTCTGCTGAAGCAGATCTCGGTAAGTGATATATTTATGCGCGTGAAGTGCGGTTACCAGCCGTTATATCACGGCCCTCAAAGATGTTAGTCAGCGAAATAAGAATGTATGATTTCTTGCGTGGACTGTCAGCTTTATCCAGATTTTATTTACTAGACTAACATTGTTTGACTTTACCTAAATTTTATTTCTATTTGTACTAAAATGATCATTGATTTTATCTATTGTAATTGAAAGTATTTGCGCAACTGTTATTTTAAAGTGTATTTATTATTTTTGTTAAAGCACTGTTCCCACTAACACTGTAAGCCGATTGTCATAACAACATATTCACGCCGTTGTTTTCACCGTGCACAGAAAACACCTAAATTGAATTATGTTTCTGGGAAGAGTTATTTGTTTTCAATATAGTTAGATAATTTACATATTTATAAATAATGAAATAGTATATTTTCCGTAACTTCGTTTACATACTGGGACACAATAATATGTTTTACTTCAAATTTTGAAAGAAACGTTCGGTTTGTGTTTATTTATTTATTTATCAACTTTATTTACGTGTTGTAAAATGTCCTATAGATTTCAATTATGGTGGAGGAGCTACAAGGGTAGTTTTTAAAATTATGAAAATTGTTTGTCGCTTGTGGGAATCGAACCAGGGTTCCCAGGATTCACAGGCCGACCTCATACCACTGAGCTAGCCACCCCATATTGTAAAAATATCGAACATAAATCACTTTTGCTGTCATTGCTCAGCACATTTTTATAATAAAATAATTACATTAAAATGCAAAACACTCCTTTATTAAAAATTAAAGGTATTTTGTTTTATAACATAGCCAAGATAATTATGATTTGAAACTCTAACCTAACTAATAAATGTCACAATAAATTAAATTTGAAATGTTTATTGAATCTGTCAGTATTACCACCTTAAAATTTTATTATTATTATATTTTTAATGACAAAATTTCGACTTTTTTGGAAAATGTGTTTAAATGACAAGAACAAGTGAATTATAACCAACGAATGACATATAACGCTTCCTAATGAGTTACTCTAGGGAGACAAACAGCCGAACATTAATATTTGACCGTAAAATTTGAGTTACGATTTTTTATTTGCCGATTTTTAGGGGAAATTTCATGAAATTTGGCTGACTTCTCCATACATTTCTCTATAAGTTTAGTCAGAAACAACATGTACTAAGTTATGGTTATATACGAGAGTAGAGTTAATTCAGCATATTCGTGGAAACATTTTTGTGTTAAAAAAAAATTCGCTCTGGGCGCAAAAACAAACTTTTCGGCTTGCGACTATGATTTTCCTGAATGATTTTGTAGCAGAAACCGAGATGAAGTACAATAAAAGTTAGGCAGAACAAAAAATCAAATTTTGTTACATAGTGTAATTATTGGTCGCATTACATTAATAAATTACTGTACTAAAATAAAGAAATTAGAAGTTGAAGTGAATGTCAAAGTCAAAGAGTAAGTGTATTTGACTATTGTTTTTTCTGGCTTTTTAAACTGCATCAATTTGAAAATCCAACTGCATAATTATTTTTCCCATTCCCAAGTTCAACTGCGCGTTAAAATAAAAGCAGCTTACATCTCAAAGATACTTCAATGATCTAAGGAAAAGGAATTTCGAAGTAGTATTTGAGAGAGAAGCTATTAAATAATTCCGAGTATTTATCTATTTAAAACACGTGCAAGAATGTCGTGCGAAAACTCAGTACTTACATTAAGTTGGAAAAAGAAAAACGAGTAAAGTGTTGGAAGTTCCGCTTGCCACGAATCGAACTTTTGCTGATTAAACCGAACAGAAACGTTTCGTGAAATATTTATTTCTTTCTGTTAAGTGCAATAAAACTTAAAAGATATTTTTAGGTCCTGTGCCAGAACTATAAGTTTGTACAAAACTAATATTTATTGTTTTCATTAGTTCTTAATCACAGTTGACAACATCTGGTGGAGGTGCTTAAGTTTGATTAGCATACACTCAACCAGAGCTGGGCAAGCTACTTAAAAAAAGTAGCTAAGCTACAGCAATAAGCTATATTTTGTAAAATATAGCTAAGCTACAGCTAAAAGCTTTCGTTAAAGTAGCTGTTAAATTTTAAAGCTAATTTTTAAAATTTTTGTGAAATAATTAAATTTGCCATTGTCATATGATCAGTCTTTTGTTAATTTACTATTACGTACATAAATATCAAAAATAGCAAATACCATCTGGCACCTACTGTGTATTTTTGCGTATTAGAGTCAGTTAGAACCGGCAACAAATAATCATTTTGTGTGGGTTTAGCTTGTACGCATGCGTACTTTGTTGACCTTCTGCTTAAAAAGTAGCTTGAAGCTACAAAAAGTAGCTTGAAGATACAAAAAATAGCTTGAAGCTACAAAAAGTAGCTATAAAAGTAGCTTCAGTTGTTATTTTTAAGCTAATAGAAAAAAAAATAGCTAGCTACAAGCTACAGCTATATTTTTTCACAGTTAGCTAAGCTACAGCTACAGCTAAGGTAAATGTAGCTAAGCTAGTAGCTAAGCTACAAAAGTAGCTAGCTACTGCCCAGCTCTGCACTCATCGTCTCAAATTTCAATTCTTGTAAATCTGTTGCGTTTGAAAAGAATTACGAGACATAATTTTAAAAATTATAATTTTATTCACCCTTGAAGGATTTATCAGTTTGGCCAGCCCTGGCACTGGCAGGTGCTCAATCATAACCCACTATCTGATTAAAAAAATAAGTAATTAAATAATCCGTTTCGCCGGGTATTTATCTTCGTGAAATGGAAAGTGGGGGAGAGAGAACTGTTTAGTGTTTTAATCTGTCTATGATTTCCCTAAAACCGTATTTTTCTGACATTTGGAGACGGCGAAGACGGCAAGATTTTAAATGTCACATACACTCCGCGATCATTTATCACGTGCTTTGACATTAAGCACACGAACTTGCGTTTCAGAATGCGCCTCGCAACCCCTCATTTTCTTATTATAATAGTTATTTCAGAAGTTTCAAAGGAACGATAAAAAACTCATATCTGTAACATTCGCGTTAAATTATTTTATAATAAACGGTTTCGATCGCAATATGCGCAACAAATCACATGACAAAGTAAATTAATGATTCGATGGCGCGCACTTCCAAAAATTACACAACACCACGTTGACGCTGACCTCGAAACTACCACTAAGCGCCAAGCGCTGCCAATCTCACTCACTCATCGGCGAACTTTCGCACTTTCTGTCGAACTCACTCAACCACCGACCAATCCATATTATTACGTTTTTTATCTTCTTATTATGATGGATTTCTAAGAAAGTATAAGTAATTATGGTATACAGAATTGTACGAATTTTTATTACAGTTCTGACTAATAGAATGTGAACAGTTTTTATATAAATAAATAAATATATCATCACGCCTTCTACCCATTACTGGGTGTGGCACTCTGCCGAAGCAGATCTCGGTAAGTGATATATTTTGCGTGTGAAGTGCGGTTTCCAGTCGTCAAATCACGGCCTCCAAAGATGTTAGTGGTGGAGGAGCCACAGGGGTAGTTTTTGAAATTATGAAAATTGTTTGTCGCCTGTGGGAATCGAACCAGGGTTCTCAGGATCCACAGGCCGACTTCATACCACTGAGCTAGCCATCCCATAGTTTTATATGCCTTCATCAAAATCAACTTTATCTTTTTATTATTATTTTCTTAATGTAACTTCTTGGCGGACTAACTACTAAGGTCATATGCCGCCGTTACACCCTGGTCATCGAGTTTAGGTCTTTTTAGTAAACAGCAATGCGGGTTTTTTCTGGACGGGTCATCCATCCAAATACTCTCCATGCGCAACGTTGCTTAACTTCCGTTAACGAAAATTCAACTTTTAAAAAGTTATTTATCAAGCTGAGACCCTGAGAAAGTATTTCTAATATTATTCCAACTAAAAGTATTATGTTTGAAAAAATCAACTTGCCTCCGCCAGGATTTGAACCCGGACCTTCCACATGGGCCGCGAACGTCCTACCACTTAGACCACAGAGGTGTGTCTAAATGCTGGCACTGACAAGCGATTTTTTCTATGTGTCGATTTGTTTGCAAATATCACATGCGCGAAATTGGTTGCTTCGACAGTACACATGATATACGAACGGATGACACAATGAAGCGAAGCTTCAAATATTAAATATTTTAATATTTATATATAAAAGTATTATGGACTGTAAATTTTAATACAGAAAAAGTAATTTCTTTATAATACATATAAGTAAATTTTATGACCTAATTAATGTGGTTTGTATTCACGCCAGTAAAAGATATAATAGTTGTTGTTTCGCAAAACATTGATTTGAAGTAGGCATTTCTAAATGATTGTAATCAGTATATTCCGTGTTGTAAATTAAAACATTAAAACAAAATCAGTTTAAACTGTTTTGTATAATTTCAAACTTTTCGGCTTGGTCGGTTTGAAACTAGTTCGTCATAATGGGGATAGTGTAAAAATTAATAAAATACAAATAATAGCAATACTGTTTAACACAAAAAATGCACAGCTACCTCGTATTGAAGATATAGTCAGCTCACATATTTTTTTAGTTGACATTTAATACTGATTTAGACCATACTATTTATGGGGTAATGGCTCAGTGGTATCGAGTCGGCCTGTGAATCTTGAGAACCCTGGTTCGATCCCCACAGCCGACATTTTCACCAAATTAAAATTACACCTGTGGCTCCCCCTTCACTAACATCTTTGGGGGCCGTGATTTGACGGCTGGTAACCAGGGTTCTCAGGATCCACTTGATACCCCATACAAAATTTAAGTGAAAGCGTGTAAAAGTATCTTTGGTAATATGATTTTAAAAATTTGTAAATAGTATCCGACGATCTCTCCTTTAACGTCTTCGCGACCCTACGAGGGGGCGCATCCCACAGTTTGAAAACCACTGCCGTAGATGTTCCTTACCACCTTAATTTTCTATTCTGCAGCGCAACAGATAAATATTGGAATTGATTGAAGTACCATAGGGCTAATTTAAATTGAAATTCAAATTGTAGCAAAACTAGAGTAATATAAAAATATGTCTAGAACTGAAATTGTCTGTAAAATCACAGACAACATAATTCATTGTCAAGAACTCAAGAACTCTACTCAGATTGGACTATTCCACTACGACCCTCTTCTATTCTTGTCGAGTATTTCCCCGTCATTATTTACTCCTCTTGTGTTCGTCTTTCGTTTTTAAATGATTTACTTCTGCATGCACGCATCTCAAGATGCAATTACATTTGGTATCTTAACTTACGGAAGCAGCCATTCGTGAAAAATGTATTGTGTTACAAATGGTTGACTCGACGTACACGTAATATGATTTCATTCCACAGCGAGTGCATAGGTACCTATGATTCTGTTTGCTTTCAATGGAAATTTATTCGGTTTCTTGATGGTTCTTGACGACTCGGAAGAAACATTATGAGACGAGACTTAAATGAAAGCTTTATAATATGTCGCGCAGTGATACGTTCTATAGACAGAATTGTCAATATTTTCATGTTATTACGAGGACAATATAAAGTGACGTTTATTAATAGTTACCAAGTACAAAAGAATGGATTTGATATAATACATGTAATTTGTCATAGAACTCTTACTACAAATTATTTTACCATGTATTTACGAACAGTATTGATAAAATTATAGTGTTTTTCCCAGTTGATTATACGAGTATCTACAAAGACATAATTATTTTTGTAGATTTTATTACCTCTATATAGCAAATAATAAGATACAAATAATCTAATTATTTTTTTAAATGCACAAGATAACAAAAAATATATTTTTTCTACGACTGCTATGAAAAGTTGATATTTAATGCTTTCAGTTGTCATCGTCAAGTTGATGGTTACTGAGTAACGAACAATAAAATACTTTACCGCGCGTCTCCTATAGCAACAAGCGGTAAAATACTTTCCGCTCGCTGAGAAAAATATAAATTGTTACTGATATCTTGAAACAATACTTACAAAATCTAAAATATAGGTTAGATTCATTTTTACACTTTTACACATATTATACATGAAGTTTGCTTCGCTATGATTTGATGTTGAATTTGAACGCACCTGGGCAGCAGTGCCAACTTAATGAGGATAAGGAGTATTAAAACTGAAAGAGCAGTTTTGATAATTTTATTTAATTAATGTCTGTGGGGTAATCGGGCCAGTTAGAGCGTACGACATCCGTGAACTACTGAGATCGAGTCTACCGGTCGGCAAATGTTTATCCCCCAAATTCTATAACTCTATCATTATCTGTTAATGCTCGATAAGTTAATGACAATTTTTTATGATTACTTTACAGATTACCATCATTTCGGAAATTTTTGACCGAAATCATTTATTCTATTACTTCTATATTATTTTTATACTGCCAATATAAAAAATATTAGTTTTAAACCACACTTTTTATGAAACTGTCAGTGAGCTCTCATTATTTTATTTTTTTTTAATAACAGCTACATATATTAGTGAACAAAAAGCATAAATATAACATAAAAATGCTAAGGTAAATTATTTTGCTTTCGGAATACTAAAATTGGGACCATCTGTAAAATAATGATAAAAAAATATCATTAACTTATTGATCATTAACGATAATGATACACATTGGCGTCCGCAGGGGGAGACAAGGAGGGGCGCACGTCCCCACCCCTGGATATTAACTAGGGTGGTGACCACGACTCTTGAACATAGGACTTTAACATGTAAAACTATAATTTTGTAATTTACTGCTTCCCTAAATATTTTAAGCAAAAAAGCTTGAAATAAAAATTTTAGGGCATAAAATTCTGCAAGTGAACCAATAAACAAAATGAATTTTGCATACTATGAAATGACACAAATTAGATTTGAAAATGACGAAAATTGCCTCAAAACTATCGATAGGCATGAAATTGAAACAAAATTAAATAAATATTTGACGTTTTATTTGTCAAAATAAATGAAATAATAAATGAAGAATTTATTTTGACAGTTTTGACAGATTGAACGTCAAACATTTGTTTAATTTTGTTTCAATTTGATTGCTATTGATAGTTTTGAGACAATTTTAGTCATTTTCAGATCTAATTTGTGCCGATACAAAGCATGCAAAATTAATATATATATATATATATATATATATATATATATATATATATATATATATATATATATATATAAATTAAATAAAAATTATTTAAAGTTTAAAGATAATAAATTCAAGCTGAAACTGAATTTCCAGCAGTATTCTTATGGTCAGCTAGCGACATGTTCCCTATCGTAACGATTGAGTAATTTAAGTTTATTAAGTATACACAGATACAAGAAATGGTGTCAATTTATGGAAGAGTTATTAGAAAATTGTCCTTCCTCTTAAATTCAACCCAGACGACGAAGACTAGTAATTTATTTAACAAATTTAAATATTTTTTTTTATCTATTTGTTATGTGTATTTGTATTTATATTATGTAAAAAAATATTTTAGAAATTTATGTATATCTGAGAGTTTTTTGCGATCCGCTCCTCCCTGGAAAAATGTCTGTGGACGTCCATGATGATACAGTTACAGAATATAGGGGAATATTTGGCATTTTATTACATACTCTGTACTATTGTAATTCAGTTCCTGTTATGGAGAGTACCAAATAAAAATAAAATAGAATTCATGATCTCCCGTTTAGTACTGTAATCGTACCCTTGATCTGCATTAACTTATTGTAGAATTGTGTAACTAAACTACAAAATATTGTAGTGAGTGAGTAGGATGAGCGTTAGTGAATATTTCGCAGGAACCACAAACACAAGTTTTGAGAGAGTGGCCATTTGTTAAATAAACGATGCGGGTGCTTGAACCGGTAAAACAAGGAATGATCCAGTGATTACCGCTAAACAAACAGTTAACCGGAATGCGGTGTACGTTGCCGAAAGGAAGGGAGGCATTGTTCCTGGTCTGGCTGGAAGCGTAGAACTCCGAGAGCGAGAGACTCTGCATAATTAATATCGGCTTTCTCGAGGTGAGCGGGCGCGAGCCAGACAGAAGATTACCTGGTGAAGGATTGCAGCCGCCGACGATGACGTGACCGCCAAGAGAAGAACACCCTAACAATTGCTACGCTCTCAACTACACCCTACCCAAATCATCCTTACAAATTATATTCACATAGTAAAAACTTTGTCATATTTAACACAATTCTATATAATAATTGTTGGTTTTTTTCTATTTTACGTTGAAATGAAATTTATTATAAGACCCAGTTGTGTATCGAAAGAGCGTTTATTACAGTACGCAACATTTTGTTTCAGACGGTACCTGATTGATGAAATACTATAACTGTCAAGATGAGAACATCATAATTTCAATATGACCTTAAAATTTCTTTGGAAGTGTATTATTTATCATATTTTCAATTACTTTTCGTAGCTTAGGCAGAGTGCAAATGATTTCAGATTCTATTACATATACAAAAAAAAAAAATAATAATATAAATAATTTCAAAATTCGAAAATAATAGCGAACTTTTGAACAATTGCACAAATGTCAAAAACAGTTACCAGCCACAACATTTCATATATAAATTTTCCTAAATTAACTCGATTTAAAATATCTCAGATTTTTTTTAAATTTCAATTTATAGAAAACTGAAAATACAAACAAATAGTATAAGTCAACGGCCATGGCTGCACTCGTTGGAACTGATCTAAGCGATAACGCGAGTTAAGTATCGTTGCGCGCGGGTAGTACTTGGATGGGTGACCGTCCAGAGAAAACCCGCGTTGCTGTTGACCATAATACCTAAAACGCAGATCAGGGCGGAATGGCGGCATATGACCTGAGTAGTTGGTCCGCCAAAGAAGCCACAGAAAAAAAAAATAGTATAAGTAACTCATTTTATAAAACTTTTAAGCACTTGGCCTTTAGAAAACTCTCCTACGGCTCGTTCTCTAAACTTGGACGCGTAAGAATAAACATGTCTTATAAAACTCGTCCTTTAAT
The DNA here is from genome assembly GCA_911728475.2 of Pterostichus madidus. Taxonomy (NCBI): domain Eukaryota; kingdom Metazoa; phylum Arthropoda; class Insecta; order Coleoptera; family Carabidae; genus Pterostichus; species Pterostichus madidus. Next base: position 31,960,276 of record OU452306.1, read on the forward strand.
ATACTATTCTTTATGACCATTAAGTAATACTTTAATTATATGTGCGTTTTTTGACAGATAATGCAGTTCATTATTAATTTCTCACGGATTGTGGGCAATCACATCGAGATTGCTGTGACAATGCAATAACTGCAGTCAGTAGTAATTTCTTATTCACAAACAAATCGAGGTTGCCATATTAACGAATTTAAAGTTTGAGATTTACTTCATATAATCTCTAATAATTATTTATTTATTTATGTTTCTCTGTACTTATTATCTTCATCAATATAATTTAAACCTTAAAGTGTAATTTCCAGCTGAGTAGTCGTAGAAAAAGTATAGTATGATGGTCATTGCATAATATACTATTATTATACTAGTTTAAAAATAATTATATATAACAGTGTATTAACCAAAATACTATCACATTGGTTTCGGTCGTTTTAGTCAGTAACAGAAAATATAGTCACTAACAGGCAGATTCATAAAGTGAATTAGCGCTAACACCATTTTTTGTTTCATTTTTAACTCTCTTTTCAATGTACGAATCAAGTTTATTTTAACTTGAGTTAAAAAGAGAGTTAATTAGCATCAAATTTAGTTCATTTCTTTAATCTGTTTTAATTTGAAACAGAGTTATAGATAATATTAAATCTGGTGTTAGAGCTAATCTGTTTTGTGAATCTGCCTGTATAATTTTAAATGAGAATAGATACTTTCTTATAATTTCATCATTAAAAATTAATATAAATTGACGAGAGAAAAAAACAATTGATGTAAATTTCACAAGTATATTGAAATTCTTTATCGATCTGAAGATGTCATAAGAAGCTGAAATCAATAAAGAATGTCAGTAAACTTGTAAAATTTACAATAAATGTTTTTTTTTTTCACGATTGTTAAAATGATTCATCACATGCCTTCAACTTAATCTACAAATTTTTTAATATAAATTGTAATAAAATAACTAATAAAATGAATTAGGTATTGACTGAGTTGATTAATGCTAACAAAAATGTAAAAGTTATTTGAGAAAATATTTTAAAGTATTATAATCGTGTTTATTGATAAAATATAAAAATTATATCTAATAAAAATACTAGATCATATTACAAGAAACGAAGTTCTCTACTAAACGAATTACGACACCAATAATGGTGGTACGTTATCTTTTCAGTACGTTACTCATAATATCGGTTAGAACTTTTTAGTATCACGTATCTTAAAACATTTATGACTAGTTTCTCGTGCTCAACATTGTAACTGTTGCTAATTACACTTTTGTTAATCAATTATGTTTTATGAGAATTTAAAGCGAAACAAAATATTTAATTACCAGAAAACGAGGAAGAGAACAGCGAACAACAAACGAGCAAAGGGCAAATCCTTAACTAACTCGGCTGCTCTGTGTAAAGGATAAATAGTTAGAAGGGCGCTATGAGGTTGGAAACTTCTTAGCCATAACTCAACGCTGTTCCCGTCCCGCGAATATCTTTTATTTTCTTCTTTTGCAGTTCCGGATGAAAATAAAAGGTTGAAAAAGAGTTTTGTAAAATGCTTACGTGTGGGTTTGCTACTATTGACTTTCTTGATACTTTGCTTCATGCTCTGATTACTCTTTCCCCCAAATTTAGACATTCAACTCCGCCTCAACTCAACTCAAACAATTTTAACCACATGTCGTTTTTCAACAGGCTTATAAATCATTCCCAGCAAACACGACTTACTTTACATACTTCGAACATATATGAGTATTCTCACAAAAAGATCTTCTCGACAAATATTATTTTTGAGTATTTCGAACTTAAAAGTTCACCGAAGTTGTCATCTGAACATTTATCTTTTTGAAACAATAATTTTTATTATATATGAAACATGTTACCATGGGCGTCCGCAGGGAGGGGAGGCAAGGAGAGGCGCTACTTCCCCTGGATATTAACTAGGGTGGTGACCACGACTCTCGAACATGGGACTTTAACATGTAAAACTATAATTTTGTAATTTCCTGCTTCCCTAAATATTTTAAGCAAAAAAGCTTGAAATAAAAGTGTTAGAGCGAAAATTGCCTTAAAACTATCGAAAGGCATGAAACTGAAACAAAATTAAACAAATGTTTGACGTTTTATTTATCAAAATAAATGAAATAATAAATGAAGAATTTATTTTGACACTTTTAACAGATTGAACGTCTAACATTTGTTTAATTTTGTTTCAAATTCATAGCTATCGATAGTTTTGAGACAATTTTAGTCCTTTTCGGATCTAATTTGTGCCGATACAAAGCATCAAGTATCAAAAAAGGCATTTTCCCCATTTAAACTACATGTAAATTTTGACCCCTCTACAGGCACGTGTTAACGTCATTTTTCGGACCTGCGATGATGGGTCAAATTTTTGTTTATTTTTTCTGAATAGATTTAGAGGGGAGATCAACAAATTTCCGACTTCGCCAAAATAACGGACACCCTAAATATATATATATATATATTAAATAAAAATTATAAGTTTAAAGATAATAAATTCAAGCTGAAATTGAATTTTCAACAGTATTCTTATTGCCAGCTAGTGACATGTTCCCTATCGTAACGATTGAATAATCTAAGTTTATTAATATACACAGACACAAAATATTAGAAAATAAAACTGTGAAACTGCTAAATAGCAGAGCTGGGCAAGCTACTTAAAAAAAGTAGCTACGCTACAGATACAGCTATTCTTTAAAAAAGTAGCTGAGCTACAGCTATAAGCTACATTTTGTAAAATATAGCTAAGCTGCTGCTAAAAGCTTTCATTAAAGTAGCTGTAAAATTTTAAAGCTACTTTTTCAATTATTGTGAATTATTAAATTTGCCATTGTGATATGATCAGTTGATCAGTTTTTTGTTATAATGACTGTTAATAAATATGAAAAATCGCAAATGGACAAATGTACTGTTAATTTGTTATGCTATAATTCTTATTTATATCGGAATAAATTAACAGTCACATTAACAGAAGACTCCTAAACAGTCAATGTTTAGTTCGGCTAATATTTAATACAAAAATAGGATAGGCTAAGTACAAGTGAAAAATAAAATATGTTAATAGATTTTACACTAATAACTTGTTATCCTACAGTTATAGAAAACAATAAAATAGGTACAATTCAAATACAAATAAAAAATTAATAGGTATTTCTTAATGTACTGTGGTAGCTTTAAGCTACAAAAAGTAGCGTTGGGCTACAAAAAGTAGCTTTAAGCTACAAAAAGTAGTTTTAATAGTAGCTTCAGTTGTTATAACAATATTTTTAAGCTAATAGAAAAAAAAAGATAGCTGGCTACATGCTACTGTTATATTTTTCACATTTAGCTAAGCTACAGCTACAGCTAAGGTAAACGTAGCTAAGCTACAAAAGTAGCTAGCTACTGCCCAGCTCTGCTAAATAGGAATTTATTGAAGAAATGGTGTCAATTTATGGAAGAGTTATTAGAAAATTGTCCTTCCTTTTAAATGTAAACCCAGACGATAAAGACTAGTAATTTATTTCACAAATTTTAATATTTTTTTATCTATTTGTTATGTGTATTTGTATTTATGTGATGTAAAAAAAAATATTTTAGAAATTTATGTATATCTGAGGGTTTTTTACTAAGCAAGGTCACCGGTGGAGTGGGGCTGAAATTTTACAGGTGTATTCCTCTATTAGGAGGATGTTTCACCTAAGTTTCGTTGGTGTTAACGGTAGTTTCAAAACTATAATGCATCAAAGTTTCTCTAGTGCTATGCTAAATTCAACAGATTCTCATATTACCGTTGGAATAATAAAATAAAATCTAATAAAAAGACAACAAATAATAACAATATATTAGTATACATCGCAATAAATTTTAATTCAATTCTCTTGCATACAATACTAAATATAAAATTGCAAAATGAAATGAATCTAACATCTGAGATTCGAGCTGACTAATGTGATGCTGAGCTGATATACTCAAAAACCAAGCTCCTCGTGTCATCCAATGTGATTGTAATAATTTAATATATTTGTGCCAAGACTTATTTCATTTTTGATGAACGTACTGACAAAAGAAAATGCTATTTTAGTAGGTTTACGGAGAAAATATAAAAGTAAAATATTTTTTTCTTAAAATCGTTCGGAAAATATATGTTTCCCGAACGCTGTCCGGTAAAAATTAGGAACTTTTGTAATGTTAGCATTGGTATTACTGGCTGTCAGTGTCAGTAAGTGCATGGAGGTTAGAAATTCATACCAATTATAGAGCTAATTTATTCATTGTAAACTCAAATATATGTAATTATAATTTAATTTGCAGTTGCTGTGTACAACAAATGTATATATAGATAATTGAACTATCTTCAATAAATAATATTTATAGTGCAATATGCCATAGTGATAAAAATTCAGCTGGGCGAGTTCAACTTATGAAAGTAGGTATGTTACAATGCTATGAGACTGATTATCAATTTAATATGTTAAGTCCTTGGAGGTTACAGATTTTTACCAATTTTAAATCAATAATTTCATTTAAATCGGCCTGAAAAATCTTGTGCATCTAAAGTTCAGAAACTGTTTTACGAGTATTTACTTTCGGCGCCTGTCAAAATATACTTCCACTCTTAAAAATTCAGTTTCTGGCCTAGTGATTCAAATAACTATTACAAGTTAGTAACAAATAAAATATTTTTTCTGAAACCGACAAGAAAGTGCCTACTTTTCAGAAAAAATAGTATACGTAATACGTCAGGAAATATAAATATATCATCACGCCTTCTACCCATTACTGGGTGTGGCACTCTGCTGAAGCAGATCTCGGTAAGTGATATATTTTGCGCGTGAAGTGCGGTTACCAGTCGTCAAATCACGGCCCCCAAACATGTTAGTGGTGAAGGAGCCACATGGATAGCTTTTTCAAATCATGAAAATTTGTCGCCTGTGGGAATCGAACCAGGGACCTCAGGATCCACAGGCCGACTTCATACCACTGAGCTAGCCATCCCATACAATTATCAATAAGGTAACAAAATTGAGTTTTCACCGATGGCCAGCAGGAGATCCAAAAATTATTTAAAATTCGAAGGGCTTCAAATTTGGTATAATTAATTATAAATAAAAAAATATGTTGTCATGGGCTGTTCCGGTGATTTTTCCGGGAGTTTGGCTTAATCCGGGAGTAGCGGATGTCAGCTGTCAGTCACAGCCTGGGGCTGGAGACAAAAAGACTGAGTCGTATCAGCATCAGCAAGAGCAACAACGAACAACGAACAGCACAACGCAGATGCGTGCCAAAGTGTCAGCGGTAAAAACCGCCGCGGGATTAAACCGAACCGGTATATTTTAATGCTGATTTATATGCAAAGCAGATTCCCGTAAAATATTCAATTTATTCATAACATTCGATATCATGCGTGTTTAAAACAAAACAGGTAAAAGTTATCTATATTGTCAATGGGAGTTTTAATTGAGCAATGGATATATTGCACTAAATAATTGAAATTTCAATTACGAATATAACTAATAGTGCGTGTTGATGTGCGATGAAAAATATTCCCAATTGCTGCGTTCAGATTTATTGAAAATCGTATTATTTAGAATGAGAGGAATCTAGGTGTGTTCTTGCGGAAACTCTTATTTCAATCCGATTAGATTAAATTAAAACAAACAACAAAATAATTATATAAGCTCGTTTAATCTTCTAATGAATTTTTAAAAAGAATATTATACTACATTTTCCGTTGCCTATACCTCTGGAGATTTACACAACCTGTAATTTAATGAATAATAATACATAATATTCAAATAAGTCGGCCGTATAAAATTTATGAATAACTAAACTCGCAGAATTACTAATGTTGTTTACTTTTAATTATTATAAATAGACTTCATTTTGTTTTTATTGTTGCCCTTTGTTTGTTTCTTTTAATAGTAGTTTCATAGCTTCGGCTGCGTCTCGGTTATGAAACTTTTTTTCTCGTGTACACATATTTTTTTTGTCTAATGTTTAAAATTAATATAATTTTCCACAACTCATATATTATAAGGACATAATTACACTGATTTCAGTTGAATTATATGGCACATAAAACACTATAAACAACTTGTTACTTAGCAACCACTTCATGATCAACCGTATTTTGAGAAACTATATATAACTGAATCAACGCTAAACATTACGACTATCTTCTTCGATACCTATAATTGAGTTATGGATAAAATTTTGTATTACCCTCCTGTTTTATTGGTATATAAAACACTTGTATAATAAATAACTATTTTTTAATTATTTTTAATGTTACCGGTATTATCGTACTCATCATGTTGTTATGTATTTGTTAAACAGTGGCTATGTAAAATAATTATATTCCTGAAACGGGCAAGTAAGTGCTTACATACCTGATCAATTATAGTATGGAAAGTAGATTTTTAACAAAACAGTAAAATATGTATCCAAGATTACAACAAAAATAACAGTCTGGTAAAGTACAAAACAGTTTAATAAAGACTTTACCTGACTATTTTGTACCTACCTAGTTTACTGTCAATACAATTCATATCAAGAAATTTAAACAATTTGAGTTAGTTATGATTAATTATTAATTAAATTAAACGGTTTCTGAAAAATAGTATACACAATACGCCAGGGAAGTGTTTTCACTTTGTAACAAAGCGGGTACTGAGCGTCACGAGCGTGAATTATTAGATGTGAATAAAAAGATTCGCGGTTACTATTAATTAAATAAATAATAACGCACTATAAAACATATATAACTTTATTTAACTTAATGAACTATATTACAAATGAAATTATAATAAAATAAAACTAGAAACATTTATAGTTAACTAAATGATAATTAAATGCGCGCAAAGCGCGAAAACGGATTCAACATCGTTCACATCTTGACCGGCCGACGGAGCAAACCTGGCTTGACTAATGCTACATCTCAAAACTAGACGCTAAGTTTTCAGCGGGGTTGAAAAGTGGTATTTTAGGGATGCAACACATGGCCGAAGACTGCAGATGACCACACACATTCGTTGCCACGATAAGGTTTTTCTCAGAATCTTATCGCACAAAACAGGGAAGCAAACTAACAGAATATCTGCAGTCAACTCAAAAACCACCTTGTTACAACTTGACGAAGTGGTTGTTTTAATTTAAATCCGCTTATTATGCAATACAGTATTGTATCTCTAGGCTGAAAACACGACTTTTGAATGTGCGAGCATATTTTGACAGGCCAAGCCGAAGGCGAGGCTTACAAATTGCGAGTACTCGTAAAACAGTTTCTAAACGTGTGATACACAAGATTTTTCGCGCCGATTTCAAATTAATAAATCTGTTACTTTTTTGTCTAGTTAAATAAATAACTTTTTTATATAATTGTCAATAAAAATGAACTTCAACAGAATAACGTATTTAACTTTTAACTTTCATTCACAGTTGCATAAAACAACCAAATGCATTTTTCGATATGCTAAATTATTTTGTAAGTTATAATAAATTTAAGAGCTAGTATTGCAATCTCGCAATAAAGTTCCTTATAAATTTATATGTTAAACGAAAAAAAAATATCACACCGAAATCATAGTTCAAATTGTAAAAATGACATTAACTGCGATTTTGTGATGTGTTTTGTTATATGGGTAAATTTATTAGGCACTTTGTTTAAGAGATTGAAATACCGGCTTTTAAAGATTTATTGGTTTCATTTTATTCCTGTTAAATATAAACAAGTAAGGCCGAAGCTACTTCATTACATCCAAATTCTCGTTTTGTCTTGTTTGACGAGTCATGAATTTGCCGGTCACGTTTGTTGCTACTCAATATACTCGTAGTTAGTTGGTCGCGTCCGTGGTTTGTTAAAGGTGTATCGTATGTTTTCTCTGTGAATTGATACTTTTTAAATGTAGTTCAGTGTATAAACTAAATATTAAAATGTGTTCTGTGCTTCGGATGTGCGTTTCATTTATCTAGAATACATCAATAACTGAACCAACTTAGAGGTATAATCTTCTACTAATAATGTATTGTGTTTTTTTTGTCGATTTTAGTGGTCACGGTTTATTATTTAGGGAATTGTTATTTAAGAATATTTGTATTTGCTTTACTGCCACAGGTTGATGGATAGCATAGAATGAATAGAATATGTGTATTAAATATTTTTAGAGAGCACGGTGCATACAAAATAATATATGTGGCATACAATAAATATATAAAGATCATGAAAAAACATAATACATACAATCTCAGTTAAGGTACGGTTTCCTAGACGCGACAGCTGCAGTGTCACGTCTAGATATCTATCTAAATATTTTTGGAGGCTGTAAAATGTTTCGTAGAAATTTAATAAGGGATTTTAAATATATCTGGAAATAAACTCTCTTCTACAGAGCAAAAATACAAGAATAAAAATCTGGTGTGGTCACCACACGACTTTCTTATACACAACATATATAATATTTAGAATATATGTTATTAAACATGTAATTTAGTTTCTTTCCGAAAGAAGACATAGATAACTAGATAAAGCAAAAATTAAAATTTATGTTTTTTGTTTCTATTGCTACTATGATTATTGAAATATATTATTAAATATATAAATTAGTTTTTCTCAAAATTAGACACTTATACAGGAAAATTGCAAATAACATTTTATGTTCCAAATATTTTTGCTAACATCTTTTATTTGAAACTTTTTTTCGTAACTGATTCCATTTTTGAAATAAATGGAATTTATTGTTTTGTGTGTCCAGTAAACTTCCTCTTCCGGTTTTTCAATTTCATTCAAAATCAACTCAGCTCTTCGTATTTTCATGAAACTTATAATTACCAAGTTTCGTTAACAAATCTTATCTCGTTCATGAGATATTGCACGACCGGACACACATCCATCCATCCATCCATCCATCCATCCATCCATCCATCCATCCATCCACACACATCATTGAGAAAATGATCAAAACGGATTCAGTGGACCTCAAAACACGTATTTCCGCGAAAATCTCGTCAACGATTTTTTTCACGATTCCAATACTTCCTTATACTGTGTATAAGAAAGTAAAAGTAGTTTGAAATGAAATTTTACTTCTAAAATGTTTAAATTCTACGTACCTAATACCATGTCTGCAGTACTAGATAATTGGAAAATAAAATGTTATATTTTCGTCCATAATCAGATTGCGATGGAATTAGAACACAAATAAACAAAATTATTATTTTAAATTATGATAAATAATACTTGAATATTAAATTATGAATTATAATGTACAAACAATAAAATAAATATAAATATATCATCACGCCTTTTATCCATTACTTTGCCGAAACAGTTCTCTGTAAGTGATATATTTATGTACGTGAAGTGTGGTTATCAACCGTCAAAGCATGGCCTCCAAAGATGTTAGTGTAGGGAGAGCCACAGGGGTAATTTTAATGTGGTGAAAATGTTTGTCAGCTGTGGGAATCGAACCAGCCCCCGGATCGCGCCATATAGAATTCTATTTCGAACAATAGAATCGCTGTCATCTATCAAATAAAAATTAAGATTTTCCCTAATATAGCATAAAATTATCGGTGCTTGTTATATCAGATAGTGCACAAATACTGTAAACTACTTTTCTACTGCAAAAATTATTTAGAATGACATAATAACTTCACGATTTTAAAATTATCGCCTACACTGCGCGATCCCACTACTGGGTTCTTAGCAGAGTTGAGAGATTTAAATCAAATTGATTTAAATTAAGATAAATTAAAGTTAATAATTTAAATATAAATGAATAATTTTTATTATTGTATATGTATTTATTAAATTAAAAATACAAAAAAATCACAGTAAAAAAATAAAAACGTTTTAATAAATTATAAATATTTGAATATGAAAATATAACAATTCAAATAACAAAAAAAAAAGTAGAAACGTTTATTCATTTAGTGGTACATTATTATTAAAATGTTTAAATAAAAAGATCAGTTTTCCAACCTTTTCAGTTCCTAGTCGGTTTCTCAATTTTGAATGCACAAGTCCAAATGATGAAAAAACTCGCTCAACACAAGCTGAAGACGAATTGACGGATAAAAGTGATTTTATAATTTTCAATATTATATCTTTAATTGGTCCTAATTCATCTATTTGGGAGATTCACCACATTACACAATACATAATATTTAAAAATGTTATTCAAAATACCCGTAAAAACGGGTATTTTAAAAATAATTTAGAAAATCTAATTTAAAATAAATAAATAAATATATCATCACGCCTTCTACCCATTACTGGGTGTGGCACTCTGCTGAAGCAGATCTCGGTAAGTGATATATTTTGCGCGTGAAGTGCGGTTACCAGTCGTCAAATCACGGCCCCCAAACATGTTAGTGGTGGAGGAGCCACAGAGATAGCTTTTTCAAATTATGAAAATTTGTCGCCTGTGGGAATCGAACCAGGGACCTCAGGATCCACAGGCCGACTTCATACCACTGAGCTACCCATCGCAAAAAAATCTGATTTAAATAAAGAAAATCGGATTTAAATTAAAAAAATCGTTTTTTTTTATTTTTTTTTTTAAATCATGATTTTTATCCAGCCTGAGCTAAGCTGCATGTATCTTAATAATTAAAGCTATTCTCAATTTTAAAATGTAGATAAAGACTAAAAATATTTATAAAAGTATTTTCCGATGAGGGCTTTAGAAAATTCACTGGGGAATAATTTTAGATTCTTGCGCTGTCGTTAAGAAATGGAGTAGTAGTAAGAGTAAAAATTTGCATGTTCATTAATTCGGAGCCTGGTTCACAGGATTAGTGAGAAATGCGCCTAGTTTCAAAGTGTTTCTGACGTGAACCAGCCTTTTTGCAGACGTCCTTGCATTAACATAAAATTTAGCGATATCACAGCACAGCATAGGAAAAGCTGCACTTTGATAAAAACGACCCCATTAAAAATTCAATATCATACACTCAGTTTATGTTTTCACTTCGGTATTTTCTTAGATTCGGATAACTTTTTCTACTTCGAGGTTGCTAACCGATTTATTATTGATCCGACAGAAATTTTTACTTTGATAAAAGTTTTATTTCTTTCCGAACATATTTACTAGGAAACTTTTTCTCTATAAAAGAATAAATATGTTTCGATTCACTTACGTATACCGTATACAGAAATTCTGATTTACAAGTAAAATCTGGTGTGAAATCTCTGCAGAATATTTTTGTTTCTTGAGATATTTTTCACTGGATTACTTCCAGCATTTGTCTAAGATTTATTTAGAGACGGTACGTAATAGTTATATATGTATTAAGGGCATAGTGAAGTTTTTATGACGTGAGATGCGATTTTGAGTCCAAGGGGCGAGCCGAGGGTTAAAAACACTTCGAAGGCCATAATAGTTATGTATGTACTAAAGGTGAAAACATGCGTTTCTGGCCCGTGGCATGATTATTAGCACGAGGCGAAAAGCGCCGAGGTCTAATAACATGCTCAAGGTCAGAAACGCTCATATCACCAGTAATACATACAAAATTTTATGCACAATAAAATAACATTTAATTATATGTACAAAATATTCAAATATGTGCATCGGTTATATGTTAAAATGATATTTTGTAAAATCAAGTATTCATAATAAACAAAAATTGTCATTTTATTTATGTATTCACAGGAATTATTTTTTTATAGCCTAGAGCCAAAAAGAAGTGTTTAAGCCCGCTTTTTAGGGCTAGAACACATGAATTTCGGCCCGGTTGCGAATAAAAGCAAGTTACGCTTGTAATACATACATAACTTTATACAAATATTCTAATTTAGAAAAAAAATGAGATGTGAAGTAACATCTTGCACAATTTTTTCAAAACAAATAATTCAACTAACTTATCAAGCAATAGAAAAAAATCCAGTGTGGGCACCACACGACTTTCTTATACACAACATATTTAATATTTAGAATATATATTAATTTTGCATCCTTTTAGTTTGATTGTATCGTTTTTTTAATAAATTTTGGAACTTTACTGATTTCTTTTTAATTTTCATTACAGATAATCAACTTCCTAGCAAAATTTTATATAAATACACTTATATTAATAGAAATAGAAATTTCCTAAACATTCGCGACCTAAAAAAACACTTACAGGTTAATAAGCTATTTTGTTACAATACTTGCACAGATAGAAGGAAAAGAAAAATAGGTTTCAAAATTAACAGGCAATTGTTGTCAAAATAAACAGGACCTTGATATATAATATTTGCTTACCGTCCACAGTGGATAGTAAGTAAATATTATATAGTCTTGATGTAACCATAGAAACCATTGTACAATAAAAGTTCCACTAAGGGCCAGTTTTTCAATCGCCGGTTTACTCTCGGTTAGTGTTCATCATGATTAAATAATAATGGAAACCATAGTTTCCATTATTATTTAACCATGATTAACATTAATCGGTGGTTGAAAAACTGGCCCTTGTGTTCAAATTTTTTCATTAATAGGTAATTTACAGTACAAGTATTGTAAAAAAAAAGTTTATGTTAAAGAAATTCGTGTATACTTGTCAAATATTATCCATTCATATTATTTGCAACCAATTTCTTTTATTTTGTTGCAGGATTCCATGCTGCGTTCGTACATGACAAATGTAAGTTTTCAACTATTTTATGTTTATTTTCTTGTTCATAAAACTATTACCTGTAGTACCAACAAACATAAAACTTGGTAAACAAGTGACAATCGACCATTACGTAACATCCTGAACACACATAACACACGTGGTGTTGCACGTGTAGAACGATAACAGCGTTATAAATATGGCGATAGCACACGGACTCGGCACTCGGCCTGCTGGGATATGAACATGACGCGGCGCCCGAGTAAACAAAACACTAGCGACCATAGCCACCGCGATGTGGTGGCTGAGGTTTGCGTCTGTCTCACAACGATTACAGAGGCCTCTGTTTGTGGACGGGGTTTTCATGTAGGTTGTTATCGTTGTTCGTAGGGATGCTGAGGGTGAATGTTTGGATAGAAATTAGAGATTTATTAGTTATGACAAAGATTTGCATTTCGTGTGACGCTGAATTTGACAGATAATAATGAGAGAATTATTTAAATGTTACTCTTCAATTCACTGGACATTTAATATTAAGTCTGAAAATGACTTTCTAGTTGGTTAAATACATCTCTAAATTAACATGTATTTTCGCTAGGCTCGCTTCGTTCTCACTAAAATAGCTTGGAAAATAGATATTTGGTTAACAGGGCATTTCTATTTATTTTCAAGTATTTATATATGTGATAACATGTCGCGATTCTGGAAATAAGAACCTGAGTTCGGATCCTGCCGGCTACAGCGAATAACAGTTTTTCGCGGTGTCGAATATTTAATTTTTTATACGATTTAAATTGGAAATCAGTATGTAAAGTTGAAAATTATGACACCTATTATTTTTCTTCTAATTCGGAACATCCCTTATAAAAATATGAAAAGAAATAATTGATTTTAGATGGTTGTATACGAGTAGTATAGCAAAATACCAAAACTCCTTACAATACATTTAAAATAAGAAATGTATTTATTTATTTGGTACTCTGTATAACATTAGAAATGAGCAAAAATAAGGAAAACCCATTTTTTTCAAATAATTTTTTTTCTTAAATAGTATTAGATAGAGATAATATTTTCAATAAAAATTGTAGATATTAATTTCCTCTTTACATTAGCGATTTTTTTTTCAGCTACCCATTTTAAAATGGATTGGATAGTTACAAATTACATTAAATAGCATACTTTTTCCTTTTTAACAATACCAAGCCTGCTTTGTTTTTTGATTGTTTAATATTACCGTAGAAAAAGATTCCTGTTTCTGATTTTGTTATTTTAAAATTATTCAGTGCTAGGATTGATTATTTTCTTCACAAATAAACATAATTAATGATATTATAATTACCGATAATATTATGACATGAATTATGAGTTGGTATGGAAATGGAAATATAGCGAGTGCGTAGCACGAAGCTGTATTTTCAAAACAATGAATTTAACTTCATGTCAAAATATTATCTGACAATTATCGTATTACGAGTTATATTTTGCGTGAGAATTTAACAAGCATAATCTTTTAATTTATTGAAGCTCCTCGTCAATTTTAATGACAAAAAATTCTGTTGAAGCAATTTCCCATCGAGAATTTTACATTTCGATAGATTATTTCCAATTGTCGTTTATGAAAATAGAATTTATTTTATTGGTAACTAAGGACATTTGATTACAATGAAAAATTATTACTTATTAATGTCATTAGTGCCAAATTATCATTTCATTTGTTCGTTTTCAAACAAATTTGTGTATTGATAAGTTCTTAGCCTGACATAGTAAACGTTATACAAAGACAAAAATGTCAATGTCAAAAATGTCAATTGCGATGTGGAACTGAGTCTTTTTGTCTTTGTATTATTTTAATTGCTGTCAAGCAGTTTGTGATTTTTGTCGGTAGATGGCACCACGAGTTGCTCCGTAGCTCTCATGTCATGTTACCGACTTACATACTTTTTAACATCCGTCAGTTCAGCTTAAACAGTATCACAGTTCACTAGCCCCTAGTTGGTCTAGTTGGATAATTGATCGCACCATACTGATGAGTTCCTAAAGAACGAAACGCGTCTATGGTTAAAGCTGAAATGACCAGCCGTTTGATGATGACCTGATATGTTGATTCAAATGTGTTGTAAATTTTTTTGTGGAACTTTGACAAGTGATGGAAAATTTTTTTCCTATTTTTTCTTATTTATAGTATACGTTACTGTATTTCAAAAATAATTTTTATGTATTCAATGTAATCACGTTTTAACTTTATACATTTTATCACAACGATCAAAAAAATATATTTTGTTTTGGTCTGCAAACCGCTCTTCCACAGCACTTATTACCGCTTCATTCAGCGTGTTTCCATTCCCTTGATTGTTCTTTTTTTTTCTGGATCGTAATGATGCATCTATATTTCGTCTATAGTTACAATACGATATAATATATTCCAAGAATCCTCTTCAAAACTGTAGCAAAGTGAATTAAAAGTTGTTTTTGATCAGAATTTGGGGATCCATTTAGCAGATAATCTTCGCCTACCCAAATCATGATGAACGATGTGAAAGATACTTTCGTACGAAATGCTTAAAGTCTCTACTATACATTTGAGTCTAATTCGTCGATCCTCCAAAATCATGTTATGTACGAATTGAACATTTACAGAACTGGACACCGAGACAGGTCTCCCAACACGGTGTTCATCTTTGATATTTGTTCTTCCTCTCCTAAATTCAGTAACCCACTTTTTATGGTGGCGTATGAAGGGCAATGATCCTTTAATGTATCCAACAAATCCCCGTAAATTTCCTTACTGGACAACTCTTTCATAAACCGGTACTTAATCACCGATCAATATTCAATTTTATAAAAATTGAGATTTTTATCTGACATGTTATTTTATTTTTTATGGGGTAATGGCTCAGTTGTATCGAGTCGGCCTGTGGATCCTGAGAACTCTGTTTCGATCCACACAGCCGATAAACATTTTCACCAAATTAAAATGACCCCTGTGGCTCCCCCTTCACTAACATCTGTGGGGGCCGTGATATGACGGCTGATAATCGCACTTCACGCACATAAATATATCACTTACCGACATCTATCTCGGCAGAATGCCACACCTAGTAATGGGTAAAAGGCGTGTTGATATATTTATTTATTTATTATATATTATTTTTAAAAATTCACAAAGTGGAATCACCATAATTGGTGAAACTAGTTATCAAACAACATACTTGTTATTTTGCTAACGGTTTTATTTATGGGAATGATCTAAGGGTAACTATTTATCAATAGCCCTCGCATACGTGGTAAGCAGTGCTGGATTATATTATAAACTGACTAAGCTATAGCTTAGGGCCCGGACACATTGGGGAGTCCACGGAAATTGTAAAAAATTAAAAATTAAAAAACTAATAATGAAAATTCCGATTAAATCAAAGTATATAGAATTCATATTATATATTCTGAATATTCAATGGTACTAATAATGTCAATATTCATTTTCTTATTTTCCTGGCAATAACCTTCTCTTCTCTTTTCAATTTCCATGAATAAAGACTAATTTTCTTGAAACTGGGGGCGGGGCAAACTCTATTGTGCTTAGGGCCCCTCATAGTGTTAATCCGGCCCTGGTGGTTAGTTCTCATACTCATTCGTGCGCAAATATAATTTAGCTAATTTACCATTTAACATAATTTAAATGTAATTATATCAAATAATAGGTTTAAAGCATATATTGTTATAGTACGAGATGTATCCAAATCAATCAATTATAGCTAAAGGTCATTGTGTTTGAATATAACTAATTTAGTTGCCTATGAATGTAGAATTTGCTTTGAGGCCTCCGGGCGCGAGTTTCCATTTGTGTAGTTTCTTCAAAATGAAATATTCTGGTTGTCCGGTATCCGTGATGTTTGCCCAGTTCCACACATCTCACATCGCATCGATACGGGAGCGCCGGGGGCGCAGGAACTCACTGAACGCACGATAAGTTTCGCAATAACATGCAGATTCGTGGAGCTCTGCCCCACGCGCCCCACGTGCACCCAACATTCACAATGTTTACTTTTCTCTGTACTCTACTGCAGCAGCTGTGGTTTCGTGCTCCGTTACTCTAATTGCAACTAGGTTTCCTGTTACTTTTCAGTGAGGTTCTTTTCACTTTTCATAGAATAAATAATCCGGAAGAGTGCGGAGTTTTACTGCGTACTGTACATATCCTGATTTAGATATTTGACATTCTTTTTGCTTTCTAAACTGGCGGTTGTGATTGTGTGGTTAGTGTTATCGATTTACAAACGAGAGTTTACGTGTTGTAATTTCGCTGACTACGTCGTATAAGTAAATAAATAAATAAATATATCATCACGTCTTCTACCCATTACTGGGTGTGGCACTCTGTCAAAGCAGATCTCGGTAAGTGATATATTTTGCACTTGAAGTGCGGTTACCAGTCGTCAAATCACGACTCCTAAATATGTTAGTGGCGGGAGAGCCACAGGGGTAATTTTTAATGTGGTGAAAATGTTTGTCGCCTGTGGTAATCAAACCAGAGTTCTCAGGATCCACAAGCCGACTTGATAATTAGTTCTATTACGATACAAGTGTTGTAATGAATTTTGACAGTAAAATGACAAATAAACAATAAAATCTAAATTTTATTGAATATTGAATCACGTACTCATGCCTCTAATTAGAAAAAAAAAATTAAAAATTACTAAATTTTGAAAATGTCATTTTTGCAATAATTTTTCTCCTATCCAGAAATTTGTTATATCGTAAATAACTATTTTATAAAGACTGCTAAATAATTGTCTTCAAGCTATAGAAATACTTGCTACATACAGGGTGTAAAATAAGTAACGAATATTGATATTGTCTCCTGAAATAATCATTTAATCTAAATTAAAAAAAAAAAACTTTTGAGGATTAAGATTGCGGATATTTTGGCTTTCTACCCATTACTGGGTGTGGCACTCTGCCGAAGCAGATCTCAGTAAGTGGGGATCGAACCAGAGGATCCACAGGCCGACTCGATACCACTTGGCCATTACCGTATAATTTTTCTCATCAAATTAAAACTACCTCTGTGGCTCCTCTTTCATTAGCATCCCTTTGGGCCGTGATTTGACGGTTGATACTCGCACTGTACGCGCAAAATATATCACTTACCGAAATCTGCTACGACAGAGTACCACTGCCAATAATGGGTAGACGGCGTGATTATATATTTATTTATTTAACAAGTAAATAAATGGTAAATAATTTGTTGGAATTATTTTTAACAGTGAAATATTTGGTGGAGTCGCCGAGTACAATAAAAGTAACGAGAAACATGACAAAAATAAAAGCTTTAAAATTTGTGTTATCCAATATCGAAGCTCAACAAAAATTGAAACTTACAAGTTTAAATTACAATTTAAATCATTTGTAGCTACGTTGAATACGAATCCATATTTTTGCGTATATCGTAGTTAGAAGCCACAGCAGTTATTGCAGTTTGCAGTTATGATATAGTGTTATTGTCAATTTTCCAGTGGGGTCGCGCCAGCCAACACTGAATCACAATTCTTGATAAAGTCGAGCTTAATGTTGCTACGCCGGTACTGCTACATCTTCGCACGGCGAAACTTTTAACTAATGAACCGCAGGTTAAAACTAGCCGCTACATTAAAAGCCGTATACATTATGAAAGTTTTAAAAGCCGTTTTAGTCGCAACTACAATGTCTTCTCTCTTTTTTTTTTCATATTTAAAAATTTAATACCTGGGACAGCAAAGTTTTATGTTGTGTCCACGAATATATTTCAACTTTTGTTTTAATTATACCTGCCGCAAAATTCAGAACTCTTTCTCGTGGTTCAACAGCAGGGGTGGATTGAGGGTGCCAGTCGGCTCGAGAGACTTTCAAACTAGACGCCCCAAATTATAATATTTATGTTCAATCGGGCCGAAATTCATGTGTTTTAGCCATGAAACACGAGCTTACGCACATCTTTTTGACCCTAGGGCCATAATAAAATAATTTCCTGTGGATACATAAACAAAATGACAATTTTTATTCATTGAAATACTTGATTTTGCAAAACGTCAGTTTGACATATAAATATACCTGTTTTAATCTTTTGAATTTAAAATGAAATTCTCTTTTGTTGTGCATAAAATATTGTACATACATACATACATACATACATACATATCTTCACGCTATATCCCATCAAATGGAGTAGCAAGAACCCTAAAATCACTCATTACATTGATCAAATAATCAGCCCTCGTCAAACATTCTCATCCAAACAGACCGTCCTCACTTTAACCACATTCACTCATTTATTTATTACACTCGAAATCATTTATCACACAACAAACATTGTGTGTACTACGGGTGAAATTCGCGTTTCTGATCCTGAGCATGTTATTAACCCTCGGCGGTTTGCGCCTCGTGCTAATAATCATGCCACGGGTCAGAAACACCTGTTTTCACCCTTGATACATAAGTATTTATTTTATAATGTAATTTGTTCATCAGGAAAAATCTATCACACAAATTACTTATTATGTTGTTGCCAAGAGAGAATACCAAAGGGATAAGGGAGAGTAATTGACTTAATCACGTCACTGTGAAATTGTATTTATTTCACGGGTCTATTGCAGTTAGTATTGGTCGACAGAGCGTTTCATGTATTACGTATGACAGATCCAGCAATCATTTCACATATTTGAGCTTGGCATACTCTCATGTCGATAACAGTACTTTTCCTCTAACGTTGTTCGAATATAAACAATTACTTTAAAAAAATAAAAAAATATATCATCACGCCTTCTACCCATTACTGGGTGTGGCACTCTGCCGAAGCAGATCTCGGTAAGGGCTATATTTTGCGCGTGAAGTGCGGTTACCAGTCGTCAAATCAAAAGTAGTATATTATTAAATGAACGTGCAATGATAGTTATTATTCACCAGGATGAAGTTTGCGATACGACCCGTAAACTATTGTCGTAATCTATCCGGATGAATAGTAGTCGTTACACGCGAGTTCAATACCATTCTTTATCTATGATTATTCAAAAGGATATTGCTCTTTTATGCATAAATTAATTTGAAAAAAGTAATAATTAATAGAGATTGTATGACATGAATATCGAACTTTAGTAGTTATGTTAACTCTTTCTAGTTTAAGTAATGTTGGTTTGCCTTGAGGTCAAATTTCAATAATTTAAACAATTTGTTTATTGTTAAATATACAGAACGTCGGACGTTTCGAATTGCTACGCAATTCTTCTTCAGCGACAAAATATAAAGGTAGAACATTAATAAAAATATAACAGGCGAAGCCGTAGTCCAAAAATAATACGCAATCATAAGTACTAATCTTGTCACATATTTTACAAACAACGGAAGTGTCATGTCCAACGTTCTGTATATTTAACAATAAACAAATTGTTTAAATTATTGAAATTTGACCTCAATACAAACCAACATTACTTAAACTATATTCCCAAAGGCCAACATCCATTGCTACTTAACTCTTTCTAGATAGCAAACAACTGTTTCTAATTGTATAAATTCTCTTTACTCTGCTTTGTCATATCAACATCGATGTGATTGGCCACAATCCATAAATAATGAACTGCATTATCTGCCAAGAAACACATTTATAATGACGATATTACTTACGAGCTTTTATATTAGTGGGCTCGAATCGTTTGTTTCGTTTGATGTTTTATTTTACAATTTTATTTCCTGTATGTAACATAATTAAATTAAATTTTAGATAGAAGTAATTAATGCAGTTGTTAGAAATTCTTTTTTTGAAGATTGGACAACGTTTCGGCCAAGCTTATGGACAACTTCAGGTCTACATAAATTTGTAAAAATACAAAATTACAATTACAAAATTGTGTAATTTATCGACTGTACAAAGTTAGTACATATCAAAACATAAAAATATAAATTGAAAAGTATCATTGGGGGCAGGCATGAAGAAATGAAAAAAATATTGTTGAAATTATTACATATATCAGCACACTTTCTACCTATTACTGGGTGTGGTACTTTGCCATAGTAGATCTCGGTAAGTGATATATTTTGCGCGTGAAGTGCGGTTACCAGCCGCCAAATGGCGCCCTTCAAGGATGTTAGTGGAAGGGGAGCCACAGGGATAGTTTATAATATGGTGAAAATTGTTTCTCGACTGTGGGAATCGAACCTGAGTCGACTCAATGCCACTGACCCATCTACCCCATTAAAGAGTAAAATTAACTAATCAAAAGAAGAGGATTAACTAAAACTTTTTTGAGAATTGAGCTCTATATGTGTCATTTAAAGATGTCTTTGTTAATGTTATCGGCTGTAACAAATACATGTTTCAAATATGAATAAATACAATGTAAAATAAATTAATAAATATATCATCACGCCTTCTATCCATTACTGGGTGTGGGTGTGGCACTCTGCCAAAGCAGATCTCGGTAAGTGATATATTTTGCGCGTGAAGTACGGTTACCAGCCGTTAAATCACGGCCCCCAAAGATGTTATTGGTAGGGGAGCTACAGGAGTAGCTTTTTAAGAAAAGGTGAAAATTGTTTGTCGCCTATGGGCATCGATGTAATGTAAACAAATAACAATTTTTTCAAATATATAGCTATTTGTTAAATATCAAAGCTTGGAATTCCCTCAAATTCTTGCTAGGTCAATCCGGCCCTGTTTCACAGTTTTTTGCTTCTTGTTAGGTTTCCAACGTAATACAATACGACTTTTTTAGCGCACTCGTTCTGTCAGTTATTCTATTGGGAATTTTTTGTAAGCAGTGGGGGAGAAATGTTGTATTAAAATATTTCGTAGCTAATTTTAGAATTTTTTCAGGCAAGGTAATGTTAAATCTGTTGAAATTTAATTTCCGGAAAATAACGAGAATACACGTAGAAATATTAGGGGTGTCTAGCGGTGGGACTCATATTTTTAAATAATATGGCAAAATAAAAAATGATATTGACTAAAGATGCGAGAGGAACCACCGGAATATTTAATATTTCAGTAAAAATATTACACGAAATTCTTAATAACTTCAGAATATGTAGCAAAAATTTTCGTGATGAGAATTTTGTCGTAAAAATTATCTTATTTGAATTCTTTAGATTCCAACAAGACTTTGACAGAGCAAAAAGCTCAGTGGTAAAGCACATTTCGTTTCACGGAGGGTTACATCGTGAAAAAATGTATCATGTTACCATTGATATAATGAACGATATTGTTTTTTCGCGCTAATTGTATTGCAGCTATGTATTTCATCCATAGTTATGAGATATATAAAGCTGTATTCTATTTGCCACATTCACTTAAATCAGTTCAGATAAATTAGACAACATGACTAAATGAACTGCATTAAGAAAACTGATGCACTTATTGAGGTCAATTACTTCCAAATAAATTAGAATAAGTTATTCTAGCATTGAAAATAAAGTCAGCGAAATAAAGAAGTGATCTGGTTTAGTAAATGTAAGTTAAATTTTATCCAAATGTCTAAAGGAATGGGTCTTATGTGGCCGATTACATTTGTTTCCTTAACGACGAAACTTAATAGTTTTACTTACATGGAAGATAATAGACAAAGATACCTAAACGTCAACAATTATAGCTGTACTCCATTTGTCCCTTGGTTCATTTAAATCATTTCCGATAAATTAGACAATATGACTAAATGAACTGAATTAAGCAAACTGATCCATTTATTGGAATGAATTACTTCAAAGTAATTTAGAATCAGTGATTCTACTACTGAAAATAAAGTCAGCGAAATTATCCAGCGAAATAAATAAGTGATCTGGTTCAATAAATGTAAGTTAGATCAGATCCAAATGGCAAATGGTATACGCCTATAGTTGTTGAGCTAAACTGTCAGGATGAAATTTCGTTTTATTTGTTTTATTATTTTCACGGCTATCTGAGTTTTAACAAAAATGTCACATTTTATTTTTCAAATATCTAGTACTACATATATGCTAGTATAATAAATTTAAACTTTTTAAACGTAAAATTTTATTGTAAATAATTTTATGACAACCGGCCCGAAATTAATGTGTTTTAGCTATAGAAAACGGGCTTAAATACTTCTTTTTGGCCCTAGGGCCAAAATTAAATAATTTCCTATGGATACATAAACGAAATGACAATTTTTGTTTATTGTGAATAGGTACTTGATTTTTCAAAATGTCACTTTGACATATAAATGTATCAGTTTTAATCTTTTGTATTTAAAATTAAATGTTTTTTTGTTGTGCATAAAATAATGTATGTACCACGGGAGAAATTAGCATTTCTGCCTGAGCATGTTATTAGTCCTCGGCGCTTTGCGCCTCATGCTAATAATTATGCCACGTCTGTTTTCACCCTTGGGTAGGCCATTTGAATAAAATACGACTAAAAGTTAACACTGTAATATTTATTTTTAAAACTTATCGTAATTATTACATTACAAAAAAATACAGAACACTTCATTTTAACGTTTAGATACATTTTTGGCTGGATGAACCGCTGTTACTTAAATTTTAAGTTTTCCTTAAGTGAACAATATCGTATGAAAATGAATTGTCAAGTAGGAAACTTAACATTGCTGTCAAATAATCAATTCGATGTTTTTTATGTAAGAAATTCCTAATATATAAGCGAAAGCGGTGCAACTGGCCATTAATACAAAACAGTAGGCCATAATAAATAATAATTTTGTTGTTGATCATGGCCTACTGTTTTATATCATATGAAATGAAATGTATCTAAACTTTAAACTAAATTTTTCAGTTTTTTGTAACGTAACAAAAATATAGATTGTTAATAAAAGAAAAATAACTTGCATCATTGTTTGAGACCCACTACTTTAATTGTTTTTATTCAATAATTGTATATTTCCCTTCTAGTTTCAATAATAAATAAAGTAATGAAGGTGTCTCATATCGAAGAAACACTTTGTATACACAAAATATCGTGATCATCTCTGTTATCAAATTCTGAATGACAAGAATCCTTCTTTTATAAAATTAATTTAATCATTTGTTAATATAAGCTTAATTAGCAAAATATGTTTATTTAATTTTTGTAGGGCTAAAAATTATATCTTTTTGATAACCATAAAATTTAATAAACCTTAGCAACCGCACACTTGTGGTGTTTTGGTTATTAACTCGTTATCAAATTTGCGGCGTAACCAGAGGCGGCGGAAATTAATTTTACCTTGGGCTGGGCCGCCCGCAAACAATCGCAACCAATGAATATAATCATCAAACGACCAAGTTCTAAAATGAAACGAAACCGTTGTTTGCGATTTGAAAATTATTGTTAAGCAATGCTAGGGGAAGGGCGAGGTGGATTGATGAAACAATTGAATTTTGTGGGTGAGGGTGACACCTGAACGTCGGTAATTGAGAGGTTAAAACAATTGGAACGCGGAAATATACGTATGTTCGTATGTATAGAATTTGTGACCAGTCGTGGTTAATTGGGGTCGGTTACATTACAAACGAAATGTCGGTCAGTCGAATGTGGATTAATCACTCCTTGATGCATGTTTCAAACGCAGGACCGGATTCAGCCATTTTTCACTCTATGATTTTTCACTAAATTTCATTGATAGTGTTATGGGGACTCATAATTTTGACGTCATATGCAGCAGACCTTCCACTACACAATTTTGTACGAACCAACAAATTTGTAGAAAGAATAAGGTGATATACCATCGTCGAGTCGATGAACTGCCTTCTCCTGTAGCATTTCTCCCTGCAGATCAAAAGATCTTATTTTCTTTTTTTGTAAATATTTTGTAGCTTGTTTTATAATAGTATATTATGTAACAAATTTTGTAAATGTCTCCTTATTTACGAATGTATAAAACATGAGTATCTAAGTATTTAAAAAAATAAGTCACATACTAAATTTTTTCTATGATCGTAAATTAAGACAACAAAAAATGTAAAGTTTTATTAATTATTTTAAAAGTAAGGTTAAGTTACAATGACAGATACAAGAAACCGTACCTACTTAATATGTCAGTTGTTTACTTCACGCTGTGACTAAAACATTCGATGCCACAGTTTCTCAACATGTGATTAAGATGTTATTTAGCGCCATGAAAACAACAATATTACTTGTGAAAATTACTTTTTCCTCACTCAATTCATTTATGATAATAACCATTTCCCTCATTGGTAATGAAAGTTTTCATTACTAGTGAAGAAAATGTTTAGTGCCACAACTAAACCAAGTGAAGCAAATGTCATTTTGAAAAAACATCCCTTATTATTTTTGTTTGTTTGAAAATGTGCACGATCACGTAACCTTTTTCGGCACGTGTTATAAACAACATTTTTCCTACAACTGTGCGATTTAGAAAATCACTAAAATATTCTCAAAATTTATAAAATTTTAATGAGATTCACGAGAACGATGTTTTAGGGCGTTGCTATTATTTGTTTGTTGATTGCTTGCACATTGTTCTACGTTATTTAAAGTATTTCACTAATTTCAAGATAATTTCTTCAAAATCGTCTAGATTGGAATACTACAGTGAGTGATTCTTCTTTATCATGTTCACCTCCAAAAATAATTGAAGCCCCAGATCATCCTATGTTGGATCTATTTTCGACAATGACAATCAACCTGCTGCTGGTACTTCTAAAGTCTCCGAAATTGTTGTCAATAATATTACTGTTAATAATATGAACAGGTACGGAATAAATCAGTGTTGCATTAGACAGTACAAAAGTTTCCACTTCACATTATGTCAATATAAGCAACTGTAACAACTGTGTTAATAATATACACAAACAATAAATATTATGTATTTCACTTACTCTTAAAATAAAACCATTTATTGATATATTTTACTTTGCTCGGTTCTTTTGATTAATTGTGTACAGATTAGATATACTGCAATTTAAGTTTATGTTTATAAACGTCAAAATATACTATTGCATATCTACTAGCGCTGGCTCACCGCATCTTCTTCTTCCATAAGCTCAAAAGCGTCTTTGTCCAAAATATGAATTCCACGCTCGGCGCGAAATTTAAATCGCTCTCAATACAACTTTCTTTTGACAGTTGCGTAAAACACAAATTAGTTTCCTCACTAGTGTTTCTTTGCTTACAGAAACGCGCTTGGTCTGCATTTGTCTCCTTTCCACCCGTAACCAAGGCAATAATAGTTACGTAATAACAAATAAATCGCACAGTTGTAGGAAAAAGTAATTACGTATTTCAAAAATGTTTAAATTTTTCTCCATGAACTTGAAATAAAATGATGTAGAGTTTCTATCTGGATATATTTTAATATATTTTTACAATTGTTTGTATCTTTGTCTAGAACAGTATATGTGTAGATAATAAATATTTCATTCTGCTATCTTCAAACAAACATGGGCAATTGTTTTTCAAAGAAGCATTAGAAAACTATAATTTGAAAATTAGATAAATGAATGGTTTTCACGATAGCAAAGTGAGGAATATAATGACAAATGTTTTTTACGAGTGATTTAGTCAGTGTCCGCAAATCCTAGTTTTATGCTAGTTGATAATAGTTTGTATTTGCGCGGTAAAAATAAATAAATATGTTCGTAGTCGAGGTAAGAAGAACAAATATGAAAATATAAACGTATCAAAGAGAATGTAAATAGAAGTTCCCTGTAATGAAATTGTAGTTAAATACATGTACGTGAAGAGTAAGTAGGTATTTATGCTACAATAATGACTTATTCATCAGCGTGTTTATCCTCCTCCTTGGGCCGGCTCTGTGTCGTGTGTGTTTGTGAAACGTTTAATGTACGAAGCGCGACGGAAACGTAATTATAATGGAGAGAAACAGCGGCCATTGTGATGGGATTTGCTTTGTCGAAACGCTGTAATCATTCGCGGGGCCAGCGGCGGCGGCAGTGGCGGAAGTGGGGGCACGTGCGGACGTTCACGCCAGGCGCCGCGACGCTCGCGGACCTGAGACGTGCTCGTTTTACGGTAATCGCGCGCTCGAACCGAGTATGTTATGTTGATTGTAGCGATCGTCACGAAAATTAGATTTACACCGCATTATATTTTGTTGGAGAATTTATCACTACGTTTAAATTGATTTTCTTACTAAAGCCGCAATATTGCCTGAATATACTTCTATCATATTTTATATGCACTTATTTAGTAGAGAATTTTACAACTCAAGGTTTATTCAAAACAATTTTGTTGCAATAGTAACAACAAACTTGTCACCATGGCACCAATAATGTTGAAAGGGTTTATTTTCATTTGTTTATGTAGAAAGATAACATATAGTTGGTTACGATTACGAGAGTTGCCTTTTATATTTCGGGATTGGGCAACCCTAGTGCTGCCATCTGGCAACTGACGTGTCTATAGTAAAGTTTGACATTTTTGACAATATACGTACTCAGAACGTTTTGACGTACGTACGCTATTTGTGTTGTTTACAGTAACTTGAAAATTTCATGTCGGCCAAAAAATGGTACTAAATCGTGAACATTTTCGTGGGATTATTTTTTACAACTTTCGACGTGGATTAACTCAACAACAGTGCATCAATGAACTTAATTCGATTTTTGGCGATGAAGCACCATCAAGGACCAGTGTTTATCGATGGTTTACTGAATTCAATCGTCGCCGTAGTTCGCTCAACGACGAGTTACGTGAAGGTTGTCCAAAATCGGTTGTTGTTCCGAAAAACATTGATTCTGTGCGTGAACTGATACTGCAAGATCGTCATGTAACTTATCGTGAGATTGAGGCATCCTTGGACATTAGTGGGACCAGCATACATTCAATATTGCATGAAAATTTGCCTGTGAAAAAGATTTGTTCGCGTTGGATCCCACATCATTTGACAATCACTCAAAAAAAAGGCACGTGTCAATTGGTCGCAAGAAATGCTCAAAAAATAAGATCGCGGTGCTTCAAAACATGTGTATGACATCGATACAGGTGACGAATCGTGGATCTACGCATATGAGCCCGCAAGTAAACAGTAGTCGACTGTATGGGTCTTCCAAGGCGAACCAAACCCAACAAAAGTCGTTCGGGCCCGAAGCACTTCGAAGCAAATGGTCGCCTGTTTTTTCGGAAAAACTGTACTTGTCTCAATCGTACCATTGGTGAAACGTAGAACGGTTAATTCTGAATGGTACACAACCATTTGTTTGCCAGAAGTCTTCGAAGAAATAAGAAAAACCAACCACTGAAGACTGATCATTCTCCACCACGACAATGCGAGCTCGCACACATCGGCTCAGACGAGGGACTTTTTGAGCACTAGAAACGTCGATTTGATGAGTCATCCGCCGTATAGTCCTGATGCGGCACCCAATGACTTCTTTTTATTCCCGAACTTAAAAAATAAATTGCGAGGTCAACGTTTTTCGACACCTGATGAAGCGGTTGATGCGTTCAAAATGCATGTTTTGGAGGTACCTCAATCGGAATGGAAAAAGTGCTTCAAAAATTGGTTCACACGTATGCAAAAGTATATTGATCTTCATGGAGAATATTTTGAAAAGCAATAAAACCATTTTCGTTGATAAATATTTGTTTGTTTTCTCTAATCCCGAAATATAAAAGGAAACTCTCGTACCAATGTCATCTTAATCATTGGGCTAAGTGGGCTATAGCCCTAGAGCGCCGTCTCCAAAAGGGCGCCGGGGGTCGGGCTAAAAATAGGGCTGTGCGATGTGTTATAAATTATATTATAGACAAAATTTCATTGCAAAATGCCTAAATTTTACACACATTAAACTTCGGGATTATCAACAAAATCTATTTAACGGCGCGCCCCGAAATCGTTTTAAGCTGACCATTTTCATGTATTTTTCTGCACAAATTTACGCAAAGCGGAACAATGAATACACATAAATAAAATATAAATAGAATCGTTATAGATTTTAGATTGCCCTATGCTAAAAGAGAATATTAGCAAATGAACATGATTTGCAGTAGAAGTGAAAGAAGAGAGAGAGAGAAATTCGCGAAATTGAAATGCATATTTTTTGGAAATTTTCTAATTTTATAGAAATGATTTTTAGAATAAGGCAATTAGAAATGTATATTCTTGTATTATGTGAAATAATTTTTATTGTAGATTGCGTAATTTTTTCAAATTTTGAGCAGAAAGTTTGTCCATAAGCGCAATGTAAAAGTGCTCATCGTTTTGCCGGCCGCAGCGATAGTAGTAACAGACAGAAAAAAACTGTCTTCCGTAGAGAGAGAAGTATCACGCACGCTGTTATTGTATTATGCCTGTTTTACACTGAGCAATATTACAAGTGCAACTGTAACTTTCAACAAGTTGAAGCAATATTGAACGAGTGTAATACAGAAATTGCAAGTGCAAGAGATGAAGTAGAACATGTTCTAATTTTTGCAAGAGTTGCAAGGCCATTGTTAATTATTTCCAGTAATTTTAAGTTTGTTAGAATGCTACCAACTTATTATAAATGTCAAAAACGATAAAGTTGGGTTAAGGATATTAAAATGATTTACTGCATTGCAAATAATTGTGCAAATACTTATAGGAATAAATTTTAAATCAATGCAATAACATATGAAACAAATGTCAATAATACAAGTGATATAAGAGATTAAGCTGATATAATATGAAGTTAGTAACGACAAAAATTTGTAAATAAATTAATATTATATTGTAGTTGCAAGATGCTGCATGTAAAGTGAAAAAAATATCTCTGCAACATTTTGGTGCAACTAGTTGAACGTAAAACTTGCAAGTTGCAATTGCAGGTTGCGCTTGCTCAGTGTAAAACAGGCATTAGAAAATAGCCAAGTGCTTTTCTATGATAGTGGAAGTAAATATTGATATCACATTCTACACAACTGTTAGAGCTGAACTCAGACTAACCATAAGTAGACGGAGAACAACGGCGTTTGTTGTGAAGTAGAAAGGGTTAGAATAACTTGTCGATGAGACAGGTGCGCGGCAAAGAGCTAGTACAAGTTGGTATTATGCGGGTTGCATTTTTGTTGATGACAGTTATCAGATGCGAGCATTTTATTTATTTAAATACAAACGTGCATATACAAAACACTTAATATGTCAAAAACTAACCTTTACTTTGATGTATGAAAAGTAAGTAATTGAATATAAAAATAACTACACAAATGTTTGCAACTCGCATAACATCAAAGGGTACTCGCTCCTTGCCACGCACCCGCCTCACCGACAAGTTACTCTAACTCTTTCTACTTCACAACACTGCATTGACTTGAATACGGCAGAATTTGTCTTCTTATGGTTGGTCTGAGGAGCTGAAATACTAGTGGCGCGTCCTGCAGAGCTCAATTTGAAAAAAAAAATTACAGACAATATAATAGAGACTATATTTCCAATGTTGCTATTGCTTTTCGTATGTTCTCAAACATTTCCGAAACAAATTGTAGCTCCGAAAACATTTTACCACAAATTATTCCGAATATTATAAATTTATTTGAATACTGAACGTGTTCTTATTTTTAGTAAAATTTTCTTGATACAATATTGTATTTCACATTGCCTGATTTACACGTTGTCGGTGACATATACACTGACATTTTTATTGCTTGCTGGCATGTTTTTAAATTTATTTTAATGCATTTGATTGCTACCTTTAGAAGTCAAGCGTTTTATTTTTCCAATTATGTTGTCAACATCAGAGCCGATAATTTACAAAAAAACTAAATAAATACTTCAAACATTTATGACCAGGTACATTGCCAGAAATTAAATTTTAAACTTGATTTAAATAAATATAAGAAAATTTAATGTTCGCCAGTAATTAAATAAATAAATATGTCATTACAACTTTTACCCATTACTGAAAGTGGCACTCTGCCGTAACAGATTTCGGTAAGTGATATATTTATGCGCATGAAGTGACGTTACCAGCCATCAAATCATGGCTCTCAAAGATGTTAGTTGGGGGGAATAAGTTTATTGTGAAATGAAATGTGTCGATCTCGAGTTTTCAAATCCACTGGCCGATGCATTTTGATCGAGCTATAAACAATATTATTTAAGTCATGACTATTGCAGTGTTAAAACTGCAAATAATATATTTTTATTATTTTGAATTTGAAATGTGAGTATTATTAAAAAAATATTATATTAAAGAAAGAGTTTTCTAAAGGACAAGTGCGATAAATCTGTCATATTTTAAATTGAGTCAATTTAGGGATATTTGTAAATGAAATATTGTGGTTGGTAACTGTTATTGACATTTATACAATTATACAAAAGTTCGCGAACATTTTCTAATTTTAAAATTATTTCTGTTAGATTTTGTGTGAAAGATGAAATAAATTGCACCCCGCCTGAGCTATATAAATTAGTTGAAGCACGACAAAATAAATTTATTACGAAAAGCAGATTTTGAGGTTATATTGAAATTTTGATGTTTTGAGTGTGTGAATTAATCCTTGTTTCCACCTCTTAACATAGTCTTAGTTTTAGTTTTTCGACATAACCTTGAGAGTTTGTCATATGTGAATACAGCTGAGCGTTTCCAGCTACTGTTTTAGTCTTAGTCTTTGTCTTTGTCGCTGCGCATAAACACAAAGTTTGCAGACTTCATACTTTCGACATATATGTCTCTCTTACAGAACAGCGACGAAAGACTATAGTCTTTCGTCGCTGTTCTGTAAGAGCGAGTTAGCTGCGGTAATGCTATCTCTTGTTATGCTGTCAATTCTACTCTGTATTTATCTAATGTCATTAGGTTTGTGTTGAAAATACGATAAATATAGACAATAGAATAAAAATAGTAACAATTTCAACTGTGAAAAAAATAAAAATTACTAGATTAATAGCAACAACAAAACTAACATGTTTAATAGTTATTTTTATAACAAGTGCCGAAAAAGGCTCGTTACGTGCAAGTGCAGAATTTAACGCACAAGGCTTGCCGAGTGCGGAAATCTGCACGAGCATGTAACCTTTTTCGGCACGTGTTATAAACAACATTTTTCCTACAACTGTGCGATTTAGTAAATCACTAAAATATTATTAAAATTTATAAAATTTATAAAATTTTAATCATATTACATGAGAACGATGTTTTACGGCGTTGCTATGGTTTGTTTGTTGATTGCTTGCACATTGTTCTACGTTATTTAAAAATATTTCACTAACGTCAAAATAATTTCTTCAAAATCATCTTGATTGGAATAGTACAGTGAGTGATTCTTCTTTATCATTAACACCTCCAAAGATAATTGAAGCTCCGGATCATACAATGTTGGATCTATTTTCGACAATGACAATCAACCTGCTGCTGGTACTTCTGAAGCTTCCGAAATTGTTACCAATAATATTACTGGTAATAATATGAACAGGTACGGAAGAAATCAATGTTTCTTTAGACACAAAAGTTTCCACTTTACATTATGTCAATATAAGCAACTATAACAACTGTATTAATAATATACACAAACAGTAAATATGCAGTATTTCACTTACTCTTTAAATAAAACCATTTATCGATATATTTTACTTTGTTCGGTTCTTTTTATTAATTGTCTACAGATTAGATATACTGCAAATTAAGGTTACGTTTATAAACGTCAAAATATACTACTGCATATTTACTAGCGCTGGTTCACCGTATCTTCTTCTTCCATAAGCGTCTGTGGTCAAAATATGAATTCCGCGCTCGGCGCGAAATTTAAATCGCTGTCAAAACAATATTCTTTTGACAGTTACGTAATGAAGCACTTTCCGCACTAGTGTTTCTTTGCTTTCGGAAACGCACTTGGTCTGCATTCATCTACTTTCCATACGTAACCAAGGTAATTATAGTTACGTAATAACAAAGAAATCGCACAGTTGTAGGAAAAAGAAATTATTTGGTCGCTGTCATTTTAAAATTTATTTCTTTTCTTTGATTTTATAAGTATAATTGCAATTTAATCATATTTTAATAATATAAAAAGCAATTTTGAAATTTATATTACTATATTTCAAATATTCTGGTTTGTTCACCTCAAAAATGTCTTTTTTTCAAATTGTTTTGGAATTGTATAATTTAATTAAACTAGTGCTTAATTTTAATGGTAATTACTATTCCTTATTAATAATTTTATATAATTTGTAAAGTATTCCAAATAGTTTTATACAATTATTTTCTCATTTAAGTGAAGAAACCTTTACTGGAATATTGAATTAAGGTTATGTTTATGTTAAGAGTTGGAAATGGCTGGAATGTTTCCGACATAAACAGAAACAAAAAAACCAAAAACAAAGAGTAAAACAGAAACTATGTTAAGATGTCGAAACGTAGCTTTACACTACGTCATCAGGTACTCCAACTGTCTAAAACAAAATGTTGTGTATCGTAATAAACGCTCTTCCGATACGCAACTGGGTTTCATAATGACTTCCTTATGAACGTAAAATAGAATAACAATTATGTACCACAATAAGGCTCAAGTTAGTAGCCGAAACATCAAAACCATCAAGCCAGAAATCCAATGTAAATGATTTAATTCCATCGATGTATGCTTTACGAATAGTTTATCTTATACTGACATCTATCAATACTGTACTGTAATTTCTCGGCTAGTAACCTCATTTCATCGTTAAAAACCATGAAGATTTATCTTGGAACATTTACACTATCTAGTGTGGAATAAAATGCATAAAATAGTTACTTTTATAACAAGTGCCGAAAAAGGTTTATTACATGCAAGTGCAGAATTTAACGCACGAGATAATTGAAGCTCTGGTTCATGCTATGTTGCATCTATTTTCGACAATGACAATCAACCTGCTGCTGGTACTTCTAAAGCCTCCGAAATTATTCTCAATAATATGTGACGAAGCGCAATTGTCACAATGATTTTCGGCTCAGAATCCGCGGTTTTTAATGCGCGAGTCACGGAATCGCGAATAGCGCGCGAACGCAGGACCGTACTCGCGCGCCGTGTTCACCGCGGACACAATGCTATCCATCTCACCCGATTTCCTACTTTTGAACCAAATCCAAACTCCCAGTTTCCAACTTCAACCAAATCTCCCTATCCTTTAGCATTGTGCGAGCCACCGACAACATCCTAGGACCGGATTAATTAGCAAAACTGTATATAAACCGGGCCCTCAGCCATCGAGAGACAGTCAGTTCATCCGTCTTCGAGTGTGAAAACCTCGAAGATAGCGAGTCACCTGAAAGTTCACCAGCCGTCAAAAGAAGAAGTCGTCTTCTCCGTCTTCTAGATAAGCAACCGCACTCCGTTTGTTTTCCGTACCGTGTCGTGTGCTTCCTAGAGGTTGTTTTGTTTTTCGTCGGGCTACCAGCGTCCGTCCCGTGTCCCCCTCCGTTTTCTGGTACTTGTGCAGAGGCACAAAATATTACTTCTGTCACGCAGAGCGAGAAATCCTAGGCGTCCCAGTCGTAACGTTTGTGTTTCTCTCCGGGCTACCAGCGTCCGTCCCGTGTCCCCCTCCGTTTTCTGGTACTTGTGCAGAGGCACAAAATATTACTTCTGTCACGCAGAGCGAGAAATCCTAGGCGTCCCAGTCGTAACGTTTGTGTTTCTCTCCGGGCTACCAGCGTCCGTCCCGTGTCCCCCTCCGTTTTCTGGTACTTGTGCAGAGGCACAAAATATTACTTCTGTCACGCAGAGCGAGAAATCCTAGGCGTCCCAGTCGTAACGTTTGTGTTTCTCTCCGGGCTACCAGCGTCCGTCCCGTGTCCCCCTCCGTTTTCTGGTACTTGTGCAGAGGCACAAAATATTACTTCTGTCACGCAGAGCGAGAAATCCTAGGCGTCCCAGTCGTAACGTTTGTGTTTCTCTCCGGGCTACCAGCGTCCGTCCCGTGTCCCCCTCCGTTTTCTGGTACTTGTGCAGAGGCACAAAATATTACTTCTGTCACGCAGAGCGAGAAATCCTAGGCGTCCCAGTCGTAACGTTTGTGTTTCTCTCCGGGCTACCAGCGTCCGTCCCGTGTCCCCCTCCGTTTTCTGGTACTTGTGCAGAGGCACAAAATATTACTTCTGTCACGCAGAGCGAGAAATCCTAGGCGTCCCAGTCGTAACGTTTGTGTTTCTCTCCGGGCTACCAGCGTCCGTCCCGTGTCCCCCTCCGTTTTCTGGTACTTGTGCAGAGGCACAAAATATTACTTCTGTCACGCAGAGCGAGAAATCCTAGGCGTCCCAGTCGTAACGTTTGTGTTTCTCTCCGGGCTACCAGCGTCCGTCCCGTGTCCCCCTCCGTTTTCTGGTACTTGTGCAGAGGCACAAAATATTACTTCTGTCACGCAGAGCGAGAAATCCTAGGCGTCCCAGTCGTAACGTTTGTGTTTCTCTCCGGGCTACCAGCGTCCGTCCGGTGTCCCCCCGCCTTTTTCTGGTACTTGTGCAGAGGCGCAAAATATTACTTCTGTCACGCAGAGCGAGAAATCCTAGGCGTCCCAGTCGTAACGTTTGTGTTTCTCTCCGGGCTACCAGCGTCCGTCCCGTGTCACCCTCCGTTTTTGGTAACTTCACGAGATTGCCGGATCTCACTCCAACCACGTCAGAGCGAGAAATCCCCGACGTCCGCCGCGGCTACCGTCGCGCCGTCGCCGAAGTCGACCGCGTCCGACACCTGTTACCGTCATTTTGGGGTACGCCCTCAGTCGCGATACTCCGTACATTATCAGCCGTAACTCGGGTACCCCACGGAAATCTTGGAAACGGTTTTCACTTCCACCATCAGCACACCATCCGTCATCTCCGAGCACCCAGCGTCGCGACGCCAGGCGTCGGTTTCCAAAAAAGTTGGAAAACCACTCTTCGCCATTCGACACTACTAACCAGCCGCTACTTAGTGGACCCCGCCGTCGGGACGCTCGGCGTCGTTATATTTACAAACTCCGGTTTTGCGCTCTACGTGCTCGCGGGCACCCCAGCAGTCGATTGCGACCACCCCCCGGGTCATATCAGCGTCGCGACGCCCGGCGTCGATTTTCGAAAATCCAAGTTTGGGCTCGTTGTACTCGCGGACACCCAAGCAGACGATTGCGACCACTCCCCGGGTCATATCAGCGCCGCGACGCCCAGCGTCGCCCACAGAAGCCAGGTAGAAACGATTCTCCCGGGTACACCGACCCTAGTGGTGGCAGCTATCATCACCCGCAACACAATCACCGTCCGGACCAGTTTCCAGTATACCAACGAATTGTTTTTTATATCAAATAAAACGCAACAGCACTGTTTTACCATTATTGTATGTTTTATTCTTTTCTTCGTACCCAAACCTCAATCTCCATACCTGCTATCCGGAACCGTTGGCGCCCGAGCAACCAGCGCCAACCTTTGTCGCCGAGTTGGTAAAGAACTCGTCACAAATATTACTGTTAATAATATGAACAGGTACGGAAGAAATCAATGTTTCTTTAGACAGTACAACAGTTTCCACTGCACATTATGTCAATATAAGCAACTGTCACAACTGTGTTAATAATATACACAAACAATAAATATTATGTATTTCACTTACTCTTAAAATAAAACCATTTATTGATATATTTTACTTTGTTTGGTTCTTCTTATTAATTATGTATTTCGGTTCTTTTTATTAGTTGTCGTCAAAATATACTACTGCATATTTACTAGCGCTGGTTCATCGTATCTTCTTCTTCCATACGCGTCGCTTGATGCGAAATTTAAATCGCTCTCAAAACAACTTTCTTTTGATACGAGTAGTTACGTAACGAAGCATTTTCCGCACTAGTGTTTCTTTGCTTACAGAAACGCACTTGGTCTGCATTCATCTACTTTCCATACGTAACCAAGGCAATAATAGTTACGTAATAACAAAAAAATCGCACAGTTGTAGGAAAACATATTTAAATTAAATTTTACACATTATTCTTCTAGCGCAATTTCCATAGTCATTTGTAGTTGAAATTGTATAAGGAAAATGGCGTAGATCTTGTGATGTCAAGGAAATATAATTGTAATAATTTTATTTTAACCTTCGCAATAGTTATTTTTATATTCGTGTCTTAAAACATTTGAAACTTTCATATTTAAATATTGATCTTCGTACAGATGTAGGTCAGCGAGAAGACAATGAAAATGTAACTACTGAGTAATATAACAGTTCTGCTTAAATCCAGAAATGATAGCGTCAACTATAAACTTGCTAGGTGTCGTGAATTACTGCGCGTTTTTAATACAACTTCAAATAACCGCGACTTTAATTTTGAGCCTTAGTGTTTATGTCTTTGAAGAGCAAAGCTTAACTCGTGCTCTGTGACAATGTACTTTATTTTGAATGGTTTTGTTATTAAAATCGCTGGAGAGGATGAGGACAGAAAATTATTACAGACATACAAAAAATTGCCTCTTGAACAGCGGATCATAATAAAAATATTTAAAACGATGTTGGCTTGATTAATTTTTCATTAAATTTGTAAATTTCATCAAATATATCATCACGCCTTCTACCCATTACTGGGTGTGGCACTCTTGTGATAGTTTTTATTTCAAAAGTAGATTATTTTATTCATAAATAGGAAAAATTAACTAACATCGAATTAATAAATTATCTGGAAGTATGGTGGTATGATTAGCTTTACGGGATTGGAATCCGGCGATCACGAGTTCGAATCTCATTCAAGCTAGAAATTATAATTACAACCACTCTGCGGCTCGGTGAGTGCGGACCCTGTATTGTAATTGGGATTCAATTCCTGTTGTACAGAATAACATAAATAAATAAATCATAAATTTTTATGACGTTTCTTCTACTATGTTTATAGATAATATCAAAATGTTGAAATACAAATCATGAATGAAGCAATTTGCTGTCATTGATGGCTCGCTGTGTACAAGTGAAAATTATGAGTGAAATTAAAAAAAACGAGTAGTTTCATTTTAGATAATTTTAATATTCACATAGAATTTTAGTTGTATTTATTATATCTTCTAGAAATAATATGAAATTATATTGGTGAAATAAAAATAATTGTTATTTGTTTGTAAGCGATTGAAAACGATATTTGACGAACTTTATTGATTCAGCGAAGCTCCTATATATTATGTTTTATTTATTTTATGGAAATTATATTTTTCTAAATCGGTAAGAAAGTGCCTACTTTCCTGACCAATTTTAGTATAGAAAGTAGATTTTTACAAAAAACAGTCAAGTAAAGTACGGATCCAAGGCTACAATAAAAATAATAGTCTTGTAAAGTACAAAACAGGCTGGTAAAGATTTTACCTGACTGTTATTTTTGTTGTAACCTTGGATACGTAGTCTGCTGTCAGTACAATTCATATCAGAAAATTTAAACATTTTGAATTGTTTATGATTAAATATTGATTAAATTAAACTTTTTCAGAAAAAATAGTATACATAATACGTCAAGAAAGTGTCGAAGCAGATCTCGATAAGTGATATATTTATTCACGAGAAGTGCGGTTGCCAGTCGTCAAATCACGCCCCCCAAGGATGTTAATGATGGAGGAGCTACAGGGGTAATTTTAAATTGCTGAAAATATTTTGTCGGCTGTGGGGATCGAACCAGAGTTCTTAGGTCGATTTGATACCACTGAGCCATTACCCCATATAAAATAAATTTTAGAATGCAGAAATTTCAAAATTAACTTTATTTCATACTGTATCGTATTTGCTTGTTTACATGAGTAATTTCAGTGTGGTAAATGAGTTATTACGGTATCAGATATCGTAATGAAATATAAAGGTTTTGTATCATAAGATTGCTAGATAACAAATAGTTTTTGACATTTAATATAATTATTTTTTACAATACTTGTACTGTAATTTATCTATTAATGACAAAATTTAAACGCAGAAAATGGAAATTTTATTGCAGAGTGGTTTCCATGATTATATCAGGATTTACTTACCATCCACCGTGCACTGTAAGTAAATATTATAAATCAATGTCCTGTTTATTTTGACAACAATTTGACAGCTGTTAATTTTGAAATATATTTTTCTTTTACTTGTATTTGTGCAAGTATTGTAAAAAATAGTTTACTAACCTCGAACTGTAAATGATTTTTTTTGATTGCAAATGTTTAGGAAATGTCTACCCTATTAGAATTGAAAATCTAGAAATACTCAACATGTACAACAGTTTATTGTTAGCGTAAATTAATAATTAATAACAAAATTGGGCATGAAATAATAAACGCAGAATTACGGATGTAGATTTATGCCGATTAAAACTTATTGGAGTTTGAAACTAATTCTGCAAATCCCAGAAATTATGGGTAGCTTTCTCAAATAATTAAATGCTGATTTATTTCAAGTATTAGAATTTCACGATAAACAAATTTGGTCACATTAGTGCACGCTAGATCGCGATATCATTTCCATAACGTTGAAAGCATTTAGCCTGTAATTAATAAAGAACTGCGTGGCCGATGTACTCGACAGTTTTTTGTTTCTCAAGAGAGGAAGTGAAGGGATTTTAAGCTGATTAAAGATGCACAGCAGAGATTCGACATGCACATGCACCCCAATGAACATCAAATCTTGCTTATAGATTCTCTTGGTTGAAAACTATCGTTACATTATCTTCGTGCTTTACATAGTTACAAGAGATCCTCAATAACATGGCGTTCACACGAGATATCTTACTGCTAATGAAACACTTAATCACTTAGTAATTAA
The DNA here is from genome assembly GCA_911728475.2 of Pterostichus madidus. Lineage (NCBI taxonomy): Eukaryota > Metazoa > Arthropoda > Insecta > Coleoptera > Carabidae > Pterostichus > Pterostichus madidus. The sequence continues at coordinate 31,999,486 of OU452306.1, forward strand.
TAGATTGTAGTCTCGTCATTTAACAATAAGTAGTGTTTAATATGATCATTTTTAATTAATTAATTTTTATTAACTTGTAGATATATAGAACGCATATGTATATAGAACATGTTTTATATAGAACGCATAATATATAGAACGCATTTATAAATAGAATTAATTAATTAATTAATTTTTCATTTATTACTTTATAAAATAAATAAAAATATCATCACACCTTTTACCCATTACTGGGTGTGGCACTCTGCCGAAGCAGATCTCGGTAAGTGATATATTTATGCGCGTGAAGTGCGGTTACCAGCCGTCAAATCACGGCCCCCAAAGATGTTAGTGATGGGTTAACTACAGGGGTAATTTTAAATTGGTGAAAATGTTTTGTCGGCTGTGGAGATCGAACAAGGGTTCTTTGGATCTATAGGCCGACTTGCTACCACTGTGCCATTACCCCATATTTAACAATAAGTAGTATTTAATATGATATTTTTTTCTAAAATTTTATATGTGCATATGTTTTTCTTTATTTTGTTATTCTTGAAGAAACTTCATAATCTATTCCAAACATGAATGCTAGATTTTGAAGATTAATAAACAAGACAAGCAATTTAGAACGAATCATTTTGCAATATGAATATTTTCTGGAACGGAATTAAATCTAATTAATTCATACAAATAGAATTATTTTTGTATCTCTATTGACGTTGATAATAGCTATTTACATTAGAAGTGAGTAAAGATATATTTTTCACATAAGCGCAATTTTAAAAAACGAGCGAAATAATGTCTTAATTTGCGTGAATGGTGCAAATGATGTCTTCGTGCACGAGGTTGGTACAATGCTTTTTGTAACGAGCAAAAATTATATAACCGACAATAAGAATATTTATTAAATTTTAAGCGTGAAATTATATTGTGACAGTATAGTATGCCATGAATTGACATTTGTTATATAAAAACAAATTTATTTTTTCTCGTAAAACTTGTGAAAACATGTCTGATTCATCTGAATATTTACTTTCAAATACACCTCCCGAAGTACCGAAAGCTGCAAATAACGCAGTAAATAATTTTAGTGTTTTAATAGTCAAAATTTGAAACCATATGGGTGTTTTTTCAATTACTTTGAAGCACTAGTGCGCAAAATCAAACTTTACATCAGTTTCCAGAATAATATAATAGTTATTTTTATAACAAGTACCGAAAAAGGTTTGTTACGTGCAAGTGCAGAATTTAACTGTGCGATTTAGTAAATCACTAAAATATTATCCAAATTTATATAATTCTAATGATATTACATGAGAACGATGTTTTACTGCGTTGCTATGGTTTGTTTATTGATTGCTTGCACATTGTTCTACGTTATTTAAAAATATTTCACTAACTTCAAGATAATTTCTTCAAAATAGTCTAGATTGGAATAGTACAGTGAGTGATTCTTCTTTATCATAAACACCTCCAAAGATAATTGAAGTTCCGGATCATGCTATGTTGCATCTATTTTCGACAATGACAATCAACCTGCTGCTGGTACTTCTAAAGTCCCCGAACTTGTTCTCAATAATATTACTGTTAATAATATGAACAGGTACGGAAGAAATCAATGTTTCTTTAGATAGCACAAAAGTTTCCACTTTACATTATGTCAATATAAGCAACTGTAACAACTGTATTAATAATATACACAAACAATAAATATGAAGTATTTCACTTACTCTTTAAATAAAACCATTTATCGATATATTTTCCTTTTTCGGTTCTTGTTATTAGTTGTCTACAGATTAGATATACTGCAATTTAAGGTTATGTTTATAAACGTCAAAATATACTACTGCATATTTACTAGCGCTAGCTCATCGCATCTTCATCTTCCATAAGCGTCTGTGGCGAAAATATGAATTCCGCGCTCGGCGCGAAATTTAAATCGCTCTCAAAACAACTTTCTTTTGACAGTTATGTAATGAAGCATTTTCCGCACTAGTGTTTCTTTGCTTACAGAAACGCACTTGGTCTCCATTCATCTACTTTCCATACGTAACCAAGGCAATTATAGTTACGTAATAATAAAGAAATCGCACAGTTGTAGGAAAAAGTTATTTTGAATAATGCGAATACAAAATTAGAATTTTCACGACTTAAAGACATTATATTTTCATTACACTTCTGCTCTAAAATTAATAGAGAAAGACATATCACCTGTTGAAATTTTAAACATTGAATTTTTAATGTTCGAAAAAAAAAGTAGACATCCGGTATACATAGGTAATATAAAAAAATAAATGTTAATATTATCAACTTGTATATTTATTAAAACTTCCTTATATTTACCTGTGAGCCACTACTGACGAGAGCCACATTTCGGTATCATAAAACTGTTAAATAATTAATTAATTAGTAATTAAATCCTTTAAACCATTGTTAAAAATAAAGACGCCTTAATTAAAAATTACATAGCACTCAGTGCCTCGCAATTTCATTGATAACTTTACAGCATTTCTATAGTCAACGTTGTTTACCTTTTTGAGTATTTCGCAGTTGAAATGCTTCCTTCACTCAAAAATCTGACAGAGTAATTAAAAATTGTACGTTCCACTTCTACTTTGTGTGAATAATATTGTAAGGATTCATATTGCGAAGGCCGTGGGTGTCTATTTAGCACAGATACTGTATCAGGACAAGGTTGTCTAAATTCGACAATTACGCAGAAAATTATTCCAGACCACTGAGAACCTCGCTGGAGGCAATAAACAAATTAGTCAGTGATCCTTTCACACTATCCTTTGCACATCTTGCCATACTGACACATTCTTTAACGGACTCAATCCAAAAATATGTTTAACAAGGAGATAATGCAAAATGAGTTTCTCCTCCGTCTTACATCCGTCCTAGTTAACTTTGGCAGAAAAATGTTTAAACAGTTGAACAACATTTGTAAATGATTAAATTATGCATCAGTTCCTATTTAATTATCTACTGTTAAAATCAAGTTTCAAATATGTATATAACAGTAGGTAATCATTACACATTTGTTGGTATTATTTTTTTATTTAAGGTTTATTCCCACTGATTATTATAGTCATAGTTTTGTTAGTTGTTAAGCTGGATTTTTACAGCGTATGCCGTAACGTATCGTAATATGTCGTAATCTAACGTAAAATAAATATATAAATATATCATCACGCCCTCTACCAATTACTGGGTGTGGCACTCTGCCGAAACAGATCTCGGTAAGTGATATATTTTGCGCGTGAAGTGCGGTTACCAGGCGTCAAATCACGGCCTCCAAAGATGTTAGTGGTGGAGGAGCCACAGGGGTAGTTTTTGAAATTATGAAAATTGTTTGTCGCCTGTGGGAATCGAACCAGGGTTCTCAGGATCCACAGGCCGACTTCATATCACTGAGCTAGCTTAGAAAAATATAAATTGTTGCTGAAATCTTAATTTATTGAAACAATACTTACAAAATCTAAAATATGGGTTATGATTCATTTTTACACTTTTACACATATTATACATGAAGTTTGTTGCTCTATGATTTGAAGTTGAACCTGAACGAAGCTGGGCAGCAGTGCCAACTTAATGAGGATGAGGCATGTTAAAATTGAGAGTGCAGTTTTGACAGTTTCGTATATTTATTCCGGAAATTGAAATGATGTTTGATAAATTTGAGGATAAATTAGATTCTGTGATATTCTCATTCAAATTTTCAGTAAGTACGCCAATCACTATTTTCTGAGATTTTTTAGCACATTTTCTTTTTATGTGTGAAAATTTATCACAAACAATGATTGTTGATAACAGATTTTTTTAATTATTTACTTGGATACTGATATCGTTATGGTTTCATACAATACAGAAATTGGTGGAACGTGAATTGAACGAGCCCCATATTATTATTTTTTTATTTTTTAGTAAGCAAAGTCGTAGAAAAAATTATGTGTGTACCTCAAGCGTAAAGTATCTTTATTGCTCTCGCTCTATTGCAGTGCTCGCTTCGCTCGCGCTTCAATTACCGAGCACGAGCAATAAAGATTCACTTTACGCTCTTGATACACAAATAACTTTTATATACCTTAATACATGTATAATAAAGTTTCATTTCATTTTAATCTATTGATTAATGATCGAGAAAACAATTCCCAAAAAAACGTTTACTTTCCAGTGCGCCTGGGTAGTATAACCCCACAATAGGACTAAAAATACTACTTCGGGTCTGACTCCGCTACGCGTCGACTTGCAATCTTTATTACTTGACCCGAAACTTGTATTTTTGGCCCTAATGAAACAAATAACTTTTATGTCTCTCAAGATACTATACAATTTTTAATCACTTTTATAAAATATAATTGCATGAAAATATATAATTAATTGAAACAGAAACAGTAACATTTAAATTTAATGAAGTCTGGAAAAATTAAATTATTCTAATGTTGACATCAGCGCAGAAGCGTATAAAATGTATATTTAAAGAGTATTTATTATGTATGTATGAAATTAGAAATAATTAATTTGTGTACAATTTTAGTTTAAATCATTTATCTCTATATAAAAAACGAACAACAGAAAAATATGGTTACCAGGTAGTTAATAACCTATAATCTATTTTTACTCCAAATATTTATACGGTGTAAAAAATACCTCTTTCTAGAGAAAAAATAAATCATAAAATGTGGAATGACCTCGTTATAAAAGTCTCCGGTCGCTGCACTGTCGCATCACGAGCTAATTATAAGAGCTAAGGCCGTAAATACCACTCATGAATATGTTATAGCACCTCGTGATTGATTGCTTGCCGTCTCTGGCTCCTCCGCCAAATATCTCTCGTTATTGAAATAAAGCGGCGGACGGCCGCTACTTGTTTCGTTATTTATTGTGCGAACGCCGAAGCTGGATGTGCTCATGTGTGGGTGGAAGTGAGAAACAAAGGGCATTGAAACAGATGAAAGAGAGAGATGGTGCGATAGGGTTGGCTGCTGAGTTGGGGAATTGTTTTACAGTTGGCGCACATGCTGGATGTTCACATGGTGATTAGAGAACCGAAAAGCAAAGGACAATTAGAGAGAATTGGTTTCTGATTTTAAATAAAGGTCGCCCCCGGTTTATGCTCTAGTGCACATTGATTTCGAGGTGCTAATTCATTTACTAATAGACTACCCTTCTAAATAAAATTAAGGGTAGGTGAACCTTGTCTGTTTTAAAGTGACGCATGCTTGATGAAACTTGAAACATATTGCTGTCTCTTATCCAGGGTCGTGATTCAGAAGAGTAGCCAGCATATTTGAAAACGTGGGTACAAAATTTGAATTCATAAAATGCGTGACAAGTTTTTTTTTTTTTTTTTTTGAAGATAAAAAATATTTTTATTACTTATAAACAAGATTTAAAACATATTAATACAAAATTTCAATCAATCATCAGAATCTGAATTATAATCATCATTATTTGCTTCCCCATAGCATCCCTTATATTTTCTAACTATTTCACCCCATAAAAATATTTTTTTACATTTTGGACACGAACCTTCTATTGGTACATATTCTCCTATAGTTAAAAAACATTTAGATAAACAAATAACATGGCTAAGAATCCCACAATCACTATCAAGACACTTCAATTCTTTCCCTAATTCAATATTTTTTTTACATATAAAACAATTGTTTGATTTTTCATTATTCTTATCTTTTTGGGTCATTTCATCAATCTTTTTCAGTTTCTTACTTGTTACAGGTCCGTAACAAATGGGCATATGTATTGGAGGGCCTTTCTGAGCTGGAAAATCTTTAGCATATTCTTGTTCTAACCAACGAACTGTTAAAGGTAGACGATTCCACGGACCAGTATTTAACATTTCTGATAATATTCTTAAATGGAAATCATATACTGTTTCTGTTGTTTTCTTTTTTGATACATGCTTTAATCGTCTAGATACCTGTGGATGCTGCCAGGCCCACTCAAACCGTAAAGCAGATATATCATTTGGAAAACCATGTACTATTAATACCATTTTCCAAGGTCCTCTTTCACTTGTTTTCCATGCACCACCAAATTTTTTACCCTTATTGTGTTGTTGGATCCTTCTGCTTGGATTTAATATTTATATCCCACGTCGATTTTAGTCACTATAAATTTAGTTTTACTTGAAATTTACTCGATAATAATGATTATTAATACACAAATTATCAATTTCAATGCAACCGATTTCAAATCCAACAACTAAAGTTGTCACAGTTTCTGGTAGAACAATTATTTTGCTTGTTTTACACTGAGCAATATTGCAAGTGCAACCGCAACTTTCAACTAGTTGAAGCAATATTGAACGAGTGTAATACAGAAATTGCAAGTGCAAGAGACAGAAGAAATCTTTTGTTTGTTATTTCTAGTAATTTTAAGTTTGTTAGAATGCTACCAACTTATTATAAATGTCAAAAACGATAAAGTTGGGTTAAGGATATTAAAATGATTTACTGCATTGCAAATAATTGTGCAAATAGTTATAAGAATACATTTTTATATCAATGCAATAACATATGAAACAAATGTCAATAATATAAGTGACATAAGAGGTTAAGCTGATATAATATGAAGTTAGTAACAATAAAAATTTGTAAATAAATTAATATTATACTGCAGTTGCAAGTTGCTGAATGTAAAGTGAAAAAAATATCTCTGTAACATTTTGGTGCAACTAGTTGAACGTAAAACTTGCAAGTTGCAATTGCAGGTTGCACTTGCTCAGTGTAAAACAGGCATTTGATTAAGTCTGAGTCACAAATCTAATTTAAAAATATAAATTTGGCAACACCGCATCAAACAACTATTATAGCAGTTATACTTCATTCCCTGTATGAAAAATATTACGTCACATTCGGTATCCATGCGATTCAAGATTTTGTACTTAAAACGTTTACATTGGTATTGAATTGACATTTTTAAAACATAACCTAAAATTTATATGTAAGATTAAAATATGTATTACTTTATAAAATAAATAAATATATCATCACGCCTTTTACCCATGACTGGGTGTGGCACTCTGCCGAAGCAGATCTCGGTAAGTGATATATATTGCGCGTGAAGTGCGGTTACCAGTCGTCAAATCACGGCCCCCAAAGATGTTAATGGTGGAGGAGCCACAGGAGTAGTTTTTGAAATTATGAAAATTGATTGTCGCCTGGGAATCGAACCAGGGTTCTCAAGATCCACAGGCCGACTTCATACCACTGAGCTTGCCACCCCATATTACTTTATAAAATTTAATAACCAAATTCTGCAATATATTAAATAAAAACCAAATATAAATTTATCTTATGAATATATGAAAATACAAAATACAGTGCACATTACCTCTTGTACTAAAGTTAAATTAATTAAAGATCCTCCATTCTCTAACTCCAGCCCAAAATAATCATGAAGATAACAAACGCATTTTTGCATTTGATTAGAAAAAAAATTTATAGCCATTTCTTATTTCACTGTCTGTATTTATGTATTAAAAATGTCACAAACTCAGAAATAACAAAATCATGACCATAGGTCTCTATTTATATTTTATAAACAAATGTGAACAAAGTAAATATAAATTTTCGTATCAGTAAGAACTGTCATACGTTTTCGTTCAAATCATAAATGTGATAGAACGTGAAAAAACATGAAACCTGTATCTTTACTTATTAAGACATACGTTAATGCCATTCGCATAGGTACGAATAATATTATTAAAAAAAGATAGCTATATGTCATCGTATCTATGATAGCTTCGTCCACATATGACGTAATCGTTTTCATACAGGGAATGGAGTTTATCAGGTAACTATTCAAATCAATCTGATATACATCAAAATTTAACAAATTATTTTAGATTTTTATTTCAGACAAAATACTTTCTAGTATAAAGTTGCCGTATATACTAAAATTTAAAAAAATACTGCTGAGAAAAAGATAAAAAAATTAAATATTGGTATTAAACGATTAAACGAAAACAAAATTTTATACAATTCTTCTTGAATGTAAACAACAATGATATTCAACAAAACATCTAATAAAATTCACATATTTTTAGTCGCACATTTACAAGTTTGATGGTTTCGTTTGGCTTTACGAAGGGCCGTATAATGTTTTTGCATTAGAATTGTAGACTTAGAATTAATCAAAAATCGTTCTACTTAAAGCTTGTCACTCATTTTCTGAATAGCCTGTATAATATACAGCATGAATCAAAATGACTGGCCATGTCGCATCACTGTGATAGTGAATTAAGCTAACAATTTCAATAATTAATAGTTTAATTAAAAATCTACTTAAAATTCTCTAAATTATTTTAAACACACAGGATTTAGGATTATGATTAAACGCGTGCTACACGCGTTTAAAAGCTTTGTTCGAGCAACATTTTAAAACTGTCATGTACTGTCAGAATTATGCACAGCTGGTTTTTTGGCGTTCGAACAACAACAAATCACAAACTTGGATAAAAAATTAATATTCGCGTTGCAGTCTGCAACAAGTGAATAGTATATTACGTAACAAGCATCGAAAGTGTAAGATAACGTGCGAATGTACAAATTGAAAAACGAGGCGCGCAGCGCCGAGTGATATAAGTACACGAGTACAATTGTCTCACTTTTGAGCGAGTTATTTACAATATTTTGCAGATGACCATTAAATATTTATAAAAACAGTTTACAAGAGTATTGTTGTTATACTTTGACAGCTGATGCGTTTTTGAAGGTTAGCCTTGACGTTTGACGTTTGAGGTTAGGTGTGATGATACCTACTGTACTAACCGTAATGTCAAAATATTAAATAATTAGTTAATAAGTAATTATTAATTTAAAAAAATAATATTTATCTGTGCAAATGTGTTGAAAAATCAGTCAAAACTTCAATTCAAATAATAATACAAATTCTTTTCATTTATTTTATTATTTTCTTTCATCGTAACGCCATCTGTTGTCAATCAGTGGAACTTCACCTGATATGTTAAAAGTATGCGTTATACTAACATATCTGTGTAGGTTATGTTCAACTTTCCGTAGTAATTTATGATGTTGTTATGGTTACTTTCATACGTGGTCGTCTGAAAAAGTGTTATATACTGTAAGCACTGAATATAGTAGGTATTTATGATTATCTTACAAATTTTAATTCTTATAAACAGCATTTCTACACCAACAATATTGTTGATTAAAAACTGATTTATATTTATATGTTGTGGAACTTTTATTTGACTTGTACGGTATTGTAACACTGTTGTCAATTTTAGCAAATATAAAAAACCTAAGTTTTTTCAATCATGGTACCCCTTGCAGACATGGAAAATTTTCTGAGAAACTTTTTAGAAAGAAGAAGTCAAGAAAGTTAATTGAAAATCTATCAGTTACTCTTTGATATGAAATGAGTAAACTACTGTGCCATAAGCATGAAGTTAGTTACTTTTCACAAAATCTTCTTCGAGATAGAGGCACCGCTATAATTTCCCTGTGTAGGGTTTATACGAAAAGGAGTAATATATTTAAAAAATAGTTCATTTTTTCTTCGGAACTTATCACAATATATATATAAAAAAATATATCATCACGCCTTCTACCCATTACTGAGTGTGGCACTCTACCGAAGCAGATCTCGGTAAGTGATATATTTTGCGCGTGAAGTGCGGTTACCAGTCGTCAAATCACGGCCCTCAAAGATGTTAGTGGTGGAGGAGCCACAGGGGTAGCTTATGAAATTATGAAAATTGTTTGTCGCCTGTGGGAATCGAATCAGGGTTCTCAGGATCCACAGGCCAACTTCATACCACTGAGCTAGCCACCCCATCATCACAATGATGCACAGAATAAATAAACCTTTCAATTAGTAAGAATAAATGTTTGTAGCAGATTAACAGAATAAATTTTTTTATCACAGTAACAAAATACCTATAAAATATCTAGGCCAAATACGAGTAAATTTAAAGTGTTGGGTACTTAAAGTGTACCACAGGTACTGTAATTAGAAAGTAAATAAGATGCCGGATTAAATTTATTCGACGGTTTATTGCTTTGCAGATGTTTAAAGTTTATGTGTAGAATAAGGACGTTTCACACAATTTAAAATAAAATAAAATTTAACTGCTTAAAACTATTTTATATTACGAGAATATACATTTTACCATAGTAAAGTCACGAGCCATAATTCTGGACTTAATTCTGGACTGCATTCTGAAAAGAAGTTTTATGAACAAATTTCTGGGCAGAATTTTATGTATTTTGAAACATAATTCTGGGGTTGCGCTTGGGCAATTGTTAAACTTTTGTGTGACAGCTGACATTTGAGTTTATTATTGTTATTACTGAAAATGAATAGTAAATAATTGTATACTATAGTTAGTATAATTATCAGCACAACCACTATTTTAGTTTTACGAAAGTTACGTAAGAAAAATGAGAAAAAAATGGGCTAAAACGTGTCAATGACGGGATGAAGGCAAAGGTATTTTAAATAAACATGTCGAACAACAAAATCATAGTTTTTGTCAACGGCCATGGCTGCACTCGTTGGAACTGATCTAAGCGATAACGCGAGTTAAGTAACGTTGCGCGTGGGTAGTACTTGGATGGGTCGAAAGAAACCCGCGTTGTTGTTGACCAATAACACCTAAAACGCAGATCAGGGCGGAATGGCGGCATATGACCTGAGTAGTAGGTCCGCCAAAGAAGACACACAAAAAAAAAATCTTAGTTGAAGATCTCGTTGCTTATAAAATTTGTTTAAGATTAAATTCAAATCAAACGTTTATCTGTTATATTTACGGTGTATACTATCTGCGCATTTTCTATACCAAATTCTGTTCAGAAAAATAGAACATGTTCTAATTTTTTGGACAGAAAAGTAACCTTGATAAAAATTTATGTTTATATTTATGTCCATAATTTCGTACAGAATTATTAATCACTACATAAGAGCTTAAGAGTTATTTATTTTTACTCGTCTAGAGAAACCCGCGTTACTGTTGACTATTATAATGAAAACGCAGGATCAGAGCATAATGGTAGCATATCACTTTGAAAGTTAGTCCGCCAGAAAGCCAGAGAAGATAAAAAGTTTAAAGAAATAACACTTTTAAATCGACCGCCACACAATCTGGAAATGGTCTAAAATTGTACAATACTAGTATCAAAGTTTGCTGCTTTCATTTGTTGACAATTCATTTCATGTTGTGCGGTATGTTTTTAGAGGAAATAATTTGTACAATTTGTCGTCAAATCATTGTTTGCTCATTTATCAAAAATATTTTAAATATAAATTTGCATTGATACTTGGCGTTAATTTCATTTTTTTTATACGAGTATAAGTTATTATAACTTTCTTGTTGTTATTGTCGTTTATTCTTTTTTTAAATATACAAATATTACAATATATGTTTATGCAAAAATATATGTCTCACCTCAAATAACATGAAAACGTTTTGTGTGTTACCTTTAATAAAATAAACCTGCAATTGTGTAATATAAATATATTTTGTGATACTCTACAAATGTTTACATATAAATTATTTAGAATTTTGTTGTTAGACTGTAACTGTAATAAATTGTTAATTTGTTCATTCGCAGCTGTACGAGGTGTGGCTATTAAATAACGAGACTGAATCTGCTACAGACGAAGTACGCTTGCGCCAAACACCAGCGTCCGTCTGCTTTTTAACGTGAAGCTTTCTCTTTCGAATACAGTACCTCTCGCTTCTGTAAACAAATCCGTGTAGCCGATCGTAGCATTAGTTCTAATTAGAGTTTTTTGTTGTTGTTAAGTGCAACATTAGAGCAACGAATTGTTATGAAATTTCACATGAAACTTGGCAAAACTGCTACTGAAACTTATAATTTATTGGAAAAAGTACCCGAATTGTGGAAGGACAAGTCATGGTTTCTCCATCAAACAATGCGCTGGCTCATTCCGCAATGTCTGTCAAGAGATTTCTAGCCAAGTACAGCATCCCAGTGTTGGACCATCCACCTTATTCCCCAGATCTTGCAACGTGCGACTTCTATCTGTTTCCTAAGGTGAAATTTGCCTTAATAGCAAAAAGATTTGAGCTTTGAAAGAGAAATCGGCACGCGTTCTGAAGGAGCTGACAGAAGAAGACTTCCAGCACTATTTCGAACAATGGAAGATTCGCATGGAGCATTGTAGGAATAAAGGAGGGGTGTATATTGAAAGTGATAATAAGTAAATAGGTATGGAATCAAAATAAAATGTTAAAACTGCATCCGTCTCGTCATTTAATAGCCACACCTCGTAATCCCAATTACAGTACAGTGTCCGCACTCATCGAGCTGCAGTGCTTAAAGACATCGAAAGATACTTGTGACGTCATAAGTACCTACTGAACTTTATTTTCCTTCGTGTATGGATGTTTAGTTTAGTCGGTGCTGCCACACCTCGTATACGTTTACATATACATACATTTAATATTTATAATTCCATTTTCAACAGATTTTGCCGAGAGATCATTAAATTAAAAATTATGATCATAATTCAATGATTTAAGAAAGATTAAGTAGTTTATCGTTAGTTACTGTTGACAAAGAATGATTAAATATCCTATAATCTCAATTAGACTTTTTTGAAACGATTTTGTAAATAATGGCGAAAAAAAGTATTAATTTAATTTATAAATAAATTTGTTAAAAAGAAATAGTAAAAAATGTATTATATTATGATATTTTTCTGACCCATACAAAGAAAAAAATGCACAACTCTAAAACACACCACATGCCACTGGCTTAAAGGCAGTACTAACAGAAGTTCTTAAAAATTGTTTGTTGGAGGTATTCTCGCTATAAAGAAACGCTTGGCCTTCAAACTATCATTTTTATGATAACTGATTTCGCGCTAAATCTAACGGTCAAAGTCTTCTAAGAACTATATAAAAAACAAAGACTGACCAACCTTTTTTCCTCTATAGAAAACACTCAAAACTGAACAAACCGTAACAATCGCTAAAGCGGCTGCTTACATCACAATTGAATTTCAGTGATGCTATAATTTTTTTCATTTTTATTGGTTTAATATTTATGATATCACTTTCCAATGATAATTTAAATATTACGAGTAATTTCCAAATCTTATTGCTCGTTTTGTCGTGCATCCATAATTTAAATGATTATTTTTTGACGTTTCTCAAAACCAATGAAATGCGTCATTGTCTGTCACGTGTCTGCGTTTTAACCAATCCTGTCATTATTATACTGAGAATTATGCTCTTGTGATTATTCCCGAGAATTATCTCTGTAGATGCTTTTTTGTTTGTGACAACTGAAAGGTAGTTGTCAAATATTTATTTAAATCTGTCAACGCGTCAAGTAAAATGTGTGAAAAACATCGATTTAGTTGTATTTTAGATACAGAAATGCACCAAAAAATTATGGGAACAACTTCCAAGACTACATTAATAAGTAATTAATCGATATGGACCCAGTTCAAAATCTTTTAAGTTGGATGAATCGACCTCAACAGCTAAGTCAAAAAATAATTTCATTAAATATAACTCGAGAGTTCGATAAATTAGAAAATAATTCTCCAGTATCTTTCTCAAACTTGTTGCCCTTTGGCAATAGCCACTCAAGCCCTACGGGTTTTCGTGACTTTCCTGGCAACAAGTTTTCGAAAGATCTGTCAAATTATTTTCAATTTATTCTCACTCTCTTGTTATATTATTACTGAAAATATTTTGATGGAGGGATGAATTCAAAGCTTATAATTTATCTGAGCCTTTTTTGTCATTAGTGAGTAATTAAAAAAACAAAAATGTACAAACGGTACATGACAGATGCATAATAAAACTGACGAAATTAAATTTCGTAAAATTATTAATAATAAATCGAGAGCACGTATGAATTACATACGATAAAAAATAAATGAAAACCGTCACTCGTCAAATTTCTAATAAATTAGCTATACGCGAGGCAAACATTTTCTGTCGTGTACGCGTACTGTGAAATGCAAAATTAGTAACACTAAAAACACTAAAAACTAAATTAAATGGGATCTGCCAGTGCAAATAACAAAACAACAACATTCATTTATTTCCGATTTACGCTGCTCGTCGCTCGTGCTGCCCGAACAAACGATAATCACGAATTTATTTCTTTGTGGACGCGCTTCAGTGGAGGATTATGAAACGTAACGTACCATGCGGTTGTTCACCGTTTGTCCGCTGTGTGCGCCACCGTCGCTCACGCACGACGATATACATTGATGTCTTTCAACAGACGGCTGACGACTGCCACTGAGATTTGATATTTTCCTTTGATTTTTCTCGAGTAGAAAAAAAGTCTAACACAAACACTATCATACAGTGCTTTTTATTTGTTCCTTTTTTCTTGCTCTTCAAACACGTACAAATGCGTTTTATACAAAAAGATCGAACGCAGTATATACGTATTCTCTTATACTTCTTTACTTGTACAAATGTTCCGAATCTTATTTTTAAATTTACTTTTACTCTATAAGTGGACATAGCGTTCAATTTCTAAATAAAAATTTTCCAACTTTCAGCATCAATACTACTTTGTGGCAGATGTTTGATTTTCATGAAAATATTTGTTTCTTCTTCGTATTTTTTAAAGAATGATACAAATAGCAAATCCAAGAACTTCTGACATGTATTCACATATGATATGTTTCCATTTATCAAACGTCATATTAATTTAAAGGAAAATATCCCAAAGAAAAGACAAAAGAACTTAATTTTCTATCTCTTTTACTTGAAGCATTTTTCTCTGTAATGTTTTGAAAACGTTAGAAAACAGGACGTAAAAAATATATCGGTTGTATATGTATTAAATTTATCATTTTTTAAAATTTTTTTATTTTATGTCTTCTGGCGGACCAACTGCTATGGTCATATGCGTTTTAGGTCTTAGAGTCAACAGCAACGCGGGTTTGTCTGGACGGTCACCCATCCAAGTACTACCGCGCGCAACGTTGCTTAACTCGCGTTATCGCATAGGTTAGTTCCAACGAGTGCAGCCATGGAAAATTTATCATTTATTTATTTATTTGTTACTCTGCCAAACAGAAATGTCTTCTCATTTACAGTACAGAGAGCGAATAATTGCATAATCTGAATCTGAACCACACAGACATATAAGTCAGTGGCGTACCTAGCATTTTTGCCGCCAAGGACGGTCTTAAATTTGCCGCCCTTTCTAAGTCAATCAAATGGTGGTTTTATAAATTAATTAACATAAATAAATAATTGTAATTGATTTAAACTATGGGTGGGGAACATTTTTACCATTGGATGGTTATATTAAAATTAGGTAGTAATAAAGGAATTTTTAGAGATAATATTTTCAACCCTACATTGACTTGGCGATGAAAAAAATATTCGAAATCACATAGTAATTCATAATTCATAGAAATCGAATAGTAAACTTATGAATTGAACAAGTTGTTTTTTACAACTAAAACTAAATATAAAAAATGCCGCCCCAAAATATGTGCCGCCCGATGCGGACCGCACCCACCGCCCCTTCCTAGGTACGCCACTGAGTTAAAGTCAATGAGAACTGAACTCGCGAATTCTTGCATGGTAGATATACGTTAGATCCGTTGGATTACGAATGCCTATTACTACACAACAAGAAGTTACTTCCAATTAGGAAAGATCAGGGGCGAATTAAAACTATTCTGGCTTTAACGGAAAAAAATTGTATATTAAATAAAAAAAGAAACTAGGTAACAAAAATAGTTATTTATTTCATTAGGAAAAATAGCATTTATACTTAATTTTTATAAAAAATCAGATAGTCGTAAAAATCAGAAAATAATTTAAACAAAATCTCTTTTTGACAATTCAGTCAAGAATTCTTTATCATAATTGAGGAGTAGAAATTCAAAACGTAGTTTTCACACAAAGTTACATTTTGAATAAAACGCAATAAACTGTTTCTCGTCAAGTAAACTCAGTACTTTTATGTGCAATTTGTATTATTGTTAATCACATGATATACGCAAACTTGTCTAATTAAAATAAATATTGTTCATTCCATTTGGCCATTATACCCTAATAAATTTTTAAAAACTACGTTTTGAACGTAAATTAAAAGAAAACTTGCGCCTCATGCTAATAATCATTCCATGGGGCAGAAACGTCTGTTTTCACCCTTGATACATAATTAACTATTTTATCCTTAAATTTTTGCTCAAAAGTGCACAGGAGAGCCTATTTTCGTACATTTTAAATATTCAATGTTAAATTCCTAAGTTTCGCATTTCTGTATACACAGAATTTTACTATTATTCCTGTATAACATAAAAAAGCAGAAATCCGGAATGTCTAATATGGTATTTTCTCTTGTGAAAGAAAAATCCCGATGTCATTCGTATTTTCTTTTGAATAATATGATAGAAATACTTATTTTATGATAAAAGTGGAGTTATTCCATTTTGTTAGGCGAATTTGGCGTGTAAAAGGAAGCAGTGTGGTCCATCTTTAATTGCAGGAAGCCACGGTTTCATCAGACATGGGTTCGTATATGTGCGCATTAAGTAGGAAAAGGGTCACATGTCAGATTCAGAGCACCGCATGCAGCCATCAAACACACTCCCTCGGCACAAATAAATCATCATCACCAGCACAGTTTAATTAAACTATAAGTAATAAAGAGGCCGGTTGCTGCAACTTTAACTTTTTAATGCGTCCCATCGCTAGCAGAGAGCAGAGAGAGAGACACAGACACTACCCCGTGGTAAAGGATAATACTTTGAGTGGATTGTTTTGGTGCGGGTATCCAATTAGCCCGCTACGGGCTACAGGCTACAGATTGGTTCGTGCAGCGATGAGAGGAGAGCGTAAACACACTGGCACTGGCACTGGTGGGAGAGGGGCTGCTTGGCAGCGTCGGCGGCGTCGGTGGAGTGTTGTTGCCACAGCGACGCGACTTGAGACTTGAGTGGCTTATTCTGTTCGAAGGAACGCACGATTGCGGCAATCCTGAGAACGATACTGCTGGCTAAATGTGGACAGAATCACTCCGCCAGACCTGCTTTTCAGATTGAGTCATTATGTCTTCTCCTCCTCCCCGTTCGTTGTTTTATCTACCGGCAAATTTAGACACTCACCATCACTGTTATTTCTCGACAGACCTCATTCACTTTTCATTTTTATACTTCTTTCTACCTCATTGAATTTCTCACCGCTGTTACTCCTCTAGAGAATTAATGAAACAATTACGAACAATATTTTACTCGTTCTTGCACAGAAGCGTAGCAACCGCTATGGCCGTATTTGTTTGGAATTTTTAGAGTAACCCGGTAGGTTACTTTTGTTTAATTGGCATGTTTTAAGTAACGCAGAACTGATCCTACTGCCCCAGCTATTTTGGTGGGTTGGCAGGTTGAACCCGTTTTCGATCTCTTTCTAATCAACATGTTTTCCTTTTATTCATTTTGAATTAACGGCATTGCAATTTGTATTTAAGTAAATGTCATTTCGAATGTTCATTCAGATTTTAAATTTATCACTAATTTTCTGATCTTACATTGAGTGTTTAACTGCAGTTGTGTGGAATTCACTTTCAACAACAAGCGCAGAGCGACACTCCCTTTCTTTCTTATCTTTTAATTTGTTTTAAGTTCTTACGTAATGTTTTTAACTGCAATTGTGTGGAATTCACTTTCAAAAACAAGCGCAACACGACACACCCTTCCTTTCTTTTCTTTTACCTCGTTTTCAGTTCTTACGTAAAGTGTTTAACTGCAATTGTGTGGGATTCACTTTCAGAAACAAGCGCAGGACGACACTCGCTACCTTTCTTATCTTTTAATTCATTTTAAGTTCTTACGTAAAGTGTTTAATTGCAATTGTGTGACATTCACTTGCAAAAAGAAGCGCAGGGCGACACTCCCTTCCTTTCTTATCTGTTTGTTTCATTTTCAGTTACTGCACTGTGTGGACTTTTCTTTCATATGCAAGTGCAGACTATCGCTTTCATCTTTTCTAATCTTTATAGATTCGTTGTTAGGAGTAAGCGTGAGTTATTTGAGATATTTTATGTACGTCGAAGAAAGTAGATGAATGATAAGTGATTAGGAGTGGGATAGATGTAATTGAAGGTTTGTTGTGTGATAATGATTTCGAGTGTAATAAATGAATGAGTTTATATGGCGTGATCTATGGATGTGGTTAAAGTGAGGGTGGTGTGTTTGGATCATAATGTTTGACGAGAGCTGATTATTTAATGAATGTAATAAGTGAATATTTTATGAGTGATTTTAAGGTTCGTGCTACCACGTTTGTTGGGATATAGCGTGAAGATATGTATGCATGTAGGTAATAATTTTTACAACTAATACTAGATGGATCATTTATTTGGAAGTAAAATAAAATAAATTTTAATATATCATCACACTTTTATCCATTACTGGGTGTGGCATTCTGCAGTGGCAGATCTCCGTATGTGATATATTTATGCGCGTGAAGTGCGGTTATCAGCCGTCAAATCACGGCCCCCAAAATTGTTAGTTAAGGGGGAGTCACAGGGGTAGTAATAATGTGTTGAAAATTGTTTGTCGACTGCAGGAATCGAACCAGGGTTCTAAAATTCCCAGACCGACCCGATACCACTTAGCCACATACCCCATTTATTTGAGAGATACACAAGTTAATTCTGGATCAGTTCAGGGTTGAACCTAAAATTGCCAAATAAATACGGCCCTTATCTGCTGTATCAATGATACAGGGCCCATCGGTTCGGAAGGCCCAACAGCGTCCACGATCTTACAAGAAATAATTTTATTATCGAGAATTTCATATTGATTATTTCATTCGTCATTTATTCAACCAATTAGGTAGCCTTATTTTCCACTAATGAGCAATTTAAATAAGTGATTAAAATGCACCCAGCTCTTTAATCGCGATTTAATTACAGCTAGGTTTTTTGTGGGAAATTTCGACCTTCTTGAAGGCATATATGCTGGATGCGTAGTCGCAGAAATTTATTTTTTACGTTTCTCAATATTGTATTTCATTAATTACGCCAATTTAGTAATATTTTGTAAATATAATGAAAACTTCATTCCCTGTATGAAACCGATATGTCCTATGCGGACGAGGTTATCATAGATACGATGACATATAGCTATCTTTTTTTATTAATACAATTCGTACCTATGCGAACGGCATTAAAGTACGTCTTAATAAGAAAAGACACACGTTTCTTGTTTTTTCACGTTTTATCACATTTATTGTTTTAATAAAAACGTATGACAATTATTTCTAACACGAAAATTTATATTTACTTGTTTACATTTTACAATTTTCATAATTTCAAAAACTACCCCTGTGGCTCCTCCACCACTAACATCTTTGGGGGCCGTGATTTGATGACTGGTAACCGCACTTCACGCGCAAAATATATCACTTATCACTTATCAGTAATGGGTAGAAGGCGTGATGATATATATATTTTTTTATTTGTTTATAAAATAAAAATAGAAACCTATAGTCATGATTTTGTTATTTTCACGCCTGTCATTTCTAGGTTTGTGATATTTTTGATACATAAGTACAGACTGAGAAATAAGAAATGGCTAGATAAATGTTGGGTAATCAAATGCAGAAATGCGTTTGTCATATTCATGATTATTTTGCGCTTGAGTTAGAGAATGGAGAATCTTTAATTAATTTAACTGTAGTACAAGAGGTAATGTGCATTGTATTTTGTATTTTCATATATTATTTATATATATATATATATATATATATATATATATATATATATATATATAATGTATATTCTTTTGAGTTTTATTTTATAAAATTAAATATTTCAATAATGTAGGTAATATTTTTCATGCGTTAAGATAAGTTTATATTGGATTTTTATTTAACATGTTGCAGAATTTGATTATTAAATTTTATAAAGTAATAAATATTTTAATATGACATTTAAATTTTAGGTTATGTTTTAAAAATGTCAATCCAAAACCAATATAAACGTTTTAAGTAAAAAAATCTTGAATCACATAGATACCGAATGTGACGTACTCGTTTTCATACAGAGAATGAAGTATAGTATTTTTTTGGCGTTTATTGAACAAAAATAAAAAATTGCAAACAAGTTGCCATGGTCGCAATGGTTACGTAATAACAAAATTTATGAATTGCAAATTCAAGAAATAATCTTGATTTATATCCCTCATGGGATGGCTAGCTTAGTGGGTATGAAGTCGGCCTGTGGATCCTGAGGTCCCTGGTTCGATTCCCACAGGCGACAAATTTTCATAATTTGAAAAAGCTATCCCTGTGCCTCCTCCACCACTAACATGTTTGGGGGCCGTGATTTGACGACTGGTAACCGCACTTCACGCGCAAAAATATATCACTTACCGAGATCTGCTTCAGCAGAGTGCCACACCCAGTAATGGGTAGAAGGCGTGATGATATATTTATTTATTTATATATTTATTTATATCCCTCGTACTAAAGAATTAAACCTATTAGATTTGATATGTCTGCATAGCTTATTTGTAAAATTTTGCTTTTAAGAAAGTTATTTCGTATTTACTAATTTCTTATTATTATGTACTCAAACACTTTCTAAGCAAAATGTTGTGAACAAGCTAGACATGTCAAATTATATCCAATAAATTCGTAGCACTCGGGAAATAATGGTTGATTATATATTACCACTATCAGTACCACTTCACCTATTTTAAAAATATAAAATTATGTGCTGATGTCCTACAATAAATTAAATAATGTATAAATTAATGCGATTGCTATTTATTATAGAGGAAGAGGGACCTCCTTAACAATACTTGATACAGAACCCACCCAGTGCTAGGCACTGCACTGTTCTTGCAATTACTTTATAAATAAAATAAATAAATATATCATCACGCCTTCTACCCATTACTGGGTGTGGTACTCTACCAAAGCAGATCTCGGTAAGTGATATATTTTGCGCGTGAAGTGCGGTTACCAGCCGTCAAATCACGGCCCTCAAAGATGTTAGTGGTGGTGGAACCACAGGGGTAGCTTTTGAAATTATGAAAATTGTTTGTCGCCTGTGGGAATCGAACCAGGGTTCTCAGGATCCACAGGCCGACTTCATACGACTGAGCTAGCCACCCCATACTTAATTACTTTATTACTTCTTTATTTAGGTCATGTATTAATATTTAAACAACAATTGTACAACAGATCGTTTTAACTTTGTACTTTACTTCGCTTTCCACTTCTCCGAGTTTATAATGCTAATTATTTTAATAACTATTAACTATAAAGTGAGTAAATTAATAACAAGTTCAGTACCTGCTACTGGTTTCATAATATCGCGAGATGCAAAAAGATAATAAGAAATATTTGTAGCTGCATTATGCAACAAAAGAGAAAAAAGTAAGACGATGAAAGACATCAACAGTTTGTAGATGAAACGCCGGATGTAACAATGCAAATAAACTAAATTTAATTAAAGTTACCCGATGCAATTCGTTCTGTTTGAAATGCTTTTACATTATTTTAACCGGGGCTAAACCAGGTCAGCATTTGAAGCATGCGGCATGAGCTGTATGCATGCATAATCGGACACGGAACAAAAAGACGGGATAATTTGCTTTCAAATTTAATATCCGACATGCTCGGTATTGGATTGCCGCTTTCATCGCTGCACACCAGGTGTCTCTGACGATGCTTGCACTAATATTACCCTTCTACCTTCCATTCCATCCCCTCCTCTACACCCTCAACTGTTATGACATCATTATAACCCCTCTGATGATGAGAAAGATTTTTTCTGAGTTGTCATGTAAAAAATATTTAATTTCTTCGTCTCTTCTGCATTGTAAATACCATAATTCCATCGAGGGGACTTATTTCTTTGAAATTGTAATTCCTCGAGGATTTCAGAAAATCTCTATGCTAAAAAGTATTTAGTTCCTCCGTTGTGTACAGGAAAATGGAGAATATTTAATTCAAAGTTAAAAGCTACAAACTCAAGTATAAACTGCAATAACCATATTACTTTGTTTATGTTATTATGGTTATTGCACTTTCCACATGACTTTATAAATAGCTTTAGGTTTAAATGAAAAACTGAACTTCTATATTCCACACTTAGCGCACGGCGTGCAAAGCTGTTTGCGGCAATTCCATCTAGTTTATCTGTTGTTTTAATCTTGCTGTACTTCTCGCGTCTGTGCGCCCCAAAAAATACATTTCTATATTATTAATAAATATTTTATTAGTAGAGTATTTAATAAGCCAAAGATAATGTAGGAATTCAATAATGGACATAGGCTTAAGTTGTAATAATTTAATGAAGATTAATTGACAACATTTCGGCCAAGATTATGGCCATCTCCAGGTCAAAAGTAAGATATAAAACAACAATGAAAATTAATTAAAGTTCAAAGTTGATGTTTCAGGGCAAACATAGAACAAATGAAAAAAAATTATTTGAATCTAAATATAAAGCAAAAAACCATGATTCTAAATTCCATGTTTGAAGAGTCGAGGGTGCGACGTCAACTTTCAACTTTAATTAAATAATAATAATCTATATATAAATTAATGTTTGGTTGTTTGTCCCGTATACGTTCCTATATCATGCATCCGATTGAGATGTAACTTTGGTAAGTTGTTGTGTGCACGCCCGCGAAGGCTTCTGACTTAGCAAAAATCCAGTCCGCCATCTTGAAACAAAATGATTCGATTCAAATTTGGTATAGGCATAGACGAGAATCAATCTTAACATATACTCGTATATATATATATATATATATATATATATATATATATATATATATATATATATATATATAATAAAACTTCAGTCCGCCATCTTGAAACAAAATGGCCGCTAGCTATCCTGAAAAGTACTGCACTGATTAAATTAAAATTTGGTATAGGCATAGACGAGAACCAATCTTAACATAAAGGTATAATAAAGCTTCAGTCTGCCATCTTGAAACAAAATAGCCGCTATCTATCCTGAAAAGCACTGCACTGATTCGATTTAAACTTGGTATAGGCATAGACGAGGACCAATCTTAACATATAGATATAATAAAGCTTTAGTCCGTCATCTTGAAACAAAATGGCCGCTAGCTATCCTGAAAAGTACTGCACTGATTAAATTAAAATTTGGTATAGGCATAGACGAGAACCAATCTTAACATAAAGGTATAATAAAGCTTCAGTCTGCCATCTTGAAACAAAATAGCCGCTATCTATCCTGAAAAGCACTGCACTGATTCGATTTAAACTTGGTATAGGCATAGACGAGGACCAATCTTAACATATAGATATAATAAAGCTTTAGTCCGTCATCTTGAAACAAAATGGCCGCTAGCTATCCTGAAAAGTACTGCACTGATTAAATTAAAATTTGGTATAGGCATAGACAAGAACCAGTCTTAACATATAGGTATAATAAAGCTTCAGTCCTATGCCATTCGAATTCAAACATTTGCAGTTTCCAGTACGACTCGCATTTGCAATGACCATCAACAGAGACAATCCATGCCTAAGTATTGCTTCTCACATGGACAGCTGTATGTGGGATGCTTACGCGTCGGAAAACCTTCTGATTTATTCGTGTACCTCCCAAAGACAAAAACAAAAAATATTGTATATCCAAAAGCACTTCAATAAACAGAATTAAACACAAAATTTACTTTTTTGAGTTGCAATGCAACGCATGCCGGGTACTCGCATTAAATTGTAGACCACGCGAACGGAGTCGCGGATAATAGTTAGTAATAAATATATTTGTATATCCAGCGTAAGTACACTGATTACAAAGGTTGGCAGCCAGTAAATAAATCCATAAATAAACACAGCATACCGCATAAAGTAAACAATATAAATAAATTCTAACTATAAATATTTCCATATGCATGCAACTTTCAACTTTAATTAATTTTAATTGTTGTTTTACATCTTACTTTTGACCTGAAGATGTCCATAAACTTGGCCGGAACGTTGTCAATGAATCTTCATTAAATTATTACAACTTAAGCCTATGTCCATTATTACATTCCTAATGGGGTGGTTAGCTCAGTGGTATGAAGTCGGCCTGTGGATCCTGAGGTCCCTGGTTCGATTCCCACAGGCGACAAATTTTCATAATTTGAAAAAGCTATCCCTGTGGCTCCTCCACCACTAACATGTTTGGGGGCCGTGATTTGACGACTGGTAACCGCACTTC
Source organism: Pterostichus madidus (assembly GCA_911728475.2). Lineage (NCBI taxonomy): Eukaryota > Metazoa > Arthropoda > Insecta > Coleoptera > Carabidae > Pterostichus > Pterostichus madidus. The sequence goes on from OU452306.1 coordinate 32,023,674, forward strand.
ACGCGCAAAATATATCACTTACCGAGATCTGCTTTGGTAGAGTGCCACACCCAGTAATGGGTAGAAGGCGTGATGATATATTTATATATTTATTTTTTTACATTCCTAAAATATTTTATTAAGTAAGAAACAGTTGCGGTGTTGAACAATAGTAGTTACAGGACTGAATATCCCAAAAGATACTCGTATCATTTTTGAAGAAGAAACTTAAAATATTATTATTTAATAAAATAACACTGATATTTTTGTTATTCCCTAGCTTTGCAGAATACTCACATATGTAAACAAATTGTGTATTCATTTGATATTTGCCTGTAGCTTTTGGCAATAACATGTTTGTGCTAGATTCGTTCTTTCGCGTTTTCATATTGATCATGAGAGTCTTCTTTTTTAATGAAAAATCGTAAAAAGTGACATATTTTTTTTCTATTTTAAGAATCATGAAAAAAGTAAATTCTTTGTTCTCATTGATTTATTTTTTCATTTTTGCACTGTTTTTATTTATTTATCTCATTGGAGATCATTTATGATTTGCCAACATGATATCGAAATTTTTATATATTTTAATAGTATATTGTAGTAATACTAGTGAGGGAAGAGGGCAAATTTGTACTATCGCTCGCTATCGTGCGTGCTCCAACTTTTGTACTTGTTTTGCAATGGGCCACGTGTGTTAAATACAATTTTTTTCTACATTAAATGTGAAAATTACATTTTTACGTTTGCGTTAATCAATATAAGAAATTTAATAATTATATTAATCAAAGTAGTATTTATATTTCTCTCACTCAATTTAATTGTGATAGTAAACATTTCCCTCACTAGTGAGGGAAATGGTTACTATCACAACTAAAATGAGTGCGGGAAATGACATTTTCACAAGTAATGTTTTATTTTTATTTTTTGTCTTTGTAAAAGCAATTCGTCGACAATTTATATGTATAACACGTAATGAAAGCATCTTTTTTTTTACTCATTCATTTACATATCCAAAGTTATTGCCAGACTATTATTTTTGTTGTAACCTTGAATACATACTTTACTTGACTGTTTTGGTAAAAATCTACTTTCTCTACAAAAATTAGTCAGGAAAGTAAGTTCTTTCTTGCCTGTTTCAGGAAATAGTATATTACATAATAAGACAAGAAAGTGGTGTTTTACTTGACTAAGTAAAACCACTTTCCTGACGTATATTATCTTTTCAGAAATCGTTTAATTTCATCAATAATTTATCATAAATAATTCAAAATGTTTAAATTTTGATTTTAATTGTATTAACAGCAGATTACGTATCCAAGCTCACAGAAAAGACAGGTAAAATACAAAACAGTCAGGTAAAATATTTACCTGGTTGTTTTGTACTTTACCAGACTGTTATATTTGTTGTAGCCCTGGATACGTACTTTACTTGACTGTTTTGATAAAAAAAACTACTTTCCATACTAAGATTGGTCAAGAAAGTAGGCACTTTTAAGCCGGTGTCAGAAAAAAGTACTTTACAAGACTCAAATAAATGTTGTAACCTTGGATACGTAGTTTGCTGTCAATATAATTATTACCAAAAAATTTCAACATTTTGTTTTATTTATGATCAATTATTCATTAAATTAAACGGTTTAGTAAAAAATAGTATACTTGACTCTGCGGATTGGAATACTCAGCCTGCTGTCTCGTAATTCAAACAACCGCTTCGTCAAATAAAACATCACTTTTCGGACTGTGAGAAGTATTTTTGCCTTTTTCTAGATTTTTCAATTATTTGGAAACAAAATTTGTACTTTCTCATTGAGATATACGAGTAGAATGTTTTGTCGTACACTCTCTTAAAGTTATAACAAAAACATACTAGTTATACTAATTTAGACGTCACTATTATTGCACTAACTACGAATACAAAAGCACAAAGCAGGGTTAATAACGACTCGACCCTCATTTGCAACATTATTTGTAGATACTATTTCCTCTGCAAAAATATTTCCACAAATAATCACGTACATTTATCGATCGGGCATCAATTAAAACTAGAAAAAAACTGAAATGTAAAAAGCGTTGATGAACCTATTGTAAACGTAATAAAATCGTGCAGAACATAACGCTAACGCAACGTGGCATGGCGTGAACGCAGCAGATAACAGACACGAGCAGCTTGTTGCGATACAGGGGAGATAAGATGACAAGTTTTTCATCACGATTTCGCAGTTTCAGTGATTCATTCGTTGTTGAATTTTATCAGCAGAACATTGCGTAAATGTTTGATGTGTGTGGCGCAATTCCGAGTGTCAAATAAATGGTCATTACATGCAAAACACCCGCCAAATGGCTCTGGGCGTGATGGCTTTTTTGAGGACTCTTGCGAAGATATGGCACGGTTTATGACTGTGTTGAACGACCTCTGTTTTTCTCTTAACCATAAAGTTTAATTTATAAATGAATAAACATACAATTATGACCTTTTTTGTTCACATCCAACAATTTACAATTTTCATGTAACCTAAAAAGGATATAAAAACTTTCACAATGTGAATTACAATGTTTAGAAATACAGAGACATCGCTAGATTTTACTCTGTGTTTTGACGACTGGTTACCGCACTTCACGCGCATAAATATATCACTTACCGAGATCTGCTTCGGCAGAGTGTCACACCCAGTAATGAGTAAAAGGCGTGATGATATATTATTATTATTATGAAATATAAATAAATGATTGAATAATCTGACTTTTATTTAGGTAGATGTATGTATGCAGTTTTCAAGCCGATTTCAACAAAATTATGTTGACAGGTCCATGTTTGATCATCGAGATATTTTAATTTTAAAATAATACATCAATTTTTGGCAAAAGAAAATTATATATACCTATCCTGCGTGTTTTTGTCCGCAAAGTGCATTATGTCAACGGCCATGGCTGCACTCGTTGGAACTGATCTAAGCGATAACGCGAGTTAAGTAACGTTGCACGCGGGTAGTACTTGGATGGGTGACCGACCAGAGAAAACCCGCGTTGCTGTTGACCATAATACCTAAAACGCAGATCAGGGCGTAATGGCGGCATATGACCTAAGTAGTTGGTCCGCCAAAGAAGCCACAACAAAAAAAAAATGCATTATTCCGGTATTATAGTGTCGTTGCTAGGCTACGATAAGTAACAATCCGGGAATTTTTTTTTCCGGTCGCTGACAAATATTTCCCGTATGTGATTAATACGCTTGTGAAAATAAATAAACAAACCATACATACGCTATCATCATATATTTTTATTAAAACGACGCAATAATTTTAGGTCTTCTCGGTTGTCTGATGTTTATAAATAAAATATAAAATAACTAATTATTGAGTATAAACCGATTGAAAAACATGTAGGAAAAGTTTTCCCAGATTCTTGATGGTTACTGGACTCGCCTGTGGTTCGTCCTACAATTTCCCACCATCGTCCGAGAATATATCATTTTTCTTATTAGATATTGTTTTAAAAAAAAACACTGCCTAAATAGTAACGCACGTTGAAATAAGCGTAGTCCTATTTGATAACAGAGCTGGGCAGTAGCTAGCTACTTTTGTAGCTTAGCTACTAGCTTAGCTACATTTACCTTAGCTGTAGCTGTAGCTTAGCTAACTGTGAAAAAATATAGCTGTAGCTTGTAGCTGGCTACTTTTTTTTCTATTAGCTTAAACATAACAACTAAAGCTACTTTTTGTAGCTTAAAGCTAGTTTTTGTAGCTTAAAGCTACTTTTTAAGCAGAAGGTCAACAAAGTACGCATGCGTACAAACTAAACCCACACAAAATAATTATTTGTTGCCGGTTCTAACTGGCTCTAATACGCAAAAATACACAGTAGGTGCCAGATGTTATTTGCTATTTTTGATATTTATGTACATAATAGTAAATTAACAGTTATTATAACAAAAGACTGATCATATGACAATGGCAAATTTAATTATTTCACAATAATTTAAAAAAGTAGCTTTAAAACTTAACAGCTACTTTAACAAAATCTTTTAGCTGTAGCTTAGCTATATTTTACAAAATATAGCTTATAGCTGTAGCCTGGCTACTTTTTTAAAGAATAGCTGTAGCTGTAGCTTAGCTACTTTTTTTAAGTAGCTTGCCCAGCTCTGTTTGATAAGAATAAAAATTACAACAATAAAAGATTATAATAATGAAAGAACACAACAATGAAAAATTACAACAAAAAATATTGTTATATAAACAATGAAATAGCCTGTAATTTTAATATGTGAATCAGTAGCACTATTCTTTATTATATGTAGTTAGAACAGCAATATTAAACTATAATGCAAGCTATAAAACTTATAAATTCAAAATTTTAGATTGAAGCATTTTTCAATTTATTTATTTCTATCGATTGACATTAAAAGTGGGCTTTTGTTGACAATTGACAGGCTGTGAAGTGCTACTTTTACAGGATAGGCACTTTTACAGGCTTTGACATTTATGATTTAATTTAAGAATTAGTCGTCACTTTTCATTTCTATTATATATTGAAAATGTAATTAATATGATTGAGAACATTCGCAAACAAAGCAGAATTATATTTATAAAATTATGAACGACAAATTTGTTTTTACATAGCCACCGTTTAACAAATGCATAATAAAATTATTACTACGATGATTCCGAAAATACTCACAAAATTAACATTAATTCTAATCAATCGGAAATATGCAGATTTACTGCCTTGGTTAGATTCATATCCTCAGTTATGAAATTCTAAGTGCGGCATTAAGTCTACTACTTTTTTTGCCTAATTAGACAAATAACTATGATTTATTAATTTTTTGTACAAAATTTTGTTGGTGCACTGAAATTTTTGTACCCAAAAATTTCCTTGTCGATGAGCTTAAAAAAGGATAGGGAACATAAATTTTTTGTTTATTGAAAAACTCTAGTTACGCTCAGAGCTGGGCAAGCTACTTAAAAAAAGTAACTAAGCTACAGCTACAGCTATTCTTTAAAAAAGTAGCTCAGCTACAGCTATAAGATACATTTTATAAAATATAGCTAAGCTACAGCTAAAAGCTTTCATTAAAGTAGCTATTAAATTTTAAAGCTACTTTTTCAATTATTGTGAATTATGAAATTTGCCATTGTCATATGATCAGTTAATCAGTCTTTTGTTATAATGACTGTTAATAAATATAAAAAGTCGCAAATGGAGAAATGTACTGTTAATTTGTTTTGCTATAATTCTTATTTATATCACATTAACAAAAGACTCCTAAACAGTCAATGTTTAGTTCATCTAATATTTAATACAAAAGCAGGATAGATTAAGAACAAGTGAAAAATAAAATATATTAATAGATTTTTACATTATATAATAACTTGTTATCCTACAGATATAGAGAACAGTAAAGAAGGTACAATTCAAATACAAAACAAAAATTAATAGGTATTTCTTAATTAACAGTGGTAGCTTTAAGCTACAAAAAGTAGCTTTGGGCTACAAAAAGTAGCTTTAAGCTACAAAAAGTAGTTTTAAAAGTACGAGTAGCTTCAGTTGTTATAACAATATTTTTAAGCTAATAGAAAAAAAAAACATAGCTTGCTACAAGCTACAGCTATATTTAGCTAAGCTACAGCTACAGCTACGGTGAACGTAGCTAAGCTAGTAGCTAAGCTACAAAAGTAGCTAGCTACTGCCCAGTTCTGCAATCAACTATGTTATAAATTGCTCGATTAGTTTAATAATATTTAAGGGGTACCACTATATCTAACATAATTTATATGTCATCTCCAGCGATCATTGAAAACTTCCAGTTTTCCATTGGCTTTTCAAGATATGCCCAGCTCTGCAAATAACTATGATTTATTTATTTTTTGTATAAAATTTTGTAGGTGCACTTTGAAATCTTTGCAGCCAAAAATTTTCCTTGTGGGTTGCATTTGCACCTATCAGAGCTGGGCAAGCTACTTAAAAAAAGTAGCTAACCTACAGCTACAGCTATTCTTTAAAAAAAGTAGCTAAGCTACAGCTATAAGCTATATTTTGTAAAATATAGCTAAGCTACAGCTAAAAGCTTTCGTTAAAGTAACTGTTAAATTTTAAAGCTACTTTTTTAAATTATTGTGATATAATTAAATTTGCCATTGTAATATGATCATTCTTTTGTTGTAATGACTGTTAATTTACTATTATGTACATAAATATCAAAAATAGCAAATACCATCTGGCACCTACTGTGTATTTTTGCGTATTAGAGCCAGTTAGAACCGGCAACAAATAATTATTTTGTGTGGGTTTAGCTTTTACGCATGCGTACTTTGTTGAGCTTCTGCTTAAAAGTAGCTTGAAGCTACAAAAAGTAGCTTTAAAAGTAGCTTCAATTGTTATTTTTAAGCTAATAGAAAAAAAGTAGCTAGCTACAAGCTACAGCTATATTTTTTCACAATTAGCTAAGCTACAGCTACAGCTAAGGTAAATGTAGCTAAGCTAGAAGCTAAGCTACAAAAGTAGCTAGCTACTGCCCAGCTCTGGCACCTATGCACCTCTCGTTCGGCGCCTATGATCGATTAGCTTAAAAAAGGATAGGGACCATATATTTTTTGTTTGTTGAAAAATTGTAGTTACGCCCCTGTAATATTACATTATTTTAAACCTTTTAAACCGTTGTACAAATGTCTCCATATAATATAGAAAATGCAAGTCATGTTTGAAAAAGCAAAAATTTGATGGAACTTCATGATGGATATATATTTTATCTATATTTTATCGTAAGCTTATAAAATTTTTATCGTCATAGGGTGGTTATAGTTTTAGTAGTAAATCAAAGTTTAACGACTCGACTAGAGAGAATTTCTTTATTTTTATTTTCATCTTTATTGAATCTTCCCCCGTTGGCTACAGATAGCTACGTAGGTACAAACAAAAATATAAATTCAATTCATCATCGCATCTTGTGTTATTATTTGTAGAAATTTGAGTCGCTTGACGAGTGAAGAGCAATATCGCAAAGTTCGCTCGCGATCATAATTCGCTCGCTTATCATTCGGATCAAGTGAACGGTATTATAATTAATCTCGAGTTAGAAGTATGTATCTTATCGTGCTTGGGTAAACGAAACGTCGACAGCGCCAAGTGCGGAGGTTGCTATGACAACGATGCGTGGCTCAGGAGCTTCTGACGCCGCCGCCACGCTTCGAGTAATCCGACAAGCACCGCCGCGCGAGACGAGCACGTACCCCGTGCTGGAAATATGGATTTGATAAGCTGATTTGCAAATACTGTTGACATCACCCGTTATTCTTATCGGATTGCCCATCCTTTTCACATCAATTCTGATAGATCCTCTATCAGCTATTACTACCTCCATATTTTTTTGGTTCTCTTTACAGATAATAGTAAAATAAATTACCTAGTATTACCAGCCATGACCTTATCAATAATAGTATATTACATAATAAGTAATAATAATGGGGTAGCTACCTCAATGGTATGAAGTCGGCCTGTGGATCCTGAGAACCCTGGTTTGATTCCCACAGGCGACAAACAATTTTCATAATTTCAAAAGCTACCCTTGTGGCTTCTCCACCACTAACATCTTTGGGGGCCGTGATTTGACGGCTGGTAACCGCACTTCACGCGCATAATATATCACTTACCGAGATCTGCTTCGGCAGTGTGCCACACCCAGTAATGGGTAGAAGGCGTGATGATATTTTTATTTTATTTATTTTACATAATAAGTCAGAAAAGTGATATTTTACTTGACGAAGTGGTTATTTGAACTTTCCTGACGTATTATGTATACTATTTTTTCTGAAACCGTTTAATTTAATCAATATTTAATCATAAATAATTCGTACCGAAGGTTACAACATTTATTTGAGTCTTGTAACGTACTTTTTTCTGAAATCGGCTTAAAAGTGCCTACTTTCTTGACCAATCAGTATGGAAAGTAGTTTTTTTATCAAAACAGTCAAGTAAAGTACGTATCCAGGGCTACAACAAAAATAACAGTTTGGTAAAGTACAAAACAGTCTGGTAAATATTTTACCTGATTGTTTTGTATTTTTCCTGTCTTTTTTTGTGACCTTGGATACGTAATCTGCTGTCAATACAATTCAAATCAAAATTTAAACATTTTGAATTATTTATGATAAATTATTGATGAAATTAAACGATTTCTGAAAACAAGATACGCCAGGAAAGTGTTTTTACTTAGTCAAGTAAAACACCACTTTCTTGACTTATTATGTAATATACTATTTCCTGAAACAGGCAAGAAAATACTTACTTTCCTGATTAATTTTTGTAGGGAAAGTAGACTTTTACCAAAACCACAGATTATAATATACTACTATAGATAAGAAACTGCCATGTTACGCACTGGGACTGTGTTATGCGCCATCTGAGTAGTGGAAGTCTAACTAAAGTCATGTATAAAGGAAACCCGATATACATATTTAGGCAGTTTGTAATTTTTATTATTATTTTATATTTATTTAAACTACATAAAATAAAAGTTCATTAATACAATATAAATATTTATTAAAATATTGTCCTGTATACAATTTATTTATATTTTGAACTGTTTCAATCGCAATTTTATCCAACTCTTGTGATCCTGAAAATATATTATGACTTCCTCATTTAAATATTATTTATTATATGATCACTTACTTACCAGTAGCAGTGCAGTTTTTTACACAACAATTGATATTAGTTGATGACATTATTTTTATGAAATTATTTCACAAATAAAAATTCATTGGATATTTGACAGATTAAAAAATTTGATATATATACAAATGACAGCTACAGGAACAATCTAGTAACCAATGATTGTCGATATTGTAGTTACCTAAAATGAATGTCTTGACATAAAGACTATTAGCGCCATTCCTTAGGTGGAAATCTAACTATAAACACAGTCCCATGGTTACCTATATAACTTTCCGCTGCCTGACCAAAACAGTCAAGTAAAGTATGTATCCAAGGTTACAACAAAAACAACAATCAGGTAAAATCTTTACCAGACTGTTATATTTGTTGTAGCCTTGGATACGTACTTGACTGTTTTTGTAAAAACCTACTTTCCATACTAAAATTGGACAGGAGAGTAGGCACTTTCTTGTCGGTTTCAGAAAAAATAATATTTCTACTACTCTAATTTTGTTATAATTAAAATCCGTAAATTAAGTAGCTCAACATAACTTTATCAATAATAATATAACAAGAGAGTGAGAATAAATTGAAAATAATTTGACAGATCTTTCAAAAACTTGTTGCCAGGCAATAGTCACGAAAGCCTGTAGGGCTTGAGTGGCTATTGCCAAATGGCATCAAGTTTGAGAAAAATATTGGAGAATTATTTTCTAATTTATCGAACTCTCGAGTTATATTTAATTAGATTGTTTTTCGACTTAACTGTTGAGGTCGAGTCATCCAACCTAAAAGATTTTGAACTGGGTCCATATCGATTGATTACTTATTAATGTAGTCTTGGAAGTTGATTCCAAAATTTGGTGGTATATTTCTGTTTCTGAAATCGATTTTTTTCACACATTTTGCTTGACGCGTTGCCAGTTTTAAATAATTATTTGACAACTACCTATCATTTGTTACAAACAAAAGCACCTACAGAGATTATTCCCGGGAATAATCACTAGAGCTTTATTCGTAGTATAATAATGACAGGATTGGTTGAAACGCAGACACGTGACATACAATGAAGCATTTCATTGGTTTTGAGAAACGTCAAAAATAATCATAAGTATAATAAAGGATTATTAACATTTCAAAAACTGCTATCATTATTTGACATATTTTTGGGATCTTTGATAAACATGCCATTTGTGTCTTTGACATGAAAACTTAGGTATTAATTAATGTCTTGACTTTTGTACGTTTAATATACATTACTTACGTGATAAACTTAATTTATAGTCTATTATACCTAGATGATCTGCACGCTGGCCGCAACGTTCAAATAAAATTTATTACTCGAAGAAATTCTATATTCTTTACGATCTTAAGATCTGATACATATTCATTACGATAAACATTGATCAAATAATTATTAACTTTTTTATTTGAAGAATTGTTTATTTATTTATTATTTGGCAACTTAACAGGAATGAGCATGTAAGAAACCGCTAGTTTATACTAGACTCCGAATCAGTCGAATGCGAGTGTATGTTTTTGTTATTAATTGGGATTAATGAGACTGATAATTTGATTTAGTATGAGATTTAGCTCGAACCTCGAGTATGCCATTTACTAATTATTTTTCAATTAATGTATTATCTTCTCGAATCTATAATCCGATTCTATTATCCAAATTGGAGAATCTTGTTCCCTAATATGCATTTTGCTGTCTGTAATCTAATAGATAGGTACCTATTTCGTAATTTAAATAATGGAAATTTGGTGTTTATAGTAGTTTGGTAGCACCAGTGGTGTACCTAGAACTTTTGCCGCCCAGGGCGGTCTCCAATTTGCTGCCCTTTCTAAGTCAATCAAATGGTAGTTTTTATAAATTATAAAAATATATTTAAAATAAATATATCATCACGACTTTTACCCATTACTGAGTGTGGCACTCTACCGAAGCAGATCTCGTTAAGCGATATATTTATGTACATGAAGTGCGAGGTCCAGCCGTCAAATCACGGTTCCCAAAGATGTTAGTGGCGGGGGAGCCACAGGGGTAATTTTGATTTGGTGAAAATTGTTTGTCGGCTGTGGGAATCGAACCGAGGTCCTCAGGATCCATAGGCCAACTCTAAACCACTGAGCTATTACCTCATTAAATTAATAAACATAAATAAATAATTGTAATTGAGACAAACTATAGGTGGAGAACTTTTTTATCATTGGATGACATATTTAAATTAGGCAGTAATAAAGGAATTTTTCGAGATAATATTTTCAACCCTACATTGACTTGACGATATTCGAAATTATATAGTAATTCATAATTCGTAGAAATAGAATAGTAAACTTATGAAGTGAACAAGTTGTTTTTTTACAACTAAAACTAAATATAAAAATCGACGCCCCAAAATATGTGCCGCCCGGTGCGGACCGCACACACCGCCCCTCCCTAGGTACGCCACTGGGTAGGACTGACGTTTATAAGACAAAAAAATACAACTACGCCTGACTGGCTTGAATTCTACTATAAGTTTTAGATTAATTTCCTGTTATGTAGCTTCATAAATAACACAGATCAACAAAAAAAATAAAATTGTTTGTTTCCTGTGATTTTTTTTTTGTTTCTATCTCAAATTGACGCGTATTTTTTAAATATGGCAACAATTTTTCTCTAACAGCTTTTGTTTTTGAGTTATAGCTAACTACCCTCATTTACTATTTTTACTTAGATTTTCGTTTTTTATTGGACAGGAAAATATATTTTGTTTTATTTTTAAATATGGCTTCGTCAAGAAGATGTTGTGTGCTTAATCCCGATTGTTTTTGCTACATTTGTGGTGAATATATATTTGCAAAATATCGAAAACCTATATCGGACTTTGTGAAAACTGCGTATCATCAATACTTTAAAATAAAATTGTGTAATCACGACAAGCCATGGGTTCCTCATATTGTATACCAGAAATGTGTGGATTGTCTACGGTTATGGTCCAGTGGAAAAATAGATGCAATAATGTTCGTAACACCCATGATTTGGCGAGAACCTCGAAACCATCATGACGATTGCTACTTCTGCGTTGTGAAAATAAACGGAATTAACCGTGAAAATCGAAGTAAGTGGTCATATCCTAACTTATCTTCTGCTCAACGATCTCAATTAAAATCACAAGAGGTACAACTCAGCACATCTAAATCTTCTGATGATCCAAATCTCTGTGAACCCGAACGAAATACATCAAATGAAGACTCTGATTCAGACTTCAAATGTAGCTATCGAACTTGCAAGAGCTAGGTATCAACATGAGCATAAAAATACACTTCCTGTACTCGCATTTAGACCGATTTCCACAAAATCTGGGTGATTTTAGTGAGGAGCAGGGTGAAAAATTTCATCAGGATCTTCGGACAATGGAAGAGCGTTATCAGGAGCGGTGGGGCTCACATATGATGGCAGACTATTGCTGGAGTTTGCAACGAGATCTACCTAAAGTCATTCATTCAAGGAAATCTTATAAAAGATCATTTCAATAGAAATTTTGTTAACATAATGTATTTTTTTTGTCAAAATAATAAAACAGTATATTTCAAAAGGTAAAGCTGTTAGCAATCTCCCAGTATTTTTTTCATAGTTAGGGCCATAGAAATACCCAATAACAGAAAAAAAAATAAAGGAAACAAGACTTGTGTTGACCAGTGTAATTATACCCGTAAGTGTGCAGTAGAGAGGTAGTTAATAAAATGTCACTTTACTAAATACTGTGATAGAAAATCTATTTAAAATTGTAATGTAATTTTGTAGACATTTATTTGCTTCTTATCGTTTTGATAGCTAATTAAAATTGACGACCTTCATGTATATAGATAAGAAATTCTACTTATTAATTTTAGGATAAACTTCTAAATATAAAAAATATCTGAGTTACAAACTACATTTAACAAATACCAATTTCTGTCAAATATGTTTCATTCGCGAATTGGATTTATAATATATATATATATATATATATATATATATATATATATATATATATATATATATATATATAATTGATAATTTGCAGATTCTGTAAATATTCCAAAAATAGTTAACAAACTCCATTTTTATTCCAAATTGAATTTACGAAACAGAACAAGATTGTTTAATAATAGTGTTTCATAAAAATAAATAAAAATAAATATATCGTCACACCTTTCACATATTTGGTATGGCACTCTTACGAAGCAGATCTTGGTAAGTGATGCGCATGAAGTGCGGTTACCAGCCGCAAAATAACAGCCCCCAAAGATGTTAGTGATGGAGGAGCCACAGGGGTATATACTAAGGTCGTTGATTTCCACTGAAGTTTGAATTTCTGAACGTTCGAACATTCGAATGTTTTGAACTTCGTCAGAAATGCCTCGAATTTTCGAATTTTTCAAAGCTTTGAATTTTCGATTTTTTTGCCACCGAATTAACGTCATCTGTCATCTCCAAATACGCTCACGAAAAATTCGCGAAAAGTCGGCCACGCATTAAATAATAACGTCCTGCAAAAACTCTGCAAGGTTAGGCATTTTAGTTAAGAAATCTACTCTTTTAATTATAATTTATATTATTTATAAATAAATAATAATACATAAATTATTGTACAACAAATGCACTGAAGTTGTTTTACTAATGTACTATGCCTTTTTATCCCATACTATGGTTACTGAATTGAACTCCCTAAAAAAGAATATTTCACACGTCCCTAGTAAAAATTGTGATGAGATCTAGCAACTAAGACGAGAATTGAACCCTCAATGCTCAGTTTTCAGTTTGACTGACTTGACCTCGAGCTGTTAAAACATTTCAAATAATTCGAAAATTCGAATATTCGAAAAATTAGAAAATTCCAAAATTTGAATTATTCAAAAATTCGAAATATTCCAAATTTCGAAAGTTCGAATATAAATTCGAAGGTTCAATAATTCCGAACAATTGAAGTCTCAAATATTCGTAAAATCAACAACTCTATTAAATACCTACAACCTGAATCAATTCTAACATAGATTTTTTTTTAAATCTCTAAGAATATATATTATTCAGCTTTTATTTAAAAAAAAAACTGAAATATTTGATAGATGATTTTACACTCATTTGATTTTTATTTTTGAGTATTTTTGAATAATTCTGCCATATGAAATATTTACTGTTGTATTTTCTATGTGAGTAGATCCATACTGAATGCATTTGAAATTGTTGCACTCTTACGAAAAAAGCGGTATAATCTATATTTCGATGGTCGGTAATACGACGAATGTATTTGTTTAAAATAAAGAATTTTAGATGATTCAGACGAACATTTATTTGGTTAAAAATAGCGTAGAGAGTAGCTGGAATAAGAAGGTTGATTGAAACCAAAGGAAAATAGTGTTTATCTATCTAAACTGTTCGAGATTTGCAGTGCAAGAACTGCATCTTTGCATATTTGTTCCTCGGTTGAGAAATGGAAATAAGCTGAGTCTGGCTGCATCGCAGCTCGCAGCGCCAAAAAACGACGAGTGGTGAAGTGTACCGCTAACAAACCCTCGCAATCGACATCAGATCAGCGCGGCGCCAAAATATGCAGAGGTGAGCGAAAACTTTTAAACCGGAATCAAAGGCTAAAGCGTGGAGCCGGGCTCCGACAATGGCGCAGGGTAAATAGGAACCGGGTACTTACGTATGTCAAGTCCTCGTGCTGGAACCAGCAGCAGCAGCAGCAGCACCGGCAGCCAGGCTGGCAATTTCCTCGCGCGACCCCGCATCACTCCTGCAACAATACTCAGTCAAATCATTCCGCATAAATCACACACACGAACAAAAACTAAATAGAATACTCAAGTCAACATGTCTTTCAATCTACAATAAATACAGGTAATTGTAGTGGCCTAAACAAGAGGCCGTGCGTTCAAATTTCGCGAACTTCAACTTTTACAGGATGATTCATAACGTACGGAAAATATTGAAAGTGTAACTAGGAAGGCTCAAAATAATGTCTTTTCCTTAACAAACTTTTGACGCAAATTTAATACCCAAAAAGTTATAGCAAATTAAAGTTGAATCATTTAATAAGCATTCGTTATAAACTGTAGCAGTGAATTATGCTTTAAATAGAAATTGGGAATACTTATTAGTTCAACAACGTGTATTTTAAAAAGTTGATAGTAATGTAGTAACGTAAAAATCGTACACTACCTGAGTCAGTTGAAGACTCTTATACGAGGGCAGGGTGAAAAGTCCCTGAAAAATGAAACAAGAAATGATTTATTTAGTCAAAACATATTTTATTTCTCAACATAATCTCCTTGTAGCTCGATACACTTCGTCCAACGTTTTTCTCATTTTTCGATCTCTTCCAAATAATACGATTTTGGCAATCCTTCAAAATAGGCGTTTGTCTCAGCGATGACCTCATCGTTGGAGCTAAATCTCTTTCCGTCGAGCCATTTCTTTAAGTTTGGAAATAGATAAAAATCGCAGGGGGCCAAATCTGGAAAAAAAGTCCTTCTTATTGCGCTTGAACATCGCCAAACACTCCTTGGTCGCGCTTGTTGTCAACAGAGAGTAAATGCGGCACCCATCTGGCAGATAGCTTTCTCATATTCAAAAATTTATGCAAAATGTTCCGGACCCGTTCAGTTGAGATGCTCATAGCCTAAGCAATCTCGTACATTTTAACTCGCCGATCGTCCAATATCATACTATGGATTTTATCGACGATTTCTGGCGTTGTAACCTCAATTGGACGACCAGAACGTTCGGCGTCCTTTGTGGTCGTACCACCACAACGAAAATCAGTAAACCACTTGTGAATCGTTCCAATCGATGGTGACGAGTCCCCATAAAGTTTAACAAGCGATGCTTTGGTTTGCGTAATGTTTTTTCCACGTAAGAAATAATGTTTAATCAAGACGCGAAATTCACTTTTTTCCATGTTTTCAAAAATCTTCAAGGTTGCTTGCTTTCGATGGGTGTCAAAACAGAACTGAATAGCATATCAGTCTGAATATTTTAATGCGTTCTAGTTAAAGATGGTACATAACATATGCCATCTATTTTATTTTTCACCCTGCCCTCGTATATAAACATAAATTTATAGACTTGATAATGAACCCAACTACTGTTCGAAACGTCTTATTTTTATAATAAAAGTAAAAAATTTAGATAATAAAGCCAAGAATTCAATATGAATTTGGGAATTTTATATTAATTTTTCCTAATCTTATTAAAAACTCCGTGAACCCAGGTAAAAATTATTTTTATGTGTTATATTTTTCTTAATTACAAGATTCTAATATTCGGTTATATGAATATGAATCGATTTCGATTATACTTATTTATGTGTTATGCGGACAAATGTTAACAGTTGTTAAAATGTCAACTGCTTCGTGATTCATAATTCAATATTAATGTCAAGATTTGGAGATAACGCAAAACTGTATATTTATTAATTCTTGGTAATATGTTGTTACTGCGCCCAGCATTGATGCAATTTTGAATTCGAAAATCATCCAAACAATATACATAGAATAAAAGAAATAATCTATTTTGTGTTTTTAACATGGTTCAAATTATGCATCATTATTTTGAGTTAGAAATATTAACGTTAAAATAATATTATTATTATTTCCATCTTCGACCAAGTCAAATAGGCGAACCATATGAAACTAAAGCCTCATTCACAACACGAAATTAGTAGTTAGTGTTAGTGGTTATGGTTAGTGGTTATAGTTACTAGTTATAGATTAAAATACATCGTTCACAATGTCCCAAATTAATGATTTCGAATTTATGTTTCTGCCGGTTATGTAGTGCACATTTTTGAAAATTATAGATATTACAAGAAATTATAATAGATGTCACAGTTGTCAACTTAAAGTTTTGACAAATAGTTACTGTTTTGTTTGTTTGAGTTCTGATATTTTGTCTGTAGTTCTGATTTGATAGAACTGGTTTTCTTCTACTATTTTTCTTTAAAATTGGTCCTACAAGTTCTAACAATAAATCAAATTGAGCTATGGTCATTCTGGTGTAATTAAAGAACATGTCTTCATCATATGACCTCATTTCTTGCATCAAATTATCCCAGTCTCCCTGATTTGTTCGGTTTTGGTTGATTGGCCGAACTCACCATCTTGTATTTGTTTTTTTATTTCTTTTAATTTGCACAATTAAAGGCAAGTAATAACTTTTTTATTGTACTTCGATTCATTTTCGTTACATAAAATTCAAACTGAGAAAACCAACTGTCACTTTACTCCTCGTTTTTGATTGGCTGTGCCGTTAACCACTAACTAAAAGTTTGAAGTTTACAAACTTCTACGCTAACCACGATTAGCGTAGACCTGCGCTGGGCTAAGTTCATTGTTGTGAACGCTACTAGAGGAATACTTATGTCAAACTTCTAACGCTAACCATAACTACTAACACTAACCACTAATTTCGTGTTGTGAATGGGGCTTAACACATTCTGAAATAGGGAATGGAAACTGGCCCGCATAATTTTCTTTACAAAACAGTTCTAATTAGAAGTTCTGTGATGTGAGTTTATTTTTAAATAATATTTTAATTTTATTATGTGACTTATAAATTATTAATAATAAATGAAAATTTACAACGATCTGCGTATTTAATAATATAAAAATGTGAAAAAATATTTTGTATTATTTATCATATCGTATTTAATAGTTATTTGTTATACAAGTGTTTTATTAGGTATATATATATATATATATATATATATATATATATATATATATATATATATATATATATATATATATCTATAACAAAAATACAAAATATATCATCACGCCTTCTACCCATTACTGGGTGTGGCACTCTGTCGAAGCAGATCTCGGTAAGGGATGTATTTTGCGCGTGAAGTGCGGTTACCAGTCGTCAAATCACGGCCCCTAAACGTGTTAGTTGAGGGGAGCTACAGGAGTAGTATTAATGTGATGAAAATGTTTGTCGCCTGTGGGTTTCGAACAAGGGTTCTCAGGTTCAACAGGTCGACACGATACCACTGCGCCACCTACTCCATTTTAGATGTCTTATAAATATTTGTTAATTCATGATTTCGCCGTATTTTGTGACATCACTATTGGAATTTCGTATTCTGAACATATTTGAAATATTCTTCAGGAGAATTTTAAATAAATATATCATGACGCCATTTTACCTATTACTGGGTGTGACACTCCACCGTAGCAAAATTTTAGTAGATCATAAACTTTAAACATCTTTAAAGCTATAAACCTCAAATAAATTTAAGTCGGTATGCTATTTTACTTCTTGTGACATCACCAGCGCAGCGCTGTAAATACCACACACTTTAACTGCAGTTGGGAGGAAGAGAATTCAGTTTATTTAAAAATATAATGTTATATTAAATTTTTATTTAAAAACGTAAGTGCGTTTTGGTATTTATTTTTTTTCTGAAAGTTTGCTGATTTCAAATTAAATAATCATTTACTGAAATATAGATCACTATATGGGGTGAGTGGCTCAGTGGTATCAAGTCAGCCAGTGTATTTGAGAACATACATACATACATATATATCTTCACGCTATATCCCAACAAATGGGGTAGCACGAACCCTAAAATCACACATCAAAACATTCACTCATCACACTCATCAAACAATCAGCCCTCATCAAACATTATCATCCAAACACACCACCCTCACTTCAACCACATTCATAGATCACTCCATATAAACTCATTCATTTATTACACTCGAAATCATTATCACACAACAAACCTTCAATCACATCATTTGAGAACCATGTGTCAAAAATATATCACTTACCGAGATCGGCTACGGCAGAGTGCCACATCCAGTAATGGGTAAAAAGCGAGATTATATATTTATTTGTAAATCTACTAAAATAAATATAAATATATCATCACGCTTTCTACCCACTACTGGGTGTGGCACTCTGCCGTAGCAGATCTCGGTAAGTGATATATTTTGCGCGTGAAGTGCGGTTACCAGCTGTAAAATCACACCCCCCAAAGATATTAGTGGTGGGTGAGCCACAGGGATAGTTTAGAAATGCTGAAAATTGTTTGTCGCCTGTGGTAATCGAACCAGGGTTCTCAGGATCCACAGACCGACTTGATACCACTGAGCTAGCTGCCCCATTTGTATACAGAATATTTTAAAGAAATTAAATCAAAACTTTAAATTTCAATACTTTCAACATTTAACTTGTTTAAAAGTTAACAACGGCCAAAAAAGCTAACACCACATTTTATATATTTACTGATTTTTGTTAAAATTAATTAGCATTAAAATGCTTATTGTTAGTTAAATAACAGTGGTAAAACAATATTTGTAATATTATTAGTTTAATGTAAACTATAAAATCATATGCTAGGTTGCATGAAAGTTTAATCGGTTCATGAGCAACTAACGGTTCAATAAATTTCAGAAAATCGCTATTGATACTGTTGCTAGATAAACAATTCTTTAACTAAAGAGCTCTTTATTTTTTTCTTGCAACCCAGCAATAATGTTTTAAAATATTGAACTATCAAAAATTTTGATATTTGTTAGATGCGTTTTTTTATTCTAATTCAACTTTTTAGCATAATTAGTTGAAAACGTTTTATGCAATTGGGCCAATATGATTTATTTATAATAGCAAGACTATCTTATTTCAAAAAGATAAGTATGCCAATCACTCAATTAATGAATGATTTATCTTAAAAGGCAAACGTGATCACTATTTCTTGCACTTACTGTCTATCAGGGCTGTTTAGATGACATAGTTTTTTTGTGGAGTAAATAGTCATATACTCATATTTGATTGCAGATTGTTTCATGTAGTTTAATTAAATTTCAAAGTGTAATCAAACCCAACCTAACTACAGTTAGCTTTGAGATACGTGACGTATTCGAGGACAATTCGGAACTTTGTTATGTGATATTTTATGTCCAATTACAGGGAAGCGTTAGTAAAATTAAGTATTGGAGCGTTTATTTTAAAATGAAACATGGGTTGTTAAGTTAACTTTTCTATTAATTCGTGTCGCATTGTTAATAATGATTTTCTGCCAGTAAATAATATATACCGTTGAAGAAAATAGTTAATTTCTTATTGTAGAGAAATTTATAAATGAGTCTACTAAGCCTTCCTAATAACTGGGCTTTTTTATTGGGGACTTTCGAAATTCAAAAATGGGAACATTTAAATTTAGAAGAAATAAAAATTCAGATTCAAAACGTGTCTGAAAGTAAAAAGCCTAAATATCTTATATTATAAATGACAGCCTAAAATACATAATACTTTTAGAATGAACCAATAAAATTAAATAATTTTTAATCAAACCGTTTTATAATAATTATAGTATACCTTTAACGTATGATGTTATAAAACACTTTGTATTAATAATGTTTAAGCGAATAAAAATGAGGGCTAATTAAATTAAGGAATGGCAGTAAAATGGTTTTAATTATGAAAGTATAATTTTTACCTCTTTTTTATATCCTGATAAAGATATCGAAGTAGGCGAAAATTAGAATGATTGAAAAAATATGCTATGAATGACAGATATACAGACACCAACTTAAAGGGATTATCGGGTGGAAAAATTAAATGGAATTATTTAAACATCCGATTGAAGTAATAGTAATAGATTTTTTTTTAAATAGTTATTTATGTATTAGGGCCATAATCTTGATTATATCCGTGGTAAATACGTTTTATTTTATTTTGGTTAATTAAAGGATTCAGTCAGTAGGTATTCGTTATGGTTTTGCTAGCGTTGTTAATTTTAGGTATATTATGGTTTCTATACATTTACGTTAATTGTTGGTTTTGAAGTAACAAACTTAATTTATTGTCAAATAAAAATACATCAGTTACTATTTCAAAGAAATTTTTTAAAGAATTTGAGGCTGCACAGGGAAAATTATTACTACAGAAGTCAAAAGAGCTTTACGAAAAACAATACGAAGTTATTATGTTGCCTGACATTTATCCATAAATCACGATTTTGATTTGTTTGCCGTTGCCTGGCAACTTTATAATATCTAGGGCTATAATAGCCAAATAACGGCCACTCTTGAGGGATAATATACAAGTTTATGATGCCATAATAAAATAAAAACATTTTTAGTATTATTCAAACAATTTTATGTTTTAAACATAAGGCGTATTCCATTTGTCATTTGGATTGGATCTAATTTACACTTACTGAGCCAGATCACTTATTTATTTGACTAGATTACTTAGCTTACTTTGTTTCCAGTACAAGATTTACTGATTCGGATTTAGCTTAAAATAATGCACCCTTATAAGTGCATCAGTTTTCTTAGTTCAGCTCATTTAGTCTTGTTGTATATTTATCTGAACCGATCTAAGTAAACCAAGTGGCATATGGAATACAGCTATTGTCCAGCAGTATGGTGGTGTGGTAGCGTTACAATGTTCGAATTCAAAGATCCCGAGTTTGAATTCTACTCAAACTAAATATATAAATTAGCACACTTTGGATCGGTGAATCCGGATCCAAAACTTTACACCGGATTAAGTTCCTGTTGTACAGAGTAGCATAAATAATAATAAAACGTCGACAAAATAAAAAAAAATTAAAATTTACTGAATTCCAATAAATATATTATCACATTCATTTTAAAATAAATAATATTAAAGTTTATTAAAATTTTCAGCCATATTATTGAGAAGGCCAACTTCTGTAAATTATTGGGGAGAAGGAGGTGTTCAAAGTTACTTTACCCCGTAGAGTTGGCGTCTATGGAGAGAAAAACAAAACTAATTAATACGCTGGTTTGTTGTTAAGCTTGTTTTAAATTTATATTTCGTACGGTTGATTTTTTTTTTAAATTAATCTGCAGCCAATAATAAATAATTAGGTTTTGCATTTGTTATCGTACTCGTAGTTGTTTAAAACGAGAGGCTTTTCTAGATAATTAAATATAATTTGGAATTATTTCTAGGATTCCTGATATGAAAAGAAAATTAAAATTATAACAACGATGAATTGAATGTAATTACTTAATTACAAATTTAATTATTTGTTTCAAAAAGTTCTGAGTACTTTTAAAAGTAGAAAATTTTCATATTGTTTTCATCATTTGAAACAGTCGCAGTTAACAGAATTTCAAAAACGTCTGCCTCCATTTTCCAATGAATCTACCACAAATTAAATTTACAGAACTGTCCACGATTCGCGAGTATGTTACGTTTTAATTGAAATATCTCGAAGAAAAATGATCTTAAAAGTTGAAAGCTTCAGTCAACTGGAGTTGTTTAACAGTGTATGAAAACGGAAAACTCGTAATTTCTGAAAGAGTTCATTTCATTCGGAACTAACGAAGAAATTTTCCATTTACGTTCATACCGTTGCAAACAAACAACCAACGAGCAAAAAATCTTTTCATTTCCGTAATGCGAACTACAAAACTCTGCGCTAATTTCCGATCAACATTCGTTGCGCTACGTTCCATTGCGTTAACGTTACCGTTACGTGGAGTTAAGATACGCTTCATTTGGACACTACCAGCGCTCGACTGCTACAAGATTCTTAACGATCTTGAGTTCCAATCAATAATAAACAATATTGGAGTTAGAACGATAAGCTCAGAACCTTGATGTGGTCTAAGAACTGCGTTGGTACGTGAGGTCCACTGTAGTCTTCTTGATAGTATAATTTAAATTTTATTAGACCTTAACAAAGGGATATGAAACCCTAGGGAGTGTGGCGCTAGAATCAATTGTACAATTGGATATCAAATTTAATTCCCTTTATGAATTTTTGTTCATGTAAATGTAAAGCTATAGAAAATAAACATACCTATATGTTTCTATTTTATTACGTTATTAATAATGAGGTAGGTGGCTCAGTGGTATAGATTTGGCTTATGAAACCTGGGAACCCTGATTCGATTCCCCCTATCGACAAACATTTTCATCAAATTAAAAAATTACCTCTGTGGCTCCTCCACCAATAACACCTTTGGAGGCCGTGATTTGACTGCTGGTAACCGCATTTCACGCACATAAATATATCACTTATCGAGATCTGTTAGGCTGAGTGCCACACCCAGTAATGGGTAGAAGGCGTGATGATATATTTATATTTATGTATATTTATTTTTAAAAATTACCCCTATGGAACCTCCACCACTAACATCTTTGGAGGCCGAGAATTTACGGCTGGGAACCGCATTTCACGCGTATAAATATATCACTTACCGAGATATGTTAGGCAGAGTGCCACACCCAGTAATGGGTAAAAGGCTTGATGATATATTTATTTATTTTATTATTTATTTAAACAATGCTATAATAGTTATTTACACATGGTAATATTATAATTTGACAATGATACAAGAATTTATTTAACATAAACGTCTTTTATGGCCTTGGATCTCATTATAGCCCGCGAGCTATAATAAAATATCAAAAAAAGTGTCATAAACCGTTGTTATCAAGTTGGCGTTTTGTCTTAAAACATGAAATCAATTGTAACAGTTCAAAACATATAACTTCAATCTTCTAATACGTAGCTATATGATTTCGACTACGATGTTCATTATTTTTGTACAATACCACTTTATTTTATACCTTTTGCTGTTAGCGATGACTCCTAAAACGATTTTATCGATCAATGCCATTGGCAACGCCCACTAATACTGCTAAAATATCAATTATTTGTTGAAAATAAATTTTATGTAAAGATTGTCGTTTCCTTGGTGTTCTTGAGTCTCTATTTTGTTATGTTTGTTTTTTTTTTTTGTTACATATTAGTTTTTCTCTTTATAATGATATTAGATTGGGGTGGCTAGCTCAGTGGTATGAAGTCGGCTTGTAGATCCTGAGAACCCTGATTCGATTCCCACAGGCGAGAAACAATTTTCATAATTTCAAAAACTATCCCTATGGCTCCTCCATCACTAACATCTTTGGGGGCCGTGATTTGACGACTGGTAACCGCACTTTACGCTCAAAATATCTCACTTACCGAGATCTGCTTCGGCAGAGTGCCACACCCAGTAATGGGTAGAAGGCGTCATGATATATTTATTTTATTTAGATTGCATCAATTGTAAAGTAATTTACTTTGAAGAATACTAATAAAAAGTAATTATTTTTATTTATACTTCATTTTAAATAAAGAAAAATAAATCGTATCAGACTTCATGGTCCAATTTCCACTATGCGCACTTGCTCTAGATTTAAAAATAGGTAGCTACAAGAGAAATAAACAGATTTATAATTGGTAAAGGATGATTGGAACCCTGGAAAATTGTGCGTATTATATTTTTTGCCTGGTACGTGGTATTGATTTTTTGCTTATTGGGGGATTAAAATTGGTGTCATATTTTCAATTTAATTTATTGCTACAGGAAATTTTGAAAACTGCCATGTCATGCAATATGTTCAGAATTGTTCGTTGGCACGTGGATATGAATTGTTTGAACAGCAAAAATGATTTTTTATTGCTAGATTGTGTAATTACTACATAAGAGAGATATAATTTTCTTAGGAGAAAGTCAGACTGAAACTGTTTGATTTAATAATTGTTCCGTTGATTCATAGCTCTAGAGCACGCTGCTAATTACAATGAAACACGAGTACATCCTCTAATTCTTCTGGAATTAAACACAAGAATGAAATGTAAACTTGGGTTGTATTTGCCAGATAAATATGCAGGTTTATTTATAAATAGTTCTTGGGTTTTCGACAAATCCTCGAAGCCGAGCTTTCTAGAAATAAAAGGTTTTAATGTTGGCCAAGTGAGGAAGAAGGTTTCGGATCGCCTATAGCGGATAACAGCGTTCAGAGCTGGTGAGCAACGAGGAACAGATTCGCCGGATGCAACTTTAAAAAGGGGATTCTTCCGACACGTCCAGGTCTGCGGACGCCGGCTTGAGAGACCGTCCATTAGCTTGCCAGACGACGAGGTTCCATTTCAACCATGCTTATTTCGACCAGCGACAATTACAAACAAAAGAAAATTTATTCTTTTTTAAAGTATCGTTGCGAATGATTTATAAAGGGTTGACCGGATTTTTCAACTGTAGTAATACGTATTTTTAGAACTTGTCAACGTGATTAACTGATATTTTTAATGTTGGTAAAATAGAAAGATTTATAAACATACATTAAAAATATGACCTCATTTTTTATTACAAAAATTATATATTTCACATGATTACATATTATATGAACATTATAAAAAGTTAAGTCGGCCTTATCGAACTGGGTATATAAGAAAGTAAATGTTAAGTGAAGACCGAAGACTAAAACATTACTTACTTTCTGTTTATTAAACAATTTCTATGTATTATCTACTTATATGTAGCTGTAATTTATATGTTTATTTCATTATAAAATATGAATTCATGTTTTTATAATATTTATTTAAATAATGCTACAATATTTATTTTCACACGGCCATATCAATGACAATGAGACACTAATTTCTTGGACATAAACTGCATTGTGTGGAGTTTCCTTTCATATACAAGTGCACTTTCATCTTTTCTAATCTTTGTAAATTCGTTGTTAGATTCGTTATTAGATTCGTTGTTAGGAGTAAGTGTGAGTAATGAATGATAAGTGAATAGGAATGATGTGATTGAAGGTTTGTTGTGTGATAAATGATTTCGAGTCTAAAAAATTAATGAGTTTATATGGAGTGATCTATGAATGTGGTTAAAGTGAGGGTGGTGTGTTTGGATGATAACGTTTGACGAGGGTTGATTATTTGATGAATGTAATGAGTGAATATTTTATGAGTGATTTAGGGTTCATGCTACCCCATTTGTTGGGATATAGCGTGAAGGTATATATGTATGTATAATATTAAATATGAAAAGTGTTAGAAATTTCCATTCATTATAAAACAATATCATATTATGGTAGTTCTGGTTAGACACTTATTTGTTAACAAAGTTATTTATTTATTTATTTATGTTACTCTGTACAACAGGAATTGATTCCCAATTACAGTACAGGGTCCGGACTCACCGAGCCGCAGAGTGGTAGTAATTATAATTTCTAGCTAGAGTGGGAATCGAACTCGGGATCTCCGAATTCGAATTCCGTAACTCTACCCACCCCACCGTACTGCCGGCTATTTCCCTTTTCTCATTTTAGGATGTGTTGACTTCTCAACAAATGTCCTTATGGTTTGTCTATTTTGTGTAGTCGAAGAAGTAAAATAAGTTATGATTTATACTAAACAGACAAATTATGAATATCAAGCAATAAAATAATATGATAGAATTTCGGAATCTTTCATTTAACTTCATCATCTCTTGTTTGAACTTCGGTACTAATTTACCAATTGTATAACATTTGATATTAGATTTTGCAATAAATTTATTTTGATTTATTGTGTAATTCTACGTAAATCCATAAGTTTTTTAGATCCGTAAATCTGTAAATAATGAACAAAATTACAACGAAACTCATGACAATGAAATACTTTCTATTTATATTACAATTGCTGTGATTTTGTTCATTATTTACAGATTTACTGATTTATCACAGAATTGTACCATTACTTTTCTATTAATAGTATAACATTGCGATCCATTTTTACGTAACACCAATCTAAACAATTACACATTCAGATCTGATAGAGAATAATTGATAATATTAATCACAATCACCGTTTACTAGAATATCAGATGATCATCTTCCAGGTTACGCAAAAATGCTGGTTTGTGATTGGCCAGAGGTAGTGTATTTTAGGTTACACAAAGCAAAAAGATAAAAGTTGGTTTCACTTGCTGTGCATCTTTTGCCTCGCTAAAAATTATTCAAATTATAGTATGTTTAATGTCTTTATAGACTGCCCTGAATATTTTCTTAGATTAAACCAAAATATTTTGAAAGATTCTTTGAAAATAAATTCAATAAATTGGAAGAAGTATAAATGTTATCTTCAATCAACATTTTCTCTATTATGTACCTGATTAGATCATGCTGACTTCACTTTTAATAATGTTCATCTAGTATGTTATCAAGTGAACCTTATAACTTTTGTAGTACTTATGCTGGGTTGTATGAGAGTTTTATCGGTTCATTAACACCTATTTGTTCAATAAGATTCAGAAAATCTCCATTGATAC
The DNA here is from genome assembly GCA_911728475.2 of Pterostichus madidus. Classification (NCBI taxonomy): domain Eukaryota; kingdom Metazoa; phylum Arthropoda; class Insecta; order Coleoptera; family Carabidae; genus Pterostichus; species Pterostichus madidus. The sequence goes on from OU452306.1 coordinate 32,050,419, forward strand.
TGTTGCTAGATAAACAATTATTTAATTAAAGAGGTCTTTATTTTTTTCTTGCAATACAACATAATACTAATAAAAATTAAGTAATACTCGTAAGTACGATATGGGCTCTTGGACTTTTTATTTATAAAACTGCAAATGAAGTTTTCTAAATTAAAAGATAGCGAACTATTATTTATTTGTACAACTCATGAACTTGTAATTTGTGAGTCCGTGGGTTAGTGTGTCCCTATGGTTAGATTCCAGTAGATTCTGAACTGTTCACAATGGATGGAACTTCACAATGGATACAATCTCAAACCCCATAACCGTTTCTGCTTAGTAAGCGAGAGAGATTTCGTATATTATAAAACAGCTTGCCAAAGTGCACAGAATCGACATGAAACGTATTAAAGCTCTTATTCCATAAAACAATAAAGTAAGCTTGAAGTGTGAATCTCTTTTTTATTTTTTTAGAGTAGTTCTTATTCCTTGTGTTACAAAATTAATCCGGATTAAAGGAAGCTGGTAATACAACTTTGTTCACACTATTTAGTTCTAGTATTTATCAAAATGTTTCCAATTGTCGAAAGTTTTTGTGCAAACATTAAAAGTTTTTTGTATGTAACGGGAAAGAACATACAATGCAATCCTCTGCAAAACTTATTAAACCAGTAAAATCCTTGCCACATAGCATAGATTTTGCTGTACCAATACCATTTATATCATCAATAAATAATGTAAATGTATATTAAAGTTCTTGCAGATCATACAATCTATTGCTCTAATGGTTCTACCTCTGTCTGTATTATTTCAATTTTTAATAAGGCTTAAACTATCTATCAAAATAATTTTTATCTACGACCGTGTGAAAATGGACTTTTAGGTGGTTGTTCTCAGTTCGTAAAATAACTGTTTATTAACAAAATTTGATTTGTTACGGGTTGCCTAGTAACGAGTTGTTAAAATGTTTCATCACATAAAATTGGGAATCGAACCAGGGTTCTCAGGATCCACAGGCTGACTTCATACCACTGAGCTAGCTACCCCATATTTTAATTCAATTACGTTTGAAATATCGTTTTCCTGACTACGACAAATGATAAGCAAAAGAAAATATGTGAAAACCTTACATACGTATCTATCATAAATTTTTTATATTGCAAGAATAATCCCGAGAATTATACGATAGCTGTAAATACCTGTATATCTAATTGTTAGTTTCAAATGATATTCTAATTAAACATTTTTTTAAAACTGTATATAAACATAACTTTTCCACAATATTAATTTCACAATTTTAATGATATTTATAAAAACTTATTTACATTTATACTAACAGATTCAAAATGTGAACTTTTTATGACCTGTTGCAAAAAAATAATACATTTTTAGGTATAAACATTTATGTGAATAATTAGAGAAATTCGTATTTAGTGTGTATGAAAGAATGAAGTTGTCGGGCGAGGCAACAGCCGAGACAGTTGATGTTTTGGCATTGAGAATTTTATTTAAAATTTATTTTTAACAACTAACTTGCTAATGTTGCAGCGGCTGATAAAACCGATTTAACTATCGTAACTTACCGTAACGTAAAAAAGATGAACTTCGTGATTGAAAAAATCATGTATGCACAAGTTAACTTCTTTGACAGTTTCATAAAAACTAATATAAATAGCTTTAACTACTTTTGTACACTTAAACAATTATTTTTTAAATTGGATTTTCACAATCTAATTATAAGAAGTGCAGATTTTTGCAAAGCTCGCTTGTTTTCTTTTTTAAACTATACCATAAAGCATAGACATACAAAATGTACGCAACATGGTAGAAAAAACTAGTAAACGCGGGTTCAAAGAAACGAATTACAAACGAAATTATTTTTTTATAAAGTTTGCTTTGCTCGCACTTTCAACATTTTAACGAAGACAAACCTATATTAAAAATAGTTATACCTCTAGTATAGATTTGAAATACATCAAGTTATATAATAGTATTTGATCATAGTGTAGAATCAAATAATCCCTCCTATTTTTAACTTGATCATTATCTGTTACCAGTCGATAAATTAATGATAACCCTTATTTATCATGATTGCTCTGTAGATTACCACCATTTCGGTATTCTGTTACTAAATTCATTTATTCTGTTATTTTTATTTTACTTTTATTCATGTTGCACTCATACGATGTTGTCAGTATAAGAATATTACTTTTTACGATATGTGCAGAAATTTCATTCTCAGAAAATAGTGATGGAAATTAGTTTTTTTATTACCGTTCGAAAAAAGGTCCTTTATTTCAATACTCATTAGAGTTAGGAAAAGTTGAATTTGTAATGTAATGAAATGTAAATCAATTATATTTTAAATCGTATCCATGATTACACGAAAGCTTTTAACAGTGCTAAATAAATTATAAAACAAAGAAATTGTCAAAATAGTTATTTTTATAATAAGTGCCGAAAATGGCTCGTTATGTGCTCGTCCAGATTAAATTCTGCACCTTTTTTGGCACGTGTTATAAAGAACATTTTTCCAACAACTGTGCGATTTAGAAAATCACTAGAATATTTTCAAAATTTATAAAATCTTAATGATATTCACGAGAACGATGTTTTACGGCGTTGCTATGGTTTGTTTGTTGATTGTTTGCACATTGTTCTAAGTTATTTTAAAATATTTCACTAATTTCAAGACAATTTCTTCAAAATCTTCCAGATTTTAATACTACAGCGAGTAATTCTTCTTTATCATAAATACCTCCAAAGATAATTGAAGCCCCAGATCATGCTATGTTGGATCTATTTTCGACAATGACAATCAACCTGCTGCCGGTACTTCTAAAGCCTCCGAAATTGTTTGTAATAATATTACTGTTAATAATATGGACAGGTACGGAAGAAATCAATGTTTATTTAGATAGTACAAAAGTTTCCACTTCACATTATGTCAATATAAGCAACTGTAACAACTGTGTTAATAATATACACACACATTAAATCTGTCGTATTTTATTTTATAATAACGGATAAGTGTATATATAAGCAAAACGCAGGAAAATAACATGAAAATGCTAGGATAAATTATTGTGGTCACAGAATGCCGAAATTGTGATAATCTATAAAATATTCATGAAATACAAAAGTTGTCATTCACATCTTGATTTATTCCAGATAATAATCCAGTTACAGAATATAACAGGTACGATTGGTGATAACTCCAGGGCTCAGAAGAACAAAATCTGTATTTGTCCGAGATGAGAATGGACGAAACGAGAAACCATCACGGGGTCGGCGGCCACTTTTCTCCAACGTCCGTGTGCTTTCTGCCGGTTCGGACTCGCCACTGACGCTTAATTATTTATCGCGAGCTCCAGATTTTCCCGGGAAGACCGTGCATAAATTTTCCTCGGACGCCATTCGCCATCGTCGGCTAACAGACCTCGCAGTGAAACAGAAATAATTCAATATACAGTTGTACTTTCCCTTCAATATGCTGATTAAACGCAACTTCGCAAACTTTTAATTGTGAGGTATTAAAATGAAAATGTTTTTGTATCGCCTACCAGAACACTCTGTTTGCGCATAGAAATCTTCATAAATTGTCTGTGGTTTTCAATCATAAATTTGCCATTTTTGTTTAACTAGAGTACTGTGTTTTTAATTCGCCTATTAAACTAATGTTATTGTAATGGAAATTGCTGTTTTAAATGGAACACTTCCATTATGTTTTTATTACCTGCATGTCCATTTTAAATTGGTAATTTTCCAATGTTATAAATAAATAATTCATAGGAGGAATCTTTCAGAGCCGGATCTTAGACAAATGTTGAGGTGTGTAAGACCGTAAAGTGCCGTTTTTATAAAGTGGGCGTGGTTTACGTACTCTATCAAAACGTGCCTAAAAGTATAAATCAAAAAGGTTATCTACATATATAACATCATGCTATATTCAGTATTTCAGTAAAGAAAGTAGGCTTTTCAAATCTCATTTGAGGACAGACAGTGAACAATTGCAGACCACAAATATAATTTTTTTACATTTTTTGTTTGTTTTATGTTTGTATTGTTGTCTTAGTTATCTACACACAAAATTTTTATTAATTATCATCAAAAATTGATTGTAAATAAATAAAAACAATACTTCTGATTAAAAGTATTTTTGCGGCATAGTTATAGCAATCTGTAAACTTGATCCGTAAACAGCTAGTTTCAACTCTTAGTACAAAAGTAACTATTTTCAGTGATTAAAAAGTTAATTTTTCGAACGCCATTTGCAGCCCAATTTTCAAGAGTTTTAGTTAATCTTGAGTTTTGTATTAGTCAAATTAGGATAAACCATACGATTTGGATTAACTTTTTTAAATTGAACTAGAATATGATCAGCTAAAGCAAAATTCGTGATTAGTTAAAAAAAAAAATTGTGAATCGAGCTATTGATGACAGAATGTAAACAAATTAACTCTTTGTAGACCGTTGTTATTGGCAACGGGTTTCATTGCGGACTATTGCTATTGGCAAAGTGGCTTTTTATAGACCACAAATGTGAATTTTTACATTTTTGGTTATTTGTATTATTTTCCTAATTAACTATATTCAAAAATTTTATTTTTAAAAATCGATTAATCTTAATTTCCGAATATAGAAAAAATATTATGTACTGATTGAAAGTATTTTTGCAGATCTTGACTAGTGGCAGCTCTCGCTACGTTCAGTGGCGTACCTAAGGGGGAGCGGTGGGTGCGGTCCGCACCGGGCGACACATATTTTAGGGCATATTTTTTATATTGTGCACTTCATAAGTTTACTATTCGATTTCTACGAATTATGAAATACTATATGATTTCGAATATTTTTCTTCATCGTCAAGTCAATGTAGGGTTGAAAATATTGTCTCGAAAAATTCCTTCATTATTGCCTAATTTAAATATGCCATCCAATGGTAAAAAAGTTCCCCACCTATATTTTGTCTCAATTATAATTATTTATTTATGTTTATTAATTTAGTGGGGTAATGGCTCAGTGGTTTCAAGCTGGTCTGTGGATCCTGAGGACCCCGGTTCGATTTCCACAGTCGACAAACAATTTTTCCCAAATTAAACTTACCCCTGTGGCTCCCCCACCACTAACATCTTTGGGGGCCGTGATTTTACAGCTGGTAACCGCACTTCACGTATATAAATATATCACTTACCGAGATCTGTTCGGCAGAGTGCCACATCCAGTAATGGGTAAAAGTAGTGATGATATATTTATTTTATATTTATTTTTTTAATTTATAAAAATCATCATTTGCTACATTCGTGCTATAATTTCTAGCCTCGATCTGCAAACATTTATTTTCAACCCTTGTTATACTAATAGCTATTTTTACAAACATTTAATATTTGTTGAAAAGGAATTTAAAAATCTGTTTTGAGTTTTTTTGTTTGTTTTGTTTTTTTGTTTGAAAACGTTAACAATTTCTCTGTATCCATATATAATGATGATATGCTTATTCTGCTTTCCATACATTTAATAAGTGAAAAAAATTCTACTTAATACTTTCGTAGAAAAATTTCCTTTAGATGTATACTCGTAAATGTTTCGTTCAAGAAATATTGACATGTAAACATGTAGATAAAAATTAATTACAACATGTAGATAAAAGTTAATTACTTTCAAGTATTGTTTACAGCTGTACATTTATTGCTTTAGTTTTTATTAAAGTTTAAGAAAGTGTGATTTAATTTCATGTACTTCACGAGAAATTTACACATTTGAAAAATATGAAATTATTATTGTTAAAGCACGATTTGAAGAATTTTCACAGAAATTAAAATATCAAAGTCTTGAGTATTTTTTCAAATGAAAGGCTAATGTTTATAGTTTATTTTGTAAACTGTTAATAATTTGATATTTTCCAAAGATACAAATAACCTTTTTGGCGTTCTCATGGTGACGTCCATAAAATTAAATTACATTTGATTGATTTTTATTAAAAGTTAATGTAATTTATGTACAACTGAAAACAACTTTGAAAGTAATTTATTCTTATTTATATATTATTCACATATCAATAACTCTTAAATGAATCACTTACGAGAATATATCTAATTCCGCGGTCACAAACAAATGCAGTAAAGGGCCAGTAGGTTAGACTGCCCAATTAATCATTACTAAATTATAATATGTGGAATCTCAAAATGGAGATTCCGTATTATTAAGCCGTTGATTTTATTGAATAGTTAGGAGTATTTTTCCAACCTTTCTACTCCTAACTGTTCATTAATAAATTATGTTAGTAGCAATAAAATATTTGTCGATGCAGTGATTAAGCAAGTTTGAGCGTAAACTACTGATTGTGTGACGTAAGATACCCGTGCAGTCCCGGGTTCAAGTCTAACGGCCGATAAGTGTGTATGTCGTATACAATGGTGTATTATCCTACAAGTCCAAAGAAGCTCGATATTCAGGCGAAAAATATTTAGGGGCGAAACTGCGGATCACATGAGTCAAATAAAAAATAATTGGAAAAGAAGAATTTGAGAACTGACAATTTTTGTGTCCAAATAGTTGCTTTAGAACGGTAATTTTAGACTTTTAAACGAATTAAAAATTATTTAAAGTCGAAAACCTAAAACACAAAGTAGAGTAGTTTAGCCATAAAGGTTACTGAAACAGATTTATTACAAACTCTTAATTTTATAGCTACAATTCTAGATTTTGCTAACAAATTTTGCAAGAAAAACTTTATTTCATGCTTATGTTTAATTGTTTTTTTTACGGTATGTTGTTTTTTTTTACTTTCAAGATATTTAAGTTCCTAAGAACCCTGGTTCGATTCCCACAGGCGACAAACAATTTTCACCATTTTAAAATTACCCCTGTGGCTCCCTCACCACTAACAGCTGTGGGGGCCGTGATTTGACGACTGGTAACCGCACTTCACGCGCAAAATATATCACCTACCGAGATCTGCTTTAGCAGAGTGCCACACCCAGCAATGGGTAGAAGGCGTGATGATATATTATTATTATTATTATTACTAGTGCACAAAATCAAACTTTCCATCGGTTTCCAAAGTTATGTAAACATTATTTTGAATGCTGCGAGTACAAAAAGTTGTTTTTTTTCTCTGTTAATACATTCTCTATTGTATATTGAAATTTGAAATAATGTTTAGTTTTTGAGTAATGAATGTTTACTTTTTGATTATACTAAATAATACAAATTAAGTTTTAAAATAAGTATATTTACTAGGCTTCAAATTTTGTGTCTGCCTATATTTATACATCTAAAATAAACTCATAATCGAAAAGAACACAAAATATTACGGGTTCGGGCGTTTCCTATTGTATAATACGCCACTGGTCGTATTTTACACTCTGTACTGTAATTGAGATTAAGTTACTGTTGTGCAGAGTAAGAAATAAAAGAATAATCGTAATAATTCAATTCGTATGCCCTTTTGACAGATAGAGTTAGCCTACAGCTAGTTAATCGCCATTAATCGTCGTTTATTAGCAGTCGCTATCTTCTAAAAAAATCGTCTTCGTAAAATTCGGGATGTGTTCTCGCATACCAAGCACACCCGTAGCTCCATCTCTGAAATCTTTTATTCTTTGAAAAGAATTTATAAATTCCGTGTCGAAGAATATTCAGCTAAACTATTCAGGGTTATTTATTATGATTGGAAACGTTCCGGTATCGTGGCTTGTATCAGGCGTTAAACATAGTCAGCGTATCAATAGAAGTCAATTCTGTTCGGGACATAAAACAGCTCGTTCCGAGCAATCAGACGCGGCGTGGCGGTCGCGGTTGGCACTGGATGCGATGTCCGCGGTGTCGTACGTGCAGTGTGCAGCTTGCAACGCCGCCTCTAATTGGCTCGCCGGAACCTGGAACCCGGACTCCGGCGCCCGGAGCCAAGCAATAGCCACATCCAAGGCTAATTGAACTGCAGATACTTGTACGTGGTGCTAAGCAATCCCTTGGTGAACGTTTGCTTGTTGTAGGTTTCTAGGTTACCTTCTTCCTACACTATTTCATATTATTTTGTTTTATTCTGTACGTACGCCATCTGTTACAAATTTTGCTAAGTTATGGTTGTTATGTTTGCTGTTTATTAAGAAAATATTGTAAAATTTCTTTTAATCATTTATAAATAGATTGTTGTCCACTAAAAATATTTATTGTTGATTAATAACAATAGTACTTCCCAAAATTGATATAAAGACTGCCTGGAATTGAAAAAATTAGCGGCCCTCATAACAAATTTGGATTCCAAACATCAGACTATATTATATTAATTTTATGAAGCTAAGAAACGCAGAAATATGCAGAAAGTATAATTTAATAATTATTTATTATACAAGTGTTTTATAAGGTATATAAAACACGCAAGAAAAGTTTAAACACGATACTGAAGGTCGGGTGTTTAATATTCTTAAGTGTTTTATATACCAATAAAACACAAGTGTAATACAAAATTTTACCCACAACTTATAATTATAGGTATCGAAGAAGATAGGTCGTAACGTTTAACGTTGATTCAGTTGTATATAGTTTCTCAAAATACGGTAGATCATGAAATGGTTGCTAAGGAACAAGCTATTTACAGTGTTTTATGGAATATAAAACACTAGTGTTTTATGACTCATATAATTCAACTGAAATCAGTGTAATAATGTCTTTATTATATATGAATTGTGGATAAAATAATAAATAAGTAATAGAAATCAGATACGTTTCTTTTAAGATATAAAATATCTTTTTCTACAACTGTCAAATAAACATAACATTTTTATATCGCTATGGATACGGAAAATTTGTGTTTTTTTCACATGTGAAAAAATATTTTTTTTTTCACATGTATTTAATTGAAATATGAACTTTCAACATCTTTGACACTTAAAAAAAATATATTTATCAAACATTTTCACGTTCCCTTGGTTACAACATATGAAATTTATATTATTTTTGATTTTTTTCTTTCAATTTACTTAAATAAATTAATAAATATTGTATTATTCTTTTTTGATAGTTGTAGAAAAAATATTGTTTCCTGGGCGAAATACAAACAATATTGACTATTTTAGTATTCATTATTTCTTGACCCTGTCAACAAAATTAGCGGTCCACAAGAGATCGCGGCCTACTGTTTTTTAATCGTTGATTAAACGCAAATGATAACAACCTGTAATTGCTGGTTTATAAGTACATATATGCTCACGAACTCGTCAAGACATGATTAGTTTAAGTTTTATTTACTACATTGTAGATTATAATTTATAATCTATATTTTGTTATTGTTGAATTATTGTATAAAAACAAAATACAATAACCAATATTTGGGTAGGTAAATAGAGCACGGGTAAATACTGAAATTTTATTTATGTACCATTTGCATGTTTACCCAACTCACATCATTAGTTAGGGATATATAATTAGTAGGTCAAATATCAAACTATTTAATATTAATAATTTAGGAAATTAAATATATGCCCTTTAATTTTTAAAATTATATATATATATATATATATATATATATATATATATATATATATTAGGGTGTGTCGAAAAAATCCAAAAATGTCGGTTGGGCTCTAAAATGAAAGTTTTTTTATGTAAAAACATGCGGTACACAGGAAAAACTGTAAAAAAAAATTTTTAGAGGGCGCGCGAGACTCTCAAAAATGCCATTTTTAGCACTTTTTTCAGTTTTAAGGCTGTATCTCTGAAAGAATACGTCAGAAATGGCTGATTTTTTGATCTTCCGCATGTTTTTAGACCGAAAACTTTCATTTTTGACTCAGAAAAATAGCAACTTATTAGCTTAAAATACGTTATATTGTCGAAAACATAAAACATGGCGAAAAAAGTGTATTTTAAGTTAAAAATATTTCAGCCCATATTGCCTAGATAGCTTTCCCAAGTGATGAAGTTGTAAGACTATGGTTCTGGGCCCAACATACCGAAAAATCAGCCATTTATGACGTATTCTTTCAGAGATACAGCCTTAAAACGGAAAAAAGTGCTAAAAATTGCATTTTTGAGGGACTCGCGCGCCCTCTAAAAATTTTTTTTTTACAGTTTTTTCTGTGTTCCGCATGTTTTTACATAAAAAGCTTTCATTTTAGAGCCCAGCAGACATTTTTGGATTTTTTCGATCCACCCTAATATTTGGTAAGCATAGTATTAATTTGTTCATTCACATTCTAATAAGCAATAATCCGTAAGTAAAGCGTGAAATATATATATTTTTTTATGATATTTTAGTGACTTTGTATTCTGTGGTTCCAAACGGTACCACTAGACATTTACAAGTTAATTTTATGTTATTTTTTTTGTAAATATCAAAGATTAGTAGACAATTTGCACTAAATAAACTGATATGTAAAGATGGTACACTGGTATGTCTAACAGGAGTAGACCCCGAAATGACATAAAAAGTAAAAAAAAAAAACACAAGTTTTGACAAATCCGTCACCAGATTCAAAATTCATGTTCCGTTGGAACAGAGAACGGATAAATTAGCTCATTGGGAACAAAGTTAATTGTGCTAATTGTAGGTAGAAGCCTAATCCTCATCGAGCAAGATGGCTTTACAAGTCTTGTCATATAGGATTATGCCTTAGTGATAAGCAAAATTGTAACACGAAATTGCATTAAAAAAATATTTTTTTTGCTTATTATCCTAGTGGTACCCAAATGGGACCACGTGTTATTATAAATGTTAATAATAATAATTTGTGTTTTGTATACTTAGTTCATTCTATAAATCCTAAAAATAATCAATTTTTAAATAAAATAATACACCCGTCCAGAAAATATTGTTAAATGCTAGTTAGTAAATCGATTTATAACAGAAATAAATATTTCAAGAACTAAGATGTTTCAACGTTCAACTTCCGGTATCTACTCTTACTAAGATTAATTTCCTGTAGTTTAGAAAAATAACTAAATAAGCTATCTTTAAGTTCGTTTGTGCTGTAATATAAATGTGATGAATAATCTCTCTATTTTTCTTTTGTTTTGGCATTGTTCTTCTAGATAGTGGAAGTATTGTATATTTCTTTCTTTCCTCCAAGTTTAGTTGATGGTTTATGATATTTTTTCTTCCTTTCTGTTATTCATGATGTAGGTAGGTGGGTTGGTAGTCATGCTGTTATCAGCAAAGTCGGCGTTGGTTGTTGACCTGGTTGTGTTTGTGTTCTTTATGCCGATGCTTCTTGTTGTTGGTTCTTGCTAGTGCTGGTTTTACTTTTCCCTCCGGTGGCGCGAGTTTTAAAGTTGTGGGCGGCGCGAGATGCACTTCGTCTTTTTCTCTTTACACGGAGACAGCTGCTGCTCCTGCTCCACAAAGTACATTTTCAGTCAGAAAAGTGTATGGAAAAGAATTGGGAAAGCAATTCCATTAATTTTCCATCTCTCTTTCTGTGTTGGCGCGAAAGTTCAGCTCAAATATTCCTTTTATGTGTTGCGGGAACTCCGCCACCTGTACGCCGGCCTGAAAGCACGAAACAGCCGCCCCTGCTTCAATACCGCCACCGGGGGCTAAACTCCATCCAGCGGACCCCATGCACTTCAATTAAAATTCTGTTTTTTTCTGCTGCTCTAACCCCTCACCTTTGTTTTCCATTCAGGACTGCTTAATGGTAGCTCAAGTAAATGCAAATAAAATAATGAATAAGACTCTTCTTTCACACTGTAAATAAATACCGTCAACTCATTTCCTTCCAGGGACTCGATTTTTTAAATATTTCTTGGACTTTTTTAAGATAACGGCATTCTTGAATGCTAACGGAGCGGTTTTTCGTGCGGACGACGGAACGAATGGGTATTAGCCAGCGAAAAGAACTTTCGTATACGATAGTGTCATTCATTTGAGAAACTATATTTTTTTGTATAAATAGAACTACTATTACGAGTAACAAAAAAAATAATTATTAATAATAAGTTAAACAGGATACATACATTTTTAAAATATTGTTTATTGCAGTAAAATGGCTAATTTGGAAGATTCAGCATTTAAATATTATACATATAAATAAATAAATAAAAAAAATATTTCATCTCACAGCTTATACATTACTGGGCACAGAACTCTGCCGAAGCAGATCTCGGTAAGTAATATATATCGCAAGAAACTCTCAGTTATACATAAATTTCTAAAATATTTTTTTTTACTTAACACAAATACAAATACACATAACAAATAGTCAAAAAAATATTTAAATTTGTGAAATAAATTATTAGTCCTTGTCGTCTGGGTTTGAATTGAAGAGGAAGGACAATCTTCGAATAAATCTTTTATAAATTGACACCATTTCTTCAATAAATTCCGATTTAGCAGTTTTACTGTTTTTATTTTCTAATAATTTGTGTCTGTGTATACTTAATAAACTTAAATTACTCAATCGTTATAATAGGAACATGTTGCTTGCTGACCATAAGAATACTGCTGGAAATTTAATTTCAGCTTGAATTTATTATCTTTAGACTTATAATTTAATTTTTATTTTATTTATATATACATATACAGGGTGGTAACCGCGACTCTCGATCATAGAATTTTAACATGTAAAATCATATTGTTTGAATTTCCTGCTTCCTTGATTATTTAAAACAAAAAAGCTTCAAATAAAAGTTTTAGAGCATAAAATACGAAATTAATTTTGCATGCTTTACAACTAGACAAATTAGATATGAAAATGACTCAAATTGTCTCAAAATTATCGATAGCTATGAAATTGAAACAAAATTAAACTAATGTTTGACGTTCAATCTGTCAAACCTGTGAAAATAAATTCTTTATTTATTATTTCATTTATTTTTGACAGATAAATCGTTAAACATTTGTTTAATTTTGTTTAAATTTCATGGCTATCGATACTTTTGAGGCAATTTTCATCATTTTCAAATCTAATTTGTGTCGTTACAAAGTACGTATACAAAATTAATTTTGTTTATTGGTTCACATGCAGAATTTTATGCCCTAAAACTTTGTTTTCAAGCTTTTTTGCTTAAAATAATTAGGGAAGCAGGAAATTACAAAAATATAATTTTACATGCTAAAGTCCTATGTTCGAGAGCAGTGATCACCACCCTAGTTAATAACCAGGGGGAGGCGTGCGCCCCGGACGCTCATATACATACATATAAGAAAAACAATACAGTAATTACATTATTAGAAAATTATACTATTGCTTAAATTCATAATTTTGTATATTAGCTGCCATTTTTGTTATTTTTAATTTAAATATTTAAATTTGAATCAAGCGCCTACACACCAACTCTCACTTTTTCAAATAAGAAATCATTTGACTGAAACATGTTGTTTTTACTCGGCTGTCCCTGTCATGTACGTAAACATTTGTTGAATTTCGTTTACCACTCAAGAATACCTTTATAGAGTTAGTCGCATGCGAAACAGACCACACGAATTATGTGTACAGCACGGTTTCAAGAATCGAGCCCTAGAAGTAGGTATTAAAAATGTAGGCAATGTTGGTGAGACTCACAATCGGTTTATCGGTCGGATAATAGATTTCCACTCTCTGCATAATCCACCGCGGATAGACAGAGACAGCGATTGCATGCTAATGCTACCAACTTGTAAACTGATAAAACAATCGGTAGCGCTTCTCTGAAATTTCTCAATTAAATCAAGGAACAGCTCTGCGGCTTAACGGCGTCAACTCGTTTATCGGTTCCGGTCGGAGCACACGTCATACCGTTACCGTTCCGTTACCGCTACGTGACCTCGCCATCTTTGAAATACGCTCCATGGAACCGGAGCTCGATTCAGTTGCCAGGTTTCCAGATCGAGATTGTTGTGGAGAATGTTCAAATGTTCTCACTCTCGAGCTGTGGTTTCGTGGTTTGCTCTGTACTAAATAAATATTATTTCGGAAGCTGCTAGTGCTGATACAACCCACATTCGACCGAATCAGACTCTTTATTATTTTAAGCTAGCTTACACTGCCCACTTATAATTACTACTTGAATATCATTTCATATTTACAAATGTTAATTTATTGCTTCTCTTGAATCAGTAATCAATGGGGATTTATACAATTCAAATCTTTCGGTTGCCATCTAGTGAGTAAAATAGAATTTAATCATTTATTATGTAGCGAACATGGTATTGCTTTACAGTTTGATGTTTATCATGTGATTACAACCAAGGACGTTGAAAGGAGGGGATACGGCATTAAAGTCAAGACTGTGAGGCTCGACAGATTGATAGAGACAGAAGTATTATTTCCTGTACCATACTTAGCCTGCTATTGCGCATGTCTCATAAGAGATTTGAAATTTAAACAGGACAGAACAGAATAACTCTCCCTTAAAGATGATAAATTTTTACGAGAAAACTGAAATTATCAACGTTTATTATTAGTGTGATCTATCGATTTAAATAAATATTTGTAATTGTAATTGTTGAACAATATTTACTATTAATAATATATATATATATAAAACCTGCTAATATGAAGAGGAAGTTTGAGAATAAATATAAAATTTATGTTTTTAAACAACTCAAAACTACAATTACTTCAACAAACATAAGTGTGCAAGCTGAACACTTAGTTAACATCTTATCTCCAAAAAAATATGTTCAATTCCACACAGCGCAACGATTGAAACACAAATGAATACCTCGTGGTTATATTCACATACAACAACGCCCCCTGACAACGTCTAAACGCCACTTTTCTTACACAAAAATTTATAATATTTGGAAGAAGAAGAGATTTGGCTAAGGACGGTGCAGAAAAACTATTGTTGTCTCTTTCCCTTTCCCAAGCCTCACTTCAGGGTAGGTACCACTTAGAAAATTTCAAAAAATCGATTTTTTTTTTTTTACTTAAATGTGTTTTTTGAACCCTTTAGAACCAGGTTTTAAAGTATGGAAGCGTAAATCGCAATAATAAATGTACAACAAAGCATTTTATCGAGAGCGCTCAGGAGCGCTCTGCGGCCCTTTTCGCGCCCAAGCGGAAGCTACCTGCTTTAGCTGTATTGTATTACACGGTCCGTTTCTATGAATGTGGGGTATTTTCAAGTATATTTTAGTTCAAAAAGTTGCCGAAATTCTAGGGACTCCTTCTATGCCCCAGGAATGGCGGATTAAAGGTAAATCATTAATATCATCGCCTTTTTATGTATAAAATTGTACTTGAAACTTTAAACGCGTTTTTCTCGAAACCATGTTTTTAAACTGCGTTGACAGCCTACAAGTCGCAATTTTTGTCCGATTAACTTGAAATTTGGGGAAAATGTTGCCGAAACTTCAACTTAGGGATGAACTGGTCATTTTTTTTATATGTAGTTTTTTAGATTTTAACGACCCAAAAAAAGGACGAAATTTTTGTACGATTTTAAAACTTTTTTTTCAAATGAGTATAACTTTGCGAAAAAAATTTTTTTTTGGAATCCGGCCCGTTGATCCCTAACAGTTTAAAAACAAGGAAATTGATTTCAGATGGGCATTGAGCGGTCCAGCCTGTCAACGCAGCAGCCGTGTTTTTGGGACATGGTCTTGGTTCGGAGGCTGTAGCGGTCGCAATTGCTTATAAAAAGGCTTCAAAATATTTGAAATTGTAGAGGAATATGTGCCAAATACAATGTAAAAAAAGTTAGTAATTTATTTACATTCCTGTGCCCACAATTAATTCGTGAAAATAGCCTTTTTTTTTAGTCTTCAAAGTGGTACCTCCCCTTCAAGCAATACTACAGTATCGTAATGCCATATCCCCTCCTTTCAACGTCCTTGATTACAACAACTGTTCATTTGAATGTCAAACAAAATATGCAAACATGTCTGAGTCTGAACAGGTGAGAATAGAAATATCTTGTGTTAAATTCATTTCTGTACTTAAAATAGACGGTAAATAGATAAGATATATTCATTAACCAGACGTCAAACATCAAACATCCAAACATTGTTAACTGAATAACAATTAACAAATGTGGGGATCAGCGGGGATAAGTGCTGAAAGAGAAAGCAGTTGATCGACTCCACCATGGTCTATCATCTCGCTCTTTCTACAAATTTGTTGTTTCACACAAAATTGTGTGGAGGGGGTCCGTTGCATGTGACGTCAATATTATAAGTCTCCGTTCAAGGATCACTAGGCTGTGTGATTGCAAATTTTATTCAAAGTTTTATTCTATGAAAAATTTACAAAAAGGAGCTTAATGTCGGTGACTGCAACTTCATATCTCTATCATATTTTATGTATGTAAGTCACTGTCATCTATGTTTATTTACAACACTGTAACGCGACAATCATCTAGTATGAATTAAAATATTTAATTACGGACCTACGTTGTGTTTACCTACGTTGTGTTTTAAATATCGAAGAATGTAACCCTCAAAATGTTCGTAATACGAAGTAGCTGTTCAATGGTGGAGGAATATAGGAAGGGTTCTATTAAATGAAAGAATTAAATTCCTTCCAAAAGACATGACTGTGACGTCATACCTTGTGCATTTATTGAAACTCAAGTAATCGACAAAATATAATTTATCATTTGAATTTTGAACGAACAGTGTGAGTTGAACACAAAGTTCTGTCGTGGAATATATATTAAAATAGCTCTCTGGTATTCACCTTACGTAAGTGGGAAACCACGACAAAAACCCCAAACAGAGAGAAAACCATCATCCAAAATATTATCAAAATAAATCAGAATGTTTCTTATGCAATCAAAGTTACACATTTTATATAATTCATTCAAAATATTACAAAAGTAATACTTCCAGAGCCATCACAATAATTTGCCAATGTAGCAATATCTTTGTTTAATCATTGTTAAATTGGTGGATCAGTATTATTGAAATTGTTGTAATTAAAAGTGCGCCCGGAGGCAACGACGAATGAAGGGTTTTCTTTTATAAGTAACCAATGTTCATTCATGGGGAGTTTCCTTATAGGTAACCAATGCCCAATGTGGTGTCGTTTTTGTATAAACAATTATCAAGAAATACATGATCAGTAAAATAGTTCTGATAATTCATATTTATATCATTGTGACTATCTTTCAGTATTAAATCATACTTAAATGCATCAGTGAACATAATAGCAGCTTCTAAGTAAGATTGCATTGTTACTCTGACCAGTATCAATAACAATCTTTAACTGATTCATATTATTAAGTCAGAAGTTCATTGAAATGTGTATTTGGGATGGTAAGTTTCACCAGCAGCCTGGCCGAGCCAAAAGCGCTTGGTGGAGGTATAGAAAGGAAACCAGCAGCCTGGCCGAGCCAAAAGCGCTTGGTAAGGGTGCGAAAGTCCATCAGCAGCCTGGCCGAGCCAAAAGCGCTTGATGGAGGTATGGAATGTTCACCAGCAGCCTGGCCGTGCCAAAAGCGCTTGGTGGAGGAAAGGAATCGAACTCTAGACTTACTAACATATAGTCAGCATGGAGACCCCGGAGCGTCTCCCAGATTGAGACAAATATCGCAGCTTATATTCCAAGATTTCCCTCTTGTTCCTCCTGAAGAACTAGGGCTCCACGTGGACTCAGTTTCACCCCCTCTCGTCTGGTGATGTCGGCGGTGGATGACCTGGGTGCTGAGACAGCATCATTGAAATCTTTGTTATTTGATGACGTCGGCTTCTGAGCTCTAGAACAAAGAATCCGGAACACATATGCACCTATACAAGTGCGTAAATTCTTAAAACACTGTATCGAGAAGTTTATTTTACAAACACGATCTCCACATGTTTATGTTTAGGTTAGCTGTTTCACGCGTCTCTCAGCTGCCGGCTTTGACCCATATCTGCCGCTAAAATACAATCCGTACTGATAACTTCTCTATCAATCGAAATTTCATTGTAAAAATTACACAAAAATTCTACTATAGTTATGGTCATAACATTGTGCAATAATTACTTAATAAAATAAAATTAATATAGACGCGTACCGTCTCAATCTCCCCCAGATGTTTAGAAGGATCAACAATCAATTTGATTGTTTACTTGTAAACATCTCACTCAGAATCTGTAATATACAAATTTGCAAAGTAATCTTTAATTTAGAGTCTGTAGTCAACCTGAAAGTAATGATTGTATGTTATATGTTTCACCAGAACTGCATGTACTCTGTAAAACAAAAACAAATTTCTATTTAGTTCTTGTTTTCTGTAAGGAAATCAAAATAATTAAAAATATGCAAGCGTAATTTTTACTGCGAATCTTCATTGTTGTACGTTGTAATTCCTGAAGAAAGAATTTTAATGTTAGCATCAAAACGTACTTTGAAGATCTGTCGAATTGTTATTCGTTTATTGATTTTACACTTTACAAAATATTATTTCAATTGTATTTTATAATTATATAATTCATGCTTACTAATTGTAATTGGATTCAAACAAGATTCGGTTGTGGTTCCATCATCTTATTTGCGGTTCCTTGTTTCTGGATTTTCTAGTTGTGAACAGCATTTTAGTTTTTCGATTTCCAACAAGAGTTGATTGACTTTCAACTGTTGTCCATTTTACAGATATATTTCTTTTCCGTTGTTTGTAGATTATTTTATTTGCTATGAGCAAATTTTATAATTTTTAAAACATGGTTTACACTGCACAATCACGCGCTTTTTACACCAACCATTGATTAAATTATTTTAATCGTTTTCATTAGTTATTTAGTATTTGGTTATAAATAACGGTTTTCCTTTTTCCGTGTTATTTTTCCAATTGATTATCATTTCCTGAGGTTGAAGCGCCCGACAGTATTCAATATACATCAGCTGGTTTGCACTCAACACTGCTAGATTTCTTCGCCGTGTGCTGCGTGACCTTGTCTAAGATGTTTATGTTATTGTTTAAAAAATGATATCTCGCCTGTGAGTATTCCAGTGACTACCAATAGTTGGATCCACATTCATCTCATATTTGTCTTTTAAGTTGTTTCTTTCTGTTTCATCTTTATTTATTACTATTTCGCAGATTTGCTACTGCTCTGCTAATTTTACAAGTTTTTCATATTCACCTTTATTCCACCACTAGTTTACACTAAAACTGTTGTAATTCATCACTATATTTTTCACATTTGCACTTTATTTCACTTTGTAACTGAAACCAATTTTAGTACTGAACTAAATTATTTCACTTATTTTTCACTTACTACTTGATAACACATTCACTATTTCACTGATTCACTTCACAATAAATTGATAAATATTGTAGTTTATTTTTTTATCAATATCTCTCCCCCCCTTTTTTGTTTCATAATCAATCTGAATTCGTTTCGGTTTTGTAGAATTTACTTCAAATATTCTGGTTTAAAATCATACCATGTTGTTCAACTAGTTTCTTTCGTAATTTTTCTCTAATTTTTCTTTTCATTCTCCTTTTTTTTTTGTACTGTACTGTACGCCTTGTTGACAATGGTTATTGTTTGTTCATAATTCCTATTTTGTCTAGTCGATAATTTTCTTCGGTTTTGTCCAAAATTGTTGCCGTTTCTTCGTTTGAACTTTTGTTAGTCATCTGTAATTTTTAATTTGATAGTTTCACTCAAATAAAAATTCCTCTCTTTATTTTCATGTTCATTTTGTTTATTTCACTTGGTACTTTTACGACACAATCATTGATAAATTAATATTCGTAATATTAGTTCACTCCCGGTCGCGATATTTCAACCACATCCAAAAATGCCCTTAAACTAAAGTCTGAATTTTCGAAATTCAAACGGATACTGTTTCACAGTATTTTACTACAACGTGTAGTAATTCGTATAAAACATAATTGAACTTTTTCCTTCCCTTCTCCCCCAATTGACAGCTTTAAATAACTCCGTATCCTGGTCACGGCACCAATTTTGTAACGCGACAATCATCTAGTATGAATTAAAATATTTAATTACGGACCTACGTTGTGTTTACCTACGTTGTGTTTTAAATATCGAAGAATGTAACCCTCAAAATGTTCGTAATACGAAGTAGCTGTTCAATGGTGGAGGAATATAGGAAGGGTTCTATTAAATGAAAGAATTAAATTCCTTCCAAAAGACATGACTGTGACGTCATACCTTGTGCATTTATTGAAACTCAAGTAATCGACAAAATATAATTTATCATTTGAATTTTGAACGAACAGTGTGAGTTGAACACAAAGTTCTGTCGTGGAATATATATTAAAATAGCTCTCTGGTATTCACCTTACGTAAGTGGGAAACCACGACAAAAACCCCAAACAGAGAGAAAACCATCATCCAAAATATTATCAAAATAAATCAGAATGTTTCTTATGCAATCAAAGTTACACATTTTATATAATTCATTCAAAATATTACAAAAGTAATACTTCCAGAGCCATCACAATAATTTGCCAATGTAGCAATATCTTTGTTTAATCATTGTTAAATTGGTGGATCAGTATTATTGAAATTGTTGTAATTAAAAGTGCGCCCGGAGGCAACGACGAATGAAGGGTTTTCTTTTATAAGTAACCAATGTTCATTCATGGGGAGTTTCCTTATAGGTAACCAATGCCCAATGTGGTGTCGTTTTTGTATAAACAATTATCAAGAAATACATGATCAGTAAACTAGTTCTGATAATACATATTTATATCATTGTGACTATCTTTCAGTATTAAATTATACTTAAATGCATCATTGAACATAATAGCAGCTTCTAAGTAAAATTGCATTGTTACTCTGACCAGTACCAATAACAATCTATTACTGATTCATATTATTAAGTCAGAAGTTCATTGAAATGTGTATTTGGGATGGTAAGTTTCACCAGCAGCCTGGCCGAGCCAAAAGCGCTTGGTGGAGGTATAGAAAGGAAACCAGCAGCCTGGCCGAGCCAAAAGCGCTTGGTAAGGGTGCGAAAGTCCATCAGCAGCCTGGCCGAGCCAAAAGCGCTTGATGGAGGTATGGAATGTTCACCAGCAGCCTGGCCGTGCCAAAAGCGCTTGGTGGAGGAAAGGAATCGAACTCTAGACTTACTAACATATAGTCAGCATGGAGACCCCGGAGCGTCTCCCAGATTGAGACAAATATCGCAGCTTATATTCCAAGATTTCCCTCTTGTTCCTCCTGAAGAACTAGGGCTCCACGTGGACTCAGTTTCACCCCCTCTCGTCTGGTGATGTCGGCGGTGGATGACCTGGGTGCTGAGACAGCATCATTGAAATCTTTGTTATTTGATGACGTCGGCTTCTGAGCTCTAGAACAAAGAATCCGGAACACATATGCACCTATACAAGTGCGTAAATTCTTAAAACACTGTATCGAGAAGTTTATTTTACAAACACGATCTCCACATGTTTATGTTTAGGTTAGCTGTTTCACGCGTCTCTCAGCTGCCGGCTTTGACCCATATCTGCCGCTAAAATACAATCCGTACTGATAACTTCTCTATCAATCGAAATTTCATTGTAAAAATTACACAAAAATTCTACTATAGTTATGGTCATAACATTGTGCAATAATTACTTAATAAAATAAAATTAATATAGACGCGTACCGTCTCAACACCTGGAATATCACACTGGCTTCCAAGTAAAAATGAAGGAACAAACGTTGCAAAATATGCACTATTCCCGACGATTTTAGTGATCGGTATGATATTTATCATGTCTTCTTGTATACAAATTTTAGTTGTTCTAGTTAATTTTTTTGTTAGAGTGACAGTAAAAGATAACAAATACTTCTTTTTCATACAATAATTATGTAATAGTGTGTGCGTGTGTGTATTTGTGTAAAAATGGACCTACGCATTCCTACAAACTAAATATTGCTTCAATTATTTTCGAAAAAAACTGCGGATAAAGTGCAGTAGGACCCACCTATTTTTTAAATTTCTTTCACCACTATAATGCTATTTACCTAGTAGTGATCCTAAAACTTTTTGAAATTGAATTTGTCCATCTTTTTTCTAAATATTTATTCTAACATAATTATTTGCAATCCTTTATGTTTTCATTGGGAGGCGATAGATATACTGAAGACTGAATATGTTATGTCAAACTATGTAATACAAACGTTATATACAATTCTGTATTTATATTGTAACACTCAATAAATTATTATTATAATTATAACACAATATATTTAACATTTCAAATTACTCAATACTTAAATATTTATTAATATTATTATTTGATATGGGTTTGCATTTAGCGGAAATCTGAATTATTTGTTCGGTATTTTACTAATAGAAAAAAGGATATTATTACGTCTTTGTAAGATTTGAAGCTGATCGTAAAAGAGTATAAATATCATAAATGTTTAAAAATGACAAAGACTGAGATAAGTTTTGGTTAGGTTACAAAGAATTGTTTTTTTATTTCCTGATAATAGTATATCATTAGAAGCTAGGAAATGTTTTTTAAATAACAGTTTAGAAGCACTGGTTTATTTAGAATTTTTTTAATGACCAACCTAAAATTACTTCGGTGGGCTATACTACCCTTTTGCCAAAAGCGCTTCTTGCGGCCAACTTTAGCATTCAGTGTTTTCCTGTTTTTCCTTGTGACATTCCAGGCCTTGTATATAAAGTAGGCGACGAGCTCACTCATATTTTAATAAATTCTCGTGTATAAAAGGGAGTTTTGTGCATATTTGCAGGACCTTTTATAGTAATTGTATAATTGATTTCTATAAAAATTATAGATTATTAGGTAACTTTGACTTTCGCAATCTATACATATAATTGAAATAATATATAGTTTTACTACATGAAATAATTTTTCACTTCAGTTCATTAGATTATGGTTGGACAAGTCCTCTTTAACGTATTCTAAATAATGCCAACATTTAAAAATATTTTAAAATATACTTTTCTTTTCTGATTTCAGGACTGCATGGAGGGGAGGCTCAAAGAACTATGGGTAAGTTTTTCTAAATATTATAAATAAAAGTCATACAAAATTTAGTTCTAATAATTTTAAAGCATTGCTTGATAAAGTCGTAAACGATGATTATACATAAATAATATAAATATAATTTTGCTGAATTCTGAGTGTCCATTGAATACAATTAAAGAGAATGTAATGTAATTTTGACATTTTGAGCCTAACTGCAAGCAATTTAATAATGACGAAAGTTGATTTTAAAGTTAGTAGAATTATTATTTATGTAAGTATAATATACAGTGCCGGCGCGGAGAACCACGGGGCATCTTAGCTCAATTTTATTTTTTTAAATAATAAATTTCAAATATGTATTTTTAATAACGCATACAAAAAAAAATACAATAGTAAAATTGTGTAAATTAAAATAATTTAAAATATTACAAAGTTGTAGAAACATAAAAGATTACAAAAATTAAGGAAACTAATTATTAATACTACGAGTATATTATACAACCTTAATATATATAAATATATCATCACTCCTTCTACCCATTACTGGGTGTGGCACTCTGCTGAAGCAGATCTCGGTAAGTGATATATTTTGCGCGTGAAGTGCGGTTACCAGTCGTCAAATCACGGCCCCCAAACATGTTAGTGGTGGAGGAGCCGCAGGGATAGCTTTTTCAAATTATGAAAATTTGTTGCCTGTGGGAATCGAACCAGGGACCTCAGGATCCACAGGCCGACTTCATACCACTGAGCTAGCCATCCCATAGACCTTTATAGTACTATATACCATATTTTATCTACGACTATTGTTGTATTACATACAAGATTTTGTATAATTCCGTTTCATAATAAACTAAATAAAATTAGCTTTAAAAATAAATAAGCATTGCACTGCTTATTTATTTTTGTTTATTTTGTTTTTTCATAGTTACCTACCAATCTTTATAATTTTTAATTTGCCCAGATAAATTGATACAGGCATAATAATTTTCTGATGGTGCAGAAGAGAGAATAATAACTATTATTCCCTGCGGGATTTATATATGCATTACTCGTATATAGCAAAAAACACTCATTTAATATACGTACAATATATTAGTCGTAAATAAAAAGGAAATCATAAAATTTATTCTACGTACGTTGATTTAAGCGAAATCGTTAGTTACATTGTTAAAATGTATTTTTTCATATACTTTGTGTGGCATTGACAATAATCCTAAATTAAATATCTCTTTGTAATGTTGTATTGGAGAAAAATTTAGTCAGAGTTGTTTTTAGACTGCATGACATAATTATTTGATTTACATGAATGTTACAAAGACAAAATAGATGGCACTGCATGGTGCTTCGTAGCTCTCATGTCATGATATCGTTTTAGATACTCTTAACATTCGTCAGTTCAGCCTAAACAATACCACAGTTCACTAGCCTGTCAGTTCAATTCTGTCGTTACCACTGTTCACTAGCCTCTAGTTGGTCTAGCTGGATAGTTGGTCGCACCATACTGATGAGCTCCCAAAGAGCGAAACGCGTCTATGATTACAGCTGAACTGACCAGATTTTTGATGATGACCTAATAAGTTGAGTCAAATGTGCTGTAATTTTTGTGGAACTTTGACAAGTGTTGGAAAAAAAATTTTCCTATTTATTACATGAATGTAATATTTGTATTTTATTAAAATTTTATAATTTTATTATTCCTTATATTTAATTCTCCATGAAGTATTCTTTACGGGTGAACCCATTAATCGCGGAACCCCGGGCAAGTGCCCCAGTTGTCTGGCTCTATCGGCAAAACTGCTAACTAAAAATTATGTAGATACGTCATAATTTAATATAACTCTATTTAATTGCTAGGTTATTCCGATAACATCTATATGACCTGTCTGATATCTTGGATCTATGCAAATAAAATTATATTACATTATACCTATTATATAAAATAATAACTGTTGTTGTGACGAGGTATTTGCGGGTTGTATGTGGATACACGAGATGGTATCGAAGCAGGGATACGTTGGTGCATGATTTTAGACGAGTGGGTGTGAGCTTGTGAAAGTGGGTTGGCCAATTTAAACAATTACGTAGATGTTCTAGAAATAAAAACAAAAATGTTCTCATTTAAAACAAAAAAGTTACACCTCGTATTTTGAGAACTAGTGGTCGAAAAAAGACTTGTGAATAGTTTTGTAATAGACTTGCAAAATGGTATTTCTTTGCTAATTTAACCAACCTTGTAGCTCTTATAGATCTTGAGAAAGCAATACTGGCACACTTAAGTTAAACACCCTGTATATAAATGAATATGTTAATTTTTTATGTGAGGGAAATATTCGATGTTTAAGGAATATATTAATAGATACGTGTTAAAATGAAGTATAGTCCAATCTCAATAATTCGAATATTAACAATTTTATTTTTCTACGACCAAGCAGAAAATAGATATTTCCAAATGACAGTTGAATGCAGAAAGTAGACTTTTGCTGCTCGCTGAGCAGTAAAGTAAGAGTGTGTCCATAAATACATAAAAACTGTAAACATTTTCTGTTGAATTTTAATACAGAAAAACTAAACTAAAGGGTTGTTGAAAAAATATTGTGTGTACTACGAGCAGAAAATGTCCTTGCCAGGCGTAGTCTGGTTTTTCTTTACGATAGGGTTAATAAATAATAATTAATATTTTGCGTTGTTATATCAAATGTATTATTATCGACATGAGAATATGCCAAGCAGGCAGCAGAAAGTTATATGGGTAACCATGAGACTGTGTTTATAGTTAGACTTCCACCTAAGGAATGGCGCTAATAGTCTTTATGCGAAGATATCAATTTTTAGGCAACTACTATATCGGCTATCATTGGTTACTAGATTGTTCCTGTGTTGTCATTTGTACATATTTGAAATTTGTCAATCTGTCAAATATCTAATTAATTTTTATTTGTGAAATAATTTCATATAAATAATGTCATCAACTAATATGAATTGTTGAGTAAAAAACTGCACTGCTACTGGTGAGTAAGTGATCATATAATAAATAATATTTAGATGAGGAAGTCCTAATATATTATCAAGTTCACAAGGATTGGATAAAACTGCGATTGAAACAGTTCAAATTATAAATAAATTGTATACACGAGGATATTTTAATAAATGTTTATATAGTATTTATGAATTTTTATTTTATGTACTTTAAATAAATATAAAATAATAATAAAAATTATAAGCTGCCTAAATATGCATATCGGGTTGCCTATATACACGACTTTAGTTCGACTTCCACTACTCAGATGGCGCAAAATACAGTCCCAATGTGTAACATGGCAGTTTCTTATCTATAGTAGTATATTATGATCTGTGATGCCAAGCTTCAAAATGTGAAATGATTGCAGGATATGTATAAAATGGCACTGCGATTAGAAATATTTTACTATTAGTGTTATACGTAATACTTGAACCGCTCTGCCGACCAATACTAACTATAATAGACCAGTGGAATAAATACAATTTCACAATGACGTGATTCAGCGAATTATTCTCCCTTACCCCTTTGGCATTCTCTCTTGGCAACGACAGCGTTACCAATACGACTGATAAAAAACACCAACTTATATTTTTGACAAGTCGCAGTTTTTAAAAATCTAACAGAATTATAAAATTACCTCAATAGAAAAAAATAGTATAAAGAACACGTTTTATAAGGCCTGTTAACGCACGCAGAGCGGCTCGTTTTCCAAAATTGGACTCGTGCGTTAACAGATTGCCTTTAATATACTACAGGATGATCAAAAGGAATTGTTATAGTTGGCAATACAATTCCAGAGATCTTTTTATTCCACAGTTGGCACAACGCCAGATAAAGGCGGAAATGCTATTTGACATTTCTAATAAATACAAATAGGTTATGTCAGGAGTTTGACAGCTAATAGAATTTTAACTTTTTAAGTAATAGAAATACTTTAGAAATAAATGTAATAATAAATGTACTCAAATTTAAATTTTAAATGTCACTGTCAACAACAGGAAATGAATTTATGTATCAGGCTCACCAATTTCAAGTAGTTTTTTTTTATTGCCAACTGTAACAATTCCTTTTGATCACTCTGTATTATTGTTTAATCATTTTTATTCATTATTATAAACTACTATTCAGTTGCATAAAAAGTGTTAGTTAGCTGTAAGAAATGTGGAATTATATTTGCGAATTTCACTTTACAATAATTTTGAAACACCCCTCTTTATCCAAAAAATTTATAAGATGTTATGTAATACGGTTTTTACTCTACTTCTCTGAGAATCTTTTAATTGAGTTGTTAATTAAATGCAGAATTATACTCTTATGTGAAATAAGATTTTACAAAGCAAGTTTCACCACTTGTTTCTATATAACTTTGGTACGGTTTTCTAGTTTAAAGTTATTGAAAGTTAGTGAGAAACTAGTTTCCTTAATATGGGGAATATTGTGTCGAGTAGTGTTAGTGTTGTCACAGCAGCTCATTCCGAAGAATAAGACAATGTAAAAGTTTAATAAAGTCTGGAGTTGCATCAGGAAAATACGTCGCTAGGGTGCCGCGATTTACCACCATCACCACGCCAGTGTTTGCCGTACATTTTTGCGGGAATCGCACATCGGATCGCACCCCAGGCACCGAGCTGCGGCCGCGAATTCTATTTTCGTGAAAGTTAATAAATTTCACATGAACTGCTAATGAAGTCGTGAATAATTCGGCGCGCCCGACTCCACTTATTTCAGTTTTGGCTTTCCAGGGGTAATTACATTATAGCGACTCTTGATTAAAAATAAATTCGCTCCTTTTAACTTTAACGTGCTTAAGTCTTCACTTTTTTATAAGTTTAAAATGCCCAATTACGGTTGGATTTCATTATGTTCCGGTTTGTGAATATAAACATTTTTTTTTCATCTTTTCAGAGCTGGTAATTTACCCTGTCAGGTTTGTGATTGTGTTTATTTTTTGTTTGGGTTGAAACTCAAACGTATGCTTTGATATCTGAAAATTATACGGGTTATTGTTGTCGAGATACGCGATTCATTTATTATTGTTTTGTCAGCTAGTGAAAAATAACGTTCATTCATTTCAGTGTACACTGAAATCACTCATAATGGATCCTTCTATTTAGCAGATATTTTTCTTGGCACTACATATTCGAAACCAAGTACTTATTTAAAAAGATAGATTTGTTTTCTCTGCTTGGATTTTCTTTTGAACAGACGCGAAAGAGAAAATTTGGCAAGAGGTTTACTACCACTCAGACACCTTTTTTTGTATTTAAGTAGAAGTCAGCAAGATTTGAACGTACGACTTCTTGCTTGAGACGGAATTTTTTTTTCAGTTTTATTCATTTGTCGATTCTCTCTTTTAAGCGCCAACAAGATATAAATTCGGCAAGAAACTACAAAACAATTTACAACCCTGAGAGGAGTATCTTCGGGGTCGCTACTATCGTCAGTACATTTAGTGTCAAAAATTGGATTTTAAAAATGACGGTTTCTTTGAATTTACGAAATACTAAGACAGTGGGGAAAATCGGGATTTTACTATTCAAAAATTAGTAGAGACCATGGGCGTCCGCAGGAGGGGCAAGCCGGGGCGTGCTCCCCTCCTATTATATTAACTAGTGTGGTGATCAAGACGCTCTAACATACTACATTAACATGTAAAATTATAATTTTGTAATTTCCTGCTTCCCTAAATATTTTAAGCAAAAAAGCTTGAAATAAAAGTTTTAGGGCATAAAATTCTGCATCTGAACCAAACAAAATTAATTTCACATACTTTGTAACGACACAAATTAGATTTGAAAATGATGAAAATTGCCTGAAAACTATCGATAGGCTTGTAATTGAAACAAAATTAAACAAATGTTTGACGTTTTATCTGACAAAATAAATGAAATAATAAATAAAGAATTTATTTTCACTGTTTTGACAGATTAAACGTCAAACATTTGTTTAATTTTGTTACAATTTCATACCTATCGACAATTTTGAGACAATTTGAGTCATTTTCAGATCTAGTTTGTGTAGTTGTAAAGCATGCAAAATTAATTTCGTATTTTATTCCCTAAACTTTTATTTGAAGCTTTTTTGTTTTAAATAATTATGAAGCTGGAAATTAAATCAATATGATTTTACATGTTAAAATCCTATGTTCTAGAGTCGCGGTCACTATCCTGTATATGTATATATAAATTAAATAAAAATTAAATTATTAGTTTAAGGATAATAAATTCAAGCAACACATTCCAGCAGTATTCTTATGGCCAGCTAGCGACATGTTCCCTATCGTAACGATTGAGTAATCTAAGTTTATTAAGTATACACGGACACAAAACTGTAAATCGGAATTTATTGAAGAAATGGTGTCAATTTATGGA
Source organism: Pterostichus madidus (assembly GCA_911728475.2). Classification (NCBI taxonomy): domain Eukaryota; kingdom Metazoa; phylum Arthropoda; class Insecta; order Coleoptera; family Carabidae; genus Pterostichus; species Pterostichus madidus. The sequence continues at coordinate 32,079,606 of OU452306.1, forward strand.
AGAGTTATTCGAAGATTGTCCTTCTTCTTCAATTCAAACCCAGACGACAAAGACTAGTATCTGTATTTGTATTTATATTATGTAAAAACAATTATTTTTTAAATTTATGTCTACCTGAGAGTTTTTTTGCGACCCGCCCTCCTCTGGAAAAATGTCTGTGGACGCCCATGGTAGAGTCCTTAATATTCGTCGGATCTGGATATATATATATTTTTAATTTGAATGTAATTAAATCCCCTACAAATCTGCCGAGGCAGATTTATAAATGACTCAGTGGTAACAAGTCGGCCTGTGGATCCAAAGAACCCTGGTTCGATCCCCAGAGCTGACAAAACATTATCACCAATTTAAAAAAATTATCCCTGTGGCTCCCCCACCACTAACATCTTTGAGGGCCGTGATATAACAATTCCCGTATTCTATTTCTTCAATAAAAACATTTACTTTCCTTCATGGAAGAATATATTTTGATAAGAATTGTCAATATTTCTAAAATCAAAAACGTATCAGTTTATTGGGAGATTTCAGAAAGCACATTTGTGAGGTTACGAAGCAGAATCCTGTTCCGAGGTTTATTGAATAATATTCTGCGCTATTTGCGTGGTTTTTCTCGGGTGACGGAAGAAGTAGAGTCGAGTCGCGCGGTGTAGATTTCACTGAACGTGATATGAGAGTCGTGGAAGAAACAGGATTTCCCAGCCACGGTGCCACGGTTGTCGTTGAGTCGTTCAGTTCTTGTATCTTCGGCGTTCCACCTGCATTGTATGCGCCTGGATGCGTTCAACCATTCCCTACCACAACGCAGACTTCCTCAATATTGTCTGGTTTCGGCTTACACCAATATTTGTGCTGGATCTCTACGAGATGTAATATGTTTCGCAATTTTCTTTCTTGTATATACAGCGGTATTTACGGTACTAGACGGTATTTTGAAACAAGAGATAGCTTGAGCTGCATTATTTACAATTCTAAGAGACTACGAGAGTTCTTTGTGGTTTTACACATAAACCTAAATAAAAATTAGAGAACTGCAAGTAATGCCAGTGAATTTGTCAGTAATTGTCCTTTCACATTATATTTTATGGGGTGGCTAGCTCAGTGGTATGAAGTCGGCCTGTGGATGCTAAGAACCCTGGTACCCTAGATTCGATTCCCACAGGCGACAAACAATTTTCATAATTTCAAAAACTACCTCTGTGGCTCCTCCTCCACTAACATCTTTGGAGGCCGTGATTTGACGACTGGTAACCGCACTTCATGCCCAAAATATATCACTTACCGAGATCTGCTTCGGCAGAGTGCCACACCTAGTAATGGGTAGAGGGCGTGATGAGATATTTTTTTAATTTTTTATTTTTACATTCTATTTTAAACCGCAAGAATTTTTGAGTAGCGAAATAATATACGAAATATCGTTCAACAAATAATATTATTAATAAATATTACATAAATTTAAAAGTCACGTATTTTTCAGACTAACTCGAAAAATAAAAGTAAATTGAAATGTATTTTTGACTACAGAATTTTGCAATAAAATTTTAATACATTTTTAGTTCGTCGACTCTCAAAGATATTATTTTATGTGAGCGATATTGTGACTGTATCATAGACTATAATTAAAATATTTTGGTTTGGTCTCGATGGATGTACATATATTGTTTTTATACTTCGGGAAAAAAAATATATACATATGTACATATTATATGATGTACTGATTGTACAACAAAAACCTGTTTTATTTTTTATAGGGTAGCTAGCTCAGTGGTATCGAGTCAGCCTTTGGATCCTGAGAACCTCGGTTCGATTCCCATAGCCGATACACAATTTTCACCACATTAAAATTACCCCTGTGGTTCCTCCTTCACTAACATCTTTGGGGGCTGTGATTTTACGGTTAGTAACTGCACTTCATGCGTATAAATATATCACTTATCGAGATCTGCCTCGACAGAGTACCATACTCAGTAATGGGTAAAAGGATTGATGATTAAATTATAATTTTAAACACTACAATAGACAATTTATTTATTATACTACTTCAGATAAATGACTATGTGTAATGATGACCAGTGACAAAAAAATGTACACTTCAATAATAATGTTCTTAATTTTGCGAATTTAGTGTTCAAAATATTTGAAAAATTTATAAATAATGGAAGTGTTAGGGACATTCAAAGACCTTTTAGATCAACGGAAATGAATGAGTAAACAATAAAAGATATTTTGCTTGAAATTGTCGATAATCCTCACAAATTAACAAGATTAATAGCTTCAGAAGTTCAGGTAGATTGAGAAATTGGATCATAAAATGTCATTAAAAAGATGGCGAACATCTTTATTTCGTGCTTGATCACCATATCCAACTATTATTAATATTTCAATTATTTATTTTTTACTTTCCTTTATTTTTGCTTCTGACATAAAAAAAATAAAATAAATAAATTCTTTTATTATCAAAGCTGTTCTTACACTTAACCATTATTGATGAAAATTACAATGTACATACAGGAGCACATGGTAACCAAATTTTAGATAAAAGTTAATATTAAACATTAAACAATTTAAATTATTATATTTGAAGTTGTTCGTTATATAATTCATTACTCAAAGCACGTTTGAACATAGACAAATTAATAGTTATAAACAACATTTTTCCTACAACTGTGTGATTTAGTAAATCACTAAAATATTATCAAAATTTATAAAATTTTAATGATATTACACGAGAACGATGTTTTACGGCGTTGCTATGGTTTGTTTATTGATTGCTTGCACATTGTTCTACATTATTTAAAAATATTTTACTAACGTCAAGATAATTTCTTCAAAATCGTCTAGATTGGAATAGTACAGTGAGTGATTCTTCTTTATCATAAATACCTCCAAAGATAATTGAAGCTCCGGATCATGCTATGTTGCATCAATTTTCGACAATGACAATCAACCTGCTGCTGAGACTTCTAAAGCCTCCGAAATTGTTGTCAACAATGTTAATAATTTGAACAGCTACGAAAGAAATCAATATTTCTTTAGACAATACAAAAGTTTCCACTTTACATTATGTCAATATAAGCAACTGTAACAACTATGTTAATAATATACACACAATAAATATTATGTATTTCACTTACTTAAAACCATTTATTCGCAAAGAAATCGCACAGTTGTAGGAAAAAATCTTTTTGAGGTTATCAGATATAGAATTGTATAATTTGGGGGCAGCATAAGAGAAACTAGATTTGAAACGAGACGTAGAGAACTTGGTAACATGTAAATTTGATATAAATAAAAATATATTTAGGAATATTTGTGACTAATATTTTCTGCACGAAACAAAAGAAATTACACTTCCATCTGTTAATTCTTATCTCTGTGAATGGTTAAAATGTCATGGCCAGAATGACCAACCGTCTCTAAGATTTTTGTTTATTTAATCAATAGTACATATATCAATAGGCGCATTCCATTTGCCATTTGGATCAGATCTAACTTACATTTACTGATCCAGAATACTTATTTATTTTGCTGCAATACTTCGCTGACCTTATTTCAATTACTAGAATTACCTATTCTAATTTACTTTGAAGTAATTCACCACAATAAGTGTGTCAGTTTACTTAATTCAGTACATTTAGTTATGTTGTCTAATTTAACTGAATTGATTTAAGAGAACCAAGTGGAAAATGGAATACAGCTTATGTATGTCAACTAAAATCTATTTCTGGTAGAAATCAGTAAAATTGTATCTATTCAATTACTCTTTCGAATGAGATAAAAATTCACGATGAAAAAATGACTTTCATTAAAAATATATGATTTTGCTAAAATATCTGTAATAATAACTCCTCGCAACGTTTTTTAATTATTAAATGATTATTTAATTATTTAAAGGGGTAATGGCTCAGTGGTATCAAATCGGCCTGTGGATCCTACGAACTCTGGTTCAATCCCCACAGCAGACAAAACATTTTAATCAATTTAAAATTACCCATGTGGCTCCCCCACTACTAACATCTTTGGGGGCCGTGATATGACGGCTGGTAACCGCACTTCACGCGTATAAATATATCACTTTCCGAGATCTGCTTCGGCAGAGTGCCATACCCAGTAATGGGTAAAAGGCGTGATGATATATTTATTTATTTTATTTTAAATCATTATTTCAGGAAATAATATCAATATTCTTTATTTATTTTACACCTTGTATAAACAATAGTAAAATTTAACTACAGTTAACAATTGTTAAAATAAAAATAAAATTTATGATAATTAAAATCATAAAATACACGATATATTGGATTTGTAGATAACAAATGCCTAGATCGCATTTTCCTTATTTACTGAGAAATACAGTGAAGATAAGAAATATGTATCAGAAGCAGAAATCTTGTGTTGGCTAAACACAACATTGTAGAGTTTTGTATGGAAACCGAAGGATCGTGTTTGGGTATATTTGTTTGGAGTAAGGTGCGCATCGAAAGACAATTCCCGGTTAGGCCCGTGTCACCGCTGCCACCGATGGATCACTGAAATATGTATCAGCCCCAGAGTCGCGCTATTCAATTTCATCGCAGAATAAAAACCTCACTCACTATGATTGGTTTCGTATGGCAAATGGTTACAAAGTGGCGCGAGCCGCGCACGTTTTATAGGCGATATCTGATGCGTTTCGTCGTTGTCGTCGCCACCCGTTTTATCATCGCGTTTTTATGCGTAAATGTTGCTTTTTACTTCGTCCTGTCACACAGGACAATGACGACCGTTGGGACATTTTTGTAGCGTGGCGTAGGTACCCTGTAGGATCGCTTGTTGTGTTTTGTGACATTTATCTCAAGAACTGCCAAGTATTTTCACATTTTGCGACACATCTTCCATAGATTTTTCAGGTCGGCAAGAACCAAGTGTAAAATACGTCGGTTGATAAAATGTGAACTATGTGGGTTTACTTAAATATAAATTGAATCAGTGGTGAAATAGTATTTTTTTCTATTTTGCTTCTACGAATATGATGTAAATAGATAGAGTCGCGATCTAATTCAAAATAAATAAGACGATAAAATAAAACGAATTAAGACGAACTTCTTGTAATAAATAAGAAAAAATACTTGTCTCGTAATTCCACAGAGGTTTTACAGCACGTTTGCATCAACTTCACAGGTCATCAACAAACGGCTGGTCAGTTCAGCTTTAACCATAGACGCGTTTCGTCCTTCCGGACTCATCAGTATGGTGCGATCATTTATCCAACTAGATCAACTAGGAAATAGTGGATTGTGATACCGACTTGGCTGAACTGACTGATGTTAACCTATCTACAACGGTAACGGTAACATCAGTCAGTTCAGCCAAGTCGGTAGCACAATCCACTATTTCCTAGTTGATCTAGTTGGATAAATGATCGCACCATACTGATGAGTCCGGAAGGACGAAACGCGTCTATGGTTAAAGCTGAACTGACCAGCCGTTTGTTGATGACCTGAGAAGTTGATGCAAACGTGCTGTAAAACCTCTGTGGAATTACGAGACAAGTGATGGAAAATTTTTCCTATTTTTAATTATTTATTAAGACTCAATTCCACATCGCAATAGACATTTTGTCTTTTGTTTTAACTTCTTGTAAATATAAAATATATATATTTATAACATAAAAAAAGTATAAATTATAAAAATACAAAAGTTATAATAAATATTTAAATTAAACAAATTATCCGGCAATGGAAACAACAACAACAACGTATGAATAAAGTATTCTTCACTTAGTTACAAAATAACATGGCAAGACCTACATCTTGCACAGATGACGAGAGCCAAATTTGTCTCAACGGAAGCCAATCTATCACTAACTAATTATTGTTGTTTCCATGGGATGTTCTGACAAAGGATAAGGGGTGGTATCGTCGCGTTGATCGAGATAGCGGTTCCCACATATGCGTTTACATAAAAAACCCAGACGTAGTGCGTTTCAAAGGTTAAATCTATCCGACCCATGCATAGCTATTATTTATCCAGATATGTCATCACATCTCGTATAACCAAACGCGACAATTCAGAAAAGCTATAAACTTGATAAATAATGATCTACGGAATACTGAAGTTGTAACATATACTCTAATAAATTTGATAAACAATATAAACTCTGTCAAGTCAACTTTAGAAAGATACTTAAGATAATACTTAATTAGTCTGTATCTTTCGAAGCTGAGTTGATAGTGAAATATCGTAATTTATAAACAAAACCAAATTCTGAATTATCCGTTTTGTTACAGTAATAAAGCTATTACAGCACCCAAAAGAGTTAGTTAATAGCTCATATTTTTAAGATTTGCTAACTCAGTTGAAACAAAATTCCCTAAATTTAAAAACTGCGTAAAATAGAAAAATAGTATACATAATAGGCGTGTTTCGTTGGACTGTAATTCGTAATCAAAGTGATCAAACTTAACATGATCATGAAGAATCATGTTTCTTCGTTCGTTATTCGTTATCCCTACTCTTTCATTTTGTGATCACGAAACGACAATCCCCCTACCCTTCTGAATCATACTTTTTCTATGATTCATGTTGACTGATTCACATCGAAGGTTTAAAAATGGCGTCTGATGATAAATTTATGTGCTCTATTTGTGAAATTAAGGGAAATTGGCTGCTTCTGGAAGTATTTTTAAATGGCTTACATGGACACTCATTTATGAAATTTTAAAATAGGTTAGTTTGTGTATTTGACATTTGCAGTTATTTTAACGTTCATACTATAGGATCGCGTCGATCGGGTTGGATTTGAATCATTATTCTTGTTCGATATTTTCTTCAGTATCATATTCAATCATGATTCAACGCAATCACGATCAAAGGAATCATGATTTAGAAAATCACAATCACAATGCAAAGAAACACGCCTAATAATGGATTATTTTGTTCTCACAAAATAAAATGACAATTATGAAACTCGTTCTTTAATATACTATTTCGGACAACCGCTTATGAAGATAGCCATAACAACGTCAACAATTATAATTTTGTATTATTTTGTATTTTGATATTAGGATTGGTACAGCTAGTATAACTGCACCTAACCTTAAGCATCAGTGTTTTCAAGAGAACGCTTTAGTTATTATAGTAAAACCACTATGCTCTTGTAAACTTTTTTTTAGTAATATTTTGTTGTCGTCTGAAATATTATGTACATAATTCACTCAAAAGTGTGATAATAGTGATCGTAATATACTATTGTCAATCTATAATCTATATTTTCACGAATATTTTTGAGCATAATATTTAGAAACTCATTGGGATATATCATATATTGTATTTTTACTGCCTGTATAGTTAGTACCATGATTATCAGTTTTTTTTTGTGAATTATAAATGGAGTTAAAATTGGAGCTAAAATGGTATTTGCAGCTAATCTGAAATATCTGCCTATATGAAAACTGAAATTTGCTCCGTGGCCATGAAAAATTGTCTCACAGTGTGAGTATCAAGTATAAATTAAATTGAACCTATTACTATTAAAAAAAAAAAAACAATTGCATCCAAGTGAATCGAATTCTATAACGAGTTATTGGCTGTCTGTACTGGAAATTGAAATTATTTTTTTATTATATAGAATAGCAAATCTATAAATAAATAATATTAATTTGGCCTATTAGATTCATTTCTCTCTACCTGCAAATATTTTTTTTAATAGCTAAAATACAAAATAATATCGGTACAGGCTTCCTAAAAACAGTTAAAGTAGATACTAAATTTATTTATATATCCCATTATAATACAAGTACATTTACATAATAATAACAAAATAAATTTTTGATTTAAGTTTTGTTTTATTTAAAAATAATTTTACATTTCGATGTACTGAAAATGTAAAGCAGTAACATTATATAAACATAATATACGATGGTATATTTTTAAATTAAGCAGAATTTCAACTAATTTATTTTTTATTTTTATAACTATAATAATAATAAGACTTTTTATTTGGCAATAATTCAGCCGAAGCTGTTCTACCATATAACCTTTACATTAGTTACAAAAATACAATTACAAAAATAGCAAGTATAAGAAACTCGTATAAAATAGACTAAAGCCCCATTCACAACACGAAATTAGTGGTTAGTGTTAGTAGTTATGGTTAGCGTTAGAAGTTTGACATATGTATTCCTCTAGTAGCGGTCACAACAACGAACTTAGCTCAGCGCAGGTCTACGCTAATCCTGGTTAGCGTAGAAGTTTGTAAACTTCAAACTTTTAGTTAGTGGTTAACGGCACAGCCAATCAAAAACGAGGAGTAAAGTGACAGTTGGTTTTCTCAGTTTGAATTTTATGTAACGAAAATGAATCGAAGCTAAAAAAAATAGTTGTTACTTGCAACTTTAATTTTGCAAATGAAAAGAAATAAAAAAACAAATAGAAGGTGGTGGGTTCGCCCAATCAACCAAAACCGAACAAATCAGGGAGACTGGGATAATTTGATCCAAGAAATGAGATCATATGACGAAGACATATTCTTTAATTACACCAAAATGACCATAGCTCAATTTGATTTGTTGTTAGCACTTGTAGGACCAATTTTAAAGAAAAATAGAAGAAAACCAGTTCTACCAAATCAGAACTACAGACAAAATATCAGAACTCAAACAAAAAACAAAACTGTAACTATTTGTCAAAACTTTAAGTTGACAACTATGACATCTATTATAATTTCTTGTAATATCTATAATTTTCAAAAATGTGCACTACATTACCGGCAGAAACATAAATTCGAAATCATTAATTTGGGACATTGTGAACGATGTATTTTAATCTGTAACTACTAACTATAACCACTAACCATAACCACTAACACTAACTACTAATTTCGTGTTGTGAATGCAGCTTTATAGTATAAAAAATTAGTAAATAACAAATAAATTATTTAGCAATTACATAAACTAATGATAATAAAATACAAAAAGAAAAGAATAACGTGTGTGAAAAATTCAAGATTTTATATAAATGAACTGCCTTCAGAAAGTAATAATTGTATAAATTTTACAGAAAATGTAGCTGGTTTTAGTAGTAGTAGTTATAAAAGATTTTTTACTATGTTATTTTATTAAAATTAATTAATTAATTATATTAAGGTACAAATTTATTGTTTATAATTATGCTGAAATAATTTTAATTGTTGTTATACGTATACTGGAATAATTAAAAAAAATTAAGTAAAGAAACTCTGTTTAATCTTGTATGAACCAAAGTTGAAATTCATCTTGTGCTAAAAGCATGGCACCTTATTTATTTATAATTAATCCTTCCAGAATTTTGATATAAGATACTTATGTTTACGTTTAAGTAAGAAGGAATCCATGTGTGCTGTTATATATTTGTTTATTGTCTCGCTTCGAGATTTGTTTACAAATAATTTCATTCAGTGAGGATGTTTGTGCAAGCTTCATTTCATAAATTGATAATTTGTTGTGTTCGGAATTAAATGTAAACAATGTAGAGAAAATACTCGTACAAGATGGTAAACAACAAATCATGTCATGTGGCAAAAACCTTCCGCTTGACACGATCCTCTTAGAAATTGATTTCACGAGACGTAGTTTTTAGATTAGCGCAGGTGTTTACCTCCGTCGATAAATGTACAATTTGTAACTAAGTTAGCTGTGGTAGCGCCGGGGCGACGGGAAAGAGAGGGCGAAGATAGCGGTCATAACACCTCCAAATGACTTGTTAACATTATGTGTGCCATTATCTGCGTTCTTTTATAAACTATGTAGCAATTTGCAGAATTTCTCCTATAAAGTCGTCGTTTTATCGCGCTCTGTTACCGAGAGATAACATTCCGTGCGCACTGACAACTTTCAGTAGTTCTGAGTTCAGGTTCACTCCAACAAAAATACTGATGCTTTGATAGAATACTACAGATATACAATGTTATTTTAATGATGATAATACATTAGTATTAATTTCATTAATGTAGAGGTTTGAAATTTTACGGCATAAGTTTTATTCCAAAGTAAATTATCTAAATATAACTTTTAGTAGGTGGCACAGTGGTTATCGTATCGGCCGGTGGATCCTGAGAACCATGGTTCGATTCCCACAGCCGACAAAAATTTTCACCACATTAATACTACTCCCGTGGCTCTCCCACCATTAACATCTTTGGGAGCCGTGATTTGACGGCTGGTAACTGCACTTCACGCGCAAAAATATATCATTTACCGAGATCTGCTTCGGCAGAGTGCTACATCCAGTAATGGGTAGAAGGCGTGATGATATATTTATTTATTTTATTTCAGTATTTTCTGAATGGGGTAATGGCACAGTGGTTATCGTGTCGGCCTGTGGATCCAACGAACCCTGGTTCGATCCCCACAGCCGACAAAACATTTTCACCAATTTAAAATTATCCACCACTAACAACTTTGAGGGTCGTGATTTGATGGCTGGTAACCGCACTTCAAGCGAATAAATATATCACTTACCGAGATCTGCTTTGGCAGAATGCCACACCTAGTAACGGGTAAAAGGCGTGATGATATATTTATTTATTTTTTTTATGTATTTTCTGATAAATTATTTTAATTGTTTGTATTAATTAGAAAATTCTGTTAATATATCGAGCTGTTCAGCATTACTTAGATATCTCTTGTTTCATAGAAATACTACATACTATAGAAATGGAGTAACAGGAACTCTTGAAACATTCATTGCATATTTACACATTAGAGTAGCGTGTCCCAAATTATGGATCGCGAGTCGATTTTTGGTGGGTTTCAAAATATAAAATAGACAGCTTCGTAGAAAGTGTGGTTTCAAAATAATAGTTTTATATTGGCTGCTTTGTGCGTCAGGGAAATGTATATAAAAAAAAATAGAAACAACAATAAATTATTTTAGCCGAAGTGATAGTAATCAATCCATAGAGTAATAATGAAAATTAAGGATTACAATTAACTTATCAATCAGTAACTGTATAGGGAAGAGGGTACAACTGGTTTATATTTGAATTATTTTTCAAAGCATCTAAATATTTTATAATTTATTGTGGTTTCTATGTATTTAAGGAAAATATTTTGTAAAACACAATCGGAATAGAGATCCTCTAAAAGATTTTGACAGTCAGGCCCCGTGATATATTTGGCCATCCCTGTTTGTAACAAACCCTTCACCATATAACTATTTATTGTTTAGTAATCCTTGAAACATGTCACTTTAAATTTCACCTATATAAATGCAAGAAACTGTTTTACCAACTTCACATTCAACATACTCGTACATCCAATATGACCGAACTATATCAGTTGTCTCACTCTCACTTGTATTAGTTTTGTTTTTATCGTAAATAGTTGATAAAGTGAGTTACCCCTCGCCCATCTAAAATAAACCAGCTTAGCCAACGCTTAAAGTAGTGTGGTAAGGAGATTGGCCCACATACTTTGTTTTTGTTTCCCTTTTTCTAACCGTTTTGTTGTGACTTAATATTACAGTTCTTTAACCTCGCACTATTTATTTATATTCAGAATTTTATTTCAATATATTTCTATAAATATAACAAAATATGTAAATAAAATATCCAAAATGTTCATTTATTATTAATAATTTAAAATAGTTACATCAAACTAAAAAATTATTATAAAACAAACTTATATTATGACAGTTCTGATTAGAAACTTATTTGTAAACAAAGTTATATGGGCCATTTCCCTTCTCTCACTTTAGGATATGTTAGCTTCACAACAAATGTACTTATGATTTGACTATTTAGTATACTACTGTAGTACTGTATAGAATTCTATAATAGAATTTAGGCGATAATTTTCAAATCTCCAAATTAGAACTGCATTCTAAATAATTTTATAGTAGAAATTTAGTTTACATCATTTGTGCACTATCTGATACAAAAAGCATCGACTATTTTCGGATATATTAGGGAAAAATTCATAGTTTTTATTTGACAGATGATAGGAATTCTATTGTTCGAAATAGAATTCTATATGGCGCGATCCGACGGCAGTGTCAAATAAAACAAAATTTAGTTATAAATATGTCGATTCGGCTAGGTTAAAAAAATAAAAAAATTCTATATTGCAATCCAGTGGATATATCTTTCTTTTTATAAATATATCATCACGCCTTCTACCCATTACTGGGTGCGGCACTCTGCCGAAGCAAATCTCGGTAAGTGATATATTTTGCGCGTGAAGTGTGGTTACCAGTCGTCAAATCACGGCCCCCAAAGATGTTAGTGGTGGAGGAGCCACAGGGGTAGTTTTAGAAATTATGAAAATTGTTTGGCGCCTGTGGGAATCGAACCAGGGTTCTCAGGATCCACAGGCCGACTTCATACCACTGAGCTAGCCACCCATATAAATGAAAGTTCTTAAGTTAAAACCTTGCTTACTTTAAATTATATAAAAAATATGGGTGTGCCCGAATAGTTGAAACTCTACAGGCAATCGTAGCCCAGTGAATAAAAGCGAGGTAAAACTTGCGTTTCTTAATTAACAAAGAAGAGATCGTACGTTCAAATCTCGCTGGCTTCAACTTATATCCTAAAAATACGATTGTGTCTGAGTGGTTCGAGTTGTGGGCTTCCTGTACTGTAATTAGGATTAAGTTCCTGTTGTGCAGAGTAATAAATAAATAAATTGCAGCTTTCCTTACTATAATTGCAATAAAGTTATTATTGTGCAGATTGGCGAATAAATATATAAAACTTAAAGCGAAATGAGTTCGAATTGTATTCGTAATAATGAAGCTATTAAACTAGAAACAGTATCACAGCAATTTGAAAATTCAAATAGGTCTCGTGATCGACATGAAACATAGTGATTATTGTGGAATGTCGATTGCGATTAGTTTCGGGTAATTCCTGTCATTGGCTTGTTAAACACAACACTAAACAAGGGCGACAATCACGAATCACGTGTAATATTCACGTACGCAGAACGACTTGGCAATCGATGTATACGCAATAAGAGCTCAGGGGATATTAGTGAAGGCTTCTATCAATAATGCACGTACTTCAATAACAACGTCGAGCGATCGTGGATCGTGCCACTATACATTGCAGAGAAAGCGAGAGAGAAAACACAGGAAGAGAGAGAGCAAGTTTCAGCACATTCCCATCACAAACACACCCTCACCCATACCAACAGACTCATGGCATGTCTTGATTGCTCGACTAGCTACACGCAATTTACTCCGAAAAAATTCCCGCCTCGATATGTAAACGCGAAAGCGCTCTTTCATTTCGCACAAACACGCCGTTTTTTTCGCATCTTTATTTGTCGATCTCTCGGTAGGTTTATGATGCTCCCCTGTTCATATGCTGCGCGCTATTACTGTATGAGTTCCCTCCTATTATCAGACATTCAATTTAAACTTTTGCCTACTTGTCGATAGCAGCGGCTGGATCCCGGGAGGAGGGTTAATCGCTGGGATCGGAGGTTCCGAGGTTTCCTACATCAAGTGTTAGTTTAGACTACAGGAAGCTGACTCCACCAAGATAATATCTACAGGAATTTTCCTTCGAATCCCGCCAAATTGTGATTTACTTTGCCTTAGTACTAGTTCATAACTTTGTACCCAGTTGATCCCTCAATAATATTCCGGAACTGATTTTCCAACACTGCCACTGACTAACTTTCAACATTAACAAGAAAGATAGGCAAGACCTCATTCTTAGAAACAGATATAAATTGACTTCAACTCTTAGTATGAAAAAAGTACTATCTATACTCGTTTTAAAAAAGAAGTACTCAAGTTTTTAAGGGATAATGACTGGTACAACAAGCTCTGTTTATAAGTGTTTTAAGAGTATGGTTTTAACTTGTTGAAGATAACCAATACACTGTTCTTAAAATAGGCAAAAACTAAGGTCGTAATATCAGTCAATGTAGTTAAAAAGATTCAGAACCAAGAACCTATTTCAAGAGCTCATAGGTAAAAGGTAATATACATAACCTTAAACAAATGCTGTATGTAGCTGACATTATTACCTCCTATATCGAACAAAGTATATGAGATCAATTTGATTTTACTTTGCATGGATAGCGCAACATTGATATGGAGACTATAAGGACGTTGTAGGAATAATAATGATACGAGATACAATTTTTAAATAGTATATTACATAACAAGCATCGAAAGTGTAAGATAACGTGTGAGTTTACAAATTGAAAAACGAGTGATTTAAGTACACGAGCACAGTTATCTCACTTTCGAGCGAGTTATGTACACTATTTTTCAGACGACCACAAAATATTTCTAAAAAAAGTTTACAAGAACAATGTTATTACAGTTTGACAGCTGATGCGTTTTTGAAGGTTAGCGTTGATGTTTGACCTTTAAGGTTAGGTGTTGTGATTCCTACTATACTAACCGTAATGTCAAAATATTAAATAATGCTAAAATATTAGTAAATAAGTTCATTATTAATTTTTAAAAATAAGATCTATCGGTGCAAAGGTGTTGAAAAATCTGCCAAAACTGCGATTGAAATAATAATACAAATTTTTTCATTTATTTTATTATATTTTTTCATCGTCACGCCATCTGTTGTCAATCAGTGCAACTTCACCTGATATGTTAGAAGTGTGCGTTACACTATCAGTGTATGTTATGTTCAACTTTCCATAGTAATTTATGATGCTGTAATGGTTACTTTCATACGTGGTTGTCTGAAAATAATTTTAAACCTACTTTGTTAATTGTAACCCCAAATGTAAGTAATTATAGTTCAATTTGCAGTTGCTGCGTATAATTAAAAAATATATAAATATTACTGGATGTGTCACTCTGCCGAAGCAGATCTCGGTGAGTGATATATTTATACGCGTGAAGTGCGCTTACCAGCCATCAAATCGCGGCCCCCAAAAATGAATGGTGGGGGAGCCACAGGGATAATTTTATTTTGATGAAAATTGTTTGTCGGCTGTTGGGATCGAACCGGGGTTCTTAGGATCAATAGGCCGACTCGATATCACTGAGCCACTATCCCATAAAAAAATATGTATACAGATAATTGAACTATCTTTAATAAATAATATTTATAGTAAATACGCAGTGGAGATCTAAATTCAGCTGGGCGAGTCCAACTTATGAAACTAGGGATATTAATATGTTGTGAGCAGAGCTGGGCAAGTACCAGGACGAAAGTACTTAAGTATAAGTACCAGGACTAACCATGGTCAGTACTTGTTATGCAGTACTTTTTCAAGCACAGCTTGAAAGTACTTAAGTAAAGTACCAGTTTTTTTAGACCAAAGTACTTAAAAAATAAGTATTTTGTAAGTACCAGTATTGAGTATACTCATATGAAATAGTTTTTCTGTTTTTGTTATTTATTTGAATAATAACATATTCTAAATATACATTTTGAAAACATGATTAAGAAATTAAAAGATTTTTTAATTTAAAATTACAAAAAATCTTCTTATATATATGTATATATATATATATATATATATATATATATATATATATATATATATATATATATATATATATATATATATATATAACAAAAAACAAAAATATACATGTGTGTGCTCCTCACGTTCACGTCACAGTACAGCACAATAAAAAAAACTGCATTAACCGCAAAATCAAAGTACTTCAATGTTTCGAAATATTTAAGTACTTTTCGTGACTTTAGTAATATTGACGTACTTAATTATTTGAATAGTACTTGAATATTTTTTACATTTACTATCAAAAAATGTAAGTCTTAAGTACAAGCTGAAATTTAGTACTTAAAAATTTCAAGTATTAAGTAACACAAAAATAAATATACTTCAGTATAAGTATTAAGTACTAGAAGAAACGAAAAATTGGCACTTAAGTACTAAAGTACTTAAGTATTGCCCAGCTCTGGTTGTGAGGCTGACTGTCAATTTCGTGTTTGGAGGTTAGAGATTTTTAGCAATTTTAAATGAATAATTTCACCCATTGGGTAGGTGGGTGGCTCAGTGGTATTGAGTTGGCCTGTGGATCCTGAGGACCCTGGTTCGGTTCTCACAGCCCACAAACATTTTCACCACATTAAATTTACCCCTTTGGCTCTCCCACCACTAAAGTCTGTGAGATCCGTGATTTGATGGGCGGTAACCTCATTTTCCGCGCATAAAATATATCACTTACCGAAATTTGCTTCGGCAGAGTGCCACACCTAGTAATGGGTAAAAGGCGTGATGATATATTTTAAATTATTTTTATTTCAGTATCTTCATTACGACCAGTAACCTGCATTATCATTTCCACGTTAGCCAATTACCGATACTCAAGCGACATTTTCATAATAATGTTAGGAATAAAAGAACATCGTAGTAGCTAAGCACCGCGTTAACGCTCAGCGAATGTTTCTCGCGACGTCGTGTGAACAACAATGCTGCATAAACAACGCTTGTTCTCGTTAGGGACAATATGATATTTCTCCAAACGCGAAAGCCGAATGCGGCTCGTCTGAATAAATCCAAATAAAACAGACGACTGCGCCAACGCTGCGCTCTGCTGTTTCCAATTTGAATGTTCGGTTTGTTTACGCCAGCGAAGGCGCGAAATGCACGAGAATGACGGAACCCTCGCGATTAGGGGACATTTTTCTTTTATTTAATGGATTTGTGTTTACCAGCATATTTTAAAAACACACCCAAGCATTTTCAGGAAAGATTTCGTCCAGATTTTAAAAGAGTTCAACCAGAATTATTTTGAACGCAGGCCGTTTATAACTTTTTAACTCTAATGGGAATGAAGATTTATTATTGTTTCACGGAAGAATATAGTCAGTGCTGCGTAAATGGTGGCCCGCGGGCCATTTGTGTAGAATAATAGTTATTTTCTTAAAGAGAATTATAATTAATTATTCATTTATTTATTAATATTTATAGCATACTTGTGATTTATTCAAAACCCAGGAGCGTAGCAACCGGGGGTGCAAGGAGTGCGATGCACATGGGTGCATGAGCTAGAGGGGCCCATGAGCCAAAGTGCCAAACTTTAAACGAATTATTAACATTACAAATTATATTTATGGGATGGCTAGCTCAGTGGTATGAAGTCGGCCTGTGGATCCTGAGGTCCCTGGTTCGATTCCCACAGGCGACAAATTTTCATAATTTGAAAAAGCTATCCCTGTGGCTCCTCCACCACTAACATGTTTGGGGGCCGTGATTTGACGACTGGTAACCGCACTTCACGCGCAAAATATATCACTTACCGAGATCTGCTTCAGCAGAGTGCCACACCCAGTAATAGGTAGAAGGCGTGATGATATATTTATTTTTATTTATTTTACAAATTGATAATATGTATGTCAATATATAAATATAAATATAAATATATCGCGCCTTTTACCCATTACTGAGTATGGCACTCTGCCGAAGCAAATCTCAGTAAGTGATATATTTATCAGAGCTGGGCAAGCTACTTAAAAAAGTAGCTAAGCTACAGCTACAGCTATTCTTCAAAAAAGTAGCTGAGCTACAGCTATAAGCTATATTTTGTAAAATATAGCTAAGATACAGCTAAAAGCTTTCATTAAAGTAGCTGTTAAATTATAAAGCTATTTTTTTCAATTATTGTGAATTATTAAATTTGCCATTGTCATATGATCAGTAGATCAGTCTTTTGTTATAATGACTGTTAATAAATATAAAAAATCGCAAATGGACAAATATACTGTTAATTTGTTATGCTATAATTCTTATCAGAATAAATGAACAGTCACATTAACAGAAGACTCATAAACAGGTAGGTTTAAGCTACAAAAAGTAGCTTTAAAAGTAACTTCAGTTGTTGTAACAATATTTTTAAGAGAAAAAAAAATATAGCTCGCTACAAGCTACAGCTATATTTCTTCACATTAGCTTAGCTTAGCTACGTTTACTTTAGCTGTAGCTGTAGTTAAGCTACAAAAATAGCTAGCTACTGCCCAGCTCTGATATTTATGCGCGTGAAGTGTGGTTAGCAGCCGTAAAATCACGGCCCCCAAAGATGTTAGTGGTAGGGGAGCCATAGGGGTAATTTTAAATTGGTGAAAATGTTTTGTCGGTTGTGGGGATCGAACCAGGGTTCCTAGGATTCACAGGCGGACTTGATACCACTGAGCCATTACTCCATAGTGCAAACATAGTCCATGTAAAAAGCGTTGGTCTGTATTGTGTGTCTGAGAAAGAAAGTAAACAGTATCACAAAAAAAAATCAAGGCCATGAAAAATTAAGATTGCAAAACAAGTGCGTTGTTCTTGTATTTAAAAACACAGTCACGAGTTCTTAGTCAGTGTAGCGACCCTTGTATTTACAGCATGCCTTCCAGTCGTAGAAAACTTCAACAGCACACAATATTAATATTCTCCGAATGAGCTTTCGCTTGGCGGAAAAATCCCGTGGCACTGTCGACATTGTTGGGAAAGTTGCACGAGGCGGGACGAGTATTTGCGAAACGTTCACAGGAACCACGAGCTTCACGGGTTAATTTGACAGAGCTACCGCGCCTAACATTCCTTTAAATTATCCCTCTGTGCGCCGAACAAGCTCCTCTGTTCGAGCTGCCATCAGCTCCAACCCGGAAATTATTGCTTCATTCGAAAAACGACTCTCGCCCGAGAAGAAATGAGACACGAAATACCTACACGAGATACGAGTACAAACTTACTTGCCAATTACAACCAGCCAGGAAGTACACCACTTTCACAAATGTACTTCTTTCCCACTGGCCTTTTAAAAGATTTAAACGTTACATAAATGCAGATGGATTGTTACAGTTTATTTATTTTTTATTATTAACTTGCACGTGAACTTAAATATGGTATTTAATTTGTATTTTTTGCAAAGAAATATTTAACAATTAAAATAAAATAAATAAATAAATATTTCATCACGCCATTTTACCCATGACTGGGTGTGGCACTCTGCCGAAGCAGATCTCGGTAAGTGATATATTTATGCGCATGAAGCGCGGTTACTAGCCATCAAATCATGGAGGGAGAACCACAGGGGTAATTCTAATGTGGTGAAAATTGTTTGTCGGTTGTGGGAATCGAACCAAGGTTCTCATGATCCATAGGCCGACTTGATACCACTGAGCCACTAACTCCATTTATCAATTGAATATATCATCACGCCTTTTACCCAATATTGGGTGAGTCACTCTGCCATAGCAAAGCTCGGTAAGTGATATATTTACATATGAGATAGGTGGCTCAGTGGTATCGAGTCGGCCTGTGGATTTGAGAACCCGGGTTCGATTCTCACAGCCGACAAGCATTTTTCACCAAATTAAAAACTACCCCTGTGGCTACCTCTCTACTAACGTCCTTGAGGGCCGTGATTTGACGGCTGATAACCATACTTCACGCCCAAAATATATCACCTATCGAGATCTGCTACGTCAGAGTACCATACTCAGTAATGGGTAGAAGGCGTGATGATAAAGATGATTTTATTTATTATATATTTATGAGGGTAAAGTGCGGTTACTAGTCGTCAAATCACGACCCTCAAAGGTAATAGTGGAGCAGGAGCAACATAATTTTATTGTGTTGATTATTTGTTGACGTTTCTCAAAACCAATGAAATGCTTCATCTTATGTCACGTATCTGCGTTTTAACCAATCCTGTCATTATTATACTGAGAATAAAGCTCTTGTGATCATTCTCGGGAATAATCTCTGTAGATGCTTTTTTGTTTGTGGCAAGTGATAGGTAGTTGTCAAATTATTATTTAAAACTATCAACGCGTCAAGTAAAATGTGTGAAAAACATCGATTTGGTTGTATTTCTGACACAGAAATACACCAACAAATTTTGAAAACAACTTCCAAGAATACATTAATAAGTAATCAATCGATATGGACCCAGTTCAAAATATTTTAAGTTGGATGAATCGATCTCAACAGCTAAGTCAAAAAATAATCTAATTAAATATAACCCGAGAGTTCGATAAATTAGAAAATAATTCTCCAGTATCTTTCTCAAACTTGTTGCCATTTGGCAATAGCCACTCAAGCCCTACGGGCTTTCGTGACTATTGCCTGGCAACAAGTTCTATCAAATTATTTTCAATTTATTCTCACTCTCTTGTTATATTATTACTGAAAATTGTGTCGTCTCTGGGAATCGAATCGAATCGAGGTTCTCAAATCGTTCAGCAACATTTATTACTCGACCCGAAAACTTGTGTTTTTAGTCGTAATGAAACAAATTATTATGTACAACCATTTAAAAACGCTTAAAAGAGAATTAAAAATCATTAAAAACAAGCGGAAATGTTACTCTTCCTTTTGTTGCTATTGGGAACAAGCTGGATGTTATTTTCCTGCTTGTTGCCATTGGAAACAATTGGGAAAATAAAAACGCTTGTTCTTCGGAAAACATTAATTTTCCGTTGTTAAATGACTATTGAAATAGCATATTTTCCGTCAGAGGCGTATTCCATTTGCCATTGTGAATCAAGTCGCAAATGAAATACAGTTCTACTCATATAAAGAGTAAGAATTTCTTCTCTAGGGAAGGAAAGTAAAACGATATTTAGGGCAACTGGAAAATAATGGTATGATTTGACATTAGTGACATTCAGTTGACTTCTGTCAAGAGAATAAATCTTATCTATATTTCTGAAATTTATTTCTGAAAATGTTGTTTTCTGATAAAGTACACATTGTGAATAAAGAGTCTTTCTTCGCTTGATAAATATTTGTCTGGTATAAGACCTTGAAATATGCGCTAAAATATTTGTTGAAAACATCTCCCCATTCTTTTTATGTCGTCACATTGTATAATAATACAAAATAAAACGTTATCCTTGATCAAACAAAATACAATCACAATAACGTTCTTATTATAACGTTTGATATTTCTACATCAAATATTTGAAACATTTCAAGTACTCGTAATATTTGAAAATTTAAGGTATTTCACATAGAAAATTCAAGATAATTATGTACACTTACGTCACACGGCGTTTTAAGCCACGTGATATAATAAAATTTTTACACAATTTAAAAAATATATGTTTTTAGGTTGCTCAAGAATTATTTAAATACTGATCGTATTTAAATACGGAGAACACTCTATTTCTGTGAGTGAACATTAGCAGATTTTAGTAGATATTAAAATAAAATCAATTATTTCTCGTTTTTAATTCTTAAATGTACGCTTACTCCCAACAACGAATCTAATAACGAATCTAACAACGAATCTACAAAGATTAGAAAAGATGAAAGCGATAGCCTGGCACTTGTATATGAAAGAAAAGTCCACAGAATGCAGTTCATATCAAAGAAATTCGTGTATCATTGTCATTGATACGGCCGTGTGAAAATAACTATTGTAGCATTATTTAAATAAATATTATAAAAACATTAATTCATATTTTATAATATATATTTAAAAATATCTTCATATTATAAATAATCAGTGCCAGTTTAAAAACTGTATTAATTATATTATGTTACAACATAATTGTTAGAAAAATGTAAACAAAAATACATCTATCTGGGCCAATCTCCTTACCCCACTACTACAAATGTTGACTTTAAACATTGTGTAGCTGAGCATAGAGAACTTCTCGTCCATTTTAGATTGTCGAAGTCTTACTCAAATTACGTTACCTTCATTATAAATCTAGCTTTAGCGTTGTATGAAATTTACGATATATATGAAAGAAAAGTCCACACATTGCAGTAACTGAAAATGAAACAAAAAGATAACAAAAGGAAGGGAGTGTCGCCCTGCGCTTGTTTTTGAAAGTGTATTCCACATAATTGCATAGAACATTAGAACTAGCACCTTTTAGAAGAATAACAATTTGTAACAAGATATATTTAATAAAATGCAAACTGTACAAACTCAAAAACAATAAATTGTGTATATTTGACAGCAAAAAGATACCAATATTTAGTATCAAATTTTATCACCAGATAAATAAATAAATAAATAAATATATCATCACGCCTTCTACCCATTACTGGGTGTGGCACTCTGCTAAAGCAGATCTCGGTAAGTGATATATTTTGCGCGTGAAGTGCGGTTACCAGTCGTCAAATCACGGCCCCCAAACATGTTAGTGGTGGAGGAGCCACAGGGATAGCTATTTCAAATTATGAAAATTTGTCGCCTGTGGGAATCGAACCAGGGACCTCAGGATCCACAGGCCGACTTCATACCATTGTGCTAGCCATCCCAGATGTCACATTGAAATGTGTCGAATGCAGTACCTTCATGATTTAATATTTAATAGTATTGGTGGAGCCACAGGTGTGGTGAAAATTTTAGTTATCAGCTGCGAGATTCGAACTTGGTCTGATACTTTAGCACAGAGCTATTAATTCACCCCAACAGATGACATTTTTTGCCGTAAAGTGCAGTTGCGAGCCGTCAAATTTAATGGAGGGTGAGTCATGGCATTACAGAGATTTTTATGCGCTAAAAGTATTTAAAATAATCAAACCTCGAGTTTTTAGAAATATAGCACTGAATTAATAACTTTATTAAAAATATATTATATTTGCTTGCTGCATATTATTTACTTTAATTTATAAATTGTATTTGGTAAATTATATAAAAATGTTATATTCATTTTTAGTCGAGATTGAAATGACATTAATTAAATCAGTATAAAATATTTTTGTACAAATATTAAAATACTGTTTAATGTGTTCTAAATTCTACGAGGAGTATTTTATTTTAATTTACATACAGATATAAAATTCGTTCGTGTAATTAAATTCTTGTCAGGTTTATTTGTTCATCCGTATGAGGAAAACAAAATATTTGTATGAAACTGAAACTCAACGGTAATTGGAATAAATTCCAAGCATGTGAAGTGATCGGGAAAATAGGAAGAGTTCTTTTTCCGAAACAAAAGATGCATGTGCAGTGTCCATTTCGTTAAAGTTTCACGCTGCCACGCACGGAGTATCAGAACGACTGGAGCGTCCCTTCGACGGTGAATAAATTCCAGGTGAATGCGGTTCTGCGCTCCGAAGCTACGAACTGCTTAGGCGGGCGCCGTGGCGCGACCCTCGTCTAATGAATATTGTAAAATATGTTTGATGTTGAATAGAGACAGGTAAGTAACTTTATGTAAGCCGTCCGCGGACTTGTTTGCATACGAGATTAAAAGGAACTTGCAAAGTTTTTACGTCTAAGACGAACAGAGTTCCAACTTTGTGGGGGTGGGGGTTCATTTGGCGCGTCTGTTTGTTGGTCCGGTCCCATTGTTGAAAAACGCGGCTTACGAGCCTCTTTCGGCTGCCGAGTGCCACAAAATGAGTTGGCTTTGGACTAATGACAATAATGATGTTTTATTGATGAGACGACGATGTCCGCGCTTTGTGTGACTCTCTTCTACCCCCAACTCACCCCTGGGGACATTATAAAGATGGATCATGCTCGTGGATGTATTGTTTTCTTTAATTACTTATTCCGTTTTCTTTTTTTACTAAATTCCCTTTTTTGTCTGATGAATTTATGCGTAATTATAAACGCACTGGAGGATGCCTAAATTATAACCCCACTTTATTTCTAAAACGTTCCTTAAGCTCTGTTTTATTTACGGTTACTTCCTAAGGAAAATTATAATCGGATTTAAATGTATATGTACCTACTTTATACATGGCTGTATAAGTATCTTCTTTATTTATTAAAATACGAAATTAAATTTCAAATTTCTTACAGTAATTTGTGAAATCTGTGGAATTAATTTGCAAAATAGTCTACTAGTTTAATAATACTTGTATTAAATGTAATTTCAACAACGATGAAAGTAGCTTTAATATGATTATTTTTAGATATTTAACATAATTAATTGCGATTTGTAAACTAGATAAAACAGTAAATTAATGTTTAATTAATTATATGATTTCAATGACACACATTAACAAATATAATTATACTTTGGAAACATAAGTCTCATGACCTAAAATTCGTAATATTATAACATTAACTAGATTAAAAAACTTTTGTGGTAATAATATCCAAGTAAAGAAAACGTAGGTACTTCAAGAATATCTTTTGTTCTTAAATGACATTTTTATTTCTTTTGTAATTCTTCTTTTACGGAATGTCATTTGGGACTTTTTCTGGAATTTTTAAATATTAAATTTTTTTGTCCTTTTATATTAAGTCAAATGAACACAAATTTACTTCTGTATTTATTGTCCTTATTCACGAGAACAAGGTTATAATAAATTGATATAAAAATAGTTAAGTAGAAAATAGAATTAATTAGAGATGCTACAATTCTATTAAATAAATACTATAAATACTAATTATGTAAATACATTTTAAATAGGTAATTTAATTCGCTGCAATTACAGCATAGAACATTTATACGTAGAACTACTATCTTTTGTTTTTTTTTCAATTTAGAACTCTTTTAAACCTTAAGAGCCTGATTCTCAAAAAAGTTTTAGCTAATCCTTAATTTTGGATTAGCTAATCTTATGCTAGTCCCGATTTAAAATAAAGTTAATTCAATTCACTTTCCGAGTACTAAATGGTAAGAAGATTATATTAAAGTTTATTTAAACTTTTTTAGGAATATGGTTTAGCTTCTTTTGACAAATCCAAAATTGTAGCTAAAACTATTTTGAGAATTGTGCTGTAAAAGTTTTATCAATAATAGGATAAACTAGTCAATAAATTAGAGTTAATATAATTTGACATATTTGATCCCAAAATTGATAAACTAGACTAAAAAGTGACAACAAATGGCTTAAATTATTGACATCTAGCGAGGAGCAATTAAGATTGTTCTCATTTGTATGTATAATTGTAGAGTAATATCAAATGAGTGAGTAAAAATATATGACAGAAAGTAAAGTAGCAAGTTAATTCAAATTAGCGCAGATAAACAAAAGAATAGCTACATTTAGTTGTACCGAACAATTATTGTACTAATTGTACAATCTTGAAACCAAATAAAAGAAAAAGAAATATTTGGTAAGAGTAAAAAGTTCAAAACTGACCTTAAACTCCTTAACAATTAACACAGAAAACAATCGTCCTTTGAAACGTTGTTTGAGTTGTCCTGATTTAGTTGGCGCTCAAGTCAGGGACTTGCTCTCATGCTGCAATTCTCACGAAACACGGACGCTACACGGACGCTGCGACGCTATCAGCTCACGGAAGAGCGAAGCGAACAGACCGACGGCGACGGCGACTACTGAGCGCCGCTTCAAACTACATCGATTTTAAACGCGGCCGCCAGAGTCGGCGGCGCTGTGCGCAGCCTGCAGGAGTAGAGCAGGACCCCCGTGCGTCGCGACGCCGCGATCTAACAGACGCTGTTGCTCCGTCACCGAATCAGATATTGTTTATTGTGATATGCAGTTGGTGACTTTGATTTTTGCGGCAGATGAGGATGAAATTTTAATTGGCTACTATTTTCAAAGTGTACTTTTCATTGGTATTAGAAATATTCAAATTAATACTAAAGTACCGATTCATGAACTCAATGTTAACAATGGCAAATGTTCGCGTGAAAAATTAAATAAAAACACAATGAATTTTGATTTATTACATCTTTTGTTAGCACCTATATTTTTATGAAGGAAATACGAGTACTTATCAACTAATCAAGTTTTTATGGGGTAGATGGCTCAGTGGTATCGAGTCGGTCTGTGTATCTGACAATCCAGGTTCGGTTCCCACAGCTGACGAACAATTTTCACCACATTAAAACTAACCCTGTGGCTCCCTCTCTACTAACATATTTGGGAGCCGTGATTAGTTAGTAATCGCACAAATATATTACTTACCGAGATATGTTACGGCAATAATGGGTAGAAGGCGCGATGATATATTTATTTATTTTTAAATCAAGTACTTATTTATTGATAAAAATTCGCTCAATGCCAGGATTTTAATTTGAGACTCTTTGATTCTATTTATTTATTTATGCTATTCACTACAGGAACTTACAAGGTGTGACTATTAATTAACGAGACTGATGCTGCTACAGACGAAGTACACATGCGCCAAACACAAATCAGCTTTTTAGCGTGAAGCTTTTCCTTTCGATTGCAGTACCTCTTTCTTCTGTAAACAAATCCGTATAGCCGTAGCATTCGTTCTAATTAGAGTAGTTTTTTGTTTCGTCGAAAAAATGTTACGTGCAACATTAGAGCAACGAATTGTTGTGAAATTTCACATGAAACTTGGCAAAACTGCTACTGAAACATATAATTTATTGAAAAAAGTACTCGAATTGTGGAAGGACAAGTCATGGTTTCTCCATCAAAACAATGCGCTGGCTCATTCCGCAATGTCTGTCAAGAGATTTCTAGCCAAGTACAGTATCCTAGTTTTGGATCATCCGCTTTATTCGCCAGATCTTGCACCGTGCGACTTCTATCTGTTTTCTAAGGTGAAATTTGCCTTAATAGCAACAAGATTTGAGTTTTTAAAGAGAAATTGGCACGCGTTCTGGAGGAGCTGACAGAATAAGACTTCCAGCACTGTTTCGAAAAATGGAAGATTCGCATGGAACATTGTAGGGATAGAGGAGGGGTGTATATTGAAAGTGATAATAAGTAAATAGGTATGGAATAAAAATAATATGTTAAAACAGCATCAGTCTCGTTATTTAATAGCCACACCTCGTAATCCCAATTACAGTATAGGGTCCACCGAGCCGCAGTGTGCTAGCTTGCATGAGATTCGAACTTCGGGATGTTCAGTATCGAATGCCGTAAATGCACTTTTATTCTGCACTAAAAAATATTGTAATTCGTGAGATTCGTCAGTTCGAATTCGACAAGTATGATTTGTCGCAAATAAAAAAATACAATTACTTGTATTAATCATTCTCGGGCGCTATAAGCTAGTCACTTACACATATGTCTTAAAGTAACATTGACTACGGAAACCGGCAGTACCTACGGCAGCGTAAAAACTACGGCTCGGTGTGCCCGGTAGGCCCAGTAGTGGGATCGCGCCATATAGAATTCTGGCGATAATTTTCAAATCGTCAAATTAGTATTCCATTCTATATAATTTTGCAATAGAAATCTTGTTTACATCATTTGTGCACTAATCTAATACAAATAGCATCGAGTATTTTATGCTATATTAGAGAAAATCATAATCTTTACTTGACAGATGACAGCGATTCTATTATTCGAAATAGAATTCTATATGGCGCGATTCGGGGGCAGGCCCGAGTCGGGCTGCAGTGACATTAAAGAAGAAGTTGCGCATTAATCAGTGTTAAACAAATCAAAACTCCTGGTAATATTTTTATATGAACAAACAATTATCAATTAACAACTTAAATACAGTTAAATTTGCTTTTAAATTATATCGGTGCAGTGCTCGATCGCGTTAGAACATAAGCTACTGTTTGTTGTGACGTAAAACCCTTATGCAGTCTTGAGTTCGATACTACTGATTGACAAATGTGTATGGCATTAAAATTCGGCAATATCTGGCATTTAATCACACACACTGTACTGTAATTGGGATTCAGTTCCTGCAGAGTAACAAATAAAATGCTATTTAGGTTTATTTTTTATTAATTAACTTCAATACAAAATCAAATTGGGTATTTTTTGAATCTGCAAGAACGCAACCCCAGAAATTATATTTGACATTGTTGTACGTTTCAAATATACTATGGTAAAAAGTGTTCTACTTAAAAATGCTCAGTCTTTATCAAGTAATAAAATTAACGACAACGACAAGTTTTTAAACTCAATAGTCTTCTATAGAAGATTAAAAAATAAATGGACCTAACGTCTAACTTTGGTGTTAGAATATTTAGTTTGTAAAGTTTTCTAGAAGAAGACAGCAAAGATTGAAACCAGGTCGTTTAGTTTTAAACAAAATTTGCCCAGTTCATTAATTTTTAAACACTTCAAAGGTATATCTGCTTAGACCAATTCTAAAACTCTTTACCTTTGCGTCATAAATTTTAACCTGACAACGAAAGAACAAACAAAATACATTGTTGTTTTCTTGGAATATAGATACATAAAATCTAAATCTTAACATTATTTATTATTGAACAAATTGATAATATTATTTATGCGAAGTTAAATTTGTTTTTGAACTTTTCAGTA
This sequence comes from Pterostichus madidus, assembly GCA_911728475.2. Taxonomy (NCBI): domain Eukaryota; kingdom Metazoa; phylum Arthropoda; class Insecta; order Coleoptera; family Carabidae; genus Pterostichus; species Pterostichus madidus. The sequence goes on from OU452306.1 coordinate 32,107,664, forward strand.
CCTATGAATGTATGTATAATTTTTTATAAATATTTAATTTATTTTGGTTCACATATATTTGACATTTTTAAACCGCTAGTGGAATAAAATTTTTAAATGGCTGTTTATAAAACAAAAACTTTACTGGTCTGTATCCAAGTAATTAAACATGAGTTTGTAAGGCAAAATTGAATAATAGTTATTTATTTTACAGGTGGTAAACTGCAAGCGCGTTAATACCGCGAGTTAAAGATACATTTTAACTGCGGGTGTATACAACTTCTCCTATTTGAGTGTTAGATTTTTATAAATGAAGTCAGAAGCTTGAAATGTCAATAATCGCTTACTGTTATCTAATCTCTGAGTGTGAGATTGTTTCTTGCGTTGCCATGGGTCGAATTGTTTACAGGGAAAAAATTGGAACGCAAATAGAGAATGACAGTTGTGAACTCTCTACAATAAAGTCTTTACCGTGTATCAGTGTGCAGAAAGTGAAAATAGAAGATGAAGATGTTCTAATTGATGATGTAGTTCATTTACATAAAGTCGTGAACAATGAATTAGTTAGTGCTACGAAAAGCGTAAACTTTGACAGTAACAGTGTTTAGAACTACAATTTTTTTTTGAATCTTTGCAAGACCTAACTTCGTTAATGATTTGTTTTTGAATTTCAATACCTTATAATGTAGTATAATTATTTAATAAAGTTTTAATTTATTCTGATTGACATATATTTCACATTTTTAAACTGCTAGTGAAATAAAATTTTTAAACGATTGTTTATAAAACAACAACTTAAATGGTCTGTATCCAAGCAATTAAACATGAGTTTATAAGGCAAAATTGAATAATAGTTATTTATTATACAAGTGTGTTATATACCAATAAATCACATGTATAATACAAAATTTTATCCACAACTCATAATTATAGGTATCGACGAAGGTTGGTCGTAACGTTTAACGTTGATTCAGTTATATATAGTTTCTCAAAATACGGTAGATCATGAAGTGATTGCTAAGTAACAAGTTGTTTACAGTGTTTTATGGAATATAAAACACTAGTGTTTTATGAGCCATATAATTCAACTGAAATCAGTGTAATTATGTCTTTATAATATATGAGTTGCGGATAAAATAGTATAATGACAGATCATTGACAGTTTTGTAAAAAGTGTTGTTAGAAATTAATATTTTTTTTACTAGCAGTTCTGAGAGCAACATGCATAAAAATAAAATAAAAATTACAAAATAAATTATTTTAATCACCTTCAATCAAAAGAGAAATGTACTTGACGATCTACACAACTCATTCAGTGAAACCGGACCATTGAGTTTTAAACGATACGACACAAATCGACAGTACTCCACAACTCTACACGACACAACTCGATCAGTGAGACATCTGCCCTATTTTGAGGATCTATTTAAATTAATGTTTAAAGTCTGTACTTTAACTCGGAAACACCCCTGGATAAACGGTAGCTAGTTAAATACGTAGTAGTTATTGTTTTTTGCTGGCACTAAAAATCTGTACACATGTCAATAGAATCCTACATGATAATCTCATGCTCGACAAGAGATAGTCGCAGAAATAGCGTGCAAAGAAAGGGTTCGACCACTAACCGTGCGCATGAAAGTAAAAACACGTCGAGGGGAAGTCGCCCTGCTACGACGTGCGGACTACGGATTACACTGCTAATGATTGTTTACCGTGGGGATCTCCAAATTTCCTGTCCCTGCCTTGCAGCCACACATCGCCAAACATTTATACTAATTAACCACAGCCGCGCATCAAACTGCAACAATGCAGTATCCACGAGCGGCCTTTCACTACTGATTACCGGGGAGCGATGCTTTGTTCCCCGGTAAAAAAAAAACTGTTCGCCGTTCCTTGCATGCACGCACTTTAGAGATTGTGTTACAGCTGCTGTTAATGACTCCTCATCGTGTTGAATCATGCAGGAAATTTTTATATTAGGGGTAGCTAATTGACGGATTTATTATGGAGTAAATGACTATGTACTAACGCATCGAATTGTGAAAATAAATACCGGAGTTTCATTCTTACATATAAAAAAATACATGTGTATTCTCTCGGTGGCGGACTTTGGGGGAGGGCCCACAGATGCGGACAACCCCCGAAATTGAAATGTATTATTTTATAAATAAATTTATATATAAAAGAATACCATTTATATTAATAAGAGGATATTGGGCAACCAGTTAGTTTTATCCGAATATGAAAATATAAATATATGGGCTCGTGTATCATAATCGAAATAAAGAGAATTAATGATAAAAATGTAAAATATATATTGAATTAGGAATATTAGTGAAAAATGAGTTAAAAATAATATTATGCTCAAGAGATATATGCGATTGAAAATATAGTTACATCATAAGTACTTAAGTATTCTCATTGGCCACAGTTGTTTTCTCACTGTAAATAAAAGTCATATGCAGAGTAGAACTTAACTAACTTTAATCTCTCAACATATTCAACACGTTGTATATTTACTAGGTGTGGCTATTAAATAACGAGACTGACGCTGCTACAGACGAAGTACGCATGCGCCAAACACCAGCGACCATCAGCTTTTTAGCGTGAAGCTTTCTCTTCCGAATGCAGTTCCTCTCGCTTCTGTATTAAATCCGTATAGCTGTAGAATTCGTTCTAATTGGAGTTGTTCTTTTGTTTCGCAGAAAAAAGGTAAAGTACAACATTAGAGTAACGAATTGTTGCGAAATTTCACATGAAACTTGGTAAAACTGTTACTGAAACATATAATTTATTGAAAGAAATACCCGAATTGTGGAAGGACAAGTCATGGTTTCTCCATCAAAACATTGCGTTGGCTCATTCCGCAATGTCTATCAAGAGATTTCTAGCCAAGCACAGCATCCCAGTGTTGGAGCATCCGCCTTATTCGCCAGATCTTGCACCGTGCGACTTCTATCTGTTTCCTAAGGTGAAATTTGCCTTAATAGCAACAAGATTTGAGCTTTGAAAGAGAAATCGGCACGCGTTCTGAAGGAGCTGACAGAAGAAAACTTCCAGCACTGTTTCGAACAATGGAAGATTCGCATATTGTAGGGATAGAGGAGGGGTGTATATTGAAAGTTATAATAAGTAAATAGATATGGAATCAAAATAAAATGTTAAAACAGGATCAGTCTCATTATTTAATAGCCATACCTCGTATTACAATAATTTAATTTCGTTTTCTTGGACTTTCAACTACTATAAAATATAATTTTGAACATAATAAAATTATTTTCTAATAAATAATTCGTATAATATTTGCACTCGTTGAATCCAACAAGTTTAATACTAGTTAAAGACATCGAAAGATACTTGTGATATCATAAGTACCTACAGAACTTTATTTTCCTTCGTACATGGACGTTTAGTTTAGTTGGTGCTGCCATCTTCTTCTTCTTCCTGTGGCACTACAATCCATTGAAGATCTGTGGCATCCCCACCATTTACATCTTTGGGGTTGTGATTTGACGACTGGTAACTGGACTTCACGCGCATACCGAGATCTGCTGCGGCAGAATGCCACACTCAGTAATGGGAAAAAGCGTGATGATATATTTATTTATTTCTTTATTTATATTTATCTATTATCCAAAATATTATTTTTTTGAAGGTGATAAGAATCGAACATCACGTAAAATATTTAAAACTCAGTTTATAATACAAAGTTTTTTTTTTCAATAAGGTTCGCGGATCGTCTAAAAGAGTTAATTAGCTCCAGTTTGTCCATGCTTGTTTTTTAGACAGAGAACGTTTTTGAAATGAGACAGTAGCCATCCCAGTGTACAGTCTGTTAACTAACTTGCTAAGTATAAAGATATAGTAAAGTACCACATCCAGAAATTGGTAAATGGAACGATGATATACCTATATATTTGATGTTTAATGTACAGAACAAATACCAGTAAAGTTTTTATAGAAGAATCGGTGGAAATTTGATGGAATATTTCACTGAAGTTCTAAATCCCAGAAGTTTGAAAACTTGAAAGAATAAAACCACTTGACTTGGGTTTTGAAAGGATCACTTTTAATACGCCATCATAAAATATTTAGTGATTTAAGTTCGGTTGTTAAGTGTCAGCAATAATACAGATCATAAAACAGATGACGTACGGTCTCTATAAATATTTGATAGAACGAAAAAGAAGAAAGTAGCTTGTTAGTATCGCTTCCGTAATTAAATTTGTTCTTAATGCAGCACGAAACAAACTCGCTTACAAAGTTAATAAAATTAATAATCATCTTGTTGATAACGATCTCAACAGGTAAACAGTTAACAGCGTTATTAACTAGCGTGCAGCAAGGAGCGGGCGTCGAGGCACGAGGATCTGTCTGGCTTGCTGGTTAGCGCAACTTGCTCAAGACGAACTGATACTTGAGTTAGCTACCTTAGTCTATTACATGCATTAGACGTTGGGCATTGTCACCGAATTCAGGATGACATTTGTCATTCTGTTTACTCCAAATTTTACAAGTAATTATTATTTACTGTATTGGAAATGTAATGTTGTCAACTCTGGAATCTTAGAAAAAAAGACATCAATTCAATTTAAATAAAAATATTTATTAAACCAATTTCAATATATGTAATTTATTTATTAATACTTATATAAACAAACAGCATTATCATTTCTTATTAAGTAATAAATAAAATATTAATGGAGTAGGTGGTACAGTGGTTATCGTGTCGGCCTGTGGATCCTGAGGACCCTAGTTCGATTTCCACTGGCGACAAACATTTTCACCACATTAATACTACTCCTGTGGCTCCCCCTCCACTAACATCTTTGGGGGTCGTGATTTGACGGCTGGTAACCGCACTTCACGCGCAAAATACATCACTTACCGAGATCTGCTGTGGCATAGTTCCTCACCCAGAAATGGGTAGAAGGCGTGATGATATATTTATTTATTTATTTATTTATATTTATTAAAAAAAGTGTTAAAAGTGCCAATTTATTGTAGAGTGGGAAACTCTTAAATGCTATGGAAGACTTTTTTTAACACGAGTTGCATACACTGTTTATTTATTTAATTGAGCTTTATGCAACTAACTATGCTAATAAAATTTCAAGTGTCATCTATTTTTGTTTTGTACTTCATTTTAGGTTGCGTAATTTGTGTCTGTAGCAACTATATTATCGCATATTGCCATTAGTAGAGTGGAGTAAAGTGCGACAAATGATCACTTTTTGTGAGTACATAATAACTTACTTTTCATGCGTTTGTACAAAATAGTATATTAAAGAACTAGTTATATAAGGCAATCTGTTAACGCACTCGTCCTTTGTAAAACTCGCCGCAGTGCGGCTCATTTTCCAAATTTGGACTCGTGCGTTAACAGGTTTTATGAAACGTATTCTTTATACTATTTTTTCTATTGAGGTAATTCTATAATTCTGTTAGATTATTAAAAACTGCAACTTGTCAAAAACATAAATTGGTTTTTTTATCATACGTGTTGGTAGCGCTTCTCATAACATAGACAATTGAAATATCATATTTTTTGACAATTAATCAATATTTTTTGTGTATTGTGCATTTTTTGAATTTTATCTGATTCTAGCATATTCTGTTAATAATATTTCAACACCGACAATTTACAATTTTGAGGTTATATATCATTCATCTATCAGATTTAAGAGCATTCATACCACTACTACAAAACAAAAAAGCGCCAAAAACATTGCGCTTATAGATCTCCTTAGCAACGTGTTTACAGTGCGTTTATAGGGCTACAAGAACACCGAAATAGAAAAAGTAATATAAAAACAACTTTCAGTTTTAAAATTTCGTATATTTATACATTTATAAAAGTAAAATGTTAATTAAAAAATTCATAAATAATAAATGATGTCCTTTTTCAATTTAAAAATAAATAAAGGCAGAAGATTCCCATAAAAGGATTATCCTTTCCAAAAAATACTGGTTGGTAACCATATGTAAACTTAAAATTTAATCCCAATAATGAGAGTATTCAACTTTTCCAGGTGGCAGCACTATTCTTCCAAATTATTTTTTATGTTATTTGTTTAAACAATATTACAATAAAAGTTTTCATTCATGTTTCTATGCAATACTACCATTGCGCACACTTGCAAATGATTCGCCATGATTATTTTTAAAGGTTAGAACTATAAGAAACGGCAGAAATTTGATATTAGAAAAAAGAAAGAAAAGATTTGGATAAAAAGTAGGTAGAAAAGAAGTTCCTAAATTACAATACAACTTATAGTGAAATCCAAATTACACTGATGCAGATTTTTTGGTTATAAGTTGACGTGAGAGAGATTTGAATTTGCGACCGATTGCTTATGAAGCTATTACGTTAATCTAGAGCAACAATCACAAAGTTATTTTACATGTTAAGTAGCGAATAAAGTACTTTAAATATAAATCGTAATAAAATGGTTAGTTCGTGGCTTCTCTTACGATGTCCTGTAGATTAGCTATTTGGTACGAGTAGAGGCACAGTTTTATTATTATTTGCAACTTCTGAGAAACAATTACGTTTACTGATATAATCATATATATATATATATATATATATATATATATATATATATATATATATATATATATATATATATAAATATATATATATATATATATATATATATATATATATATATATATATATATAAATATATATATATATATATATATATATATATATATATATATATATATATATATATATATATATATATATATAAATAAATATATCATCACGCCTTCTACGCATTACTGGGTGTGGCACTCTGCCGAAGCAGATCTCGGTAAGTGATATATTTTGCGCGTGAAGTGCGGTTACCAGCCGTCAAATCACGGCCCCAAAGATGTTAGTGGTGGAGGAGCCACAGGGGTAGTTTTTGAAATTATGAAAATTGTTTGTCGCCTATGGGAATCGAACCAGGGTTCTCAGGATCCACAGGCCGACTTCATACCACTGAGCTAGACACCCCAAAAATAAAATAATCAAATATGGTTATTACTATTACAGAGCGATACTTTTTGTTATATTGAGAGATAAAATATTTTTAAACCAGTGATGGGATTAAAAAATTAAACATCCGCTTCGCACCCTCGTCACCGTTATAACACCTTCGCGCCCCCGGAAATTGAGCTGGTGGAACAAAAATGAAAAACATGTGAAACGAAATTTATTATATTACTTATTTACAATGATACAACTTATGCGACATCTACGAGTAAATCTAGGTATTGTTCAATTGTTTGCAGTTGTATAAGTATTTTATAATAACTAAGAATAAATTAAACCACTAAGCCTTCACAAATATAAATCTAAATACGGATTTCTAGAACTAAGTTCTCATCATCAGTAGACGAAGCAAGAGATTACACGACTTGTGAACCAAGCTAGTGATCAAGGTGGAAAACCTATATTTTAGCCTTAGATTTTGACTTTTTACTTTATTTTATAATAATCATCTTCTTATATGTGCAAGCTTAATATCGTATAATTGTTTTATCTTTCTGAGCATGAAAATTAGTTTATTACAGATTTTTAAAACATTGAAAGTACTCGTAGGTACGTTTAGGAATCGATTCAGCGAATAGGTAAAATTTTAGGATTTGGTTCGAGCAAACTAGTAAGATCCGGCTAGACTATGATTTAACAGAATATCAGCCTAATTCTCTAAGCGAAGTTGTTATTTTTAGCAACTGATTCTAGTTGTTAATATCAAGGTCAGTTGTTAGCGTTCAGATTGCAATTCTCTAATTTATAAGTTGTTAAAAATTAACGACTAATCGATTAAACTCAGTTGTTAGCTAGCAACTGCATTTTATTCGTTGCTAAATATTTTAACCACTGGTTTACAAATGTTTCTTTACTTTATTTTCGATGGAAGCAGTAGATAATGGTCTTTTGCTATATTTAATGATAGGACAAATTATTTATGCTTGTGCAGTCTTGCACAATATGTGCATAGAACGAAATATAAATTTAGAAGATCTTGAAGATGGAGAAGATATCGAAATGATGGAAACGAATGAACAAATCGATGGGAATATTTTTTTGCAGGGTCAAAGAATAAGAGACAGGATAATAAAAAATTATTTTAATTAGTATGTTATAATATTCTAATTTTTTTTTAAATAAATGTAAATTAACACTTTTTTGTTAATAAAAAAAAATTGTTATTATTTCAGTCTTATATTTTATCAAAGTCGCTGTTTAAGCGCAAATAAATAAACTCTTACTATATTATATATTTCTTAGCGGCTGTGGGTCGAACCAGGGTTCTTTGGATCCACAGACCGACTTGCTACCATTGTGCCATTACCCCATTAGAAGGTTTGAGTAGCTAATAAAATATGTAGCTAATAAACATATTTAGTAGCTACATTATAAATAAAATTTATAAGGTACTTGTAGTGGATATCTGCAAAATATATTTATTAGCTAAATAAATTTATTAGGAACTTTATTAGGAGGTGGAAATCTCGGCCCTTAATCTATCTTAGTTTAAATTTTGAAATTCTGTCGAACATGCTTTCTATCGGCCTCAGCGTAGGCTTAAGAAACTCATTGTTAAAAATAACTAGTTTACGCAACATTTTTTATTCTCGCAAACTACACACTAGCGCTAGAATAATCATTTACTTTCTCTTGTTGCATAATATGAGTTCTCGAAGTTCCAGACGTGTGCCTTATGCGTTCATTTATAAGTTCGGTCCTAGTCTGAATGTAAAATTAGATACGAAGTTGAACTACCTGTCTGTCTTTTCTCTAGATGGTAATGTAGTGCACTATGAGATATATCTTTCCATAATGACATGGCAGAGTGATAGAAATCTCCAATATAGAGCTAGAATTATTAGGTGCGGCGAAGTGCATACATAAAAATGTTAAATACTGATTTAGAGTCGGATGTCAGCGACGACATCTCCGGCAGCATCGGCAACGGCGGGATTCCAACGTCAGGTACATTTTTCTGCAGCTGCGCGCGAGAACATAAAACAGCTAAATCCCCTAGTGAGAGAATGTCACTAGAGTCGGGACGCTGAAAAACCAGCGAAATTCCAAGATTTTATTTTAACAAAAAGTCTTAATCGATAAGGCAGAGGTGAATTATTTCACGGAAACATTTTCCCATTTTCTTCCAGCGCTCAAATCCTCCGCAGCTTCATTCATATTCACAAACATGTGACCTAAACACGGATTCACCTTCGTCCTTTATTTCTTTTACTTCTTAACCTAAAAACATCGAGGAATTCAATCATTGCGTCCTACTTTTAAATGCCGTTTTATCTTCTAGATTTCACTTCGCAGATTGCCAGAATTTCTACATTTATTGGGGTAGCTAGCTTAGTGGTATCAAGTCGGCCTGTGGATCCTGAAAACCCTGGTTCGATTCCCACAGGCGACAAAACAATTTTCACAATTTTAAAACTACCCATGTGGCTCTCCCACCACTAACATCTTTGGGGGCCGTGATTTAACGGCTGGTAACCGCACTTCACGCGCAAAATATATCAGTTACCGAGATCTGCTTCAGTACAGTGCCACACCCAGTAATGGGTAAAAGGTGTGATGATATATTTATTTTTTTATTTATTGTTGAACTCTGCGGTACTCTGATTACTAAATGATCTGACTAACAATAGAATGGGTTATTTGATAGATGGCTCAATAGTATCGAGTCGGACTGTGAATTTGAGAACTGAGGTTCGATTCCTATAGCCGAAAAACAACACATTCAAAAATTACTCCTGTGGCTACTCCTCCTCTAATATCTTTGGGGATTGTGATTTGACGCCTGGTAACCGCACTTTATGCGCATAAAATATCACTTACCGAGATCTGCTGCGGCAGAGTGCCACATCCAGTATTTTATATATTTTTTTTATAAATGGGGTGGCTAGCTCAGTGGTATGAAGTCGGCCTGTGGATCCTGAGAACCCTGGTTCGATTCCCACAGGCGACAAACAATTTTTATAATTTCAAAACCTATCCCTGTGGCTCCTCCACCACTAACCGCACTTCACCCACAAAATATATCACTTACCGAGATCTGCTTCGGCAGAGTGCCACACTCAGTAATGGGTAGAAGGCGTAATTATTTTTACATTATACTGGCTATTTGGTTAATAAAATTTGGGTCAGAAATCTTAAAAATTAATTTTGAAAAATATTCTTTCCTACAATATACCACAATTTCATAGATGGTTTCAAGTTTTTCCAGTAGCAAAATAATTACTAAAAATTTCATTTCTTTGTTTCATATCTTAGTAACGAAAATTATTATTGATGGTTTTGATTTAAAACCAAAGTATTATGTAAGAATAACATAGATGTATAATTTCTTGCAGGATTGCCTCATGTGCAACGACTCTTTCCTTGTTAACAAAACGTCAAGTTTATGGTTAGCGCAGAAACAACACATGTGCTTTCACTAGTGTCCTTCCTGCACTATCTCAAACTTTAAAGCCCTTTAACAGGGATAAGGGTGATGCACAAGAATCATTACCTACTGCATTAATCAATCATCTATTTATTCTATATAAAATTACTTTTCTAACTCAAAACCGTAAAAAATGTCGATACAGAAATAACCGATTCAATTTAGTTCGATTTATTTATTTTTCAACTTTCTTTAATAAAATATCATTTAACGTACTGGTTTACATGGCACTAAATAACATCTTAATCACATATTGACAAACAGTGGCTTCGAACATTTTAACAACTAACATATATAACTCTTAAAATCTCTTTATTTTCATTCATTTAGACACTTGAATAAAAACAAATTTAGGTTATCGTCAATGTGAAGGATGATAGAAAGAGACAAGTATATATCACTACATCATTCTACGCTTCGTCCTATTGGCCTATTCCTAAGTATAAAACGTAAAACTAAAACATGCGTTTGGAGTTTGCAAACTTTTGTGTTAAAACCAAAACTAAATACTGATTTGTGAATGGCTGCATAAAATAACATGTCTACAAGGTTATTAAAACAAAAATGGAAAACATAAAACAAAAACTAATTTCGATTTGTGAATGTAGCTTTAGTCCTCAAACTGTGGATTAGTAACCTAGGCAACTGTATAGCTGTGCAGTTTAAGGTAGGCTTTTAATTTTAATTGTAATTCGAATTAAATACAAAATTAGAAGTGTATAATTAAAAATAATTAATATGGTTTTCTCGCAAATTTATTAACGATTTAGGTTCGCGTACAGAATTAGAATTTTTTCGATCAGCAATTGTTTTAGTGAATAAATAATAATAAGTACGGAATGAAGTTGGCGTCCTGCATTTCTCATTCTAATTTAACCTATAAAACTTGTTACATGATGTACAATTATCTACGCCTAATGTATATGTATATTAAAAGTGTAATTTTTGCTGCATAATGCCATGTACATATCTTGCAGGAATTCATAACGAGGGAATAATTTTTATTATTATTCCCTTTTCTGCACAAATTGGAAAATTTTTATGGCGGTATCAATTTCTCTGTATAAATTAAAAAAATCTGGTGTGGGCACCACACGACTTTCTTATACACAGCATATTTAATATTTAGAATATATAATATTATTAAACATGTAATTTAGATTTTCAGTAATTCATCATTTATCTGTTTGAAACATATAAAATATCAAATTTGATAACGTATAATTTTTTAGTAATGTTGACTACTTTGTATCTAACTTTACTGATGAGGCATATACAAGGATGTACTTTTTTCGAGCCTAACTCTTGGTATCTCAAAAACCGTGAAATACGAAATCGAAGAAATTGAGGTAAAGTTGCCAAATTAGTTGACCATTTTAGTAATGTATTTCTATTGCTACTATGATTATTGAAATATATTATTAAATATAAAATTTCTTCCTCAAAAGTAGACGCATATACAGAAAAATTGCAAATAACATTTTATGTTCCAAATATTTTTACCAACATCTTTTATTTGAAACTTTTTTTCGTAACTGATTTATTGTTTTGTGTGTCCAGTAAACTTCCTCTTCCGGTTTTTCAATTTCATTCAAAATCAACTCAGTTCTTCGTATTTTACTGAAACTTATAATTACCAAGTTTCGTTAACAAATCTTATCTCGTTCATGAGATATTGCACACTTGGACACACACCCCTCCCCCCCCCCCCCCACACACACACACAGACATCATTGGGAAAATGATCAAAATCCATTGTAGTGTCGTTGTATAATATCCTATTATTTATTCGTTACTCTGCACAACAAGAACCTAATCCTAATTACTGTACAGGATGTCTACAGTTTGCAGTAGAATCCGAACCGCTCAGGCAGAATCGTATTTTTAAAATATAATTTGAAGTCGACGAGATTTGAATGCATGACTTATTTATTGTTAATTAATAAACGCAAATTTTACTTCGATTTTACCCACTGGGCTTCGATTGTCTGCATCCATTTATAAATTTGATTTATGCTTATATCGAAGAAGACGAGATATGTCCAGAAGGGCTTGTCAAATTTAATTGGCAACTATAAATTAGCTGCACTGTAGCGCATTGGACTGTGAAGATGAGAACTTGAGATTGAATCTCATAGCCGACAAGGGGAATTTTCACCATGCTAAAATTATCCTTGCAGTTTCTCTTTCACATCTTTGAAGGGCCTGATTTGACAGCCTGTAACCACATTTCATGAGCAAAACTAGATCATATATTAAGATCTGTTTCTGCTATAGAACTGGCATATCCAAGAATGAGAAAAACAGTGTGATTTATGTATAATTATTTACTACGCTGCACAAAGGACATTAATCTCAATTATAGTACAGGGCTGTTAAAATTTAAGGTGAAATTTTAACCATTGTATTTAATTTAATTTTATCCGAACTACCCTTGAGATCTCGAGAAGAATAAGTATTACGAATACAATTTAAATTAGACAAAAGTATAAAGTATGAAATTTTTTCTCAAATAATTTTAATTCAGTGACATATTTTAAAGATTTTTTATATTAGAGAATTAATAGTACGAGGGCAGGGTGAAAAGTCCCTGAAAAATGAAACAAGAAATGATTGATTTGGTCAAAACATATTTTATTTAATAATCTCCTTGTAGCTCAATACACTTCGTCCAACGTTTTTCTAATTTTTCGATCCCTTCCAAATAATACGATTTTGGAAGTCCTTCGACTGCGGACCTGTGCACCGGTGCGTTGTCCTGATGCGGCACCTATTCGGCAGATAGCTTTCTCATATTTATACAAATTTATACAAAATGTGCCGTACCCGTTCGGTTGAGATGCTCATAGCCTCAGCAATCTCGTGCACTTTAACTCGCTGATCGTCCAATATCAACCATGGGTTTTATCGACGATTTCTGGCATTGTAACCTCAATTGGACGATCAGAACGTTCGGCGTTCTTTATGGTCATACTACCACAACGAAAATCAGTAAACCACTTGTGAATCGTTCCAATCGATGGTGAGGAGTCCTCATAATGTTTAACAAGCGATGCTTTGGTTTGCGTAATGTTTTTTCCACGCAAGAAATAATGTTTAATCAAGACGCGAAATTCACTTTTTTCCATGTTTTCTAAAATCTTCAAGGTTGCTTCCTTTCGATGGGTGTCAAAACAGAACCGAATGACATATCAGTCTGAAAATTTTAATGCGTTCTAGTTAAAGATCACAAATGTCACATGAGATTTGCAATTGTGGCGCCATCTGTTTTATTTTTCAGGGCCTTTTCACCCTGCCCTCGTATATTGCATAATAAGTCAGAAAAGTGATATTTTACTTGACGAAAATTTTTCTGGGAATATTCAATACACGTGTTATATTCGGTAAGAAAACACGAAAACAAAAATTTAAAAAAATATATATTTCAGACAACATAGTTCCTAGGTAACAAAAAAAAATAGAGTAAAACTGTAAATTTTTTATACAGAAATTTACCGCGGTAATTGCACTAGTGTAATTACCGCTGTAATTGCACTAGTGCAATTATCACTTATTAATTCACTCATTTCTATGACAACATGATCAAATAATGAAACGCTATTGGTTGTTTAAAGTCGTGGGGCAATATTCACAATACTTATAACAATATTTTTATCTGATTTGTTTATTTTGTAATTAAATATCTAAAATGAATCACTATGATTAATATTTCTGTTAAGTTTGTTCAATTCGTGAAATAGTCAATACGTATACCACTCGAACATCGAAAATAATAGAATATACTTTTGCTTCCTTGTTCGACGAATTACCGCAAAACACCTCTTGACTTTCAGTCTCGGAAGTGTTTCTTTGGAAATACGGCGCTTCATTCGGCAGTATTTTCGATAATTTTCGAAGATCTTGTTGTAAAATAACTGATCATTTTAGTAACTATGTAAACTAGCTCTGCTTATTTTCATCGTACAAATATAATGACAATATGTTTACACGTGTTTTGTAATTAAATATTAAAATATCTCAAATGAATCGTTATAGTGAATGTTGTTGAATTCTTTTCAAATCGTGAAATAATCAATACATATACCACTGGAGAATTTAAAATAATTTTTCACGCAACTGTCAAACAAAATTGACATTTACACGCGCAATTCAGGCCGTGAAATTCAACTTTTTTGTAAACAGCCTAACAAGAATTCATTACTAAGCTGTCAGCTACTTTCGTAGGCTGTTATAAACCATTCAAAAACACGATTACAAAATAGAGCCGATAAACAAACAAAAATTATTATTTAAAAAAAAAGGCTCTTTTGTTACACATTACATACATGGTGTCCCAGAGCACCCGTCCACCTCTTTTAAAATTCCGCTGATGAATATTTTTCAAAAATACTATACGGGATCTTACTAATGTTAATGTGCTCTATCTAATGGCGTATCAATCGAACCCGCCTGCCTCCCTTGTAGGGGGGCGGGCGGCATTTTAAATTTTCAAATGGCAACTCCTATTTTTTATTGTAGATTTGAATTGTCAATTTAAAAATATGAAAAATTTATTCGAAACATTTTTTTGTGCACGCAATAGGTGGCGCTACAATCGCAAAAAAAAACAATGACATGTGTATCCCCCAACTGGAAAATTTTTTTTGGCTACATTCCATAATAACCTTGATTTTCTTCCCCTCCAGAAGATAAGGAAAGGAAAAATAAAATGTCAATTTTCTTAATCTTCTGGAGGGGAGAAAATCAAGGTTTTTATGTTGTATAAAAAATAGGGGTTGTCATTTGAAAATTTAAAGTTGCCCCCCATCCCCCCTACAAGGGGGATAGGGGGGTTTGATTGATACGTCGTTAGATAGAGCACATTAACATTAGTAAGATCCCGTATAGTATTTTTGAAAAATATTCATCAACGGAATTTTAAAAGGGCTGGACGGGAGCTCTGGGACACCTATATTTATAATAACCATCATTTCAAAATTAAATTTTATATATTTTTAATAAACATAATGCAGTTGCTTGAAAAAATGTGTGTGCACCTCGGCCGCGAAATTATTTGGTGCGCTCAGAAAATAGCCTCGTCTTTCGCCGTTGATTTTCTTAGAAATATACAAACTATTGCCTCCTGATGTGATGCAAAATACTTTTTGACCTATGGTCTCAGGTGTGTTTCGTATTTTCATTGCATTTTGAAGCTTGTTCTGGTATAATAACTGAATATTTTATTATGCCATCTTAAAAATACCATCCGAGTCGGCCTGTGGATCCTAAGAACCTTGGTTCAATCTCGATAGCCGACAAAACATTTTCACAAATTTAAAATTACCCCTGTGGCTCCTCCACCACTAACATCTTTAAGGCGCGTGATTTGACGGCTGGTAACCGCACTTCACGCGCATAAATATATCACTTACCGAGATCTGCTTCGGCAGAGTGCCACACCCAGTAATTGGTAGAAGGCGTGATGATATATTTATTTTATTTTAAAAATACCATTAATCCGATTATTCGTTGTTTTTTCAAAATTTAGTCAAACTTTATCGAGTTTCAATTGTTTTTACAAAAGTTGTTCTCGTTTAAATCTTAGAAGGTTTTGCGACAATTCCGGAGTTCTCTACACTAATTTATCAGGTTATAATTAGTAGTACTGCAGTAAATATTGCTCCTGTTTGACCATAATTGGTTGTAGTTACATAATTTATAATAATGTGACAGCGGCGTAATTAAAAAATGTGAATATATTTACGACCACGTGTTTAAAATTGTGAAACTGTCGCGAAAATATATTAATATATTACGCGAAGCGTTGCGCTGCGCTTCTGATTAAAAACTAATAAACATGAGAAGCAATAATTCATCCGAAGAGTCGGTGGTAAATAAAGAACAGCGTGGAAATGAAACAATCCTTTACGAGAAATGAATGCTGCTTTCGTTTTCTCATCAGTCCAGTTGTTGCCACCGCCGCTGCCGCCACCACCACCTCCCAAGTTGTACATAAATTTCATGAAGGCAAACCTCCTCTAAATTATTGTTATCAGCGATGAAACTTCGGTGATGAGAAGGCCTGTGACAGCCTCATGTATAATCATAAATTGTAACGATTGTCGTCGTATCCATTTTCATTAATGCTCCTAGTGGAATAAGATATTCTTGTTTGTAAATGCGCCGACGATGTTATATTTAGGAATGTTTTATTAATTATAAATTGCGATCATTGTTCGCATTTATTTCAATTACCTTGTACCTCTGATAAATATTTGATGCACTGGAATTTCTAAAGGAATTTTAAAAATAAATTCTAGATTTGCATGTTCAAGGAATATAATAAATTGTAAATCTTACATAAAAGTTATTTAAAGATCAATTTCCCTAATGGTAAAAGTACAATCGAGATTAATATCAGTACATTAAAGAACATTATTACATTATTAATTTAAAATAAATATAAAATTTATTTACATTTATCTAATGCACTCCAATATTGAATAATCTGATCTTAATGTAAAAGATTGTATCTGTAAAATCATCATATTGAAAAGCGTTGTTCATTTCAATGGACAGAGACGGGGAAGCAATCTTGGAATAATTTTTCGCCAAGTGGCGTAATAAATATCGGCATTTCGTTTTCGTTTTAGCGCGTAATACTGGGAACCCGTTAGGAAGAACAGTGAATTTAAATTAGGACATGAATTTTGAACATTCGCAACCGTGCGCTGTTCTTCAGCACTTTAATACTAGGTGCGTGTAGAGCTGATATTCTTGCACGCATCGCCACTTTCGCAAAATTAACTGTTGCGAAATTTTCCTTCTTACATACTTTCAATAGTTCTAAATATTCTATAAAAGCATCAGCTACCTTAAAATATCCATATCCTTGAAAACACGTATCTATTATCCTATTTTAGTGGCAGTGCTGGATTATAGCGTCAGCTGACTAAGCTATTGCTTAGGGCCCCGGCACATTGCTGGCCCCGCGGAAATTGTAAAAAAATGAAAATTAAAAATTAATAATGAAAATTTTTCTGGATACAAAATAGCGAAGTGACGAAACTACTGGAATATATCTGTTTCTTTCCAACTGCGTTTTTCAGCTTTTCATTTAAAAAAAGTATATTAAAAATAGCCTACAATTTAATTTACATATAGACTCAATTTAATAAAGAAATGTTGCTATAAGTAATTCAAAACGTATTCGAATAACATTTCTTTCATTTTAAAATTCGTAGACATACTTGGAGATGTGGGGATTCGCTTATATTGTATTTCACTATTGGCAATTACCTATTTATTATTAATTTACCAAGAACCTCTAGTATACAAATGTTTGCTTCAAGTGCGGTTACCATTCGTCAAATCACGGCCCCCAAAGATGTGAGTGGTGGAGGAGCCACAAGGGTAGCTTTTTAAATTATGAAAATTGTTTGTCGCCTGTGGGAATCGAACCAGGGTTCTCAGGATCAACAGGCCGACTTCATACCACTGAGCTACCCACCCAAAGGTCAATATTAAGACTTTAAGGATTGTAAGATTTTCGACTTTGGCTAAATTAGACAAAATTAAAGATATTGTTATTGTTGTTTCAATACCATTAAGCCACCTACCCCATATACTCTATCAGAAAGTAAAAATTTTAAAAATAAATTATAAATTTAGTTAACATTTATTATGCACTTGACAGATGTCATCTGGATGTTACTCATGTTAAATCATACTGTTGTTTTCTACTCGTCATGAATAATGGCTTTATTTTCGTTCTCTGGGGAAGAAATATTTATTTTCTTCTATAGGGCTGAAAAATATCACTTTCTTCTCACAATTGAAGGAAGAAAATTTCACTTGGTAATAGATTCGAGAAAATAATTTGTATTCTTTGGTTGTTATAGGACAGAGTGAAAAATTTTAAATAAGAATTAGAGATATTAAAGCCCTTTTTACACTAGACTATTTTTTTTAACAATCAAGTAAATAATTACACAGTTATAGTTTTAAAAATGAATCCAATAGTTGAAAATTACATATTTAACAGCATTTTCTTTCCTTTCCAACTAGCGTGAAAAAAAATTTTGCAGATCTGAATGAAATTTGGCGCACGTACACATTGCATAGTCATACGCATCCTGTTAAAATATGAAACACATTCATCGTCTGTGAACAAATATATTCACTTGTAAAGTTCAGTTCTTATACACGGGGCTTATGGCGATCATCACTCAGAATCGCATATATTTGGTTTGTGTACCTATAAAATTTTGCAGTTTCATTTGAAAAACTAGTATGATGTTCTAAAACTATCCATGTATATTGTATCAGAAGGAGAAAGTTTTTTATCGTTTAGTATATATAGCCATGCAAAGCCTTGTTTTTAACGAAAAATTAAGAATCCCAATTTATAATGGCAACACCATACGGTGGTATGGTATTTGAAAATTCACTAGACCAACAACTTGTTAACAATTCATGATATTCAAATCATAATAAGTATAAAACACTTATTTTATTCAATTTTTATATTTTTTTGAGCGACAGTTTCGTCACTCGACAACCGATGGCGCCACCGTCACACTAGTACTACCTTAACCAACGTTGTAGTTTCTGTCAACCCAATGGTGGTCCTGGTATAGCAAATATCTTCTACAGTGGACTCTAAACATCTAATGTTCGATTTATTAATCAATTATTAAGTATATGTTAAGTAACAATAATTTAAAATATATGTATTTTTTTATATTTCGCAAGCAGGTAATTATAACAGAAACATAACAAATGAATAAAAAACTGAGCATGACGTATTCAGCTGCAGTTATTATTATTATGGGTTTTATTGAAGTCAGGCATATTTAAAGTCATTAATTGCCATTTAAGAAGCGAACGTGTTAGGAAGTGTCTGAGAGAAATTGAGTGAAAACTAAAAAATATAAATTCAGTGTTAGGTGCGCTCGAAGTTATGAATGAGGAATTGAAGGATGAAATATTTATTGCTTGTTGATAGGAAGAGGTGAAAGAGTCTGGAGTTTCCCTGTTTAATTCCCGATGTTCCTTCTCAGGAGTCGAGGCTGGCCGGGGTCTAGTCAGAGCAGGGGCAACTTGGCAACTCCAGGAACAAATTGTAAAGTTTCCCTGTCGAGTTCAGAGTCGTGAATATCGCATCGCGCCTTTTTTCTCGTTATGCATAATTCGCTGCTGGAACGCGTGCCGAAATACTTGAATAATTTACGGGACAATCTGAGACGGAGTAATACGTTTGCGATGGCGCGTATTGAAAGTTTACTACCAGGATACGGGATCGTACTTCGCGATGATACACCGGCTTGCGCGCAAATAACATCCGCGTTCTCCCAGGAATCCATAATTCCGTTCTTGTGAAATTACAATTCCAGAAATAATATTAGCCTCCTTCGCGAAGGGTGGAAGGGATAGGGACGGGATGGAAAGATGAGATAGGTTATTGCACCGATGCCGGCGTCGGCGTCTCTTCATGTTCAAGTGCACTTGCTTGCCAGCGACGCGGTGTCTTGCATCAACTTACAACCATGGATTTCCTTCATGCATTCGTCAAACTTCTCTGATTTGTTCTAATTGATATCATTTCTCTAAAGTCGGTTAAAGTCTTTAGGGAGCATTCATATAACACTACAAAGTCTAGAAATGTTATTTTAAACAAAATGATATGTTCTTGGCCGGATTAATACTATTAGGGGCCCTAAGCACAACATATTTATTTATCATATGGCTATGCCTCAAAGGAATCGTTCTATTTGCGCAGCTAATATTTTTATTCAGCCCTGAATTGTTTTTATTAAATGTTATTTATTAACCATCTCTACTTCGATGTGGACTGCTTAAAGAGCTTTATTCTTCGATCGAGCAGAAAATAGATTTTTCCAACTATCAGTTGAAAGCAGAAAGTTGATATTTGCTGCTTGCCGAGCGGCATTAAGGTATTACCGCTTACCGAGCGACAGTGTAAGAATGTATCATCATATTTATGGATATATGAAAACTGTCCCCCGAGTTTCCAAACAGAAAAACTGTTAAAAAATATTTTAAATTCTTTTTCAAGCATTTCTAAATGTTGTACAACGCCTCACTCAACTATCTCCATGCGCGAGCGGCAGTAAAATTATCGTTAATTTTACCTCGCTTTTAACCACTGGGCTACGATTGCTATTAAATTAGACAGGATAAAAGGAAACTAAATTTTATTAACTTTATTTTAATTAAGTAATAATATACTTTAAGTTTATTGTACTGTCGGAAGTAAGCGTTTCAAAATATTCATACAATTACTTCAATTGTTGCTGACCAACTTATATTAAAAAAAAAGATTGTGTCTGAGTGGTTCGGATTCCACTATAAGCTGTAAACCCTCTGTTCTGTAATTGGGATATAGTTCTTGTTGCAGAGTAATAAATAAATGAATAAATAATATTACAAAATTTACGATAATGTTTGTTTATTAAGGGAAAAATTTATTTCGCATCTATTATCTTCTCAACTGATAAGTTTCCGTATTTGTATTTTTATAGTTATAATATTTAGGTAATTCGCTAATAGTTATTTTTATTTTGACCATTATTATAACTTGCGCTCCCCAAGAAAATTTTGAAAAGTCGACGCTCATGGATATTACTGAAGATAAAATTTCTGGAAATGAAAGTAAGTAATAATAATTATCTATTACGATGTTGAATTATCCTAGGCCGCAGTTTTTTCACCTCTGAATAAAGTACTGGATAACTTCTACAAGATTATATAATAATAATAGAAAATCAAGCTATGGCCTTGTTCTATCAAAAGTGATAACATGAATTATTAAAGCACACATTACCTAATAATTTATTAGATTTGTTCTGAAATTATACTACATCAAATATTCCTATACTAACATCACTTTCATTTCATTTACATCAATAATTACTTTTATACAATGTGTCATGATTTCGGTGCGATATTTTTTCATTTATCCTGCTGATTTGCTTGTTTTTCCGCGCTGCTTCTGTCATTATTATTTTAGTGATAAAGTAAAATAAAGATTAAATAAACATTTGCTACACGTAAACTATGGAACGTAGAATGTACTGTCGTTGCCAAGAGAGAATGCCAAAGGAAAAAGAGGGAGTAATCCACTCAATCGTAGTGTTATACAATAGATCATGGAAGTCGCATCTGTCCAATTTGCTACTCTCGATTGAAGTATTTTAATTCTATTTCTTGAGTTTCCGCTGATAAATTTAACTTTAGTACTTCATTATCGTACATCTATATAACATTTGCAAAAATATCCCCGCGCTCCACTGCGAATAGTTTTGCCTTGTGCAGGTTTCATTTTGCTACAATTATGTGTTGAGTTTATCGCAGTTTGTAATCGAAGTGGAGATACAGTGGTACAACTGTACTCTGGACAGAATGTCACTGTGAAATTGTATTTATTGCACTGGTCTATTATATTTAATAATAATGGGGTAGCTAGCTCAGTGGTATCAAGTCGGCCTATGGATCCTGAGAACCCTGGTTCGATTCCCACAGTCGACAAACAATTTTCACCATTTTTAAATTACCCCTGTGACTCTCCCACCACTAACATCTATGGGGGCCGTGATTTGACGGCTGGTAACTGCACTTCACGTGCAAAATATATCACTTACCAAGATCTGCTTCGGTAGAATGCCACATCTAGTAATGGGTAGAAGGCGTGGTGATTTATTTTATATTTGTATTACATTTAGTATTGTCGGCAACGCGATTCATGTATTACGTATAACACTAATAGTAAAATATTTCTAATCGCAGTGCCACTTTATACTGATCCTACAATCATTTCATATTACTGAGCTTGGCATAGTTTCGTGTCGGTAACACTAACACTGGTATGCATAGTCGTTCGCCCAGCGACGCGCTGAGGAAGCGCCCATAAGCGATACACTTGGCGAAACGCTGGCGAACCGCTGGCGAACGACTATGAATACTAGTGTTAAAAAATACTTTTATAATTTTCAAAATAATATTGAGATTATTATTTTTATATACGGTTGACAAACGTTTTAGATCAAAATCGCCGTACTATGATTATCAAGTTACTCTGGGATTTTTCAACGAGTATATCGCAAGATTTTGTAATACATACATTAAATATAGACATCGTTTTATCGTGTGGTCTATGATAAAGAGAAATCTACGCCTTAAACAATATTAAATCACTATTTTATTTTTATAAGTAATTAAAAACTGTATACTTTTTTGATAGATGATAGCCAAAAACTGTTATATATTTTTGATGTGCCTTATAATTGTAGTAATTAGATGATGTGGATTGTGAGACAAAAGATTAAAAACTCTAATATTTTCAAAAGAAGCTGATGTTATAAAAATGGAAATATTCCAGTCGGATGTAAGCTATAGAGTTTTTGTAGTAAAATTAGTAATTAAATGTAGAACAGCCTAATGAATTATGCGGAAACTAATGAAATTTTCTTGAATATAAGATTAATTTGTATCCGCGAACGATTGAAAATTCAAGCTAGAATTTTATTGAAATACCTGAACAAAATCCCGGTTTATAAATCCGGACATGTCACGCTAATCAAATTACGCGCCTTTTGAAAGATCACTTGTGTTGAGAAGCGAAGCTCGGTCGGCAGAAATTTACAGAGCATTGGGGCCTGTCTGATCGTTTGTGTTACGAGTGCACTCGACAACAAACGGCGAATCGCTCTTCGTTTGTATCGAGTGCGGAGTGCAGAACCCGCTAAGCAGCCGCATTCTTCCATTCCTTGAAAAAAATCGCTTTGTGTTCCATCAGCTTATAATCACTTAAGTGAATTCATTAGCATTTAAGACCACCCTGGAAAATTTATACGTGTTTCTTCATGAGCCAGACACACTTAATTACATATTATATACGTTGCTCGCGAACATATCACGCCATTTTTGTAAGCAAATTTATAACTCTCACGAAATTGCGACCTTCACTCTGGAAATCTATCCCGCCCTTTCTTTAATTACAGTTGAGGAACAAAGTTTGAAAGGATTATATGAGGAAAAGATTTTACAAACTTTTGCTTGTATATCTTTCAATTATATTTATTTATTACAGTTTTAAACAATTTAAACTTGGAGCCCTTCGCCGTCTTAACCTCTGTGGTTCTTTTAAGTAAAGCAAATATTTAGTAAATCGGAACGGAACATAATCAGGTTCAGAACAATATTAATAAAATACTTATTGGCTCCTGGGGAGCGTTTGGATTATTCGCTAGGTGCGGAGTCATGGTGGGGACAACCGAATCGACTGCAGCGATCGCTGGGATAAAATAAACGTTAAATCATTCTTTTGTCAACGGCCATGGCTGCACTCGTTGGAACTGATCTATGCGATAACGCGAGTTAAGCAACATTGCGCGCGGGTAGTACTTGGATGGGTGACCGTTCAGAGAACCTCGCGTTGCTGTTGACTCTAAGACCTAAAACGCAGGATCAGGGCGTAATGGCGGCATATGACCTTAGTAGTTGGTCCACCAGAAAGCAATAAAAAAAAAACATTCTCACGTTGTGGTGACCGCGACTGTCGAAAATAGGATTTTAACATGTAAAAGCATAATTTCGTAATATCTTGCTTTCTTAATTATTTGGGTAAAAGTTTTAGGGCATAAAATTCCTCCTCTACATCATTAAATCAAATTAATTTTACATGCTGTGTAACGGCACAAATTAGATTTGAAAATGACGAAAATTGCCTCAAAACTATCGATGGCTTTGGAATTGAAACAAAATTCATCACATGTTTGACGTTTATGTAAGTGTCAGTTGCCAAAAACATGATTATATTCAAATAATTTTATTGGAAAATTATTGTTTTAGTGACGATATGATAGACATTTTGTTGGAAATTAACTGTCATGGAGACGATATGGGAGACATTTTGGAAAAATTACTATATAAAAGAAAATTTAGTGACATTTTAGGACAATTACTGTCTTTGAGACGATTTGAGAGATATTTTGAAAAACTAGCTATTTTAAAGATAATTTGGGCTAGATTTTAGGATAATGACTGCGTTAGAGACAATTAGAGAGATATTTTCTTAGTAAATGACTCTCATTAAGATGATTTGAGAGACATTTTATTTAAAATTAACTGTCTTAGAGATGTTTCGGGAGACATTTTGGAAAAATGACTATGTTAAAGAAAATTTGGAGACATTTTAGAAAAATAACTGTATAAAGAAGATTTGGGAGACATTTAAAAAAAAAATGTGAATTGTGCTCCAAATAAAGGCAGCCAAAATTAGAGCAGTAACAATGCGAGTGCAAGGTTCTGGGTTCAAATCCCGGCGTACGCTCATAGTTTTTTCAAAAATTATTTCCTAACTTTACATTGTTGAAAATATAAAAAATATGCTTTTGAATATGTAATTTTCAATTACAATCTATTCAAAAACAAGAAATATAAATAAACTTATAAATAAGACTTGTGATTCTTGTTCGAAAGTGAAACATAAATTAATATCTGCTGCCAGCTACAATAGTTTTTTAATAGATTGTTTTTGAACGCTTTGTATGTAATTATACATGCGATCCATGAAATTATATATAAATTTAAATCCTTTTCATTTGGTTAGAACAAAGAAAATTAACAACTCGAGTGACAGTTCTCAAAGGCAGACTAACATAGCTATCTTCTTCTTCTCTTTGTGGTTGGCGGAGCGTATGTATATACTTATGTAAAATATTTGATATTTACATATGCTTACTTTTATGTCTCATATTTTTATTTTAGATGGCTGTGAATACTTTCGTAAGAATCTATTACTTAGATCCTTTTTTTATTTGTGTGTGTAATTTTATTTTTGTTTTCATAGCTTTGAATAACTCTTTCATTTGAAATGTAATTGTATATCATTTCTCATAAATTGGGCTTAGAAAAAATTATATTTGTACGCTAGTGTAAATAGCGCTTTAGTATATACAATTCTTCTTTGAAACTTTACTTGATTACTATTATTTTAGAATTAACATTACTTTCCTTGCCTTCTTTTTATCATCTTCCTTTTTATCTGAATTCGAAGATTCTATATCTGCTTTCAAAATTCTGTAACCATATTGAAATAATGTAGACAAAATTGAAATTCTTACTCTCTTGTAAGATAACGATCATAATTTATGATGCAGCTACCGATTTTTTAAGAATCAATTACCTGTTTATTATCCCTTCAAAATGAGGTTTTACAATTCTACCAATATGAACGTGCACCCCATGGTATTGCTGGTTAGGAGCAGGTGACTGAACCTCAGAAGACATACACTAGAGCGAAAAGCGTCTATGGTTAAGGGTTGAACTGACCAGCAACTGACGATGACTTAGTAGGTTGACTCAGTTGTTTATTAATTATAGCTGTCAATCAGCTTGCGTTTTTACCCGGTAGATGGTACTGCATGGTTCTCCATACCTCTCAGGTCGTCATGCCATGTTTAAAATATTTTAACTTTGATAATTCATCTCTGTCGTTACCATTGTTCACTAGTCCCTAGTTGGTCTAACTGAATAGTGAGTGGCACCATACTGATGAGCTTTACTACAGCGCAACGCGTCTGTGGTTAAGGGTTGAACTGACCAGCAACTGACGATGACTTAGTAGATTGACTCAGTTGCTGTATTATTGTGGAACTTAGGCAAATGTTAGGAAACTTTTTTCCTATTATTTTTCTTATATAAAATTTTGTTGTATTTCGCAATTGACAATTTGGTCGTTGTTTATTAATTATAGCTGTCAATCAGCTTGCGTTTTTACTCGATAGATGGCACTGCATGGTTTTTCATATCTCTCAGGTCATCATGCCAAGTTTAAAAGATTTTAACTTTGTCAGCTCAATTCTGTAGTTACCATTGTTCACTAGTCCCTAGTTGGTCTAGCTAAATAGTGTGTTACACTATACTGATAAGCTCCACAAGAGCGAAACGCGTCTTTGGTTAAGAGTTGAACTGACCAGGAACTGACGATGACTTAGTAGGTTGACTCAGTTGCTGTATTATCGTGGAACTTAGACAAATGTTAGGAAAAATGTTTCCTATTATTTTTCTTATAAATATATGATATCCTTAGATTAGCTAAGAACCACGATACGAATTTGTAAGCCATCTTCTGTTTCGTGAAGTAAACTTAACAGTTTGACAATTTGTCTTGAGGAAATCTGTGAGAAATGCAGACGGATGTCTCCGGCTGTCAGGCAGGTGTGTAGGTACGTCAGTGCTGCAACAATGCAGACATTCCTGCCACGGCATTCTCGACGACAGCCTCCGTGCTTCTGTTTGCGGTAGCTGGTACTCGTAGCTCCTGACGCACGCGGCGCAACTAACTCCTCTTTGATGAAAACAATTTGCGTTTGATACGCGCATGCATTTTTGACGTGTTGAATTCCCCGCATACTTCGGCAGCATTGTCATTTGTTTACTGACGTTCATTGTTTTTCATTGTTGCGACAATGAAATTGTTGGCATTTGTTTTAAACTGTTTTTAACGGAATATAATCAAACGAATTTTTTCTGTTTCATATTTGTTTTCTGATGCGGAGGGATTGGATGTACTGATGTATTTGATTAAAGAGATTGTTTTATTTGTTTTATGGGTCAGGTCGATAAGTTGTAGTTAGTTGAATGAAATACTGTAGAACTTTTGTTATAGATCCATTAAAAATATTGCTTCTGTCTTTTCTGTGAATCAAACAATAAGAAAAAGGCAACTGGTGTTGTTCGAATCATATAGATTTTAAAGTAATGTGTAAACTCACGCACAATTTACTTTTATTTCTTTATTTGCAATAAAATTGGATAATTCGCGTAATTAATTGGAATTTTGAATGATTTGGTCAGTTTTGACATAATTTAATTGGCCGATTGAAATGGAGATTTAAATAAATATTCAACTGTCAATAAAAAGTCTATTTAATACTTTTGCTATACAGACATTTAAAAGTTTAATTGAATGAAAATGTGTTGCAACATTCATGACAATCAAACCCGTATTTTTACAGTCAAAATATTTTATAATTCAATTAACAACTTTATCACTGTATCACTATAAAAATCAAAAGTCCACTTTTCGATATTTTTATTGGTTTTGCAATTGATATTCTACCATATTATATATCTAAGTATTTGATTTATATTTGCGCGTGAAGTACGATTACCAGTTGTCAAATCATGTCCCCTCCTTCTATAGTTTATAGTACAAAAAATGTTACAATTATATTCTTAATATAATGAAAATTTGTTGAAAATGATGTCAAAACTTTAATTCAATTTTTTAAAAGTGGTTATTCTCAACCGCTAAAGCAATATAAAAAAATAAGTACCTGATACATATTAATTATTTATGTATTAATCTTGATATAACGTTTTATTTTATTCTGATTTGTGAAGTTAAAGGATTTAGTCAGTAGGCCTTCGTTATTGTTTTGTTGGCGTTGTTTATTTTAGGTATGCTGCGATTTCTTTGCATGCTGGTGTTGCTATATTTTTTGTTTACAAACAAACAAACAAATTATTTATTGTCAAACAAAACTGAAAGATATCTATTTATTTATTTATTTATTTATTTATTTATTCTACTCTGTACAACAGGAACTTAATCCCAATTACAGGACAGTTTCTGGACGAACCGAGTTCTAGTGTGGTAGTTTTATATATATATATATATATATACAGGGTGGTGAACGCAACTCTCGAACATAGGGATTTAACATGTAAAATCACAATTTAGTAATTTCCTGCTTCCCTAATTATTTTAAGCAAAAAAGCTTCGAATAAAAGTTTTAGGACATAAAATTCTGCATCTAAACCAGTAAACAAAATTAGCTATGCATGCTTCGTAATGGAACAAATTAGATCTGAAAATGACAAAAATAGCCTCAAAACTATCGATAGCCATGGAACTGAAACTAAATTAAACAAATGTTTGACGTATAATCTGTCAAAATAATTTCTCTATTTAATGTCATTTATTTTGACAGATAAAACGACAAACATTTGTCTAATTTTGTTTTAGTTCCATGGCTATCAATAGTTTTGAGGCTATTTTCGTTATTTTCAGATCAAATTTGTGCCGTTACGAAGCATGCAAAGTTAATTTTGTTTATTGGTTTAGATGCAGAATTTTATGCCCTAAAACTTTTATTCGAAGCCTTTTTGCTTAAAATAAT
This sequence comes from Pterostichus madidus, assembly GCA_911728475.2. Classification (NCBI taxonomy): domain Eukaryota; kingdom Metazoa; phylum Arthropoda; class Insecta; order Coleoptera; family Carabidae; genus Pterostichus; species Pterostichus madidus. The sequence continues at coordinate 32,136,303 of OU452306.1, forward strand.
TAGGTAAACAGGAAATTACTAAATTGTGATTTTACATGTTAAATCCCTATGTTCGAGAGTTGCGTTCACCAGCCTGTATATATATATATATATATATATATATATATATATATATATATATATATATATATATATATATATATACATACATATTTTGCTTAAGTGGGATTCGAATGCCCACCACCGTACACAGAGAAAACTAGTACCACAGAAGTCAAACGAGTCCAGTTAGGCGTATGTTCCATCTTAAATTATCGTAAATAAATATAAATAAATATATCATCATGTCTTTTACCCATTACTGAGTGTGGCACTCTGCCGAAGTAAATCTCGTTAACTTATATGTAAATAAAATACAACTGTTGTTGAGTGTCTTACAAAGTAGAAAAATTAAAGTTTATTGGCATTCATTAAATTTGTTGTTGGAAATTAATTCAACTGGATTGGAACCCCATACGGGTCATCATCAGGATGTAAAGTTAGAATTTTAAATGAAACATCTTGATAGCTATAGGTATTACTGTATTTTGAGATAAACTTTCTGTTGTACAGTGTAGCAAATAAATAAATATAACAATGCATATAAAACTTCACGGATTCAGATTCCGATTTCCACCGTTCCAACTATCCGCTATGAAATAGATTATTTATATTTGTGTTTGTTGGTCCGTGGTAAGTGGCGATGCATTCCAAGCACGCATCTCGAAGCAGGGAAGTGAAATACCCTGCCTGTCCAGAGGTCGTGTCGGCACGCCGAGTAGTTTGCATCGCTATTTGTTCGATGTCATCAGTCAGTCAGCGTTCAGCGGCGTCCCGACGTCCCGGCATCGTAACCAACGTCACTGTGTGCGAGTGGATTCTGCAGACCAAGAAATTGCCTTCGTTTCGTGACAAATCCTTTCATATCTGTCGGCGAGGCGCGTTAGACGCACGCTGAAAAGGGTTGCGCTGAATTCTTGCGAGATAAAATAGGGTGTTGCGCCGTGCAAGGGATTTGAACCCTATAACAACCCTTCTGTATATGTTTTAAACTTTTGTACTATTCACTCGTATAGCTTTTTTAGGGATGTTTGATCTTTGAGACTGACATGAACAGTTTATTTTATTTATTTTGAGCCATAGCACGACAATTAATGCTAATTCGATCATGTTCTATATTTTTAAAATATTACTTAAATATGTAACTACTAAACTAATTGTACGCACTTAGTAGATGAATGCGAAAGCTAATATTCCATATGCCACTCCACTAACAATAAGCAAGAGAAACGGAACATAGGTGACCTGACTACACCGTCAAACTGCTAAAACAAGAATTTTACATCAGAACAAAAAAATCGATTTATATAAAAAAAAAATATATCATCACGCCTTCTACCCATTACTGGGTGTGGCACTCTGCTGAAGCAGATCTCGGTAAGTGATATATTTTGCGCGTGAAGTGCGGTTACCAGTCGTCAAATCACGGCCCCCAAACATGTTAGTGGTGGAGGAGCCACAGGGATAGCTTTTTCAAATTATGAAAATTTGTCGCCTGTGGGAATCGAACCAGGGACCTCAGGATCCACAGGCCGACTTCATACCACTGAGCTAGCCATCCCATAATATATTCTAAATATTAAGTATGCTGTGTATAAGAAAGTCGTGTGGTGACCAAACCAGATTTTTTTAAACTGTTATAAGTAATATTATGCCTACGACACAGTTTAAATGATTGCGAAAAATTGTCATAAACTGACAGTTTTATTTCTTTGAAATCGGAGATCTTTTATTCCTAATTTTCTAACGATCAGAAATAAACATAAATGAAGTAGAAGCATTATAAAAAACAAAAACTTTAAGTAAACTATACAAACTAACAGTTGAATTAAAAAAAATCACAAAGCGAAACCTCGCACGAATCAAACTACAAAAAAAGTGAATCTAGCATCACCAAAAAGTTAGTTTTCACACTTTTAACAAATATATCGGCGTGTATATCTTTCAGTCAAAATAAATTCTTCCAAGATATACTCGTATTTATGTATATCGCATACATTATGTGATCTGTTTAGGGCTGTTTTCATCAACTTCCGTTCTTAGCCTTGCTTACATTAGGTACATCGTTTGGCTAGTACAGTAACTGAAAATTTAACTATATGTTACATATTTTATCTTTAAAAATTATTAGGTTAACTAATTAAATTGCATTTTTTATTCTAGTAAAAAAGGTTGTTGAAATAATAAACGACAGTTAAATCGAATTTTGCTGCTCAGTAAAATAAATGTTTAAGTAACAAAACTTGGAGAAACCCTTAGATATTCATTGGAATTTATTACTACCTACGAGTAAGTAAGTAAATAACTATTTTATTAGAAAGAAAATAAATACCATTGCATTCAATATACAGCTTTTATTTATGTCTCATTTTGTAAGTTCTCTCAAAGACACATTCATCGTAAGTAGTTCGAGAAATTAAGTGCGGGTTCCTAGCGAAGAAACTAATTTAAAAGAAATTATTTAGGAAATTTATATCATTAATTACTGGAAGTAGATAACAGCGCTACAACACACGAGGTGGAAAATTAATTCCCTGACTGCGAAATTAATTCTTAGTGCTAAAAATCACGCAATATCTTTAAATTTCACCAAATCTTAATTTTACCTTTGTTCTTTCTGTCGCAGGAAATCAGATAAAAGTATAATAAACACTTTACGGAACAAGGTATGTGTTGCAGTATTCATATTAAATTCATGATTAAGGACGATAACTCCTTTAAATTGTAATTAAATTTATAAGTTTTTTATTGTGGAAGAAAATCAATAGTTTTTATATTCCATAATTAGATATTTTTGTAATCTTATGCATCTCCCCTGGTCCCTTCATAGAAAGTTCTTTTCTGTAGAAACGGGCACTATAATTTGAATATCGTAGGAGAAAATCTGTAATTTCTGATTTAATTCTCGTGTTTACACTACAGTTCAATTACCTATAGTAAGAAGTTGAATAGTAGCAGGAAACTATGAATCATTTGGTCGTGACAACAAACTACGTTTAATTAAACTTGGTTGCAATGCCACCAACCACCCAACTGAATTTTACACTTTAACAAAACTATTAACAAAACTAATCAATACAAACTAGTTATGAAATTATAGATTAGTTTAGAAATTCATTAAAATTAGTTTAGAACATTAACAATATTGCTATAAAACTGTTCTCTAACTCACTTTTTATATATAACAAGATGTTGCGATACAAGAATTGTATTGCTATAGTATTATTTTTATTTCCTTCATTTTCGCGGTCAATATATATATATATATATATATATATATATTCAAACTTTCAAATATTCTACCAATTTTTTTATATAAGTTTATAATATTTTGTATCATAGATCTCGCAATAGAATGAGAAATAGATATTTTTCTTGCAGAAATACTATTTTTATGAGCATTTATTATAGACCACTTTAAAACTTTACTAAAAGCTTTACCAGAAGCAATTTTATTTTTAAAAAAAACGAAAATAATAGTTTCGTATTGATTTTTTTTCCGTTTGTGTTTTTTTTTTCATTTGTGTTTTGTTTTAATAACTATATAATTTAAAACACGCAAATAAATGCCTACTAAGACATATATTTTTTGTTGGCCGAACTTTTATGAATCTGTTGCCGTAATATTTATTTGATAATAGTTGTGTAAACGTGAGTATTATTTAAAATATCCTGTCAGTAATAGACAACTAAAGATTTATATAATAACGTAGATATAGGTTTTTTCTAAGAAAAAAACATTTTTTAGTATTTTTTACATTTTTGTAAAGCATAAAGTTTGAAATTTATACCGGCCGAACTATTATGGAGTTGGGCTCGTATATACATATATTGTAAAAAATGCGTGACTGAATAAGTATTTATTTATTTATTTGTTGCTCTACATAACAGAAAATTAATCCCAATTACAGTACAAGGGAGCTACAGCTTATAGTGGAATCCAAACCACTCAGACACAATCGTATTTTGGATATAATTTGAAATCAGTGAAATTTGAACGCACGATCTCTTGCTTGTTAATTAAGAAATATCAGTTTCACTTCGCTTTTATCCACTGGACTACAATAGCCTGTGAAATCATTACCATTAAAAAAAAACTACAATTCTTATATCGCAACAATTTGTTATACATAAAAAGTGAGTTAGAGAACAGGTTTCATAGCAATATTGTTATTGTTCAAAACTATATATATATATATATATATATATATATATATATATATATATATATATATATATATATACTATATATATATATATATACTATATATATATATACTATATATATATATATATATATATATATATACTATATATATATATATATATATATATATACTATATATATATATATACTATATATATATATATATATATATATATATATACTATATATATATATATATATATACTATATATATATATATATATATATATATATATATATATATATACTATATATATATATATATATATATATATATATATATATATATATATATATACTATATATATATATATATATATATATATATATATATACTATATATATATATATATACTATATATATATATATATATATATATATATACTATATATATATATATATATATATATATATATATATATATACTATATATACTGACCGCGAAAATGAATGAAATAAAAATAATAATACAATAATAGCAAATACGAGTATATATAGCAAGAGTTTACTAACCTTTGGTTTCGAACAAATAATGGCAAATAAAATAATTAATCATGATACGTTAGTTATGCTGATATTTTCACCTACAAATAACTATTATGTATCTATGCTATTATGCTTATGCACCCCGAGAGCGATGCTTACAATTCCGATGGCCGAAGGCCCGAGGGTTTGTAAGTCGCCCGAGGGGTATATACATCAATCAAGTAATGCTCGTGGTGCATACATTATTGTATGTCTCACTAGTCTTTTTAATAACATAAATAATAAATAATTAATTACCCTGGCAACACAGAATAGAAGAAATTACAATTTTTGACAGTATTATTATAGTAATGTCACTCTTAATGCCCTAGGGCATTATGAACTAAATAATGTACCTTGTATCCTTGGTATTAATAAACAATAAGATTTATTCTGGGTTGCATGAAAGTTTTAACGGTTCATTAGCAACTAACGGTTCAATAAATTTCAAAAAATCGCTATTGACACTGTTGCTAGATAAACAATTGTTTAATTAAAGAGCTCTTTATATTTTTATTGCAACCCAGCATTAGTAAGACATAAAATAAAATTATGGCCTACTACATCTTAAAACATAATTTTACTGAAATTTTAAAAAATAGAAATAGCAACTTTTAGGATCGGTTTCTGAAACCAAATTTAACTGATCAGTTAGTTTAACTCTTCGATAAACTGTCAAATGGGTTTCGGAAACAACATATTGGTATTTAACTGGCCGTTAAGTTAACGCAGCAAATTGGTCCAGTTAAATTATATGACGCATGCGCAGTTATTTCATAAATTGTAAATAACGGCTGACAGTGACAGTGCTCATCTTTCCTAACCTTGTTTTAAAAACCAATTCGTTAAGCCGCTGTGTTAGTTTCGTTCGGCTTTCTTGCTGATTAAAAAACGGTTTAAAAACACAGTTATTACTAATATCTATTATTTTGAGAACTTTAAAAATTCCTTCGAACATACTTTTAACTCCAGTGCTTGTGTGATTTTACCTATTTATCAAAACTTGTTAGTATGCAGCTTCAAGAATACTCGAATTCTAGTTCATCGTCATATGAAGAACTATTTGACATTGTGGAGGCTGTGCAGAAAGTCAGAGTTTTTAGAGAAAGACGTAATCCCTTTGAGATCTATAGTGATGCGGAATTTAGAGACAGATATCGTTTCTACAAGTATAACAAGTTCTGTGCCCTGTCTGATTTTGCGAATTAAATTCTTTAGCAATTTGTTGCCATGCAAAACTTTTTTTTGCGATTGTGACGGCATTACTTTCTTTATTTTCTATTATAGCTTTATATTTCCCCGTCACCAACTCAAAAAGAACATTCTTTTCAGTTTCTGTGAAGTTTTTTCCACGAATTCGCTTTTCTTCCATAATTTTATTACAATTACAAACCACAAACACGAAGTACAATAATTGATGTCAAATTAATTATTTTGAAGTTTGAAATTAGTCAAAAATTACCGACATTTAGTAACGCTATCTATTAGATTCAAGAATAAATGTTAGTCCAGGACAGAACCATGAGTTAGTTATCGAACATATAAATTAACTGACGTTTGTTCTCAGAAACCCGATATAATTTTAACCTTTCAATAAATTTAAGCGACAGTTAGTTCACATGCCCGTTAAATATTTTTTCAGAAACCGGTTCTTAGACAGATAATTATTATTTTTTATTGTGATAGGTACGTCTTTTTGTTGGAATATAATTTTACAAGACCGATAACATATCTGTTTAAAAATATCAATTTTTATTATAAATTGTTATGAACACGTATACAATTCTTGTTACTGAACAATTATTATAATAGAACAATAAAGTTACAGAATTGAGCTCAATGTGTTTATAATGTGTTGTTGGTTGGCATAGAAACGAGTTTGGTTGGGTGATTTGTTTGTCAGATGAGGCATGAAAGAGATGTTGTGTACACGGTGCAGCTATAAAGTGCAGTTCTCTTGAAAGTATGACCTGGCAACTTGTACAATATGCATGCGAGAAAAATTACCTCGAGCCTGGTGATATATATTTTCCGTGCTTCTGCACGCTGTCTCAAAATAGAGTCTCTGGGGCACGCCAGAAATACGGAAGCGTTCAAATTTGATTCACATTCATAAACCTTTTCATGCATCACCTTTACTATTTTATAACCAATGTTTGTTAAACTGAATCTGTTACCAATTGTAAACAGATCCGATATGAAATACACGAAAATTGTTATGCATCTCCTATAGTTATTTATTTATTTAACGCGCTACAAGATATTATTAACTGAATTTTAACTCGCCAACGCTTATTTGAGATGGAATTGCTCGTTAATATTAACTGTATTCCTTTAAACAAAAACTAAAATCATTTCTTATCACTTTTGATACAATCAAATGATCATAATTTGCTCCGTAGCTCTCATGTCATGCATACCGGATTACATACTTTTTAACATCCGTCAGTTCAGCTTATAAAGCTGAACTGACCAGCCGTTGATGGAAGTGATGGAAAATTTTGTTGATGACCTGATAAGTTGATTCAAACATACTGTAATTTTTGTGGGATTTGTGACAAGTGATGGAACGTTTTTTCCTATTTTTCTTATTTATTAAGACAGTTCCACATCGCAATTGACTTTTTGTCTTTATTTTATAATCTTAATGTCACTAAAATAACGTCATGGTCCTTTTAAGAATGTCTTAAAAAAATATATATTTCGCTTTGTTTTGTATGTTACCGGCATACAGACAATAATTGGACATTGTTTAGGTAAATAAATAAATAAATATATCATCACGCCTTCTACCCATTACTGGATGTGGCACTCTGCCAAAGCAGATCTCGGTAAGTGATATATTTTTGCGCGTGAATTGCGATTAACAGCCGTCAAATCACGCTTCCCAAAGATGTTAGTGGAGGGAAAGCCACAGGAGTAGTATTAATGTGATGAAAATGTTTGTCGCCAGTGGGAATGAAACCAGGGTTCTCAGGATCCACAGGCCGACACGATAATCACTGTGCCACCTACTATTTAGGTAATGTACAAAATTCCAAATGCAAAAATTGTATTACTAATATTTTTTTTATATTAGAATGCATTCTTGATGCGACTCGCTTTGCTCGCGCTACTGACAAATATAATTAAGCCTGAAAAATACATGCTCCATGCATTATTTATTCATACATTTATTTAAATATAGATCATTCTCTTGGCAAGGCTCGCTTCAAACAAAAATAAATCATAAGCCTGTAACACACACGCTCCATAGACGCACGCCATTATATTTGTTTTTGGCAAAATTTATGTATTTATTTTATGGGGTGGCTAGCTCAGTGGTATGAAGTCGGTCTGTGGATTCTGAGAACCCTGGTTCGATTCCCACAGGCGACAAACAATTTTCATAATTTTAAAAGCTACCCCGTGGCTCCTCCACCACTAACATCTTTGAGAGCCGTGATTTGACGACTGGTAACCGCACTTCACGTGCAAAATATATCACTTACCGAGATCTGCTTCGGCAGAGTGCCACACCCAGTAATGGGTAGAAGGCGTGATGATATATTTATTTATTTTATTTTACTTCACAATTTGCCGATGATATATACAATTATTTTAATATTAGAAATGTTATTATTTACATTAATGACAATATTTCGTTTGTAAAAAATTATAAAGGTTAAATAAAAAAGTAGTCCAGACAGAAATTTTATCAAATAAAAATTCAATTATTATTATTATTATTATGTTTTTCCTTTTTGCAGTTATTTAGCTGCGGGTGATCTGAAATATCACCACTGCCTTTCTTTCTCGGTACAAAATAAACTCAAATAAGCAAATTTATAAAGAGGATTGAATTTGAAAGTAACCCATTCCAATTTTATAACTGCTTAGTGGTACCGAGTCGGTCTGTGAATTTAAAACTCGGGTTCGATTTCCACAGCCAACAAACAATTTTCACCACATTAAATTTACTCCTGGGGCTCCCCTCCACTATCATCCTTGAGGGCCGTGATTTTACCGCTGGTAACTGCACTTTACATGCAAAGTATATCACTCACCAAAATCTGCTACAGCAGAGTGCCACATCCAGTAATAAGTACAAGGTGTGATGATATAATTATTTATTTTTCAATTCTGTAACAGATTGACGTGAATGGTATAAGAGTTATTTACAAGTACATCATATGAGGTTGTATTTTTGCCTTTCTAATACTTGTCAGTTATTTTTGTGATTTAAAACAGTCAAAAATGGAACATGATACAACTGGTTAATATATCAAAATTCATAATAATAAAGTAGAAAAAACAAATAAATTATTGTAGTCACAGAAAGTCAATCATCAAAATAGGAGTTGTCATAAACTTATCGATCAGTAACAGATAATGATTCAATTACAGAATAGGCAGGATTATGTATGTTATGAGCTTGAAATTATATTGGTTCTTGATTTCATGATATAATTAAAAGATAAATATAAATATAAAATAAAAAAAAATATATCATCACGCCTTCTACACATTACTGAGTATGGCACTCTACCGAAGCAGATCTCGGTAAGTGATATATTTTGTGCGTGAAGTGTGGTTACCAGTCGTCAAATCACGGCCCCCAAAGATGTTAGTAGTGGGGAAGACACAGGGGTAGTTTTTAAAATTGTGAAAATTGTTTGTCGCCTGTGGGAATCGAACCAGAGTTCTCAGGATCCACAGGCCGACTTGATACCACTGAGCTAGCTACCCCATAAAAATAAATATAAATATAAATTTCAAAATACAACTTTTCTTACAAATATTAATCTTTCTAATAATGTTTTTTTTTTGTTTGTTTCAGGAACTGCTATGGGAAGTTTTCATTTTGTGAATACATTTCGTAGCATTTATTCAGTGGATATTTTGATGACTTTTCATATGATGAAACACGCAGCAGATCTGTCATCTTCCTGGGGTAAGCCAGTAATATTAAATTTATTTATATTCGTTTCTCAAATTTTATAACATTAATATGCAATCATATAAGAAATCTTGTCTTTCTTTAAATATAAATTCCAGTATATAAATATACAATATGGGTCATAATTTGTAGACTATTTAAAATATAGATCATACAATATAATTATTACATTACCTTGCAAGATTTCTTGTGGTCTAGTAACTAAAAATACAACACAATCATTTTAAAATTCTCACAGCGATATAAACTAGGTACATTTGTAATTAGTGTTTAGTTAGCTTCAAAAACTTTTAAATAATAAAATATTATGTAGATACCTACTTTATTATGCAACAACGTTTGAATCTTCTTTTTAAGTAATGAATTCCAGCGTCTAAAAATATAATATAATAATTACGGAATTTCATAGAGACATTGTACAGTGGGGTACATTAGTATATAATTAATTAGTAGGAGGTAGATAGGTCAGTCGCAACGCGTCAGGCTATAGATCACGACTGGATCCCCAAAGCAGACAACTGTTTTTCATTAAAATTACTCCTGTGGATCTTCTACCATTAAAATCTTGGGGCCGTGATTTAACAGCTAATAACCGCACTTCACGCGCAAAATATATCACTTACTAAAATCCGATATGGTAATGCCACATCTAGTAATGGATTTTAATGCGTGATGATGTATATATTTTTTTGACCTAAATAAATAAAAGCATACCAAGAAAAATGTCATATGATGATATTTACATTCCCGTCAAAACATTCAATGCAATATTATTAGTTTACGTCAAACTTTATATTTAACTTTCATTGGTGCAAATTGTATGTGCAGAATGTGCGTTCTACGAGCTTAGGGTTTATTTGTTTAAAATACGACCGAAGCGAGCCTTGTCAAAAATACGTTATATTTAAATGAATGTATGAAATGAAATATGCGTTCGTAATATACAAATAACTAGAAATAATATAATTTTTGCATCTGGAATTTTGAACATTGCCTGGGTTTTGAATTTTGCCGATAACATATATAATAGTATCTACAGCCACTCGCGCATGAAGTTTGTCGAGAGCATCAACCATGCGACAAGGAAACTTTCTGCTTGAGATATTTATAATATTTTGTACAATCATTTAAAAACGCTCATAAATAAATAAATAAATATATCATCACGCCTTCTATCCATTACTGGGTGTGGCACTCTGCTGAAGCAGATCTCAGTAAGTGATATATATTGCGCGTGAAGTGCGGTTACCAGTCGTCAAATCACGGCCCCCAAACATGTTAGTGGTGGAGGAGCCACAGGGATAGCTTTTTCAAATTATGAAAATTTGTCGCCTGTGGGAATCGAACTAGGGACCTCAGGATCCACAGGCCGACTTCATACCACTGAGCTAGCCATCCTTAAAACGCTCATTAAGATCGTTAATCGAAGTATAGTTGAAAACAACAACTATGCAACATTTTCATATGACTATTTAAAAACGCTTTAAAATAATTTTATAAACAAGCAGAAATGTTATATTCGTCTTTCTTGCTGTTGAGGACAAGCGGAAATGTTATTTTTCCGCTTGTTGCTATTGGAGACAATCGGGAATGTAAAATAAACGCTAGTTACTCGGGAAAAGATAACTTTCTTTTCTCAAATGACTACTGAAATAGCATACTTTCTGCCATTAACTGTATTCCATTTGCCACTTGGTTCATTTAAATCAGTATAGATAAATTAGATAATCTAACCTAAGCAAACTGATTTACTTATTAGAGTGGATTACTGCGTGCCTAATCCGAACGAGTAAATGTAGTTCTACGATTAAAATGAGTACAGTAAACAAGTCAAATAAATCATTGATCCGTTTTAGTAAGTATAAGTTAGATTTGATCCAAATGGCAAATGAAATACTTGTCGTATAAAAAGTAAAATAGTCAACGGCCATAGCTGCACTCGTTGGAACTGGTCTATGCGATAACGCGAGTTAAGCAACGTTGCGCGCGGGTAGTACTTGGATGGGTGACCGTCCAGAGAAACCCGCGTTGCTGTTGACTCTAAGACCTAAAACGCAGGATCAGGGCGTAATGGCGACATATGACCTTAGTAGTTGGTCCGCCAGGAAGCCATAAAAAAAAGTAAAATAAACAAATTTGAAGCGACAAATAAATTTTTAAAAAGCATGAAGAAATTGGAAAAGTATCTAGTTTTCAACTATGAGTGGCGAAATTGACAAATTTCATGATTTTGGAGTGTTTTGGCCACGGATTTAAGAAAACCTGAAATATTTTGTCTCGTGTCAATTTATCTAAAAAGTTACTCTTCTATAGCAAAAGTGAGTCGAAAAAATAATTAATATTTGAAATCTACCAAACTTTTACTCAAAAACAAGGCATCGCACGAAATAAATTATGTAACAAAAAATTATTAGAATACTTAACAGAATACGTGTGATTTTTTTTCAGATATTTTTGATACATTTTTAAAATTTATGTTGTTTTGGACTGGACAATTTTGAAATTCTAAAATGTCATGATTTTTTTATTCGAAAATATTTCTGTTTTTCGATAAGAAACGAGATGCCGTCGTCAAAATGTAAAATAAACCGAGTTCAAGCATTTTTGCCAACTTTAAAATTTTGTTTCTTAAATCTGTGGCCAAAAAAGTAACCAAAACACTCCAAAATCATGAAGATTATAAATTTTGCCACTCATAGTTGAAAACTAGATACTTTTTCCGATTTTTTCATGCCCTTCAAAAATTTATATGACGCTTAAAATTTTGGAGAAGGTGGAGGTGTCCGTTTCCCAGAGAATGGCCCAAATATATCATCACGCCTTATACCCATTACTGGATGTGGCACTCTGCCGAAGCAGATCTCGGTAAGTGATATATTTGTGCGCGTGACGAGCGGTTACCAGCCGTCAAATCACGGTCCCCAAAGATGTTGGTGAAAATGTTTTGTCGGCTGTGGGGATCGACCCAGGGTTCGTAGAATCCATAGGCCGACTTAATACCACTGAGCCATTACCCCATAAAATGTTGTCAAATGACAGCTGAAAAAGTATACTTTCCGTCATATTAAAAAAAATATTGAGTGTGAGAGAATCGGATTCCACCATGGACTGTTTGCCCTCTAGTTTCATGTATGCAAAGTAAGAAATAAATAAATAATAATATAAAGTGGAATATATTTGTTAATTTTGCAAACATTTAAATAATATCATACTCAATCATAAAATAATAACGTACTCAATCATGCAAGAGCATCTTGTGTCTCTCATTCAAACATGAATTCCGGTGTCTAAAAATACAACACAATCATTTAAAATCTCAGTGACATCCAGTACGTTTGTAGTTGTTTCTCGGTGTGAGTTCGGCACTGCTGATGTGCCGTAGACGTCCGGCGAGCCTCGGAAACAATTACTTTAGCCAGTGGCAGCATAATAACACGCAAGGAATGAATTCATAACGACGTATTGATCCGGCAGCGGCACGAGCGCTAAGCTGGCCACTTAACTGTCGCGCTCTCTATAAACACTGCTGTGCTGTGCGACCCCTGCACTAAGAACGTTATTTGTCGTAAGTGGCAATTGACGCCAGCGCTATGCTAAACACGGCCCTTGGAAAAACGCACCTTATTACGTGGAATTTTATGCGCGTACACTCCGACGACTTACCGACTTACACTTACTTCCTTCTTTCGTAACTTCCTGTTCTTCACTTAACATATCTGTAAATACTCCCGTTTAGCACTTCTTTAACAATTTCACAACGCGTCTTTACCTACTCACAGTAAACCTAAAGGGTAATATGCAAACAGTTCGTTTTTAATTTTGCATAAGTTTTTCTTCTTTTTATTATATTTTCAGACAACCATTTATGAAAGTAACCATAACAATATTATAAATTGCTTTGGAAAGTTGAAAATAACAAACACTGATATAAAACAAAAGAAAAAATGTCTATATAGGTTAACATCAGTCAGGTCAGCTAAGACAGTATCACAATCCACTATTCCCTAGTTGGTCTAGTTGGATAAATGATCGCACCATACTGATGAGTCCGGAAGGACGAAACGCGTCTATGGTTAAAGCTAAACTGACCAGCCGTTTTTTGATGACCTGATAAGTTGATGCAAACGTGCTCTAAAACCTTTGTGGAATTATGAGACAAGTGATGGAAAATTAGTTTTTTCCTATTTTTTCTTATTTATATACACTGATATGTTATTATAACGCACACTTTTAACATATCAGCTGAAGTTCCACTGATTGACAACAGATGGTGTTTACGATGAAAGAAAATAATAAAATAAATAAAAAGAATTTGTATTATTATTTAGGTCGAAGTTTTGGCAGATTTTTCAACACATTTGAATAGATAAATCTTATTTTTTAAAATTAATAATTACTTATTTATTAATATTTTAGAATTTTTTAATATTTTGACATTACGGTTAGTACAGTTGGTATTACCACACCTAACCTCAAATATTAAACGTCAACGCTTACCTTCAAAAATGTATCAGCTGTCAAAGTGTAACAAGATTGCTCTTGTAAACTTTTTTTAGAAATATTTTGTGGTCGTCTGAAAAATAGTATACATAACTCGCTCGAAAGTGTGGTAACTGTGCTCGTGTACTTATAACACTCGGCGCCGCGCGCCTCGTTTTTCAATTTGTACACTCGCACGTTATCTTACACTTTCGATGCTTGTTATGTGATATACTATAACAAACTAATTATGGGTGTGGATAACATTACGGCATTCGAATCCGAAGATCCTGAGTTTGAATCTCACTCAAGGTAAATATATGTATGTGAACTACCACACTAGGACTCGGTGAATGTACTGTAATTGGGATTTAGTTCCTGTTGTGCAGAGAGGTATAAATAAATAAATAAATCTATTTTTAGTTGATCTACTAATTAAGAAAAATAAATTATATAAGGATTTATGAATTATCAAGTTGTTACGGTATCTATATAGATCAAATTGTGTGGTGTTAGATTAATTATAGCCTGAGAAAATGAAATCTGTTAACCCTGTTATTATGTCTGTTTTATTTTTAAACAAGGTTTAAAACGCGTCATATACGTTCCAAATAATTCTGAAATACGGTCATCATAATCTCACGAAGCGAAATACGCATTCGCTTATTATAATTTTATTTATCTGTTTCGACATTAGAATTTTTGGTGACATATTGTTACCATAGAATGAAATAAAATAAAAAATAAATATATCATCACGCCTTCTACCCATTATTGGGTGTGGCACTCTGCCGAAGCAGATCTCGGTAAGTGATATATTTTGCGCGTGAAGTGCAGTGACCAATCGTCAAATCACGGCCCCCAAAGATGTTAGTGGTGGAGGAGCCACAGGGGTAGCTTTTGAAATTATGAAAATTGTTTGTCGCCTGCTTCATACCACTGATGATATAACTGCATTAAATACACAAAATATCTAGGCAATGGACAAAATAAAAAACACAATTTTTACAAATGTCTTGGCAACGGACAAAATCAATTGTAAACGTAACTGGGTGGTTTTGAGACAGCCATTATTGCACCCCCGAAAATACACTCTTCACCCCGGTCAAAAACATAGCATCTGTTTTTGAGCGGTAGCCTCAGTAATGTCACGTTCGCGCTCTCGACAGGTGAAGATGTGACCAATACCGCATCCGTTTCCGTTTTTCGCGCGGATTTTGTTATATTCGATTAGTTTTAGCCTATATTTTGTTTTAGTACTTTAATTAGTCTGTAATGGCTCAGTGGTATCCGAGTCGGCCTGTGGATCCTAAGAACCCTGGCTCGATCCCCACAGCCGACAAAACATTTTCACCAATTTATAATTACCCCTGTGGCTCCTCCACTACTAACATCTTTGGGGGCCGTGATTTGACGGCTAGTAACCCCACTTATATCACTTACCACTTCAGCAGAGTGCCACACCCAGTAATGGGTAGAAGTCGTGATGATATTTTTTTTTTCTGTGGCTTCTTTGGCGGACCAACTACTTAGGTCATATGCCGCCATTACGCCCTGATCTGCGTTTTAGGTATTATGGTCAACAGCAACGCGGATTTTCTCTGGACGGTCACCCATCTACTACCCGCGCGCAACGTTACTTAACTCGCGTTATCGCTTAGATCAGTTCCAACGAGTACAGCCATGGCCGTTGACATATATTTATTTATAATTTTATTTATTAGTCTGTTAAGTTTGCTAATAAAGATATGTGTTTTATTGTGCGCATCATTCTACAAGTAATAACAATCAAACAATCGTCTTAATAATCGCTTCCGTTTTAATCACCATATAGAATCAATACTGCTCGCGATGTATAGACCCCGCTCATGTTACTCAAATCACTATCGCCAACTTAACTATTCTACCAAAAATTTCACGGAATTCAAAATGCCAACTATTTTTATAAAGGAATTATGTAAAGGAAAACCGAAACAGAAAACAAAATAAATCACTCGTTACAGAAGGCAATTCTAGCACTCGTGCATTCGTCTCCTCGCCGCTGCGAAAATTTCGAACTCTTGCTAGAATATGATATTGCCTTCTGTAACTTGTATTTTTGATTTAATTTATGATATTCCATATTTGTTATATATTACGTTTATTTACAATGCTGATGATGAGCTAGTTTTTAGCTCGAAATATCCAAATAAATATTTAAAAAGAAGATTAATATTGTATTCTTGGAGCTTTTTCATTTATTTTATTGTAACAAGCAAATTATAAATAGAGTTACCACTCAATAATTGTATTCCATTTGCTACTTGGTTCACTTAAATCATACATACATACATATCTTCACACTATATCCCAACAAATAGGGTAGCAGGAACCCTAAAATCACTCATAAAACATTCACTCATCACACTCATCAAACAATCAGCCCTCGTCAAACATTTTCATCCAAACAAACCACCCTCACTTCAACCACATTCATATATCACTCCATATAAACTCATTCATTTATTACACTCGAAATCATTATCACACAACAAACCTTCAATCATATCATTCCTATTCACTTATCATTCATTTTCTTTCTTCAACGTACATAACATATGCATAAAACATCTCAAATTACTCACGTTTACTCCTACCAACGAATCTACAAGATTAGAAAAGATGAAAGCGATAGCCTGCACTTGTATATGAACGAAAATTCTACACAATTCGGTAACTAAAAATGAAACAAAAAGATAAGAAAGGGAGGGAGAATCACTCTGCGCTTGTTTTTGAAAGTGAATTTCACACAATTGCAGTTAAACACTCGACGTAAGAACTGAAAACGAATTAAAAGATAAGAAAAAGAAGGGAGTGTCGCTCTACGCTTGTTTTTGAAAATGAATTCCACACAATTGCAGTTTACCAGTCAATGTAAGATCAGAAAACGAATGAAGAAGATAAAAAACGAAGGAAGTGTCGTCCCTGCGCTTGTTTTTGAAAGTGAATTTCACACAATTGCAGGTAAACACTCTAATGAAATTACTAAACAACAAAACTAAAATCTAAAATCCTGCACTTTTCTGAAATCATCAGATTCATTCCGCAATTAATCTACGCCAAACGTTCCTGACACACCACTTTAGATTCATCCACATTTATAATTCCTTTCATACAAGCACGTTTGTTCCTCATACTCGGAAACTTTCGTTCACGCAATAATTCTTCAATCATATTTATCCATTTATTTAAGTGATTTGATTTAGTAAATGAAAGTTAGATCTGATCCAAATGGCAAATGGAATACGCCTAATGTTCCAATAATCATATTGCCATGGCTTCGGATATATTAGTTGCTGCCCAATCCACTAGAGACGTTAGAGATCGTCTTGGACAGTTTGTAAATATTCCTAAAATGCAAATTCGAAAAGTAAGAGATACGTATTCAGGAAGACTCGTTTCTTTGATAGAAAAAATGTAACATTACAGTGTTATTACCTTTCCCAGAAGATTTGAAAGTTGTCATCCCCTAACTATGTAAATTCGTTTAACTTACTCTTGTGGCAAACTTACTGTATTTACCAAGTTAAATTGGTTTATCCTTTGAATGAGTAAAAGATTTGTGAATTACAAAACAGATCAGGTAGTGGAAATACGAGTAATGTATGTATGCAAAGACATCAGTCCTATTGAATGAATTGAAGAGCAGAGTTTACAGAGATACGAAACAAAACAACAAATACACAATCGATATGTTAGCAATCCCAGGTTGCAAGTAGTGAGTACAACACACCACAGATCAGCAGCTCAGCCTGACAGAGTTTGAAATGCGTCCCGCCGCTGCGGTAGCTATGACATTTCCCGAAAAGCTTTGCAAAGATGAAAAGCAAGCAATGCCGGAGAATAAAAATATTCAAATGTCCCCAAATGGAAATATATGAGTTCAAGTAAAGCTGCTCTGATGGAAGACGGATGAAATATGCAGCACATGAAATGTTACACGTTACGTTACGTATCGTTATGAATTACTGCACGCAATCTGACAACGAAAATCCTGTTTGTGTCTGCTGGACATAGTTGTGCGGGCTTATCACTAGGAGCCGTAAAAACTTCTAATTGAATTTACATTTTTTACTTCATTTTCCACACAGGCAACTGTTTTCAGTCTTTCTTTTTAACTTAATTTTTTTCTAACTTCGATGTTTACTAACCAACGCAAATTTAGTAATTTTTTTTTCGTTGTTATTCCTTCGTTCGGATCTGTAGGGCAGTGGTGTACCTAGGGTGGGGCGGTGGCTGCGGTCCGCACCGGGCGGCACATATTTTAAGGCGGCATTTTTTATATTTAGTTTTAGTTGTAAAAAACAACTTGTTCACTTCATAAGTTTACTATTCGATTTCTACGAATTATGAGTTACTATACGATTTCGAATATTTTTCTTCATCGTCAAGTCAATGTAGGGTTGAAAATATTATCTCGAAAAATTCCTTTATTACTGCCTAATTTAAATATGTCATCCAATGGTAAAAAAGTTCCCCACCTATAGTTTGTCTTAGTTACAATTATTTATTTATGTTTATTAATTTAATGAGATAATGGCTCAGCGGTTTCGAGATGACCTGTGAATCATGAGGACCCCGGGTCGATTCCCACAGCCGACAAACAATTTTCACCAAATTAAAATTACCCCTGTGGCTCCCCATCAACTACCACTACCATCTTTAGGGGGCCGTGATTTAACGGCTGGTAACCGCACTTCAGGTACATAAATATATCACTTACCGAGATCTGCTTCGGCAGAGTGCCACACCCAGTAATGGGTAAAAGTCGTGATGATATATTTATTTTATATTTATTTTTTTAATTTATAAAATTCACCATTTGATTGACTTAACTGTTTAAATTTACATTATAATAATTTACCAATATCTGTTGAAATATTTATAACAAAATTACAACTTGAAGAAACCTTTGCAAATGCATAAATTATAAAGATACCGTTGTTTAGTTTATTGTCAGTAGAAATGTAACAAAAAAATTATAAAATTTGCTAAACTGGAATTACAACTTTCAAATATTTCCTTAGTGTCAAACAAAACAAAAACGACTGCAAAAAATAGACGATCAGGTTCATTTCTGTTCTATATATATGAGAATAAAGAAACATTTTGTTACAGAATACTATAGAAACATGTATTAAAAGTGTACATTTGAATCAGTCAATAGATGACAGTATTAATTTAATAACTATAAAAAATAGATTTAAAAGATATTAAAATCTATTTCATTGTTTGTAGTTTACTGTGGAATTAAAACAAAATGGAAAACGCATGTAAATATTTAATGTTCAATCTGTCAAATAAATGTTTTATTTTGTATAATTCACAAAAGAGTGAAATTCGTAATGTTATTGTTAAATATTTCAGAGGAGATAAATGTATTATTTTATTCAAATGTTGATTAATTGTGAAATATAAAATATTTATTTTTCAGTTAAACGTTATATATTTATTCACATTTTATTCTTCTACCATGACTAACTACTGCAACAGTAACAACAATTTTTATTGCAGGAAGCTACGAAACTATTTAGATAAACCATGTTTATTACAATTATAATCACATTCTCCAATTATTTAACTAAGCCTGAATTTTAGGTTAATTAAAGTTAATTTTAACTGTTATCTATAGCTCAGTCTTTATATGTTAATTAAACTAATAACAGTCCTTACTTACCATGTTTATACATTACTTCTCTTAGCTGAAAGAAAATAACGGAAGACGGACAGTTTTTAAAATTAAAATTTTTTAAGCGATTGTTTATAAAACAACAATTTTAATGGACTGTATCCAGGCAATTAAACATGAGTTTATTAGGCAAAATTGAATAAAAAAATATTAGCACGTTGTTAGAGTGAACTGTTATTATAACAGCTACGTATAGTATAAGTTAGAAAGATGCATAAAGATAACATAAAAATGCCATAGTAAATTATTCCAGTCGAAGAGTGCCGAAATTGTGATGATTTATAAAATAAACATAAATAAAATAAATAAATATATCATCACGCCTTTTACTCATTGCTGGGTGTAGGCACTCTGCTGAAGCAGATCTCGGTAAGTGATATATTTATGCGCGTGAAGTGCAGTTACCAGCCGTCAAATCACGGCCCCCAAAGATGTTAGTGATGGGAGTAATTTTAAATTGATGAAAATGTTTTGTCGGCTGTGGGGATCGAAACAGGGTTCTTTGAATCGACAGGCCGACTTGATACCACTGAGCCATTATCCCATAAACATGAAAGAGAAAAAGTTGTTATTCAAATATCAATCGCTCACAAGTAATTATCTATTACAGAATCGGGAGAAAAACTAGGATTAGGTATGGGTTTATTTAAACATTTTTGAGTATACGGTTTATCTTTCTAATTGGATTTAAACGATGATTAATATTTATTAGTTTTCAATAAATAGGATTGTTAAAATTCTTCATAGAAAATGAACAACTGTTGTCATAAGATTAAAAGCAACACTTGTTGAGATGTATAGCGACATAAAATAGCGAAACAGGGTAATAAAACTCTGGATGATTGTCGGTGCTTTTAGAAGAATAAAACCTCTCAAGTTTGGCAGCTGAAGAGGTGGAGGGCCGTAGCTTAATCAAATAAAGTCACAGCACAACAGGTTCTAGATTGTAAAGTGCAGTTTGAGTTTTCAATCACTTTGAGGTAACTGATGGCAGCGGAGTGTGGGGTGTAGGGTTCTGGGTTGAACGTTCATCTGGTGTGAAACCTTCAAGAATAATAGGTACAAATGATAGCAAGCAGGGCTGAAGTGCTCGCCAACTTGCCTGAAACTAATAGCCAGTCGTTCTGGAACTTGAACGCATGTATTATTTGTGCACCGTGACGTATTTCGCTCCATTGACAGAACGGAACGGATTCTGCAAATAGCGATACTACACAGTGATAACTTCAATATTTACCTATCAAATATACAATCATATTTCTAAACATCCGTCAAATCGATGTTTCTACATTTGAAAATCTTTTAAAATATCGAAGCATTTCTCTTTCCCGAATTATTGTTGGTGTTTTGTGTTGGAATTTAATATGACAAATAAAAAAAATTGTTAGAGCTCTCTTAGGCCAGGGGGTCTGTCTATTCTAATTGATATAGCCACTGTGGCAACGGTAACCACATCGCTTAACAACAAGGATTCACATGGCGGTATAAATTTAAAAAAGTTTGTAAGCCGTCATCGATGACGTCAATATTTAGCTACATCGCAAATTTATAGCTGAAGCTAGATAGGTCCCGCTATGATCGTAGCCACACACACTGTCATTCGATGTATTGTACCCCATAAAAAATAACATTACTTAATAAATATATGGGATAATGGCTCAGTGGTATCGAGTCGGCCTGTGGATACTGAGAACCCTGGTTCGATCTCCACAGCCGACAAAACATTTTCACCAATTTAAAATTACCCTTGTGACTCCCCCACCACATACATCTTTGAGGGCCGTGATTTTACGGCTGGTAACCGCACTTCACGCGCATAAATATATAACTTACCGAGATCTGCTTCGGCAGAGTGCCACATCCCGTAATGGGTAAAAGACGTGATGATATATTTATTTATTTATATTTTTATTTATTATTTAATATATTTTTTCTACATTTAGTATCAGCAAAACATTTAATAATCTTTTCACAATTCGTCTACTGAAAAAAAATCAGATTCAACTGATTATATGCTCAGAATGGTTTGTTTATTTTCTCTCATTGAAGATCTTATATAATTTTTTACTAATTTCATAACAGAGAAAGACCTTTCGCCATTAAAATTTGTTGCGGAAATGCTTTGGAATACGCTAAAAGCAATAGCAACATTTGGAAATGTTGATTCTATTTTACATACATACATACATACATATCTTCACGCTATATCCCATCAAATGGGGTAGCACGAACCCCAAAAACACTCACAAAACATTCACTCATAAAACATTCACTCAAACAATCAACCCTCGTCAAACATTATCATCCAAACACACCACCCTCACTTCAACCACATTCATAGATCCCTCCATATAAACTCATTCAATTATCACACTCGAAATCATTCTTACATAACAAACCCTCATTCACATCCATCCAATCACTCCTATTCACCCATCATTCGTCTTTTTTCTTCAACGTACATAACACATGCATAAAACATCTCAAATTACCCGCGCTTACTCCTAATAACGAATCTAAAAACGAATCTAACAACGAATCTATAAAGATTAGAAAAGATGAAAGTGATAGCCTGCAATTGTACATGAAAGAAAAGTCCACACAATGCAGTAACTGAAAATGAAACAAAAAGATAAAAAAGGAAGGGAGTGTCGCCCTGTTCTTGTTTTTGGAAGTGAATTCCACACAATTGCACATTCTATTTTATTGTGTATAATTATTATAAAATTAAGCTCTGCTTTATATAGATATTCTTGATTATCCCGAAATATGATGTGTGCAAAATGTAAGCATTCTTCAATGAAATTTTGTTTATTTAAAATCATATAATTTATAAGGCATCACGTGCCCATTCTTTTAACCCAAATACCGAAGCTTTTTAGGGAACGGTGCTTGAGGGCCATAGATCAGTTAGCTCAATGATTAAAGTAGTACTGGTTAGTGATGAAAGAGCCACAGGAATGTTTAAAATATGAGGAAAATTAGTTTGTCATCAATGGAAATCCAATTCATGTTCTCAATTGAATTTGAATCTTTTTCTTGTAAAGTAATCAAGAAACTAATTGAAGCGAAAAACGTATTTCTTATATTTACCGCTTATGCCATAATTTTGGGAGGGTAGTTGTAATCGTATGTATCCCGGCTTATCAATCGATTATTAAGTAAATGTTAACTATAAGATATATAAATTATAATAAATTTTGACCTATATTTAAGAAGATAATTATATAATAATCAACTATCATTCCTCTAAAAATTTCTACAAACCAATGTTTCTACAATTCAGTGCCGGTTTTACAAATTTGGAGGCCTAAGGCGGAAAAAAATTGGAGGCCAGTGGCGGGGAATGGGAGATTATATGCCATATAAAGGTATCCAGAAGAAAAAAATTAGTACATAATAAATTATAAAATGTAAATAGTCACGTAACGAAAAATTAAAAAAAATTGCACCTACACAGGATTAAAAAAATTATGATTATTCAGTCAGTACATATATGAAGCTAAAATCACAGTCTCATACTACAATAATATAAAATTAAAAATTAATTATAAAATGCGAAATTTTCATTAATGCAATTTCTTTTTTTAATTATTTTTCTTCAGCGAACTTTGAAATTACATCATTACAATCAATAGATTTCGAAATCTCTGCCTCTATATTGAATATGGCTGGCGATTGCAATCGCTCTTGGGACATGGTCGAGCGTAGATAATTTTTGACTCTTTTTAAGCATGAAAAAGATCATTCAGCGGACGCATTTGATAAAGGATGCGTTAAATATATTTGTAGAAGAGTCATTATATTTGGAAATGTTGCTTGTAATCTATTTTTACTAATCAATATATATTTTTCTTGAACGTCGCTGGTAATGAGGGATTGTGTGGAGTAGGCTGTGCACTTTGCGCTATGCGACGACGCTACCTACTACTGCTACGGCCACAACGCGACTACACAGTGCTACCCACATGTACTTAGGTATAATATATACCTAAAATACAAAACAATTCGTTGCGGAAAATAGTAGGGGAGACTGGGTACGGTTGCGCCAGGTTACGGTAGTGACAGTCGTCATAACAGCAAAACTATAAGGAATTTTGGAAAGGGTGCAAGGGGAGGGAGTAGCGGCATGCATGTCTAAACGCGTTTCCCAGGTTACGTCAGGCAGTGTGCGACGCTAACGTAAGCAGGAGTCTACATTGCTTTTTAACAGTCAAAAGTAAGTTTTTTTGTTTAATTTCTTTTAATATTTACTGTTATTTGTATACAGATAGATTATATCATATATTTTTTTGTTATAAGTTGAATATTAGTAGTTAATTACGAGTGATTAGTTTTTACGTAGATTACTTGGCCCAGTCATGGCGATTGTTTGTTTTCGAAAGTATGCGTTGGGTACGGTTGTGACAAATATTGTGGGTACGGTTGTGACATATATTATACGTATACAATAATAAAAATTATTCATTTATGTTTAAATTATTTTATTTTATTTATTTTGATTTAAATCAATGATTTAAAAAAAAATCTCTTGATTTAATTCTCTCAAGCCTGGTTATGAACATTAGATGCAGTGCATTATTAATTGTAAGAATAGCAGTGGTCGTAGATTTAAGTTCATTTGCTTTAATTATGAATGTTAAGTTTTTATAGAAGACAGTTATGTTGTGTTATGTTACATATTTCTAACAATAAAAGTAATTATTATGTCTGTCACTACTGACCCCAACCACTGTCACAACCGTCCTTGGTATGTGGTCGGTTGTGACACTTTCCCTTTTTATTTAGGGACAACATTTTGGTATTTTTACGTAGACAAAAGTACAAATTAAGATTTAATATACTTTTCTCGCAGCTAACTAGTAAATTAACAAAATTATTGGCGATCAAACCAAAATTGTCACATCCGTACCCAGTCTCTCCTATTTATAAAATAAAATTTTTATTTTGCATAGTAATTGCATATTAATATTTTATATATAAAAATTCTAATTTGTATGAGGCCTAATTTTTATGAGGCCGGTAAAAATCGGAGGCCACCCGCCTTATGGCAAAACCGACCCTGTTCTACATTCTAAAATCTTTTAAAATATCAATGCAATCCAGTCTGAATTACTGCTAGTGTTTTGGTGTCGAGAATCAATACCACAAATGAAACAGTTTGTTAGAGTTCCCTTAAGAGCGTAAATGTCCAATTGGAAAACTAAAACAACGAGCGACAATTGCTGGAACATGTACATCTCTACCACACTACAGAAAACTTGTTCGTCCAACAGGAAATTTGTTTGCGATTTAAAAAGAATAGTCTACGTGCGAGATAGGACATGGGAATCACATCACGGCAAATCGAACTCGAAAGTAGGGAGGTTTAAAGGTTTGAAGGTTTCAACCCTAAGGGCAGGAAACAATCGGAGGAACTATGAGTGATTTACCCGTGCAAGGATACATGGACTTAAAACAAATAACAAATACATTGACATTTTTGTTAAAAGCATTTGTAAAAGATTCAAAATATATTGGATGTTTTTCAAATATGAGACACATAATTATCTCGCTTATATAGATATTATAATTTAGCAATTTTGACCTCATAATAGTAGCGTTCGATTTGCACCAAATCTCAGTTCATCTCACCTCACCTCAGTTTGACAGTTTTTTTGTGCTGTTCTATTTGCACTGACATAACTGAGATCAAGTGAGACACTCACCTCCCCCCTTGCCGATGCTGCACTACCTATTTCACTGGTGCGTACTGAGATTTTCTACTCAGTTAGAGTGGGGGTAGAATTCGTTATGTTTTGTTTGTAGTTTGAATATTTGGAAGTTATTTAATATTTTTTTTAAATTGTACATGTTATTATAAATCATGTCTCACAGCTAACTGCCAACAAAAACATCAAGCTAATCATGTGTTGTCCGCGAAATGATACTACAACGTTCGTCACGTAACCGACTCAGTTCAGACCTGTCAAAACCCGTTCGATTTGTCATCGAAAAAATATCATCTCATTTCAGACAATCTCAACTCAGTTGAAATGAACTGAGGTGAGATTGTTTGCAAATCGAACGCTACTAATATTGCAGATAAACCAACAGGAAATAAAATATAAGATCTCTAATGTTCAGTTTCTCATTTAACTGTTATGTTTCTGTTATAATTATTAATTATAGTTATTTATTATACTAGTGTTTTATTAGGTATATAAAACACGCAAGAAAAGTTTAAACACGAGACCGAAGGTCGAGTGCTTAATATTCTTAAGTGTTTTATATACCAATAAAACACGAGTGTAATACAAAATTTTATCCACAACTCATAATTATAGGTATCGAAGAAGATTGGTCGTAACGTTTACCGTTGATTCAATTATATAGTTTCTCAAAATACGGTAGATCATGAAGTGGTTGCTAAGTAACAAGCTGTTTACAGTGTTTTATGGAATATAAAACACTAGTGTTTTATGAACCATATAATTCAACTGAAATCAGTGTAATAATGTCTTCATTATATATGAGTTGTGGATAAAATTAATAAAAATAAATCTTCATTTTCGCCTACTATTGCTGCTGACATAAAGTGCTTGCAATTTGTTTTAAATATTTTAATCTGTCACTGTCATCTTGAATATTTCAAAAGTCGAGGACTACCTAAATATTATTAGAATGTATTATGGAGAGAGCAGTACAAGACAAATATCTGAATACTCCGCCAGAAACTATTAGACAATTTAAAATATTCATAATGATACTGACAGATGACAGTGACAGATTAAAGAAAAGAAAAATAATAAGAAAAATTTATCTAATTTGTCTAAGTTCCACAATAATACAGCAACTAAGTCAATCTACTAAGTCATAGTTAGTTGCTGGTCAGTTCAACTCTTAACCATAGACGCGTTTCGCGTTAGTGGAGCTCATCAGTATGGTGCCACTCACTATTCAGCTAGACCAACTTTCAATAACAACATTTAAAAATAACATTAGATATTTAGGCGGCTATAATACTTCCAGGCATGTTTTGAGTCTGAATTCTTCATTCTTCTAAATTTAAGATGTTACCCGTGCAGACTTTTAAAAATCCCAAGTCAAGAAAAAATCTAGTGGTAAAAGATCAAGAGACCTAACAGGCGAGCTATTTAATTTATCCACCGATCGGTTTTAAAAATTAAATACTTGAACATTTTCTTCAACTGCATAGACTATTTACAGATAGCAAATCGTTAATAAGAAAGCGACACTAATTTACACAAATGTTACCTTCACAACCTGTTATATTTTAAGATAAACGCTCTGATATATTAGCTGTATTCCATTTGCCACTTAGTTCACTTAAATCACTTGAGATAAACTAGATAACATGACTAAATGAACTATATTAAGCAAACTTATGAACTTATTTGCAGTGAATTACTTCAAATAAAATTAGAATCTGTAATTTTAGTACTCAAAATAAAGTCAGCTAAATACGAGGCAGGGTGAAAAGTCCCTGAAAAATAAAACAGATGGCGCCACAATCGCAAATCTCATGTGACATTTGTGATGTACCATCTTTAACTAGAACGCATTAAAATTTTCAGAGTGATATGTCATTCAGTTCTGTTTTGACACCCATCGAAAGCAAGCAACCTTGAAGATTTTTGAAAACATGGAAAAAAGTTAATTTCGCGTCTTGATTAAACATTATTTCTTGCGTGGAAAAAACATTACGCAAACCAAAGCATCGCTTGTTAAACATTATGGGGACTCCTCACCATCGATTGGAACGATTCACAAGTGGTTTACTGATTTTCGTTGTGGTAGTATGACCACAAAGGACGCCGAACGTTCTGGTCGTCCAATTGAAGTTACAACGCCAGAAATCGTCGATAAAATCCATGGTATGATATTGGACGATCGGCGAATTAAAGTGCACGAGGCTGAGGCTATGAGCATCTCAACCGAACGGGTTTTGCATAAATTTTTGGATATGAGAAAGCTATCTGCCAGATGGGTGCCACATTTGCCCTCTGTTGACAACAAGCGCGACCGTGTGACAAGTTCTAAGGAGTGTTTGGCGATGTTCAAGCGCAATAAGAAGCACTTTTTGCGCTGTTTCGTAACCGTGGACGAAACATGGATCCATCACAACACACCAGAGACCAAAGAACAGTCGAAACAATGGACTTGTCCTGGCGAATTGAAGCCGAAAAAGGCCAAAGTGAAGGATTGCCAAAATCGTATTATTTGGAAGGGATCGAGAAATTATAAAAACGTTGGACGAAGTGTATCGAGCTACAAGGAGATTATGTTGAGAAATAAAATATGTTTTGACCAAATAAATCATTTCTTGTTTAATTTTTCAGGGATATAAACGATGAAATGGGTAAAAGATATTTTTCCAATTATGGAGTAGATCAACGATGGTGTATATAAATTTGTATTACCACATTCGGTTTCCTAGTTTAAAAATTTCAGCCCTAAGGGCAGAAAACAATTGTCGGAACTATAGTTGATTTACCCACGCGTGGCTACATGTATTTAAAACGAATTACAAATACACTTTCATAAATACTAAATACTGCTGTACGTGCAAACGTCCCGCATGAAAATTCAATGTAATTACTAGAAATGGAGCCCGGCAGTTGGGCACAAATGAACCAGTGACGCCGATGGAATTGGGGCAAGCGGGGGTTGTACGGCAGCAGGTATTTCACGTGCGCAACCTAACTCGAGCTGAGATTGCAGCAGACGAGAGAGCGAGACTTTCTTATACACAAAACTTAATGATGTGAATAAACAATCGCACATTCTACTCGGCAAAAACAAATAGGATCAGAGTTTTACTTCCAGATAGCTACAATGCTGTTTTCAACTTGGTTTTGTTTGCACATTGAAAAGAGTTTCTCATTGTTTTCAACAGCGCTAGAATTAAATATTTATGGATACTGGAAACTATGATAACTAATATCTTCACGCTCCATATTCGGTGCAGCATTTCGCTGAATACATTAAATCTGGTAATAGTGCAGTGGTCTTCAAACTTATATCTCTGAAACACTCTTATCTTAAGGCGTATCATGCTCTCAATTGAGTTTGAAGTTGGCACATATTCTATGTTATATCTGAAACAAGATATTAATTAATTATAATATATTATGCATTTTTGAACTTAATAAAGTATTATAATAATATTAATTTTTGTTTTCAAATTTTGATTTAATTTCTCAAAAACGATTGGGGTGAAGATATTAGAAATCAGAGTTTAATATTATTCTTATGAAATCGTACAATAATGAGCTATCTTCTTCTTCTTAAATGGCGCTACAGCCCAAATCGGGCCTGGGCCTACCTGGCACACCGAACCGCAGTTTTTATGCTGCCGTACTGCCGGTTTTCGTAGTCGAAATTACTTTTTTAAGGCATATATATAAGTGACTAGCTTATAGCACCCGAGTATGATTAATACAAGTAACTGTATTTTTTATTTAACGACAAATCATACTTTGTCGACAGGCGGATTCGAACTGACGAACCTTGGTTCGGGTGACGTCACAGTATGATAAGAGATGTGCATTAACATGCTCAGCCACCGCGCTTGTAATGAGCTATCTTAGCTCCGAAAAATCGTAGGGAAAAGTACTACTTTAGCTGCAATTTTGTTCGAACAATCAGAGCGCTGCCAGTTCACCGAATCGGTCTGAATATCACACAAGTTTGACAAATCTAATTAATTAAATTATAAATAAAAAAATGAGGATATCACCAGGATTTGAACCTGGTACCTTATGAACTTCGGTAATACGGTCTTACCATCTAAGCCACTGTACTAATAATAAATAAATCATCTGAAGATTCTTCAACAAGAAATCATATTAATTCTTAATAGACAATTTCGTTGCATTTTCTTCGACCCAGTTAAGAAATATCCAAAACTAATATAAATTTCTACTTCCTTATAATACAAGTGTGTCGATTATTTATCAGTGAAACTGATTCTTAACAAAAAATTACTATTCCTATGAATTCTTCTTGCAAGAATGTTTAAATCTTAATATTGTACAGTTTTTAGTATTAAAAATATATAAATGTAAACTTGGTGTGGTTGACCTTAAATATGAATAGTTCGGGAGGTAAAAGTTGCTTATAGGTCGCAAGTAGAGTAAAACCTTTCTTTGTACTTATATATTTTTTTGTCTATTCTACTCACTGATGAAGGCTACTGTTTGCCGGCTGAAACGTTTGACGTTCAATATAACAAACACCTATTGTCATTGTGTTTATTTGTTCTATTTGCGATCTATAAGCAACTTTTACCTCCAGAACTATTAAAAATATAATATAATATTTTGCAACAAGTTTATAATAGTAGCTATTAATACACGAATATGAAATTTACGATACGACCCTAGGCAAATATCGTAGCTCATTTAAGATATAGATTATTAAATTCAATCTTAACATAACAAATATTATTTTTTATACTAGTTAAGAGTGCAAAGACAAATGAGTAACTCACACGAAACCCATAGAAAAGACGCTGAACCCGAAGAATCAGGATAAAAAAACCTAGTTGGCAACTCTAAGTGTGTGATTTGGGCATGTCTCAGGATTCACAATATTGCGAAAAAACGAGTAATTTATCTAGTAAAGTGGATATATAAATATATTCGAGCCATTTTAAATCATAAAGATAAAAATCTACATACATACAACATAATATCACGTTACTTTTCATCAAATGGAGTAGCAAGAACCCTTGAAACAATCATGTAATATTTATTCAAAAGATTCATTCTGCAATTAATTTTCGTCAAATATTTCAAACCACTTTCGCTTCATCCACATTCATAATTCATTTCATACTAGTTCATTTACTTTTTCGACTCGATATCTTTTAGTCACGTAACAAACCCTCAGTCATATCCATTTGTTCCTCTCATCTTCAGTTTCAGTAAGAGACATCTGTTTCACCATTGTTTCATTGGGCATGCCCAAACTATCTCAACTGACATAAGAGGGCAGGGTGAAAAGTCCCTGAAAAATTAATCAAGAAATGATTTATTTGGTCAAAACATATTTTATTTCTCAACATAATTTTCTTGTAGCTCCATACACTTCGTTCAACGTTTTTCTAATTTTTCGATCCCTTCCAAATAATACGATTTTGGCAATCCTTCAAAATAGGCGTTTGTCTCAGCGATGACCTCATCGTTGGAGCCAAATCTCTTTCCGCCGAGCCATTTCTTCAAGTTTGGAAATAGATAAAAATCGCAGGGGGCCAAATCTGAAGAATATGGTGAATGACGAACCAATTCGTAGCGCAATTCATGCAATTTTGTCATTGCGACTGTGGACCTGTGCGCCGGTGCGTTGTCCTAATGGAAGAGCACTTTTTCTTTGCCAAATGCGGCCGCTTTCGCTTCAAATCGGCTTCGAATCGATCCAACAGCTCTGCATAATATACGCTGGTGATCGTTTTGCCCTTTTCAAGGTAATCGATATGGACGATACCGTGTGCATCCAAAAAAACTGTCGCCATGACTTTGTTGGCCGATAAATTCACTTTGGCCTTTTTCGGCTTCGATTCGCCAGGACAAGTCCACTGTTTCGCCTGTTCTTTGGTCTCTGGTGTGTTGCAGATAGCTTTCTCATGGTGAGGAGTCCCCATAATATTTAACAAGCGATGCTTTGTTTGCGTAATGTTTTTTCCATGCAAGAAATAATGTTTAATCAAGACGCGAAATTTACTTTTTTCCATGTCAAAAATCTTCAAGGTTGCTTGCTTTCGATGGGTGTCAAAACGGAACTGAATGACATATCAGTCTGAAAATTTTAATGCGTTCTAGTTAAAGATGGTACATCACAAATGTCACATGAGATTTGCGATTATGGCGTTTTATTTTTTAGGAACTTTTCACCCTGCCCTCGTATATCCCCTCTTCTAACAACATTCTTTTCAATCTCACACTCATCAGACACAAACGTAATCCGCACAAAAATTAATCAAAAAAATTAAAATCTAAACAAGCGGAACTTCTGAAACTATTCCGTGGAATTCCGGGGTTATGCGGAACAGTTTGAATATCACTGCAATGGAAAATGGAGAACTGCTCCCCTAAAATATTCCCTCAAATATTATGATTGATATACGATAACATTTGAGTCTAGGGAGTACTATCTTACAGCAGATCTACACCTTTACTTGCTGTGCAAATGTAAATACTTGTAGAAGCTGATAACACATTTACATGTTATAAATATCTAATGCACTCCCCAGTCGATTATAGCAACAATCAACAAAGAGCTCTTGAAGAAATATCTACTTCCAGTTGTTTTGTAAACCTGTAAGAATCTTTTTGTAAGCCTGGTTATCGCGGGGCCAATCAGTCTAAAAGGACATTAGGAAGAAGTATTTGCTTGTAAGTATTATCGGGACGTCTGTTCTTGTAACCCAAAACTGAGGTCGTTTGGGTGAAAAATGCGACATGGTAATCAAGATAGGCCGAGCGAGGTACGTGTGTATGTGTGTGCGAAATACGAAACTGGCCGCGTGGTGCGTTAGCGTTATCTCCTCAAAACATATTACAATCGCACGCTAGGGTGACGCGATGTAGAATACTTTCACAATCTAAAAATAACGAAACTAATATTATAAAAATGGAGGAAGACTCAACTGTTGCATGAAATGAAACCAATATTCTGTTTTTAATTGCGGTTTGTTTATCCCGTTTCATTAATTTTACGTGTACTGCAATATTTATATATTTTACATTAAATATTATAATGATGGGATAGGTGGCGCAATGATAATGAGTCGATCTGCGAATTTGAGATCCTGGGTTCGATTCCCACAGTCGACAAACAATTTTCACCACATTAAAACTAGCCCTGTGGCTCCCCCTCTACTAACATCTTTGAGGGCAGTGATTTGTCAGCTGGTAACCGCACTTCATGCGCAAAATATATAATTTACCAAGATTTGCTACGACAGAGTGCTACACCCAGTAATGGGTAGAAGGCGTGATGATATACTCATAGTTATTTATTTTTATTTAAATATTATAACAGCGCCGAAAAAGACTCGTTACGAAGTGAAATCTGCACGTGCACGTAATCTTTTTCGACACGTGTTATAAACTACATTTTACCTGCAACTAATAATTTAGAAAATCACTAAAATATTATCAGGATTTATAAAATTTTAAGCCATTAAATAAGAACGACGTTTTACGGCGTTGCTATGGTTTATTTGTTGATTACTTCATTGTTCTAGAGTATTTAGAAATATATACTATAATAAATGATTCTACTTTATCATGTACAGCTCCAGACATAATTGCTGCCCAAGGTCAAGCTACGTTAGATCTATTCCTCACAGTGACAATTAACCTTCTGGTGGCACTTCTAAAACCTTCGAAATTTGCTGTCAAGAATAGTACTGTTAATAATATGAATAGGTACGGAATAAAACAATGTTTATTTAGACAGTACAAAAGTTTCCACTTCACATTATGTCAATATAAGCAACTGTAACAACTGTGTTATTAATATACACATGCAATAAATATGATGTATTTCACTTATGCTGGGTTGCAAGAAAAAAATAAAGAGATCTTTAGTTAAAGAACTGTTTATCTAGCAACAGTATCAATAGCGATTTTCTGAAATTTATTGTACCGTTAGTTACTTATAAATCGATAAAACTTTCATGCAACGCAGAATTACTCTTTAAATATAACCATTTATCGATATAAGTATTATTCTATCTACAATCTACGCAACAGTTGAAACAAAATTGAGGTTCATTGGTAAGTAACAAAAATATGAACTTCCGCACTCAGCGCGAAGCCGCGAAATTTAAATCGTTGTCAGTTAAATTTGACTTTGGCAGTTGCATAAAGGAAACGTACGTGTTTTTCGTCTACAGAAAAGTACTTGTTCTATATTTATCTCCTTTCCATCCGCAACCACGGTAATATTAGTTAAGTAATAACAAAGGAAATCACACAGTTGTAGAAAAAATATATTTCAATCGCACGCTAGGGTGACGCGATGTGAATACCTTCACAATCTAAAAATAACGAAACTAATATTAAAAAATGAAGAAAGACACCAACTGTTGCACGAAATGAAACCAATATTCTGTTTTTAATTGCTTTATAGTTTATTTCATTTAATTAATTTTAATGTACTGCAATTTTTATATATTTTACATTATTATAAAATATTTATTGATAAAATTGCATGCAACCGCTGCAAGCGAATTAAATATAACTCCCTGTTTTTTGTTGGGGGAACGCCAGATGAATATGCTTTTAGGGCTTCGCTAGTGCAATGCATGGCATGCTATGATTTGTAAAGGTTTTCAGAAGCATGTTTTGTTTGCTAGGGGAGTGATCGCGTTTTCAGTTTCCCTGAGCTGGTGGTGTCTTCGCGTGATAGCAGCTCTGTTTGTGTACTTGGGGGTGGAGATGAAGGGTGAGTCACACTCTCACACATGTATAAACGCACCTGCACGCAATTGTCTTGACATGTCGTTTGATATCTCTATTTGTAGAAATTACAGTAAGTAGCCTTTATAACTAAAGACATTACAGTGTATATTCATCATTCATATTTAACCAGATCACTTATAAATATTTTAAGTACTGTACTTCACACAAAATTATCAAAAATATACGATATACAATTTGTTAGAGTTAACGTTTCGTTACCGAAGCAAACAATTGTTACGTCGGTCTTTATAATTACACAAAGAACTAGAAGAATTTATCGAATCGTCAACGTGAATTAACGCAATGATATCACCCTCTTATCGTTCCATGGATAACAACAACAATTAGTTAGTGATAGTTTATCTTTGATCGGGACAAGTTGTATCTTTATCATGCAAAATTCTTAGCATGATAAATTTATAATCATTTTAATAACTTTTGTATTCTATTATTTATTCATTTTTTTGATTATATGATTAATTTATAAACAAATGTATTATTTTGTTACTCTGCACAACAGGAAGTAAATCCCAATTACAGTACAGGGGGCCTACAGCTTATAGTGGAATCCGAACCACTCAGACACAATCGTATTTTTTTTTATATAAGTAGAAGTCAGTGAGTTCTGAACGCACGACCTCTTGCTTGCTAATTAAGAAACGCAAGTTTTACGTCGCTTTTATCCACTGAGCTACGATTGCCTGTAAGTTGACTGTATTCGAGTTGCGATTGGTCGCGTATTATTTATAATAGCGTTTTCGAGTAAGCATTACGTTTGACTTGTCGCTAATCATTCGGCTAACTAGTTGGAATGGAAATAGTAACTGCTGTGCTGCGATTGATCAATTTGAACTAATTAAAATCTGTGTCATCTGTATCCTAATAAAAATTTGTCTAAATGGGTGTCAATAAAATACATATATTACATATTTAATAAGTAAATGAAAGCATAGGTGTATAAAAATTGTTTTATGTATACGAATTACAGTCTTGTTTAAATTAAAATATGAATGTCACTGACATCAAAAAAATATTTCATTATATTTTCAACTAAATGTTAGCAGTTATTGTAGGTTCTTCGTCGCCTTCGTGATGCTATGCAAACTATTGGACCTATGCAAAACGAACACTTGGCAGCTCCATCACGACAATGTACTCACCCAATCTTCGCATATGATTCAAAATTTCTTGGTCAAACACATACCCCTATTTCATCAGGCTCCCTACTCACCCGACATGGCTCCTTGTGGTTTTTGGATGTACCCCAACCTGAAAATTCCGCTGATTTAAGTCAAAAAAAGACATTATGCAAATGTAACAGCCCAGTTAAACACCATTCCACAAAAAACCTTCCAGAAATATTTCCAAAAATGGTGGGACCGCTGGGAGAAGCATGTGCATTATCGAGGAGACTACTTTGAAGGAGATAAGGGTTCTAGACCTCGGAATGAATAATTGTATTTTTGCTGACCCTTTGGTTCAATACTTTTTGAACAGGCTTTATATTCTGTTAAAATAAATAAATTTTTTATTTCCACTACATGATTAACTAATTATTATATTATTTTTCTCTTTTCAAGTATCGTCTTTTAATTTGTTTGCTGTTTCAAGCGAAATAATTACATTTCTTACTGCCAGAGCCGCTGCGCTCCACGCATTTCACGCATTTCACGCATCTGTTGACAACACTGTAGTTGTACTTTTGAAATTATGTTTTATCCTTTTTACCAAAGTTAGCAAATTTTATTAACCTTTCTTCAAAGGGGCGGCATTTAAAAATCCAGCATATATAAACTTTTTTCCTAAATCCCGCCCTGAACATTATGAATAATACATTTTCAGTTTTTTTTTTCTGATAAATTTACTAAACATTGAACAGCAATTACGCAACTGTTTATAAAAATAACATATTTTGAATCAGAACATAAAATTAAAACATCTCATTCAAAATTATTTTATTAATAATTCATTTATTAAATGTTTTAAATTTAATACCATTAAATTGTTATAACTTTTCTATTTTACTGGCATTTATTCGCTTTAAATAAAAAAGTTAATATTAGTGAGCATTAAACAGAAAACACCAGTATGTGTATATTTATCGTGAAGTGCATTAAAAATCAATTACGGGACATTAACTGTCACTAGTTGCATTAATTTATTTTAAAACAAGATTGCTGGAGTTCATTTAATAGAAAAATGAGCGTAACGTTTTAGTCATATCTTTTATAAATCTTTTAGAGACATTAAAGAACTTCACCGAAGTAACAATAATAAATATATTTCTTGTATATTCTGTCAATAGTTATTTATGTAGCTAGGCCGCAAAATGATTGTTTATGAGTGTCGAAGAAAAAGTCGAGACAAGACTATTTTCTGAGTGCCAAAATTTTCACGCAACTGCATTATAAGTTCATTAAAAAATTTCAAAATTTATTACCAATTTAATTTCGAAATAATGGTACGAATAATTATTTCACCACATTGTAACAAAACGGATAATTCAGAATTTGGTTTTGTTCATAAATTATGATATTTCACTATCAACTCAGCTTCGAGAGATGCAGACTAATTAAGTGTTATCTTAAGTATCTTTCTAAAGTTGATTTGACACAGTTTATTTTGTTTATAAAATTTATTAGTGCATATTTATCAAGTTTATAGCTTTTCTGAATTGTCGCGTCTGGTTATACGGAATGTGATGACATATCTGGATAAATTATAGCTTAGTATTGGTCGGATAGATTTAACCCCGTCTGAGTTTTTTATGTAAACACATATGTGGGAACCGCTATCTCGACCAACGCGACGATACCACCCTCTTACCCTTTGTCAGAACATCCCATGGAATATAACAACAATTAGTTAGTGGTAGATGGGCTTCTGTCGAGACAAGTTTGGCTCTCGACTTCATAAGCAAGATGTAGGTCTTGCCATATATTTTGTAACTAAGTAAATAATAGTTTTAATCATGCGTTGTCGCTGCTGTTTGCCATCGTCATTAATTTGTCTAATTTGCAATACTTAATTTTGAACTATGTAAATTTTATGCTTCATTTATATTTTGACAAAAATCAGTTCGCAAAAAAACTTGAAATTAAAGTTTTAGGGCTTAAAATTCTGCATCTGAACCAATAAACAAAATTAATTCCACATACTTTGTAACGACACAAATTAGATTTGAATATGACGAAAATTGCCTCAAAACTATCGATAGGCATGTAATTTAAACAAAATTAAGCAAATGTTTGACGTTTTATCTGTGAAAATAAATGAAATAATAAATAAAGAATTTATTTTGTCAGTTTTAATAGATTGAACGTCAAACATTTGTTTAATTTTGTTTCAAATTTCATAACTATCGATAGTTTTGAGACAATTTTAGTCATTTTCAGTTCTAATTTGTGCCGTTACAAAGCATGCAAAATTAATTTCGAATTTTATTTCCTAAAACTTTTATTTGAAGCTTTTTTGTTTTAAATAATTATGAAGCTGGAAATTAAATCAATATGATTTTACATGTTAAAATCCTATGTTCGAGAGTCGCGGTCACCATCCTGTATATGTATATATAAATTAAATAAAAATTACCTAAATTATAAGTTTAAAGATAATAAATTCAAGCTGAAACTGTCCAGCAGTATTCTTATGGCCAGCTAGCGACTTGTTCCCTATCGTAACGATTGAGTAAATAATCTAAGTTTATTAAGTATACACGGACACAAAATATTAGAAAATTAAAACTGTAAATCGGAATTTATTGAAGAAATGGTGTCAATTTATGGAAGAGTTATTCGAAGATTGTCCTTCTTCTTCAATTCAAACCCAGACGACAAAGACTAGTAATTTATTTCACAAATTTAAATATTTGTTTTGTCTATTTGTTATATGTATTTGTATTTATATTATGTAAAAAAATTTATTTTAGAAATTTATGTCCAACTGAGAGTTGCGATCCCCTCCCCTCGGAAAAATGTCTGTGAACGTCCATGTTTTACATATTTTTTGTCTATTTGCTCAACTTTTTTCCATTTTTGCTTGCCGAAGAATCCGCAGCATACTTATTAATATACATATAATAAAAATTATATATTCGCCCTCCTAAAGTCTTAGATCTTGGTAAGACTTGATTTACAATTTCCTTACTCGTACATTAAACTGTCTCTGTTTCGTTAATACTTACTTTCTTTTTTAATTTCTTAATTTTCATGTACTAACAGTTTTTGAACTATAGGCTGAAATTTAATTTAACCACAATCCATCATTCAGGGCGCTAGTCTATCAACCCCAAAATTAGAAGAAAAAATTAAAACCTCACCACAATTTTATGAATATTTACTGTAAAATTTTCCTAAAAAAGTTAAAAGAACCAAGTAAAAATTCTGAATACATTAGGAAAAACCTTGCGAAAACATAAATGAATTGAGTAGAAATTTGGATAAATTCAATAAGAACTAACAGGCCTCTAATTGCGTTTTCTCATCGAGAGTGGCTGACTCTTAAGCTCTCCGACCACGTGGTGCAGCAATGAATAATTCAGTGTGGATCCAGCATGCTCCCCTTGCGCCCCCTGTTGATAGGCGGCGCATAAACAAACGCAAACGACGCGGAGTTTCTCCGGTTAATGTGCCGGAGCGCGGGACTGACGGCTGCTTATCTCCCAGCGGCAGTGGCTCGCCATTCATTATCCCCCAGTCGAGCGAATGACACCACATTAATGTATCGATACGTCTTTTTGTACCCGAGACTCACTTATGTAAACAACGTAAGTTTGTAGCAGAATGTTGCGGATTTCGGTAATGTTTACTGGAGTTGTGAGTCATTCACACGGGGGATTGTGTTTTTGGTTGGATTCGCACTAGGCTTCGTGAACGTTGATATTGAATTCACATTTGTAATACAACTGATAATTGATTTTTGTTTTCAATTTTGCATTTGATTCTTTTTAAATATTATTCTTATAATTGCGTGGTTCATTTCTTCAACACCACAAGCTTGTAGTGCGGCTACTATTGTGCAAGCTCTATGAACAGAAGCATTGTCATGCAAAGCAGCTCGCATCTGCCTATTTTTCTATGACGCCTTTCTGTAACGGCCTCTTTCAAAAGGTATAAAATGTTAGCATAGTATTCTCCTGTGATCTTTGTATTTTTTTCTCTGTAATTAATTAACCGAATTCTTATAATTCCAAATAATAAAAGCTTTTGAAGAAGTTTTATCTATAATCATATAAAAAATTTACAAATCTGCACCTAAATTTTTCAAAAATGATGGAAGTGACATAGGCGCCCGCAGACTTTTTGCAAAGTGGATCGAAATGAGTAAATTATATACAATACAGGGTGTACAATTTTAGTGTGCTACCATTCCTATCTCGAGAACTATAAGAGCTACAAGGTTGGCAAAATTAGCAAAAAATACCAATTTGCAAGTCTATTACAAAACTATTAACAAACATATTTTTTGACTACTGGTTTTCAAAATATAGGACACAACTTTCTTATTTTAAATGACAACACATATTTTTATTTTTGTACGGATGGAAATATTATTCTGAATTCAATAACTAGAAAATTTAGTACCTTCACGTTACAAATTGATATTATTTTAAAAGGGACTTACAATTTTGACGTCACATGCAGCAGACCCGAAGCAGACCCCTCACCACACAATTTTGTGTGAAACAACAAATTTGTAGAAAGAGCGAGGTGACATCATGCCGAGTCGATCAGCTGCTTTCTCTTTTCAGCACTACTTTCCGCAGATCTCCTCATTTGTTTGACGTTTAACGTTTGGATCAGGTGATAAACGTCAAACTGTAAAGCTATACCATGTTCGCTACATAACAAATTATTAAATTCTGTTTTACTCACTAGATGGCAACCGAAAAATTTGAATTGTATAAGTCCCTATTCAAATAGCATAGAAATCAGCATGCGATAACAGAAACAAAATTACGCGTGCAACATTGCCATATTTTAGGGTATTTTGGATATAATTTGTTTTGTCTAAAGTTGGCTATGACCATAATAATACTTTCCAGATCTTAAGTTTAGATACATTCAGTATAATTTATGTATGGGGTAGATGGCAGTGGCGTACCTAGGGGGGTAGGTGCGGTCCGCACCGGATTGCACATATTTTGGGGCGGAATTTTTTATATTTAGTTTTAGTTGTACAACAACTTGTTCACTTCATAAGTTTTCTAATATTTTTCTTCATCGTCAAGCCAATGTAGGGTTGAAAATATTATCTCGAAAAATTCCTTTATTACTGCCAAATTTAAATATGCCATCCAATGGTAAAAAAGTTCCCGACCTATAGTTTATCTCAATTACAATTATTTATTTATGTGTATTAATTTAACGGGGTAATAACTCAGTGGTTTCGAGTTGGCCTGTAGATCCTGAGGACCCCGGTTCGATTCTCACAGCCGACAAACAATTTTCACCAAATTAAAATTACCTCTGTGGCTCTCCCACCACTAACATCTTTGAGGGCTGTGATTTGACGCCTGGTAA
The DNA here is from genome assembly GCA_911728475.2 of Pterostichus madidus. Taxonomy (NCBI): domain Eukaryota; kingdom Metazoa; phylum Arthropoda; class Insecta; order Coleoptera; family Carabidae; genus Pterostichus; species Pterostichus madidus. The sequence goes on from OU452306.1 coordinate 32,177,216, forward strand.
CCCCACTTCACCTACGTAAATATATCACTTACCGAGACCTGCTTCGGCAGAGTGCCATACCCAGTAATGGGTAAAAGTCGTGATGATATATTTATTTTATATTTATTTTTTTAATTTATAAAAACCACCATTTGATTGACTTAGAAAGGGCGGCAAATTGGAAACCGCCCTGGGTGACAATAGTTCTAGGTACGCCACTGAGATGGCTCAGTGGTATCAAGTCGACCTGTGAATTTGAAAACCCAGGTTCGATTCTCACATCCAACAAATAATTTTCACCACTTTTAAACTATCGTGGATCTTCCTCCACTAACATCATTGAGAGCGTGATTTAACAGCTGGTAACCACACTTCACGCGCATAAATATATCACTTACTTACATCTGCTACGACAGAGTACCACTACCAGTAATGAATAAAAGGCATGACAATAGACGTATTCCATTTGCCATTTGGATCAGATCTAACTTACATTTACTGAACCAGATTACATATTTATTTCGCCGGATTACTTCGCTGACTTTATTTCCTGTCCTACAATTAATGACTCTAATTTAATTTGAAGTAATTCACCCCAATAAGTGAATCTGAATGCTTAATTCAGTTCATTTAGTCATATTGTCTAATTTGTCTGAACTGGTTTAAATTAACCAAATGGCAAATGGAATACAGCTAATATATCTATTTATTTTAATTATTTGAAAAACAGTTAATAAATAAAATAAATAAATATATCATCACGCCTTCTACCCATTACTTACTTATAACCTTTATTTCAACCATAAAATACAGATATAATATTCAATATTACCTACCTGTATAATGATAATTAATTAATATAAAAGATAAGTTATATACATACAAAATTAATTAAGTTGAATATCCTTTTGGACAAAGGTCTCCCCCAGTTTCCTCCATTCGTCTCGATTCCTTGCTAATCGTATTACTTCCTTTGCTGATTCGCTTGTTGATGTATGTACGTTTATTATATGTACCATTTGATTATTAATATTAAGTTTTAAAACTGCAATCCGTTCGTTTATCCTTTTGAAGTACACTATATTATGCTTCCATTACTTGAGATTTTCGTTCAATTATTGCTGTATGTTTCTTTTAATTTCTGATAAACCTATTACATCCCAATTAATCCTGTCTAAAGCATTTTCTGTTTCAATTATTCTGTCTTAATCTTTAAGAGTTCTGGTATTTATTGTACCAATATTTAGTTCTAAATGGGGGGTGTTGGTCTTAGATCCTCTGAGTGACCAACTGTATTGAGGATCGTCTTCTACCCATTACCAGTCGTTAAATCACGGCTCCCAAAGATGTTAGTGGTGGAGGAGCCACAGGGGTAGTGGTTAATGATCGATTAAATATCATTTTTTTAATTTAGTAGGGTCTAAAACGTGAAACTTCGTCAAAATCTCGAAATCGAGAATAATCTCCATCATAATACTTTTCGTACTATATAGGTTGAGATAGTATTAAAACAAAAAAATGAAATGTCTTGATCATCTATAGATCGAACTTGGACTGTAGAAAAAGTTGATTGAAAATCGGATTAAAGCTGTATAAAAAATCTGGAGAACTAAAAAAAAAACTAACGATCGGGTGGTCGTGTAACCAAGTTTACAATATACATACTCGTTCATGCATCTACTTAAACCAAAATCGGTAAACAAAATGACACAGGTTAGTGGGTCAAATATTAAAATGGTATATTTTATTCATGTGCAGCAATGTTAAAAATGTATACACATTACAAAATGAGAAACATGCTTTTTGAAGCAAGAGTTTGCCTCAAAAGAACTTTGTAGTATGGTTAGTTTAGTGTAAATGCAGCGAAAAATGTGTAAAAGAGAGAAAAATTGTTGTACGTTGTTGTGAATGACGGTAAAATGGGCAGTTCAGTGTTACGAGTGGGATGAATGTAGCGTTGGTAAATAAGTAGCTGGAGCAGCGAACTTATTTTTGAATAGTTCCGGGTCGCAGTAGCCAGGTAGCGTCGCGACGCCGCGGGCCATCTGACAGAAAAAAACGTTTAATCCGCGAGACGACACACAAAGAGTGCGTCAAGTTACTCGCAACTGCTTTGCATATGAAACTGGTTGACCCGCGGCGGGACGAGGTCACGCACAGTTCCCCGGATTCTGATCCGGAGTCAGTGGCGGACTCTGGATTTTGTGTTAACAGGATATTAGATCATAAAGGTGCCAACAATTGATGTATATTTTTTATTATTTATTTTCTGCAAATATTATTTAACAATTTATAATTTCAAAATAACGTATTTATTAGTAATAAACAAATAAATAATAATTAGTTATATATCTGTAATAATGAGTGGTTGGTATGTGAATGCAATATCTCGAACATAGGATTTTAACATGTAAAATCATATTGATTTAATTTCCAGCTTCATAATTATTTAAAACAAAAAAAGCTTTAAATTTTAGGAAATAAAATACGAAATTAATTTTGCATGCTTTGTAACGGCACAAATTAGAATTGAAAATGAGTAAAATTGTTGCAAAACTATCGATAGCTATGAAATTGAAACAAAATTAAATAAATGTTTGACGTTCAATCTGTCAAAATTGCAAAATAAATTCTTTATTTATTATTTCACTTATTTTGACAGCTAAAACGTCAAACATTTGTTTAATTTTGTTTCAATTACATGCCTATCGATAGTTTTGAGGTAATTTTCGTCATTTTCAAATCTAATTTGTGTCGTTACAAAGTATGTGAAATTAATTTTGTTTATTGGTTCAGATCTCAGACCAACCATCAGTAGACAAATTCTGCCGTATTCAAGTCAATGCAGTGTTGTGAAGGAGAAAGAGTTGGAGTAACTGGTTGGTGAGCCGGGTGCGCGGCAAGGAGCGAGTACACTTTGATGTTATGCGAGTTGCAAACATTTGTGTAGTTATTTTTATATTCAATTACTTACTTTTCATACATCAAAGTAAAGGTTAGTTTTTGACATATTAAGTGTTTTGTATACGCACTTATGTATTTAAATAAATAAAATGCTCGCGTCTGATAACTGTCATCAACAAAAATGCAACCCGCATAACCCCAAGGGGTACTAGCTCTTTGCCGCGCACCCGTCTCATCTACAGTTATTCTAACTCTTTCTACTTCACAACAAACGCCGTAGTTCTCCGTCTACTTATGGTTGGTCTGAGGTTCAGATGCAGAATTTTAAGCCCTAAAACTTTTATTTCAAGCTTTTTTGCTTAAAATATTTAGGGAAGCAGGAAATTACAAAATTATAATTTTACATGTTAAAGTCCTATGTTCGAGAGTCGTGGTCACCACCCTAGTTAATATCCAGTGGAGGCCCCCCCCTGCGGACGCCCATGTTGGTATCACAATATCTAACCTCAAACGTCAAACGTCAACGTTTACCTTCAAAATCGCATCAGCTGTCAAAGTGTAAGAACATTGCTCTTGTAAACTTTTTTTATAAATAATCTTGTGGTCGTCTGAAAAATAGTGTACATTACTCGCTCGAAGTGTGATAACAGTGCTCGTGTACTGAAATCACTCGGCGCTACGTGCCTCGTTTTTCAATTTGTACACTCGCACGTTATCTTACACTTTCGATGCTTGTTATGTAATACACTATAGAGTGATCAAAAGGAATTGTTAGAGTTGGCAATAAAAAAACTACTTGAGATTGGTAAACCTGATACATAAATTCATTTCCTGTTGTTGATAGTGACTTTTGAAAATTTAAATTTGAGTACATTTACATATTATTATATTTATTTCTAAAGTATTTCTATTACTCAAAAAGTCAAAATCCTATTATCTGTCAGACTCCTGATATAACCTATTTGTATTTATTAGAAATGTCAAATAGCATTTCCGCCTTTATCTAGCGTTGTGCCAACTGTGAAATAAAAAGATCTCCAGAATTGTATTGCCAACTGTAACAATTCCTTTTGATCACTCTATATTAAAATGCGGTGTTAGTTTATATTTGTTCTTATTAGGAAGTAAAACTACCCTTCTGACTCACCTATGAGCCCGGTAGTACCCGGAGTCGACCGGAAATGCGCGACAAGACACCACCGCCGCCGCCGCCGCACGCTAATTGCATTGAGATGTGCACGCGGTAATTATGCAACAGCGGTGACGGACTAGTTTGCAACTCGGCGCTGTACATTTAAATAAATTACTAGATTTCGTACACGCAAACTCACCAATTACTATTTACTACTTCCTCAGATTCATCTCCGTTGTGTTGACCATAATGCATAATGCGGTTTGTATTTACGAATATTTCAAACCGTTTGCATTTGCTAACTGTAATAATCTGTTTGAATTTGAATGCTTTCAACGATGTTGGAGCAGATATCCGTCGATGCATAGGTACTATTTTCAGAATTTATTACATATGTCGTCATCAAACATGTGAGTATCCTTCCCGCTGTCGAACGAACGTGAATTATTTTAGAGAAAATGCTTCAAATGGAAGATACGAAGTATATATAACAAAAGTACTTTTTACCGTTAATATCAGGTATTATTAAAGTTTTAAATTTACATTTAAATAGTTACAGTTTATATTTTGATATTTTTAGTAATTCGTTATTTATGCTTTTTACATTATATTAAATAGATGGGCGTCCGCAGAGGGGGGCAAGGAGGGGCGCACGCCCTCCCCCCTCCCCGATTATTAACTAGGGTAGTGACCACGACTCTCGAACATAAGACTTTAACATGTAAAATTATAATTTTGTAATTTCCTGCTTCCCTAAATATTTTAAACAAAAAAGCTTGAAATAAAAGTTTTAGGGCATGAAATTATGCATCTGAACCAATAAACAAAATTAATTTTGTTTACTTGTAACGACATAAATTATATTTGAAAATGCCAAAAATTGCCTCAAAACTATCGATAGCCATGAAATTTAAAGAAAATTAAACAAATGTTTGACGTTTTGTCTGTCAAAATAAATCCTTTATTTATTATTTCATCCTTTTTTACAGTTTAGACACATTGAACGTCAAACATTTGTTTAATTTTGTTTAAATTTCATAGCTATCGATAGTTTTGAAACAATTTTAGTCATTTTCAGATCTAATTTGTCCCGTTACAAAGCATGCAAATTAATTTCGAATTTTATGTCGTAAAACTTTTATTTGAAGCTTTTTTGTTTTAAATAATTAGGGAAGCAGGAAATTAAAACAATATGATTTTACATGTTACAGTCTCATGTTCGAGAGTCGCAGTCACCATCCTGTATATGTATATATAAATATAATAAAAATTAAATTATAAGTAGTTTAAAGATAATAAATTTAAGCTGAAACTAAATTTTCAGCAGTATTCTTATGGCCAGCTAGCGACATGTTCTCTATCTCAAAGATTGTGTAATCTAAGTTTATTAAGTATAAACAGACACAAAATATTATAAAATAAAAACGGTAAAACTGCTAAAACGAAATTTATTGAAGAAATGGTGTCAATTTATGGAAGAGTTATTCGAAGATGGTCCTTCCTCTTCAATTCAAATCCAGACGATAAAGACTAGTAATTTAATTCACAAATTAAAATTATTTTTTTGTCTATTTGTTACATGTGTTTGTATTTATGTTCCGCAAAATCTTTTTTTATAAATTTATGTATATCTGAGAATTTTCTGTGAATGATAATTTAACAACTGGTAGATTAGGCTCAATAAAATAAGAATGAATTTTCAGTATTAAAGGATGGCATTTATTGCAGAAATTTGGATATTTTTCGTAAAGTTTTTGGTCGTAAATAAAATATTGTACGATACACTTACGTAAAATTATATTTTGTACTTGAGAGAGAAGTGCATGACTTTTTGCAGCACCAGCCGAAGGGAGAGAAAAAATACACTTCTCTGTATATATTCAATTTTTTCCATGACACCAAGATATAAAATGGTTATACTTAAAAATATTAGAAATAGTTATTTAAAAATGTAATGTTGTAGTTGCCACTGCATTATTTTTCTTTTTTTTTGTGAAAAATTCAACAGAAATCAAGACGACAATAATCATTTTCCTTAACACCGAAACTAATATCCTCATAGCAACGAGACTAAAATACTTTACTCCCGTCATTGTTGGCAACAATACATAACAGCATGGTGGATAAAAATGGATTATTTCTATCATGATTTTGGTGTCAAAGAAATCAAATTATTATCCCGGTCGTGGAAAAAGCATTACGCTCACGTTTTAAGGTAGTATTAGTGTGACGGTGGCGCCATCGGTTGTCGAGTGACGAAACTTACGCTCAAAAAATATAAAAATTGAATAAAATAAGTGTTTTATACCTATTATGATTTGAATATCATGAATTGTTAACAGGTTGTTGGTCTAGTGAATTTTCAAATACCACCGTGTGGTGTTGGCATTATAAATTGGGATTCTTAATTTTTCGTTAAAAACAAGGATTTGTATGGCTATATATCCATTACTAAACGATAAAAAACTTTCTCCTTCTGAAACAATATACATGGATAGTTCTAGGGCATCATACTAGTTTTTCAAATGAAACTGCAAAATTTTAGAGGTACTCAAACCAAATATGTGCGATTCTGAGTGATGATCGCCATAAGCCTCGTGTATAAGAACTCAATTTTACAAGCGAATATATTTGTTCACAGACGATTAATGTGTTTCATATTTTAACAGGATGTGTATGACTATCCAATGTTTACGTGCGCCAAATTTCACTCACATCTGCAAAAAAAAATTCACGCTATTACTACCTTAACTCTTACCTGCTCGTAACTAAAGACTAGTTTTATGTACTAGTATCGTAAATAACAATTAACACCCACATTTTCAAACAATAACAAAATCACTTTTGGTTGATTTCCCCCTAATGCGGTCCTGCCTAACAGAACTCACAACCATGTGTTACCTGGTATCGTGCGGTAGCTGACACAGACATAACCACTGTCCCCTGCCTCACATGTCCCCCCTGCTGGTCGTATAACAAGCAAGCGTAGCATCACGAATCGCTCGATCAAACTTACGTTTTGTGGCGTCGTGGCGGACATCGCCTTTGTGAGTTCTGCACGTTTTGTATTCCGTATTGAATATCGTGGTATCGCAGCCGCGCGGGGTGGTGACAGATGAACCGCGTTCAAATCTCACGGCGCTCTGAGATACTGCCGAACAAACAGTTTATAGCTGCAAGATACCGATACCGGAAAGGGAAGAAGTTGCACACGGATTTTATAAAGAACTAGAAATATTTTGTGTAGATATTTACTTATAGTTTGTTGACAAATTAATATTTCAATTTGTATTTTAATTCATTATATTATTACGATTTACATACTTTGAAATAAAAATTGATAACAGAATATCAAAATTTAAATGTTATATTCTATAAAAGCTTTAGAAATTTTTATTACTGTCTGCTATTTGAATCCGATGATCCCGAGTTCAAATCCCATTCAAGCTAAAAATGCGTGAACTATCACAATGCGGCTCGGTGACTCCGGACCCTGTATTGTAATTAGGATTTAATTCCTGTTGTATAGAGTAGCATAAATAAATAAATAAGTTATATTTATATTAACACTGTTCATTTATTTCAGACGTTTTTGAATGGCTTTTGGGATCTTGTAATGAATAGAAAATTTATATATTTATTTGTAATAAGTTATTATTATTATTTTTTAAATAAGATTTATCTGCGCAAATGTGTTAAAAAATCTGCAAAAACTTCGGTTTATATAACAATACAAATTATTTTCGTTTATTTTCTTTCACCGTAACGCCATCTGTTGTCAACCAGTGAAAGTTCACCTGATATGTTAGAAGTGTGCGTTATATAACATATAGTATCAATAATGTGTGTTATTTTCAACTTTCCGTAAAAATTTATTACGTTGTTATGGATACTTTCATAAGTGGTCGTCTGAAAAAATGTTTAACGTCCAGAAGACTCCCCAATTTTTAAATTGAATCAGTGTTGGATGACTTTTACCACACATTGTTTTTTCCCAAAATGCAGTTAAAGATTTGAGTTGGCTTACCATTAGATATGTTGCTTTTATATGAATCTTTTTTCTCTAAAGAATCCAATAAATAACTTATTTCCGATGTGAATTCTTGTATGTTTATATAAAAAAAAGAATTATGGACTAATTTTGTATACAGAGGGTACAAAAAGATCCGGGACGGTCAAAAATCTCGTGAAATACACATTGAATCGAAAAATAAAAAAACACGTGTTTACTACTTTTCAAAAATCTATCCAATTATACCAAACATGACCCTCCCACCTCTACCTCCTGAGAGTGTGGCGAGGGGCAACTTTGACATGTAAAATAATAATCTCCATGTTTTATTGTAGATTCAGATTGAACGGTTAAAGTTAAGTACGGTTTGTATGAAACTTTTTTTCGATTTGTGACTGATGGCGCTTTAATCGGAAAAATAAGTTTTATCCTGATTCTGGAAGAAAAGAGAATGTAAACGGTCTAATATCTCGAGAAATACATATCAAATCGAAAAACAAGAAAACAAAAAAAAAGTGTTTCATATTTCTCAAAAATCTATGAAGTTACACCAAACACGAGCTTTGAAACGCGTGTTTTTTTTCGATTCGATGTGTATTTCTCGAGATATTTGACCGTCCCGGAATTTTTTGTACATGCAGTATAAAGAAAATAATTTTGATAACTACTCACTGAATTCCTGAAAATCAGTATAATTAACCTATTAATATAAATAATTAAAACTATATTGCTAATACTCGTAAAAGTAATGAAGTAAATAATTAATGAATATTTAAATTAATTAATGGGGTGGCTAGCTCAGTCGTATGAAGTCGGCCTGTGGATCCTGAGAACCTTGGTTCGATTCCCACAGGCGACAAGCAATTTTCATAATTTCAAAAGCTACCCCTGTGGCTCCTCCACCACTAACATCTTTGGGGGCCGTAATTTGACGACTGGTAACCGTACTTCACGTGCAAAATATATCACTTACCGAGATCTGCTTCGGCAGAGTGCCACACCCAGTAATGGGTAGAAGGCATGATTATATATATATATATATATATATATATATATATATATATATATATATATGTTTTTTTAAATTTAATTCCATTTATATTCAGGCTGAAACCAAATGCAATATAATCCTTCTTGTCATTGGAGTAGGTCTGTTAAATCTAAATTTTAATAATCACGTAATGAAGATAAAAACTCTTTGGGCCATCTGTCTTGTTGTGTGTGGTGCACCACGCTCCCCGTTTGACCAAGTATAGCATTAGTAGTGCGTCTCCCTTTGGCAATGTCCGTATGTCCAGGCTTATGAGCCGCGCGTGCTCACGTGATGATATGATAAATTCGTGGGGAATGACACGCGGCCACCCCACCAGTGGCGGAACGAAAGTCATTAGAATTAGGGGATATATAGTTTGGTCATTGATGATATTAATCATTATTACTTATAGTTGAGAAAACATTAGTTTTAGATATAATTATGTTACAGTCGAATTTCCGTAAAAAGATTTCAATAATTACATTGCATGAATTAAGATAGTACTAGTGTGACGGTGGCGCCATCGGTTGTCGAGTGGCGCAACTGACGCTCAAAAAATATAAAAATTGAATAAAATAAGTGTTTCATACCTATAATGATTTGAATATCATGAATTGTTAACAGGTTGTTGGTCTAGTGAATTTTCAAATAACATTCCACCGTGTGGCGTTGCTATTATAAATTAGGATTCTTAATTTTTCGTTAAAAACAAGGCTTTTGCAAGGCTATATATCCATTACTAAATGATAAAAAACTTTCTCCTTCTGATACAATATACATGGATAGTTCTAGAACATCATACTAGTTTTTCAAATGAAACTGCAAAATTTTAAAGGTACACAAACCAAATATGTGCATTTCTGAGTGATGATCGCCATAATCCCCGTGTATAAGAACTCAACTTTACAACCGAATTTATTTGTTCACAGCCGATGTATGTGTTCCATATTTTAACAGGATGCGTATGACTATCCAATGTGTACGTGCGCCAAAAATTCCTTCAGATCTGCAAAAAAAACGCTTGTAGGTACTACCTTAAAAAGAGTAAAATGGATAAATATATAATCTCGTGTTTTATCCAGTCGTATTAGAAGATATTACTAAAAATATATATATATACATATAATTACCAGTCGTCAAATATCAGCACTTACAGAATTTTGCAAAAAAAATAAGCAGAAGGTAATTACGTTCATATGTATTGTTAAACTTTACTCTGTCTTGACTTCCGGAAGAGGAATTTTGAAATATCAAATTATTCTTCTTCTTTCAATGGCGCTACAGCCCAAATCGGGCCTTGGCCTCCACCATTCTCCTCTTCCATTCCTCCCTATCCAGAGCCGCAATCTTCCAATTTCTTATTCCTATTTTCCTCGCATCCTCTGCAACACTGTCCTCCCACCTCTTCTTTGGGCGGCCGGCTGGTCTTGTCCCGCTCCATTTCCGGTTGAGCACTTGCCTGGGGATCCTGCCTTCGTCCATCCTTACGATATGTCCCGCCCATCTTAACCGTTGTAATCTTACATATCCGGATGCTGATGCTTCATCGTAGAATTCATAGAGTTCATTATTGTATCTACTTCTCCATCCTTCTTGTTCTTCGATTGGTCCTAATATTCTCCTTAATATTTTCCTCTCAAATCTGTCAATTTGTTCTTTGGATTCCTGTGTCAGCGTCCACACTTCACTACCGTAACACAGTATAGGTTTTATAATTGTCCTGTATATTTTTAGTTTTGTTTTTCTATGCACGTTGTTTGACTTGAAAGTTTGGAGTAACGCGAAATATGCTTTATTTGCTAGGCCAATTCGTCTCTGAATCTCTGGCTTTTCTGAGCCGTTGTTCTCTATATTGACTCCAAGATATGTAAAATTCTGTACTGTTTCGATACTTTCGTCCCCTATCTTTAAGTTTGTTACTGGTCTCCTCTTCCTTGACTGTGTGCATGCCTTTGTCTTCTCTGTGTTTATCGTAAGCCCTACTTCTGCTGCTGCTCCTTTTAGTTCCGTATATACTTCTTTTATATCTGATATCCTTCTTGCCATGATAGCTATATCATCTGCATAGGCCGCTATCTGCGTTGCTTTATTAACCAATAAATTAGCACTGTTTTCGGAGAGGTGTCTAATAGCGTATTCCAGTGCTATATTAAACAGCGTTGGGGCCAGCCCATCGCCTTGTTTTAGTCCTCTTGTTATTTTTATTGGCTCTGTTAACTGATTTTGCACTCGCACTTGTGCCTCTGTTTCCTTCATAGTTAGCCTTATTAAGTTGATTAGCTTGTTCGGTACTTCGAAGTGACGCAGTATTTCATATAGTTTTTCCCTGTTTATAGAGTCGTAGGCTTGGCGGAAATCTATGTAGATTTGGTGGATATCTATATTGTACTCCCATCCCTTGCTTAGCGTTTGTTTAACCACGAACAGTTGGTCTATGGTAGATCTGCCTGGTCTGAAACCCGCCTGGTATTCTTGTATTATGTTCTCCGCTATCGGTCTTATTCTTCTATTTAGGATATGTGTGAATACTTTGTAAGCTGTACAGAGCAATGATATTCCTCTGTGATTTTTACACTCGAGTTTATCTCCCTTCTTGTATATTGGGCATATTATACTTTTGCTCCACTCTCTTGGCATGCTCTCTTGCTGCCAGATTTCTGTTATGAGGGAGTGTAGTGTTTACTTTAAAAATGCTGATTAAGCCGTGTAGATTAATTTGAGATGGGAAAAAATATAAAAAACAATATTTTTCCAACATTGTTTGGTTTGATGGCTTTATTTAATTTATTTAGTAGACAAAAAGACGACGTTTCGGACCATGGGTTAGGTCCATTATCAAGTCGAAATATAAAAAGAGTAAAAATGTACTAAAATTTTACATGATGATGTTGGATAGTTAAAATTAAATTAGGAGTGCACACTCCTATTTGACTTGACTTGATAATGGACCTAACCCATGGTCCGAAAAGTCGTCTTTTTGTCTACTAAATAAATAAAATAAAGCCATCTATCCAAACAACGTTGGAAAAATATTGTTTTTTATATTTTTTCCCATCTCAAATTATTAGTACGTTTATACATTACAAATAAATCTATTTTTCTTCTGTTTTTTAGGTTTTTTTTTTGTTGACAAAATCAAACAAATTATTTTGTTGTTATGAAATAAGTAATGTGATTGACTTGTTGACATTTAATAACTTTAATTTTTAAAACTTATTATTTGCCACCCTGTTATGTTATCATTTCATAAAGTAAATGTCTCTTATTATGAAGCAAAATCGATGTCAATTTACACAATTTTTTTAAATCTACGTGCATGAATATATGCTGCAAAAGGTGCTTTTTCAGAATAAAATTTAGGTCAAGGCATATTTTGCATTATGTGTAAACGCCGTCACTGTTTGAATATAGAAATAATTTCAAACTTATTAAAAGAAACGTAAAAGATTTATCAAAAAGTTGCAAAAGGTTAATTTTTCAAAATACATAAAATAATTTAGGAAACTTTAATATTACTCATGTCGTCAATATGTTATGATTAGTGGTAAATTGCATCCTCAGAACTTAAACTTTAAGTGTACCTAACTTGTCAATATCGAAATGAATGTTTGATGATAATATAAACTATCTCATATGTATCTTCGATTTTTCGAAAATATTTTTCATTTATATAATCCAGAAACAAGCCTACAGTTTTGTTGATGCAACTAGTCATTAGCCCACTAATACTTAGTAGAGCCTTAATTACTAACGTAATCAGAAAACATTCCTTAATGATTATGCAGTGAAATTATTTTTCCAGTTTCGGGTAATAAGTTTTGACCTCTTTTTGTCTTACTTGCGCTATATTTATTTATTTACAAAGTTATAACAATAAAATTAATTCTAATTACAGTACAGCTTTGTGGAATTTTAGCATTCGGACGCAATTATATATTTTGGTTCAAAATCTGCAAACTCGAACTTTAAAGCATCAATCTCAACGTCAGCTCAACCATAGAGCAGGGTTGTACAATCTTTTTTAACATTGGGCTAGAATGATGTCGCGGGCTAATTTGTCTTGTTAATAAGGATATCATTTTTACTTTCTTATACATAGTATAAGGAAGTATTGGAATCGTGAAAAAAAGCGTTGACGAGATTTTCGCGGAAATACGTGTTTTGAGGTCCATTGGATCCGTTTTGATCATTTCCTCAATGATATCTGTGTGTGTGTGTGTGTGTGTGTGTGTGTGTGTGTGTGTGTGTGTGTGTGTGTGTGTGTGTGTGTGTGTGGATGAATGGATGGATGGATGGATGTGTGTCCGAGTGTACAATATCTCATGAACGAGATAAGATTTATTAACGAAACTTGGTAATTATAAGTTTAATGAAAATACGGAAAGCTGAATTGATTTTGAATGGAATTGAAAAACCGTAAGAGGAAGTTTACTGGACACACAAAACAATAATTCCATTTATTTGAAAAATTGTATCAGTTCCGAAAAAAAGTTTCAAATAAAAGAAGTTAGCAAAAATATTTGTAATATAAAATGTTATTTGCAATTTTCCTGTATATGCGTCTGATTTTGAGAAAAACTAATTTTTATATTAAATAATATATTTCAATAATCATAGTAGTAATAGAAACAAAAAACATTCATTTACATTTTCGCTTTATCTAGTTATCTATGTCTTTTTTTTCGATTTGTTCATTCTTGATTTCTTTGAATAGTGTTTTTTGAAGAACCAAGTTTATGATACTTCTTTTCAAAATATTTAAGAATTTAGAAATAAAATCACCGCAGCTTACTTGCTGATTATACCTGAAATGCTGCACAACGCCAGGAGAAACATAGAACGGACCCAAAAATGTGTAGAATTTAATGGTGGACAATTTGAACAGTCAATATAAGACACACTATCTAGTATTTAATTTTGCTTTTTTGTAATTAAATAATTGTTATAATACTTTTATTAATCACAAAGTAAATAATATCTTAGTCGCCGCTTATAATTTAGTTTTTGTGTATGCATAACTTAAAGCCAAACTCCTACTTGTAAAGAGCAATTGATTTAGAATCTTATTTCACAAAAATATACAAAATGTTCCATTTCAAGTACCAAACTTAAATATTATTCCAGAAAATTAGATATTAAACTTTTTGTGTATCTTTAATATTTCATTAAATTGGACAAACAAAAATTAACTATCCTTTATAACAATCTAAATGTATATGGCAGAATTAAATATTTCTTTAAAAAAGTAATAATAAAAATTAATACTTTTTTATCAAATCTACTACTATAAAGTACAATATCATTTAGCTTGTGGCAACACTGGCGTTAACAAAGTACTGCACCCTAGGTAAATAATTCACTGAAAATGCAAGTGGAAATAAGAATCATTCTAGTTTGATTTCCGCAGCCGAAAACAACTGATTTTCTCCACATTGAAATTATCCATCTTGTTCATCTCTATTAATGTTTTGTGGCACACCCAGAGCTGGGTATAACGACGTGCTTATCTATCCCCCCTAAAATAGTATAAAAACATTGTATCTAAATTTATAGTGATGTACTTTTTATGTAGTTTTCCATTGAACGTTCGATTAAAGCGCATTAAATTTAATAAACCATCATAAATCTACCCCGGGAGTAATTTGTGTCCCTCCTAGATGCGGCCCTGCGTTGCGTGTGTTGCAGGACTGTAGGGACGCAGGTAAGTCCCACATTTTTCACGAGGGGACACTGACAGCTCATGTCCAAGCCCCATTCCAAATGATAATGGAATCACCTCGCCGCGCTTTCAAATCATACACGGCCACCGTCGAAAAAATACTCAACACATACGCTTGTGATTTATTATCGCGTAATTTAATACCTAAATGATCAGTGTAGCACATGTTAGCCCATTCTGGGTAATGGCGCATGCGAGATAACAGCATTAAAAACACAATCAAATTAAAACGGCATGAATGTTTCCTGCGAGGTGCAAGGCTGTTAACTAACAACGTCTGTCTAGCTGCGGTGTTAGTGTTTGCTGGAGTCCAGACGGAATGAATATTCATGGATTATTAGCATTTTTCTTGTAGGTACTTTTAAAAATGTGATTACATTATTTATAAGGTTGTCTTAAAATCTTTTTAATTTCTTTTTCTTTTGAAGATTAGTTGATGAAGTTCATACTGGTGAAATTATTATATGAAGTATAAGTTAATAAATAAATTGATTAAATATCCCTTATACTAGGGGTGGATAGCTGAGCTGAATATTTTGTCGTAGTTAATAAAAAAGTGTAATTAGTTTAGCTATCAGCAAAAAATAATTTAATTTGGTTTTAAAATAAGCGCAATTAATAAAAAATATAAAATTTAAAATTTATGCGCATTATGGTTGATCCAGGTTAGATTAAATAAATTCTTTACTGTTTACAACTTATTGATCAAAAGGTATTTTCATGACTATTGGATCATGGTTGCCACCTCTTGGTCAATGCAAATACAGAAGAGTGACTATCTAATTTTATTTTACTATTTAAAATAAAAGTACAAAAAAAAAATTCTAAACAACTTAAGGTGGTTCTATCATGACAGTCTCATACAAAAGTATAGGTAACCTAAAAAGTTTATAAAAATTATTATTACATTTTTGTATGGTATAGGTTATTAACAGAATTAACATTTCGCTGCAAATATCGTATAATTAACAATAACATTGAATATATTAAATAAAACTATTTAATTAGTTTATGAAATTCAGTAACAAAAATTTTTAAAGTGAATGTTTCATGCCAACCAATAGCAGTGTAAGATTTTACACAGTAGAAGCTATGACAACAAGGCGAGAACTACAAGCAGCATGATATTACCAGTCGGTACGAAACGTGATTGTATTACCGATACATCCTGTTGATAGTTCATAAGAAAAATGAGAAAAATGCACCAAAGCAATTATTATCAACTGTAACAACAAATAAATTAATATAAAATGCTGTAATATTTTTTTTGTATTAAAATTAATATATTTTACTGATCGAAATAATAACTTTCATAGTTCTTGCTTTGTCACTCACGCGACTATCTCTGTCTACGCCTGCGACCATCTCTATTTACGCGTGCGACCATCTCTGTCTACCCGTGCAACGTTGCCAAGCATTTCTGACAGTTTCATTGAAAATCATAGAATATCCAACTTTCATCGGCAATTTCTTTGAAACTAATCCGGTAAGGCATGTGTTTTTTAATTCTCATACCTTTATCTTTACATCAGTACAGGTTAGAACGCACGCTCTGAATAGTTTTATGATAAACGTCAAACTGCTACGAGTACCAATCTAATGAAACATAGATTCTCCATTCTGCTGTTATTGAAAATAAAATAAAATAAATAAATAAATTTACAATCTCGTCTTTTACCCATTACTGAATGTGTCACTCTGCATAGCAGATATCGGTAAGTTATATATTTCTGCGCGTGAAGTGAGATTACCAACCGTCAAATCACGGTCGCCAAAGATATTAGTGGTAGCCACAGAGGTAATTTAATGTGGTGAAAATGTATGTCGGCTTTGGGGCTCGAACCAGGGTTCTTAGGATCCACAGGCCGACTCGATATATTTGTTTAATTTTTTGTAAACTTATTCTCATATTGTTTCTTTTATGTTTTAAAATTTTTTATTTTATCTGAATTTTTTTTTTAATAAAACCGTAGCTCAGACATTTGTATAAAAAATCAGAGTTCTCGATTAAGAAAAAAACTTTTAGATGTACTTCTTTAATATTCAACAATATTTTAAAATTCATGTATAGCTTTTTTAAATAAGTTTTTTGTGTAAAGTTAAATCTGCGTTCAAGGTAATATTTTCGTGTTTTATTTTACTTAAATATCAGACAAATATCAAAAGTTCAACTTTTTATTGTGAAATGTATGGTAGGTATCAAATAACTGGCTTTGCAACTTATTTTATATCTTTCATACGGCCGTTGAAATATCTTTTTCAATAACAACAAAATTAAAGTAAAATATTTTTCTCAGTTATTACAAAAATATAATGGAGTATGTGGCTCGGTGGTATCAAATCGGTCTGTAGTCAAACAATTTGCACCACATTATAAATATCCGTATGGATTTTATATAGTCCGCGCCTCTGCCTTGATTTTTTTCATGAAAAAAGTGAATATATTTAATAAGCGATTTGGTGGAGGCGCAATATAAATGGTAATTATAGTTTTATTTAAGTTTAGAGCTATAAAATTAATGATTGTTTAAGTAAGTGTCCAGTCAGTGTAAATATATGATCCACTAAAAGCACATTCTTGCTTATAACCCTCATTAAACCCTTGTCATTCGTTTGATAAGCACCCCCCGCCCCCAGCCCTCTCGCCTATCACCTAGTATCGTTTCATTAAGCAAAATCTGACATCGAAAACCCCAAATCCAAAACTGAACCTGAGTGTATTATATAAAACTTGTACACGTCATCAAGAATCATCGGTCGACAATACAAGGACTAAGCACGCGAAAACAGGCGAAAATGGGCGATATCGGGCGGAAACAGCCGAACGCGGCGTGCGCGGGGCCAGGCCACTCGAAATGCTAAATTGAGATATGACACGAATGCGAACGAATTCGCTTGATTACCATTCTATCTGTGTGTACTATTTTAGGTGGTCGTAAATAAGCGCGATGATAATACGAACATAATTAACGACATTTTAATTCAACCGAAAATGAGTATTCGATTCGATTTACGCCGTGACAGAATGAACACAAGTTTATGTAGGAGCTATCGATGAAGGGAATTTGTTTGGCCTAATATAAACAGTGTCATTTATTTATTTCCGTACTCGCATTATTCAAATCTCAAAATGGAGATTCCGTTTTATTCAGCCGTTGATATTTACTTGAACAAATAGGAGTAGGAAGGATAAAAATAATTACTCCACTGTGGTTGGATTACTTGACTTTTTGTAATTTCCAAATTTACAAAATTGTGAAAACAGACGTCGTTTCGGGACTAAGGGTTGGTCCCATTTTCAAGTCAACAATAAATGGACTTTTTATAAATAACAGTTTACAACAATTTAAAACTTTTCACAAAGAAAAGATAGTCAAAAATTATTAAAGACTTAAATAATCTTAACAAATACAACATTTTAAAATAAATATGATGACGACACCAGACTCAAACTAATAATGCTAAAATAAGGTTTACATTACCTTGGAAACCGATGGACTATTTATTTATTTATTTATTTATTTATTTATGTTACTCTGTACAACAGGAATTTATTCCCAATTACAGTACAGGGTCCGGACTCACCAAGCCGCAGAGTGGTTGTAATTATAATTTCTAGCTTGAGTGGGAATCGAACACGGGATCTCCGGATTCGAATTCCGTAACGCTACCCACCTCACCGTACTGCCGGACTATGCACTAATGCGCAAAGTAATTGAAAAAAACACCTTTTTTATGGTTCTAAATTTTGACTATTAAAACGCTAATTGTACTTATATGCACATATTTTAAATAAAATAAATAAATAAATATATCATCACGCCTTCTACCCATTACTGGGTGTGGCACTCTGCTAAAGCAGATCTCGGTAAGTGATATATTTTGCGCGTGAAGTGCGGTTACCAGTCGTCAAATCACGGCCCCCAAACATGTTAGTGGTGGAGGAGTAACCATAACAACATCATAAACTACTACGGAAAGTTGAACTTAACATACACTGATATGTTAGTATAACGCATCAGTCGCATACTCGACTCTTCAGGGCAAACATAAAAAAAATTAGAATCATTCCTTTTGCTATTATTTAGAATCAAATGATTTTTTTTTTCATTTGCTATATGTTTGCCCTGAATATTCAACCTTCAATTTTAATTTTAGTTTAATTGTTGTTTTATGTTATACATCTTACGTTTGACCTGAAGATGGCCATAACCTTGGCCGAAACGTTGTCATTGAATCTTCATGAAATTAGTAAAACTTAAGCCTATGTCCATTATTACATTCCCAAAAAAGTAGATATCTGTATATGTGAAAGTGTGAAATTCAGGTGAATTGTGAATTCATGCAAATTTTGCCAAAAACAAATATAAATACTTGCGTTTGTGGAATATACGTTTTATGGGCTTAAGGTATATTTGTTTTAGGCAGCGGTCTCACTGATCGAGTACCGTCAATCGTGCGCTATCGAGCAAATTTCACTTTTCGTTTGTAATTTTAACAAATATTAATCCTAACATTTTAAATGATAGTAACATGGAAGCCCGCACGTGTATTGTGATGGCGGATGTCACACTAAACCATCGTTTTGCGTCGAGTGCCGTCGAGTTGTTTGATTTTCAAGTTGGTTTGAATTTTACTCGACGCTCGATGCTGCTCGACGTCAGTTTATGACAGGTTATGTGCATATGTTTATTTTTATCTATGTCATCTGATGACAGTTCGTTGTAAAAATGGAATTAACCAAATTAATTGATAAAGAGTGGACCTCAAGCGAAATTGATATATTAATCAATTAATCTTTATGATAAATCTAAGCCAGGGTATTCAAATTTAAATATTATTGACAAATGTTGCCGACACATTTCAGAACGCTTTTAAAAAATAGGATGGTAATTAACATTTGTATTTTAAGATTACAATTATTTTATTTAACGAAATTGTATTAAACCTGTAATTAATTTTAGCCAAATTATGTAAAAGTAAATGACAAGTGCTAAGGGGCACTTACAGAACAAAGAGACAAGAAAATTATGCCCGCTTCTGACATTTGACAGAATGAAATATGTAGTTATTATATTTAAATTGTAAATAAATTAATTCTAAATTCTTTAATTTCATATTTGTCAATTTTTTACTTGTCAAAAGAGAAATGTATTTGCCAACAAACGATCTATACAACTAGATCAGTGAGACCGAACCATCGATTTTTAACCGACACGACAGGACTCGACACGACACTACACGACACGACTCGTTCAGTGAGACTGCTGCCTAAAATGCAAGCGAAGCGAGCCTTTGCAAAACACGTTTAATATTTAAATAAACGTATAAAATTCTGAACATTTTGAGCTAAATTCGATAAAACTGCTTGAGTGTGTGCAGCATATGATCTACGGGTTAGGTATGTATTTTAATATAAAAATAACTGTTAAATAATAAAATTTGTACCATTGGAACTATATACATTGCCTAGGTATTTCATGGAATAACGGCATTATGCACTTTAACAGTAACATATACATATAAATAAAGTTTATATTTTACTTTATTAAAAAAGAAAAAACATCTAAATTATTATTTCGAAATTTAAAATTAAAGTTTTAATTGATAAATCGGCGTCAATAATACTATTTAAAGTAACTTTTATACGGAATATTTTTATACTGATGGGTTTTATGATGTTTTAAATTATTTAATGCATTTTTGACAGACATATCATCGTGCACAATTCATCATTTTATCCGATTGCATTAAAACTATATCGCGATATATGCATCAACCTATAAATACGAATGCTGTAATATTATTTGTGGTTATTGATTGTATGTCAGTGCATTTCAAATTGATTAACTTTTTATCTCGTGTTTTATTTGTCTTATGTTAAATTTGATATTTGAATTGGAAAGCCATACGTCATACGGCGTTCACGAACCTTAATATGTCATATGATTATGTCTGTTCCTTGTCAGATCAATACGTATTATATTTATAAATAACTGCTTAGTTTGTTGTGCACGATATCTTATAAAACCAGAAATACAAGGAATAACTCTTACCAAATTATTTCTATAAATAAATAACTAAATTTAATAAATATCAACTCATTATTTTTGTAATGAGTTCTTCATTTTGTGATGCCATTTATAATAAATTAAATATGGTATGTACAGTTGAAAATGGATGAAAAAGTTTAATGTTTTGCAATGAATTGTTTCCAAAACATAAATTTGTGTGTAATTACATTGTCCTCGTATTAATAAATGGTTCATTTAATATATGAAATTACAATTACGCTGTTACATTAAAGTGTCGCTGTTGAAATATAGTTCTGGATTTAAATTATTGTCAATTTATCGCCAGAAAGAATAAATTTATAATTATAATTGCTAGTTTTTACAGACTGTGAAAAAAGTACTTTATTAAAATTTAATTAATCTATATTAATTACATAATTTTTTATACCGTATCCATTTAAATCATACTTTTTTTTGGGTTAGCTCACCACTAACATCTTTGGGGGTCGTGATTTGATGACTGGTAACCGCACTTCACGCGCAAAATATATCACTTACCGAGTTCTGCTTCGGCAGAGTGCCACACCCAGTAATGGGTAGAAGGCGTGATGATATATTTATTTATTTTATTTTTTGTTAAACTAATCATCAAAAGGTTTATAGTTAATAAATGAAATGTAGAAACAATGTCTTATACTATATTGATTTGTATTGTAGTTAAAGTCCTAAATAGTAGATAGCAAGGGCAGATCTAGAAAACTTTCAAGGGGAGGGCCATTTTGCTTTTTTTTATGGAAAACAATTCTGTAATTTTTGTGTGAAATATATACTTGGATGTATTTTGTATTCTGTTCATAGTTTTTAAATTTTAAACAGTCTGAAAATCTCGGAAAATGTCTGACAATTTAAATCTTGAAAGCTTTTTGTTTCAGAGTATTACAAAGATTTCAGCGATTTTATTTCTATAAGGGTTGCCGAACCTAAATGAAAATAATACTAAAAAAAAAAAAAAACCCCTAGGGGCGACCATGGCTCCCATGGCCCCCACCGTGGATCCGCCAAGTAGTCAGACATAGGAAATATTTGTTCTGTTTCTGTTGAATTCCTGCTAACGAATTTGTTGCTATTTATTTCAAGTACTTGACTAATAATGTAACAGTATGTTACATAACAACCATTGAAAATGTAAGATAACGTGCGAGTGTACAAATTGAAAAACGAGACGCGCTGCGCCGAATGATTTAAGTACACGAACACAGTTATCACACTTTCGTTTGAGTTATGTACACTATATAGCTAATTAAATTCACCAACCTGTATAGAAAATAATAATCTGATGTAATTAAAAATTTAAAATAGACCCCCCTGCGGGCTTCCACGTTACTATCATTTAAAATGTTAGGATTAATATTTGTTAAAATTACGAACGAAAAGTGCACCGCTTATAACATTTCAAATTAATTTTAACATTTTATGGACCAGAGTTCGTACACTTCTGTTTTGAAGTGTGTTGTTACAAACTTAGTATACTTCTAAATCCAATTTTTAAAATCACCTTCTCAATTTTAATCCTATAACAATAATAATTAAATAAAAGCTAATTATAAATAGTATCCTTTTAATAATTTAGATTCATGAGGGTCCATAACATTCAAATTAATCAAAATCTTTAAATGCCAGTTTGCTCTAAGTAAGAGAAAATAAAATCTTTCAATTTCACTATAGCCAATGAAAAACAACGTATTTAAAGAAAAGAAGAACAACCTTTTAAAAGCGTAACATTTTTCAGTTTCTCACCGCGATAGATCACAATAAGAGCGAGATTATTTCACCAGGAGGTTGCATCGTCAGGTGTAAATAAAAAATGCGCGTTCAGTCTTTTTAAAAAACAAATTCAGACGCAAGGAACCGTTGCTTGTAATGGGTAGGCAATGAGTCCTGTCGAGGAAACCTGGGCGGCTGCGCATCCTGATCTAGGCGGCTGGGCTGTAGATCACGCCGCTCGGGTTGTGACCACGAGTAATGGCACCTCAGGGCCTCGGGTCTGGGTTCAAATCCATCCGTTCATCAATAGCAGGTAGCGCACAGCCCTCGCTGCCCGTGGCTGTTAACTAATGTCACGGACATTTAAAATCGTTCCTGCATTAGTTTTATTTTTAATTAAGCGGAGTTTCGATACGTGAGTGAAATGAACCTGTTTTTGTTTTTCTAAATGGGTAAGGGAATCTTTTGTTAATTGACGAACTCACATTTTATTTTATTAAATTAAGATATTTTCTTCTTATTAAACATTGTCATTTAAAGAATTTTAAATACAGATGTTTTTATATTTTGAAGAAAAAATAAGGGTATGTATACGAGTATATTTAAATGAAGACTGGCTTACCTTAAGTAATTATTTTTAGTATCACTGGTTTGGTAATTACTTCTAATGATACTAGTAACTAAATTATATTATAAACATTATAATAGACAATTTATTCTTCATACAACATTAGATAAATGACTGTAGTATTGGCCAGTGTCACTAAAAATGTACACTTCAAGAAACATGTTTTGTCATTAGTACCATATACTATTATACATGCTATCTCGAGAACTATAAGAGCTACTAGGTTTGTTAAATGAGGAAAGAAATACCATTTTCCAAGTTTATACAAAACTATTAACAAATTTTGTTTTCAACGAATGCTTCTCCAAATATTATTATTAGTATTATTATTATTTACAGAAAGTAAGTGTATAACACTTATAAAATCTGCATCTAGATAACAATCTGAATCAGAATCACATAAATAAACAACTGTCCAGTCTGTTCTTAAATTCGTTGACTGTTGCTGCGTCGATAACTGAAGCTGGCAATGCATTCCATGTGTCAACCACTCTGTTCGGCAGCGAGTGCTTCCACGGATCCTTGTGGAATTGGCTTTTGACCAGCTTCTCCCTGTGACCTCTCAAATTTGGGTTCGCCGCTCTTCTGAAGATTTCCCGATCATTAATTGCATAGTGCCCATTTAGCAGCTTAATTAATCAAATATGGATCACAATTTTTTATGTGGGGTAATGGCTCAATGGTATCAAGTCGGCCTGAGGATCCTAAGAACCCTGGTTCCATCCCCATAGCCGACAAAACATTTTCACCAATTTAAAATTGCCCCTGTGGCTCCCCCACCACTAACATCTTTGGGAGCCGTGATTTGGTGGCTGGTAACCGCACTTCATGCGCATAAATATATCACTTATCGAATCTGTTTCGGCAGAGTGCCACACCCAGTAATGGGTAAAAGGCGTGATGATATATTTATATTTATTGTATTAAATTTTTTTATATTAAATGAGAGAATATAGTTTTTTTTTTTCTGTGGAAGAGAATATCAAGTTCGGTACCCTTACATTACAAAATTTTTGAGAAAAATGCATATTAAATAGGCATTAATCGCATACGAATTGGCGTGCTATAAAAGAAATAAATGAGCAAATCAAAATATTTTTATTTATTTGATTCATTATTAAATGTTAATACGACTTTTTTGAGAAAAAAATCTTACATAAATTTTGATATTAATTAGTTTGTTTCATAAATTTTAACAATAGAAATAACTATCAAAACAACCCATTGTTTTGCAATTATTTTTTTTAAATCTTTTTATTTTATGATCAATATGTTATATAATATATACTTACAATTTTTTTTTTCCCAAGTCTAAAAACAGCCTATATGAAATTCTTACGACGGAAATTTTTAATAAGAAAGAAGAAAATATCTTAATTTAATAAAATAAAATGTGAGTATGTCATATAACGAAAGCTTCTCTTCTCTTCTTCCATGGTAATGTAATAACTCCGGAATTTAACGAAAATGCTAATATCTGTTTCAGTTTTTTCAGGTATCGAAACTTCGTTTAATTAAAAATAAATCTATTCAGTAATTTTAATTTTCTAGATGTATAAAATATATTTTTGCTCGTGCATTGCAAATGCCAACTATCAAATCACGACCGCCGATGTAGTGGAGGGAGAACTGCAAGGTTAATTTGAAAATAGTAAAAATTAGTTGTAATCTGTGGGAATCGAACTAAGGGCTCTCATTTCAATAATACCATTTATTCTTTAAGCATAATTTATCAAAAAAATTGTAAATATATAAATAAATGTAAATAAATTTACCTATTACTGGGTCCGGCACTCTGCCGTAACAGATATCGATAAGTGATATATGTGCGGTTACCAACCGTCAAATCACGGTCCCCACGAATGTTAGTTGTGGGGAAGCCACAGGAGTAGTTTAGATTTGGCCAAAAAAAAAATACTAAACGACTATAATAAAACGTAAATAATTATAAAAGTATATTGATGTTAGAATTCGACTTAACACAAATATAAAATTTTGTATATTTTTTTTATATTTTAAAAGTAAATTATTTTTTGCAGGTTGATTGAAACAACATGGTAGTATGTAATTAAGATTAAATTTATAATATTTAATATTTTTAAATGAGTATCAAACATATATTTGGGAATTCGAACGTTCGTTCTCATTTTTAATCCTGATGGATTACCACCTAAACAATTCTGAACCTTGTTACGTTCTCAATTTAAGCCGGACATGGAAACAACAAACAAAAATACCTACGTTGTTTTCTTGTGATATATACGGAGCTGTATCTTTGTGAAATCGAGGGTGAGAAATTGCGTGGACGATCTAGGAATAAATGGGTGGATGTCATTCCGGCAGTACAGTGGTGTGGATAGCGATACAAAATTAGAATCCGGAGAGCCCGAGTTCAAATCCCACTCAAGCTAAAAATATATTAACTATATTTACAGGCAAGCGTAGCTCAGTAAATAAAAGCGTTTCTTAAATAGCAAGCAAGACTTCTACTTATATCCAAAAATACGATTATGTCGGAGTGGTTCGGATTCCACTATAAGCTATAGGCCTATTGTAATTGGGATTAAGTTCCTGTTGTAGAGAGTAGCATATAAATAAATAAATAAATAAATAATGATTTTTTGCGAGAATAAAAAATTTCGATTGAAAGAAATAAACAAGCTTGTATGAAAGAAATTCTGAATGTGGATGAAGCGAAACTACAAAGATACGACTGTTTGTCGAGGATTAATTGCAGAATGAATCTACTTAATACAAGTTCACTTTCAGTGAATGTTTTAAGGCTTCGTGATGCCGTTTTTGTTGGGAGATAGTAATATAGCATGATAAAAATGATAAACAACAATAGTTATTTTTATAACAAGTGCCGAAAAAGGCTTGTTACGTGCAAGTGCAGAATTTAACGCACGAGGCTTGCCAAGTGCGGAAATCTGCACTTGCACGTAACAAGCCTTTTTCGACACGTGTTATAAACAACATTTTCTGTACAGTTTTGATATTAAAACTGCAACAAAAATAAATTCCCAAGAAACGGGAATTTATATTGTTACAGAAAATATTCCCATATAAATTCCCTCCCAAAGGAATATTCCCACCTTACATTGCTAATCCCGAATATATTTACTTATATTATTATGCACAGAGAAAAAGTAAACAAGACCGTTTCTTCTTATCACACACTGATTTATCAAGCGAGTAGGGGTGTCGCGTGTATTGTTGCAGTATTATTGTTAGCATTCAGTGTTGCGCGTTACTTTTATTCACTCCTTCCTGGCTAATGCTAATCACGCGCACTCGCAGTCAAGTTGGCGTGTGTCGTGTGTCGCTGGCACTTGTCTCGCACAATGCTACCTGTTCACTCTACAACCCCCAGCTATCGGGTTAATTGTTCCGCCATCGTCGTCACTATGCCAAGTGCCACTGCTTTTGTTTCCCTTTGTTGACTGCTCCATGGAGACTGAATTAAAAATTTAACCCAACTAAAACAGATTTGATTGGGAATTATTTCTGATTGTGGTACTAGTGGAGCCAATATTTTTACTTTGTTACCTACAGAGCTGGACAAGCTACTTAAAAAAAGTAGCTAAGCTACAGCTATTCTTTAAAAAAGTAGCTGAGCTACAGCTATAAGCTATATTTTGTAAAGCTACAGCTAAAAGCTTTCATTAAAGTAGCTGTTAAATTTTAAAGCTACGTTTTTCGCTTATCCATAGCCAGAGCTGGACAAGCTACTTAAAAAAAGTAGCTAAGCTACAGCTACAGCTATTCTTTAAAAAAGTAGCTGAGCTACAGCTATAAGCTACATTTTGTAAAATATAGCTAAGCTACAGCTAAAAGCTTTCATTAAAGTAACTGTTAAATTTTGAAGCTACTTTTTTTCAATTATTGTGAATTATTAAATGTACTATTGTCATATGATCAGTTGATCAGTCTTTTATTATAATGACTTAATAAATATAAAAAATCGCAAATGGACAAATGTGCTGTTAATTTGTTATGCTATAATTCTTATTTATATCGGAATAAATTAACAGTCACATTAACAGAAGACTCCTAAACAGTCAATGTTTAGTTCATCTAATATCTAATACAAAAGTAGGATAGGTTAAGAACAAATAAAAA
Organism: Pterostichus madidus; assembly: GCA_911728475.2. Lineage (NCBI taxonomy): Eukaryota > Metazoa > Arthropoda > Insecta > Coleoptera > Carabidae > Pterostichus > Pterostichus madidus. Next base: position 32,204,523 of record OU452306.1, read on the forward strand.
ATAAAATATCTTAACAGATTTTATACTATATAATAACTTGTTATTCTACAGTTATAAAAACAATAAAGAAAGTACAATTCAAATACAAATCAAAAATTTATTGGTATTTCTTATTGAACGATGGTAGCTTTAAGCTACAAAAAGTAGATTTGGGCTACAAAAAGTAGCTTTGAAAGTAGCTTCAATTGTTATAGCAATATTTTTAAGCTAATAGAAAAAAAACATAGCTCGCTACAAGCTACAGTTATATTTTTTCACCTTTAGCTAAGCTACAGCTACAGCTAAGGTAAACGTAGCTAAGCTAGTAGCTAAGCTACAAAAGTAGCTAGCTACTGCCCAGCTCTGGTTACCCATAAGCGTAATGTTTGCGGATTTTAATTTAAATATACATATAGAAGCAAATGAGAAACACTGCTCTACAGTATTTGTGTGAACTGAAAAAGAGAAAACTAAAGTTTGATCTAACTTGAATAGCCAATATTTTCTTGGAAGATGTATTTATAAATTTAATTCTTTGGTAAACAAGTGTGTTTTAGGAGTTTTCAGAAAATACAGCATGGTTATGTAGGTATTTGCGATTGTTTTATGAAAAACAGGAAATACAGTTGAATAAGCAAGTGCCATAAAATTTTATGTTTGTGCGTTGGTACGCATTAAATAAACATAAGGACGTGAAAATCAGTTAAGAAACAAATAAAAGTTATGATATTATTCAAGAAAGTTCTGTGGCGCTATTCTACATTTTTTTAGAGTGTAATACTGTATAAATTAAAGTGTGGTAATTGAAAATAATTTTACTGGCAATTAAAGTAACGGAATATGAAATTAAAAACCTGGTTTCAATTACCCTCAGCCAAAATCTTAATTTCACCACATTAAAATTAGCTCTATGGTGGCTAGCTCAGTGGTATGAAGTCGGCCTGTGGATCCTGAGAACCCTGGTTCGATTCCCACACGCGACAAACAATTTTCATAATTTCAAAAGCTACCTCTGTGGCTCCTCCACCACTAACATCTTTGGGGGCCGTGATTTGACGACTGGTAACCGCACTTCACGCGCAAAATATATCACTTACCGAGCTCTGCTTCGGCAGAGTGCCACACCCAGTAATGGGTAGAAGGCGTGATGATATATTTATTTATTTAAAATTAGCTCTGTGGTTCTTCCGTTCTCTAAACCAATATCATTTTAAGGATTAAGCTAAAACAAGATTTGTATAATGTCAACTCAGCATTATAAAATAATAATTTATTTTTAACGTTCTTAGCCACGAAATAATAAAACACAAGATATAAGGTTAAGTTTAACCTACTATAACTTTATTCCAACATGAAATTGGTCATATCCATGGTTACGAATTTAACACCAATAGTCGTATTCCATTTTCCGTTTAGATCAGATCTAACCATGGACAGCTGCATTAGTTACCCTGTTAGGCGATTTTTAATGCCATCTCTTGCTGCCCCAAATGAACTAAAATTAATAACAGGAATCATAGTAGGTAAAATTTAAATGGTTGACTGTGAAACAGATTACTTATTTAAATGTTTGACAAACGATGTTTTATATTTTGACAAGTAAAATTTGTAAATAATAAACATATCTGTCGTTATTATTGCAATCTATATTTAATGGTGAGTAGGTGTCTTTTATAATTTTATATTTAATTTTATACTATTTTATAATTTTAGGCTACCACATTGTAGTAGAAACAAATTGTAAGAATATGTTTTTCCATGTTTTACCACGAAATAATTTATTACGTAAAACATTGCTGGAAAACAATAATAATAGAAATGATTTAATTGATATGCCTTATAGTAATACTCTTAAGCACAATGTCGTATGTAGTCTACATTTTCAAAATTGACAGTATCGATACACATCATCAAAAAAATTAAATATTGGGGCTGTTCCACATATTGACCAATGTAAGTAATTAATACAATATTGTGAAATTTGAAACTTTTATAATTAAGAAAATTCTTTTTTAGTAAATATAAATTAATTTTCAACAATTTGGGATGAAAATATCTCATATTTATCAATAACAACAACATATAAGAATACGGATACTGAAGACAGTAGCTAAATGATAAATGAGAGTGTGCATTAGAAGGCGAAAATGTATATTATTCATATTCATTAGTATGTGTTTAATTAATATTTTAAATATGATTTAATAAAACTAAGCTTTTTACCAATTGTTTGTTTTTGTTGTTTTGTAATATATTTTCATTTTAATAATTTTGAAATATTTTAGTCATTATGATCATGAAAATGATAAATATGTATCCTATAGTATCGGTATTTTTAATAATAATTACATGGGGCAACAAGAGATGTCACCAGCAACTGCGTAACAATCTTTTGTTATAGCTGTCCCTTCTTCTATGGTTACTTGTACGGTGGATCTAACTTATATTTACTGAACCAGATCACTTATTTATTTCGCCGGATTATTTCTAGTACTAGAATTACTGATTCTAATTTATTTTGTTTATTTTAGTCCATTTAGTCATGTTGTCTAATTTATCTGAACTGGTTTAAATGAACCAAGAAATGGCAAATGGAATATATATATATATATATATATATATATATATATATATCATCACGCCTTTTACCCATTATTGGGTGTGGCACTCTGCCGAAACAGATCTCGGTAAGTGATATATTTATGCGCATGAAGTGCGGTTACCAGCCGTGAAATCACGGCTCTCAAAGATGTTAGTGGTGGGGGAGCCACAGGGGTAATTTTAAATTGGTGAAAATGTGTTGTCGGCTGTGGCGATCGAACCAGGGTTCTTAGGATACACAATTAGTTAGTGTTTCATTGACGTTTTATTACCTGTAAATAATACGTGCAATTGACGAAAATTTTTTAATATTTAATATTTGAAAACCGATGGAGAAATAGAATGGCATGCTAGGTATCCTGATTTAGCACCACTGGATTTTTGTTACTGAGGATTTTTAATCCGAAGTATACACTGGCAATATTTTAAATTTAGGATAATTAAAAAGTCAAATTCAAAAGTGTCTAAAAGTATTACAACTGTCTTAATATTTAATGTTATGAAAGAGTTTTATAACCGACTATGACATTGTTTGGCAGTGAATTAAGGAATTTTTGAAAATTTATTGTAATTATTCGTTCAATATAAGGTGCAATCAAAATAACGGGTGTTCAATTAATATTTTCGTCCTGGGTAGCTATGAGCTGCAAACGTTTGTCTGTACTTTATTCATACAATTTAACCTTAAACGTTATAATTTATTTAATTATTTTTTGACGTTTCTTAAAATCAATGAAATGCTTCTTTGTATGTCACGTGTCTGCGTTTTAACCAATCCTGTCATTATTATACTAAGAATAAAGCTCTTGTGATTATACCCGGGAATAATCTCTGTAGATGCTTTTTTGTTTGTGACAAATGATAGGTAGTTGTCAAATAATTATTTAAAACTGTCATCGCGCCAAGTAAAATGTGTGAAAAAAATCGATTTGGTTGTATTTTAGATACAGAAGTACACCAACAAATTTTGGAAACAACTTCTAAGAATACATTAATAAGTAATCAATCGATATGTACTCAGTTCAAAATCTTTTAAGTTGGATGAATCGACCTCAACAGCTAAGTCAAAAAATAATCTAATTAAATAAAACTCAAGAGTTGGATAAATTAGAAAATAATTTTCCAGTATTTTTTTTTTTTTTTGGTGTCTTCTTTGGCGGACCAACTACTCAGGTCATATGCCGCCATTACGCCCTGATCTGCGTTTTAGTTGTTATTGGTCAACAGCAACGCGAATTTCTCTGGACGGTAATTTCCAGTATTTTTCTCAAACTTGTTGCCATTTGGCAATAGCCAATCAAGCTCTACGGGCTTTCATGACTATTGCCTGGCAACAAGTTTTCGAAAGATCTATCAAATTATTTTCAATTAATTCTCACTCTCTTGTTATATTATTGCTGACTTAAATTATAGTAAAACAGAAATTTATTTTTCAACTGTTTTACAGTAAAATGTATACTCAGGAGCAAAAAATTAAATTATAGTGAAGTCTTATTTTCAACGAAATGAAAACGAAATTGCACTTCTTCATTTTGAATGATGTTTGAGGTTTGATTTAAGGTTAAATTGTATGAATAAAGTACAGACATGTGTTTCACAGCCAATAGCCGCCCAGGACGAAAAGACTTATTGAACATCCGTTATTTTGCTTCCTATGTTTCATTTTAAAATGAACGCTCTGATACATTGCTGTCAAATTCGTAACAATGGATATGGTAAATCCTACGTTTCGCAAAATAAACGAATATTCTGCGGTCGTACGTCACTTTTCTAGGTTTAAAAATAAGCTAAATGTTAAAGTTGCTCATATTTTGGTTCATTTTCAAGTCTAAAATAACTTTTTTTTTCAATTATACAAATGTTGGTAAACTATAGTAATTACAGAAAAAGATTTACTATAGTAACAACATACCAGGTTGCAAAGTGGAATCGCGTAAGTTACATTATTATTAAGTTCTAAAATAATCTAAAATAAATTTCACATTTGAAGTATCAACTTCTAGAGTAAATTAGTGACTGAAAACAAGCACTAAAAAAATGTAAAAAATAAACTGAGTATTATTTTTGTTTTTGGGCAGTTTTAGATTCTAAGGAACTTCAATATGGCCAGCTTCATAACCCGGAGTAGGTACTGACTACAACCGGCACGAATAATTATGGCATAATGATTAGCATGATCATTTCTTTAGCGTCAGGGGATTCAAACCCCTCTTATTTTAACTTACGAATATATTATTATTATTAATTTATTTCGAGTAGTTCGATATCCAGTATAAGCTGTAGATGTATACGAGGTGTGGCTATTAAATAACGAGACTGATGCTGTTTTAACATTTTATTTTGATTCCATACCTATTTAGTTATTATCACTTTCAATATACACCCCTCCTCTATCCCTACAATGCTCCATGCGAATCTTCCATTGTTCGAAATAGTGCTGGAAGTCTTCTTCTGTCAGCTCCTTTAGAACGCGTGCCGATTTCTCTTTCAAAGCTCAAATCTTGTTGCTATTAAGGCAAATTTCACATTAAGAAACAGATAGAAGTCGCACGGTGCAAGATCTGGCGAATAAGGCATATGGTCCAACACTGGGATGCTGTACTTGGCTAGAAATCTCTTGACAGATATTGCGGAATGAGCCAGCGCATTGTTTTGATTGAGAAACCATGACTTCTCCTTCCACAATTCAGGTAATTTTTTCAATAAATTATAAGTTTCAGTAGAGCCAAGTTTCATGTGAAATTTCGCAACAATTCGTTCTTCTAATGTTGCACTTAACATTTTTTCAGCGAAACAAAAGAACAACTCTAATTAGAACGAATGCTACGGCTATACGTATTTGTTTACAGAAGCGAGAGGTACTGCATTCGAAAGATGAAAGCTTCACGCTAAAAAGTTGACGTTCGCTGGTATTTGGCGCATGCGTACTTTGTTTGTAGCAGCGTCAGTCTCGTTATTTAATAGCCACACCTCGTTACTCCACTTTTTACTGTAATTGAGTATTATAAGGTGTTATTATTTCCTTTCATACATACACAAAAAAAATGCTTTTTAAAAAGTAATAAAATTGTAATCGATCGAGCGGAGGGTAATAAATCAGGATATTAAGCACCCGTCAATTATGTGGGGGGTGTAAATAAAAAGTTATGCAAGAGAAACAAAACATATTCAGGTTAAGGGTCGCTTTAAGTTACCATAATACTTCAATTAGCGTTTCCATTAAACAGACTAGTGGCTGTAAGTGATGGTAGGGCACAGGTAGCCGCCAGCTCAAGCACTACGCCATTAATTTTTTACAGCGCGACGCAAGCTTAAGTAGGCTGCGGCGACGGTAATCAATTCATGTCTCTGCGCACCTTAACGTTAACGTTACATAACGCAGCAAGCTGCAGAGGTACTAGTGTACATAAAACTGTTATGGGCGGAAATGAATGACGCGAGATTCCCGTCAGGTGGGAGCCGTAACGCAACGTAACATCACATAACGTAATGTAACGTGGCAGCTAGGAGAGGAGAGACATGAGGAGGGAGGTAATCTCTGTGTTGTGTTGTCGGAGTAACGTTACGGCGCGTGCCTGCCAAACTAACCGCAATAAACTTGTTACCGGCAGATTGAAAATGGCTCCCTCCTCCCCAGGATAAAAGAATTCACCAATATGCACTTAGCTACAAGTAGCAGTGCCGGATCTAGAGGAGTGTAACGTTAAAAATTAAAATAATTCGCGTTTGACACAATGACAGTAAAATAAATGTGTTGGAAATAGTTGTCAGGAAAGCAAGAATAGTATATTAACGAATAAAAAATAATAGTTATTTATTATAAAATAAAATAAAATATATCATCACGCCTTCTACCCATTACTGGGTGTGGCACTCTGCCGAAGCAGATCTCGGTAAGTGATATATTTTGCGCGTGAAGTGCGTTTACCAGTCGTCAAATTACGGCTCCCAAAGCTGTTAGTGGTGAGGGAGTCATATGGGTACCTTTCAAATGGTGAAAATAGGTTTTCGCCTGTGGGAATCGAACCAGAGTTCTCAGGATCCATAGGCCGACTTGATACCACTGAGCTAGCTACCCCATAAAATATGTAATTAGCATTTTAAGTAAATACTTAACAACTGCCAATTTCGTTAAAAGGTGCATAGTTTTATGCAATACGGAATACCAATATTGCGGCATTTTGTAACGTCAAAACGATGGGTCCGACTACATGTCACTCTCGAATTTACGAGTAAAAAGACTATTTCTTAGAACATTTTATTTGTAATATCTATTTAATTATTAAAATAGCTATTATTTTTTAATGATTTTTTTTTTGTTTAGCTCACTTCGCTAGAACTTTTATTAAATTTCATCATATTATTTAATTTTTTTTTTTTTAATGTAGCCAAAATAACGCGCTATTTCTGAGTTTAGGTCTTACGATAGGTAGGTATAAATATATAATTCTTATCATTTCTTATTTTCTATTTTAATATTTTATTATTTTATTTAGAAAACATTTCTTAATGTAATATAATATTTTCTTAAAGATCCTACCCTTGATACAGAGTTTTATTGAATTAATTTGTTGCTTAGTATAATAGCGGTGGCGGTGGCCGAGCGTGCTAATGCTACATCTCTTAGCACGCTGTGACGTCACCCGAGCCAAGGTTCGTCAGTTCGAATCCACCGGCCGACAACGTGTGGTTTGTCGTTAAAATTAAAAAAATACAGCTTCCTGTATTTGCCACACTCGGGCGCTCTATGCTAGTCACATATTCGCCTTAAACAACTGACTACGAAATCCGGCAGTACGGCAGAGTAAAATCTGCGGCTCGGTGCGCCCGGTCCGCCAAATTTCTTCTAGGAATATTGGGGGTCTATACTCCCAAAGGCGTGAAATTATTATTTTTTAGTATAATAGCAATTTAACTTCAATTAAGTTAAAGAGGACCTACATCTTATAGTAAATCCGAACCACTCAGAGATAATCGTATTTTTTACATATTATTTGAAGTCACCTAATGTCTGAACTCAAGAACTATGAGATGCAAGGCGAAAGTTGTGCCCACTAGACTACAATAAAGAAGTGGAATAATATCTCTAAAATCAGTTGTTTTTAATTTGCAATTTTAGGGTAATTTTTAAGTCTTGCACACCCCAACATTTGTCTTCAATCCGGCCCTGATAAATAGACTCTGCTTGCAGGAAAACAGTGGCATACAATCCACAACATCCCTTCCGTATTTCAAACTAATTAAATATTATTTTATTAGGGTACGAAATTGAAGTATAGGGACGTATTACCAATAAATCTTCCTGTTCCTTTTTCAATATTCCCATTTTTTATTGAGTGGGATAATGTGCCCTTAAACCCACACAGCTGGGACGGCTATGTCTGAAAGTACCGCCACTGGTTGCTCGGTCGGTGTGGTATGTTTTAACAGGACTCGGGTACCGCTGTAGCAAGGGTCGCAAAATAAATTACAGTATCAGGCAACGACCAAAAAAGAATCATGCCGAAATGCGAAGCCAAGAGCCGTCGTCCCTGCACCACTCCTCACTCCTCGAGGCTGACAAATGAACTCGCCTACAGCCTGCAAGATATGGTTAATAGCTTTCTGAAGGATCAATCTTTGACCGGCCAATATGTAGTCAGTTTTTGTTTTCACCAAAAAAATTATCTTTTGCTGCGCGTTCTACCATTAAAATATTGTCTTCACGCTTTAAGCACAGAAAGCTTTCAGTAATTCGGGTAATAACAAGCTTTAATAGATCGGTTATTTAGCTATTTGCTATCGTTTTTATTTTTTTATGGGGTAGGTAGTTAAGTAGTATCGAGTCGACTTGTGGATTTGAGAATCTAGGTTCGATTCTCACCGACAAACAATTTTCACCACATAAAAATTCCCCTTATGGGGTAATGGCTCAGTAGTATCCGAGTTGGCCTGTGGATCCTAAGAACCCTGGTTCGATCCCCAGAACCGACAAAACATTTTCACCAATTTAAAAAATTACTCCTGTGGCTCCTCCGCCACTAATATCTTTGGGGGCCGTGATTTGACTGCTAGTAACCGCACTTCACGCGCATAAATATATCACTTACCGAGATCTGCTTCGGCAGAGTGCCACACCCAGTCAGTCATAGGTAAAAGGCGTAATGATATATTTATTTTATTTATTCTTTAAAAATTCCCCTTGTGGCTCGCACTCCACTAACATCTTTAGGGGTCTTGATTTGACAGCTGGTATCCGCACTTCGCGTATATAAATATAAAGATGTGATGACTTAGTTATATTATCTTATTTGTTTTACAAAAGTAACTTGCCACTTTCGCACGGTGATATATTTAATAAAAAATTGTATATAAAATAAAAAAAATCTCGGTAAGTGATGACACATGAAGTGCGGTACCAGTCGTTAAATCACGGCCCCAGGAATGTTAGTGAAGGGAAAATCACAGAGGTAGTTTTTGAATGTAATGAAAATTGTTTGTTGATTGTGGGAATCGAACTCGGGTTCCTAAATCCACAGGCCGACTCGATATCACTGAAATACCTATCCTATAATAAAAATTTCTGTCGACCATTATTAAAATACAATCGTAGAAAAAATATTGTTTTTACTACGAAATGTGCTAATGATGACTCGTGTGTCGGGTCGAAACGTTCAAATTAGAGTTGCAACAAATACTAGGCAACTATTCGGTATTCTGCCTGTTCGGCAACTATTCCACTATTCGGCAGAATGCCGAATATTAGTTTACTATTCGGCCGAAAACCGAATAGTTTGACGATATCTTAGCTAACACTTGAACCGCGGTAGGTACTTGATTTAGTTACTTAATTAATTAATAGAAAACAAAAAATACAAATTTTTATTTAATTATTTATTCATTAACATAAAAAGTACATTCTAAATAAACTTCAAAATAAACAGAAAATAGATGTCAATCAATAACTAAATAAAATATAAGGATTAATCATAATTAAAATTTAAAAGTGGCAAATCGTGATGTAGGAAAATAAGTTTTTCTGCATGTGCTGGAAGTAGTCTATTCCTTTTTTCGTCATATACATTTCCTGCTTCTGAGAAAAGTCCCTCTGAGTAAACACTGCTCCATGCAGCAGAAAGATAAATTCTAGCAAATTTTTTCAAGTAATTCGGGAGTAGACTTTTATTTGCTGCCCATTACATATAGGTATTGTCATATCGTGATATACGTTTACATTTCAAGTATTCATCCAATTCTCTTGAAATTATGGCAAGTCCAGATGTCAGACATTACAGAAATGGAACATTTTTTAAATTTTGTCCGGAATTATTTCATTCATAAAAAAAGGTCGACTTGGTATATTGTACCGTGTTAAAGCTTTCTTTATTAGTCTAGGAAAACCAAGTCTCTCAACTATAGTAATCGACTCGTTATCAACAGCTAGCATTTCTGCAATTAAATAGTAATATTATTTAGCCCTTACGTCGTTTATGTCCCACTGTTTAAATTTTTCTTGGCATATAATATATTGTACACTTTATTTAAAAAATCAACTAAAACAATAACTTCGTCGAAACAATGCCTGTTAAGCTGCGCGATCTAAACTACACAATAATAAGCAAACAAACTTGACACAAAACGCTCACTTGAAGGGTGATGCAGGAGGCGGGGGTATAATTCTACTCGGCCAGTCACCAACCAAATATGTAGAATATTCGCCGAATATTCGGTTATTCGGCATTCTGTCCCACCGAACATTCGGTATTCGGCAGATTTACTATTCGTTGCAACACTAGTTCAAATACATGATTATATGAAATAAATACTTGTATTTATTCATTCACCACTTACACATAAGAATTCCTAAGGCCATAATTCAAACTCTAAGTGGTTCTTGGATCCATCTTAACCTAACAATTGAAATATATTAATTTAAATGTTGCTAATTTATCAGTAGAACTAACTTCGTAAGGTTATAAAGAGATTTCAATTCATAGACAAACAAAAAATTTGCAAAGAATTAATAATACGAATTTTTTGGTGGAGTCGCCAATAAACTAGAAAGTTGCTTTAATTATTAAATAAAATAGTGAAGTTCGTGCAGCAAACAAGGGGAATAGTCGTGTTAACGTCTAGAGTTAGAAGCAGGGTCCTTTCCCTAATGCCATTGACCTTCACTATCCGCGGAGTCAGCGCGTGGCCGGCGCTGCACGCAACCAAGACGCGGCTGCAACGTTCGCACACTCGTCACCGCCCGCCCGCAAATAGATATAAATTGCCTCGGCGAGTCGGGCCACTCGCAGCCCCAACTTTTTCCTATAAAACGTCATTTATTTCTGGTCTCGCGAGCTGTTAATAGCAAAGTTCTTTAAATAAATAAACGTCCCGGGACGCAGCGAGTGAATGTAAGCAACCCTGGGAATTTGCATAATTTCAAGTTTTAAGACGCGTCGAGAGAAAACAAATGCCTGCAGCGACGCGTAGAATAAAATAGAGGGGTTTAATTGATGGAAAATTAAAACAAAGACTGATTTTCAATTCGTGATGAGGAATAGTTAATGTAAGATGATGTTTCTTGGACAAATAATACTTTTAAAAGCTCGGGTAATATTTTATTTTTTTTACGCAGAAGGGTTTACTGCGGTTTGAATTTTTGATGAACGTAGTAAGACGAAGAGTGATTTTTATAGTTCATGCTGCAGAATAAGTTAATGCTAGAATTTTCCAGGTGTGTACAGTGGCGTAGATTGGTGACGATAGGCCCTGGAGCAAAAAAATATTAGGGCCCTAACTAAATAGTAAAATTATATAAATACATATGTACATAAAAACATAAAATAAAAATAAACATAATAAACATAAATAAACATGCACAGGGCGACGCTCCCTCCCTTTCTTATCTTTTTGTTTCATTTTCAGTTACTGCATTGTGTGGACTTTTATTTCATATACTAGTGCAGGCTAGCGCTTTCATCTTTTCTAATATTGTAGATTCGTTGTTAGTTTCGTTATTAGATTCCTTGTTAGGAGTAAACGTGAGTAATTTGAGATGGTTTATGCATGTTGAAGAAAGAAAATATAAATACATATGTACATAAAATAAAAATAAACATAATAAACATAAATAAACATGCGCAGAGCGACGCTCCCTCCCTTTCTTATCTTTTTGTTTCATTTTCAGTTACTGCATTGTGTGGACTTTTATTTCATATACAAGTGCAGGCTATCGCTTTCATCTTTTCTAATCTTGTAGATTCGTTGTTAGTTTCGTTATTAGATTCCGTTAGGAGTAAACGTGAGTAATTTGAGATGTTTTATGCATATGTTATGTACGTCGAAGAAAGAAGATGAATGATAAGTGAATAGGAATGATGTGATTGAAGGATTGTTGTGTGATAATGATTTCGAGTGTAATAGATGAATGAGTTTATATGGAGTGATCTTTGAATGTAGTTGAAGTGAGTGTGGTTTTTTTGGATGAAAATGTTTGACGAGGGCTGATTGTTTGATGAGTGTGATGAGTGATTTTAGGGTTCGTGCTACCCTATTTGTTGGGATATAGCGTGAAGATATGTATGTATAAAATAAAAATACATAATAAAAACAAAAATAAGAATTAGATTTCAATTAGGCAATAAAACGAAGTAGATAAATATTTAATGGTTTATTATATAACGCTGCATTACTTACCTACCTACAAATATTCAGTTTACAATCTCTTCCCAGCCTTAGTTTTCGCAAAACTATCAATGATATCGGACAAATCTAGGCTTTATGCGGCCTTGTTTTCTACTGCTATTAGCGCTAAATCTCGGAGTCGAATTTGGCCTACACTATTTCGTAAATAGTTTTTTATTATTTTTAATTTGTAAATGATCTTTCAGCTGATGCAGTAGTTAGAGGAATTGTATAAAATAACAATATTGCTGTAAATACATCCGTAAGGTCGCATTCTAGCACTCCATATTTGGTCATTGTTTCCTTACATAACTGGTGAACAGTCCATGCCTGAGTCAATTCAGATAAAAGTAGGTGGTAAATATTAAGAAATTGAAGTGAAAAATTAGGTCCTATTATACCAGAATATTTTCTTTGGAATTGATCACATTTTTTTAATAAAGTTGCTTCATCTACAAGAAGTAAAAATGTTGGTGTTAGAAAATCAAATATTTGACAGACTTCACTCTTACCCGTAAAACATGTATTTAATTGAGCTAGTATTGTGTCTAGTACTTTATTGAAAATGATAACTTTAAATATTTCTTCCTTGTTTCTAAATCGGTTGTCAGAAGCTAGTTCATCAAAATGTTTTTATCTTTCTTTTCCCGTTTTTCCTGAAAATTGAGATCTATGGTATACCATATTTAATTGCAGTTTCACTGGCTTTGCACTTGAATGATTCACGCGCTCCACACACAACATGCGATCTATGACGATAATTGAGCTTCTTATTATAATTCTGCAGGTCGGAGAAAATTGTGAGGACAGCTAGAGTTAGAGGTATGCTAGCCAATGGCCAGGGCCCCGGGGCACGGCACCGCCTAGCCCCTTGGTAGCTACGTCACTGGGTGTGTAAATAATATCAGAATGGGTGGAAGAATTTTTAAAAAGTTTGTAGGTTTTGTGTTGGCGTCGCAGAGTGAATCCTCTTAATGGAAAAATAGTTTCATGTAATTTCCCCGATGGTTTGAAGATTTCAACCGTAAAAGTATTTGTAGTGGCGAGGAGTGCGACGGCAGCGCAGTGAGCAGCTATTTAATTGCGGGGTCTTAGCGCTGGAGGAATAGATCCCGGGCAGGTGGCGAGTGCTGACCGATCACACTTGCAGCCGTCTGCATCGTAAGCACCGCCAACGAGCCCCCACCGCCATTGTTTTACAAATGTGTCCCTCAGGTTGTTTCCCGGGACTCGCTTGAAACATTGATGACCTGCCCGCTCGTTCCGGTCAATTGACTCTGGCAGACTCTGCTCGTTACCGCCGCCCTGTCGTTCACTTTTAGTGCTCCTCGATTTTTCTTCCATCTCGTTCTACATATCAACTTTTCCTCGTACGCTTTCGCTAATTAAATGGTTTATTTGTTTTCCATATACGCCAGTGTCTGTTTTCTCCACCGCGCATTTTAAGTGGAAGCAGCGATCCCGCAGGAAAAATTCAATTTCGCTTACAACGCTCTGAAATTAGCCGCAAATTGAAACCAATCAAGTTGTGTGCGCGGAGGCTGATTATTGTTTTTTAGCTCTTCAGGCGCCATTCGATCTTCTATCGCTTCGGCGTTTTGCGTTTCAATAATCCGCGGTTACTTCACCCTCGGATCGTAGGAAGTTCAATTTGACTTGTTTATTTTTTGAGTGGATTGAAGGTATGACACACCATGATGAGGGTTGTTATATTCTGGGTAAATGTATTTATATACCGCACCGAAATAGCTGACTCACAGGTACCGATTTAGTTTCGCTGCGTTTGCAGTTCAATAAGTTTGAAGTACAAATAATTGAAGGAAATCACTGTTTGATCGTCGGTAGGAGGTGACTCCGCTATTTTTCGTTTTGGTTGGAATTCTATTGCGCTGAGTTGAGATAAGAGCGCAAGTTGTATTCACTAGGTACAGAGTCATGGTGGAGACAACCGAATCGACGAAAATTTTCCATCACTGAGTCCGGAAGGACGAAACGCGTCTATGGTTAAAGCTGAACTGACCAGCCGTTTGTTGATGACCTGAGAAGTTGATGCAAACGTGCTGTAAAACCTCTGTGGAATTACGAGACAAGTGATGGAAAATTTTTTCCTATTTTTTCTTATTTATTAAAACATTTACTTTGCTTTCCATATGACAGGTATTTATTTCTGCTATGGTTGAGAACCATGAACCAATGAGACAATGAAAGAGTAATGCAAAAATTCAGACATCTCAATTATGTATTATTATTATCATTCATTCTTAATCATTTACATCTCTTTTACCCTTATAAAAAATAACTAACAAGTTGCGAAATAAGAAATACAAAAATAACAAAAATATATCATTTTAATAAACACAATTCTTACATTTCTTTAGCATTTTATGCGGCTTTCACAATATCACTTGATATATAAACTCAAATAATACATTTTGTAATATTTTCAGTTCCTAAAAACTGAAATTGTACACATTTTATTTTTTTTTAAATCTGGTTTTTATCAAAATTAGACAAAATCTTGTACGAATCAATGTTTATAGAGTATGATTTAATGTGGCCGTCAGATGTCGTCGTCGTCGCGCACCCAGCCAATAGTGGGGAGATAGTTACGAGCTCAGACTAACCATACCTTAGACAAAGTCTGTCGTATTCAAGTCAATGCAGTGTTATGAAGTAGAGAGAGTTAAAGTAAGTTGTTGGTGAGACGGGTGCGCGGCAAGGAGCGAGTATCCTTTGATGTTATGCGAGTTGCAAACATTTGTATAGTTATTCTTATATTCAATTACTTACTGTTTATACATCAAAGTAAAGGTTAGTTTTTGACATATTAAGTGTTTTGTATACGTACTTTTGTGTTTAAATAAATAAAATGCTCGCGTCTGATAACTGTCATCAACAAAAATGCAACCCGCATAACATCAAGGGATACTAGCTCTTTGCCGCGCACCCGTCTCACCCACAACTTACTTTAACTCTTTTTACTTCACAACAAACGCCGTTGTTCTCCGTCTAAGGTATGGTTAGTCTGAGGTTACGAGTATCGTTTTACAATTAAGAGCGGAACCGATGCAACAAGCAGCGCCAGTATGTAGTAGCACGGTGGTGGTGTGTCGCGATGTCGCGAGATAGCGCTAGCATCGCGGCTAATGGCGGCCACTAACCGCCGTAAACTGCATACAATTCGCCTAATGGAATCTGAAAGACACCCATTATTAACCAGCGCCGCCATCGCCAACGCCGCCACCGCGCGCTGTGTATTGAATTCTGATGGCCGCGTATAACAAACGACGGGCATTGTGCACCAATTAGAGCGGACTTACTTGGGCAGGTAGCCGAACAATCGCGCCATGATACACTCGGCATAACGCGAGCCGCTGTGTAGAATTCCTGGTACGTGGCGCCTGTAAACACAAAATGTACATCTAAGCTTAATTGCGAGATTGTTGCAGCTCTGCGAGCGAGTGCGACGAGTAATGTACGACCTGCGCTGTTATGGTGGTTTAATTTCCGTGTGGTATTTCGGAATTCAACCGCGCGACCGCAGATATAATATTGTTCTTTTGTAGTTCTGTGGAATGTTCGCGGGCCATTTAACTGCGCCGCTCTGGACTCGGCTTCCGGTCACATTTGTCCCGCACCAAACTTTCCCAATGCCCATAGCTCGTAGCAGTTCCTGTTCCTGCACTATGCATCAGGCACTTGCAAGTTATATGAGTGAAGCGGCGCACTGTTTTAATTCTTGACCCTACCAAGAGATGGCATAGGTACTATTTTACTTGATAATTCAGAAATGTGTGTTTATCGACTAAGCAGATGACGACGAAGTTAGTGTACATGTCTTTCTCTTTCATTTGTTTTCATAAGTTTTCTGTAACCAGTTCGTTTTTGCGTTTTCTAGTTCAGATATTCTTTGATAACGGTGTTTTACTTTAAAGTTTTAGAGTTATACGAGGGCAGGGTGAAAAATCTCTGAAAAATGAAACAAGAAATGATTTATTTGGTCACAACATATTTTATTTCTCGACATAATCTCCTTATAGCTCGATATACTTTGTCTAACGTTTTTCTAATTTTTCGATCCCTTCCAAAGAATACGATTTTGGCAATCCTTCAAAATAGGCGTTTGTCTCAGCGATGATCTCATCGTTGGAGCCAAATCTCTTTCCGCCGAGCCATTTCTTCAAGTTTGGAAATAGATAAAAATCGCAGGGGGCCAAATCTGGAGAAAAAAGTCCTTCTTATTGCGCTTGAACATCGCAAAACACTCCTTTGAACTTGTTACACGGTCGCGCTTGTTGTCAACAGAGAGCAAATGCGGCACCCATTTGGCAGATAGCTTTCTCATATCTAAAAATTTATACAAAATGAGATGCTCGTAGCTTCAGCAGCTCGTGTACTTTAACTCGCCGATCGTCCAATATCATATCATGGATTTTATCGACGATTTCTGGCGTTGTAACCTTAATTGGACGACCAGAACGTTCGGCGTCCTTTATGGTCATACTACCACAACGAAAATCAATAAACTACTTGTGAATCGTTCCAATCGATGGTGAGGAGTCCCCATAATGTTTAACAAGCGATTCTTTGGTTTGCGTAATGTTTTTTCCACGCAAAAATAATGTTTAATCAAGACGCGAAATTCACTTTTTTCCATGTTTTCAAAAATCTTCCAGGTTGCTTGCTTTCGATGGGTGTCAAAACAGAACTGAATGACATATCAGTGTGAAAATTTTAATGCGTTCTAATTAAATATGGTACATCACAAATGTCAGATGAGATTTGCGATTGTGGCGCTATCTGTTTTATTTTTCAGGGAGTTTTCACCCTGCCCTCGTCTTTGTTTGGGAACTTTCGGTTCAACCCTAAACTGATCTAGAACTAACTTCACAATTTCTTTAAAAAATTGTATAATATGTGATTAAAAAATATATTTCATATGATATCAATTCCCGGCTACGCTTTCAAATCTAGTACAGTTCTTGACCCAACCAAGAGATGGCGTTGGAAGAGGGCGCCCGCCTTCAACATTACAGTCTCGTATCTATAGGTCTATATATTATCTTTGACTATGCTTGCGCTCGCTCCTCGCGCAGATGTGGAAATGTGAATGCAGCACGCTCATCACATATTCATATAACCTCTCATTGACATTTCATTTCATTTAAGATACATAATGTTCTCGGTATAATAAGGCGAAGCGATATAACGGTAATAAATGAGGGTGTGGGTGTTAATTTAGCAGAGTCGCAGGTCAGCACTCTGAGTGCGTGGGTCAGCAGCAGCTAGCAGCACGTCCGCACTAACGGCCGCCAGCCTCATCGCTATGCCGCGGCACGGACTTATCAACAAACCAAACTTGGCCCCACCCTACGCTCCACACATGCAGACGAGCCATGCACCTTGCTACGTTGCCTAACAACGATCCGGGATGTTTTTTCAGTCGACTGGCGACTGGTTCGAGCACCATTAGAGAAACAAATAAACAGCGCGCGAACATTCAAGCATTCAGCGCTCGTCCGCCTGCCGCTGTGTATCATCTGAGCCAGCGAGCGTCACCGGAGAATTATCATAAACAGAACTGTCTGGCGCCGTGAGCCGAAAATGTCTATGAAAGCGGAACAATTCGATTTCTTGACTTGCCGCTTCGGCTGCTGCGACTGCGAAACTGAAAGAGTAATATTAATGCGGGGGGAAATTTGTATCGAGCGTCGGCCGGCGCTGCCCGCATGATTTATCTGCAGATCTCGCGCGACGCGAAACCAATTAGAAAACGGGAACATCGGATGCACGTTAAATGTAAAATATGAATATCCATTCGTATCAGCGAAGGTGCATGCAAATAGTGGCGGCAGCTCTGCTCTCCCCGGCCACCCCTGTTCGGCGCAGCCCGCATGCCGGCTACAAATCTTGCTTGTTCGGCGCAGCGGCTCGTGAAATCGCCCGATTAAATCCGGGCAGCCAGTCGAGTCGCTGCACCAACCAAGCCTTCTCTCTGCAACAAACACGCGGCCAACTTAAACACTCCAGACCCACAACAAATACTTCACTTCATTACGAAAAACGGAACGCATTTCTAATGATTTATGCACTAGAAATTGCATTTCTCTCTCTCTCTCTCTTCGTTCTCATTTCATTTTGCTTCCTATTGTCAGTTTACGGCAAATTTAGAAGACGTAATCAGGAAGAATTCTTTTAAGACATTCTGGTGACATGATTAAATTCATCTGGCTATTCTGTTTAGGTCTATTTGACCCAAAATATATTTCTGGTAATAAATATTTTATTTTTGAATTAATGCATTCAACTATTTTGTTACTAGGTTGAAATTAATAATAATTATATCAAATATCATTTTATAAAGAATTATTCGGTCGATGTCGAGATGTGAACCATAACATGACATAATAAAAAATAGGGCGATACATGTTTTACCGGAAATATAGGCTTTCTGGTACAAATCCAGACGTCGGCCGAATTTTTCTCTATATCATGGAAACAAAAGATATCATTGTAAATGTCACTTGTTTTTAGAAATGTAGTATATTCAAATGATTTTTGACCATATTTTATATAAATATATAATTATTAGCGAACATAACTTTATGCGCAGAAATAAATTACTTACCGAAATCTGCTACGGCAGAGTACCACACCCAGTAATGATATATTTATTTATTTTTATTTTAATAATAAGGAATCTATATTAAATAAATAAATAAATAAATCAACAAGCCTTTTACCCATTACTGGATGTGGCACTTTACCGTGCGCGTGAAATACGGTTACCAGGCGTCAAATCACGGTCCCCAAAGATGTTAGTGGAGGAGAAGCCAAAGGGATAGTTTTAATGTTGTGAAAATTGTTTGTCGGTTGTAGGAATCGAATCTCAAACCCACAGTCCGACTCGATACCACTGAACGACCTAACCCTATTTTATAAATAAATATATCATCACACTTTTTACCCATTGGTCTAACAGATGTTGGTAAGTGATATTTTTACACGCTAAACACGGTTACCAGCTGTCAAAGAACGGCCTCCAAAGATGTTATTGGAGGGGAAGCCATCTATATTACATATAAGTGTATAGTTAAGTCGAGTATTGTCGGATACAATTTGATACCATACTTAATTAATAGTTGATTGCTTTTTATTTGCAAAAGCTGATTTCTTATCTTGATGTTTTATGTCTCTATCAAAGTTATCTATTTGGGACAGAGGCTTACCTTACAATTTAACATTTAAAAAAATTTTGTTTCACACTGTGTTAAAGTTCGAACAGAAAGGTTAATACGAGCTTTATAAATTACATTCAATTCGAAGTGGTACCCTTCTAATTCAAATATCAAGTTGATATGTTATATATTTATCTTGATATCTCTCTGACGACTTTTTTTTAAGATAAACGGAGATATTGAAATAGGAATTATTGTAGGGCTCTGGAAGAGTCGGGTTAAAAGTGATTATTTGTGTGAAGAAGAAAGAAGTGTTTGTAGGAGAATTCGTTCGTTGTTTGTATGTGATGCGTGTAGTTAGTGCGAGGCGATGTTGTGCTTGGTAAGCGCCTTAGCGCGGTCGGCGGCCAGCGTCGGCGTATTGATAAAGTTAGCTGTTGTGGATGTTAGACGTCAGTCGCGGAGGAAGAGGAAACATTGTAAGATCCGGTCGGCCGTAATCTCGCCTAACTCGCGCTGTCGGCGGCGTCGGGATCAACACTTCGACCATCGGGATTTACGTTTTGACAGCCAACACACCCGTTCGCCCACTGCAACTTGGTAATTGCTTTTTATACGTCCCAGTACTCACATAGCGACACTGCCACTGCCACTGCCACTGTATGCCTTCCCTTCTTCTAACAGATAATGTATGTGATGTGATACCGTTGTCAAATAACGACAAAGATTACCACCACATCATTCTCACTTATTATTGACTAAACTGTTATTCAACGCACGTTTTCGATACAAATTTTATATAGAAAAAGGTTTCTTCTTGTCCGCCAAGTTATGTAGAATTACCGAAACGAGCAACGAATTCATTTACAAATTCGGTGTATTGAAATTTATAAACTTTTCCTACAACTGTGCGATTTCTTTGTTATTACGTAACTATTATTGCCTTGGTTACGTATGGAAAGTAGATAAATGCAGACCAAATGCGTTTCTGTAAGCAAAGAAACACTAGTGCAGAAAGTGCTTTGTTACGCAACTGTCAAAAGAAAGTTGTGTTGATAACGATTTAAATATCGTGTCGAGCGCGGAATTCATATTTTGGCCATCGACGCTTATGGAAGAAGAAGATTCGGTGAACCAGCGCTATTAAATATGCATTAGTATATTTTGACGTTTATAAACATAACCTTAAATTGCAGTATATCTAATATGTACACAACTAATAAAAAGAACCGAACAAAGTAAAATATATCGGTAAATGGTTTTATTTTAAGAGTAAGTGAAATACATAATATTCATTGTTTGTGTATATTATTAACACAGTTCTTACAGTTGCTTATATTGACATAATGTGAAGTATAAACTTTTGTACTGTCTAAAGAAACATTGATTTCTTCCGTAGCTGTTCATATTATTAACAGTAATATTATTGACAACAATTTCGGAGGCGTTAGAAGTACCAGCAGCAGGTTGATTGTCATTGTCGAAAATAAATCCAACATAGCATGATCTAGGGCTTCAATTATCTTTGGAGGTGTGTATGGTAAAGAAGAATCACTCAGTGTACTATTCCAATCTAGACGATTTTAAAGATATTATCTTGAAGTTAGTGAAATATTTTTCAATAACGTAGAACAATGTGCAAGCAATCAACAAACAAACCATAGCAATGCCGTCAATATCGTTCTCGTGTAATATCATTAAAATTTTATAAATTCTGATAATATTTTAGTGATTTACTAAATTGCACAGTTGTAGGAAAAATGTTGTTTATAACACGTGCCGAAAAAAGTTACGTGCTCGTGCAGATTTCAGCACTCGGCAAGCCTCGTGCGTTAAATTCTGCACTTGCTCATAACGAGCGTTTTTCGGCACTTGTTATAAAAATAACTATTACATAACTAACAATAAAAATATCTTCTTTAATTATTAGGAACATTTTGGTATCATACAATGGAACAACCCTGAGTTTTTTGTAATAATACACTGAATCAACATAAATAATAATAACTTAGGTTATTTTGAGAATGGAAACAATCAATTCTACTGGTTGGCCATCTAGCTACAACTCTTGTTATTAATTTTCACTTATACTCGAACTTTTTTTCAATAAAGTATTAACTGCGTAAGTTTGTTGGGAATTAGTTTTATCAGATTCGAGTTTCATTATTGAAAGTAAAAAAAGTATTCATTTGCTGTCAGCATTGACAGATAGACAAATAACAAAATTCTGGTGCATATTTATAATGTCTGTTTTTCTTTTTATTTGGTTAAAATTTATAACTAGTCGTTAAAAATTGTAACCAAACAAAATAAATGTGTCAAATGAATTTTTTGATTTTTTATCAGTGCGGCCTATTGTCAATGGTTAAACTTTTTAACGGGTATGTTACAGAATTAAAATGTAGAAATATTTGAAATTTTGTTGACTTCAAACTAATTTAAGTTGTCATCTTTAAAGTATGTTTTAATATACGCAGATATGTTTAATTTATAAGACTATTTTAGAAAGAAAGCGCATGTGGTTGGGCTCTGTGTTGAGAAGGGATTTATTTATTTATTTATTTATTTGTGTTACTCTGTACAACAGGAATTGAATCCCAATTACAGTACAGGGTCCGTACTCACCGAGCCGCAGAGTGGTTGTTCTTATAATTTCTAGCTTGATTGGGATTCGAACTAAGGATCTCCGGATTCAACACTACCCACCCCACCGTACTGCCGGACAATATTTTAATGAAGGATACACATATGTGTGAGAGGGGGGAGGGGGGGCTAAAGAAAGATCGCAATGCTT
The DNA here is from genome assembly GCA_911728475.2 of Pterostichus madidus. Classification (NCBI taxonomy): domain Eukaryota; kingdom Metazoa; phylum Arthropoda; class Insecta; order Coleoptera; family Carabidae; genus Pterostichus; species Pterostichus madidus. Next base: position 32,226,732 of record OU452306.1, read on the forward strand.
TGACATCAATCTGAATGGTATTTAAAACTGAAATATCTTGAATTTTTTTAATTTTAATTGTTTCCGGTAGGAAGTTTTTGGTTCTAGTTTTCATATAAATTACTGATTTATTAATTTGTGACGATAGTGGCGCGCAGGGCCGGCCCAAGGTGATAAGCAAGTTAAGCTCTGTAGACAAGCGCAGCTGCCTAAGGGCGCCGAGTGCCGAAAAAAATAAAAAATCACACATTAATATTAATATTAATTTGCAACAAACATAAATTATTAGAAATAGATTAAGTCGAACAGTTTAACCTCGTTCCCTAATATGAAAATTGTATCAAGCATATTGCTTACAATTCCTGTCAGTAAAGTGAATTAAAAATGACAAAAAATTAGATTCTTTCTAGTATATTTCAAGAATGGGTTGTGAATCTGGCAATAATTACAATTAAGGGCGACGTTTTCTAGTATAACTACCTACCTGTTTTATTATATTATTCAACTTTTTTTAATTGTTGTGTTATTTTTTTTTTAAATATATATTTTCTAAATAATTTAAAATAAATAAATATATCATCACACCTTTTACCCATTACTGGGTGTGGCACTCTGCCGAAGCAGATCTCGATAAGTGATATATTTATGCGCGTGAAGTGCGGTTACCAGCCGTCAAATCACGGCCCCCAAAGATGTTAGTGGTGGAGGAGCCACAGGGATAATTTTTAAATTGGTGAAAATGTTTTGTCGGCTGTGGGGATCGAACAAGGCTTCTTAGGATCCACAGGCCGACTCTGATACCACTGAGTCATTAAATTAATAATAAATAAATAATTTATTGTATAACAAGTGTGTGAAACTGTCCTTTTTACATGAGTTTCTGACACGAGCCATAGCCGAGGTGCACAACCATACCAGAGTAATAAAGGTTTCACAAATATGTGAATGGTATCATTACAATTATAAATTTATAATTCGATTTGATTTCATCAATTGTTAAGTATTTAATTAAAATACTAATTAAATTTCAATTGTTAAGTGTTTCAGTATATGAAAGACTAATGGGATCGAACCTGCCTACTTATAATATATAACAAAACAGAACGAAAAATTGGATTAAAATCAGATTTGAATAACATGGCGACAATAGCTTAATTGGTTTAAAGCATATGATCGGAGTTCTTAAGGTTCCAAGTTCAAGTCCTGGCGGTATCCTAAGTTTTCTCTTTATAATTCGATTTGATTCTTGATGCAGTCTTTAAAGTTCTAGTGAAATTTCTAAATGCATATAATAATCAGTTTTAATGACAAAACTTCCTCTTCGATTTGTGTTGCAGCGGTGAGACATCTGCCTAATTATTATACATGCGGCGTGGTTTGCTTGGGGAAGGGGGTTGGAGGGTGCGGAGGTGGGATTCACGACGTGCGTGTCGCGTCTGTTTCGCACAACTCACTTCTTGTCAACTCACAATGGGAATTATTCATTATGAATGTACCTGCTTGCTGTTCAGACTAGTTTTGAATATGCAATTTCTCTCTTTGATACGCGCACTCATATACGCGTAGGGGATGTGGAATGAGGCGCATCCAGGACTTAATAATAAGATTTGCGACGAAAGAAATCACTTGTTTGCACTACAAACTACAGACATATGTTTATTCCCCTAGTTTCCTATTACATTATCCTTTAGTATTCTACCATCAAAGTGATTGAATTCAAGATGACTTACGTTTGGCTGTTTGAAGTCTTTATTACGCTATAATTAACAGTAAATATAATTACAGTAGCTGTCTATTATACAGATTACATTTGTTACGCGAATTTTGATACTAATAAAATATAATTTTTTTTACAGGCACGGTGGCTGAGCGTTTTTATGCACATCTCTTAAGGTAGTACTAGTCATGGCCAACTTCATTGAATTGCGCTACGCTTATTATGGCCGTTTCATAGGTCATTAAAATTCCTAGTTTAAAATTTACAGAGCGGGCACGTCAACTAGCGCCTCTAACGAGATACATCGTAACTAAATTTGAAAAGATTCCCTCTTGCATTGATTGAAAAAATCCTAAAAACAAGTCTAGTCATTGTATATTTATTATCATACGATCTTTATAGTTAAATACTAACCGTTGGCACTAATAATTCAATAATACTTCCTTCTTTTGACTTATAAACACTTCAAAAATGTTAAATAGGTAGACAATATGGCGGCATTATTTACCTGAAGTGACAGATAATGCTACGTTGCCCAATGAAATTCACTTAGTCTAGACTAGCTACACACTTTAGTCGAAAGCTCAGAATACTAGTCATAATATTTAATAATATTGAATGTATAAATAAAATACTCAGTTCCATTAAATGTATTTGGTTTGATCACATAAACTTCAGTTTTCAAATATTTTAAGGTTGTTTTTGTAACTTGACAGCGTTGTCATTTTCCTTTAATTGAAATAAAAAGCACTAGATGGCATTACTTGTCGTACCAAAAATGTACAAAACTCACGATAAATTTTTATACGGCAAAATGATGGAATGAAACGGCCATAATAAGCGGAGGGCAATTCAATGAAGTTGGCCATGTACTAGTGTGACGGTGGCGCCATCGGTTGTCGAGTGACGAAACTGACCCTCAAAAAAATATAAAAATTGAATAAAATAAGTATTTTATACCTATTATGATTTGAATATCATGAATTGTTAACAGGTTGTTGGTCTAGTGAATTTTTAAATACCATACCACCGTGTGGTGTTGCCATTATAAATTGGGATTCTTAATTTTTCGTTAAAACAAGGCTTTGCATGGCTATATATCCATTACTAAACGATAAAAAACTTTCTCCTTCTGATACAATATACATGGATAGTTCTAGAACATCATACTAGTTTTTCAAATGAAACTGCAAAATTTTAGAGGTACACAAACCAAATATGTGCGATTCTGAGTGATGATTGCCATAAGCCCCGTGTATAAGAACTCAACTTTACAAGCGAATATATTTGTTCACAGACGATGAATATGTTTCATATTTTAACAGGATGCGTATGGCTATCCAATGTTTACGTGCGAGAAATTTCACCTTAACATACTGTGATGTCACCCGAACCAAGGTTCGTCATTTCGAATTCGCCTGTCGACAAAGTATGATTTATTGTTAAATAAAAAATACAGTTACTTGTATTAATCATACTCGGGCGCTATAAGCTAGTCACTTATACATATGCCTTAAAAAGTAACATCGACTGCGGAAACCGGCAGTACGGCAGCGGAAAAACGGCGGCTCGGTGTGCCCGGTAGGCCCAGGCCCGATTGGGGCTGTAGCTGGGCCATCTTAGCCGTTGCCTTTTTACGAATCCGATGATGTTGCCGTCATTGAACATCCCTTCTAATTCAAAATTCATTCTCAGCCTTATTATACCTTTGACAGTTATCACCTGGATATCAGTAATGTGAAGTTATGCTATTGTTTTTCTGTTGCCATGGATATGACATAACTTTCTTTTCCTAAAGATGAAAAACTTGTCTTTGTTACTAATGGATGAAAAGTATCACTTTCTTTTCTCAATAGACCATTTTAAAAATGTCCGCGACCCCTAGGTGTTTATTTTTTTAACTAATAACTTAGTGCCGCCAAATGGCGGCGAACGAGATATTTCAAAATGAATTTAAGTACAAAGTAAGTGAAATGTTTATAGTGAAAATGAAAACTTATTATAGCATCAAAATAAATGAAGTATATTCATCAGTTATTTATAAATTATGTTAATATGATTCTTTTCTTCTGTTCACAATTTGAGGAAAAGAGTGAAATGAAATGTTTCTTGTTTTTTTAAAATTATTATTACAACCCTGTACACAGCATATAGTACCCGTCATAATTACTATTATTAATTACTTTTCAATGAAGAAACAAATCCTAACCAACAAAAATAATCGAACTGTCACTTGTCAAAACATAAACAAAGATGAGTATACGGCAACAAAGATGAGTATACGGCACTAACTTTTTTTATCTCCGTCTAACGTTTGCACATGCGCAATGAATTTTTAAAATGGTCTATTGAGGGAAGTAAATTTAACTATCTGACAGGGTCGTGAAAAAATCTTTAATAAATTTTTATAATTGCACCTTTAAATCTGCTACAAACCTAAATATTAGATTTTTAAAAACAGAAATTAATTTAAATTCAATTGTATTTTTCTAAATAACTGTAATATCCTAGACATTACCTACAAACTGAATCAATTAGGTAGATATGTTCTATATTGTTCTATATTCACTTAAAATTCATTTCTATTAAAGTTATTGAAGTTGCGAATTAAAATAAAAACTAAGAAAACAGCAATTTGAAAGAAATTCAAAATTTAAAACAAATTATAGTTTAATTGTTAAAAATGCGATAAATCTTTCATTTATAATTTGGTTATCTGAGCCGCATTTACTGGTTTGTGTTTGTCGGAGGTGATGTGTGCGTTTTGTTAGCGAGCTTTGGAAAATTCATACTCTAGATATTTTATTTAGAAAAATAAATGTTAACAGGATAAATTTACATAAAATTTAAAAAGTAAAACAACGAGCGAAACGAATTTTATAAAAATGCGTTAGTAATAAATTTAAAAAAATATTAAATATGTATTTTCTTTAATATAAAAATACAATGACTGCGCTTCTCAAATTTTTACTCTCGAGGCAATTGTTTCACTCGCTTGGTTTTTGTTACGGTTCTGGATCATACACGATCTAATTTATAATTTATCTGACAAATCATCTGTTCAGATGGCACGATAGTTCGTCGTGTATACTCCACAGACAATTCAATATTACAGAAATATTAAGTTTGAACACAAATGAGAAAGGTAAATATAAATATCTGATGGACCACACCTTCAGACTATCTCAAAGACGATCTGTTTAAATAATCTGTGATCAGTTTAACTGTCAGACAAATTGGACTGTTTATATACCGCCTATATAAACTGAGAAAATATGCGTCCAACAATGTCAAATCCTTTGAACAAGTCGGCCTGTGGATCCTGAGAACCCTGGTTCGATTCCCACAGGCAACAAACAATTTTTACCATTTTAAAAAACTACCTCTGTGGCTCTTCCACCACTAACATCTTTGGGGGGTGTAATTTGACGACTGGTAACCGTACTTTACGCGTATAATATAACCCAGTAATGGGTAGAAGGCGTGATGATGTATTTATTTATTTTATTTTATACATACATACATATCGTCACGCTATATCTCATCAAATGAGGTAGCACGAACCCTAAAATCATTCATAAAATATTCACTCATTATATTCATCGGGTGCCGGAAAGTTCACCGAAAACAATTCACCGAATACAATTCACCGAATACAATTCACCGAAAAACAATTCACAGAAGTAACAATTCACCGAACAAACAATTCACCGAAATACAATTAATCGGAAAACATATTCATCGAAATGATAATTAAATTGTAATATTTTTAATGTTCCTTAGAACTGGTAGAAAAATTCAGGAATTTAGAAAAGGATACTTACCGTAAATTCCGAATCTTTTGAATATTATCCATTACGTTAAATATCGTTAATTATTGCAGGCTTAATGTAATTATTATTGAATCGGCTAAAATTTGTTTAAGCTGGGACAGTTTCTAATGACATTACTGAACTCGTGCATGTATAGTACTAATAATAGCATCGCTGCCAATATGTTATTTGGATTTATTCAAATAGAGCAGTACGTGTGCGGCCAAGACGGCGTACCCATGCATAAAAAGTACAGAGATTGTGCTATGAGGACAGAGCATCTAGTTCCAAATTACAACAAGAATAACATACATGAGTATTTACGAGACATAGCAAATAATGTATGTTATTAATGTAAAACATATAGTTTTATAAAAATGAAATGAGACGTGACAAAGGAATCAATTTTCTATTTTTAAATACGCCTGCATTTTGCTGCCATTCATAAGCATGGATAAAGTGTAATGGAAAATTAATTAGCATTTCGGTAAATCATATTTCGGTGAACTGTCTTTCGGTGAATTGTATGTCGGTGAATTGCTACTTCGGTGAATTGTTTTTCGGTGAATTGTATTCAATGAATTGCATTCGGTGAATTATTTTCGGTGAACTTTCCTAGACCCACATTCATCAAATAATCAGTCCTCGTCAAACATTCTCATCCAAACACACCAACCTCACTTAAACCACATTCATAGACAGGGCCGGTTTTGCCATAAGGCCGGTGAGGCGACCGCCCCAGGCCTCCGATTTTTACCGGCCTCATAAAAATTCGGCCTCATACAAACTAGAATTTATATATATATATATATATATATATATATATATATATATATATATATATATATATATATATATATATATATATATAAATTAATATGCAATTACTATGTAAAATGAAAATTTAATTTTATAAATACTATTTTCCGCAACCAATTGTTTTGTATTTTAGGTATATATTATACCTAAATACATGTGGCAGCACTGTGTAATCGCGTTGTGGCGTCGTCGCATAGCGCAAAGTGCACAAGCTACTCCACACAATTCCTCAGTACCAGCAACGTTCAAGAAAAATATATATTGATTATTAAAAATAGATTACAAGCAACATTTCCAAATATAATGACTCTTCTACAAATATATTTAACGCATCCTTCATCTAATGCGTCCGTTGAACGATCTTTTTCATGTTTAAAAAGAGTAAAAAATTATCTACGCTCGACCATGTCGCAAGAGTGATTGCAATCACTAGCCATATTAAATATAGAGGCATAGATTTTGAAATCCATTGATTGTATTGATGTCATTTTAAAGTTCGCTGAAGAATAATCAAGAAAAAAGAAATTGCATTAATGTAAATTTCACATTTTATAATTCTTTTTTAATTTTATGTTATTATAGTATGAGACTATGATTTTAGCTTCATGTAGGAACTGATAATAATAATTTTTTTAATCCTGTGTAGGTGCAAATTTTTTTAATTTTTCGTTACGTGACATTTGTATTTTATGATTTTTAAAATATAAATAAAATAAAATAAATAAATATATCATCATGTCTTCTACCCATTACTGGGTGTGGCACTCTGCCGAAGCAGATCTCGGTAAGTGATATATTTTGCGCGTGAAGTGCGGTTACCAGTCGTCAAATCACGGCGCCCAAAGATGTTAGTGGTGGAGGAGCCACAGGGGTAGCTTTTGAAATCATGAAAATTGTTTGTCGTCTATGGGAATCGAACCAGGGTTCTCAGAATCCACAGACCGACTTCATACCACTGAGCTAGCCACCCCATATACATTATATTTACATTTATGTACCGCTGGCCTCTAATTTCCTTCCGCCTCAGGCCTCCAAATTTGTAAAACCGGCACTGTTTATAGATCACTCCATATAAACTCATTTATTTATTTATAAAAGATAATGCAAACAGTTACATATCTCTTATTTCTTTAAGCAGCTAATTCCTACACAGTCGAGCGTATTTTTCTTTGCAAATATAAAATTTGACAATAAAAAGAAATATCATAGATGTACTCGTGTAGCTTAATTCCAGTCTAATATGTTTCGAGGTAGTATTTACTTATAATGCATCATCGTATTTCTTGAGATAATATTTTGTTTTCTCCATTTTGGAGCCAAGTAAAAATAGATGTAAATCTGCAAAGTCTTGTCTGTCAAAGAGAGAAACCGAAGCTTGTAATTGTAAGACGGTTCACGAGGAAGAAAGATACGAGAGTCAAGAAGGCACAGGACTCTGAAAATAAATATTTATGTTCTTTTAAAGTCAGTTCCAAACATTTTGATCTCGTATCATTTCTACTGGAATACGTGGGTAATGTTGTTTGTTTGTGTGTTTGCAAAACGTGGTCGGTCGACTTAATTAAGGACTGTTGTCTGGCTATGATGTGCGGGCAATTAAAACCGAAGAACTAGGTTTACAAGTCAGTGACGTCCCAGCTTTTTTACACTTGGGAGTATTTAGTTTTTACTTCAATAACTAAATACACACATTATATGCTTCATTATTGTATCCATGCAGATAAATATTCCTTGTTAACATTTACTAATTTTTATACAGAATATCCCAGATTTAAACGACCTAACTTAAACAATAGATTAAACACCTAAAAATAAGAAGGTAACAAGCTCATTTGAGCAAATGACTAAAAATGCTTTATTCCAGAGATACTTCCATTTAATTAGAGCAAAGCAACTTTATAACGAGATGGATACCAAATAGTATCTTATTTAGGTGTGATATAATACTTTAATCAAATTAAAAATAAATAGTTATTTGCTTATTTCAGTATAAAATTTAGTTAGTCTATTGTTTTTGTAATGGTAATATGAATGGTATTTGTTGTGAATATTCGCAACGATATCCTAACAGAAGATTATCACTTAGGACTGTTTTTGCTGAAACGTTATAGCGATACAGGTTGTTTGCGCAGATGAACAAATGTTATAAATAGCTTATGAAGTTTTCTATTATCTTATTACTTTATTTTAAACAATAAATTTGTCAACGGCCATGGCTGCATTCGTTGGAACTGATCTATGCGATAACGCGAGTCAAGCAACGTTGCGCGCGGTTAGTACTTGGATGGGTGATCGTCCAAAGAAACCCGCATTGCTGTTGACTCTAAAGCGGGATTTATAATGAAGTAAAGTAACGTAAAACGTAACGCAATCGAAGACGCAACACAAAGTAAACATTTTGTGTGATTTATAATGAAGTAAGCATGGTTACATGTAGCCAATCACAGAGCGTTTTGTACGTGGCGCTTCGACAGCTGTCAGTGTAAATTTGACGTTTATGTTATACAAAAACAGATAGCATTTTAGGTTAGATTAAGTATTTTAGTGACTTGGGACTGTAATAAAAAATTAGTTTACAATGGACAGTGAGGATGAAATGGCTGCTTTATTACTAATTTTATTAAAAATTAAAAAAGATTTAATCCCAAATTCTGCTTTTCTACTTGATGTTTTTAAACTGTTTTTCTGTTTTATTATACATAAATGGATATTTTTCTACTAACTGAATCAGCAATTTATCATCCATGATAATAATCACAGAACACAGCAATAATAATGAAGAAATGCAAAATAAAAGACACAAATTACTCAAAATGGTCGACCAAAGCGTTCACAAAGACAGAAAACAGATTGAACCAAACAAATATATCGGATCGGTAATATAGCTTTCTGCAATGAAGTTTGAAATAATGCTTCCTGATTGGTCAGAGGTACAAGAAGTAACGCAAGAAGTTGAAAGTTGACGAACTCCTTGCCTTACGTTACATCTGTCTTGCGTTACTGCTGCGTGTTACGTTTCATTATAAAGCGGTATATGCTGTTACGTGTGTTCATGTCTTGCGTTACTTTACTGCACTTGCGTTACCTCTTACTTTACTTCATTATAAATCAGCCTTAAGAACTAAAACGCAAGATCAGGGCGTAATGGCGGCATATGACTACAGCAGTTGGTCCGCCAGGAAGCCAAAAAAAATGTTGTATGAATTCATAGATACTCTTCATTTTCACCCATAAATTAGTGAATTAGAAAAATTGGAAAATCTCTGGAATAAAACATTTGCTCAAATGTACTTGTTACTTAATTTTTAATCCATTAAACCGTTAATCTATTTAATCCATTATATAAGTTGGGCTATTTAAATCTGGGACACCTGTTTATGTATATTAATTTTTTTTTAACTCAACTGTGAAGGTTGTATGTCGTCTTAGTTTGTCGTTATCACAAAATATGAATTTTCACGACTCATTCATTCAACTACTATCTTCCATTCAAGCTCATTTACTCATCACGCAACAAACCTTGAATCACATCCATCTATTCCCTTCTATGCATCTTTCATTAATAATTTATTCGACGTACGTTTCACTTGCTCAAAACATCTCAAATTACTCACGCTCACTAATCTAACAACGAATCTACAAATATGTCCCTTGTGGTTTACTACAATGTTTTCAGAAGTTAATAAATTCTGTATCAATTAATTTGTATCTACATAGTTAATATATCATTCACAACAGAAGCAGACCATAAACAAGCATGTAGTATATTAAATCCATTGGTATTCACCATACGAGTATACCCGAACGAAATTCTAAACTGAACTAAAGACAAACTTACGCAATACAAAGTAGGATATAGAGAAATTAGAATGATCCCTGTAGTAGAACTATAATACGCAGGTGACATGCTACTGGCAGTACAAAATGAAAAGGATCTATCCAATTTACAAGTATTAAATGATTAACTTTTAGTAGTTGACTGTGTAAGTCATTTGTTGTTGTGACGTAAGATACCCGTGCAGTATATACTGTAATTGGGATTAAGTTCCTGTTGCCCAGAGTAACAAATTATAATAAAAAGAAAAAACTTAAGAAATGGAATATACCAATCAACAATGCCAAGATTAAAACTAATATATTTAAAGGAAAGGAGAAAGTGGATAAAATAAACATAGAAGGTAGCAGATCTGTGAAACATGTTACAACATATAAATATCTGAAAGTAACTATAGGAGAAAAAGAAAACCTAGACGGTGAAATTTCTGAAAAAAATTATCATGGAGGTACACATTTAAATTCATTAAAGAATCATTAGAATAACAAAGAATAAGAGAAAAAGGAAAATGTGCAGACCTAGAAAATCGGCCAACACTACCAACGATAAGAAACGACAGCTTGCTGACCTCTGCTCCAGCAGAACAAAATGGAACAATAAGAAAAATAAACATTGCTGGAATATAAAATAGGTACCCAGAATGACCTTAAAATATGTATTCAAGAAATTAAGGATACCAATGTTGATATGTTGAAGTGATTCATTGACTATAACGAATAGTTGTCAAAGTAAAGTACAAAATGTAGAAATGAGATGTCTTCGAAACTAGAAACAATTAAAAATTAATTATTGAGGAGAAAATTTAATACGAAGCCAGTTGAAGATAAAACTAACGAAGTACAATTAAAATGATAAGAACACGTCTACAGAATAGAACAAAGCCATTCACCAAAATGAATCTATAAATCAAATTTGTAGAAGAAAGGTTGGCCAATAAAGACGTGGGAAAAAGAATTACAAGAAGCAATAGAATGAAGAGAAGTTCAACCACACGAGTACAAAACGTTGATAGAAAACAGAGCAGTCTGTTAGTTTTGTTGGTTTAGGATTTTATTGTGGATTATCGTTTAAATAGCATGCGTGTATATTTAATGGCGATTTATTCATTTAAAATGCTTACGTCACGCCGAGCAGAAATGGAACTGAACAACACAGAAAGAGATAACGCGCATTGGTGAGAGAGGTAGTTAACAGACCATGATCAATTATGGGGTAGCTAGCTCAGTGGTATCAAGTCGACATGTGGATCCTGAGAACCCTAGTTCGATTCCCACAGACGACGAACAATTTTCACCATTTCAAAAACTACCCTTGTGGCTCCTCCACCACTAACATCTTTGGAGGGCGTGATTTGACGTCTGGTAACCGCACTTCACGCGCAAAATATATCACTTACCGAGATCTGCTTCGGCAGAGTGCCACACACAGTAATAGGTAGAAGGCGTGATGATATATTTATCAATTAGAGCATATTTTTAACATGCTATTTAATCTGCATCGTATGCTCTGCTCTGGCTGGTCGTGGTCTGTCAATTATCTCTCTGACACGTGCGAAATGTCTCTTTCGTTTGTTTCCCTTCCATCTCTTCCCGACGTGACATCAATTGTATAACTCGCCATTGGCTAACACTTAAATATTAATTGCTTTATAAATAAATAAAATCTAACCAAAAAAATGGCACACATTTCGCCGGCACTGGAAATCCACAAACACAAGTTCAAAACAGCTAGCATCACACCCGCTACCGGTACACGGTACAGAGTATAGCAAGAGCGACATCAGCGGCAGCAGAAGCATCTGATTTGCATATCAGACCGGTGTCGCTGCCGTGCGTGTTGTGTTTCCTAGCAACGTAACGTGCTCGCTGCCCGATGCTCGCTTGTCCTGTGTCCTACACTACATGTGTAGCTGGTGGACAAGTCGAACCAACAGTAGTGCTACACCGATAAATTTTGTTTTTGAAATACGCCCGGAAAGGTTTAGTAATTGAATTAGTTGTGGTTATTTTTTAATACGGCTTTGAAAATCTAGGTTATGGGATGGCTAGCTCAGTGGTATGAAATCGGCATGTGGATCCTGAGAACCCTGGTTCGATTCCCACAGACGACAAACAATTTTCATAATTTCAAAAGCTACCCCTGTGGCTCCTCCACCACTAACATCTTTGGGGGCCGTGATTTGACGACTGGTAACCGCACTTCACGCGCAAATTATATCACTTACCGAGATCTGCTTTGGCAGAGTGCCACATCCAGTAATGGGTAGCAGGCGTGATGATATATTTATTTATTTATTTTTAAAATCTGGGGTAGGACAAGAAGATACTTTAGATTAAATGTGATAACTTAGGGCCGGTTATTATATGTCTTTGTAATCTCTAGGATAAAGTGTCATGTAAAATATATTACGGCCAGTTCCACCAACAAAACTGAAATTTTAAACTTTAAACATTTTCTATCTGTTCGAAAATTGACGGCAACATCAATTATACCATATGATAATATTTGAAAAATACAAAATAAAAACACTTGGTTGTTTCCAAGAAAATATTTATTTTTACACTTAATACGTATTTCGGCTTTTACACCATCATCAGAAGTGTTGAAACTTGGTGATTAGGAAAAACCGATCCTAATGTCGCGAAATATCTTATAGAAAGTTTGCACACTTAATACTTTCGACATAGTCTTTCGTCGCTGTTCTGTAAGAGAGAATTAGCTGCGGTAATGCTATCTCTTGTTATGCTGTCAATTCTATGCCGTATTTATCAAATGTCATTAGGTTTGTGTGGGGAATAAAATAAATATAGACAATAGAATAAAAATAGTAATAATTTCAACTGAGAAGAAATAAAAATTACTGGATTAATAGCAACAACAAAACTAACAAGTCAAAAAGAAATTATTTCGTTCCTGTCATTTTAAAATTCATTTCTTTTCTTTGATTTTATAAGTATAATTGCAATTTAATCATATTTTAATCATATAAAAATCAATTTAGAAATTTAAATTATTATATTTGCAATATTCTGGTTTGTTCACTACAATAATGTCTCAATTTCTTAAAATTATTTTGGAATTGTATAAATTAATTAAACTAGTGCTTAATTTTAATAGTAATTACTGTTCCTCATTAATAATTTTATATAATTTTCAAAGTATTTCAAATAGTTTTATATAATTATTTTCTCATTTAAGTGAACAAACCTTTACTAGAATAATGAATTAAGGTTATGTTTAAGTGAAGAGCTGGAAATGGCTGGAATGTTTCCGACATAAACAAAAACAAAAAAACAAAAACAAAGAGTATTACAGAGACTATGTTGAGACGTGGAGACGTAGTTTAAGGTAGTACTAGTGTGAAAATTTTTTTTTCAGATTTGAATGAAATTTGGCTCACCTAAACATTGGGTAGTCATACGCATCCTGTTAAAATATGAAACACATTCATCGTCTGTGAACAAATATATTCGCTTGTAAAGTTGAGTTCTTATACACGGGGCTTATGACGATCATCACTCAGAATCGCACATATTTGGTTTGTGTACCTCTAAAATTTTGCAGTTTCATTTGAAAAACTAGTATGATGTTCTAGAACTATCCATGTATATTGTATCAGAAGGAGAAAGTTTTTGATCGTTTAGTAATAGATATATAGCCATGCAAAGCCTTGTTTTGAACTAAAAATTAAGAATCCTAATTTATAATGGCAACACCATACGGTGGTACGGTATTTGAAAATTCAGTAGACCAACAACCTGTTAACAATACATGATATTCAAATCATAATAGGTATAAAACAATTATTTTATTCAATTTTTATATTTTAGAGTGTAAGTTTCGCCACTCGACAACCGATGGCGCCACCGTCATACTAGTACTACCTTAACAGTTGAACGGTAAATTAGGAATAAATTATAACCAAATAAAATCTAACTAAATGCATTAGGATTACACTATAAAGCTGTACCGGCAATTACAGTTTCCTATTATATAAATAAACAAATTGTAATATCACTAAAAATGTTCCAAAACTGAATAAACCTAAATACAAAAATAACTTGATGATTGACGTTTATCAGTTGTGTAATTTGATAAATTAAGCAGATAATTTAGTACAATACTTGCATAGTAATTTATTAATACAGTAATCAGCCGTAATTAAATAAATCATATTTATTCCACAAATTCCAAAAGAGCTTATGTTTTTAGTTATTGAAATTCAATCAGCTTATCATCTATATACAATTGTAGATAATGCAGGTATTATTTATTTATTTAGTATGATAAATTATTCTAATTATACGATTTTTGCCAATGATATTTTAATACTTTAGTATATTAAAATGATATTGTTCGTTATACAAGTTAGTTATTGGTGTCACCGGTTATTATAACTAATATTCAGGTTATTTTGGAGTACATTATTAAATAACTAGCATCGATTTGTTAATTAACCTGAGTAATTAATTATTAATACTTGCATTATTTTCATATAATACACTAGATTTAATATAATATTGTCTGCTATAAATATTAACTGCAATAAAGAGAAAACTATACCAGAACAAAAGCAGTTTAAATTTTGATCGTGTTCAAAGTAATTAATGTTTTTCTTTTATTTAATTTTGAGTTAGATTTTCATACATGGGAGATTAGCTCAGATTACATGTTTGGAAAGCAGAAAAAAATTGAATTACTCTGTAATATTTTATTTATTCTGCTTTTAATTCTGCATATGTCCAGACACGTTGTTGAAAAAAACGCTTATGATTCTTATTCTAAACCGCAATTTCTATGCAGGCTCATGTGCACACTTTTGAATTATCACCGACAGAATCTCAACGCAGCCAGACAAATAAATTTACGGAAATGATAAAAATTATTTTATTTCATAACGAAGTATTTATGTAAATAGTAGTACATTATACTAAAACAGGGATGTCCAGTTTACGGTCTGTGAAACAAATGGGTAATATTGAGGTTGTTAAGGTTAATCATACGCCTAGTAGTGTGAAGTTGGCACCTGATATTTTTAAACAAGATATTATTGTTATTATAGATTAAATATACATGTACTCTACATATTTTTTTACGTTAAAGGGTGAAAGTATTGTCATAAATTTGAATAACATTGAATATTAAATTTATGAGCAACTAATAATGAAAATTATTGAAACATAATAATATAATTTTGCACAAATAGTTGCAAGGAAGGTACCTAATAATAAAAAAAAATAGTATAATTTTAAATATAGTAAATCAGTAAATATTTATTGCATTTGTACTCGACAATTTTACATACATACATACATATCTTCACGCTATATCCCAACAAATGGGGTAGCACGAACCCTATAATCATTCATAAAACATTCACTCATCACACTCATCAAACAATCAGCCCTCGTCAAACATTTTCATCCTAACAAACCACCCTCACTTCAACCACATTCATAGATCACTCCATATAAACTCATTCATTTATTACACTCGAAATCATTATCACACAACAAACATTCAATCACATAATTCCTATTCACTTATCATTCATTTTCTTTCTTCAACGTACATAACATATGCATAAAACATCTCAAATTACTCACGTTTACTCCAAACAATGAATCTAATAACTAAAATAACAACAATTTTGAAAAATTAAAATAGAAGTTTGTCTTTAGCGGTTATGTATTATATGACATACAGAATGTTAGCCCAGTAGATAACAGGAAGGTAAAACTTACGTTTCTTAATTAGAAAGCAACAGGTCATCTGTTCAAATCTCGCTGATTTCTTCTTATAACAAAAAAATACAATTATGTCTGAATAGTTTGGTTTCCACTATAAGTTGTAGACTCCCTGTACTGAAATTGGGATTAAGTTGGTTCCTGTTGTGCAGAGTAATAAATAAATAAATAAAGGAAGACTAGCACCACCAATATTTTGTTTATTTTGAGAGATACAAAATTTTTTATTAAGCACAGTTAATTTAGATAAAGAAGAAGATGATTGTAATTAAAATATTGTGTCACTTTCGATTTTAGCGGAAATAGGATTAACTTTAAATCTACCGTAGGGAATCGGTATTTTTTCGGAGTAAACATAAAATTAGTTTTTATTAGTAATTAATATGCCAACTATTACTTTTTTTAATATAAAAATAGTAATTTTAACCTCAAATTGTACATTGTTTTTAGTACTTTTTTATTTCAGCACGGTAAGGCCAATTAGTTATACAAAATTGCAATTTTTTTGCATGTAAATTTCCACAAAAGATTGATTTAGTTTTATTTGCATTTATAGTAATTAATTTTTATATACGAGGGCAGGGTGAAAAGTCCCTGAAAAATGATTCAAGAAATGATTTATTTGGTCAAAACATATTTTATTTCTCAACATAATCTCCTTGCAGCTCGATACACTTCGTCCAACGTTTTTCTAATTTTTCGATCCCTTCCAAATAATACGATTTTGGCTATCCTTCAAAATAGGCGTTTGTCTCAGCGATGACCTCATCGTTGGAGCCAAATCTCTTTCCACCGAGCCATTTCTTTAAGTTTGGAAATAGATAAAAATCGCAGGGGGCAAAAAGTCCTTCTTATTGCGCTTGAACATCGCCAAACACTCCTTTGAACTTGTCACACGGTAGCGCTTGTTGTCAACAGCGAGCAAATGCGGCACGTATCTTACAGATAGCATTCTCAAATCCAAAAATGTATGCAAAATGTTCCGTACCCGTTCGGTTGCTTATAGCTTATATTCTCAGCCAGCTCGTGCACTTTAACTCGCCGATCGTCCAATATCATACCATGGATTGTATCGACGATTTCTGGCGTTGTAACCTCAATTGGTCATACTGCCACAACGAAAATCAGTAAACCACTTGTGAATCATTCCAATCGATGGTGAAGAGTCCCCATAATGTTTAACAAGCGATGCTTTGGTTTGCGTAATGTTTTTTCCACGCAAGAAATAATGTTTAATCAAGACGCGAAATTCACTTTTTTCCATGTTTTCAAAAATCTTCAAGGTTGCTTGCTTTCGATGGGTGTCAAAACAGAACTGAATGACATATCAGTCTGAAAATTGTAATGCGTTCTAGTTAAAGATGGTACACCACAAATGTCACATGAGATTTGAGATTGTGGCGCCATCTGTTTTATTTTTCAGGGACTTTTCACCCTGCCGTCGTATATACACGAGTATACGAGTATATCTTTGTTAAAATCATCGTCGAATCTAGGCCTTTTTTTCAAACGCAAACAAGTGTTATTTTTACAATGCTATTAATAATTTGGTGTTTACTAATAGTGCAATTCATTCATGAAATTAAACCGCGTTTCACCGAATTTTAATAAAAATAAAAAGCAATGAAAACTCAACTGAAAACATTAACTTAATCATAATTCATTCTTAACTACCTGTTTACATGTCAATATCTATTAAACCAAACATTTTATATTGTTTTAAGATCCTAAATTTATGTTTTAATTTGTTGAAATTTTCATAATTATTTGAGATATTTGGAGACAACCAGTAAAGTACTTAGCCTCGAGCTTGGCCTTGTCAGTTCTTAATAAATGCTAATTATGTCCCTCTGCTAAAATTAGTTGTGCACCCCTGCACTAAAACATAAACAACACGATAGGAAGGTAGAAAACAAGACAATATCCCGGTGTCGCATCTAGTGTGCCATGCCCGGAGTCCCGGAACCAAGCTCCGGGTTGTGTGACCCGTGTGTGAGCGACCCTAATAAACTTCTGTTCCGGGTGTCGCTGCCGAGCGCATAATAAATTTAAATAGAATAACTAGCAGTAGCGGCTGATATAATGAGTGTAGAAGACTGCATTTATGCTAGTAAAACATTTAAAGAGAATCATAATTGCACCCTTCTCATTGATTTTTCTTGTTCGAGTAACCCATATATGCAAGAGGTGCAGTTACCTGTAAGTACTAGCATTTTCTTTTACATTTTTTATCATTAAACTGCACGGAAATTATCAATAAGATAAGTGCTTTAGTTTATTTCATTTCGTATAACAGTGTCCACAGATATGATGACTGCGTCACTGTATAATTTTAACTGTAAATGTTTTAAGGGCTGGTATTTCAATATCCTAACAAAATTTCTAATAAATTTATTTTTCTAATAAGCAAAAGATACCGCATTAAAATCAGTGTTCAAATTATGAAAACATTCTCCGTATCTTGAAAGACGATTATTTACTGTTACTGAGCAATTAATTAATAACAGTCCTTATTTATCATGATTATTATAACAATTATATCATTTTGGCATCTGTGACCAAAACTATTTATTCTATTACCTACTATTTTGTGATCAAACAAAGATGGCGGTATAAAAATATTACTTTTGAACTATACTTTTTACGAAGCTGTTAAAGAGTTATTATTATATATATATTTTTGTATAACAATAGTTATATATATATATATATATAATATATATATATATATATATATATATATATATATATATATATATATATATATATATATATATATATATATATATATATATATATATATATATATATATATATATATATATATATATATATATATATATAAATAAATAAATATATCATCACGCCTTCTACCCATAACTGGGTGTGGCACTCTGCCGAAGCAGATCTCGGTAAGTGATATATTTTGCGCGTGAAGTGCGGTTACCAGTCGTCAAATCACGGCCCCCAAAGATGTTAGTGGTGGAGGAGCCACAGGGGTAGTTTTGGAAATTCTGAAAATTGTTTGTCGCCTGTGGGAATCAAACCAGGGTTCTCAGGATCCACAGGCCGACTTCATACCACTGAGCTAGCCACTCCATTATACACAATATAAATCTAATCTGTACAAATCACATTGAGCAGACAAGAACTCAAGTATATCATTATTAAATATGATAATTAATAAAACGAACCGACCAAAGTAAAATATATCGATAAATGGTTTTATTTAAAGAGTAAGTGAAATACATAATATTTATTGTTTGTGTATATTATTAACACAGTTGCTTATATTAACATAATGTGAATTGGAAACTTTTGTCTGTCTAAAGAAACATTAATTATTGCTGTTCATATTATTAACAGTAATATTATTGACAACAATTTCACAGGTTTTATAAATACCAGCAGCAGGTTGATTGTCATTGTCAAGAATAGATCCAACATGTATATGATAAAGAAGAAGCACTGAGAGCAGTATTCCAATCCTAACGATTTAGAAGAAATTATCTTGAAATTTATGAAATATTTTTAAATAACGTTCTCGTGTAATATCATTAAGATTTTATAAATTTTGACAATATTTTAGTGATTTTCTAAATCGCACAGTTGTAAGAAAAATGTTGTTTATAACACGTGCCGA
Organism: Pterostichus madidus; assembly: GCA_911728475.2. Lineage (NCBI taxonomy): Eukaryota > Metazoa > Arthropoda > Insecta > Coleoptera > Carabidae > Pterostichus > Pterostichus madidus. Next base: position 32,246,284 of record OU452306.1, read on the forward strand.
AAAAGGTTAAGTGCTTGTACAGATTTTCGCACTCGACAAGTCACGTGCGTTAAATTCTGCACTTGCACGTAACAAGCCTTTTTCGGCACTTTTTATAAAAATAACTATTATTTTTATGGATACGTCATCTATTTTTTGAACATGGACCTTTTCGGTACATTTTCTGGACGTGAAACAAAATTTGAAAATCTCCAAGGGCTCACCTAAATTTTGTAGGCTGATATTATAATATATGCAGGCTGTTCATTTTAAATGGAGCATCATTACTATCTCAAGAAATGTAGGAGCTTCGAACTCGACTATTTTAATGAGCGAAACAATAACTTTTAACACTAAGTGGGCACTAGTCTCGCACAAGAAACTATAGTCTGTTTTTTAACCAGGAGGAGTAATTTAAATTTTAACCGCTAAAACTGACGCTTCTGATTGGCTAGTGCTTCGTCCAGTTTACACTGTACATAGATTTTACATTTGATTTATTAGAGCTGTCATAAGTTTTGAGGTTATCTGTTTTCTTGTTGGTTTTTTGCATTTCTGTGACATTAACATAAATCAGTTCTTTTAAGAACTAATAATATACGGAATGACAAATTAGAGTTTATAATGTCATTTGTATATTAAAATAAATTCCATCAGACTTAATCAATGCAGATGTGTAAGAAATTTTTGTATTTCGCGCGAACAAAAATCTAGTAACTTTCTTTGGTAACTTTCTATAGTGTAAATCTGTCATGTGCATTTACTCCTCCTGGTTGAAAAACAGAGTATAGTTGATGTTTAACATAACTTATTGACATTCGCTGAACAGAACTAAAATTCTACGAATTGTGAAATTTTCCACTGACAACTGAAAGACTAACCGTTAACCTTTTAATTTACTTTAAATCAATTCAAATACATAGTTAACTTTTATAGTAATAAACGCAACTGTCGTTTATTACACTTATTAATTAAGAAACGCAAGTATTACCTCGCTTTGTGTAACTTTTCAACAGAGACTAATGAAATAATAGTGTCGTAATCAAGTCTTTCAACAAAAAAGTTGATTATTAGGTGGAAGACAAAAATATTTTACAGCTTTCTGAAATAAATAATTCAAGTTTGTCAGTTCTATACCCAGAAGTTAGAGGATAATATTCGTAGGGTGAAAATGTCACTCATTCCAGAATGATAAAATATTTACAAGTCGATTAAACAAAGACCTACATTCATATTCTTAATTATCTCACGTTAATCTCATCTGGCTTGATTCCCTGCGAGATAAACCCCCTTGTTTCGGATGATCCAGGACCGTACACACAAATAAAGATAAATATGTTGTTATATTTCACATAGGGTTCTGTGTGAAATCATTTTGTTCTGGAACATTAAAGATGAATTGGAATTATTGGAAAACAATATTGCTGTGATGTATAATATTGTTCTAGATACGTACGTACTTGAAAATTATATAATATTACTGATCGTCGGTTATCAATTATTGATGATATCCTTTATAAGCACTGTTGGTACATAATTCATTTGATAATTGTATGTGCAATTTGTAACATACGATTGTCTATTGATGTTACATTTTCTGTAGTACACACTACAGCATACATGTATAAATTTTCAAATAGAATATTGCAAAATGCAAATCTATTGATTTTCGTTTAATGAGAAATTGTAAAAATAGATATGCAGAATAAGAAAAAAATTTAATTGCTAATACAATAAAAATTACATAATATGCTGCAGTAATTTAATTCGCTTAATGGTAATGAGAACCAGAATTCGATTTTTAAAACCGGTAACTGATTTCATTATACAAAAATGTGTAGCTCTCCATTCTGAAAGATAGTTTGAGAGTTGTCTTTTGAAGCTTGGTAATTGTAATTCACGCTACACAAAAAAAATCTGAAACTCTTAAAAAAACGATTTGGACAAAATCATGATTGATATGAAAGAAATTTGTTAAATTTTTAAACCAACTGGGACATTTTGGAACAACTAACAACGAAGACTAACATATAAGTAAAGAAGAATATATAAACGATAATATACCAGAAAAAAGCAAACATCAAAACAAAAAATTTACACGTTGTTTTCAAGTTTTCTTGAGCTTGGTTTCGTTACGTAACTGCCAAGACCTATTCTCAAAAAATCATTAAAAAAAAAACTATTTAATCCATGAAAGTAATAAATAATATTTATGACATTTACTTTGCTTTCCATATGACAAGTATTTATTTCTGCTATGGTTGAGAACCTTGAACCAATGAGACAATGAAAGAGTACTGCAAAAATTCAAACATCTCAATTATTTATTATTATTATTCGTCATTCATTCATATTCATTTACATCTCTTTTACCCTTATAAAAATAAGTAACTAGTTGCGAAATAAGAAATTCAAAAATAAGAAAATTTATCATTTTAATAAATACAATTCTTACATTTCTTCAGCATTTTGTGCGGTTTTTACAATATCACTTGATAAACTTAAATAATACATTTTGTAATATTTTTAGTTCTTAAAAACCCAAATCTGAATTTTTTAAAATCTTGTTTTTAACAAAATTAGATAAAATCTTCTATGAATCAACGGTTATAAACATAGGCTGACTTTAGCCTAGGCTAAAGAGGCAATAGCTTAGGGCCCAAAAATTTTAGGGCCCGGATTCAAGCTTTTAGTTTAAATAATAAATATATATATATATATATATATATATATATATATATATATATATATATATATATATATATATATATATATATATATATATATATATACAGAGTGGTGACCGCGACTCTCGAACATGGGTATTTAACATGTAAAATTATAATTTTATAATTTCCTGCTCCCCTAATTATTTTAAGCAAGACAACTTCTAATAAAAGTTTTAAACAATATTAATTTTGCATGCTTCGTAAGAGCACAAATTAGATCTGAAAATATCGAAAATATCCTCAAAACTATCGATAGTCATAGAATTGAAACAAAATTAAACAAATGTTTGACGTTTAATCTGTCAAAATAATTTCATTATTTATTATGTCATTTATTTTTACACATAAAACGTTAAACATTTGTTAATTTTGTGTAAATTTCATGGCTATCGATAATTTCGTTATTTTCAGATCTAATTTGTACTGTTACGAAGCATGTAAAATTATTTTTGTTTATTGGATTAGATGCAGAATTTTATGTCCTAAAGGGCCCGAAATAAATATTTTGCCTAGGGCCCGAAATATTTTAAATCCGCTTCTGGTTATAGAGCATGATTTAATGTGGCCGTCAGATGTCGTTGTCGTCGCGCACCCTGCCTATAGAACAGATAAACTTGTTAGTTTGAGTTAATCATTTCTTCGTATTCTCGAGGTACGAAACATGAAAGATTATAGCGCTAAACATGTGCTAAAAAAATAGAAATAAAATTACGAATTCTCATTTTTAAACAAATTTACTGGTTTTGGAAACTATTTAGCTCCGAACCTGTGCTTATCAGCGAACTTCCTTCTTTAATAAGCCTCCTGATACGAATTTAGGAAATTCCGGGATTAATTACTAATTAATAATTATTATTAATTAGTTGAATCTATTTCAGGAAGGCAGACAAGCAGCCTTGATTTAATAATGTGCTTATTGTAGACTGTAATGAATTACTCATTTAAATAATAAATTCGGCAAATTTGTCGTCTTTGAACTACATAAACGACGTTCACCTAAAAGAGAATAACATTACAAATTACAATCTATTATTTCTTGTCTGTTGATATTTATGCGCGCCTTTAAAATTTAAATGATCTCATAATTTACATTCACTTGTTTATAATCCACGGTTGCTACACAACAATTGGGAATAGATTAAACCAGGCAGCGGAAAGTTATATAGGTAACCATGGGACTGTGTTTATAGTTAGACTTCCACCTAAGGAATGGCGCTAATAGTCTTTATGTGAAGACATCCATTTTAAGTTACTACAATATCGGCAATCATTGGTAACTAGATTATTCCTGTAGTTGTCATTTGTAAATATTTCAAATTTTTTAATCTGTCAAATATCCAATTAACTTTTATTTGTGAAATAATTTCATATAAATAATGTCATCAACTAATATCAATTGTTGTGTAAAAAACTGCACTGCTACTGGCAAGTAAGTGATCATATAATAAATAATATTTAGATGAAGAAGTCATAATATACTTTCAAGTTCACAAGAGTTGGATAAAACTGCGATTGAAACAGTTCAAATTATAAATAAATTGTATACAGGTGAATATTTTAATAAATATTTATATTGTAATAATGAATTTTTATTTTATATAGTTTAAATAAATATAAAATAATAATAAAAATAACAAGCTGCCAAAATATGCATATCGGGTTGTCTATATACATGACTTTAGTTAGACTTTCACTACTCAGATGGCGCAAAATACAGTCCCAGTGCGTAACATGGCAGTTTCTTATCTATAGTAGTATATTATGATCTGTGGATTAAACATTCATTGTGTAACAAAAAGAAGAGCAGCGTTGCTACGTTCGCATGATATGTTGCTGACTACGCCTCGGCTGGGCTCATGTGCACATCGGCTTAATAGACTACGGTAAATGTTAGCGTATGTGTAACTAATAGTCTCATAATTTGTCTTACTTATTAGTTATGCCATCATGTGATACCTATTCACTAAACATTTACTAGATCGATCGTTGGATCTAAATGTACTTTGTGTTAAGAATTTATTAGTATTATGCCGAACAAATTTATATGCAAATTGAGAACTTGATGTAGGTATATTGTTTTATTTTACTGTTGGCATTTCTGCTTTTATACTCAAACACTGTTAATAAAAATTTCATTTCTTTGTAGATTTGTAATAATGTTTATTACTGTATAATAAACAACTCGTAGTGTGGAGGTTGGTTTTAATATTTACATGTTATTTACATTAAATACGCGTTTCTTGACATTATTATATTTCAGCAGTCACCAACCTTAAAAATATAAATTGTACTGCAATATTTCAGCACTCAAAATTGCTATTAACGAACTATTTTGGGTACTGTAAAAGCTTTGTTGTAGACGCAAAATAGAAAAAAAAGGTGTATACCTTGTCCATGATATGTGCTTGGTGTACTAAGAATTTTTTGTACTCGCCGCATTCAAAATAATGTTTACATTACCTTGGAAACCGATGGAACGTTTGATTTTATGTACTGGTGCGCGAAGTAATTGAAAAAACACCAATTTTTTATGATACTAAATTTTGACTATTAAAACGCTAATTGTACTTACGTGTATACTTACATTTTAAGGAATTTATAAAAGAAATAGAGATGTTAGCTTATAACGCCATCAAACATACATAGTTTAACAAGATTGACAAGAAAAACCAATAATTTGTTTTCAAATAACAAATGTCACTTCATGGCATATTTAACTATCAATATAAATTCACTCTTCAAATTTAATAATTTTCCTCCTTGTCTATTATATAATTTTTGCCCGTTACAAAAAGCATTGTACAAAACTCGTGCACGAAGACGTCATTTGCACCATTCGCGCAAATTAAAGCAAATTGCGCTCATGTGCAAAGAACGTCTTCGCGCACTTGTTATGTAAATAGCTATTTCCTACAACTGTGCGATTTCTCTGTTATTACGTAACTATTATTACCTTGGTTACGGGTCTGAAGGAGACAAATGCAGACCAAGTGCGTTTCTGTAAGCAAAGAAACACTAGTGCGGAAAGTAATTCATTACGCAACTGTAAAAAAGTTGTATTGAGAGCGATTTAAAATTCACGCCGAGCGCGGAATTCATATTTTGGCCACCGACGCTTATGAAAGAAGAAGAAGCGGTGAGCCAGCGCTAGTAAATATGCAGTAGTATATTTTGACGTTTATAAACATAACCTTAAATTTCAGTATATCTAATCTGTACACAATTAATAAAAAGAACCGAACAAAGTAAAATATATCGATAAATGGTTTTATTTTAAGAGTAAGTGAAATACATAATATTCATTGTTTGTATATATTATTAACACAGTTATTACAGTTGCTTATATTGACATAATGTGAAGTGTAAACTTTTGTACTGTCTAAAGAAACATTGATTTCTTCCGTAGCTGTTCATATTATTAACAATAATATTATTGACAACAATTTCGGAGGTTTTAGAAGTACCAGCAGCAGGTTGATTGTCATTGTCGAAAATTAATCCAACATAGCATGATCTGGGGCTTCAATTATCTTTGGAGGTGTTTATGATAAAAAAGAATCACTCACTGTAGTATTCCAATCTAGACGATTTTATCTTGAAATTAGTGAAATATTTTTAAATACCGTAGCAATCAATAAACAAACCATAGCAACGCCGTAAAACATCGTTCTCGTGTAATATCATTAAAATTTTCTAAATTTTGATAATGTTTTAGTGATTTTCCAAATCTCACAGTTGTAGGAAAAATGTTGGTTTTAACACGTGCCGGAAAATGTTACGTGCCCGTGCAGATTTTCGCACTCGGCAAGCCTCGTGCGTTAAATTCTGCACTTGCACGTAGCGAGCCTTTTTCGGCATTTGTTATGAAAATAACTATTGTTCAACTCTATATGCTAAACAGTCATTTCGAGGCCCAAATATATAAATAACTCTTAAAAGCTTTAAATGAATAAAATAAATAAATAATCTAGTGAAAATCATTATTACAATGTTGTCTCGACTGTATCGGTCAGAATCAACTAATATATATATTTTTATTAACTCTAATTTATGTCTAAACTATATGTCCCACTGAGATCTGCATTTGCAAATAATAACATATTTTTAATAATAACAGTAGTATATTTTGACCTTAGTAAAGGTCATAAAATTTACACGTACTGAATTTAGATTAAATAAGTATTGTCAAAATAGCACAACGAGTTATATGGAATACATAATTCAGTGTAGAAAATTGTTGGAAGCGGAATTATTTGCAAAATTTATGCATGAAATTATTTAGCAGTTATTTTATGGTCGAGTTTATTGACTCATGCAATATTCCAATTTGCACGCGTAAGTAACTGACGCTAATATGTTATGCATAACAAATTTTTTCCGAAAACATGGAAAAAACGAAACAAGTTCCTAATTACTAAAGTTATCCTTATAGAACAAGGTCATTCAAGGAGGAAAATCTAATATTAGTTTTTGTTTCAGCTCCTGGATTGTTTCTTTAGACTTCCGAGTGGTAGATTCGGTGAGTAATTTAAAAATAATGTATTTATGTAGAAATAATACAAAATAAAATCATTAAATATATCACCACGCCTTTTACCTATTGTAACGTTTTTCGTCTTTCTGCAAGTGTGTAGAATGTTTAAGGCACAAAAATAACTCACAACTATTTATGTTAAACGAAAATAAAAGTATTTATTTAATAAATGAATATAAGAATAACAGAAACTTATTTAAAACTAATTAACACTACAATAAATCTTAAACACTACTAATAAATATTTAAACACTAATATTATTTATATAACGGTCACTAAAACTACTATATATATTACGTACACTTGAGCTGTTGTTTATTTCACCACATTTATATTACACGTTCGAAGTCTACTGTCAACTGTCAACTGTCAACTCAGCCACTCGATCTCGGCTTATATACTCCCGTGCGTAGAACAGTTCTCGAATATTCCAGAATGTCCTAGAATATTCCGTCAAACCACACGCTCAGACATGCGAGCGAACTCAAGTGAGGTCACGCTGCTACGCACTTGTTTCTCGAGAAGGTTTCTGGAATGTTCTCGACTTGTCTGGCTTTAAATTCGTTACACTATTATTGGGTGTGGGACTTTACCGTAGCAGATGTCGGTAAGTGATATATTTATGCGCTTGAAGTGCGATTACTAGCCATCAAATTACTGCATCCAAATATGTTAGTAGTGAGGAAGCCACAGGGGTAATTATAATGTCGGGAAAATTGTTTGTCGGATGTGAGAATCGAACTGAGGTCCTCAAATTCATAGACCGACTCGATACTACTGAGCGTAGGGTCATTCCCTGTCCGGAATCAATGTATATTTTTACTGGGAATAATTGTGGGAAATACTTCGAAATATCTCCAAATATATAGGAATTCTTCGAAATACTCATTTCAGTATATGTATGTGAACCCGAGTTCGATTCCCACAGCCGACAAACATTTTTATAAATATATCACTTACCGAGATCTGCTTCGGCAGAGTGCCATACCCAGTAATGGGTAGAAGGCGTGATGATATATGTATAAAGTAAAATAAATAATTATATCATCACGTCTTTCCATTACTGGGTATGGCTCTCTGCCGAAGCAGATCTCGGTAATTGATATATTTTGCGCGAGAAGTGCGGTTATCAGTCGTCAAATCATGGACCCCAAAGATGTTAGTGGAGGAGGAGCCACAGGGGTAGTTTTTGAAATTATGAAATTTTTTACCACATTAAAATTACCTCTCTACTAACATCTCTGGGGACCGTGAGTTGACGGCTAATAATTGCACTTTATGCGTAAATATATTACTAACCGAGAACTGCTACGGCAAGATGCCACATCCAGTAATGGGTAAAAGGTATGATAATATATTTTTGATTTATTTTTTACATTTTTAATTCTTAAAAATTCTATATTATGAATATTTTAATTTATATCATCAAGGGGTGGTCCGAACATGACCCTCCCCCCTCCTCTACGCTACTACATGGGAATAACAAGTATACTTAAGAATATTCGAGAATATTTAGTAATATTCTGGAATATATGGAACTATTTTGAAATACATAGGAATATATCAAGTTTTCAAGAATTCGAAAGTAATATTTGGAATCCTTTCGAATAAACAGGAATGCTTTGTAATTTTCAACATATTTCGAAATACGGGAATCAGTATACATTTCTTTAGATAGTGGTTGATCCCTCATTACTAAGCTTCCTGCCCCATGTACAAATGATACAAATAATATAAATGAAACAAGGTATGCTGAAAAATACCTTGACAAAATCATAATGAAAAATATGTGATTGACTGGTTTGGTGACCCCTGAGTGCGGGCCTGGCGTGCCTAACAATATTAAACATCCACGACAGACTGATAAAATTTCATTCCCGTTGAATTTTTTTTTGTAACGAAAATGTCACCCCCGTTATTATTGAAATTGCTGGCATGTTTCAAATGAGCAAACGCCGAGCTTATAATTTTCAATATTTGTGATTTCGGGCGAGTTCCATGCGTAACGTGATTAAAAATAATCGGTGCGCCATTCCATTTGCATAATTTGACGTAACACAACGTCACAGAACGTAAGACGTTCGTGTAATTTTTGCCTATCGATCACAAGACTTGCGTTCCGGCCGAGAATTCATTTTGGAAATGTGCTCAATAAATATTGTCGAGTTGTACACAAAACTCAGCTCATTTGTTGAAGAAATAATTATTATTCCTCATTTTTATTCATGAACTTTTGTTTATATTAATTTTATTATTTATAACGCTGATTATATCTGACTTTTTGTTTGTCAAATAATATTCATAAATATTTTTTTCGCATGTATAAGAATGTTGCCACCTTCCAAATTGGAAAGGCGTATTATTATATCATGTTTTATATTTTTTATTTTAGTTTTGTTGTTTAGTAATTGCATTAGAGTGTTTACTTGCAATTGTGTGAAATTCACTTTCATAAACAAGCACAGAGACGATACTCCCTTCGTTTCTTTTCTTTTTTATTAGTTTTCTGATCTTACATTGATTGTTTAACTGCAATTGTGTGGAAGTCACTTTCAAAAACAAGCCCAGGGATGATACTCCCTTCGTTTCTTATCTTTTTTATTCGTTTTCTGATCTTATATTGAGTGTTTAACTGCAATTGTGTGAAATTCACTTTCAAAAACAAGCGCAGGGACGACACTCCCTTCGTTTCTTATCTTTTTTATTCGTTTTTTGATATTACATTGAGTGTTTAACTGCAATTGTGTGGAATTCACTTTCAAAAACGAGTGTAGAGCGACACTCACTTCCTTTCTTATCTTTTAATTCGTTTTCAGATCTTACATAGAGTGTTTAACTGCAATTGGGTGGAATTCAGTTTCAAAAACAAGCCCAGGGACGACACTCCCTTCGTTTATTATCTTTTTTATTCGTTTTCTGATCTTTCATTGAGTGTTTAACTGCAATTATGTGGAATTCACTTTCAAAAACAAGCGTAGAGCGACACTCACTTCCTTTCTTATCTTTTAATTCATTTTCAGTTCTTGCACAGAGTGTTTAACTGCAATTGTGTGGAATTTAGTTTTAAAAATAAGCGCAGGGCGACACTTCCTTCCTTTCCTATCTTTTTGTTTCATTTTCAGTTACAGCATTGTGTGGATTTTTCTTTCATATACAAGTGCAGGCTATCGCTTTCATCTTTTCTAATCTTTGTAGATTCGTTGTTAGATTCATTATTAGATTCGTTGTTAGGAGTAAGCGTGAGTAATTTGAGATTTTTGCGCATATGTTATGTACGTCAATGAAAGAAGATGAATTATAAGTGAATAGGAGTGATTGGATATATGTGATTGAAGATTTGTTGTGTGATAACTGATTTCGAGTGTAATAAATAAATGAATTTATGTAGAGTGATCTACGAGGACAGGGTGAAAAGTCCCTGAAAAATATAACAGATGGCGCCACAATCGCAAATCTCATGTGACATTTGTTATGTACTATCTTTAACTAGAACGCATTAAAATTTTCAGACTGATATGTCATTCAGTTCTGTTTTGACACTCTTCGAAAGCAAGCAACCTTGAAAATTTTTGAAAACATGGAAAAAAGTGAATTTCGCGTCTTGATTAAACATTATTTCTTGCGTGGAAAAAACATTACGCAAACCAAAGCATCGCTTGTTAAACATTATGGGGACTCCTCACCATCGATTGGAACGATTCACAAGTGGTTTACTGATTTTCGTTGTGGTAGTCGACCACAAAGGACGCCAAACGTTCTGGTCGTCCAATTGAATGTGGTTAAAGTGAGGGTAGTGTGTTTGGATGATAATGTTTGACAAACAAGTTAGGGTTCGTGCTACCCCATTCGATGGGTTATATCGTGATGATATGTATGTATGTTTTCCATTTATCATTATTAAAACTAGTTATTAAATTCGCGATAAATAAAACGAGAATAAATAATTAATTTCTATTAAGTTTAGTGTAGTAGGTATGTAAAATAAAAATCATATTCTTCCTTTGTAAAAATAATTTCTCGGTAAATTACGGGCGTATTACTTTAAATTATACTAAACAATGGTGTTCCCCTTAAGGAGAAAAAACGATCCGTGGTACCGCGTTCTGGCGCGACGGCGCTGTTGGCAGTGCTCAGCGCTAATGTTCTCATTGCCCCCACTAATTTCAGTTTATATTAAATAGACAAAGGAACAAAGCAAATGAACAAAATGAAACGCAGCAACTTGTAATTAAGGTGAAATTTACATTAAGCGTGTGTGTAAAGTGCAGAAATATGATTAAATAACAATCACGAATCGGGGGCCAAGGACAATTGAACCCTGTTCTGAACCCTAACCAACCTTCTATTGTTATTGCTACCCTTCGAGAAATTAGCTTCCCTCAAATCATTATGAACTCTACTTTGAAATTGAACTGAATTCAATTCAGTAAAGAAAATATATTTTAAGAGTATTTTCTGTTTTGTTTTATAAGTTTATAGTTACAAAGTTTTCAGTAAAAATATTAATTGACTATAGTGATCTAGAACAAAAAAAGATGGTCAATAAAAACAAAGAAACAACAAAATCGCATCAACTAATAAATATCTCAGAGCAGAAAGTTTTTAAAGGATAACGCAACTTTCAGTTTGACTTAGTTTACAAGAGTTTCTCTGAAACTTATCGGCAAAACTTTACTGAAAATTTCAACATCAGCATTTGGTTTTCCCGTCTCAAAAATTGAATAAACTAAAACAGTTCAATTAATTTAATTAGATTTATTTTAATCCTATTAATCTTTACTGCGGTTTATCTTCATTATTTATTCAGTCGTGAGATTATCGAGATATGTAATTGCAGAGCTGCTATATCTATTAATACAGCTAGGTAAGATGAGAAATCGTACTCACTAGTTTGAAGTCTGAAAAAATATAATGTGAAATACAATTTTTTTTGTAAGAAAATTTAATTGATTATTTTTTGACGTTTCTCAAAACCAATGAAATGCTTCATTGTATGTCACGTATCTGCGTTTTAACCAATCCTGTCATTATTATACTAAAAATAAAGGTCTTGTGATTATTCCCGGGAATTATCTCTGTAGATGCTTTTTTGTTTGTGACAAATGATAGGTAGTTGTCAAATAATTATTTAAAACTGTCAACGCGTTCAAAATCTTTTAAGTTGGTTGAATCGACCTCAACAACTAAGTCAAAAAATAATCTAATTATATATAACTCGAGAGTTCGATAAATTAGAAAATAATTCTCCAGTATCTTTCTCAAACTTATTGCCTGGCAACAAGTTTTCAAAAGATCTGTCAAATTATTTTCAATTTATTTTCTCTCTCTCTCTCAACGCCAATGATATGCTTCATTATATGTCACGGGCGTTTTAACCAATCCTGTCACTATTATACTAAGAATAAAGCTCTTGTGATTATTCCCGGGAATTATCTCTGTAGATGCTTTTTGGTTTGTGACAAATGATAGGTAGTTGTCAAATAATTATTTAAAACTGTCAACGCGTCATGTAAAATGTGTGAAAAATATTGATTTAGTTGTATTTTAGATACAGAAATTCACCAACAAATTTTGGAAACAACTTCCAAGAATACATTAATAAGTAATCAATCGATATGAACCCAGTTCAAAATCTTTTAAGTTGGATGAATCGATTTCAACAGCTAAGTCAAAAAATAATCTAATTAAATATAACTCGAGAGTTGGATAAATTAGAAAATAATTCTCCAGTATCTTTCTCAAACTTGTTGCCATTTGGTAATAGCCACTCAAGCCCTACTGGCTTTCGTGACTATTGCCTGGCAACAAGTTTTCGAAAGATCTGTCAAATTATTTTCAATTTATTCTCACTCTCGTGTTATATTATTACTGATAATTTTATTTTAAAGCTTTTTTGTTTTGAATGTTAAATATACTGTCCATTTATCGTATTAGTATTTGTTCCTTTACAAATAGATGTCAATAGCCACTCAAGCCCTACGGGCTTTCGTGACTATTGTCTGGCAAGAAGTTTTCGAAAGATCTGTCAATTTATTCTCACTCTCTTATTATATTATTACTGATAATTTTGAGGCTTTTAAAAGTTACCAGGTAATAAATTGTTGAAAAATATTAGTCACATGCATAAAGAATGGTATAGCGATATATGAATTTATTGAATAACTTAATTAAATATAGTAATTTAAACTACAATCCCTGATGGCACATAGAGCCCATGTTAACATGAGGAATACCATGTAATAAATAATTTGAATTCGCGTATTTTTAATGTGACTACAGCGCCTATATATTGAATTATACCGCCAAACAATTTATGTATTTAAATTTGACACCGTGTTATTAATTTATAGTGCATGGAAAATATATTTCGCGACTCTTTATTATTTATCAAACACCCTTGGGAGCGAAATTTATCGTGTAACGCTGTTATTTTGAAAACGTAACTTTATCATTTATATCCCATAAGAGGAGTGCTTTGTGCGATATCGGATCACGTGAGCGTGGAAGGTAAATGGTTAAGGAATATGTATGAAACGTAATAAATATTAATACGTTCGGTACGCTTGTGTAGGATTATTAAAATTCCTTTCGAGTGGCTTCTTCACATTGCGCGAGAACGGTAAATGCATAAACGATGCCGAATCATTCTAAATTGTATGATACATATGCGGTATGTTTTCACAGACGACTTTGCATTCTAGTAGCAAAACTTTATAAATTTAAAAAGCTTATGAAATTAAATGCAAGTGTTAATGCAAAGCTTGGCTGAGGACTAGTTATTAAATACTTAGCACATAATATAAATTAAGTACGGAATAATACATGCTTATAATTCCTGAAATAGTAATTTATAAATTCAAAAAAATAATTGTTATTTATGTATATATATATATATATATATATCACACGCCTTTTTTGGAGTCTGTAGACCCCCATTATTCCTAAGGAGAAATTTGGCGGACCGGGCGCACCGAGCCGCAGATTTCACTCTGCCGTACTGCCGGATTTCGTAGTCAGTTGTTTTTAAGGCGACTATGTGGCTAGCATAGAGCGTCCGAGTGTGGCAAATACAAAAAGCTATATTTTTTATTTTAACAAGCCACACGTTGTCGGCCGGTGGATTCGAACTGACGAACCTTGGCTCGGGTGACGTCACAGCATGCTAAGAGATGTAGCATTAGCACGCTCGGCCACCGCCACCGGCTGTTATTTATGTACCAAGAGTGAAAACAGTTTCTGGCCCGTGGCATGATTATTAGCACGAGGCGCAAAGCACCGAGGGCTAATCACATGCTCAAAATAAGAAACGCTAATTTCACCAGTGGTACATACAACATTTTATGCACAACAAAATAACATTTAATTATATGGTCAAAATATTAAAATATGTACATAGGTTATATGTGAAAATGACATTTTGTAAAATTAAGTATTTACAATAAACAAAAATTGTCATTAATGGTGTAGCAAGGTCAGTGGTATCAAGTCGGCTTGTGGATCCTGAGAACCCTTGTTCGATTCCCACAGGAGACAAACAATTTTCACCATCTTAAAACTACCCCTGTGGCTCTCCCACCATTAACATCTTTGGGGACCGTGATTTGACGGCTGGTAACCGCACTTCACGCATAAAATATATCACTTACCGAGATCTGCTTTGGCAGAGTGCCACACCCAGTAATGGGCAGAAGGCGTGTCGATTAAAAATTGTCATTTTATTTATGTATCCATAGGAATGATTTTTTATGGCCTTAGGGCCAAAAAGAAGTGTTTAAGCCCGCTTTTTAGGGCTAATGCACATTAATTTCGGCCCGGTTGTGCATAATAGTTATTTTTGTATCAAGGGTGAAGACAGGCCCGTGGCATGATTATTAACACGAGGCACAAAGCGCCGAGGGCTAATAACTTGCTCAGCCCGTGGTACATGCAATATTTTATGCACAACAAAATAACATTTAATTATATGTTGAAAAGATTAAGATATGTAAAAAGATTATATGTCAAAATGACATTTGGCAGAATCAAGTATTTATTCACAATAAACAAAAATTGTCATTTTATTTATGTATCCATAGGAATTATTTCTTTTTGGCCCATGTTTAAGACCACTTTTGAGTGCTAAAACATATGCTTTTTAGTCCGATTGTGCATAATAGTTATTTTTATAACAAGTGCCGAAAAAGGCTCGTTACGTGCAAGTGCAGAATTTAACGCACGAGGCTTGCCGAGTGCGGAAATCTGCACGAGCATGTAACCTTTTTCGGCATGTGTTATAAACAACATTTTTCCTACAACTGTTTTTTATAAAATTTTAATGATATTACATGAGAACAATGTTTTACGGCGTTGCTATGGTTTGTTTGTTCATTGCTTGCACATTGTTCTACGTTATTTAAAAATATTTCACTAACGTCAAAATAATTTCTTCAAAATCATCTTGATTGGAATAGTACAGTGAGTGATTCTTCTTTATCATTAACACCTCCAAAGATAATTGAAGCTCCGGATCATACTATGTTGGATCTATTTTCGACAATGACAATCAACCTGCTGCTGGTACTTCTGAAGCTTCCGAAATTGTTACCAATAATATTACTGTTAATAATATGAACAGGTACGGAAGAAATCAATGTTTCTTTAGACACAAAAGTTTCCACTTTACATTATGTCAATATAAGCAACTATAACAACTGTATTAATAATATACACAAACAATAAATATGATGTATTTCACTTACTCTTTAAATAAAACCATTTATCGATATATTTTACTTTGTTCGGTTCTTTTTATTAGTTGTCTACAGATTAGATATACTGCAAATTAAGGTTACGTTTATAAACGTCAAAATATACTACTGCATATTTACTAGCGCTGGTTCACCGTATCTCCTTCTTCCATAAGCGTCTGTGGTCAAAATATGAATTCCGCGCTCGGCGCGAAATTTAAATCGCTGTCAAAACAATTTTCTTTTGACAGTTACGTAATGTCCGCACTAGTGTTTCTTTGCTTTCGGAAACGCACTTGGTCTGCATTCATCTACTTTCCATACGTAACCAAGGCAATTATAGTTACGTAATAACAAAGAAATCGCACAGTTGTAGGAAAAATAAATAATATACCAGTAAGTACTGCTGTTAATATTTTTGTAATATTTTTGAAGCAAAATAACTATATCATAATCATTTATTTATTAAGTGAAAAATATAAAGAATAACACCTATACTGTGTTATTAGGAGTTTGTGCAACGATTGTAGTCAAACAATTCTATGTGGGGCACACAAAGTCACATACATTCACAATCCGAATGACTCTATTTTTTCTTCAAATGTAGAAATGAAAAATTAATCATATTTATTTGCAACTGGTAAATAATGTTAAATTTATTCTTATCTTATTTAAATGGGAAAAGTATGTAGTGTACTTACAAACTAGTCAGAAATAAAATTATAGTTATCTAAAGCTCGCATTAAGCAAGAATAATGTTCTAACCAAAGACGAGAGTTTTGCAAATGGTTTCTAGTGCTTTTCTGCTTAACGAGAAATAAATGAAATTTGTCGTTTTTATTTTAAACAATTTCGGTTTCTTTGTTCGAGAATTTAAGTAGGTAGAGATCTCACTCCGCTGTTCCGAAAACGGAAGTAGAATTGTGCTAATTAAAAACTTTTAACCAAAAGTAGAAATTCATTAGCTGAGAGGCTTATTCGAAAAGTAAACGCAGCAAATATTCATTAACAAAAAAATCAATAGATAAAAGCTTAATGGGTAGAAAGTATTACGAGTTGTCGAGAACACGCAATTAAAAGAAGTCGACAAGCGTTTAAAAACTTAAAGCCGTCGCACAGTAAAAGTTGAGTAGAAGACGGAACTTCTAGCGTCTGCCGCCTGAGGCGCTACCGGCCACGAATTAGTTAAAAACGAACGGCAATCTTCACCATCGCGGTAATAACAGCGCGATGTGTTACGTGCCACGCCACGCCAATCGATACATCCACCCACCCCTCTGCAACAGCAACAGCCCTTCACCACCGCCCCGCTAGATATTATGCAAATGTTATGTTCGATTTATACCCTGTACGATATAAACATAACATGCGACCGGCCCGTAGAATTGAATTAATTCTCGATACACTTAGCTCCAACGAGCGACGATCAAATTCCGATACTCTGTAGGTATCCACCGTTAAATCAAACTTAAATTTTGTTGGAATTTGAATAAAAATTGCTTTATACAAAGTTTCGGAGATGGTTTGTTGATCACCTGATTCGTTCGATTATATCTCGCAACTGTGTAAAATGGTTATTTTTAAGCGTGAATTAGGCAGCGGTCTCACTGATCGAGTACCGTCAGTCGTGTGCTAACGAGCAAATTTCAAACACGTGTATTGTAATGGCGGATGTCACACTGAACCATCGTTTTGCGTCGAGTGCTGTAGAGTTGTTTCATTTTTAAGTTGGTTTGAATTTTACTCGACGCTCGATGCTGCTCGATGTCAGTTTATGACAGGTTATATGCATATGTTTATTATTATTTATGTCATCTGATGACAGTTCATTGTAAAAATGGAATCAACCAAATCAAATGATAAATAGTGGACCTCAAGCGAAATTGATATATTAATTAATGGATCTTTATGATAAATCTAAGCCAGGGAATTCAAATTTAAATATTATTGACAAATGTTGCCGACACATTTCAGAACGCTTACAAAAAAAGGATGGTAAGTTAAATTTGTATTTTAGGATTACAATTATTTTATTTAACGAAATTAAATTAAACCTGTAATTGATTTTAGCCAAATTATGTAAAAGTAAATGACAAGTGCTAAGGGGCACTTACAGAACAAAGAGACAAGAAAATTATGCAGCATCTGGTTCTGCCGCTAAAAAGACAAAGAAGTGAGCGTATTTTGATTCAATGTTATTTCTGGAGAAATATTTGACAGAACGAAATATGTGGTTATTATATTTAAATTGTAAATAAATAAATTCTAAATTCTTTAATTTTATATTTGTCAATTTTTTACTTGTCAAAAGAGAAATGTACTTGACACCAAACGATCTATACAACTCGATCAGTGAGACCGGACCATTGATTTTTAAACGACACGACACGAATCGACACTACACTACACGACACGACTCGTTCAGTGAGACCGCTGTCTAATTTGATATGTTTTATGCATATGTTATGTACGTCGAAGAAAGAAGATGAATGATAAGTGAATAGGGGTGATTGGATAGATGTGATTGAAGGTTTGTTGTGTGATAAATGATTTCGAGTGTAATAAATAAATGAGTTTATATGGAGTGATCTATGAATGTGGTTAAAGTGAGGGTAGTGTTTTTGGATGATAATGTTTGACGAGGGCTGACTATTTGATGAATGTAATGAGGGAATTTTTTATGAGTGATTTTAGGGTTCGTGCTACCTCATTTGATGGGATATAGCGTGAAGATATGTATATATGTATGTATGTACAAGGACGTTGAAAGGAGGGGATATGGCATTACGATACTGTAGCATTGCTTGAAGTGAGGCTTGGGCAAGGGAAAGAGACAACAATAGTTTTCTGCACCGTGCTTAGCCAAATCTCTTCTTTTTCCAAATATTTTGAATTTTTGTGTAAGAAAAGTGGCGTTTAGACGCTGTCTGGGGGCGTTGTTGTATATGAATATAACCACGAGGTGTTCATTTGTGTTTCAATCGTTGCGCTGTGTGGAATTGGACATATTTTTTTGTAGATAAGATGGCAACTAAGTGTTTAGTTTGTACACTTATGTTTCTTGAAGTAATTATAAGAGACTTGGCTCCAACGATGAGATCATCGCTGAGACAAACGCCTATTTTGAAGGATTGCCGAAATCGTATTATTTGGAAGGGATCGAAAAATTTGAAAAACGTTGGACGAAGTGTATCGAGCTACAAGGAGATTATGTTGAGAAATAAAATATGTTTTGACCAAATAAATCATTAATTGTTTCATTTTTCAGGGACTTTTCACCCTGCCCTCGTATACTAGCAATATTCTTCTAAATCTCGGACTCACCATACACCAATAATTCTCTCAATACTCAACATTAAGTATAACTCAGCTTACAATATAAATACATAAATCACTGATCTTATAAAATATTGATAGACTATCCTCCTACTTACTATGTTTTATTTTTTGGAGCAAATCAAAATGTTGTGGCAGGAACGATGTTGAGTGTAAGCCTTCGAAAATTATAATCAATATGAGAAGATCCTCGTAAATCCTTGTGATATTATGCAAAGCGCTTATGCTTATAGTTTTGAAACTTCTGATACCTCTGATTATTAAACTTTCTAAAAAAAAAATCAAATACAATCATGACATGAAAACAAACACAAAATTTTGTATTGAAAATACGAATATGTGGGTCTATTAAAATTGCATTTTGTGAGCTGGCAATTGAGTAACAAAGTAGCAATTAGGTACAGTTTATATAATGTTTGCTTTATTGAATCCGTGATGAAAATTACAGCGCTGTCGATAAAACATTCGCCGATCGGGGGCAAGCAGCGCTGGCTAGATCCGCCGATAACACTCCGGACTCCAGTAATGCCATTTAAATATATAATATACGTGTTCGTTTACGTGCGCATACATATGTCGGCATCAACGCAAAACACTGGATTCTGAAACTATATTTAATGTATTTGCATACACTAAGCTCATTGTGGCATTCAAATAATCGCATTTATTAACAAAACAAATTCTATTGAATGTATTTTCATTTGAATGGTTCACTTGAAATCGTACATATTTGCTGTTTTCAATCTAACTCGTATTACCTTTGAAATCTAGCTGTGAAATTCACTTCATTCGTTTTAATAAACGAATAATTCTTTTAATGACTATATGAACTGATATGAGATATCTCTGTTACGATCTATTAATTAGTGATGCTAATTATTCAATGAAATTGGTTAAATCCATTAAAATTTTAGTAAACATTGCACATTATTCCAATCTATCATAAATGATCCATTAAATCTGTTATCACAAATACTGCGGAATGTATTAACATATTGCATTTAATTTGCTTTTACTTTAGGATAAACTAATTAAATTGATTAAATAATTATAAGGACTAAATCTCTAAGTTTATTTTCAACAATAAAATAATAGTTATTTTTCTACGACTGCTATGAAAAGTTGACATTTATGCTTTCAGTTGTCCTCGTAAAGTTGATGGTTACCGAGTAACGAATAATAAAATACTTTACTGCGCGTCTCCTACAGCAACAAGCGGTAAAATACTTTACCGCTCGCTAAGAAAAATATAAATTGTTGCTGAAATATTAATTTATTGAAACAATACTTACAAAATCTAAAATATAGGTTAGATTAATTTTTACACTTTTACACATATTATACATGAAGTTTGCTGCGCTATGATTTGAAGTTGAACCTGAACGCAACTGAGCAGCAGTGCCAACTTCATGAGGATGAGGGATGTTAAAATTGAAAGTGCAGTTTTGACAGTTTTGTATATTTATTCCGGAACTTGAAATGGTGTTTGATAAATTTGAGGATAAATTAGATTTTATGATATTGTCAGAATTTTCAGTTAGTACGCCAATACTTTGATTTTTTAGAATATTATACATGCAGTTTGCTGCGCTATGATTTGAAGTTGAACCTGAACTTTACTAATATAAATATCAACATCATTCTTAACTGCTAGTGTTGATTTTATCATTGAATAAATGGACCAAAGAGAAAACGATTTCATTACTTTAGATTTTTCCAAAAAGTAAGTAAGTATAACATTTTTGCTATAATTCCTGATTTTTTTTACCTTACTAGAAGAGGTTATAATTTTCTTCGTATAATGCTCTTGATTTTGCAGGTAATAAACTCAAGGTAGCATTTTGCGCTGTTTCAAACATATCTGGAGGAGTGCAGGCAAAATTCCTTTCATCACTATTTTCTGAGATTATTGAGCAGATTTTTTATTTATGTGGAAAATTTATCACAAACAATGATTGTTGATAACAGATTTTTTTAATTATTTACTTGGATACTGATATCGTCATGGTTACATACAATACAGAAATTGGTGGAACGTGAATTGAACTAGCCCCATATTATTTTTTAAAATTTTTTAGTAAGTAAAGTCGTAGAAAAAATTATGTGTGCCTCAACTGTAAAGTATCTTTATTGCTCTCGCTCTATTGCGGCGCTTGCTTCGCTCGCGCTTCAATTACCGAGCACGAGCAATAAAGATTCACTTTACGCTCTTGATACACAAATAACTATTATGTATTTAGAGTGTAAAGTGATTCTTTATTAATTACGCACGGTATTGCAAGAAGAATAAAGACACTTTACGCTCGTGATACATATATAATTTTTCCAACGACTACGAAATTATCAAAATAGGTATTTTTAAATGGATTATTTTTTTATGTTTCTCAAAACCATTGAAATGCTTCATTGTATGTCATGTGTCTGCGTTTTAACCAATCCTGTCATTATTATACTGAGAATAAAACACTTGTGATTATTCCCGGGAATAATCTCTATAGATGTTTTTTTGTTTGTGCCAAATGATAGGTAGTTGTCAAATAATTATTTCAAACTGTCAACGCGTTAAGTAAAATGTGTGAACAAAATCGATTTAGTTGTTTTTAAATACACGAACAAATTTTGGAAACAACTTCTAAGAATACCATAAGTAATCAATCGATATGAACCCAGTTAAAAATATTTTAAGTTGGATGAATCGACCTCAACAGCTAAGTCAAAAAATAATCTAACTAAATATAACTGGAGAGTTCAATAAATTAGAAAATAATTCTCTAGGATCTTTCGAAAACTTGTTGCCAGGCAATAGTCATGAAAGCCCGTAGGGCCTGAATAGCTATTGCCAAATGGCAAATTATTTTCAATTTATTGTCACTCTCTTGTTATATTATTACTGAAAATTACTATTTTCGGTTACTTCAACTAATGACAATAATATAAGCTTTAATATTATTCAGATAATCTTTCAATAACATTTATAAATATTAAATTTTCACAAGAACGGGGTGACTTTTCTAGATTGAAACTATATTACAAATTGAAATCTTGGAAATAAAATTGTGCCTCTAAAGAAATAACATTCATAAATTTAATACATCTGAATAATGTAGAGACACAAAAGGCATATGACTGCGACAGGCCGAATTACTAGGCACATAAAAAGTCGGACGTGAGTTTTTATTTTCAGACAGTTCTGGCCGCTTGGCCACTGCCTATAGCTATAGCTATAGCCTAGCTCGCAGTAGGCTTTCTCTGATTTTAGTTTGGGACGGTCAGTATCCGATGCGTAGTTTCAAACTCTATTCAGGTTCAGAAGATGAATAATTTATGATTTTTAAATGTTGGTTCAAATTTGTGTGTTAGAATAAGATCAAATATATAAATAAAATAAATAAATATATCATCACGCCTTTTACCCATTACTGGACGTGGCACTCTGCCGAAGCAGATCTCGGTAAATGATATATTTATGCGTGTGAAGTACGGTTACCAGCCGGCAAATCACGGCTCCCAAAGATTTTAGTGTTGGGGAAGCTACAGGGATCATTTTAAATTGGTGAAAATTGTATATATTATATATATATATATATATATATATATATATATATATATATATATATATATATATATATATATATGGGACAATCCGTGTCAACCGGATTAGAACTACGACCAAAATTAGAAGCAACCAAAAAATCGACCAAGGGCTCATTTTAAGCTTAAAGCGT
This sequence comes from Pterostichus madidus, assembly GCA_911728475.2. Classification (NCBI taxonomy): domain Eukaryota; kingdom Metazoa; phylum Arthropoda; class Insecta; order Coleoptera; family Carabidae; genus Pterostichus; species Pterostichus madidus. The sequence goes on from OU452306.1 coordinate 32,269,314, forward strand.
CTACTTTCAAATGCCGAGTGCGTCTTTAAAAAATCAAATATGGCGGCCGGAAGCCGGTGAAAAATCGAGCGTCCAACAAGAAAAACTTGTAAAAATAAAAATTCGTAACCGATCGGGTCGTTTTTTGGCTCAAATTGTAGCTAATGGACGCCCCTAAAAAGCTGGTGTGGTAGGTCAATAAAATCCAACATGGCGGATGAAAAATTCAATATGGTGGCCGAATTTTTGAAAATCAATTTCTACTAAATTTGGTATATAGGGGTTTTTGGGATCGGTAATCGCGAATCCGAGGTCAGATTTGTCAAATTTTAGATGACGGATCCAATATGGCGCACGAAATTTTTGAAAATCTATCGATTGACACCAAATTTTATGTAAGGGGGTTTTTGCGGTCGCTATCTTGGATCCACCATCTTAAATTTGGCAAATCTAATTCGTTATCAGCGACCCAAAAACCCCCCGTATACCAAATTTGGTGCAAATTGGTAGATTTTTAAAATTTCGGCCACCATATTGAATTTTTTACCGCCATGACGGATTTTGTTACCTACCACACCAGATTTTCAGGGGCGACCATCAACTACAATTTGAGCCAAAAAACGACCCGATCGGTTGCCAATTTTTATTTTTACAGGTTTTTTTTGCTGGACACTCGATTTTTCACCGGCTTCCGGCCGCCATATTGGACTTTTTAAAGGCGGACTCGGCATTTGAAAGTAGACGCTTTAAGCTTTAAAATGAGCCGTTAGTCGAATTTTTATATATATATATATATATATATATATATATATATATATGTACTGTAACTGGAATTGAATTCCTTTTGTACTGTGTAGCATTAATAAATAAATATGACCAATAGTCACTCCTGTTTATATCTTAGTCTAACTCACTGGTTCTGATGAATATTTTATCACAATTTAGAGAACATATCAACTAGTGCGCCTTCATTATATGTCTCGATGATCTGTTCATTATGGACCAGTAATAATTAATAATATTAATTAATTTACTAATTAATCTAGTTATACGGAAATCTGTTCACGGGCGTAGATTACGTATTACATCAAACAAACTACTTTTGATTTTCGCGAATGGTGCAAATGACGTCTTCGTGCACGAGTTTTGTACAATTCTTTTTGTAACGAGCATAAATTATATAATCGACAATGAGGAAATTTATTAAATTTGAAGCGTGAATTTATATTGACATTTGTTATTTGAAAACAAATTGTTTTTATGGGGTGGCTAGCTCAGTGGTATTAAGTCGGCCTGTGGATCCTGAGAACCCTGGTTCGATTCCCACAGGCGACAAACAATTTTCATAATTTCAAAAGCTACCCCTGTGGCTCCTCCACCACTAACATCTTTGGGAGCCGTGATTTGACGACTGCTAACCGCACTTCACGCGCAAAAATATATCACTTACCGAGATCTGCTTCGGCAGAGTGCCACACCCAATAATGGTTAGAAGGCGTGATGATATATTGTATTTATTTTTTGTTTTGTTTATTTTTTCTTGTAAAATTTGTTAAAATATTGTTGGGTTGCATGAAAAAATAAAGAGCTCTTTAGTTAAAGAATTGTTTATCTAGCAACAGTATCAATAGCGATTTTCTAAAACTTATCGAACCGTTAGTTGCTAATGAACCGATAAAACTTTCATGCAACCCAGCATCAGTCTGTTTGATGGCGTTAAAGATAATGTCTCTATTCCTTTTATAAATTCCTTAGAATGTGTGTATAATTCGTGTTTTAATAGTAAAAATATACAATCATAAAAAAATGGGAGTTTTTCAGTTAATGGCACTAGTGTGCAAAATTAAACTTTCCATCGGTTTCCTATGTAATGTAAACCTTATTTTGAATGATGCGAGTGCAAAAATAATAATTAAACATATTATTAGTTTTGACATGGAAACAATAAGCTTTTCTCTTTCATATTTTCATAATTCAACATGGGATGGCCTAGCACAGTGGTATGAAGTCGGCCTGTGGATCCTGAGGTCCCTGGTTCGATTCCCACAGGCGACAAAATTTCATAATTTGAAAAAGCTATCCCTGTGGCTCCTCCACCACTAACATGTTTGGGGGCCGTGATTTGACGACTGGTAACCGCATTTCACGCGCAAAATATATCACTTACCGAGATCTGCTTTAGCAGAGTGCCACACCCAGTAATGGGTAGAAGGCGTGATGATATATTTATTTATTTTATTTATAATTCAACATGAAAATATTTTTCAAATTATCTTTTATCAGATATTTCATTTAAAAAATGTAATTTTCGTTTATAATTCGCGCAAGTGAAATATTTTCGGTATTTTTGTTGTAATTTATATGATTAAATTTATGGAAATTAATTTTGTCTATTTAGTTTTCGCTCAGTCTTTTTGTACGATTGTTATATAAACATAAAATCTACTTTTGCTCTAAAAAAATTAATAATAATAATGCATTACCAGTGTGTATTTTGTCATTCAACTAAACACTGTCATTCAAATTCTACGCAAATCGGCTTCATTCGTCTATTGTCGGAAAGTAACCGACAGCTAAGAAAGCTATACATACTAGGTTTAATATATTTTTAAAACAATTTTAACGCTATCAAACAAGTTACAACATAGCTTACCAATTAATTTGAATCGTCGAAAAATGTTCGCGTCGAGCGAAGCTGGGCTAGTACAGTGCGGTCGTTTGGCAGTGAAAGGCAAAACAGTGCGTTTAACATTTTATAATTATTTTAGTGACTATTTTAATGCATCAAATTATTTAGTTTGTATGATATTGTATGTGTATCGTGTTTCGAGTGTCGTGTATGAGAGAAATATTAAAATATAAGTGATATTGAAGTGGACTGTGTAGACATTCCTTCTCGTGATTCGCTGCTGTAAACAGTGAAGAAGATAGTCACGGCCGGTAGCTGATTCCTGCCCAAAGTAAGTAATAAAATTATTATCTTTATCAATCTTTGGCTTTTTAAATAAACTGTTTTAAGGAAACAAATATTCCTTCTATATCTATTTGTAATTTTACTTTGGTGAAACTCCGGTATATATTCTTGTCTTATTTTGATGTTTTGCCAAAAGATGGCACTGTGTAGGGACGTTCATGTTTCCAGTGACTCTAAAACAACCTGAAATTCGGATTTGGACAAAATATTTAAAATAGATACTATAAAATTTGCTCAACAAAATCTGAATAATTTAAATAAAGCAAATTTACTGCCACTAACCTTATTATAATATTTTATAGTAGTTTTAATATTAATAAAAATTACGTATTAGTGGAGGAGGAGCAATAAGAATAATTTTCAATCCACAATAGGGACTAATACTCGAACAATTCAAATTTTTGAGTAAAATAGAATTTAATAATTTGTTATGTAGCAAACATGGTATTGGTTTAAAGTTTGACGTTTATCAAGTGATCCAAACGTTAAACATCAAAAAAATTTGGAGATCTGCTGGGAAGAAGTGACGAAAGGAGAAACCACTTAATCGACTTGCCATGGTGTCACCTCGCTCTTTCTACAAATTTGTTGTTTCATACAAAATTGTGTGGAGGGGGGACGAAATTTGAAAAGAACCGTTCTTTTCAAATCTCGTCACAAAAAAATAGTTCATTTTGTAGATGGCGCAGTGATCGCAGTCCAACAAGATTTGAAAAGAACCGTTCTCTTCAAATATCGTCCTAAAAAAATAGTTAATTTTGTAGGTGGCGCAGTGATCTTTGCCCGAACAGCTGTTTTACGTCACAAAACGTCACAGTGTCACGTGAGTGCCCGCATTCTACGAGTTGTCACTGAAGTATCCATTTCATAATTTAAGGAGAAAATATTAAAATAAAATAAATAAATATATCACGCCTTCAACCCATATCTGGGTGTGGCACTCTGCCGCAGCATATCTTGATAAGTGATAAGTTTGGCACGTGAAGTGCGCTCATCGGCCGTCAAATCACAGCTCCCAAAGATTTTAGTGGAGGGAGCGCCACATGGGTAATTTTAATGTGGAGAAAATTGTTAATCAGCTGTGGAAATCTGACCCGGGTTCTCAAATCCACAGGCTGACACGGTACCACTCAGCCACCTACTCCATAAATAATATTAAATTTAAATATGGAAAATAAAAATCGTTTAATTTATGTGTAACTAGAAGTTGAGTATTTGCCAGAAGTTGAACAAGGTCCGTTGTCCAACGTGTGCGGTGGCGGCAGCGGCGGCGGGTCGCGCCGAGACACACAACACGGAAAGCCCCCGAGTTGCCGCTAATCCAGCTTCGTCCCCTCTCCTGCCGCCGCTCAGATCCGCAATGTTTTATGTCGTGTCTTCATCGGCCCTAATTCGTAGGTATTACAGGGCATTACCGCCCGGGATTATATCATTACAAAACCTAAATCTAACCGCGCCCATATTTAAAATGTACGCGACACACTGCTGTGCTGTACGTGCATTATAACTGTTACATGGGGATAAATTCCACAATTTGTTACGATTCATTAGCGGATTGCTAAACACCAGCGTCAACTTTGTTGCTCTGACAGTTGAGAATATCGCCGATTTTAGTATTCACCGCTTTGCGCATCCGTTCAACAATTGCAGTTCAACGCAAACGCAAACAAAACAAACATGTTCGGTTTATCATCGGCTTAATTCCTAGATTTCTAATTCATACCGCTATAACTCACAATATTTTGTATTACTTCTAACAGAAAATAAAACAACTTTGTAACGCAAACTATAACTGTCATGATATGTTTATATTTTCTCTAAGAGTCTGCATGAGTTATCAAAGCTGCTAATAAATATATCCGTCTAACAAATAAAATATAGCACATCAATAAAGTGACAGTACCAGAAAGTCTGGAATCATCACATGAGAACCGTAAAATATTATTTCCTGAAACCGGTAAGAAAGTGGATATATAGCCATGCAAAGCCTTGTTTTTAACGAAAAATTAAAAATCCTAATTAACAATGGCAACACCACACGGTGCTACGATATTTGAAAATTCACTAGACCAACAACCTGTTAATAAGTACAAAACACTTTTTTGAGAGTCAGATTCGCCACTCGACAACCGATGGCGCCACCGTCACACTAGTACTACCTTAAACGAAACGGTTTTAGAAAAAATAGTACTCAGCGGATTAAAATACTCGGCCTGCGGCCTTGTATTTCAAACAACCGCTTCGTCAATTAAAACATCACTTTCCTGACTTATGTCATATACTATTAACGAACTTATAACGTACACCGTTTTATTTCATACTGTATTGCATTTAATTATTAAACATTTTCATATCCTAACCTCGAAAGAAACGCCTTAAAGTACCTAACAACTTCACGATAACAATACCGTAATATTTATTACAGTAGTAGTAGCGTAAAGTCTCACTTTCCAGATTGAAATCATTACTGGATAGATGGAAATACGATACAGTATGAAATAAACATATTTTTGTAATTTGAACTATGGTTTAGTCGGCCTATGGATCCTGAGAACCCTGGTTCGATTTCCACAGACGACAAACAATTTTCATAGTTTCAAAAAACTACCCCTGTGGCTCCTCCACCACTAATATCTTTGGTGGCCGTGATTTGACGGCTGGTAACCGCAATTCACGTGCAAAATATATCACTTACCGAGATCGGCTTCGGCAGAGTGCCACACACAGTAATGGGTAGAAGGCGTGATGATATATTTATTTATTTTTATTTGTGTAGATGGCTCAGTGGTATCGAATCGGAGTGTGCATTTGAGAACCCGGGTTAGATTTCCACATTAAAATTACTCTTGTGACCCCTCCCTCCATTAAAATCTTTAGGGGCTGTGATTTGACTGCTGGTAACCGCATATCATGCGTATATGGTTAAAATGCGGGATGATATATTTTTATTTATTTTATATTATTTATGCGATATTTTTTGTTTGTTTGACAAATATATTTCTTAGGATCCTTGTTAGGAGATTGAAATATCAACCCTAAATAACATATGTATATTGTATAGTTAATTCTAATTCATTTTTAAATCTATTGGCTGACGTGCTTAGTAGAAAAATAATTTACGGTATTGATGGCGTCACGGTACAGTTTACTAGATATTTTTTAGGATCATTAAAGACGCTTTAATGTCCTTTAAAGAAATCTGACGAACAGTTAATTATTACCATCAATTTAATTAATTAAATTTTAAATTGTTACTCTTAGCTGGCAATGTTTACAGAAAAAATATCGAAATCCATTATAATGATAGCATTGATTTAGAATAAGGTATACATTCATTTCCCAGTGAATAAAACCGAGATAAAACTTATATAAAACTTAATTATTAATTAATAGGAAAGAAGTGGTGTATCATAGCTACTAACTGATTTTCGTTTTTGTAATATATGGGTAATTGGAAAACCTGTATTCCTTAACCATGGACTTTACTGACATTGATGAAATAATATTAAAGTTAAAAGCTAAATACTTCAGGATATACTGATAATACAAACAATGGGGTGGCTAGCTCAGTGGTATGAAGTCGGCCTGTGGATCCTGAGTACCCTGGTTCGATTCCCACAGGCGACAAACAATTTTCATAATTTCAAAACTACCCCTGTGGCTCCTCCACAACTAACATCTTTATCATCAAAATTAATTTTATAATTAAAATATTTTTGGTAAATTCGAAAATATACATGGTAACTTTTGCACTAGGGCCAATTTATAATAGCCATGGACCTAGAGGAAAACTCTTGTATGAACCAACGTTTTCAGTAATAATATAACAAGAGGGTAAAAATAAAAGGAAATAATCAGTAATAATATAACAAGAGAGTGAGAATAAATTGAAAATAATTTGACAGATCTTTCGAAAACTTGTTGTCAGGCAATAGTCACGAAAGCCCGTAGGGCTTGAGTGGCTATTGCCAAATGGCAACAAGTTTGAGAATTATTTTCTAATTTATCGAACTCTCGAGTTATATTTAATTAGATTATTTTTTGACTTGGCTTTTGAGGTCGATTCATCCAAATTAAAAGATTTTGAACTGGACCATATCGATTGATTACTTATTAATGTATTCTTGGAAGTTGTTTCTAAAATTTGTTGGTGTATTTCTGTATCTGAAATGGAACTAAATCGATTTTTTCACACATTTTACTTGACGCGTTGACAGTTTTAAATAATTATTTGTCAACAAAAACAAAAGCTACAGAGATTATTCCCGAGAATAATCACTGGAGCTTTATTCACAGTATAATAATGACAGGATTGGTTAAAACGCAGACACGTGGCATCCAATGAAGCATTTCATTAGTTCTGAGAAATATAAAAAAATAATCTGGATAATTATTTTCTAATTTATCTGTTGAGGTCGATTCATCCAACGTAAAATATTTTAAACTGGGTCCATATCGATTGATTCTTGGAAGTTGTTTCCATATTTTGGTTTATTTCTATGTCTGAAACGGACATATCGATTTTTAGACACATTTTTCTTGACGCGTTGACAGTTTTAAATACTTATTTGACAATGATTTATCATTTTTCATAAACAATAACACCTTACAGAGATTATTCCCGCGAGAATAATCTCAAGTGCTTTATTCTTACTATAATAATGGCAGGATTAGTTAAAACGCGATCACGTAACAATAAATAAAACGTTTCATTGGTTTTGGGAAACGTCAAAAAATAATCGGAATTATTATGTGGTACGCAGAAAATTTAAACTTGCTAATATTTCTATATCATGTATTAGCTAAACAATGGTTATATTATAATAATTTTTGTAATGGTCTGAATAAGCCAAAAACGTGGATGAAAATAACAATAAATTAAATAGGTATTTGATAAATTATTTCCATCAATAATTTTATTTAATTCCATGCAGTAATTATCAGAACTTGTAATTATTGTCATAGGCTTATATGGTGAATAATAAGTAATACAATGCATTATAATACAGAAATGCGTTGTTTACAGAGGACTAAAGCAAATACAGTGTATTATAACTAAACCATTAATCAATAGTAAACAGTTGTTGTAATATTCAATTTGGATTAATTCAAATGAAGCATCTCATTTTATATGACTAATTACAGTATTTTACAAACAATTGAATTAATGAAATTAGAATGGAACTTGCCCTGATAAAAACTTATAGTTAGTGACAGGCCGCATTAACTGTTTATTAATGTATAATGCTTTTAATTGGAAAGGTATGTTTTCGAATTCGCATATAATTTAAATATTCACAACGTTGAATATTCAGCATCGATGTTATTTACTTCATGCGGAAATTTCATATTCCACTAAGCGTCTACTCAACCCGTTTTGACATTTAATTTCATTACGGATTTGTATTTCATTGTGAACAAGCAAGTCAAGAATAATATATTATTGCCAGTCACAATCATAAATACACATATCAATTATATTCTGGCAATTTTAATTATCGTTTTAATTTCCAATAAATAAATTATTGTTTCATTTGTTGTTAATGTAATTTTTCGCCGCAGGCAGATATTTCCAGTGGCGGACTGGTAATATTCAGAAGATAAGGACGGGGCCGTTAATATGATCAGTGGTTCAAATTTGGAACATAAAATATTGATATATTTCAATATCGATTAATTATTTATAGTTTAGAACAAAATTATGAAATATTTCAAGAGGCGATATGTGATGAATCAATGGCGAAGAATTAGATAAAAATGAACTAAATGAGAATGACAGCACGAAAATTTTTTTTGCAAATCTGAATGAAATTTGGCTCACCTGAACATTGGATAGTCATACGCATCCTGTTAAAATATGAAACACATTCATCGTCTATGAACAAATATATTCGCTTGTAAAGTTGAGTTCTTATACACGGGGCTTATGGCGATCATCACTCAGAATCGCACATATTTAGTTTGTGTACCTCTAAAATTTTGCAGTTTCATTTGAAAAACTAGTATGATGTTCTAGAACAATCCATGTATATTGTATCAGAAGGAGAAAGTTTTTTTATCGTTTAGTAATGGATATATAACCATGTAAAGCCTTGTTTTTAATGAAAAATTTAGAATCCCAGTTTATAATGGCAACTCCACACGGTGGTACGGTATTTGAAAATTCACTAGACCAACAACCTGTTAACAATTCATGATATTCAAATCATAATAGGTATAAAACACTTATTTTATTCAATTTTTATATTTTTTTGAGCGTAAGTTTCGCCACTCGACAACCGATGGCGCCACCGTCACACTAGTACTACCTTAAAACATACTGTTTCATTTTAAATAAAATATATAAATAAGTATATTGTAACGCCTTTTACCCATTACTGGGTGTGGCACTCTGCCGAAGCAGATCTCGGTAAGTGATATATTTATGCGAGTGAAGTGCGGTTACCAGCCGTCCAATCATGCCCCTCAACGATGTTAGTGGAGGGGGAGCCACAGGAGTAATTTGAATGTGGTGAAAATTGTTTGTCGGCTGTGGGAATCGAACCAGGGTTCTCAGGACCCACAGGCCGATTTGATATCACTGAGCCACGAATCCCATATTCATATAAAACAGAACAGTCAATATATTTTTTTTATTATGTCAACGTTTTGACTGACACTCCAGCATTCTTCAGGACACAAGATACCTCCTCCCCCTGTAAATCTATCATTTTCTATTAGTGAGTGATAAAATAGTAATAACCTTTCTTCTTCTTCTTTAAAGGCGCTACAGCCCGAGTCGGGCTTGGGCCTACCGGGCACACGGAGCCGCAGTTTTTACGCTGCCGTACTGCCGGTTTTCTGAGTCGATGTTACTTACTTTTAAGGCATATGTATAAGTGACTAGCTTATAGCGCCCGAGTATGATTAATACAAGTAACTATATTTTTTTATTTTAACGACAAATCATACTTAGTCGACAGGCGGATTCGAACTGACGAACCTTGGTTCGGATGACGTCACAGCATGTTAAGAGATGTGCATTAATACGCTCGGCCATCGCGCGTGCCACACAACCCTTATTTTTTATAATTACCTCCTCTATAGATTATGCCCATTGCAGCATTCTGTTTGTAAAATAATATATTTTTAAATTTTATTTTACATATTCTCCGTAGCAAATTCGGTAATTGATATATTTATGCGCGTAAGATGTGGTTACCAAGCGTCAAAACAGCGCCACCAAAAATGTTAGTGAAGAGGAAACCACAGGGTTTGTTTGTCGGATGTGGGAGCCGAACCCGGACTCTCAAATCTACAATCCGACTCGATACCACTATTCTGTTATAGAATACCGAAATTGTGATAATGTGTAAAGTAATCATAAAAAAGTATATTACATAATAAGTGAAGAAAGTGATAGTTTATTTGACGAAACTGTTTTAATCTGCTGATGCTGGGTTGCATGAAAACTGTTCAATAAATTGTTTATTGACTCTATAGTTACTGGTCCTGCAAAGTTAATGAATCGTTGAAATTCAAACTGTTGCATATAAAATATATTGAGATCTTTAGTTATTGAAATGTTTGTCTACCAACAGTATCACTGTAACTGTCATTGTCACTGAGTTGTCATGATCGATAAATTAAAATTGGGTAAAAGGAATAGAAGCTAAAATTATACGAAAAAAAAAAAAGACAAATTTAGCTGGAAATAATTCAGAACTTTCTAAATGTAATTGAAAACAAAAACTGATGTTACGACAAATAAATTGGAAGCTTGAGAACAGATACGAATGACATCTCTATTCAAGGCAGCAATACTCCTAGTGACTTGTCTAATAATCAGGCAAATAGTCGATTATGTATATTTATTTATATGATCTCCCAATGTAGTTTGAAACGCTCCAGTTGCATAATAACATAGTTATTAATAATTGCGTGATGGCTGATAGAGGTATACTATATTTGGTTCTTTGTTTCGAAATCTGGCCCTACTGTATGAAATATTTGCATAAAAATATTTTTATTAAATGTAAATCTTAGCTTAAACTCTATTTATCAAAAATTTCTAACGAAACATTCGGGATCTTGGAAGAAGTTTTATAAAAATAATTCCTTCATCCGAGGACGATGATAACGAAGACATAATTCTTGTAAAATATATTTCAATTATCTCCTAGTACAATATATGTAGGTTTAATTACTTACACTTCAATAACTAGTTATTTAATTTAAAATTAAAAATTTACTTCAGTTATAAAATAACAACGGATATTTTTTCATTCTTCAACTTTGACATTAACTGTCAAACTGGATTTATCGAACCGTTAAATATTTATAGGTCTGAAAACAGTCCTATAAGTTGTAGGACTGTTTATCAATTCATTAAAATTATATGACGTTCATGCAACGATTTTTTGAAACATAGGGAACCGTTAGTTGCTATTGAACCGATAAATACTCTCATGCAACCCAGCATGACTCTAGTAAAACACTTTTCTGACGTGTTATGTATACTATTTTTACTGAAACCGTTTAATTTAATCAATAATTAATCATAAATAATTCAAAATGTTTAAATTTTTTGTCAAAACAGTCAGGTACAATATTTACCAGACTGTCTTGTACTTTACCAGACTGTTATTTTTATTGTAGCCTCGATACGTATTTTACTTGACTGTTTTGGTACTAATCTAGTTTCCATACTAAAATTGGTCAGGAAAGTAGGCATTTTCTTGCCGGTTTCAGAAAAAATAATTTTTGTTCTCATATTCTCTAAATATATAAAATTTATGCGGGGTTAAATGAAAGTTTTATCGGTTCATTAGCAACTAACGGTTCAATAAGTTTCAGAAAATCGCTATTACTATTGCTAAATAAAAATTCTTTAACTAAAGAGCTATTTATTTTTTCTTGTTTTCTTATTTTGGTAAAATAGACACTGCCGCCACTGGACATTTCTCAAAGCTCGTCGATTGAGTTCATCAACAAAAACATCTCGATAACTGGAGCTAATTCAATGTACTAGAGTTTCAAAATTTAACAGAATATGATTATACCGCAAACTTGCATAATGCAAAGTTAGCATAGTCGCAAGTTTATTTATCCCAACTGAAGCTCATAAATTCGATATAATTTTATGAAAACTTTTATTAAAATTTCATTTCTTCGTTTTCAAGCAAAGTTGACGGTCGTTGAAAACTTTTAATAATGGATTTGAAACCACAATGAGCAAGTTTTAAATAAAAATCCGTACAGGCTATGTACGTTATGCGTCTAACGGTTGACATGGCGTGTAATTCTTTTTGTGTGCGCGGAAGTTTCAAAGAAACAGGATAAAGTAGCAAGTTTTTTATATGTCTGTGTCGCCGCCATTGACGCGACATTTTTTTCATACACTTTTTATACATTTTTGTCACGTTTTATTGACTCTCACTACTTGCATCATCACCGTATTTCAAATGCACATATGCTGTCTGAATCGAAACTAAAATATTTGATGATGTCGAGACGAGAAAACTAAAATAACTTTTTTGTAAAAGCTTAAAGGGTCAGCATAGTAAAAAATTGGGTTCGTGCAAACAAGTACTATTCAATTGTTGAATCCATAGAATCATTTAATTTAAAATGATTTGAAATCCAAATATTTTCTACTAAGTTCTATGAAGTTTATCGTGTGTCCACAATAGTACAGAGTGATCAAAAGGAATTGTTACAGTTGGCAATAAAAATAACTACTTGAAATTGGTAAGTCTGATACATAAATTCATTTCCTGTTGTTGACAGGACATTTAAAATTTAAATTTGAGTACAGTTATTATTACATTTATTTCTAAAGTATTTCTATTACTTAAAAAGTCAAAATTCTATTAGCTGTCAGAGTCCTGACATAACCTATTTGTATTTATAAGAAATGTCAAATAGCATTTCCGCCTTTATCTGACGTTGTGCCAACTGTGGAATAAAAAGATCTCTGGAATTGTATTGCCAACTATAACAATTCCTTTTGATCACCCTGTATTTTCTCGAATATAAGTTTAGATAAATGTTTGAAAAACAATTGACGATCGGTTAATTGTTATCTTTTATGTTTTTCCTAAAATTTAGTGCCGAGAGCTTTAATTTGACACTAAACACGGCCTGACTTGAACATATCTTGGGAAAACAATTGGGAATTACTTGAATATTATTTTTGACACTTATTAGAATTCCAGATCTAATGGCCAGTTGCACGAACGAGACTTAAATTTTAAACTTTAGTTATTCCCATATGACATGTAACTTCAATTTGTTTTTGTTAATTTAAACTAAGTTTAAAATTTTAGCTTTGTTGTTGCAACTGACCATAAGAGCTTTATTTTATACCAAATTCGGCATATCTTGAATACTTTAAAAAAGCAATTGACATTTAAATGTAATTTTCAGACGACCACGTATGAAAGTAACCATAACAACATCATAAATTACTACGGACAGTTGAACATAACATACTGTAACGAATTTAAAGCCAGACAGTCGAGAACATTCCAGAAACCTTTTCGAGAAACAAGTGCGTAGCAGCGTGACCTCACTTGATTCGCTCGCATGTCTGAGCGTGTGGTTTGACGGAATATTCTAGGACATTCTGGAATATTCGAGAACTGTTCTACGCACGGGAGTATATAAGCCGAGGTAGAGTGGCTGAGTGGACAGTTGACAGTTGACTTCGAACGCGTAATATAAATGTGGTGAAATAAATAACAACTCTAGTGTACGTAATATAAATAGTAGTGTTAGTGACCGTTATATAAATAATATTAGTGTTTAAATATTTATTAGTAGTGTTTAAGATTTATTGTAGTGTTAATTAATTCTAAATAAGTTTCTGTTATTTTTATATTCATTTATTAAATAAATACTTTTATTTTCGTTTAACATAAATAGTTGTGAGTCATTTCTGTGCCTTAAACATTCTACATACTTCCAGAAAGACGAAAAACGTTACAATACACTGATATGTTAGTATAACGCACTCTTCTAACATATCGGGTGAAGTTTCACTGATTGACAACAGATGGTGTTACAGTGTAAGAAAATAATAATAAATAAAGGAAAAGAATTAGTATTATTATTTGAATCGAAGTTTTGGCAAATTTTTGAACACATTTGCACAAACAAATCTTTTAAAAAAAATTACTAATTACTTACTTACCCATATGTTAGCATTATTTAATATTTTGTCATTACGCTTAGTACAGTACGTATCACCACACCTAACCTCAAACGTCACACATCAACGCTAACCTTCACAAACCCAACAGCTGTCAAAGTGTAATAACATTGCTCTTGTAAACTTTTTTTAGAAATACTTTGTAGTCGTCTGAAAAATAGTGTACATAACTCGCTCGAAAGTGTGATAACTGTGCTCGTGTACTTAAATCACTCGGCACTACGCGTCTCCTTTTTCAATTTGTATACTCGCACGTTATCTTACACTTTCGATGCTTGTTATCTAATATACTATTTTTGACACTCAGCTATGAATGAATTTTATTTTACGTTATTGACCACATAGAGTTAAGGCCAAGGTTCAGCCGATGGCTATTGGGAACATTTATATTACGGTTTTAACGATTTTTATTCTTCACATGTTTTACAACAACATAACAATTTAAAAAACTATCGAATGTTACTATATGAACCAATAATAATTAAGAATAATATAGGATAGATGGCTCAGTGGTATCGAGTCGGCATATGGATCCTGAGAACCTTAAAAACGTAAATTGATTACAGAGATTCTGGTTGGGGCCACGCTGGATGTATCACTTCAATTGTTTATAACAAATAAAAGTAATGGGGTAGGTGGCTCAGTGGTATCCAGTCGACCTGTAGATTTAAAAACCTGAGTTCGATTCCCACAGTCCACAAACTTTTTCACCACATTAAAATTACTCCTGTGGCAGAGCTGGGCAGTAGCTAGCTACTTTTGTAGCTTAGCTACGTTTACCACAGCTGTAGCTGTAGCTTAGCTAAATGTGAAAAAATATAGCTGTAGCTTGTAGCTAGCTATTTTTTTTCCTATTAGCTTAAAAATATTGTTATAACAACTGAAGCTACTTTTAAAACTACTTATTGTAGCTTAAAGCTACTTTTTGTAGCTTAAAGCTAATTTTTGTAGCTTAAAGCTACTTTTTGTAGCTCAAAGCTACTTTTTGTAGCTTAAAGCTACCACTGTTCATTAAGAAATACCTATTAATTTTTGTTTTGTATTTGAATTGTACCATCTTATTATAGAGTGTAAAATCTATTGACATATTTTATTTTTCAGTTGTTGTTAACCTATCCTAGTTTTGTATTAAATATTAGATGAACTAAACATTGGCTGTATAGGAGTCTTCAGATAATGTAACTGTTAATTTATTCCGATATAAATAAGAATTATAGCATAACAAATTAACAGTACATTTGTCCATTTGCGATTTTTTATATTTATTAACAATCATTATAACAAAAGACTGATCAACTGATCATATGACAATGGCAAATTTAATCATTTATAATAACTGAAAAAGTAGCTTTAAAATTTAACAGCTATTTTAACGAAAGCTTTTAGCTGTAGCTTAGCTATATTTTACAAAACGTAGCTTATAGCTGTAGCTCAGCTACTTTTTTAAAGAATAGCTGTAGCTGTAGCTTAGCTAATTTTTTTAAGTAGCTTGCCCAGCTCTACTTTCTGGTTCCTCTAACACTAACATCCTTAGAGGCCGTAATTAACCGTTCTTTACGCACAAAATATATCACTTACCGAGATCAAAGTCAAAGGCGTGATGATATGTGTATTTTATTTTATTTTAAAATATAATTCTGTATTCCATATTATATTTCATAAAAAAATTGTTATTGTCACAAAGCACACATTTCTACAGTTTCGATAGTTCATTCATTAAAATTTTGTTTCATTGCAGAATCAGTTACATTGAAACAAAAAGTTGTCCTTCCCTTTAAAAACCCGTATAACAATCCATTTTTGATTCTGCCGAAACATTTGTCTCTTTTTTTTATTTATTTATTCAATTGTTTGTCGTAACTCGGCATACAGGGCTGTTTATTGAAAATTTCATTTCCGCGATACCTTTCGATCATGTATTTGCCTATGTCGTATCACAATTGAAGTAAAACTGAACTCATTCCGATAGATTGTATTATTGGCTGCCGGGCAGAGAGGGTGAGTACCAGCATGTTCTGTCACCCGTCGAGGATTACCGTTCATCGATCCGATAAAAGAATTTCCGCAAATATGAATTGGAACTCACCGGTGAAATTGTTGATCTTCATATTCGTACTACGTTTTTACAAATATTGCTTGTTTGTAAGAATATTAGTTGCTGTTCGGCAACTCCACCAAATATTCACTTGCATTTTAATAAAATCAATGACGGAAGTATACATATCTTAAGCTCGTTAATTAGATAAGCAGACCATAATTTATTTTCCACAAATTTTGGTGATATTAAAAAAAAATAATATGCGATTATCAGACATTAAATTACAGCCTGCAAAGATGTTAGAGGAGCGTGAGTCATAGACGTAATTTTAATTATATTAAAATTAACGTACAAATTAAAATAAATTACTAAATTAAAAAATTCAAAACTATAAATATTAAATATATTCCATATTTTTCTTTTTCCAATTTTAATCATTTGAATTATGTTTATTAATTATAATTTTAAAGTTTATACAAGATGTAAAATAAGTAAGGAATATTGATATTATCTCCTGAAATAATAATTTAATCTAAATAATTAAAAAAACGTTTCGAGAGTATAACGGATATTTTGGCGAGATTAGATATTTTTTATTGATAGTCATTTTTCACAGTAAAGGGGAACGCATTTTTTAAAAAATGACATGCTATAATATTTTTTGATATCATTCGAAAGAGTATACAAACATTAAAAAATAATAATAATACTTTATTTGAAAAATAGTGCCCCAGAAAAATTTTACCATCGTTACTCGTCAGGAAAAAATGCTAGAATTAAAGTTTCTAGTAAAATATAATGAATAAATTTAGTTATTCAGGGATACAGAAGCGGATTTAAAATATTTCAGGCCCTAGGCAATATATTTTTTTGGGGCCCTTTAAATAAATAAATTACATCTGAAAATAACGAAATTATTATCGATAGCCATGAAATTGAAACAAAATTAACAAATGTTTGACGTTTTATGTGTCAAAATAAATAAAGAAATTATTTTGACAGATTAAACGGCAAACATTTGTTTAATTTTGTTTCAATTCCGTAGCTATCGATAGTTTTGGGGCTATTTTCGTTATTTTCAGATCTAATTTGTACCGTTACGAAGCATGCAAAATTAATTTTGATTATTGGATTAGATGCAGAATTTTATGTTCTAAACCTTTTTTACTCAGGGCTATTTTTACAATTTGAATTTATCATAATTTTTAAGTGAAAAAACAAAAATATTCGTTTCTAGGTCCAGAAAAAGAATTAGTGTAAAATAAACAAAAAAGAAAGCTTTCTTTCTCATTATTATGCTTTCTCTATTGTCACCAAGAGCTACTATGTAACGATTAATGCATTTTTTCTCTCCTTTAGTAGGAACTTTACAACAAAATAAAAATAAAACGAGGAAAAAATTATTTTTGAACGTAGATTAACACAGACATTTTTGCGGAATAGCCTATTGACTCTTGTACCCTTCCAGTAGATATTCTCAAAATTTATATTTTTTATAAGTGGATGCGAAATCGAAATTGAAGTTGACCAAATTTTAAGAATTTCTGCATTATCTTAAATTATATTATATTCAGTCAATCGACGAGCTCAGGAGGAACACGAAGACTTCTATCATTATTATATTTATTAATTAATTAAATTAATTAAATTAATTTAGGAACATTTATCCTTAAATTGTTATTCATTCTTCTCTTTAACAATAACACACATATGAAATAAAACGGCAACGTTAAGAAGTACTGTACAATATCGTATGTTGCTGACATATGCTTGCAACAGGTCTGCTTTATAACGCAGTAGGTGGTGTGCGTGCTGCAGTTCCCCCTGCATAGGGGGAGGCCAATCAATTGACATTCGCTGCAGATGTTGTGGCTGACGTGCATGTTACCCCCTTCCCCTTACATTTCACCACACCCTCTCCAGAATGCAATGCAATCAAGCACGCATTTATGTACTTACTTTCACTGTTTTCGATAAGAGGAAAAATCGGCAATCACAAAATTGGAATCAATACAAACGTGGTGAAGTTTGTTTAAAGTGCTCAATAAACAACAAACAAGAAAGTAAATATTTCACTTTGTTTAGATGAAACCAATCAGTTTATTTTTGGAAATATCGGAGATGGATTTAGAAAATTTTGGGCTAAAAAAATACTACAAATTTCGAACCTTGTAAGGAGCATCAAATAAATAAAATAAATATATCATCACGCCTTTTACTCATTACTGGGTGTGGCACTCTGCCGAAGCAGATCTCAGTAAGTGATATAATTTGCGCGTGAAGTGCGGTTACCAGCCGTCAAATCACGGCCCCCAAAGATGTTAGTGGTGGGGGAGCCACAGGGTAGCATAAATATCATAAATAAGGAGTATGAGTAAAATAAATATTAGCTACTTGTATACCTAATGCGTAAAGTGAAAGTTTGTCGGTTGAGTGAAAATATTATATAATTTTACTAGAATGTTAAACACACTTTGTGCTCATGGCAAACACATCAGTTTTCTCACTATTATTTGTAATCATATTTAAATTATTGGAATGTTAATATTTCATAGGTAATTTACATTATTTATTTATTTATTTGTTACTCTGTACAACAGGAACTTAATCCTAATTACAGTCCAGGGAGGCTGCAACTTATTGACAACTCAAAACAACTATAGAGGCGCTACGTTCGCCTAGCTTTGGTAGGATAAATGGTTTGTTTACATTAGAATATATATATTAATGTAGAGCTCGTTTCACCAATTTTGACGATGAAAATAAGTATTGTGCATTTGTTTAAAGTCTTGGACGTCTACACATTCGTAGGAAATTTGCATATATTTTTTTTAATTCTGAATAACTTGCGAAAATAAAAACAGTTTTTTTTTGTCATGATCATTTACTTTTTGCTTGAATAATATTATTTTCGCATAGATAAATGATTTGTGGTTACAAAATACATAGGAAATAGGTATTCAACTATCAAAAATTTAAACTTAAAAAATGTAAACATCGAATATTTACTCCTATTTTGCAAATCCAAAGTATCATAGTTTCGCAAATCCAGCGCAAAGTGACGAATTTGTCACAATTCTGCGTTTTGGACGCGTTTCAAAGCGTTTCTTGATGCAAAGGATGCATTTTAGGAAAGGTCCGCAAAGACAAAGGAGATGAATTTTTCATCTTTTCCAAAGTCAATTCGAATGCTAAGCATTCATCTGCGATTTTGACCAAACCAAACTTTACTCACGAATTTTAATAATAAATAAAGCTCTTAGGCTTCTTCGCCTAAGTGATGATGATTTTAAATTTATCGCTAATTTTTACAACTGACACTAGATGCATCATTTATTTGGAAGTAACACGAGTTAGTTCTAGATCAGTTCAGGGTTGAACCGAAAGTTCCCAAACAAATAAAAGGGCAAGGTGAAAAGTCTCTGAAAAATAAAACAGATGGCGCCACAATCGCAAATCTCATGTGACATTTGTGATGTACCATCTTTAACTAGATCGCATTAAAATTTTCAGACTGATATGTCATTCAGTTCTGTTTTGACACCCATCGAAAGCAAGCAACCTTGAAG
Source organism: Pterostichus madidus (assembly GCA_911728475.2). NCBI lineage: Eukaryota > Metazoa > Arthropoda > Insecta > Coleoptera > Carabidae > Pterostichus > Pterostichus madidus. The sequence continues at coordinate 32,289,065 of OU452306.1, forward strand.
ATTTTAGAAAACATGGAAAAAAGTTAATTTCACGTCGTGATTAAACATTATTTCTTGCGTGGAAAAAACATTATGCAAACCAAAGCATCGCTTGTTAAACATTATGGGGACTCCTCATCATCGATTGGCCGGATTCACAAGTGGTTTACTGATTTTCGTTGTAGTAGTATGACCGCAAAGGACGCCGAACGTTCTGGTCGTCCAATTGAGGTTACAACGCCAGAAATCGTCGATAAAATCCACGGTATGATATTGGACGATCGGCGAGTTAAAGTGCACGAGATTGCTGAAGCTATGTGCATCTCAACCGAACGGGTACGGAACATTTTGCATAAATTTTTGGATATGAGAAAGCTATCTGCCTGATGGGTGCCGCATTTGTTCTCTGTTGACAACAAGTGCAACCGTGTGACAAGTTCAAAGGAGTGTTGGCGATGTTTAAGCGCAATAAGAATTACTTTTTGCGCCGTTTCGTTTTTTATCTATTTCCAAACTTGAAGAAATTGCTCGGCGGAAAGAGATTTGGCTCCAACGATGAGGTCATCGCTGAGACAAACGCCTATTTTAAAGGATTGCCAAAATCGTATTAGTTGGAAGGAATCGAAAAATTAGAAAAACGTTGGACGAAGTGTATCGAGCTACAAGGAGATTATGTTGAGAAATAAAATATGTTTTGACCAAATGAATCATTTCTTGTTTCATTTTTCAGGAACTTTTCACCCTGCCGTCGTACGGCCATAATTGCAGCTCTCACCTTTGGCTTGCGCAACAATTACCATGTTCGAGTAACAAAGAATCATTTTACGCACTTAATGCACAAATAACTATTTAGTTTCTCCCACATTTTTGTTGTTAAGAGCCATAATATTGTACGACTAAATCTTTATGTTCTTGTTGAGAAATATGAACGAGTTTACAAATATTTGTAAATAATCTATGGTCTGGTAATTGAAACTTCCATTTGAAGATGGCTCACTTTACAGTAAATTTAATTAAATCATTTCTTGGAAGCAGCACAAAAGTTGAATAAAAATAACTAGCAATTAATTATCAAAGAGTAGCGCTGTAATACGAGCAATTGCTACTGAAGTGTGCGGACAACATTGAAATGATACGCCGTACACTTGATAACCTGATTCAGTGACTCGCCTTCGCGTCCGTTCTCAGCTCGACCACTGGGAACCTTTCACCCTGTTAAGAACAGAGAGATCATGAAAGCTTTCATTTGAGACACAAATCTGAAAGGCACAATTGTTGAATACGGTTATAATTATATTATTATTTTTCTATAATTCACTTCACTCACAATCTTTACGTTCAAATTATTATGTCGTTCAATTAAATTTTTACAAATTGTATGGATTTTTCACTAACTATTTTAATTACGAATATTATTGCTAAATAAATAAGAAAAAATAAGAAAACACAAATTTTCCATCACTTGTCACAAATTCCACAAAAATTTCCAGCACGTTTGAATTAACTTATCAGGTCAACAATCGGCTGGTCAGTTCAGCTTTAACCATAGACGCGTTTCGTCCTTTAGGGACTCATCAGTATGGTGCGATCAACTATCCAACTAGACCAACTAGGGACTAGTGAACTGTGATACTGTCTTAGCTGAATTGACTAACGGTAGATGGCACCACGGGTTGCTCTGTAGCTCTCATGTCATGTTACCGGCTTACATAGTTTAACATCAGTCAGTTCAGCTAAGACAGTTAAGCTACATTCACAAATATAAATTAGTTTTTGTTTTGTTTTCTATTTTTATTTTAATAACCTTGTAGACATGTTATCTTATGCAGCCATTCACAAATCTGTATTTAGTTTTGGTTTTAACAAAAAAGTTTGCAAACTCTAAACTTATGTTTTAGTTTTACGTTTTATACTTAGGAATAGACCAATAGGACGAAGCGTAGAATGATGTAGTGATATATACTTATCTCTTTCTGTCATCCTTCGCACCTAAGTTTGTTTTTATTCGAGTGTCAAAATGAATGAAAATAAAAACATGATTTTAATACCTACTTTCTTATTATGATAATATTTACCTTGCTCTTCCAAAAAATACGAAAGTAAACAAACAGCATATGATAGCATGTGTAACTTCGCACATCTGATAGTTGCATCTGAGTATAGCCGATCTTCTAAAATTTATGATAGATGTCACTACTAACTAAAATCGACAAAAGCAAAACTATTGTGAATGGCACCTAAAAACACACTAAAACATAAAGCATAAAACTAATACTAATTTTGATTTGTGAGTGTAGCTTTATTCTTATTAAATATTCACAATTATTTTGAATTAAAAATTTGATTTTAGTAATGTTGCTAATAGCAACCATTGTTCATGCACAGTTTTAGCAGAAACTACAATTAGAAGTTTTTGTCAGCTAGTTATGATTAAAGGTAGCGGAAATTGATATATTTTTTCTTATTGTTTACTCTGAACAGTTCTTAGCGAATCTGACGCCCTTGGCGAGATATTCTTCGATTTCCATTTGTTTCTGAGGTTACGTTATTTATTGCAGCTTTCTTCAAACAAAAGTCTAAAGACCTTACTCTCACACATAAAAAGCCCAAAATATATACAATTTTCGAAAGGTCAATGATTACTCCAATCCCGCGTTCCGAGATAGTAATGGACAAAATGGAAACTCGCCTCTACCCAGTGCTGCGCTTCCAATATTAATAAAGTGTGCGCTGGTGGTCGGCTCCACCAGCGTCGTTATGGTTACGGGATGCTTGACGCTCTATTGTTTCACTGTGTGCCTGTTCAAATATATATGTTGACTGGATGTATCACCGGCATATGTGGTGAGCGGGCAGGCTTGTTTGTTAGATTATGTTACAGCGCACTGCATTTTGAGGCAACCGAGCGATGTGGTGATGAAGAGATGAGGCTAGGGAAACTTGTGTGAGGTTGGTATCATTTGTCTCAAGGCATGTTAGCATCATAGCATCTTGGTCAGACAATTTGTAGATATGACGAGATCAGACTATAAATTGGAAACCATTAGTTTATTATTTATTTCTCTTGATATGAACAACAGTACCTACCTGTATTTTACTTTGTTTATTTATTTATTCTTTATTTAGTAGTGTGTTTTAATAAGCCATAAATAATGTGTAAATTCAATCATGGACGTAGGCTTAAGTTGTAAATGATTTATTGAAGATTCAAGCCTTTTTTCCACTTCTTAACATAGTTTTAGTTTTAGTTTTAGTTTTTCGACATAACCTTGAGAGTTTATCATATGTGAATACAGCTAAAGTGTTTCCAGCTACTGTTTTAGTCTTAGGGCCAAATTCATAGTCGTGACTCACCCTCATCTCATTCTCACCTCACAACTTAAAGTGGAAGTAACTAAGGGAACTAACTCAAATTATGCAAATTTTTGACTTAGTTGCCTTGGTTACTTCGACTTTGAGTGTGAGGTGAGAATGAGATGAGGGTGAGTCACGACTATGAATTTAGCTCTTAGTCTTTGTCTTTGTCGCTGCGCATAAACACAAAGTTTGCAGACTTCATACTTTCGACATAGTCTTTCATCGCTGTTCTGTAAGAGAGAGTTAGCTGCGGTAATGCTGTCTCTTGTTATGCTGCAATATAGAGTCAATTCTATGCCGTATTTATCATATGTCATTAGGTTTGTGTGGGGAATACAAGCAATATAGACAATAGAATAAAAATAGTAACAATTTCAACTGAGAAAAAATAAAATTACTGGATTAATAGCAACAACAAAACTAACAAGTCACAAAGAAATTATTTAGTCGCTGTCATTTTAAAATTTATCTCTTTTCATTGATTTTATAAGTATAATTGCAATTTAATCATATTTTAATAATATAAAAATCAATTTTAAAATTTAAATTACTATATTTCAAATATTCTGGTTTGTTCACTACAGTCATGTCTCAATTTTTTAAAATTATTTTGGAATTGTATAAATTAATTAAACTAGTGCTTTATTTTAATAGTAATTACTAATCCTCTTTAATAATTTTATATAATTTTTAAAGTATTTCAAATAGTTTTATACACTTATTTTCTCATTTAAGTGAACAAACCCTTATTAAATTAATGAATTAAGGTTATGTTTATGTTAAGAGCTGGAAATGGCTGGAATTTTTCCGACATAAACAGAAACAAAAAACCAAAAACAAAGACTAAAACAGAGACTATGTTAAGACGTGGAAACATAGCTTCATTGACAACGTTCCGGGCAAGCTTATGGCCATCTTCAGGTCAATAGTATTGATGTAAATACAACAAATAAAAATATTTAAAGTTGCGTGATGAAGTTCAGGGCAAACATTTAGCAAATGAAAAAAAATATTGTGATTCTGAATACATAGCAAATAACATGATTCTAAATTTTGATGTTTCCTTGAAGAGTCGAACTTTAAATATTTGTATTTGTTGTATTTACATCAATACTTTTGATCTAAAGATGGCCATAACCTTGGTCGAAACGATGTCAATGAATCTTCAATAAATTATTTACAACTTAAGACTAAATCCATTGTTGAATTTCCATATTCTTTATTTAGTTCGCCGTGAAACAACACAAATTAATCCCAATTACTGCTCAATTCAAATTGAAATATGTACTTACATGGAGCCATGGACGTAGAGTTCGAGTTTCCGATATCTTTACTCCTATTGTTTAACTACATAACTTATTATGTAAGTTTTGAAATCAAATTATTTTATACAGAATACCTCGTACTTGGATGGAGATATATTATTTTAGTATTAATTAATTTAGTACGGTACACAGCAGAAAATTAGTTTCAAATATATAGTATTGGAAACTTAAAACATGTAATGAGATCCAAACTACTCATGCAGAGGTTTAATTAATTATATTCAATTGGCAACTCTTTTCATTAATGAAATTTTTGTTCTGGACGAATTTGTATTACAGCATTAATATCGGTTATTAGTTTAATACCAATAAATTAGGGTTTATGTATTTATGGGGTGGCTAGCTCAGCGGTATGAAGTCGGTCTGTGGATCCTGAGAACCCTGGTTCGATTCCCACAGGCGACAAACAATTTTCATAATTTCAAAAGCTACCTCTATGGCTCCTCCAACACTAACATCATTGGAGGCCGTGATTTGACGACTGGTAACCGCACTTCACGCGCTACATATATCACTTACCGGGATCTGCTTCGGCAGAGTGCCACACCCAGTAATGGGTAGAAGGCGTGATGATATATTTATTTATTTATTTAAATTTAATGGGGGACAGTGAACTGTCTGACTGTTGAGATGTTCATCTCAACTTGAATTGCATTTTACAAAGTGGTTCTGTGGATCCTGAAAACCCTGGTTCGATTCCCACAGGCGACAAACAATTTTCATAATTTCAAAAGCTATTCCTGTGGCTCCTCCACCACTAACATCTTTGGGGGCTGTGATTTGACGACTGGTAACCGCACTTCACGCGCAAAATATATCACATACCGAGATCTGCTTCGGCAGAGTGCCACACCCAGTAATGGGTAGAAGGCGTGATGATATATTTATTTATTTTAATTTAATGGGGGACAGTGAACTGTCTGACTGTTGAGATGTTCATCTCAACTTGAATTGCATTTTACGAAGTGGTTCTGTGAACCATGGTTTTACTTCAATTTTATTGTTCATTATTTAAAATGTAACTTTATTAATATTCCTAGAAAATCGCTTGAAAATGGCCAAAATTTTTACGCCGAAACATCGATGATCAATACAAAATTTAACTAAAAATTGTATTAATTTTTTTGTAAATTTATTACCACGTTAAGCCTGTGATCCAATTAAATCAATATTTATAATTTATTTAATATTATTCACTACATAACGGTATAACTGGACACACGGTATATATAAAACGAAAGCATGTTTATCTAAATATATTATGTTTAAATCGGTCGGTTATTTCTTCTCAAATATTTCTTTGTAAAAACGTGCAGAATGGGAAATTGAAAAATGAATGACGTTTTGAAATTTCCAAATTTAATATCAGTACAAAGTATAAAGGGATATAAAATGTGTGCGAAAACATTGGTTTCTTTACAATATAAGAATGAAAAACATGTGTAGAAAAATACAAAATTAGGTTGGTAGGTGAGTAGCATTTTCCTAATTTCACTCGACTCGTCGACGTTGTCTCTCACATCCTACGGATATTAAGACCGTCTGTTTACAATAAACTTGATAAAAATGTCAGATATTAATCCAATCAGATCTGCCTGCTGACTTTACCGAAAAAATCACAAAGGCATTCGGCACAGTGACAAGGTATAAGTTTGTTCTTGTGAGATCGCAGCGCCAACGCGCTATCGCGACACGATGTGCGCTTGTCTTGATCCTCCGGGGTTTTTATTAAATTTAGACGCAATCTTTGTTTTCGCTCTCTGCGGTGATATTGAAATTCTTGGGCAGGTGGATGTGTTCAGCGCGCTGTGTGCTGTGTGATGTGTGTTCTCTGTATGAAACTCTGAACGCTAACATATGTAAATTATGGCTATATATGCACTTACTAGCATGTATTTTATCACTCAAAACTGCATTAGATTCACTACGGTTACATGATGTGTCTCAAACGTCAGCACAATACGCCAAAAAGATTTAGCTGAACTGTGTTAACTAATATAGGTATTGTCTAAAAAAATATTGTGAACTATTTATTATTTATTACGAAGGCAGAGTGAAAAGTCCCTGAAAAATAAAACAGATGGCGCCACAATCGCGAATCTCATGTGACATTTGTGATGTACCATCTTTAAATAGATCGCATTAAAATTTTCGGACTGATATGTCATTCAGTTCTCTTATACACCCATCGAAAGTAAGCAACCTTGAAGATTTTTGAAAACATGGAAAAAAGTGAATTTCGCGTCTTGATTAAACATTATTTCTTGCGTAGAAAAAACATTACGCAAACCAAAGCATCGCTTGTTAAACATTATGGGGACTCCTCACCATCGATTGGAACGATTCACAAGTGGTTTACTGATTTTCGTTGTGGTAGTATGACCACCGCTGTATGGTAGTTCATATATATATATATATATATATATATATATATATATATATATATATATATATATTAGCTTGAGGGGGATTCGAACTCGGGAACTCCGGAATCGAATGCCGTACCGTTATCCACATACTGCAGGATATACGAGATGTGGCTATCAAATAACGAGACTATCGCTGCTACAAACGAAGTACGCATACGCCAAACATCAGCGACCGTCAGCTTTTTAGTATAAAGCTTTCTTTTTAGAATGCAGTACCTCTCGCTTCTGTAAACAAATCCGTATGGCCGTAGCATTCGTTTTAATTAGAGTTGTTTTTTTGTTTCGCCGAAAAAATGTTAAGTGCAACAGTAGAGTAACGAACTGTTGTGAAATTTCACAGGAAACTTGGCAAAACTGCTACTGAAATTTATAATTTATTGACAAAACGACCTGAATAGTGGAAGGACAAGTCATGGTTTCTCCATCAAGACAATGCGTCGGCTCATTCCGCAATGACTGTCAACAGGTTTTTAGCCAAGTACAGCATCCCAGTGTTGCCTTAGTCGTCGGATCTTATACCGTGCGATTTCTATCTGTTTCCTAAGGTGAAATCTGTCTTAAAAGGAACAAGATTTGAGCTGTGAATGAGAAAGCAGTACGCGTCCTGAAGGAGCTGACAAAAGAAGAGTTGTAGCACTGTTTCGAACAGTAGAAAATACGCATGAAGCGTTGTAGGGATAGAGGAGGGATGTATATTGAAGGTGATAATAAGTAAATAGATATGAAATCAAAATAAAATGTTAAAACAGCGTCAGTCTCGTTATTTAATAGCCACACCTCGTATAGTTCTTCACATGCAGCTTGGTTAGCATTTGTTGTTTACGTTTCTATGTGAATGCCTTGGAACTAATGGTTTTATGCTGGCAAATTAAAATAACAAAATAAATTATTTTAGTTACAATATATGTTGTTATTAATTTGTCGGTTCTCTGTAAATTCTAAACAAACATTATTTAAAAAAAATAAAAAGTGTAACGAGTACAATAGTCTTAGTTAGTGAATGTTTGATAATAGAATTTATAAAATGTTTTAGAGATGCAATGTGCACGTACTTCATTTTCTTGTTAGGAAGGAAGATAATTCTATTGTCTTTTGTGAAACTTCCAGAGGAATTTGTTTCCTGCTGTTGGTAATAATTTTAATTATAAATGTAAATATAATTGAATACATTAAATACAAAATGTACTGAGAATATAATGTGTTTCTGTGTTATCGAATTTCATTATTATTCAAATTTTTATGCTCGCCTGCTTATCATTGTTTCAATATATCGTATTACATACGTTTAATAAAAATTTAATGGTTGTTTTATCAAATCGTTTACAAACAGAATTTAAAAATAAATGTACATAATAAAACTTTTTAACGGCATATGTTTGAACAGAGATTTTTTGTTCATTTGTAGATAATATCTAGTTGACGCGTTGAATTATTGCGAAATATTAACATTAATTAAAGTCAAGTTCTGCGGAACGATCTTCAGCTAGTCTTTAATCAAAACAAATGAAAGAAGCAGCTGAAAATTAATAATTATTTTTTCCATTTGTCAGAGAAAACATTAAATTGGGGAGGCGGCAGACAATAGAACCATCAACATCAACTTCCTCTGCCATCAAATTATTTTTTTCACAATTATTATTCATAGCGTCAGAAATATTCCGTCATTTGTTTAAGTTAATGAGAAAATATATTAGCCGCGTTGCGATGAGACAAATCATGTAATTGGCCAGTGGCGCCACTGTGGATAGTGCCCCTGATATTACCCCTCCACCCCCGCCGCTGATGGCAGGGTTTACGGCTGGATAATTACCACTAAATAAGCATGGTTGTGGGGAACGCCTCTCCTGCGTTCAAGTGAAAAATGGATGAGGAGTTACAATGACTCGGAGATGCATCTAGTTGTTGTTGTTGCTTTTGTTGAATATTCGCTGGTAATATGTCATGATCTTACTCTTCATTCTGATTCTAGGGAGACGTTTCTTGAGGATGAGGTAATTTAGTAGGTGGAAATGTGGATTTCATTCTGCTTTTCAAATTGAGATAAATAAATAAATTTTCAGACGGCTCCTTATTTATTTATTTATTTATGCTGTTCTGTTGCACAACAGGAACTTAATACCAATTACAGTACAGTATTGGCTTCGAACAGAGCCGCAGTATGGTAGTTCATATATTTTTTAGATTGGAATTCGAACTCAGGATCTTCGAATTTGATTTTTGTACACATATCACTGTACAGCCGGGAAATAAAAATTACCGCAAAAAGTTGAAATTAAGACACTGTAACAAAACGGATAATTCAGAATTTGGTTTTGTTTATAAATGATGATATTTCACTATCAACTCAGCTTCGAAAGATACAGGCTAATTATGCGTTATCTTAAGTATCTTTCTAAAGTTGACTTGACAGAGTTTATTTTGTTTATCAAATTTATTAGTGCATATGTTATAACTACAGTATTCTGTAGATCATTATTTATCAAGTTTATAGCTTTTCTAAATTGTCGCGTCTGGTTACACGGGATGTGATGACATATCTGGGTAATAGCTAAGCGTGGGGTCGGATAGATTTAAACCCGTCTGGGTTTTTTTATGTAAAAACGTATATGGGAACAGTTATCTCGACCAACGCGACGATTACCACCCCTTACCCTTTGTCAGAACATCCCATGGCATACAACAACGATTAGTTAGTGGTGGTTTAGCATCAGTCGAGACAAGTTTGGCTCGCAACGTCTGTGCAAGATGTAGATCTTGCCGTGTATTTTGTAACTTAACTAAGATTAGTTTTATTCATACGTTGTTGTTGTTTCCATTGATAATTTATTTAATTAAAATATTAATTGCCACAGCTAATAATGGGTAGAAGGCGTGATGATATATTTATTTTTTATATTTATGCAATACGAACAACCGGCATCAATAAGAGATTCTTCCGCATCATGTCTTTTACTCGCACGACGAAAATTTGTTCTGACCAATTAGAACGCTTTCTTCAAACTAAGTGATTGTGATGTCACAGAATTTTAAATCGCTTATATCTATATATACATATATTTTTTAGCACATACTATTTACATTTTTCTAATTAATTTTGTCAACGATCAACGAGCCCATTCTGCCATTTATAATTATATCATTATTGTAGTTGATTCATAAGTTATGACATTTTTAATTACTTTATAAATCGTTGTATAGTAGAAGGAAGTGCCTTGTCTTGTAGTCCGATTTGTAAGAGATATGAGAGTGCTGTTCTCGAAGTGCAGTCCGTCCATTCCGTTATTAACGCAACAGCAGCAACAGTAGCAGCAGAGGAGAGATTGATGTTCGGTATTTAAATATGGACGTCCTCTGGGAATTCATCATTCTTCGTCTTGCTTAATGATATTTGTCTCTATCCACTGTTGAGTTCTTGCTTTGCATCCGACATGAAATACTGATTCCGCGATAGCAGTATAAAAATCTTGTCGCGGACGAATTCACTCAAATTACCCGTGAAAGATGGAACGCAAAGCTATAAATCTCGCAATTTTAATTAAACCAATCTTACAAGACCGCTGCGAAAAATTTTTCTCCGTCTGTAAATGAAAACTCTGTCGAATGGAGTGGAGTGGAGTGGACGTGTTGGACAATCATTTGGGACGTTACGTATTGAGTAGTTACCGTCCACTGAAATCGAAAGTTTTAATTAAAAAACATGTTGATAAAATCGAACGGCGTGTTTCTGTGTTTGTTGGGGAGGAGGGTGGTGGACGGGCCAGGAGCATTCAATTACGGAGATCGCGTGCCATCCACATTGTCGTCTAGCTTCGCCACCCGGGGTTGAATTCCCCATAGTCCAAGTGATACTGGCCTTAATTTAATTATTGTTAATCATACATTAGGATTCGAGGAAAAAATAATTCACTTTATACACTTTGTTTCTTATTCTAATATTTATTTACTAATAAATGAACACAAAGAACTTGATTTTCTCACAGATTTTATTTTAAATGTTACAATAGTTTCGTCCTCTCGGTCATTATCAGACAATAATCATATAAGAAAAGATCATTTATTTATAGAATCTATTAAAGAGGGGTGAGTTTCTAAGTAATAATTTGTTCTATGCACAACCGGGTCGAAATTAATGTATTTTAGCCATGAAAAGCGCGCTAAAACACTTGTTTTTGGCCCTAGGACATAAACAAAATAACAATTTTTATTTATTTTATACTTGATTTTGCAAAATTTCTTTTTGACATATAAATGTACTTGTTATAATATTTTAAACATAAATTTTCTTCTGTTATGCACAAAATATTGTATTTACCCCGGCTGTAAATAGCGTTTCTGACCCTGAGCATGTTATTAGCATGAGGTGCGAAGCCACGGGCCAAAAATCATTGTTTTCACCCTTGATACATATATAACTATTTCGCTCCCTGACTTATTTCCTAGTCCTACACATTATGTAATTAATTAAAGCAGTCTCGATGTAAGGGTAGTATTACCAATTGAATTTTAATTAGTATTTATTAATAAACAACGACAAAAAAATTCAATTGCGAAATGGAACAAAACTTTAAGTAAAAAATAATATTAAAAAATATATCCTAACATTTGTCTAAGTTCCACAAAAATACAGCAACTGAGTCAACCTACTAATTCATCGTCAGTTAAGGGTTGAACTGACCAGCAACTGACGATGACTTAGTAGGTTGACTCAGTTGCTGTATTTTTGTAGAACTTAAACAAATGTTAGGATATATTTTTCCTATTATTTTTTCTTACTTAGTATTTATTAAATAAATACTTAACAATTAATTAAATCAAAATAAAAAAAATAGAGAGTCAAAGTAGAAATAATTTCAGATTTTAATTTTATGGGTCCCAAAACTCAAATAGCTAGAGCGTTTGTCCGAGGCCCACAAGATTCCAGATTCAAATCACAAAAGTATCCTAATTTTTCTCTTTACAATAAAATTGGATTTGATCTATTATTGAGTACCTATTTACTTAAAAAAACTTTAATTTATTTAATCAAATATATCAAATCTGATAATGAGTCAAAACTTATATAGAAAATAAATAAACAAAAATATCATCACATCTTCTACCAATTACTAGGTGTGACACTTTGCCGAAGCAGATCTCGGTAAGTGAAATATTTATGCGCGTGAAGTGCGGTTACCAGCCATCAAATCATGGCCCTCAAAGATGTTAGTGATGGGGGAGCCACAGAGATAATTTTTAAATTGGTGAAAATGTTTGTCGGTTGTGAGGATCGAACCAGGGTTCTTAGGATCCGTAAGCCGACTTGATACCACTGAGTTATTACCCCATAGTATTAATGTGGTGAAAATGTTTTTGTCGGTAGTGGGAATCGAATCAGAGTTCTCAGGATCCACAGGCCAACTTGATACCACTGTGCCACCTTCACCAAATAGAGAGTAATATAAGATTTTAATTACATGAATCCCATAGCTCCAAAGGCTAGAGCTTTTCTCAGATGTCCAAAAGATCCTAGATTCAATTCACGATAGTATCCTAATTTTTCTCTCTACAATAAAATTGAATTTGATCTATTATAAGTATTTACTTAAAAAAACTAATAATTGATTTATTACAAAATATCTCATCTGCAAAGGAGTATTTCTGAAAATTCGGTGTATGGTGAAGTTTTGGTGTGTTGGCGTTATGGACGGTTATGTCGTGTCGTCGTGTCGTGTTGTGCGACTCCATCGGGAACTGTCGCGCGGATATTGCACGGCAACGCGGCGCGCAATTCGCATCTCATCAGCAATATCGTGAATTCTTCATGTCGCCAAATAGAAACCTGGATCACTTTATTTCGGAATTGCATGATCCTATACAATTGTAAACGCATCATTGGATCGGGGCCCCGGGACGCCGACAAACATGCCGCCGACATCGTCACCTCCAAACTACTACCGCCGCGACGCCCAACGTCGTATTTTATTTATACTCGTCTTTGTATCGAACTCTCAACGACTTGCCAGACACCTTTCAGCCACTTGTATTTTTATTATCTTTATAAGTACTTATAATTTGTTTATTTTATATATAATATATTTCACATTGTCAGTTACGATTCGCTCTAAGGCACGCTTCAATAAATAATATAAAATAAAACCTGTGTATCATTAATAAAATTACACCAGACAATTTTTGCGCTCGGAGCAAAATAAATATATGTACACATTCCCTCTGCCAAAGATACACACGTTATATTAAAAAAACAATTATTTATTTTAAATTATTATTTTATTTGAAAATCAAATAAATAAAAACATACGAGTATAAATCACAAATAAAAACAAGTGTACAAATAAATGAAACGAAGCTTAAAGCATAATTTAAATTTATAATGAATAAATAGTTTATATACATTTTCTATTGTCACAATGTAGTGGAATCACTCCCAAGGAGCTTTATAATTTATTTTTTTAATATGTAACTTGGGGCCAGTTTTTCAATCACTGATTAATGTTAATCATGATTAATAATGGAAACTATGGCTATCATTATTATTTAATCATGATTAACGTTAATCGAGAGTAAACCGGTGATTGAAAAACTGGCCCATAAAGTTTTTTGACAAATTCTTTTTGTAAATAACCACTATTAGTTATAAAATTTGACTTAAAAATGGATACAAATCATGTGTCCGGAACTTAGTTAATGTATTACTAGTTTATTTATTTTAATACAGCTAATGGGGTAGCTAGCTCAGTGGTATCAAGTCGGCCTGTGTATCCTGAGAACCTTAGTTCAATTCCTACAGGCGACAAACAATTTTCACCATTCTAAAACTACCCGTGTGGCTCCCTACCACTAACATCTTTGGGGGTTGTGATTTGACGACTGGTAACCGTACTTCACGTGCAAAATATATTACTTTCCGAGATCTGCTTCGGCAGAGTGCCACACCCAGTAATGTGTAGAAGGCGTGATGATATATTTATTTATTTTTATTTAAATCATCCAATAAATTCAGAATTATTTTTTTCTACAACTGTCAAAAAAACATGACATTTTTACATTGCTATGGATACGAGAAATTTGTGTTTTTTTTATTGGAACGTCAAATTTCATAATTTTTAACAAATAAAATAAATATATCATCACTCCATTACCCATTACTGGATGTGGTATTTTGCCGAAGCAGATCGCGGTAAGTGATATATTTATGCGCGTGAAGTGCGGTTACCGGCCGTCAAATTACGGCCACCAAAGATGTTAGTGGTGGGGGAGCCACAGAGGTAATTTTAAATTGGTGAAAATGTTTTGTCGGCTGTGGAGATCGAACCATGGTTCTTAGGATCCGCAGGCCGACTTGATACCACTGATAATCTATAACACTTTTAAAAAATATATTTATGAATCATTTTCACGTTTCCTTGGTTACAACACATCAAATTTATAGGCGTATTCCATTTGCCATTTGGATCAGATCTAACTCACATTTACTGAACCAAATAAGTTATTTATTTCGCTGGATTACTTCGTTGACCTTATTTCCAATACTAGAATTACTGATTCTAATTTACTTTGAAGTAATTCACTCAAATAAGTGCACCAGTTTGATAAATTCAGTTCATTTAGTCATGTATCAAATTTATCTCAACTGATTTAAGTGAACCAGTTGACAAATGGAATACAGCTTATATTATATATGATTTTTTCCTTTCAATTTAATCACTATTGTATTATTCTTTTTTGACAGTTGTAGAAAAAATGTTGTTTGTATTTCGCGGACAAAATTTCTTTTTTTTACGCGTTCTAATGATTTTCTTGTCTTGACCTGACGGTCTCGACTAAAAGTGACTTTCTCACACGCACTTAATACAAAAATGACTATTTTGATTTTCTGATTCAAATACAACATTTCGACTTAATAACTTACAAATTTTACATTCTCTTATTTCTATTTTTTGTTTGATATATTATGTGTTTTATTATATAAATAAAAAAATTAATAAATATATCATCACGCCTTCTACCCATTACTGGGTGTGGCACTCTGCCGAAGCAGATCTCGGTAAGTGATATTTTTTGCGCGTGAAGTGCGGTTACCAGTCGTCAAATCACGGCCCCCAAAGATGTTAGTTGTGGAGGAGCCACAGGGGTAGTTTTTTTTTAAATTATGAAAATTGTTTGTCGCCTGTGGGAAGCCACCCCATAAAAATTATATTATTTTTAATAATCATTATTAAATTAAATTGCTACAGTTAGTTATTGTTCGTTCGCATAGTAAAATAATTAAGAGTTGGCACGCGCAAAATCAACTTCTACAAATTAATAATTAAACAAATAGAGTAAATAGAGATAGAGATTTTTGGTGGAGTCGCAAAACACTAGCAATATCTCTCTCTAATGGCAAAGTTTGTAATAATTATGGGGATTGAAATGCAGCACACAGTTTTGTGAAAATAACATTTGTCGAGAAACAATTTGAAACATTCTGTTAATATCGAGTAGGTATGCTACAAATGTAAAAGCTTCGCATACGCATTAGTTTTGGTGTGCGCTCATATGTTTCGTAGTTGTGGTGTGTCTTTGTTTGTCATAGTTAAGCTGTGAAAAGCAGTTTTCACACTACAGCGTTCCTCGTTAAACCCCTGCTTTTATAACAATCTACACATAAATAATGTAAACCGAAGTGAATGGCTTCGCTACCAACATGTAACGTGCAGTCCAGAGCGAGCACTCTGCAAAATTATTACCGAACATATTTTTATAATAATGCCACACAATATCAACACTCGCTATGCGTAAATAATTGCTGTAATCATATTGTAGATATTTACACTGTAATCCTATTTTATAAGCCTGTGATGTACTGCGTAACTGCAAAAGCTCCTGCCAACGAATTAGAAATACGAGGTGCTCATATATTTATAACTCTAATTCTCTCGTACTTGTGTTGCAACTTTTTTATAGAAGTGTTCTCTATGTGAAGAGTGTTCAAACTAAAATAAAACAACGGATTATTTATTGTTATGTGGAAATGTTTGAACTTAATTTGGTGAGTTTTTTTTTTTAAATAAATAGAATTAAATTCCACATATGAATCAGTGCAGTTTTCTTGAAGTAAACAAATTTACTACCACTAATTTGACAGTTATATCTAATACATTAATAATTAAATTATAATTGTAAAAACTACAATAGTCATTTATCTAATGTTGTATAAGGCAGCGGTCTCACTGATCGAGTACCGTCAATCGAGCAAATTTCAAACACGTGTATTGTAATGGCGGATGTCACACTGAACGATCGTTTTGCGTCGAGTGCTGGCGAGTTGTTTGATTTTCAAGTTGGTTTGAATTTTACTCGACGCTCAATGCTGCTCGATGTCAGTTTATGACAGGTTATGTGCATATGTTTATTATTATTTATGCCATCTGATGGCAGTTCATTGTAAAAATGGAATCAACCAAATCAAATGATAAATAGTGGACCTCAAGCGAAATTGATATATTAATTAATTGATCTTTATGATAAATCTAAGCCAGGGAATTCAAATTTAAATATTATTGACAAATGTTGCCGACACATTTCAGAACGCTTTCAAAAAAAGAATGGTAAGTTAAATTTGTATTGTAGGATTACAATTATTTTATTTAACGAAATTAAGTTAAACCTGTAATTGATTTTAGCCAAATTATGTAAAAGTAAATGACAAGTGCTAAGGGGCACTTACAAAACAAAGAGGTAAGAAAATTATGCAGCATCTGGTTCTGCCGCTAAAAAGACAAAGAAGTGGGCGTATTTTGATTCAATGTTATTTCTGGAGAAATATTTGACAGAACGAAATATGTGGTTATTATACTTAAATTGTAAATAAATTAATTCTAAATTCTTTAATTTTGTGTTTGTCAATTATTTACTTGTCAAAAGAGAAATGTACTTGACACCAAACGATCTATACAACTCGATCAGTGAGACCGGACCATCGATTTTTAAACGACACGACACGAATCGACACTACACTGCACGACACGACTCGTTCAGTGAGAACGCTGTCTAATGAATAAATCAACCAGTCGATTTCGATCGACATGTTGACCATGCCTGGTATGCGCGCTATCTCATTTAAGCATTGGAGTTACATAATTAATTTTATATTTAAATTTAGTTCGACTAAATAAGTGAAGATTAGTTTAATAATGGAAGTTATTCAATTAGTGGTAACATAATTTTATTAATAAATCTTTTTAATTTTTTATGTTCATTACATAAATGGTGGGATTGATTTATTACAAAATCTGTTATAAATCAAATGAACCCTAATTTGATTCTAAATAAAATGTATTTAATTATCGACAGTATTATAATTTTATTTATTTTTGATGGGCGAAGTTCTACCTAAAATGAATATTAGCTTTTGGGTAGACCTGGTATTTACACAAATTACACGCAAATACAATTGTTAAATAAATATTGTATTTCTAAAAACTCGCAAAACAGTAAATTTTAATCAAATGTTATGAAAGCATATTAAAGAAGACACAAATTTGTATTGTTTTATTCATATTTGAATTAAGATGAGTGCTTGTAAAATTTAAAAAATATATACAAACATACTTACTTACTTTTTATTTGACATTTAAAACGTTCGTATTTTATTAATAAACAAAAGAATTTTCAGACGACCACTTATGAAAGTAACCATAACAACATCATAAACTACTACGGAAAGTTGAACATAACATACACCTCGTATGTTAGTATAACCTACATTTCTAACATATCAGGTGAAGTTCCACTGGTTGACAACAGATGGCGTTACGATGAAAGAAAATAATAAAATAAATGAAAATAATTTGTATTATTATTTAAATTGAAGTTTTAACAAACTTTTCAACACATTTTCACAAATGAATCTTATTTTTTTAAATAAATAATTACTTATTTACTAATATTTTTACATTATTCAATATTTTGACATTACGGTTAGTATAGTTGGTATCACAATACCTAACCTCAAACGTCAAACGTCAACGCTTACCTACAAAAACGCATCAGCTCTCAAGGTGCAACAACATTGCTCTTGTAAACTTTTTTTAGAAATATTTTGTGGTCGTCTGAAAAATAGTGTACATAATTCGCTCGAAAGTATGAGAACTGTGCTCGTGTACTTAAATCACTAGGCGCCGCGAGCCTCATTTTTAAATAGACCATTTTAAAAATGTCCGTGACCCCTAGGTGTTTATTTTTTTAACTAATAACTTAGTGCCGCCAGATGGCGGCGAACGAGATATTTCAAAATGAATTTAAGTACAAAGTAAGTGAAATGTTTATAGTGGAAATGAAAACTTATTGTAGCATCAAAATAAATGAAGTATATTCATTAGTTATTTATAAATTATGTTAATATGATTCTTTTTTTCTGTTCACATTTTGAGGAAAAGAGTGAAATGAAATGTTTCTTGTTTTTTTTTTAATTATTATTACAACCCTGTACACAGCATATAGTACCCATCATAATTACTATTATTAATTACTTTTCAATGAAGAAACAAATCCTAACCAACAAAAATAATCGAACTGTCACTTGTCAAAACATAAACAAAGATGAGTATACGGCACTAACTTTTTTATCTCCGTCTAACGTTTGCACATGCGCAATGAATTTTTAAAATGGTCTATTTGTACACTCGCACGTTATCTAACACTTTCGATGCTTGTTATGTAATATACTATATTCGCACAATTTAAAACTCAATTGTTTATAATAATGAAACAAATATTTCTTTAATTGTATGTTTCAGGTAATTTAATTGTTTACATATTTTATTATGGGGTGGCTAGCTCAGAGTGGTATGAAGTCGGCCTGTGGATCCTGAGAATCCTGGTTCGATTCCCACAGGCGACAAACAATTTTCATAATTTCAAAAGCTACCCCTGTGGCTCCTCCACCACTAACATCTTTGGGGGCCGTGATTTGACGACTGGTAACCGCACTTCACGCGCAAAATATATCACTTACCGAGATCTCCTTCGGCAGAGTGCTACACTCAGTAATGGGTAGAAGGCGTGATGATATATTTATTTTATATATTTTATTTTAAGCATTTTTCCCTATTACATCTGGATTGCATTGTTGGCGTCTCGGTTGATGTTCAAATTGTACTATAAACAAATTGAAACAAACTAATTCACAACCACAGTTATAAAGTAACTAAAACTTTATTCACTTGAGTTATAAATAGAAAAGACAAATTTTCAAGAATACCTACTTATGTAACTTGGATAAAGTGTAGGTAGATATACTTTTATTTTGGTGAAATCAATTCCATCTTTGGTAGCTAAAAATTCGAATGGCAAAAGTTTAAATTTGTAAAGCTTTTTACTTATTGTGGTTATTTGTGTACAACAGCCTTCAGGTAATCGAATTTAAAGCGTTTTGTTTGATTGTGTGAAGGTAGAGTTGTGGTGGAATTTAGTTTTGCGAGAGTGGTACGCGTGTCACCGGTGACGGAGGTAGCTCCGGGGCGGGATTCAGACCCTGCGGCCGGACACGTCGCACGTCGCTCTTTATTTTTACGACGAACAAGGCTCGCTATATGGAAATCTGAAAGATCCAATTTACCCTAACAAAAATATCGGGCTGTGCAGGGGGAGGAAAGTGTGGAGCAGATCGGCGCCCGAGGCCGCCGCCAAACAAGATGCGACGCCGTGGCGGTGGCGACGGCGACGTAAAAACAGACACCCGCGCCGCGTCGACACGTTCTTGTGTTGTATAAACAAAGGCCGATAATATATAGCGAATAGTTATCTTATCCTGGGGTCGTGTAGACATTAGCTGCGGCAGACGTGACGCGAATACCGATGTCACCATTGCGAGTACTTCGCGTCACCCCCCTCAATAAATAACTGCATAATGGAAAAATAATACGACACCTTCGCTCCGTTTAATCGAATAGTCTTGTCGCAAATATTGCTCTTATTTATTTCAGTTGGCTGTGCGGCCGGCGACAATTACCCTTACTTGGGCCGAATCACGCGAAACAAGTGAATTATTTGGGGGGAAAGTCATGTTGAGTGTTTGTGGAGATTTGAGGGTCTGTGCTGGGCGGTTGTTATTGATTGCTCCATTCAGAGCGAAGAAGTCTGAACGTCTGAATAATTCTGATTAATAACTAAGCGAGCGGGGAGTACGTAGGCCGCTACCTCAAGATATACCCTTAAATTTCTCTAATGAGATTTGGTTCTCTCTGCTTTCTCTCGTTCCTAACTGATTTTATACATTTGTCTGGCGTTGCGGGCCACTCCTAAACCACCATTTCCGTAATTGGGTTATCAGTCCTTGCACGTAATTGATTTATTTCCTCTCTCGGTAGCAATTAAAGAGTTGCAGTCACTCTGCCTCTCTCCTTGCCCTGTCCTGCGTTCTGCGTTTTTCTCAGCTGGCGAAACATTTGCTACTTTTTCCAACCTCTTTCAACTACTTTATGTCGTTTAAATACGACGTTAATATACCAGACTTTTTCTTGTTTTTCTTACCAAGCGATAATAGTTCAGTCGTTGTTTATTTATTCTGCAGTTTTAAGTAGCAAATATTTCATTTAAGTCTTTTTACCACGACCATTGAATAATAGTAATACGTTCATTATGAGGATGCCAATTTAGCGCTCGCCATCTGGCAAATAAATTTGGAACTTTTCTACCATGTATTATTTTCAAAGTTCTTCGTAACATTTGACAAGCGTTGTATTTTCTTTTTATTTTATATAAAATACCCACATGATTTAAATTTATTGAAATATATTCTTCTTGATAATGTTGTGTTCCGGAGTGTAATTCATGAATTAAAACAAACAAATTCGTTTTCACAAGTGGTAAATGAAAAGTATCATGTCTTAATCGACTGAAAATAAATGAAACATTAGATAAACATTTAATATAAATTTTAAAATCTTTTAAAATATGCACTTAATCCTAATTTAATTATTTGGATCATATTTTTAAAACAATTTGAGATTAGTATTCATAACTGTATAAAACACAATTCTTTATCGTAGTTATTAAAATAAATATCTTGAATTTGTAATATACTGTAATCTTTACTAAAAAAATAATGCTCTAATTAAATAACTCTAAAAATAAGTAAAAAAATATTGAAAAGTTGACAGTTGTACAATATAAACAACATACGAGTACAATACCGAATGGAAATGTTAAAATAATTGCCGCTTGAACGCTAGCATCTATCTTGGCATCACCAATATGTACAATTATAGATGATGAGATAGTTCATTTTTCAAAAATTGAAGAATGAAGAAAAAAACAAAGAACTGTTGAATAGAATAGAATAATAACCGGGATAGCACTGTGGTAGAGTGCTAGCCTCTGGAAACAGAGGACGTGGGTTCGAATCCGACTCAGGTCGGGATTTTTCTCATCTGGCCTTGATCGGTATCCAATCTTGTATCCATTCCAACTTGGCATCCCCCAAGCTATCAGGCACCGGCTAGGGGATGTAACAAGGGCTAGCGCGGGTTGGCTGGCAACTCACATTACAGTTAAGTAAAACGTGGCAATGTTAAGTAAAAATTAGTAATGTGAGTTCCAATAAGTCACCCTAACCTAACCTAGCCACTAAAATTTGACTTTCATCAAATAACCTCTAAAATTTATTATTTTCCTCAAACTATTAGGTACCTAAAAGTACAATTTCCTATTGAATAATGATAGAAAATAATTATACCTTAAAAATAATTTAATTATTCAAAAGTTACTTGTAACAAATTATGTGAAACATGATGTTTTACCCGTTTTAAATAATCAAAATCAATTATATTTTTATTAACACTTATTCCGACCTCATGTAGTAAGTTTTAACTCTGAAATCATTAAATATTAAGCAGCTTAAAATTATATTTTACACGGAACAGTTTTTTATAGCAACTATAAATCATTGGCGTAACTACGAAAGACTAACACTAGTATTCATAGTCGTTCGCCAGCGGTTCGCCAGCGTTTCGCCAAGTGTATCGCTTATGGGCGCTTCCTCAGCGCGTCGCTGGGCGAACGACTATGCATACCAGTGTGTCACATAAAACATTCGCTATCCTTTCGTGTCTTGTTGAAATATAAAATAATGTTTAAAATATATTTTTGGGTGTATAAATTAATGCAAATATTTAAAAAATTAATTTATTTGCATTGAAGAGTAGTATCTTCTTATTTATATATACATAGATAGCTTATAACATTAAACAGTATTCAATAAAAAAATTAAATCTTTTATATTCATTTTGAACTTCGCGCGCATGGGTATCATTTAACCTTAAACCTGGTTAGGGTTATTATAGCTCGCAGAGCTGCTCGCTGCACGTTGGCGGCTTGACTACGGCCAAAACAACCGCCCACACTTGCGCCATCTTAACAATACCATACTCATTTCTACAACTATCCTGAATATTCTTCGAAATTCTATCAAGCACTAACACAATATCTAACTATCTCCCTATTATATAACTCGTCAAACAATGAACTGAAACTAACGTAAGAAATCAGACTCGCTATTAATAAACAGTCATACGTTATGTAAATACTCAGTTTTGCAAAAAGATATGACATAAGCAAAGTCAGACTAACAAAAATTAATTAGATGAAATAAAAATGAATGTAATATAACCAAGGAAACGGTAATTTGGTGTACATTTTATTTTTAACAAATATTTCGTATTAAAGCAGCGGCCGATAAAGTCATATTAATGTCCGTCGCTAATAGCAACATAAAGTATATTCGTATTGTATTTGATGTCGTACGTAAATGTTAGCTATTTTGAAAGTTGTATAAAACTATTAACTATTAAGAACAAGTTTCTAAATCACCGGTTTACTTGCGATTAATAGGCGTATTCCATTTGCCATTTGGATCAGATCTAACTTACATTTACTGAACCAGATCACTTATTTATTTCGCTGGATTACTTCACTGGCTTTGTCTCCAGTACTAGAATTACTCATTCTAATTTACTTTGAAGTAATTCACCCCAATAATTGTATCATTTTGCTTAATTCAGTTCATTTAATTGTGTGTCGAATTTATCTTTTTAATTTATGGTTACTCATTATTGATTAGATTAATCAGGAATAAACGGGTGATTAGAAAACACACCCTGAATCTGTCTCATAATGCAAACAAAAAAGAAGCAATGGATAATCAGTGCAATAATTGAAAATCCCAATAAAGGCGTCATCACACAACATTTAGTAGAGGTCCTCTACTTTTAAGTGACGCCACTGCATCGATGCATGAAAAATCCAGTATGTTAGTAAGAGTTAAGTGGCGGGAAGCGCACATGTTCACCGCTCACACAATCTTTAATAATCGATGTTTGAACACCCGTGATTAACTCGTCGCTGGGCGTTTATCGCGCTTAGCGCGCGGTATCCGTCTTCATTCGCGCTCATTACCGCTTAAATAATAAACATCGCGAACAATGGCCGCTGAATATTTAACCACGCGACGATGTTGACCAATACACAATGCACACACGCCAGACGAGACGTGATGATTAGCTAGAGGATTTGTAATGTCTGAAAGAATGAACAAGTGTTAAGGATTTTAAAAGGCAGATCACGATCACGACAAATATGAGAGTTGTGCTTCGATGAACAAAAACATCTCTTAATGCTCGCACGCTCAGACCCGAAATATTGAATGAATGACTTCTTTCGAACAGGACCGTCTTCACAAATATTAGAAATTATATCTTATATACTAGTAATATGTATTCAATATTGTTATTTGTACTTTTTGAATTAAATATTTAACAGATTTTGATAAAGAAAATATACGAGAACACAGTTTATAATAATTATTATCAGGGTTAAAATAGAATTGAGAGAAAAATTCGACTGATGTCAAGATTTGAACCCAGCATTTTCTAATATTTAATAATGGGTTCTACCATAATTGCACTAATTCTTAAAAATTCTTTTGAAAACTATATAATCTAGTACTTAGTGGGATCGCGCCGTATAGTTTTCGATAATAGAATTCAGGCGATTATTTATTATGGGGTGGCTAGCTCAGTGGTATGAGAATAACATACACTGATATGTTAGTATAATGCACACTTCTAACATATCAGGTGAAGTCCCACTGATTGACAACAGATGGCGCTACAATGAAAGAAAATAACAAAATAAATGAAAAGAATTTGTATTATTATTTAAAATTGAAGTTTTGGCAGATTTTTAAACACATTTGCACAGATAAATCTTATTTTTTTAAATTAGGAATTACTTATTTACTAATATTTTAGCATTATTTAATATTTTGACAATATGGTTAGTACAGTTGCACAATACCTAACCTCAAACGTCAAACGTCAACGCTTACTTACAAACACGCATCAGCTGTCAGTAACAACATTGCTCTTGTAAACTTTTTTTAGAAACATTTTGTGGTCGTCTGAATAATAGTGTACATAACTCGCTCAAAAGTGTGATAACTGTGCTAGTGTACTTAAATCATCCTGAGAACCCTGGTTCGATTCACACAGGCAACAAACAATTTGCATAATTTCAAAAAACTACTACTGTAGCTCCACCACCACTAACATCTTTAGGGGCCGTGATTTGACGACTGGTAACCGCGCAAAATATATCACTTACCGAGATCTGCTTCGGCAGAGTGCCACACCCAGTAATGGGTAGAAGGCGTGATGATATATTTATTTATTTATTTTTATTTTTTGACGTTTCTCAAAACCATTGAAATGCTCTATTGTATGTCACGTGTCTGCGTTTGAACCAATCCTGTAATTATTATACTGAGAATAAAGCTCTAGTGATTATTCCCGGGAATGCTTTTTTGTTTTTAACAAATGATAAGTAATTGTCAAATAATTATTTAAATACAGATACAGAAATACATAAACACATTTGGAAACAACTTCCAAGAATACATTAATAAGTAATCAACCGATATGAATCCAGTTCAAAATATTTTAAGTTGGATGAATCGATCTTAACAGCTAAGTCAAAAAATTATCTAATTAAATATAACTCGAGAGTTCGATAAATTAGAAAATAATTCTCCAGTATCTTTCTCAAACTTGTTGCCATTTCGCAATAGCCACTCAAGCCCTACGGGCTTTCGTTAAGCACGAATTGAAGTTAGCTTTTTGCATTTGTTAATATGACTTAACCTTACTTTTCAAATAATTAATAAAACTTTACAGTTTTGTGTTGTCGTAGAAATAGTATGTGACTCACTTTATAAACTTTTTAATTACTAGTTTTTTATACATTAACTAAAGCAACGTCTTTAAATCCTGTTACATAATATATTATTATTTATTATTAACTGAGAACGTAGTTAAAATTTAAGAAACTAGCTTTTTAAACAAATGAAACGTATTGTCCAGAAAATACTGCACGAGTTCCTAAAGTGATTTATCAGAATGCAATTTTGACTATTCCATATCTATTACAAATATGCAATGCAATAATTTATTGGGAGTAAAAAGTAGAGCAAAATTGTCGTCATAATAATCCAAATCGACATTAATGAAATTACATGATATTTATTAATAAAAAGAGAACAAATAACATTAATAAATTCGTGGAATAGCACATAAAAATATGAATGCAAATAAATAATTTCCTCGTGTCATAAATAATTTATAAAGAATGAAATTAAATTTATTGGAGGCATGAAATTTTATTTGTGGTGTTCAATTATTTACAACTATAAATTATTAAATAAAAATAATTTAATAACTGAAATAACTATATTTTCATTAATATTTTACTGGAAAATTAAATTAAACATAAAGTTTATTAATAAAAATATTAAAAATACGTAAAACTTTCATGAGTACTTCCCTGTGTAGTCCTTCGTCCCGTCGGTCGAGAGCAGCCAGTCGATGATGACGGAACCATTCACTAGCGCAATAACGACGTCCTAAGTGCGTTACGACTCCACAATCGTCTGTTCATATTGTCCGACCGCCCATTCGGCTTCACTGTTATTACCTTCACCCACTGTACGACCCTCCCCACTTCGCAAAAAACGAAAAAAAAAACCGGCTAAATATTAATCTTGCTGGTGTAGTATCTGCATACAAAAGTGACTCCGAAGATGATAGAACTTATCATCAAATCTTTAATTTCCTTTTTGCATATCGTTACCTACCAGGCAAACATGGCGGGTATGTTAGGATGTAAGGGCGAAGGGAATCCATCATAGCGATAAGGTTGATGGGCAAGGGCTGCTCACCTTGCAGTAGCTATCAGCAGCGATTCGCTCTCTGCTTTGCGCCACACACATTGATGGTTATTACGAACGCCAGCGGAAAATCGTCACTGATGTATATCTGTGTTGGATGCTGTCGTTAGTACCGTACGCAATGGAACTGGCGAACCACACTGTAGCGAATTCACTCGGTTTATCATCGTTTTAATGTGAATATTACCATGTTTATTTTATGTTGTTTTGAATGTGTTGACTATAAAATTCAATTCCAGTTCGGTGTAAAATATTCAATAAGGATCATAATTTTGAAAGAAAGTGAATTTTAACGACGCCATTCAACTAGGGTGAGATGGTTACAGGAAATCAAATTGCTCATATTTAGAATAGTACATTACATAACAAGCATTGAAAGTGTAAGATAACGTGCGAGTGTACAAATTGAAAAACAAGGCGCGCAGCGCCGAATGATTTAAGTACACTAGCACAGTTATCACACTTTTGAGCGAGTTATGTACACTATTTTTCAGACGACCACAAAATGTTTCTAAAAAAAGTTTACAAGAGCAATGTTGTTACTGACAGCTGATGCGTGTTTGTAAGTAAGCGTTGACGTTTGACGTTTGAGGTTAGGTATTGTGCAACTGTACTAACCATATTGTCAAAATATTAAATAATGCTAAAATACTAGTAAATAAGTAATTGTTAATTTAAAAAAATAAGATTTATCTGTGTAATAGTGTTGAAAATTCTGCCAAAACTTCAATTTTAAATAATAATACAAATTCTTTTCATTTATTTTGTTATTTTCTTTCATTGTAGCGCCATCTGTTGTCAATCAGTGGAACTTCACCTGATATGTTAGAAGTGTGCATTATACTCTCATATCAGTGTATGTTATTTTCAAGTTTCCGTAGTAGTTTATGATGTTGTTATGGTTACTTTCATAAGTGGTCGTCTGAAAATTTTATTTTAACCTGGTAACCGCAAAATATTCTGTTAAAAAGAAAATCATGGAGGAGGATGGATGAGAAAGGGTGTACACAACATGCAGTTACCAGTAATCATCGCAACTATATTTGATTGGTCCAGTTGTTGAATCTCATCAACAAATAATAATATAATAAAGTTCATTAATAATTATATGTATATATTAATGTACAAAATCAGTATTTCCATTTGTTAAATACATGCATATTTTATATACAATATTATTATAGTAATAGATATGTACAACTATGAACGTATCCCCTATACGTACGTAATGTAGTGATATGAGACGAGTGTGATGGGAGGCTATGGCCGAGAGGAGAGGGTGAGTGTTGTTCAGATTGGAGGAAGATACAGAAGTAAACGCAGTGATACAAAAGCGAGGAGACGGCTCTTTGATCTCGTCCACTACATGGCAGTGATCTTACAAACACACACACACGCTGTAAACCAGTTAGAGCTAATGAGATTCGCCGTGGCCGGGAAAGAGCGGGAAGTCACGGATCGACGAATGACGCTGCTGCGAAGGTACAGAAGGCACAATGATTGCTGGGTGACTCGGCGGGCCGGCGCCAGCACTTAAGCGAGAAACAATGACACTTGATAAACACTAATCGGCGTATTGCGGTATTATATAATCATCATAATCTTCTGACGCTCTCGTACATAGTACGTCATACTAAACTGCACTACGGCTCTCTTACTCTATTTAGAATGATATCATCATCGATAATAAATGCACATTTTGTATTAATAAATTTTTCAATTTTAATTTCAACGTTATATATAAAGAGGGTTAGGGTTGGGTTTATTACAGGGTAGGAGGTATATCACGTTCATCTTAAAGTATGTACGTTCGTCGTTATTGTCGCTTAGTTCACTCATTGCGCATGCGCTCAGTTCATCTCGGGCTTGTAACCCAGGTTCTTCCGCTGCAGGAACAGGTGTATCTCGCGGAAGTTGGGCCGGTCGGACTCGTTCCGCTGCCAGCATTCACACATCAAGTCGAAAATCTCCTTGGGACAGTTGATCGGCGATGCGAGGAACATCTGCAAGCAAACAAACAAAGCCTCCGCATCAGAACGTGCTTGTCATCGGGCGCCACTCAAACTCTTACGTGTTTCCCGTCATCCTGATAGAAATGTGTTACATTTTCTATCACCTTCTCGTCCGAGAATTCTTCAAACGGTTGCTCTCTAGCGAATGTGAGGATCTCCCAGAGGGTTACCGCGAAAGACCACACGTCGCTCTTTGATGAATACTTGCCCTGGAACATACAAAAACGTTAAAAAATCAACAACAATTACATTGCTCTGATTTGAGATGACATACCAGCAGCACACTTTCCCAAGCCATCCAGCGCAGCGGAACCGGATGCGTCCCACCCACACAGCAGTAGTCTGCGGCGTACAACGGCCTTCCGCTGCCTAACTCCGAGACCTTCACCACGTAACTGTGGCCCACCAGGCAATTCCTAAAATACATCCAGCCTCGTTAATAATGAAAGGCCAAGGGTTGAAATGAGTTTTCAAATTGTAATATTTATGTACATAAACAAAGCGTACTCGCGCCGGGTTGTCGTGACGCTCGCAACTCTCGAAACAATTGTAGCTGCATTTTAATTAAGAACGGCACAACGGGATCGAATAAGTTTCTCAGGGTATCAGTTAATAAAAGCTGCTTTTTATTGTCCCGTAAAATGCGACAAGTGACTGTTTGAATGCGAAACGGGCGGCGGGAGGGAGTTACCTTGTAGCCAAGTCTTTGTGTATGAAGTGCGCGGACTCCAAGTATTTCATCCCTGAGGCGATCTGCGTGGCCATGTAAATGAGGCACCC
Organism: Pterostichus madidus; assembly: GCA_911728475.2. Taxonomy (NCBI): domain Eukaryota; kingdom Metazoa; phylum Arthropoda; class Insecta; order Coleoptera; family Carabidae; genus Pterostichus; species Pterostichus madidus. Next base: position 32,318,208 of record OU452306.1, read on the forward strand.
GTAACTGTAACAGAACACTCGGGCTTAGTGCCAGGAAACAGGACCGGAATTTACACAATTCCTTTAATTGATTAAATACCTTAAAGTACGAGCACTCGGAGGCCTCGGTGTTGTAGTTTCCGCAACGTGCTCTTGTAGGAATTGACACAAGTCGCCGAAATCTGAATATTCCCTTACCATGCACATCGGCTGGGAATGCAGACACGCGCCAAGCAGTCTCGCTACATTCTGATCGTGAAGTCTACACAACGCTCTCGCTTCCCTTAGGAACTCTACCCTCGCAGGCTCATGGCGTAGCACGTGTACAGCCACTAAACCTTCACCGGCGATTTCACAGAGTTGCACTTCCCCGAAACGACAATCTCCTAGTTCTGCTACGACGAGGAGACGGTCGCGAGGAAACTCAGGCACCTCGACGTCGTCGTCCAAATCATCATCGCGTCCACTTGAATCCCCTAATTCAGGACTTAGCGGTAACATGAACAGCGAGCTGATCTTGCTGGCGGGCGGCGAGACGGGTGCAGGCCGGCAGATCTCGGCCGCCGCGTAATACTGCTCTGGGGGCGGCGGCACCGGTGGTGGTTTCGGCAAGAAATTGTGTAGTGGTGGAGGAGGCCGTTCAGGCTCCGCATATTCTTGACACATGATGTCGGGGACATCTACACATGAATAAAAAATAAGCTTAATAGTTATTTTTGTAACAAGTACCAAAAAAGACTCCTAACAGCACAATTCTCAAGAAAGTTTTAGCTAGAATCTAGCTAATCCTGAATTTTAGATTTGTAAAATGCAGATAAACTATATGCCCAAGAAACTTTAAATAATCTTTAATACCTTCTTTTTACGATTTAGTTTTTGAAAAGTGAATTATACTAACTTTATTAAAGCGAAATAGCATAAGATCAGGATTAGCTAAAACATTTTTTAGAATCGGTGGCTGTAAAATATTTTCAGACTGTATGAAATTTACTGATATTTCATTAAAACGATGTTTTACGGCGTTGCTATAGTTTGTTTGTTGATTGCTTCATTGTTTCACGTTATTTCACTAATTTCAAGATAAATTCTTCAAAATTGTTTACATATGAAACTTCAACAAAGATTCTACTTTATCATATACACCTCCAAAGATAATGGGGACTTATAATTTTGACGTCACATGTAGCAAATTCCCCCTCCACATAATTTTGTGTGAAACAACAAATTTATAGAAAAAGCGAAGTGGCACCATGCCTAGTTGATCAACTGGTTTCTCCTTGCAGCACTTCTCCTCGCAGATCACCAGTTTTATTTGATATTTAACGTTTAGATCACATGAAAAACGTCATACTATAAAGCTATACCATGTTCGCTAAATAAAAAATTATTCAATTCTATTTTATTTACTAATAGGCAGATTCATAAAGCGGATTAGCGCTAACACCATTTTTCATTTCGTTTTTAACTTTCTTCTCAATGTTCAAAACAAGTTTATTTTAACTTGAGTTAAAAAGAGAGTTAATTAGCATCAAATTTAGTTCATGTCTTTAATCTATTTTAATTTGAAACTGTGTTATAGATAATATTAAAAACGGTGTTAGCGCTAATCCGTTTTATGAATCTGCCTGTTAATGGCCATCGAAAAATTTGAATTGTATAAGTCTCCCTTACGCAACAGATCAAGCCACTGCTATTCTTGGAAATGACAATCAACCTGCTGCTGGTACTTCAGAAAATCCCCGAAATTGTTGTCAATAACCCGTATCCTAGGCAATAATAGTTAGGTAATAACAAAGAAATCGCACAGTTATAAAAAAACACAATTGATGTTTCACGGAGACGCAACCAATAAAATCGAACGACGTACCGCAATTCGGTTGAGTGAACACTAAGCCGCATACTGTAAGCCTATCATACGGTCATTGCGTGTAAACGGTGACGGAATGCAGGTATTTCGACGTACCTGTATAGTCAGGGCTGCTGGGCTGAAGCCGGTCCACGCATCCCGGAGAGTACATATTCAATCGACAAGGCTCTGGATGATACAGCGCCGTCTTGTCGCATTCGTCGATCGACACCTGCCACACAACAACTAACTTACAAACCCATTTGAGACAGACGTATTTCATTTAGATGTAAGCCATAAACGTGGAAATCGTCTTTAGTGCACGTCGTAGTGAAGTGTTTGTGTAAATTGTGCGACGCGGTAAACAAGCTGTTTTCATGTGTGCTGGGTCAGCTGTTGCTATCGAACTTGTACTTTTATTGTCGGGAGTTTCGTTAGTTTGCGCTGCAACTGGTCCGCACTCTCTGTTAATTTCCTGTTCGTGCAGCAGCGAGGAAGTAAACAACAGATATTCCGCCGATGCAGCACTATTAAGATAACAGAATGGCTAAGTTGAGGTGAAAATTACACTTTATTTACGGACAAATCTTATCTTTACAGCGTTTTTGAAACTTTGTACGAGTTATTTATTGGTTTTCTTGAAACATTCTACGCTGCGCCGGAAGTTTTATGGGCGCCAATAAGTGATTGCGATTGACTTCGTGAGTTTGGAATATTTATGAATAAAATTGAATTTCCAAGCAAAACAAGAGCAATAAATAATAACCATACTTCATTTCCTGTATGAAAACTATTACGTCACATTCGGTATCCATGTGATTCAAGATTTTGTACATAAAACGTTTACATTGGTATTTTGGATTGACATTTTTAAAACATAACCGTAAAATGAAATGTCAGATTAAAATATTTATTGTTTTATTAAATTTAATTAGTTTATAAATGAAACCAAATTCTGCATATATTAAATAAAAACCAAATATAAATTTATCTTAACGCATGAAAAATATTACCTACCTTATTGAAATGTTATAAAATAAAACTCAAAGGAATATACATTTTAAAATAAATAAATATATCATCACGCCTTCTACCCATTACTGGGTGTGGCACTCTGCCGAAGCAGATCTCGGCGATATATTATGCGCGTGAAGTGCGATTACCAGTCGTCAAATCATGGCCCCCATAGATATTAGTGCTGGAGGAGCCACAGGGGTTGAAATTATGATAATTGTTTGTCGCCTGTGGGAATCGAACCAGGGTTCTCAGGATCCACAGGCCGACTTCATACCACTGAGCTAGCCACCCCATATAAATAATATATGAAAATACAAAATGCAATGCACATTACTTCTTGTACTACAGTTACATTAATTAAAGCTCCTCGATTATCTAACTCCAGCGCAAAATAATCATGAAGATGACAAACGCATTTCTGCATTTGATTACCCAAAATTTTTCTAGCCATTTCTTATTTCTCAGTCTCTATTTGTATCAAAAATGTCACAAACTTAGAAATGACAGGTGAGAAAATAGCAAAATCATGGCCATAGGTCTCTATTTTTATTTTATAAACAAATATGAACAAAGTAACTATAAATTTTTGTATTAGTAAGAACTGCCATACGTTTTCATTAACAGGCAGATTCATAAAGCGAATTAGCGCTAACACCATTTTTTATTTTGTTTCTAACTCTCTTTTCAATGTAGGAAACAAGTTTATTTTAACTTGAGTTAAAAAGCGAGTTAATTAGCATCAAATTTAGTTTATTTCTTTAATCTGTTTTAATTGGAAACAGAGTTACAGATAATATTAAAAATGGTATTAGCGCTAATCCGTTTTGTGAATCTGCCTGTAAAATAATAAATGTGATAGAACGTAAAAAAAACATGAAACGTGAAACATTAAGACATACGTTAATGCCATTCGCATAGGTACGAATAACATTAATAAAAAAATATAGCTATATTTCATCGTATCTATGATAACCTTGTCCACATATGACGTAATCGTTTTCATACAGGGAATGAAGCTTACTTAGCTATTGATGTGGTACTTACTTTGGTTTCTGTGCGCTTGTCTGAAGCGGGCAGCGAACAGTGACCCGGCGAGGATTTAATCCTTTGATTACGGATCACAATGAAGATTATTGCACCAACAAGCATCAGAATTACAACGCTGAGAATTCCTATTACCGGACCTATATATTGCTTTGATTCTCCGTCTCTTTCTCTAGCAGGCGGGCCAATAGCTAAAAGACCCAGAAATAGAAAACAATGAAACACAGAATTAATCATAGCTTACCAATAACATTGTGATTGATTTTACTGAGCGTCGTTTGAACCTCATCTCGCTGAAGCGGATACTCTTTGCCGGTGTCGGTTGGTGGAATGAGGTCCTCTACTTCTTCGTCTGTCATGTTTCCTGTCACAGCCACTAGAAAATATGTAGCGAGTCACCTTTTGAAATGTTTTGAAAGTGTGAGCTTGTGATTTTATACTGTGCAAGGAACAGTGGCGTACCTAGAACTTTTGTCGCCTAGGGCGGTCTCCAATTTGCCGCCCTGTCGAATACAATCAAATGGTGGTTTTTATAAATTAATAAAAATAAATGTAAAATAAATATATCATCACGACTTTTACCCATTACTGGGTGTGGCACTCTGCCGAAGCAGATCTCGGTAAGTGATATATTTATGTACGTGAAGTGCGGTTACCAGCCGTCAAATCACGGCCCCCAAAGATATTAGTGGTGAGGGAGCCACAAGGGTAATTTTAATTTGGTGAAAATTGTTTGTCGGCTGTGGGAATCGAACCGGGGTCTTCAGGATCCACAGGCCAACTCGAAACCACTGAGCCATTACCCCATTAAATTAATAAACATAAATAAATAATTGTAATTGAGACAAACTATAGGTGGGGAACTTTTTTACCATTGGATGGTATATTTAAATTAGGCAGTAATAAAGGAATTTTTGAGTTAATATTTTCAACCCTACATTGACTTGACGATGAAGAAAAATATTCGAAATTATATAGTAATTCATAATTTGTGAAGTGAACAAGTTGTTTTTTACAACTAAAACTAAATATAAAAATGCCGCCCGGCAGAGCTGGGCAAGCTACTTAAAAAAAGTAGCTAAGCTACAGCTACAGCTATTCTTTAAAAAAGTAGGTAAGCTACAGCTATAAGCTATATTTTGTAAAATATAGCTAAGCTACAGCTAAATGCTTTCGTTAAAGTAGCTGTTAAATTTTAAAGCTTTAATTATTGTGAAATAATTAAATTTTCCATTATCATATGATCAGTCTTTTGTTATAATGACTGTTAATTTACTATTATGTACATAAATATCAAAAATAGCAAATAATATCTGGCATCTACTGTGTATTTTTTTAAGCTACAAAAAGTAGCTTTAAAAGTAGCGTCAGTTGTTATTTTTAAGCTAATACAAAAAAAAGTAGCTAGCTACAAGTTACAGCTATATTTTTTCACAGTTAGCTAAGCTATAGCTACAGCTAAGGTAAATGTAGCTAAGCTAGTAGCTAAGCTACAAAAGTAGCTAGCTACTGCCCAGCTCTGCCGCCCGGTGCGGACCGTACCCACCGCCCCTCTCTAGGTACGCCACTGGCAAGGAAGAATCTATTATGTTTCGAGTGGAAAGTCATTGCATCGTAAACAAGCTCGAACAAGCCAGAAAAATCGCATCTCATTAGTGCGACGCGGGGGCGAGATGTTTAAAAACACGGGCTTTATTAAACAGCGCGGTGACAGACAATGGGGTAAGTTGGCGCACAGCAGACACGCATCATGAACAGTCCGCCACCGAGAATACTAATTAATTTTCCTTTACAAACTGCGCCGTAATCTGTTCTAATTAGTCCCGCTGCTGGTTCAACACATGCGAAAACTTTGCCAGTTTTTGAATCATTGTCTCGTGGATCATCCCAAATCGCACTCGGAGAAATGTTGCTGCCGTTCGCTTCGAGTGGAAATTAAAATAAAAGTAAATGTTTATTGGATTGGAACACAGATATTGGAAATCACATCGACGGGAAATACAGAAATTCCTAGCTAGGGCGCGCAATACGGAGCATGTTATAAAATTCCGCGGTTGCCCGCGTAATGTCGAAACAATGGCGATATTGTTTCCCCGAAGTCAGCAACTCGGTAAACGAAAAATACCGAAGATCGATACTGCTGCGTTCTGCGTACGACAGGTTGATTTATAAGAATGGAGATTAATGTTCTCGTTTCGGGGCATAACTCGCCCGGTTCGGTATTAATTTGTGTGCGGCGCTCGCTCGCTCGTGCGCACGCTTACCTACATTGCGAAACCGCCGCTGCCTGACGGGAAATGTTCCGAGAAATTTTACACCGATATTGCGACTCGACTTGTTAGCCACGACCCAGCTCGAAACCGATCTTTTCTCTAATTCAGCATTTTACGAATCATGTTAAACTTCTGCGTTTTTACCCAAATATCCTTTCCTCTTTATCTTCCAAGTCAATCGCATTAATCTTTCCCTCTTCGACATAGTTAAAAAGTATTGTCTTTCACATACTTTTTGAGAGTTCTCCAATTCATAATTTATTTATTTCTTGATGTAAACATGGAAGAGGAGAAGACAAAAGAATATATGAATAGGTCGATGGAGTTCACGGTGTTTTTGTAACCAAGTTGTTTGGCATCGTTCCAAACAAGTTTATTTCCGGTAACGCGGTTTAAACGTCGGTCATATTTCAATCATCACTAAAAGGTCTTATAATATCCCGTATAACAATATTTTGCTCTAAAATTTTACTCCGTAATGAGTGATTTCACCAGATTCGATAAGGTGAGGCCCAGGCCTATGCTGGATTGCAAGAAAAAAATAAAGAGCTCTTTAGTTAAAGAATTGTTTATCTAGCAACAGTATCAATAGCGATTTTCAGAAATTTATTAAACCGTTAGTTGCTAATGAACCGATAAAACTTTCATGCAACTCAGCACTAGAGTGGCAAAAAAGATTGTATGCACAACCGGGCCGAAAATGTGTTTTAACCCTAAAAACCGGGCTTAAACACTTCTTTTCGGCTTATAGGCCAAAAAGAAATAATTCCAATGAATACATAAATAAAATGACAATTTTTGTTTATTGTGAATACTTGATTTTACAAAATGTAATTTTGACATATAACCTATGTACACATTTTAATCTTTTGACCATATAATTAAATGTTATTTTTGTTGAGCATAAAATATTTCACGGGCTAGAAACGCCTGTTTTCACCCTTGGTACATAAATAAATTTAAAGGCAAAATATAAATAATTAATTAGATTGTTTTTTGAAGTTTCTGAAAACTAATGAAATGCTTTATTGTATGTCACTTGTCTGTGTTTTAACCAATCCTGTCATTATTATACTGAGAATAAAGCTCTTGTGATTATTCCCGGGAATGATCTCTGTAGATACTTTTTTGTTTGTCACAAATGATAGGTAGTTGTCAAATAATTATTTAAAACTGTCAACGCGTAAAGTAAAATGTGTAAAAAAAATCGATTTAGTTGTACAGGGTGATCAAAAGGAATTATTATAGTTGGCAATACAATTCCATAGACCTTTTTATTCCACAGTTGGCACAACGTCAGATAAAGACGGAAATGCTATTTGACATTTCTAATAAATACAAATAGGTTATGTCAGGAGACTGACAGCTAACAGAATTTTGACTTTTTAAGTAATAGAAATACTTTAGAAATAAATGTAATAATAAATGTACTCAAATTTAAATTTTAAATATCACTGTCAACAACAGGAAATGAGTTTATGTATCAGGCTTACCAATTTCAAGTAGTTTTTTTTATTGCCAACTGTAACAATTCCTTTTGATCACTCTGTATTTTAGATACAGAAATACACCAACAAATTTTGGACACAACTTCCAAGAATACATTAATAAGTAATCAGTCGATATGAACCCAGTTCAAAATCTTTTAAGTTGGATGAATCGACCTCAACAGCTAAGTCAAAAAATAATCTAATTAAATATAACTCGAGAGTTGGATAAATTAGAAAATAATTGTCCAGTATCTTTCTCAACGTTGTTGCCATTTGGCAATAGCCACTCAAGCCCTACGGGCTTTCGTTACTATTGCCTGGCAACAAGTTTTCGAAAGATCTATCAAATTATTTTCAATTTATTCTCACTCTCTTGTTATATTATTACTAATAATTTTATTTTAAAGCTTCTTTGATTTGAATGTTAAATATACTGTCCATTTATTGTATTAGTATTTGTTCCTTTACAAATAGGTGTCAATGTCTCAAGTTAGTATCTAGCTTTGAGTACATCGATTGTTTATAAATTATAACTATTTCATATATTTACGTTCAAACATTAGTTGAACTTCGTCCCTCTCGCATTTACACGTTCATGCAACATTATTTTCATTTTTATGTAGTTTTGAATAAATAAATCTTAATCTGTCGCAGATACAGCAAAATAACTGACATGTGGATTTGTTTCTAATTTTTCTAAAATAATATTCAAAATGTAAATACCTGAAGTGAAGGAGACCTCACTCAGCATGATCCACCTGCCGGCGAAGTAGAGTTGCAATCGAACATATTTCCCTACTCGGTGGTGGAGCTTGATGGTGACGTTCCTCGCGTGTTCCAGCACCAGGTCCGGCATGTAGGAGAAGTGTACTGGTTCACCTCCGAACAGTCTGCCTCCAACGCTGAAGAACGCTTTGGCGTGAGAGAATACCTGGACGTCCTTCGAGAACAAGTTGTTAGTGTGCAGATGAGCCGCTGAGAAATTTCTTATTCGGTCGAATTGGAACTCTAGTTCCACTGGACCGCCATTTATTCCCGGGGTGTCGTTACGCCAGCCCACCCATTCATAACCTATGTAAAATATTACAATGAGGCTATAAAATTGTATAGTTTAGAAACTGCATACAGGTTAGATAGTGTTTTAATAAACTAGTAGTTTACAACCAATATCATTTACATTTTTTAAATGGCAATCTACATACCGGGTGGTGCTTAGTAAGGGTGAACATGGGGATTTAATAAGTATAATAATCATAATGTTATGTAACAATATGAGCTATCTCATTATTGTATGTTGCTTCAGATAAAAGCTTGGCTTCGTGTAATTTGATACTCGTGGCCACACGGCCTTTCGTGTGAATGCGAAAACTGTAGGTTTTCAAATATAGGACATTAACTTTTAAAAGTGACAGTTATTAGTTGATTTACTTAGAATTCTACCAACTTTTCGTGTTTGTCCTGATCGGCAATGCCTTTGTGTCAGATTACACAGCCCAAACACTTGAGGCATCTGTGGAAATGGGTTCCAGATGTGGGTAGTTTTACCCAGAGGATGTCAAGTGTTTGAGATAGCCAAGTCAGTCAAGAACAGCGACTCTACGGGTAAAGATGTGCGGACATCTTTATAAAACGCGATGGCGCGAATTTACTTAAGTTTTATTTTAATTCACTTAAATTCATAATACAAACTGTTTTCACTTATATTATTTCGTTCAAGTATTTTGTATATTTTATCCTCATTAATTTTTCAATATTTTATATGTCTAAATAGCAAAGTACGTTTTAGTAATCCTTCCAATTAACTATGTTTCCATCAGTTCTCAATTAAGTGATTTGTGTGTTCTAACTGGCAACGATTTGCCAGTCCATAAAAGTAGTTTACACCAAGAAAGGAAATATCACACAACAAATAAGTAACATTCGCATCAAATTAATTATTATTATCAGATATTAACTTATTCGCTCTTACGCTCAACGAGCTCGTGTTACAGTTGTGTATAATAATCATAATGTTGTAATTTCCCGCTTTCCTTAAGCAAAAACACTTCAAATAAAACTTTGTGACAAACAATTCTGCAGCTTAGTCAATAAACAAACTTAATTTTCACAACTACCATATACGAGTATCAATGTAGGCACTAAAACACAGTCAATCGAGCATCTCTGGATACATTCGCATTTCGAGCAAAGGTTCCCAGAGCATTCAATACCTTGCATCCCGCGCGTAGTAGTACACTCTATTAGAGGTGTGTAGTTCGTGAACGAATTAGTTCATATGAACTATTCCTTATTGTGAACGACACGAACTAGTTCGTGAGTTTATTAAAGACTAGTTCACTGCGAACTATTCGGATATGATTCACCACCACGGCGGCACGGCCGATGAGGTCGAACTAAAGCGGAGAACAGACAATAAGTGAACGAGACTACTAGTTCACTGTGAACTATTCGGATATGATCCACCACCACGACGGCACGGCCGATGAGGTCGAATCGAAAGCGGAGAGCGGAGAACAAGTGAACGAGACTCATACTTCGTTCGTTCGTGGTCGTTACTATGATCACCGCTCTGCTTCTGCTGTCTGCTGTCAAATTATACTAGAACCAGATCCTAAAAGTTCACTTGTTCTCGCTCGTGAATCACAATACAATACGATTTCCGTTCATCATAGTTTTAAAAATTTCGTGAACGAAAGTGAACTAATGAACTAGTTGAGTGAACTAATCTTTTTGGTGAGTGAGAACGAATGAACTAGTTCACTCAAATGAACTAGAATTCCCATCTCTATACTCTATGTAAGATCAAAAAACAAATCAAAAAGATAAGAAAGGAAGGAAGTGTCGTTCTGCAGGTAACCACTCTAATGAAGTTACTAAACAACAAAACTAAAATAAAAAATCCTGCACTTGTTTGAAATCATCAGATTCATCCTGCAATTAATTTTCACCAAACGTTCCTATCTTCACACACCACTGTAGCTTCAACCACATTCATCAAATTTCCAAGAATACAAAAATAGTTCTTGTTTTCGCAACATAAACTTGAAGAAAATATTTAGTACAACTTAGTGTACAACAAACCACTAACATTTTAACTTATTGCATATTAGAATTATAGAGGTTTCTTCGCATATGTAATTGAGAGGCTTTTAATAGTTGTATGTGAATCCTTTGAAATTAGTTGAACTCTAGTTGAACAAACGTAGGAAGGGGGAAGTAACGAAGTGAACCGAGTAGAACAACGCAGGAAGAGGAAAGAGACCCGGTGGAACAACGGCGCTTACACCTAGTTTGAAAGTTAAATGTCATACGAGTAACTCGTATCATGTACAGTCGGCTTAGCGCGCCAGAGCCAAAACGGAAGGCTTGTGTGGCGGAGCTGTTTCCGCTGAAGTCATCAGGTCGCACAAGTGTCGCGGCAGGCGCGATGCGAACAAGATGGAGACAAAACACTCACATAAACCGGAACGAATGAAAATAACAGTCGTCCCAGGCTGGCCGCCGCGCAATATAAATGTAAATGAAGAACAACGGAACCGAATGCGTACGCCAGCACACCTTTGTGTCCCGCGAGGCACGGAAATTGTCTTGTCCTTGCGTGGTCCTGCTCCGTGCCATCGCCTCCCTCCTCGACACTCCTGTCTGTCCGTCACATGGAAATGCTATTTTAATACAACTCCCCCAGAAATGAATAAATAATGCTTACATTTCTATATTTCGCCAGCTAAACAAAACTACCCCACCGCCAAATATGCAAATTTATCGATTTACTATAATCCTTGACTCAATATGTATACGAAGAACACGATGTTTTTCTGCCGACTAGTTAAAGTTTTATTTCTCTTGTTTGTCTCTTTATTACATTCGCGTACTACCCCACCTACCTAGGACATACTAGAGACTAGCTGATAATATTTCAGAAACAAAAAAAAAATGATAATACAGTTTATTGTAGCAAGGGAGAATTAGAAAATTCACAAATTTTATATGGAATCATAGCGTTATTACAATTAGTTTAAAAATACGACGTTTCGAATATTTAGTGGCTTTATTCTCAAGTCTTAATTTTGAACAAAGTTAGAGTTCTCTTTTTTTAATGACAGTGTAAATTTACTTGCATGGTAATAGCAAGGATGTTGAAAGGAGGGGATATGGCATTACGATACTGTAGCATTGTTTGAAGTGAGGCTTGGGCAAGGGAAAGAGACAACAATAGTTTTTCTGCACCGTGCTAAGCCAAATCTCTTCTTCTTCCAAATATTTTGAATTTTTGTGTAAGAAAAGTGGCGTTTAGGCGTTGTCAGGGGGCGTTGTATATGAATATAACCACGAGGTGTTCATTTGTGTTTCAATTTTTGTGTTGTATGAAATTGGACATATTTTTTTGTGGATAAGATGGTAACAAAGTGTTTAGTTTGTAAAAGACGTGCAATTACGGGCAGTGGAATCAGTTTTCACCAGTAAGTAAATGTAGGTCATGTTATAAAAGAAAAGGAAAATAATTTTTGGTTTGTTTTATAGATTATCTAAAGATAAAGAGTTTCGAAAAGCATGGGTAGAAGCGTGTTGTTTGAATGAGTTGTATATTAGTCAGACGAATACTGGCTATAAAATTTAAATTTCAAATCTCTTTATGACACATGCGCAACAGCAGGCTAAGCACGGTACAGAAAATAATACTTCTGTCTCTGTCAATCTGCCGAGCCTCACAGTCTTGACTTGAATGCCATATCCCCTCCTTTCAACGTCCTTGGGTAATAGCTATTTATGTGAAGTACATAATGTAGGACTTTATTGGACTGCTGATAAATAAGGCGAAATGTACGAATTACATATAAAGATTTATGTTCAACTGCCTTGGAAATGATTTATTTTAATAAAATATGTTAATGTGAAAAACTTAAGCTACATTCACAAATCGAAATTAGTTTTTGTTTTATGTTTTCCATTCTTGTTTAAATAACCTTGTAGACATGTTATCTTATGCAGCCATTTACAAATCTGTATTTAGTTTTGGTTTTAACACAAAAGTTTGCAAACTCCAAACTTATGTTTTAGTTTTACGTTTTATACCTAGGAATAGACCAATAGGACGAAGCGTAGAATGATGTAGTGATATATACTTGTCTCTTTCTATTATCCTTCGCATTGACGATAACCTAAATTTGTTTTTATTCGAGTGTCAAAATGAATGAAAATAAAAACAAGATTTTAATACCTACTTCCTTATTATGGTAATATTTACCTTGCTCTTCCAAAAAATACGAAAGTAAACAAACAGCATATGACAGCATGTGTAACTTTGCACATCTGACAGTTGCATTTACTGTATTACCGATCATCTAAAATTTATGATAGATGTCACTACTAACTAAAATCGTCAAAAGCAAAACTATTTGTGAATGGCATCTAAAAACACATTAAAACATAAAGCATAAAACAAAAACTAATTTCGATTTGTGAATTTAGCTTTAGTTGTATCTAAAACTGTGCTTTGTTGTGACTTTTGTTTAACAATGTTTTTTTTTTTATAATCTTCAAACTGTCAAATTTTCTAAAAAAGAACTGGAAAGATGTGTTCATAATGTCTCAAAACTTAGGGAATCCCAAAAGATGTAAAACAAATAGCATTAAATGTGACGGATTTAATTAATTAGGTATAATAATTTTTTGACATTGACAGAAGTCCAAGTTTGCTATTTTATCGTACAAGTCTAATGAAGGTATTTTATTGTAACAAAGTGGTTTTGAGTTGACTGTAGATATTCTGTTAGTTTGCTTCCCTGTTTTGTGCGATAAGATTCTGGGGATATATCTTATCGTGACAACGAATATGTGTGGTTATCTGCAGTCGTCAGACATCGTTGCATCCCCGAAAATACCACTCTTCACCCCGCGAAAAAACATAGCGTCTGTTTTTGAGCGGTAGCCTCAGTGATGTCACGTTCGCGTCCTCGGCTGGTCAAGATGTGACCAAAAACGCATCCGTTCCCGCTTCTCACGCGGATTTAGTATTTTATCTTAGTTTGCGCTTTAGCTTATATTTTGTTTTATTACTTATTATTCTATTAAGTTTGTTAATAAAGTTATGTGTTTTATTGTGCGTATTATTAATAACAATTAAAACAATCGTCTTAAACATCGCGCTTCTGTTTTAATTACGTTTTAATAACCGCTATCTAGAATCGATACGCCCTCGCGATGTACAGACTCCCGTAGTGTTACATTATTAACACTAAACAGTATCATACAGTAAAAAGTGATAGTACAGTTGATCATAAATTTATTTACTTTTAATAAATTCGCATTATTTGACGAATCTTATGAGTCAGTTTAATTTATATTTTTTACGTAAATATTTTAAATACTTGCATACTTGCATAATATGCCTGCTACATTTTGAACTCCGATCAAATGCTCTAGCTAACTGAGTTATGGAACCTATATAATTAAAATCCGATGCCATTCTAATTAAAAAGGTTCCAGGTTCCAATCCCGGTAGTATACAAATTTAATAATACAGTTATTTATAATCTATTAGAATTTGGAAAATAAATATAAATTTAAATTTTAACAATACCAATTGTTTTTTTTTTTAAATTGAATCAGTCTAAACATGGTTCTAATTTTTCCTTATTTACTTGTTTTATGGTCAGTAATTATTTAACCGACTGGTACAATTAACTAAGTCTTATTTTTATTCATGTTTGAAATAAATACTTTCAATTAATTAAATTTAATTAAACACATAAATATAAACAATTAGTTATAAATAAATAACATCAGGGTTTAATCAGTTAAAGCGGGTGACATTTTCTCTTAAAAATATATTTTTTATTCGTTAAATTGGCAAGAATAATTGTAATTAATTCACAGAAAGAAAATACAGAACATTAACTGACGATTAAGAAAAATGGGTTATTCGACATACATTTCAATCATTAGGGACCCATTTATCAATGCTGAGATACAGTGACAAGTATGCGAAAAAATGTCGTATCGAAATTACAATAAAATAGCATAAATTATAATGACTGTCATTCATTAATAGCTCTATAAAAACAGTAGAAAGCTTTAGACAGAATGTAAAACAAGAGATAACTTAATAAATCGACAATGCAACCGTATGCCATTCGTCATTTCATAAAACAGTTGAATGTTGTATAAAATAGCCAGCTAGATGTAAAAAATGTAAAGTCAACGAAGATTTGATAATCTGGCCGCGTTTTACAAAATGATGGAATATGACTATACTCTGTCCCAACTAAAAATGCAGTAGATTGCACCGCGATTGATGTCTTTATTAATATATGGAACATTAACTCACATTGACAGTTATCCAAAATATTTATGTTAGATGTCAGCAAATTATGAATTTTAACTTCAAACTAACTAAAGTCAAAATAAATTTCAAATGTTAATTGAATTTAGAAATCATTTTTTAAAAAGCAATCTAGATTGCACGAAAAGGCATGAGTATTCGCCAAATGTTTGTAGCTCAATTGGTTAGAGCAGTCAATATGCGAGTAAAAGGTTCTGGGTTCAATCCCGGCGAACGCTAAGTGCTTTTTCAAAATTATTTCTAATATCTACCAACAGACAATTGTGTCAATAAACAATTCTGTTAATTGAATTTGTTCAAATTTTATTATTATTATTTTTAAATAGAAATTTTGAAATAAAAATAAATGACAGATATAGAAAAAAATATTATGGAAAACAAGTGTTACAATGACCAATTGCAATATTTGTTTTCTATACTATTATCTCAAGCTGTGCGATAAACAGTCACTTTTTACACTGAAAATTAGTACATAATGACTACAGTAAGTACGAAATTCAAATATATTCACGAACAATTATACTTCTTGGAACAGTTTCTTTTTGACACATGGCATAAATAATTTGACATATAATACGGTGTTGCTACTTGTTATAACTATAACATGATTTATTTTTTCCCATTTTAAAACAGAATCGTAATCATTCTATACTAGTGGTTTTCAAAGTGTGGGGGGGGGGGGGCTTAGTGCTATTTATAAATTGTAACAAACATGTATTCCAAGATTAATCCAGTTGCACCTCACCCCGTTTACTTATATTTTAAGAATTACTTAAATGAAAAATATCGAATCAAATGTTTGTTAAATTACTCATTTAGCAGTGTATCTTGATAAGATTTTGTTTATTAAAAGAAGTCTTTAAATTTAAGTAAAAGCGATGGACTGACCATTAAAAAATTCAATATAAAAAGTAAGGGGACCGCGAAAGAATTTATTTGTGATTTTTGTGTCCAAGGAGATCATAGCTCTGAAAAGTTTGAAAACCACTGTCCTATATGATACAATACTGCGTTTTTAGATGATACAGAGAATGCGACATTTATTTTCAACACAATAACATAAATATATCCTAATCAGTTTAAGGTAGTACTAGCGTAAATTTTTTTCTGCAGATCTGGATGAATTTTGGCTCACGTAAATATTGGATAGTCATACGCATCCTGTTAAAATATGAAACACATTCATCGTCTGTGAACAAATATATTCGCTTGTAAAGGTGAGTTCTTATACACGAGGCTTATGGCGATCATCACTCAGAATCGCACATATTTGGTTTGTGTACATCCAAACTTTTGCAGTTTCATTTGAACAACTAGAATGTTGTTCTAGAACTATCCATGTATATTGTATCAGAAGGAAAAAGTTTTTTATCGTTTAGTAATGGTTATATAGCCATGCAAAGCCTTGTTTTTAACGAAAAATTAAGAATCCCAATTTATAATGGCAACACCGCACGGTGGTATGTTATTTGAAAATTCACTAGACCAACAACCTGTTAACAATTCATGATATTCAAATCATAATAGGTATAAAACACTTATTTTAATTAATTTCTTATATTTTTTTGAGCGTCAGTTTTGCCGCTCGACAACCGATGGCGCCACCGTCACACTAGTACTACCTTAATGTACGAGTAGGTATATAATATAAGAATTTTTCACTTCTCTTACTTTGCATACCTTTCCCATTTCCAGTGATATCCACCCTGAAGTTATCCTGTCCTTTCTGTCCATCCACCAACTGGCCGAGTCCGTGTGTGAGGACGCCGTTGTCCTCTCGGCCATCGTACGTGCGGTCGGAAAGGTCCAGCTCGGCGCCGCGACGCACGCCCTGCGGCGCGCTGTAGCTCAGCAACCCCTCTGCAACGCATTAACAGATTGCCGTGAGTCGCGACGCACCTGCGCTCCAGACACATCGGGTTATTAATTGCGGAGATTAATAAGCGAACGTGTTGTTGTTTGGCTCTCCTGGAGTAAATAGCTGACCGATTAATCTCGGTTATTGTGCAAAGGGATAGCCACGATTGTCTCGGAGATTTACTTACCCTACTTTTGATATTGAAACGGGATTGTTATTGTTACCAATTGTACCGTAAGTGTTACTAAATCATGAATTTAAAATAGAACAAACTACGAATGTCTACAATTATAAATAGGATATTTAATTAAAATAAATACGAGTCCATATTTTTATGTTATTTACCTAGCTATAAAACAAACAAATTATTATAAAATAGCTGTGACATTTACACGTACATTCGTATAGTTGTATTTAATAAGTGTGATTTATAAAAAATTGTGAATATTTATTTGTTGATAGAGTTACGATTTTTCTCGAAATCATAAAGCAAATGAAGTTCAGCAACTAATCAATGACTGTGAATTTATATAGTTAATCTTATAACCCTGATTAAGCGCCATCAGATTTATTTTTATTTAAAAAAATGTCTCAGGGCAAAACTATTTGCCTCTGATAAACCACACAAAGAAGCTGTTGAACAATTTTTGCAAAGTTGACCAAGGCATTTTTTTCTGATAAGATAATTAAAAAAAAAACAATTTTCATATTTTCAAAAGCTACCCCTGTGGCTCCTCCACCACTAACATCTTTGGGGGCCGTGATTTGACGACTGGTAACCGCACTTACGCGCAAAATATATCACTTATCGAGATCTGCTTCGGCAGAGTGCCACATTCAGTAATGGGTAGAAGGCGTGATGATATATATATTTTTTTTATAATTAAAAAAGAGGTAGATATAAGTGCTGAAGAAATTTACGTTGAAAAATATATTTCTTCTACAACTGTCGAAAAAACATGACATTTTTACATCGCTATGGATACGCGAAATTAGTGACTTTTTGTCATTGAAATGTCAAATTTTAAAATCTTTGACACTTTTAAAAAAAAGTATTTATAAAACATTTTCACGTTTCCTTGGTTAAAACATCAAATTTATTTTATTTTTGATTTTTTCCTTTCAATTTACTTAAATAAATTAATAATTATTGTATTATCCTTTTTTGACAGTTGTAGAAAAAATGTTGTTTGTATTACGTGGACCAAATTCGTGTTTTTTGCGCGTTCGAATGGCTTTGTTGTCTCGACCTGACGGTCTTGACCAAAAGTGACATTCTCACATGCCACAAAAAAAACACTAATTTCGCGAACTTAATACAAAAATAAATATTTTTTACAACTGTCAATAAAACGTTTCTACACCATCACAGATACACGAAGTTAATGTTTTTTTCACACGTGAAAAAATTACTATATTACCTTGACAACCACCCAAACAATAAAAAAAACTATTTTCTTTCACTGTTTTGATAAACCTTTTTTCACGGTTTTGAAAATCGATTATAATTATTGTTATTATATGAAATGGCTAGCACAGTGGTATGAAGTCGGCCTGTGGATCCTGAGGTCCCTGGTTCGATTCCCACAGGCGACAAATTTTCATAATTTGAAAAAGCTATCCCTGTGGCTCCTCCACCACTAACATGTTTGGGGGCCGTGATTTGAAGACTGGTAACCGCACTTCACGCGCAAAATATATCACTTACCGAGATCTGCTTTAGCAGAGTGCCACACCCAGTAATGGGTAGAAGGCGTGATGATATATTTATTTATTTATTTATTTTTTGACAGTTGTAGAAAAATATTGTTTGTATTTTGTAATAACTAGGCCGATAACTTAAAGTACGCCCTCGCATATAATCACGGTATTGTAACCGTTTCTGGATGTTGCTACTTCACACAACAGATAAAAAATAAAATAATTATATCTCGCCCTTTGCCCATTACTAGGTGGGTCGCACTGCAGTAGCAGATCTCGGTAAGTGATATGCACGTGAAGTGCGATTACCAGAAATGTTAGTGGAGTGGAGCTATAAGACTAATTTCAATAAGATGATAATGGGGGATTGAAGTGGTAGAGCTTTTTAATATATATTTATTAAAATAAATTCTTCACCGTACATCATATTTAATACAATAGAAAACCATACCATAAATGATATCTTTATTGCTGAAATATGAAAGTTAAAGTTGAATAATTCGAAACGCTCATTTAAATTTCGCACTGCCATATTGCAATTACGTAGTTGCATTAAGCCAATCACAGAGCTTTGTCGAAGTCGAAGAAGAAATAAGCATTCAGCATTCTACGATTTTACCAATGACGTATAATACTAGACGAATTATGCCGTGTTCAAGTCAATACAGTGTCGTGAAGCAGAAAGAAATGGAACAACTTTTGGGTCCGCCGGGTACGCGGCAAGGAACGAGTACACTTTGATGTTATGCAAGTTGCTCCTTGCCGCGCACCCGCCTCACCAACCAGTTATTCTATCCCTTTCTGCTTCACAACAAACGCCGTTGTTATCCGTCTAGTTATGTTTTGTCTGAGGATTCTACTGACGACACACGTTACGTGAAGTTACGTGTTATTTATCTCTGTCTTATCTGTATCTCTTTAAGCTAAGATGCAACTACGTCATATTCGTTTGTTTCGAAAGTTTAAATATTTTTATCATGCTTAATACAAGTTTTAAAAAAAAAATTGGGTATAATAATTTTATTACGTAGATTAATATATAAAAAATTCAAAAAAGTCTTGAAAGGCCCACTGTTTGTCAGCTGTAAGTCTCGAACCCAGATTTTCAATTTCACAGTCCGACTCGATACCACTGAGCTACCTACCCCTACTTAAACATAGTAGTATTTTTGTTGCCTTCCTAATTCAGATTCCATAAAAACTAGGTAAGCGGCAACTGATGCAAATAATTAGCATTAATTAAACGTAAATAAAATAAATGACAGTAAATTTGTTGTATTAGGTTAATGGTTTCGTATTTGGAAAGATTCAATCCGGTGTTTAACATCAAGCACGATTTAAATCCAATCAAATCACGGGTAAAAGTTTCGTCCTCAAATGACGTATGTATTCTACGTGGGTCTGTTCAGCAAATGACGCTTTTTAAAACGCTGCACGCCGTTAGTTTGTCTCGAATTAATTGAATTCTCCGGAGTAAATTGCATAGGAAACACGAACCAGACTCGGTGTGTGTAGCTGCCTGCACACAGCGCCCTGCTGTTCTGTTCGCTGTTTGTTTCATTCATATCCGTGACGCTGGTTGCTGCCAACGCTACTAGTGCCAACAGTTTACTTCCAATTTGTTTCGTTACTGTGTGCGAACATTGCTATTTTCTGGAACACGCGACACACTGCTCCGGAATGTCATACAAACACTGTTTTGATTATTTACAGAGCCTAATTTTAACCGATCATGTACAGTATATTTAAATTATATGTAAAGAGCGGATTCTATGCCATTGCATGTATGTATTGTTTTTATTAGGCATATCAACAAGCTCTTTTCATAAAAAGTTAATGCTAAATATATTTTTTTAAATGAATATTTAGCATATATTGATATTTTATTTCCATTACCCAATTTATAAATAAATAAAATAAATATATCATCACGCCTTCTACTCATTGCTGGGTGTGGGGCACTCTGTCGAAGCAGATCACGGTAATTGATATATTTTGCGCGTGAAGTGCGGTTACCAGCCGTCATATCACGCCCCCTAAAGATGTTAATGGTGGGGAAACCACAGGGGTAGTTTTAAAATGGTGAACATTGTTTGTCGCGTATGGGAATCGAACCAGGGTTCTCACGATCCACTTCATACCACTGAGCTAGCCATCCCATATGTAATAATGTGAACTAGTATAATTATTTTTGAAATATAGCATAATTATTTATTTCTCGATCATAAGTTTATATAATTTTCTTGCATAAGGACTTTAATTACCTAATTTGAATCAATTAAAAAAAAAATTACAATCGCTTAAATATTATTTTGATACTTTTTATAAATCTCGAAATATTATAAATAACTTTTGAAAAATCAAATGATGAACGCTTAAATGTCATTTTTGACATTTAACTATATGTCATCAGTACAAATTTTATATTATGATTTTGATACGATTTTAATCAAGTTTTCTTAAATAAAAATATCAGTTATTCCATTTTTTTATAGTGACAGTAAAAGACATACAATAATTTTGTAAATATTATATGTTTGTCTACAAATTTACTAAACTCCATTCCCTGTATGAAAACGATTACGTCACATTCGGTATCCATGTGATTCAAGATTTTGTACTTAAAACGTTTACATTGGTATTGGATTGACATTTTAAAAACATAACCTAAAATTTAAATGTCAGATTAAAATATTTATTACTTTATAAAATTTAATTAGTTTATAAATGAAACCAAATACTGCATATATTAAATAATAACCAAATATAAATTTATCTTATCCCACGAAATATATTATCTACCTTATTGAAATATGTAATTTTGTAAAATAAAATTCAAAGGAATATAAATTTTATATATATAAATAAATAATATATGAAAATACAAAATACAGTGCACATTGTATTACAGTTAAATTAATTAAAGGTCCTCGATTATCTAACTCCAGCGAAAAATAATCATTAAGAAGACAAACGCATTTCTGCATTTGATTACCCAACATTTTTCTAGCCATTTCTTATTTCTCAGTCTGTATTTATGTATCAAAAATGTCACAAATTTAGAAATGACAGGCGAGAAAATAACAATATCATGGGCGTAGGTCTCTATTTTTATTTTATAAACAAATGTGAACAAAGTAAATATAAATTTTCGTATTAGTAAGAACTGTCATACGTTTTCATTAAAATAATTAATGTGATAGAACATGAAAAAACATGAAACGTGTGTCTTTACTTATTAAGACATACGTTATGTCATTCGCATAGGTACGAATAATATTATTAAAAAAAGATAGCAATATTTCATCTTATCTATGATAACCTCGTCCACATATGACGTCATCGTTTTCATACAGAGAATGGAGTTTACTACATAAATATTGCTTAAATTATTTTTTGAAAAAGTGACTCTTGCGGCCAAGTTATCCTTTTTTTAGACATCCTGTATTATCAATGATTATCGAATCCCATGGCCCGGTGAGTTTGATCCCTGTACTGTTATTTTGTACAGAGTAGCATAAATAAATAAATTAATATCAAAAGCACAACAGAGAATGTTTATATTAAGCTTTACGAAACTGTCTTTTTTATCATTATACTGATGATGAAGTTCGCTAAATTAGATTTGATTATTTCGTTATTTCTGTTGCAAATTTTATGCCTATTCTATCGTAATTGAGAATCATAATTTTGCATAAAAATATTGGTACAGAAATGTTTAAATTAACTTTAAATATTCAACGAATTTTAGATAGGTATTATTCTGTTGGTAGACATTAAAATTCCATGAATTTTAGGGATAGGATTACCATTAATCCCGATTGACCGATTCAAGTAGATTAAAACTATTGAAAGCTCTTCTGAAAAAGTATATTTTGCGTGAATATGCAAACAAATTAATCCTAATGTAGAAATTTTACATTTTTATTCCCTGCCTGTTAAAATCAACTTAAAATTTATAATATGGGAATGTAATAACGGACATAGGCTTAAGTTGTAAACTATTTAATGAAGATTCATTGGCAAACGTTTCGGCCAAGGTTATGGCCATCGTCAGGTCAAAACGTAATTTTTATAACGAAAAATAAGTTAAAGTTGCACGTTGAATATTCAGGGCAAACTCGACTCTTCAGGGCAAACATGTAAATTTAGAGTAATTTCTTTTTGCTTTTTTCGAATCTTAAAAACTTTTTTCATTTGTTATATTGTTTGCCCTGAATATTCAACTTGCAATTTTAACTTGGCCAAAACGTTGCCAATGAATCTTCATTAAATAATTTACAACCTAAGTCCGTTATTCCATTCCCATATTATATTTGACTTACTAAAACATTCTACACTTCACGCGCAAAAAATATATCACTTACCGAGATCTGCTTCGGCAGAATGCCACACCCAGTAATGGGTAGAAGGTGTGATGATATATTTATTTATTTATTTATCATTTGATTTTTCAAAAGTTATTTAAACTATTTCGAGATTTATAAAAAGTATCAAAATAATACTTAAGCGATTGACAATTTTTTTTTAATTGATTCAAATTAGGTCGTAAAAGTCCTTATTCAAGAAAATTATCTAAACTTATGGTCTAGAAATATATAATTATGCTATATTTGAAAAATAATTATGCTCGTTTTCTTTATTACATCGTTATCCTAAATGTCAAGCTTCATAAAAATTGTAAGTCCAGCCCTGTCTATAATTCATATTAAAAGATAGAATGAAATATAACAGAATGCAAATATTGGTTTTAAAAATGTACCTCAGTGAAAAGAGCATTATACTTCAGGGGATTTATCCCTCGTGAATGGGGGTGTATGTTGCTGTGCTAAACGAGCTCTCAGCCTCGCACAACGTTTGCGGTGTATTTCAATTGTTCGTAAGTTGGATGCGAACTACACGTCAGCAGTTTAAATAAACGTCGTTAAAAGCGGCACGGCTCACGTTCTTGCCGCATTCCACAGCCCGCACAAAGAGAACAACGCGGCGCCGCGACGCTGTCGATGAACAGACAGACGAGGCCGAGATCCACACACGATGTGCATGTATGTTTCCTAAACCCGCCCGCATTTGTAAAACATCGCGCTTGTTAGCACTCACTCACTGTGTCCGAAACCGTGTTTTACTTCGTTCAACTATTTTCATATAAATTTGTTCGACTAGTTGATGAAATTGCAGAAAGTTTATTGTGCATGTTTCATTGATTCATTTAGATGGTTGGAATTTTATTGCTAGCCCGCTAATAGTTGGATATTTTGATTAAATCGGCTGTAATGATTGTGTTAGTTATTCGATCGGCGAATTAAGTATTCGTCAGTAATGCATCAATTGACATTTATCGATGAGCGGCCTGTAATGTTTATTGCATTGCGATCTAATTAATCATATCGTAAAATGTCCAATTAGAGTTAAACCATCTAATCAAATGTAACAATTTAATTTTGATTGGCGCGAATTTACATTTATCCGATGTGCGAGGCGATACATGTTCTTGTTAGGCTTCAACTGTTATTTTAATAAGCATTAGACAAGGATTGCAAAAACTTTTTAACACGAAGATGAGTGTGTTATGCTGTCGCTCGCCACTTTAATCTATAACTTGTGATATAGAACGTAATTATAAGTCTTGTAAGATCTTCAAAATTAGGAAAATAGACTTTACCAACTGTCAGTTGAAAGCCGAAAGTTGACATCTGCCGCTTGCCGAGCGGCAATATAAGAGTAGCTGTATTCCACTTGCCTCTTGGTTCACTTAAATCAGTTCAGATAAATTTGAGAACATGACTAAATGAACTAAATTAAGCAAACTGAAACATTTATTGGGGTGAATTCCTTCAAAGTCAATTAAAATCTTTAATTCTAGTACTGGAAATAAAGTCAGCGAAGTAATC
Source organism: Pterostichus madidus (assembly GCA_911728475.2). Taxonomy (NCBI): domain Eukaryota; kingdom Metazoa; phylum Arthropoda; class Insecta; order Coleoptera; family Carabidae; genus Pterostichus; species Pterostichus madidus. Next base: position 32,342,649 of record OU452306.1, read on the forward strand.
CAGCGAAATAAATAAGTAATCTGGTTCAGTAAATGTAAGTTAGATCTGATCCAAATGGCAAATGGAATACCCCTAGTATTATCATTACATCCATGGATACATGAAAACTGTCACCCGAATTTCCAAACAGAAAAACTGTCAAAAATTATTTAATAGTTATCTATGGATCAAGGGTGAAAACAAGAGTTTCTGGCCCGCGGCATGATTATTAGCATGAGGCTCAAAGCGCCGAGGGCTAATAATATGCTCAGGTTCAGAAACGTTAATTTCATCCATGGTACATACAATATTTTATGCACAATAAAATAACAATTAATTATATGATCAAAAGATTAAAATATGTACATAGGTTATATGTCAAAATGACATTTTGTAAAATTACAATAAACAAAAATTGTCATTTTTTATGTATCTATAGGAATGTTTTTTTTTATGGTCCCAGGGCCAAAAAGAAGTGTTTAAGCCCGCTTTTTAGGGCTAAAAGACATGAATTTGTTGTGCATAAAATTATTTTTAAGCGTTTATAAATTGTCGCAGAAAAGGTATTAAATCCTTTTTTTGACAAAGTTCACAGCATTCTCACTTTTATCAATTAAGGGCCGTTTTCATGAACTTTTATTAAACAACTGTTATTTAACAGTGAGTTAAGTTTATATTAATTTAGATTATATTATAGTATATTATGTAATAAATTTTATAAACGTCTCTTTAATTCTGAGTTTTTTTGACACGAGTTGAGTGAAGCGGATCGACTTTATAAAAAACAAGTATTTAAAGAATTTATAAAAAGTGTCACATACTATACTTTTTCAAACAACCTCAAATTAAGGCAACAAAAAAAATATAAAGTTTTATTAATTATTGGAAAAGGTTATGTTACAATGACATGCCGGAAACTAACTTCACTTGGTACTTTAACTTCACGCCGTCACTAAAACATTAGTAAAAGTAGAAATAAACACCGAAGTAATCCAGCGAAATAAATAAGTGATCTGGTTTAGCAATTGTAAGTTATATTTGATCCAAATGACAATTGGAATGCGCCTAGTGTATGCGTTCAGTTCTGTTAACGTTATCTAGAATCAGCATTTTGTTCATTTTTAGAATAATGCTTTTATTGTTGTATTCATTTAAAAGGAATGCTACGTTAATATTATTTAGCTATATCAAAATCATTTCGTTTAAATTTGTTTAGCATTTTGCTGCAACTTAACGCATTTAAAAAATCGTTCATTAATACAAATCATGTATTATAGGGGCCATGAATATATTATTTTGTATACACTACTGAATGCCATTAATGAACAAACAACGGAAAATTACATTTTAATAACGGGAGTAGAAAAATTAAATTATAATAGATTTTATCACCGGTTAACGTTAAACAAGGTTGATGAAATTGAAATTGACCGTTATCTCAAATATATTTATTCTATGGTTAAATTAAATCTCTGAAATAAAATACTTAAGGTGGTTCTATCATGACAGTCTCATACAAAAGTATAGGTAACCTAAAAAGTTTATAAAAATAATTATTACATTTTTGTATGGTATAGGTTATTAACAGAATTAATATTTCGCTGCAAATATCGTATAATTAATAATAACATTGAATATATTAAATAAAAATATTTAACTAGTTTATGAAATTCAGTAAAATAACAAAATTTTTGGAAGTGAATTTTTTATGCCAATCAATAGAAGTGTAAGATTTTACACAGCAGAAGCTATGACAACAAGGTTAGAACCACAAGCGGCATGATATTACCAGTTGGTACGAAACGTAACTGTATTATCGATACATCCTGTTGACAGTTCATAAGAAAAATGAGAAAAATGCACTAAAGCAATTATTATCAACTGTAACAACAAATAAATAAATATAAAATGCTGTAATATATTTTTTTTTGTATTAAAATTAATATATTTTACTGATCGAAATAAAAACTTTCATAGTTCTTGCATTGTTATTCGTGCGACCATCTCTGTTTACGCGTGCGACCATCTCTGTCTACCTGTGCAACGTTGCCAAGCATTTCTGATAGTTTCATTGAAAATAATAAAATATCCAACGTTCATCGCCAATTTCTTTGAAACTAATCCGGTAAGGCATGGATTTTTTAATTCTCATACCTTTATCTTTACATGATGTACTGTGTGTTAGTTTTTTGTTAAAAAATAACTACAATATATGAATTTATTTTGCAGTAAGCTGCCTCGCGAGGTGCAGTTCCTATAACGCCAATGCATTTTTGATTGATTTTGGTCGACTTTAACTTTACATTACTCAGCTCAACAACGATAAACTTTTTAAAAAAAATTGCATACTAGTGTAGAAACACATGAAAAATAACATATTTACATTTCATTATAATCCGAGTTAAATGCTTCCATGATAGTACCACCTTAATTCTAGATGGTGAAAACATTCCACAGAATGAAGTCTATAAAGTCGGATATAACTAAAATATTCTCGAGAAGAATTTTATTATTATCCTCAACAATTTCAGAACACCGTTTGGTAATCATCCATCACCATTACCATCCATTTAGCACCCCCTATTCATGTACCCATCCACCCATTCAAATTTACGATTTCTTCTTCACTACCAAATCTTTACCACCTTTTCTAAATCCGTCTCATGTTCTCATGTGACTGAATACTCTATTGCCCATCCCATCCAATTATCCCTCTCACTTCAAGCACATGCCATCCAGTTCTTCCGTAGCAAACTTACCACTCCAGCGGCAGCCAATGATCTCGACACGCATGCATACGGTTCGCACGTGCTCGCTGTGAGGCAAGAATCGCACGCGTGTGGCGATGATGGGCGGGTCCAGACGTTGCTCTACCACGGTGTAAGTGTTTGTGTTGCCGGCCAGTAACTGGAAGAAAGCAAACACAAGAAATGTTAGATGAAGTGGTTGGATTTTAATGGTGCGTTAAGACAGAAACCTTTGATGTTTCTGATTGACTCAACGTTTATAGGATCATCAAAGTTAATTATCTTAAGTTAATATTGTGCTGCTGGTCTACAGATCAATTCAAGTTTGTAGCGAATTGAGTTGTTTGTAAATAAAACATACGGTATTCATTTTGTTTCTGTCGTTTACATTTAACACATATTGGAACAAAACAATTTATATTTAACAAAACAATGCGTTACGTTATATCGATTGTAACAAATTTGTTTTCATGGTGAATGAAATGGAATTATTATAATTATAGTGGTTATATATAACATAGCCAATGGGTGGTACATGTTCCACCAAATATCATCATTGTTTGTGTGTTGTTTCATTGAAACTAAATTTTAATGTACAGTCACTCTAGTATAAATTATAATATCACAAAGAGGATTGTTAACTTTTCCTAAGGTCATTCCGGGAGATAACTGATTAAAACGAATATATATATATATATATATATATATATATATATATATATATATATATATATATATATATATATATATATATATATATATAAGTAAAAATAAATATAAATATATCATCACGCCTTCTACCCATTACTGGGTCAGTAGTATCAAGTCGGCCTGTGGATCCAAAGAACCCTGGTTCGATCCCTAAAGCCAACATTTTCACCAATTTAATATTACCCCTGTGGCTCCTTCACCACTAACATCTTTGGGGAGCCGTGATTTGACGGCTGGTAACCGCACTTCACGCGCATAAATCACTTACCGATATCTGCTTCGGCAGAGTGCCATATCCAGAAATGGGTAAAGGGCGTGATGATTTATTTATTTATTTATTTTAATTATTATCGCATATATACAAGAAACAAAATAGAATAGACTGGGTAAAAAGTTGATATAGCTATTGTCCAATTAAGTTTAGTTAAATTTTGTTCTTCTTCCAACAGCACTTCAGCGAAAATCGGACCTTGGCCTCCACTAAGTTCTGTTGTAATTGTAGTGTATTTTGATAATTTAAATGGCAGAAGATTATCATTTATTTAAGAAGACACAGGAAGATATTTTGTAATTAATTTAAATATCTAGCCAAAGATTTAGGAGTAAAGATTTGAATGATACATGACGACGGAAACCCAAACGTGACTGATAGTACTTGGTGAGATCTTTCGAACTTTTGATAATTAATTATTAATTTACTATCAGAGCATCATAATCACCTTGAGCACGTGATTAATACTAAGTATTAAGATAATGAGAGCTGAATTATTACCTTCTGTAGAAACTTTTTGTAATTTCCTTTTATTTTGATTTATTTCGGAAGGTGGAAAAAATAATTAGCAACTTTTTGGGGACATTTGCGAATTTGTGTTGAATTTAAAGTATGGTGTAAATATTTCTGGAAGAAAAGAAAAACTTTGTTTGACCTTATTTTGAAACTTTCTCTTTAATGTGAATATTTTAATATTTACATATTGTTTAATTAAATTTTAGAGGGAAGCTGATTATAGTATAAACCAAACCAGGACCGGCATAAGGTAGTAAGTAAAATTAGCATTGCTGGGACACTACATTATTGAGAATTTATCACGTATTTTTGGGAACCAATAGAATTACGAATTTGTTTATAAATGAATCAATGAAATGAAAGCTATTTTGATAATTTTCCACTAGTGAAATTAAGTGATAATTTTTCAGTAATAATATAACAAGAGAGTGAGAAGAAATTGAAAATAATTTGATACATCTTTCGAAAACTTGTTGCCAGGCAATAATCAGGAAAAATTATATAATTCTAAAACATTTCCCGATAAAAAATCCTAGATCCATCCCTGCTTCCTGCAATTAATCTTCGTCAAATGTTTCTATCCTGGTACACCACTTTTGCTTCACCTACATTTATAATTCGTTTCTTACAAGTCTCTTTGTTCGTTTCGTCCTGCCATTCGGGATACTTCTTTCATGCGTAAATAATATTATTAGCTACAGAAATGTAACTATACTGTTTTATGAGATATTTTAACTGGGTTCTATCGCCAGTTGGAACCTAGAATTCGCAATTTTGTAAGAATCAGTGTTCATATTCGAGAAACAGTATTTAACAGATTAAATTAAAAAAATATGGGATGGCTAGCTCAGTGGTATGAAGTCGGCCTGTGGATCCTGAGGTCCCTGGTTCGATTCCCACAGGCGACAAATTTTCATAATTTGAAAAAAGCTATCCCTGTGGCTCCTCCACCACTAACATGTTTGGGGGCCGTGATTTAACGACTGGTAACCGCACTTCACGCGCAAAATATATTACTTACCGAGATCTACTTCAGCAGAGTGCCACACCCAGTAATGGGTAGAAGGCGTGATGATATATTTATTTTTATTTATTTTATTTAATAAAAAAAGTAGTTACCCGATAATAATGAAGTAAAATTTTGTTATTCTACTCACTGCCAATGTTCATATCCTTTGTAAACAGCAACTAAATGCATTTCTTACTAGGTTTTGTTCGCCTTTTCAGTTTTCAGTGATGAAGACAGAATTCCTTTCTTATCTTTAATTACAGTACTTTAAATTCCAGACGACGAGAGCCAAACTTGTCTCGACGAAAGCCAATCTACCACTAACTAATCATTGTTGTTTCCATGGGATGTTCTGACAGAGGGTAAGGGGGTTGTATCATTCCGTTGGTCTAGATAACCGTTCCCACGCATGAGTTTACATAAAAAAACCTAAACGGGGTGAGTTACAAAGGTTAACTCTATCCGACCAGATGCTTAGCTATCAATTTACCCAGATATGTCATCACATCCCGTATAACCAGACGCGACAATTCAGAAAAGCTATAAACTTGATAAATAATGATCTACGGAATACTGAAGTTATAACATATGCTCTAATAAATTTGATAAACAAAATAAACTCTGTCAAGTCAACTTTAGAAAGATACTTAAGATAACACTTAATTAGTCTGTATCTCTCGAAGCTGAGTTGATAGTGAAATATCATAATTTATAAACAAAACCAAATTCTGAATCGTCCGTTTTGTTACAAGTTCATACTAGCAGTTCTGTACGATAGCAAAATGTAAAAAAATAAAATAGAAGTAACATGATTTTGATTATAAAATTCCAAAACGGTGTTAATCTTCTGATTAATAATTTAAAATAAGGGTTATCATTAACTTCTCAATCATTAACAGGTAGTCAACGGCCATGGCTGCGCTCGTTGGTACTGATCTAAGCGATAACACGAGTTAAGCAACGTTGCGCGCGGGTAGTATTTGGATGGGTGACCGTCCAGAGAAAACTCGCGTTGCTGTTGACAATAACAACTAAAACGCAGATCAGGGCGTAATGGCGGCATATGACCTGAGTAGTTGGTCCGCCAAAGAAGCCAGAAAAAAAAAAAAATTAACAGGTAATGAACCAGTTATAGAATGGAGTAGTTTATCTGAAAATGGAAAATCCAACCTTTAAATAAATAGACTTATATTTATTTATAGATTGCAAAGGGCGCCATAAACCCTAGCACTGTTTGTAAACGAGACCTATTTGCATTCTTGTTTATTTATATGAAAGTAATAAATTTACATTTATCGTGAAATATTCATCATTGAAATGAATATCAATATTATGAGTCAGTCCTTTTATGAAAGGTATAATTGCGATGAGAATGATAATAACTCATGCAAACTACAAATTATGCGAAATAAATTATACATCATTTATAATAAAATGTAGTAGTAATGTATGATAACAACATTGTATTGAAGTCTTAATTTACAAAGCATAATTGATTGCTGGTTTTGAAGCTCATGTATCAAGCAAGCTCCGACAATTTTTATTTGAAAACAAAAGCGCAAAAATACGACTTGCGGTATTTATGACAAGTTCAGTGAACCGCGGTAAACTACTCGCTTACCTGTCGCTATAATTTATAATATTATGACAAAATAAAACGTTATTTACCGCGAAGAAGAAGCGTGATTCTCTTTTCCGTTCGATGCAATCAATGCAGTTGATAACGAGACATCTCGCCTACATGCATGGGCGTCCACAGACATGTTTCCAGGGAGGTGGGGGGAGTCGCAAGAAACTCTCAGATATACATATATTTCTAAAATATTTTTTTTTACAAAACAAATACACATAAAAAAATATTTAAATTGGTGAAATAAATTACTAGTCTTTGTCGTCTGGGTTTGAATTGAAAAGAAAGGATAATTTTCGAATAATTTAATAAACTTAGATTACTCAATCGTTACGATAGAGAACATGTCGTTAGCTGGTCATAATAATACTGCTGAAAATTCAGTTTCAGCTTGAATACTTATACAGTGTGGTGGCCACGACTCCCGAACAAGTACTTTAACATGTAATATCATATTGTTTTAATTTTCTAATTTTTTAAAAGAAACAAAGCTTCAAATAAAAGTTTTAGGGCATAAAATACGAAATTAATTTTGCATTCTTTGTATCGGCACAAATTAGATCTGAAAATTACTAAAATTGTCTCAAAACTATCGATAGCTATGAAATTGACATAAAATTAAACAAATGTTTGAAATTCAGTCTGTCAAAACTGTCAGAATAGATTATTTATTATTTCATTTATTTTGACAAATAAAACGGCAAACATTTGTTTAATTTTGTTTCAATTTCATGCCTATCGGTAGTTTTGAGGCAATTTTCTTCATTTTCAAATCTAATTTGTGTCGTTACAAAATATGCCAAATTAATTTTGTGTTGGTTCAGATGCAGAATTTTATGTCCTAAAACTTTTATTTGAAGTTTTTTTGATTAAAATATTTAAGGAGGCAGGAAATTATAAAATTATAGTTTTACACGTTAAAGTCCTATGTTCGAGAGTCGCGGTCACCACCGTAGTTAATATCCAGGGGGGGCGCCCCTCTTTGCCCCCCTCTGCGGACGCCCATGCCTACATGCATCATTGTATGTGCAGCATACGAGACGGCTCCACACAAATATTGTGAATATTCGCAGTAAATTTTCTGCATATATTTGCATATTTCTGATTTATGAATGCGATTTTAATTTCAAACGATATTCGTTTGCATTATTTACAAGCCACTAGATATTTATCTTAATTGTTTTACTGCAGTACATTAAAATTTGTTTCTAAATACAATTTGCATATTTAGTTAATTGTTTCAGTCGTAAATGTCACTTGTAAATCTCTCACTAAATTGACAATATTATTTTCCTTCCATTTTTAGTTCACTTCTGTTATTATTACCACGACTTTTACAACTTTCCAGAGGTGGACTGCGAACAATGGAAAGTTCTACAATACTTATTTTAGTGAGGAGAATTTTCTTTTTACTTTCTTATATGCAGTATAAGGAAGTATTGGTATCGTGAAAAAAATTGATGACGAGATTTTCGCGGAAATACGTGTTTTGAGGTCCACTGAATCCGTTTTGATCATTTTCTCAATGATGTCTGTGTGTGTGTGTGTGTGTGTGTGTGTGTGTGTGTGTGTGTGTGGGAGGGTGTGTGTGTGTGTGTGTGTGGGAGGGTGTGTGTGTGTGTGTGTGTGTGTATGTGTGTCCGGTCGTGCAATATCTCATGAACGAGATAAGATTTGTTAACGAAACTTGGTAATTATAAGTTTCATGAAAATACGAAAAGCTGAGTTGATTTTGAATGAAATTGAAAAACCGGAAGAGGAAGTTTATTGGACACACAAAACAATAAATTCCATTTATTTTAAAACTGGAATCAGTTACGAAAAAAAGTTTCAAATAAAAAATGTTGGTAAAAATATTTGGAACATAAAATGTTATTTGCAATTTTTCTATATATGCGTCTAATTTTAAGAAAAACTAATTTTTATATTTAGTAATATATTTCAATAATCATAGTAGCAATAGAAACAAAAAACATAGATTCTAAGTTTCGCTTTATCTAGTTATCTATGTCTTATTTCGGAAAAACAAATACATCATTCAAATGGTCAACTAATTTGGCAACTTTGACTCAATTTAATCAACTTCGTATCTCAGGGTTCTTGAAATACCAAGTGTTAGGCTCGAAAAACGTATATGCCTCATCAGTAAAGTAAGACATAAAGTAGTCAACAATACTAAAAAATTATACGTAAACAAATTTTATATTTTATTTGTGTCAAACAGATAATTGCTGAATTAATGAAAATCTTGTTTGCAGTTACGTTTTATTATTTATCGTATCCTATTTTCGTGGGAAAAGTACACGTTTACTATATTCGAAAGGCCAAATTAGATAAAATTAACAGCTCTTAAATTAAAAACTATTTTGATTATTAAATTTTTACTGAAACTAATGCTCGGTTTCACCAACAAAAGTTAAATTATAATCGTTGTTTAAATAAATAAAAGGAAATCGAATATATGACAGCAATGTCAATTATTCCATTTGACATATAATTTTGATTTGCTTTTATTTATTTAAACAATGATTAAAATTTAACTTTTGTTGGTGAAACCGGGCATAAATGTAGTTATTATTCGTAAATGATATATTTATGCGCGTGAAGTTCGGTTACCAGCCGCCATTCACGGTCCCCAAAGATGTGAGTGGAGGAGAAACTACAGGGATAATTTTATTGTGGTGAAAATTGTTTGTCCGCTGTGGGAATCGAACCCGGTTTCGTTAATTAACAGTCCGACTTGATACTACTGAGCCACCTATCCCAAACAAAATTGTTTTAAATCAGTTTAGTGTCAATTTTTGTTATTATTTATTTCATGATAAGCACTACCGTTAACGAAATAAACATAAAAATTTAAAAAACCCATCAATAAAATTGTAATACCATAAGGTTCTATGTGGCCCATTAACGAACTAAACCTCAGTTTTTCGCTTAAAAGCTTAAATATAAATTTTAAATTCGAAATTTCACCGCCTTTTTAAGTTATATTGCTTCCAGACAGACACACAGAGTTTTTAAGGACAATGATTTTTTGATTTATCAAAATCTCGAAATAGAATAATATCATCATCACAATACTTTCCTAATTATGTAAGTCAGGAAAGGACAAAAGGAAGCAAAACAAAATAATTAATTTTCTTCGCGTACCATCAAACATCTACGCGTGCACCCTCCGGAGTACACAAACATCATATTGGAGATCTCTATCAAAAATCAAAATACAAATAAATCACCACCATCTTGTAATGAACTGTCACATGTATTTTAACGTTTGTGTTGTAAATACTAAATGCCAAATACTTTTACTATACATATTTATTTGAGTTTAGGTATGTTGTTTTATGCTTATTGTTAATTTTATTTTGTTAATCTGTTAATCTGCGACAATAATATTTATTTTTGTTGACAATATGAAAATGTTTTTATGCTTCCTTGTTTACGTATTTGTGGTTAACATAGAATTATCTAATTTTCTGATATTAAAATCGCAGTTTATCCCTAAAAATCAAAATTGGTGGGATAAATCTCATCTTTTCATTTGCTACTAACTAGGGTCGTTGATTTCCACCGAATTTTTGAACGTTCGAACATTCGAATATTTTGAACTTCGTCAGAAAAAATTCGAGGCTTCGAATTTTCAAATTTTTTGAAGCTTCGAATTTACGAATTTTTTGAAGCTACGAATTTTCGAATTTTTTGCTACTGAATTAACGCCATCTGTCATCTCCAAACACGCTCACGCATAATTCGCGAAAAATCGGCCACGAATTAAATAATAAACTCGGCAAAATATCTTGCCAAAAACTCTTAAGCCTCTTAATTAAGACATATATTCTCTTACCGCTCATCTAAATGCTATGGACTTTTAGTAAAACGTTTTAAAATGACAATAAAAAGGATACCAAAACGTCTTAATTAAAACGTTTTTGACAGTGTAGCGAAATTTTAAGTCTACATAGAATTAATTTGGCAAATAATAATAATTACTTACGAATGAATACAAAACTCGGCAAATGAGTTTATTCTGAAAATAATTCATATCAACAAGCCGTGTTCACGTTAGGATCCAGATTCACAATTCGAATAATTCCAAAATTCGTAAATTCGGAATATTCTCAAATTCGAAAATTCGGAATATTTAAAAATTCGAAAGTTCGAATCTAAATTCGAAGGTTCAATAAATCCGAACAATCGAAGTTTCGAATATTCGAAAAATCAACAACCCTACTGCTAACTCTAGTTAATTTGAAAAATAATCAACAGATGACGACCTGAAAATCTGTTTCTATATAATTGTACATATAAAATATCGAGTAAAATATGCTCGTATATATTTCTATTCATATTCATACAATTTATAAATATTGATTCTGTAGGATCAGTAGATATATATTCCATATTATATTGTATTTGTAATAAGCAACTATACAACATATAATTTAGTAGCTAGTACAGCAAAGCGTTTTGTATTCCGTACTCATAACTCCATTAAAAAAAATGCATTTAGGGCATAAAAAACATGTTTCCGCAATAAAGTAAAGTTACCTACATGCAACTGTCATTTACAAACATTTTAACAAATGAAAATGACACGCTAATGTAACCGCGGACTTAAATTAAAACTGCTTGTCCAACATAATTAGTTATTTTTCCTACTGCTCCAATTTCCTGCTGCACATACATTCTAGAAATTCTGTTTCATGTATGATAGACAATATCATCGTATTTTAAATTAGTATTGGCTTCAAAAACGAACTAATAACATGTTTTATAAAAATATCTACAATCATATACAAAGCGGAAAGGAATAAAACAGAATTTAAATTAAAGTTGACCGGCCGGAGCGGATATTCCGGGCGGTACGGGTTCCGGAGTCCAACTAATGTTGTTTTCTCACTTCGACCATTCCCAACTCAACCAGCAATAGTTTGTTCCTGTTCCCACTTCGATAAGTGCAATATTATAAAATAGTATACCAGTTGCCAATATTAAAATAAATGAATTACCTAATTTCAAATTTGGTTAAATTATTTTGATAAATGCAATAGTTTATGAGACAAAAAATACTTACTAACCACAATACTTACCACGTTTCTTGCACGATCAACGGAATAACTAATTTAAAATTTAGAAATATATGAAAATTATTTTGATATTTAAAAAACAAAATAGTGGTCAAAATTGTCATTTTAAAGTATGTTTTGAAAGTTGCTATGTTAATACGGAGGAATGATCAATCTTTATTTTCTTACTACCTTTCAATCGGTAAAAACTTACTGCCTTGGAAAAAAAAATAGTTGCGTGTACTTTAATTTTAAAATTTTATCCACAACTCATATATAATGAAGACATTATTACACTGATTTCAGTTGAATTATATGGCTCATAAAACACTGTAAACAGCTTGTTACTTAGCAACCACTTCATGATCTACCGTATTTTGCGAAACTATGTATAACTGAATCAACGTTAAACGTTACGACCAATCTTCTGCGATACCTGTAATTATGAGTTGTGGACTAAATTTCGTTTACACTCGTGTTTTATTGGTATATAAAACACTTAAGAATATTAAACTTTTCTTACGTGTTTTATATACCTAATAAAACACTAGTATAATAAATAACTATTATACGATATTTAAGAAGAAGAATTATAACAACATAAAAAGATAATATCAATAATTTTGTACAAAAAGAGTATGAACTATGCTTAGAAAAGTAACAATATCGTAACATGGCGCACTAGTGGTTCTATTTGATTACAACAATAAAAATTCCAACAATGAAAGATCATAACAATGACAAATTCTTATAACAACAATGAAAAATTACAACAAAATAATATTGTAATTTCAACAATCAAATAATAAGAAATTTTAACATGTTTCATTATTGTGCAATCTGAATAGGGACTTACAATTTTGACGTCACATGCATCCAGACCCGAAGCAGACCCTCCTCCACACAATTTTGTGTGAAACAACAAATTTTTAGAAAGAGCGAGGTGACACCATGCCGATTTGATCAACTGCTTTCTCCTTTCAGCACTATTCCCCGCTGTTCACCACATTTATTTGACCTTTAACGTTTGGATCACGTGATAAACGTCAAACTGTAAAGCTATACCATGTTCGCTACATAGCAAATTATTAAATTCTATTTTACTCACTAGATGGCAACCGAAAAATTTGAATTGTATAAGTCCCTATTCAGCAGCATTACTCTCGCTGATGTATAGTCTGAACAGAAAATTGTACCACAATGAAAACAACAAATATTAGAAATTTAAAATTTTAAGTTGCAGCATATTTGTTTTTTTTTGTATACGATTAAAATTTGTAAAATCTTTTAAGGAGAGTTGTTGGATACAATTACAAATATTTGCACCCCATAATTTTTTGTGCATCCCACATCGCCGATGCCGTGAAAACCATATCGGTAAACAAACCGATCGTAAAAATATGAATAAAATAATTATATCATCACGTCTTTTATCCATTACTTAGTTTAGAACCCTATTATAGCAGATCTCGGTATGTGATATATTTATACGCGTGAAGTGTTGTTACCAGCCGTCAAATAACGGCTACCAAAGATATAATTTTAATGTGGAGTAAAGTTTGTAGACCATGATCGTGTAAATTTATAATATCATATTTTAATATTTCATGAAGACAACTGCCCTCAATATTAAGGTGGTACTATCATGGAAGCATTTAACCCGGATTTTAATGAAATGTAAATATGTTATTTTTTATGTGTTTCTACACTAGTATGCAATTTTTTTTTTAAAGTTTACCGTTGTTGATCTGATTAATGTAAAGTTAAAGTCGACCAAAATTGCATTGGCGTTATAGGAACTGTACGTCGCGCGGCAGCTTACTGCGTAATAAATTCATATATTGTAGTTATTTTTTAACAAAAAACTAACACATAGTACATCATGTAAAGATAAAGGTATTATAATTAAAAATCCATGCCTTACCGAATTAGTTTCAAAGAAATTGGTGATGAAAGTTGGATATTCTATACTTTTCAATGAAACTGTCAGACATGTTTGGCAACGTTGCACGGGTAGACAGAGGTTGTCGCACGTGTAAACAGAGATGGTCGCAGGCGTAGACAGAGATGATCGCACGAATGACAAAGCAAGAACTTGAAAGTTATTATTTCGATCGTAAAATATATTAATTTTAATACAAAAAAAAAATTACAGCATTTTATATTTATTTATTTGTTGTTACAGTTGATAATAATTGCTTTGGTGCATTTTTCTTATGAACTGTCAACAGGATGTATCAATAATACAGTTACATTTCGTACCGACTGGTAATACCATGCTGCTTGTAGTTCTCACCTTGTTGTCATAGCTTCTGCTGTGTAAAATCTTACACTGCTATTGGTTGGCATGAAACATTCACTTCCAAAAATTTTGGTATGTTACTGAATTTCATAAACTAGTTAAATAGTTTTATTTAATATATTCAATGTTATTGTTAGTTATATGATATTTGCAGCGAAATGTTAATTCTGTTAATAACCTATACCATACAAAAATGTAATAATTATTTTTATAAACTTTTTAGGTTACCTATGCTTTTGTATGAGACTGTCATGATAGAACCACCTTAATATTTGAATTCTTCATTTTTCAGTTAATTTTATTTCATTTAATAAAACTTAGTAGTAATTTCAAATATAATTTAAAGTTTAGTTATGTAGCGTATTTAAAACGGGATGCTTTTCTAAATCCGTGTCCAGCTAACAGAGCTGGGCAAGCTACTTAAAAAAAGTAGCTAAGCTACAGCTACAGCTATTCTTTAAAAAAGTAGCTAAGCTACAGCTATAAGCTATATTTTGTAAAATATAGCTAAGCTACAGTTAAAAGCTTTCGTTAAAATAGCTGTTAAATTTTAAAGGTACTTTTTTAAATTATTGTGAAATAATTAAATTTGCCATTGTCATATGATCAGTCTTTTGTTATAATGACTGTTAATTTACTATTATATACATTATACATAAATATCAAAAATAGCAAATACCATCTGGCACCTACTGTGTATTTTTGCGTATTAGAGCCAGTAAGAACCGGCAACAAATAATTATTTTGTGTGAGTTTAGCTTGTACGCATGCGTACTTTGTTGACCTTCTGCTTAAAAAGTAGCTTTAAGCTATAAAAAGTAGCTTTAAGCTACAAAAAGTAGCTTTGAGCTACAAAAAGTAGCTTTAAAAGTAGCTTCAGTTGTTATTTTTAAGCTAATAGAAAAAAAGTAGCTAGCTACAAGCTACAGCTATATTTTTTCACAGTTAGCTAAGCTACAGCTACAGTTAAGGTAAATGTAGCTAAGCTAGTAGCTAAGTTACAAAAGTAGCTAGCTACTGCCCAGATCTGCCAGCTAATACCGAATTATACAATCAATATCACGAGGATTGCATACGAGTATATTCCATCTCAGGATACTCCTTATTACAAACTCTCTGTCGAAATGGAAACAAATTTAATTACTGGCCGCGGTAGGAACGGCTGAACTGGGAAAATCGCCGGGAATGAAGTCGTAACTAGTCACATCGGGCTATCGACGCGTCATCTAATATTTACCGAGCGCGCCAACATCGTTAACATACAGCAAATCGGGATATTTCAAGCCCATTTGGGCTTAATAATAGCAAAGCGCATGGATGCAAGTGACAAAAATAATCATTTCACAGTATAAAACAGCTGCTTTTTATCATTCGTCCATTGTTGCCTGGTGATAGACCTTTCAAATGTCCACTACCAATTGTTTCACTACAATCAAATGTTTTTCACAAGCGAAATATGTGACGTGTTAGTTTTATTTACGGATATTAATTTCGATAAATTCCACAATGAAAACTGATTCTTTTATGTCTCTAAAGTGTTTTTAAATTTAAAGTGTGTCTATATAGCATTGACAGTTCAATTTCGTTGAAGTTATTTTAGTCTTTTTTCGTTGTCTTCATAACGACCGCTCGTATGGTACTTTATAACAAAAATAAAGTGGAACTATAATAGCCAGGTAATTCCACAAAAGAGATTAAGTGTTTTCTCTGTGATTTACTTTCGTAATAGTCTCTGGTCCTTTGTAGAGTCACACAGCACAAATCCTCGTTGCAAAGAGATGAGAAAAGTGATTACATGCGCATGTTAAACTGAAAACAAATGTGTTATTCACAAATATCGCAAATTGAAAACAATCTGTTCCAAGCACATGAATTTATACAGTTTAATGGTTAAATTCAATAATCATTGAACTCGATTCGATGGATTCAATTGCTGCTGTTGACCAGTGCGTGAAGCTTTGAACTGTTACAATGTGCTGCTTGTTTTTACCAATGAGTTCTTTTCAATATTGTAAATCTGTTTTTTTTTATTTAACAAAATTGTTTCATGAATAGATACCTACTATACTATTTTCACATTATTCATATATTTGGAAAAGTATTGATAGGCTCGAAAGTAGTAAAATTTTATGTTCAATAGAGTTCTCTTCTATTCGTATTTACTTGTATAGATCCACTAGAGTATCAAAGTGGATGTTTTGTACTTAAAACGTTTACATTGGTATTGGATTGACCTTTTTTAAACATAACCTAGAATTTAAATATCAGATTAAAATATTTATTACTGTATAAAATTTAATTAGTTTATAAATGAAACCAAATCCTGCAATATATTAAATATAAAAAAAAATAAATATAATAATAATAATAATAATAATAAACTTTATTGACACATGTCAAAGGCGGGGTTCAGCCAAAGGCTGTTCTTCCACCCAACCAAGTACATAAGATTTACAAAATTTATAAAAAAATGTAGTGAATGTAACAATAAATCAAAAAAAAAAATATAGTTGAACTTAAAAATAAGTACAAACATAGCTGAATACATTACATATTTTGCGAAGTTATCACTTACAAACAGCATTAAACAAACAAATTCTTCATATGATATTTAAAGGCACTTAATGACAGAGACTTCAAGTTATCAGGAATAGAGTTATATAGAGTTGGTGCTAAATATGAAAAAGAGCATTTGAATTTAGATTTAGAGAAAGAAGGCACAACATATAAATCTCTAGCTCGAAGACCGTATTCATAATTTTTAAATTTAAGTTTATCGTGGAGATATGATGGAGTACCAGTGATTTTAATTTTATGAGTGAGGGTAAGAAACATTTTATTAACTCGAGAATCAATGTTTTCCATGTTTGCTAGAGATCTATATCTAGAAATGCTGTCATATTTACGTACACCGTAAACGAATCTTAAGCAGGAATTTTGAAATAAAGTAATCCTTTGCTTGTCAGTTTGGGTTAAATTTGGAATGTACGTACAGGCGCAGTAATCGAACAACGGTAGTACTAATGTAAATATTAAGCGAAGTTTAACTTGAGAAGATAGTAGTGTTCGAAATTGATACAAGTGCCTTAATTTGATTCTAGCTGCCTTTAGTTTAAGATGTAAGTGTGCACGAAAGTTGAGATTTTCATCAATCAATAGTCCTAGGCTTTTTGTAACTTGACAACGTTCTAGTACAATACCATCAAGCACGAGGTCCGGAGTATGACACGTACCAATAACTAAAAGAGATGACTTACTTGCATTAATTCTAAGACCATTATTCCTCACCCATGCAGCTAATTTATCAAGATCGTCATTAATGAGATTACATTTTTCATTTATTTCTGCTGGTTTGACAGACGCAATAATTTGTGTGTCATCTGCGTAGGAATGTATTTCCCAAAAATTTAAAGTTGAAGGGAGATCCGCTACGTAAAGTAAGAAGAATAATGGTCCCAAAATAGAACCTTGCGGGACACCACGATGCAAGGAAAAAGCAGTTGAATTAAATGTTTGGACAGTGTCGTGCATACTTACATAAAATTGTCTATTTTCAAAATAACTCTCACACCACCGTAAGGCACTAATCGAAAATTTATAAAATTTTAGCTTAGCCAGAAGCAAACCAAAATCCACCATATCAAATGCTTTAGAGAAATCTATTTGAATTAGAAAAGATAGTTTTGAATTATCATAATTTAGAATCAAAGAATTGAGTATATTTACTAGGCACGTATTAGTACTGTATCCACTTCTAAACCCCGACTGAGTGGCAGGTAGGATATTTTTCTCTGCTACATAAGACATAATCTGGTCGCAGCATATTCGTTCCAGTATTTTGGACAGTGTTGGAAGAATACTAATCGGACGCAAATCATCAAAAGTTGAAATATTTGTATTCTTTGCAATTGGTTTAACAATTGCTGATTTCCATAAATCGGGAACTACGCCACTCAACAAACACGAATTTATAATATGTGTAATATGGTCCAAAATAACTGGAAGAACAATTAACACCATTTTTCGTGATATTCCATCAATACCAACAGCATCAGATTTTAGTTTTCTAGCAACCTTTTCAACCAAATAACTATCCACACACATAAAATCAAAATACTCAGAGTTATTCTCCATGAACACATTATTCTTAAAATAATTAATAGTTTCAGGATTTATTTTTGCTAAACCAACTTTATCTATTAAATAATTACCATACTCCTGTGCTTTATACAGTGATTCAGGAAAGTTCTTAGTAGAATTTGAATTAACACCAAGACGTTTCAAATTGCTCCACAGTTTACTGGAATCGCTAATGTTATTATTAATATTTTGATTTAAGAAAGCTTGCTTTTCTCTTCTGATTGCGGCTGTAGTAAGATTTCTTAATTGTTTATAATAATGTAGCTTTGAATCAGTTTTATATTTTTTAAAATCTGAAAGAGCCTTGTTTCTTTTCTTTTGCATGATTTTGATTACGGGAGTAATCCAGGGAGTATACTGTCTATTTGTAGTAATTTTTCTGATAGGTGCATGCTTGTTGAATAAATCGGATATATTCTGATTAAGAAAAGCAACTTTATCATTAATATTATCTAAGGTAAGCATTTGATTCCAGTAGACTGCTTTGCAATCAACAAAAAAATTTTCTATATTGAAGTTTTTGAAGTCTCTGTATGTATATGTTTTTTTAGGGACATATATTTTTGGTAAATTTAGTTCACAAAAAACGCAATCATGATCAGAAAATTGACTGCAATTTAAAACACCAGAATCTGCAATTATTGTTGTATCTGATACTAACACGACATCTATTAAGGATTGTGATACAGGTCTGGTATACTGATTAATTAACTGATGCATATTGTTTCCGGATATCAAGTTACCAAAGAACTGAGAGCGTACATCGTTCGAAAGTAAATTAATGTTAATATCACCCATGCAAACAATATAGTCTGATCGTAATGCAAATTCAGTGAACACAGAATCCAGAATCGTAAGATCTTTGTAAAATTCACAGTGAGGATTGTATATAACTCCTAGACACACACTTTTATTTTGAATAGTACACGATATCCATAAATGTTCTAAATTATTATTCTCAACAAAAGTTGTATCCAGGACTTTAAATCTTAACCCATTACGGACATAAAACGCAACTCCTCCACCACGTTTATGCGGTCTCTCTACACTAACTAAGTGGTAATTATTTATGTGAAATAAATGTGATGGAGCAGTCTCGCTAATCCATGTTTCCGTAACCGCAACGATATCAAAATTAAGTTCATTAACAAAATCGGTGAAATATAAAAAACAAGAATTGAGCGATCTAACATTGATTTGCCCAACTGTAAACTTAGTATTGTAATCAGCTGACATATAATTTCAAAAAACAGAAACGAAAATAAACAAAAATTTAACAAACATATAATTGATCAATGACAAATCAATTAAAGGTCGTTGACTTTTGCCTGTTCTGGCGATATTAATTAACAACGAAAATAAGAGTGTTTAAGTAAAGTATCATCGCAAATTCAGTAGTTTGAAGATGATTTACAAAATATAGCATAAATAAAATAACTTTGATAATACACATGAACAAAATGCAGAATTAAGGCTTTAAATTTTGCAAATCTTCCAAAGAACTGATAACATATTTCTGATTTCTACCTCTTTTTTTGACATTTACGTGAATCCGGCCATCTGTTGTCCAAACATTCATAAATGAGAATTTATCCACCGCTGCCTTGAGGAGAGTTAATCTGGATTTTGTTAGGTCTTCTCTTATGGTAATGCCTGTTCCCTTGAGCTCTTTCTTCTCTGTGAACACTTTTTGACGGGAACGATAGCTCACAAACTTCACTATAACCGGACGTTTGGTTGAATTACTAACAGGTTTCCCTATTCTATGACAACGATCAATATCATTTATGGAAACGTCCACGTTCAGTTTATCCCGAAAAAGATTTACAACACATTCATCGATGTTTTCATTGCGCGTCTCCTGTAATCCGAAGATTCTAATATTATTGCGCCGCGTGTACTGCTCAAGATCGTCGACACTTTTCTCATAATTGGTGCACGATTCTTTCAAATCACTATTTCCCAATTTAAGAGACTTGATTTCCTCATTTAGCTCGTTCAGTTTGTCTTGGAAAACTTTTTGTACCGCACATGTCACTTGCTCCACTATTATCTTCACGAAACTTTGATTTTCACCCAGCTTCGACAATGAAGTAGTAATCATAGTGGTAATTGCTTCAATATCGTCTTTAGAAAGCATTTTTACTACTTATTTAAACAACGAATTACTCAAAATTTAAAAGATTTTTTTAAAAAACAACGAGTACTGCCAGAACACGCAAAACACGTCTAGTCGCACAGACAGTACATTTACAATCACGCCTTCTACCTATTATTGGGTGTGGCACTCTGCCGAAGCAGATCTCGGTAAGTGATATATTTTGCGCTTGAAGTGCGGTTACCAGTAGTCAAATCACGTCCCCCAAAGATGTTAGTGGTGGAGGAGCCACAGGGGTAGCTTTTTAAATTATGAAAATTGTTTGTCGCCTGTGGGAATCGAACCAGGGTTCTCAGGATCCACAGCCCGACTTCATACCACTGAGCTAGCCACCCCATAAAAATAAATAAAATAAATACCAAATATCCAAATATATCTTAACGCACGATAAATATTACCTACATATTGAAATATATAATTTTGTAAAATAAAACTCAAAACAATAAACATTGTTATATGTATTATTATTATATATAAATAAATAATATATGAAAATACAAAATATAGTGCACATTACCTCTTGTACTACAGTTAAATTAATTAAATGGAGTAGCTAGCTCCGTGGTATGAAGTCGACCTGTGGATCCTGAGAACCCTGGTTCGATTCCCACAGGCGACAAACAATTTTCATAATTTATAAAGCTACCCCTGTGGCTCCTTCACCACTAACATGTTTGGGGGCCGTGATTTGACGAATGGTAACCGCATTTCACGCGCAAAAAATATATCACTTACCGAAATCTGCTTCGGCAGAGTGCCACACCCAGTAATGGGTAGAAGGCGTGATGATATATTTATTTTATATTTAAAGATGCTCCATTCTCAAACTTCAGCGCAAAATAATCATGAAGATAATAAACGTATTTCTGGATTTGATTACCCAAAATTTTTCTAGTCATTTCTTATTTCTCACTCTGTATTTATGTATCAAAAATGTCACAAACTTAGAAATGACAGACGAGAAAATAACAAAATCATGGCCATAGGTCTCTATTTTTATTTTATAAACAAATGTGAACAAAGTAAATATATTTATGTAATTGCAATGTTAGACCTTCAAAATCCAAAAAAGTGGTAAGAAATACACAGAAAAAACAATTGATCTGTGTATTCATCAATAAAAGTGGACGTTTCGGTTGTAGAACACAACCACCTTCAAAACTACAAAATTTAAAATTTTTAAAACTGCGTCATAACATAAAATAAACTTCTTAAGACAAAATAAACCAAAACAACTCACCATCAGTAAAGTACAAAACGTCAAATTTAATAAATTTTGAACTATAAAAAGTAGAACAAAAAAAAGCCAGAAAAACGTAAATTGTTCATTACAATTTTTGAACAAAAAAGTTTTTATAGGTGTACCCAACTGTAAGTTCTCAATTCTGAAGGAAACAATTCCAATTACATAAACATATTTCCAAGGATCCTATATAAACTCAAAATTTACAAAGTAAATATAAATTTTCGTATTAGTAAGAACTGTCATACGTTTTCATAAAAATAATAAATGTGATAGAATGTGAAAAAACATGAAACGTGTACCTTTTCTTATTAAGACATACGTTAATGCCATTAGCAAAAGTACGAATAATATTAATAAAAAAAGATAGCTATATTTCACCGTATATATAACCTCGTCCACATATGACGTAATCGTTTTTATACAGAGAATGAAGTTTATCATACTCTCCTTTATTTAATTTAAAGTGAACTTATTTCTTGAATTTCCAAGAAAGTTAAAAACAAAATTAAAAGTGGAATTATTGGTTAACTGGCTTCATCTGCTTGTTTAAATAAGTTTTCAAACATTTTTAAGTGAAATGGTATTACAGTACCTACACTTCTCGGTCAGTCGATAAAAAGAGAGCTTTTGTTAGGATTGAATCCAGTAAGATCAGCAAGCAAATCTCAAATCGGAAGAGGAGGGAGGTTCTCTCGTTTTCCGCGGTGAGGGAGATAATAAAAGAGTGATTTTCCGATGGCTGAGTACCTGCTGTTCTCTCTCGCTAACCACAAGAGCGGAATGCAGTTTTCATTACGTTACCGCGAACCGGTAAAAGTAATGTTCGTTTACGGTATTAGCTTTTAATCTGTTCGAATTCAGGTCACCCATAAATATACATTATTTGTTCTTTGGCGAGCGGATCCAGCGTGATTATCGGCTTACAGAATCGAACGTAGCGCCACTCCGAACAACGAACCAGACACGAACTAGCGGAATTACCGTTACCGCTGCACGACCAGCGATGCTCGCGGTTTTTTGAAGTTCGTTAATCGTGACCCTGAAATCGTTAACGCATTTCGTGGGAAGAAATTTTCTGTTAATTAAGCAATTTATATTAAGTTTAAGTTTGTTAAACTATTAACAGAAGATTGAGGAAAGTTTAAATACTTTTAGTTAGAAACCACTACAATTCTAATTGTCAAACTTGTATTGTATTTCTTGTTTAATGAGACTGTTGGAATTTTTAATTACTAGGAGATGGCGCTAGTTACACCCGAACTAAAACAGGTACACATACGCAAACCTCCTTGAGCATAGTATTATAGGTCGTATCTATTTGGTATTTTTAAAGTAACCCGATAGGTTACTTTTGTTTCATTGGCACGTTTTAAGTAACCCAGAACAGTTCCTGAACTGATACTATCCCAGTTATTTTGGTGGGTTGGCAGGTTGATCTCATTTTCTAGAGGTGTGTAGTTCGCGAACGAACTAGTTCATATGAACTATTCCTTATAGTGAACGACACGGACTAGTTCGTGAGTTTATTAAAGACTAGTTCACTGCTGTGCGTGTTAATGCACATCTCTTAATATACTGTGACGTCATCCGAACCAAGGTTCGTCAGTTCGAATCCGCCTGTCGACAAAGTATGATTTGTCGTTAAAATAAAAAATACAGTTACTTGTATTAATCATACTCGGGCGCTATAAGCTAGTTACTTATACATATGCCTTAAAAGTAAGTAACATCGACTCAGAAAACCGGCAGTACGGCAGCGTCAAAACTGCGGCTCAGTGTGCCCGGTAGGCCCAGGCCCGACTCGGGCTGTAGCGCCGTTAAAGAAGAAGAAGAAATTCACTGCGAACTATTCGGATATGATTCACCACCAAGGCCGGTGAGGTCGAACGAAAGTGGAGAACGGAGAACAAGTATCTCGTATTTATATTGTCTTTATTGACGTTTTTTTATTTTTATAATTTTATTTTGTTTTGAGGTCCACTGAATCCGTTTTGATCATTTTCTCAATGATCTCTGTGTGTGTGTGGATGGATGGATGGATGGATGGATATGTGTCCGAGTGTGCAATATCTCATGAACGAGATAAGATTTGTTAACGAAACTTGGTAATTATAAGAAAAACCGCAAGAGGAGGAACAGTAAATTCCATTTATTTCAAAAATGAAATCAGTTACGAAAAAAATGTTAAATAAAAGATGTTAGCAAAAATATTTGGAACAAAATGCTATTTGCAATTTTCCTGTACAAGCGTCTAATTTTGAGAAAAACTAATTTATATATTTAATAATATATTCCAATAATCATAGTAGCAATAGCAACAAAAAACATGTTTAACATTTATATGTCAAATGATAATTGTCAAACGCAAAGAGCAAGTCATAAGTGTTTAATTCAGCGTTTTTGATGCTATATCAATTTCATTGATCTATATTCTAAATATTAAATATGCTGTGTATAAGAAAGTCGTGTGGTGCCCACACTAGATTTTTTTCAGTATTTTTTACTAGATTTTTAAAATAGTTGAAAAATGTATTATTTTCTAAACGATTTTTGTTTAAAAAGAAAAACAACTGTCATGATCAATATGCAAAACAAAAATAAGTTTTCATTGAAACGACTAACAATTCTCAATAATTATCACTTCTTGTGGTATTACCCTTAAACACAGAAATTCAATAACAACCAACAAAGGTACCTACGAGTAGTTCTAGTTCTGCACCATCGTTACATCGAGATCGCTAAAACGCCAATGAATAATTAATGAGGGTCATGAAATTAGATACCCGGTAATTTTATACAATTGTAAGAGGCACAAAAGGCGCAACCGCTGCAATCAACGGTGACCGAGTCCATGATTGCGGTGCGGGGGCGAATCGTTTTGTGGGCCACCCTGTATATTGTCCGCGCTTCGTTCGGTCGCTAGAGACGCGCCTTTGAATTTCATGAATGAATAAACTGTCGCATTTACATTAAAAAATGACGCTGGATTATATACCACTCACTAAATAATTGTAATTGAAAAAGAAATTCAATTCATATGCAGATTGCTGTCATTTTTTATAATCAAATTCAAATTGTTGTTTCTTAAATAACCTCAATTAACGCAGTAGAAAGGAGAACGGTTTTTTATTTCTTTCTTCGGCATGAAAGGGAAAATACCGCAAAATTTTACTACCTACAATTTTGGTAAGTGGTCGTCGTTAAATATTATAGATCTGTAGGGAATAATATAGCTAGTAGACAGAGCTGGGCAGTAGCTAGCTACTTTTGTAGCTTAGCTACTAGCTTAGCTACATTTACCTTAGCTGTAGCTGTAGCTTAGCTAACTGTGAAAAAATATAGCTGTAGCTTGTAGCTAGCTACTTTTTTTTCTATTAGCTTAAAAATAACAACTGAAGCTACTTTTAAAGCTACTTTTTGTAGCTTAAAGCAACTTTTTGTAGATTAAAGCTGTTTTTTGTAGCTTCAAGCTACTTTTTGTAGCTTAAAGCTACTTTTTAAGCAGAAGGTCAACAAAGTACGTATGAGTACAAGCTAAACCCACACAAAATAATTATTTGTTGCCAGTTCTAACTGGCTCTAATACGCAAAAATACACAGTAGGTGCCAGATGGTATTTGCTATTTTTGATATTTATGTACATAATAGTAAATTAACAGTCATTATAACAAAAGACTGATCATATTATAATGGAAAATTTAATTATTTCACAATAATTTAAAAAAGTAGCTTTAAAATTGAACAGCTACTTTAACGAAAGCTTTTAGCTGTAGCTTAGCTATATTTTACAAAATATAGCTTATAGCTGTAGCTTAGCTACTTTTTCTAAGTAGCTTGCCCAGCTCTGCTAGCAGATGTGTATTTTGTGAAAATAGGATGGATTTAATTTCGAATGTACATACATGAAACATGAATCGAGATATTAAACAATATACCTAACTCAAACTATTTGAAACTGTAAAGTTGCACAAGCCACAGAGTCTAAATAATTGGTTTCCTGTCTCAATATATTCAGTAGCTAAATCAATACTTCACTTCGGACACTCCACACACATCCATAACCAAACAAAATCTCCTCGCGTTCTCGCTCGACTAACCCGAACATAAAATAAAAAGTTTGGAAAGCGCTGCGTCGCCGTGCGTTCCGGCATATTGCTTCCGAATTCGCGTCGTTAAAACCCCTAAAGTTAACGCAACATGACGTGTGCATACTCGTCCGTGATAATGAGTGGACGGAATGAAAGAAACCATGGTGGTACGAGAAAGAAGTGACGCTCTCATTACGGCTAATGGCGGTCCGGGATCGAGCGCGCGAAAAATCCCGGGATTCAAAAAGGAATACAAATAATGACCAGGAACCAGACGCCATAGACGCCTGTATTGAAATGAAGCTAGTTTACCCCAATGTGATCGGAATTCAGGACCGGCCTAAGGGATTTAGAACGGTAATGGAATTTTCATGACATTTCCCACATTCATTCATGAAATAACTTACTATATTTACTCTGCCTCCATTTTACATATTTGAAATATTTAAATTTTGTCTTCATGCGATAGGTAGTGGTATCTAATCGCCCTGTGGATCCAGAGAACCCTGGTTCGGTTCCACAGCCAACAAACATTTACACCACATGAAAATTACCCCTGTGGCTCCTCCACCATTAACAACTTTGTAACCCGTGATTTGAAGACTGGTAACCACACTACACGCGCATAAATATATCATTTATTGAGATCTGCGTGACGACATATTTATTTTATTTTTAAATTTTATCTTTAATCATTTAAATTTCTCTGTAATTGTGGATCCAGGTTTATATAATATTCGTCAATTTACAACAAAGTTTTTCAACCTTTTTTTGTCTCATGGTACACAAATTCTACGACATACTAAAAATATATTATATTTTTTTCGATCATCTGACAAAAAAGTATACATTTTATAATGATTTACAAAATAATTATTTATAACACAAGGACGAAAAATATACCTTTTCGTACTCATGCGCGCCTCATTCATTATTTTTTTTATTTGTTTTTAAGGAATTTTTTAATCCAATTTTTTTTTTGAGGCTGAAAAGTATTTTTTTTGTCCTAGGACGAAAAGTATTTTACAAACGGTAAAATAATCATCATCTAGCAACCACAGCAAACATTTATACTTCATTGAAAAGGTAAATTTTTCGTAGAAATATTCTAACCAAATGACGAAATGACGTCACTTTTTGACAATCAAATAAAAATCAAATAGTTATTTATGCAATATGTGTTTAAAAGTGTCACTTTATTGCACGATTGGCAAATCTACGGTTTATGTTACAAAGTCACCTAACATAAGTTCTAAATGTTCTAAAATTCGTTTTAATTTGTAAAACAAGTATCGTAGAGGAGACCAAAATAAGAATTTTTTGTTATATAACATAGATTGGTTATGTTTTTATTTTAACATTTGTAAAATAATTTTCAACCTACGAACGTTATAAAATAAACTAAAATTATAAATTTTCGGATCAAGTAATAGGGGTTGTCGAAGTGTAGTAATATTACGTGACTTAAAATTCTATTTTTACTTCGTTCGAAACATTTAATTTTTTACTCATTCATTTAGAAAATTTCGCAGATTTATTTAAATTAAAGTGAAACAAATTGACAAAACTTTTTTTATCGCCATGATAACTATAGTAAAAATGCTACTTTTGGACAAAAAAATGATGTCGTATCCATGGTAACGAAAACAATCTTTAAAAGCGTTCTTTTACAATTGAAAAAGTTGAAATAATAGTGTCATATTCAAGTGGATACAAAAATTGTATTAGAATTGTCAACTGGAAATGAATCAAAGAATCATTCTACCGGAAGCTTGTTACCCATTTTCTGAACACTTTGTTTTCTTTTGGATATAATTAAACAAATAAAATAATAATAATTCTTAATAATATTCTATGTGTTATCCTGAAATATAGTGAAAAAGTCAAGTTGGCGTAGAATGGAGTAACATATGAATGGAATGGCCGGTGTGTGTGTGTTGGCAGTATAAAGATGTCACGTGTGCTGGCGTCGGAGGCTCGGTCAGCGCGACTCGAAAGTGAAAAATGCCCTCGATCCGGAACAGAATTGCGTCTGATATTAGTATTGCAAATCTGCCGTGGACCATCCATCATCTGTTATCGGGCGACGCCGCCGCTACGGTGTGGGCCCCGCTTCCTCCGCCACTGGTGAAATATAGGGCGACGCGCGCCTCTGACAGCCCACTTACCTACAGCCGAGTAATATGACGCATAAACGATAGGGAAATATTCTAAACTGCGGAGACGAGAGCGAAAAAAGAACGATACGATGGCAAGATAGCGATACATGATTGGTGGCCCAGCATGGAAACATCCCGTGCCGGGAATCACGGAGCAACAGCGCGCTAATATTTATATGCACACATTTTTTACCTTTTTCTTATATCTCTCGTAATTTTTACGACGCCCGGGCGATATTTTTCCCAAACGCTCAGATTTGCGTTCGAGAGGTTTTATTACCTTATTCATCACTAAATTTACTGCAAATATTCTTCTATTTTTAATAGTGACTTCTGCAAAATATGTGCTTGGTAATTTCTATTGTATTTCATCCATTCTTTCTAGTATATTTATTAGTAGGAAATAGTAATTTTTATAACAAGTGCCGAAAAAGGCTCGTTACGTGCAAGTGCAGAATTTAACGCACGAGGCTTGCCGAATGCGGAAATCTGCACGAGCACGTAACCTTTTTCGGCACGTGTTATAAACAACATTTTTCCTACAACTGTGCGATTTAGTAAATCACTAAAATATTATCCAAATTTATAAAATTTTAATGATATTACACGAGGACGATGTTTTACGGCGTTGCTATGGTTTGTTTGTTGATTGCTTGCACATTGTTCTACATTATTTAAAAATATTTTACTAACGTCAAGATAATTTCTTCAAAATCGTCTAGATTGGAATAGTACAGTGAGTGATTCTTCTTTATCAGAAATACCTCCAAAGGTAATTGAAGCTCCGGATCATGCTATGTTGCATCTATTTTCGACAATGACAATCAACCTGCTGCTGGTACTTCTAAAGCCTCCAAAATTGTTGTCAATAATATTACTGTTAATAATATGAACAGGTACGGAAGAAATCAATGTTTCTTTAGACAATACAAAAGTTTCCACTTTACATTATGTCAATATAAGCAACTGTAACAACTATGTTAATAATTTACACACACAATAAATATTATGTATTTCACTTACTTAAAACCATTTATCGATATATTTTACTTTGTTCGGTTCTTTTTATTAGTTGTGTACAGATTAGATCTACTGCAATTTAAGGTTATGTTTATAAACGTCAAAATATACTACTGCATATTTACTAACGCTGGCTCACTGCATCTTCTTCTTCCATAAGCGTCTGTGGCCAAAATATGAATTACGCACTTGGCGCGAAATTTAAATCGCTCTCAAAAAAACTTTTTCTACAGTTGCGTAATAAAGCACTTTCCGCGCTAGTGTTTCTTTGCTTTCAGAAACCCACTTGATCTGCATTCATCTACTTTCCATTCGTAACCAAGGCAATTATAGTTACGTAATAACAAAGAAATCGCACAGTTGTAGGAAAAATATATTGAAGCGAACAAGAGTCAATAGACGCGATTAAATATAAGATAAAATAAATGGACAAACTTCTTCGAGTAAAAATATATACTTAGAACATAAAATGACACGCATAAAAACACAACTGGTAAAATTTAAAGTTAATAATGGAATTAACTGTTTGAGTCTCAAGCAGCGCGATCATGCTCTTCAGATTTTGTGTCGAAAAATACCAGTACATTTCGAACGCTATGGACAACTGGCGACGCCGTCACTGACTGTCGAAGTGGCGCGCTCAATTTTGCTGACGCACGTACGTCACATAGCTCTTTTTTAAGTAAATAATACAAGTAAAACATTTTGTATTTCATTGTTATCTTCACAATAATTTTTATTGATCAAAACTTGAAATATTTATAAACTTACGGTACTCGATAAAAACAGGCGCTGTTCGGACTTTGTCGATCGTGTTCTTTTAAAAGCCTCCGGAACTCAAACGGTTAAACAAATTGACTGTCAATGGTAAACAAGGACAACATATAAATAAGAGTATTACATATAGTTACTAAATAACATGGCAAGACTACATCTTGCATGTACAACCGAGAGACAACTTGCCTCGATAAAAGCCAAACTACCACTAACTAATTGTTGTTGTTTTCCATAGGATGTGTTGCCAAGGGGTAAGAGGGTGATATCATTACATTGGCCCACAGATATTGTTATCACGCACGAGTACATAATAAACCAGTCGGGGTGAATAAAAAAGGCTAAATCTATCCCAGACCAACGCTTAGCTAATAATTTATTCAGATATGTCACCACATCCCGTATAACCAAACGCGATAATTCGGAAAAACCATAAACACGATAAATAATTATCTAAGGGATACTAAAGTTATAACATATGCACTAATAAATTTGATAAACGAAATAAATTCTGTTAATTCAACTTTAGAAAGATACTTAAGATAACACTTAATTAATCTGTATCTCTCGAAGATGAGTTCATACATACATACATACATATCTTCACGCTATATCCCAACAAATGGGGTAGCACGAACCCTAAAATCACTCATAAAACATTCACTCATCACACCCATCAAACAACCAGCCATCACCAAACATTTTCATCCAAACACACCACCCTCACTTCAACCACATTTATAGATCACTCCATATAAACTCATTCATATAGTGAAATATAATTATAAACAAAACCAAATTCTGAATTGTTTCATTTTGTTATAATATTTCCGGACGATAATGGTAATGGGGTTATATCAAATAATAATATGTGTTTATTTTTTGCATTAATCCAAAATTTGGATCTATTTTCCAACAATGCAATAAAGAAAATTTTCAAAAGTAAAACTATTCATTCGGAATTTTGTTAATAAACGCGGTTGCGAATTCGTGACGCAATTTATTCATAGACATACGTTGATACTTTTCACTCATACATTGATAAGTGCTGTGCTTGAAACTTCAAAGGCTCAAACGTCAAACGCCAGCATTCTAACCTGAAATTTTTGTGACAAGATGTGTACAAATACTACATCAGGGATGGGCAACCCACTGCCCACGAGCCGCATGTGACCCTTTGTACGATTTTATGTGGTTGTCGCTCGCGTGTCTGGTTTAGCCGCAACTTTACAAATAAATTTCAAAATGTCTCTTAAATTTTAGCAATAGTCATGAGTTTAGTTTTTAAAATTTCCTCTAAACAATATCAAAAAATTATATTTATTATTGCAAGCTATATTTGAATAATGTAATCGTATTACTACCAGATAATTAGCCAAGTTAGAGCTACGTTTTATAATAGATTTGGTTATAGTCTTGCTGAAATTGTTGATACACTTGAAATTGATTTATTATTAAGTACGAAAAATTTATTTTGTCTAATAATCAAAGTTATATTTCCTTTGACTGTATTCAACTTATAAGATAGAATGACGTTTATAAACTATAAAAGATTGACGTAGTAAATAATTAATTAAAAACAAACCGTCATCGTTATTGCTATAATTTAACACAGAAATTTTGAAATTTACGACTAAACCAGACACCCAATAAACAGAGCTACTTTTGTAGCTTAGCTACTAGCTACATTTACCTTAGCTGTAGCTGTAGCTCAGCTAACTGTGAAAAAATATAGCTGTAGCTTGTAGCTAGCTACTTTTTTTTCTATTAGCTTAAAAATAACAACTGAAGCTACTTTTAAAGCTACTTTTTGTAGCTTAAAGCAACTTTTTATAGCGTAAAGAAACTTTTTAAGCAGAAGGTCAACAAAGTACGCATGCGTACAAGCTAAACCCACACAAAATAATAATTTCTTGCCGGTTCTAACTGGCTCTAATACGCAAAAATACACAGTAGGTGCCAGATGTTATTTGCTATTTTTGATATTTATGTACATAATAGTAAATTAACAGTCATTATAACAAAAGAATGATCATATGACAATGGCAAATTTAATTATTTCACAATAATTTAAAAAAAGTAGCTTTAAAATTTAACAGGTACTTTAACGAAAGCTTTTAGCTGTAGCTTAGCTATATTTTATAAAATATAGCTTATAGCTGTAGCTTAGCTACTTTTTTAAAGAATAGCTGTAGCTTAGCTACTTTTTTTAAGTAGCTTGCCCAGCTCTGCCAATAAATAATGTAAAAACAGTTTTGTATGCATCTTTTATTCTGAACATCTTTGCACTTGACAGTTTTTTTTCCGTAAAATAAATAATTATATTAAAAAATTAGTTATTTGTTAAACAAGATAAAAAAGTTGCAGATTTATATCCGCGGTATGAGTTTCATAGCCGAGGCGCGACAGAAGCAGTACATGTGCTTTTTTTACCGTGTTGAACATAGACTTTTTGCCGATTGTTTAAATTTAATATTAATTTAGTAATTATTTTCAATATTTTAGTAGTCATCCTGTTGTTATGCATTTGTTAAACAGTGACTATGTAAAAATAAATATTATGAGGCGAAAAAAAAAATTCTAATAATAAATTTCATGGCTTTAATGAAAATTAATAAAGGCGATGACGACGTGTCGAATCTGTTTTGATTTATTATCAAATCTACAAACAAAGAAGGATTATAAACATAATAATTATTTGAACAAAACAAACAATGTTTTATAAAAATTGTAAACAAAAGTAACAAACTTACCATGTATAATATTTATATTTTTTTAATTATAAATTTTTGAAATTAAAAATTAATTAAAGTCCTTCCTTATAATTATTTATTATTATAGTTTGACTTTGTTGTAAAAATAAATCGCTGAAAGTTGATTTTTAAAATATAAATAAAGTAAGTGTTTATAAACATTTGAAATTAAAACAGTGTTTAAAATACAAGCGACAAAAACATCAATTTGTTTATATTATACCTACTATACCAGCTGGTGCCTGCTAAGGTGAGCGTAATTTGGCTATTATAGTCCTAAGGAGTATAAAAGTGTGAAGCAACAACTATTCAGAGAAATCAAAATCGGGATTTATTGATAAATGTCAGACAACAATAAATTCGTATTGCTATTCGAAAAGCTTTTTGGACTTCTGTGGTACTAATTTTCCCTGTGCAGAGTCAAATTCATCCTATATTTCCTTGGAATATTTACTGATATCTTTCATATAATACAAAGACAAAATGTCAATTGCGATGTGGAATTAAGTCTTAATAAATATGAAAAAAATAGGAAAAAACAAATTATCCATCACTTGTCACAAATTCCACAAAAATTTACAGCACATTTGAATCAACTTATCAGGTCATCAACAATCGGCTGGTCAGTTCAGCTTTAACCATAGACGCGTTTCGTCCTTTAGGGACTCATCAGTATGGTGCGATCAACTATCCAACTAGACCAACTAGGGACTAGTGAACTGTGATACTGTCTTAGCTGAACTGACTGATGTTAAACTATGTAAGCCGGTATCATGACATGAGAGCTACAGAGCAACCCGTGGTGCCATCTACCGATAAAAATCGCAAACTGCTTGACAGCTATTGAAATAAAACAAAGACAATATGTTAATTGCGATGTGGAATTGGGTCTTAATAAGAAAAAATAGGAAAAAACTAATTTTCCATCACTTGTCACAAATTCCACAAAAATTTACAGCACGTTTCAATCAACTTATCAGGTCATCAACAAACGGCTGGTCAGTTCAGCTATAACTATACACGCGTTTCGTCCTTTAGAGACTCATCAGTATGGTGCGATCAACTATCCAACTAGACCAACTAGGGACTAGTGAACTGTGATACTGTCTTAGCTGAACTGACTGATGTTAAACTATGTAAGCCGGTAACATGACATGAGAGCTACGAAGCAACCCATGGTGCTATCTACCGACAAAAATCGCAAACTGCTTGACAGCTATTGAAATAATACAAAGACAAAATGTCAATTGCGATGTGGAATTGAGTCTTAATAAATAATAAAAAATAGGCAAAAACAAATTTTCCCTCACTTGTCACAAATTCCACAAAAATTTACAGCACGTTTGAATCAACTTATCAGGTCATCAACAAACGGCTGGTCAGTTCAGCTTTAACTATAGACGCGTTTCGTCCTTTAGAGACTCATCAGTATGGTGCGATCAACTATCCAACTAGACCAACTAGGGACTAGTGAACTGTGATACTGTCTTAGCTGAACTGACGGATGTTAAACTATGTAAGCCGGTAACATGAGAGCTACGGAGCAACTCGTGGTGCCATCTACCGACAAAAATCGCAAACTGCTTGACAGCTATTGAAATAATGAATTGCGATTGCGGAATTGAGTCTTAATAAATAAGAAAAAATAGGAAAAAACAAATTTTCCATCACTTGTCACAAATTCCACAAAAATTTGTTGATGACCTGATAGGTTGATTCAAACGTGCTGTAAATTTTTGTGAAATTTGTGACAAGTGATGGAAAATTAGTTCTTTTTTCAATTTTTTCTTATTTATTGATATCTTTCACCTTTATTTGACAATAAATTTATAAAAAATCATTGTTCGTAAACAAACAATATAGCAACATCAATAATCTACGTATATGCATAGAAGCCATAGCATACCTAAATATAACAACGCCTGCCTAACGATAACGAATACCTACTGACTGAATCCTTTAATTTCTCGGACCAAAATAAAATAAAACGTATGTACCACGGGCATAATCAAGATTATGCCGTTAATACATAAATAACTATAGTTTGTTTGTTTAATCCTCTGTTTGATCTTCAAAATTTATATAAAATTTATGTAGGCCGCATTTATTTACATTTATAAAAATGATTCGCATATATTTCAACGGTATCTTCAGTTCAGCGAATAGCGGACGAATTATCTGTTCGTGCAAAAAAAAACTGTACAACATTTATTACTCTGCACAACAGGAATTTAATCTCAATTACAGTACAATAGACCAAAAGCTTAAAGTGGAATCCAAACCATTCCGAGAAAATCGTATTATTTTAGATGAAGTTGAAGTCAGCGAAATTTGAACGCACGACGTCTTGCTTGTTAATTAGTCTATGCAAGTTTTACCTTAGTTTTATCCACTGAGCTACGATTGCATGTAATATTATAAAAGTGTTAGAAATAAAACTGAAGCTGCGAGGAAATACTGTGAAGAGCGCTGAAGATATACGAGGTGTGGCTATTAAATAACGAGACTGACGCTGCTACAGACGAAGTACGCATGCGCCACACACCAGCGACCATCAGCTTTTTAACGTGAAGCTTTCTCTTTCGAATGCAGTACCTCTCGCTTCTGTAAACAAATCCGTATAGCCGTAGCATTCGTTCTAATTAGAGTTGTTTTTTTTGTTTTGCCAAAAAAATGTTAATTGCAACATTAGAGCAACGAATTGCTGTGAAATTTCACATGAAACTTGGCAAAATTGCGACTGAAACTTATAATTTATTGAAAAAAGTACCCGAATTGTGGAAGAACAAGTCATGGTTTCTCCATCAAAACAATGCGCTGGCTCATTCCGCAATGTATGCCAAGAGATTTCTAGCCAAGTACGGCATCCCAGTGTTGGACCATCCGCCTTATTCGCCAGATCTTGCACCGTGCGACTTCTATCTGTTTCCTAAGGTGAAATTTGCCTTAATAGCAACAAGATTTGAACTTGAAAAGAGAAATCGGCACGCGTTCTGAAGGAACTGACAGAAGAAGACTTCCAGCACTGTTTCGAACAATGGAAGATATACATGGAGCATTGTAGGGATAGAGGAGGGGTGTATATTGAAAGTGATAATAAGTAAATAGGTATGGAGTCAAAATAAAATGTTAAAACAGCATCAGTCTCGTTATTTAATAGCGACACCTCGTAATTTTCATTCGAACCTAAATTGAAAACATTTGAAAAACACTAAACCGTCTCGTTGAAGATGAGTATCAGTGTGACTGGCTGCTCCATGAATAGCGACTTAAAATCAATACAAACCGAAACCGTTGAAATTAAATCGCGCTCACATCATTTTCATCTCCGGAAAGCGGTGTATACCCGTCCTTCACGTCACATATCATCGCATATACGGGTCCTGTTCCGTGAAAGCAATACAGATATTCCATTTAGTTGCAAGTAAGGTGTATGTTGCATGTATCTGTCTGTTTATAATTATGAAGATGTGTGTTTGTTTTGGCTTCATCATATGTGATATGTTGATTACGTCTGTCTTCATCTTCTGCGAATCGTTGCTTCAATTACGGATTGAATTAGTCATGTTAATTTCAGTGGTGGCTCATGACGGGCACTGACAAATTTAGATAATATTTATGTTACTTTCCACACGAAGAGAAGTATTGTAAACGATTTCAAAACTCATTTAATAAATAAATAAATAAAAGCCTTATACCCATCACAGAGTGTGTCACTCTGCTATAGTAGTAATATATTTATGGGCGTGAAGTGCGATTACCAGCTGACAAATCACGACCTCCAGCGATATTAGTGGGAGAGGAGCCACAGGGGTAATTTTAATTTGATGAAAATTATTTGTCGGCTGTGAGAATCGAACCCGGGTTAATATATATTTTCGAGATCTGCTACAGCCGCGGCTACGACAGAGTCTGTCACCCATTTATGGGTATTTATTTATTTTACAAAAAAATAAATAAATAAATATATGATCACGCTTTCTACCCATTACTGAGTGTGGCACTCTGCCGAAGCAGATCTCGGTAAGTGATATATTTTGCGCGTGAAGTGCGGTTACCAGCCGTCAAATCACGGCCCCCAAAGATGTTAGTGGCGAGGGAACCACAGGGGTAGCTTTTAAAATGGTGAAAATGGTTTGTCGCCTGTGGGACTTGATACCAAAAAAATAAATATATATAAAATATTGAATTTGGGATAGCACGAAATCTTCAATCATTTATTAATGGACAGTTGCACCAAAAAAACTTGAATTTTAAACTTAGTTTAAATAAATTTAAGTATATCGAAAGTTTGACAGCAGTTATCCGACAGTGCGGTGGTATGGTTAGCGTTACGGAATTTGAATCCGGAGACCACGAGTTCGAATTCCACTCAAGCTAAAAACATATGAACTACAACACTGCAGCTCTGTCAATCCGGATCCTGTACTGTAATTGGGATTAAGTTACTCTTGTACAACATAAATAAAATAAAAGAAATATCAAGTTGATTTACTTTTATTAATTTAAATCAGGTTTAAAATTTAAGTTTTAGTTGCTTTCATACAAGCTCTTTTATGCCTCACGCACGGAATCTTTCGTTCACGTAACAATACTTTAAACATATTCATCCATTTATTCCTAAGTAGTCCAACGTAATCTCTTATCTTCAATTTCAATAACATACACCTGTTTCACCAATCTTTCATCAGATATACATTAGATATGC
The DNA here is from genome assembly GCA_911728475.2 of Pterostichus madidus. Lineage (NCBI taxonomy): Eukaryota > Metazoa > Arthropoda > Insecta > Coleoptera > Carabidae > Pterostichus > Pterostichus madidus. The sequence continues at coordinate 32,379,926 of OU452306.1, forward strand.
CAAAACTATCTAAACTAACTTATACCCACCAGTGGCGTACCTAGAACGTTTGCCGCCCAGGGCGGTCTCCAGTTTGCCGCCCTTTCTAAGTCAATCAAATGGTGGTTTTTATAAATTAAAAAAATAAATATAAAATAAATATATCACGACTTTTATCCATTACTGGGTGTGGCACTACATTTTGTTTTTATGGTATAATTAATGTTAAATAAAAATAAATAAATACTACTGGATGTGGCACTCTGCCGAAGCAGATCTCGGTAAGTGCTATGTTTATGTACATGAAGTGCGGCTACCAACCGTCAAATCACGGCCCCCAAAGATGTTAGTGGTGGGGGAGCCACAGGGGTAATTTTAATTTGGTGAAAATTGTTTGTCGGCTGTGGGAATCGAACCGGGGTCCTTAGAATCCACAGGCCAACTCGAAATCACTGAGCCATTACCCCATTAAATTAATAAACATAAATAAATAATAGTAATTGAGACTATAGGTGGGGAACTTTTTTACCATTGGATGGCATATTTAAATTAGGCAGTAATAAAGGAATTTTTCGAGATCATATTTTCAACTCTACATTGACTTGACGATGAAGAAAAATATTCGAAATATTACAGTAATTCATAATTCGTAGAAATTGAATAGTAAATTTATGAAGTGAACAAGTTGTTTTTTATAACTAAAACTAAATATACAAAATGCCGCCCCAAAATATGTTCCGCCCGGTGCGGACCGCAGCCCCTCCCCCTCCTAGGTACGCCAATGATACCCAGTCTTCTGACAGCATTATTGTCAATTTCATATTCATGTACACCAATATATTCCGGAAACAAATTTGCGAATTACAGCCCCTTCCTAAAATATATTCTCGGGCCGCTATTGACGTATGTCTATCTGTATCTTCGACGAATCGTTGTTTTCATAATTATGAACTCAAATTGCAACATTAATTTAAGATTTGTTTATTGAAATAGTGGATAAATAAATAAATACTCAACAAATGAAAATAATTACAATTATATTTTGCAAGACTAAATAGCTGAGACTGTTAAAAAATAAGCAACAATCCTAGAAAAATATTGGATTTGAAATTGTTTCAGTGCTGAAAATTAAGTCTGCGATATAGAGCTGCCATTTCCAAAACAAAATATATAACTTTATAATATTAATTATTTATTTTATTTGTTGACCATTATAGAGGAAAATATAAAAATTGAATTAAATTTCAATTATGTCATTCGCAAATAAATATTGCTGTAGGTCATATATATATATAAACCGAAAATAATTATTATAAAATTAATTAGTAACATAAAATTTTTAAATCAGTTGTTGATAATTTTAAATTGATATATGTGAATCTTTATTTTAAAAATATGTTATACAAAAATGATAACAAATATAAAATTAAAATTAAATTGATAATAACGTTTAGAATGATTAGAAAAATTACGTAATATAGAAACATATAATTCTTAAAATTACGCGCAAAATTAGAAAAAAAAACATTTGATCAGTAGTGATATATTTTGCGTGTGAAATGCGGTTACCAGCCGTCAAATCACGGCCATTAAAGATACTAATGAAGGGGGAGCCACAGGAGTAATTTTAATATGAAGTAAAGTTTGTCGGCTACGGGAAACGAACTCGAGTTCTTAAATGCACAGGCCGTGGAGCTATCAAAATTATAATGTGTTATTCGCTTATATACAATCATGTTATAATGGATGCTATTATTTCTAACAATGAACTTGTAATTATCGCAGTAAATTATAACCATTATTATTATTATTGATAAACTGAAAATAAAATAGGTTAAGACCTTTTTACATAATTCCAGTCACAAAATTATTACATACTATAATTATTTACGATTTAGATGTATTCTTCATTTATTTGAATCTTCATTGTTACCTACCAAACTTGATGTCTTTTTATTGCACAGAGAAATTGATTCGGGCGTAATAATTTTCTGATTGGTGCAGAAAAGGAATAATGACTATGGGATGGCTAGCTCAGTGGTATGAAGTGGGCCTGTGGATCCTGAGGTCCCTGGTTCGATTCCCACAGGTGACAAATTTTCATAATTTGAAAAAGGTATCCCTGTGGCTCCTCCACCACTAACATGTTTGGGGGCCGTGATTTGACGACTGGTAACCGCACTTCACGCGCAAAATATATCACTTACCGAGATCTGCTTCAGCAGAGTGCCACACCCAGTAATGGGTAGAAGGCGTGATGATATATACATATATATTTTATTATTGCAAAAATCTCATATTTAATATACGTATAATACATTAGTCATAGTTAAGAGAAATAAATTGCTGAAAATATCCGGCTCGTCCGTGCCAAGAAAATGATTAGGTTTCAATGTACCTATGTTTCAATTTTCCAGCAGTCCGTCCCTGTTAAGAAAAAGAAAATCACAGAACATAATGATATATTTATGTATGTTTATCTAAATGCTTTATTCGCAGCTGATTTTTATTCTGAAAATGCAGTTTCAGTGTACGAAAACCAGTGCATTCTATCCTATCCTGAAACATTCTTTCACTCTTTCGTTGAGTTGCTCTTATTTCGCTTCACTAAACTAGAGAATTCGTTGCAGAATACACAAGGTATTATTTCCATTGCTTTTGTACTTTTATTGAAAAATATTTTGTCTCATTTTTCCTCTTTATTAAAATACAATGGCTTTCAAAAACAAAAAAGCTTCATTTAGACTTATTACAATTGGCACATTTTTATAAAACAATGCTGGTTTTTTATGTTTTCAGTCTTTGTTAAAAGCAATTAAGAATTCACTCATTATAAATATTTCGTTATCATTTCTTTTGATGTTAAAACAATAAATTAAAATTTTGCAGAAAATCAGTACTATCTTTCAAATAAGATTTCTTGGGAATTACAAAATTAAAAGGTACTCTTAAAAGATTAAATTGTTAAAAACAGTTGTTACAAACAAAAAATTTAATCTCTTTTGTGTTAAGCTGTTCACATTTTTTACAGCGTTGTGTTTTTCGCTACTTAGTTCTTAAAACAAATTATTATAAAACTTCAACATGCCTTTAATATTTTAATTTACCTTCCAGAGATTCTGCTCAGTTTTATTATCATGCATTAATCAGATGCTATGGAATTTGTAATTTATATATTCAAGTAGTTTTCTCTACCCTATTATAAATTGCAAATTTCTGTATCTTTGGAATAGAAAATAAAATATTTTCTCTAAAATTATTTATGGAGTAATGGCTCAGTGGTATCCGAGTCGGCCTGTGGATCCTAAGAACCTTGGTTCGATCCCCACAGCTGACAAAACATTTTCACCAATTTAAAATTACCCCTGGGGTTCCTCCACCTCTAACATATTTGGGGGCCGTTATTTGACGGCTGGTAACAGCACTTCACGCGCATAAATATATCACTTACCGAGATCTGCTTCGGCAGAGTGCCACACCCAGTAATGGGTAAAAGGCGTGATGATTTTTTTATTTTTTTTATTATTTATTTAAAAATATGAAGAAAAATAATATTTTTCGTACAACTGTGCGATTTCTTTGTTATTACGTAACTATTATTGCTTTAGTTACGGGTGGAAAGAAGACAAATACAGCCCAAGTGCGTTTCTGTAAGTAAAGAAACACTAATGCGGAAAGTAATTCATTACGCAACTGTAAAAAAGTTGTATTGAAACCGATTTAAACTTCGCGCCGAGCGCGGAATTCATGTTTTGGCAACAGACGTTTATGGAAGAAGAAGAAGCGGTGAGCCAGCGCTAGTAAATATGCAGTAGTATATTTTGACGTTTATAAACATAACCTTAAATTTCAGTATATCTAATCTGTACACAATTAATAAAAAGAACCGAACGAAATAAAATATATCTATAAATGGTTTTATTTTAAGAGTAAGTGAAATACATAATATTTATTGTTTGTGTATATTATTAACACAGTTGTTACAGTTGCTTATATTGACATAATTTGAAGTGGAAACTTTTGTACTGTCTAAAGAAACATTGATTTCTTCCGTACCTGTTCATATTATTAACAGTAATATTATTGACAACAATTTCGGAGGCTTTAGAAGTACCAGCAGCAGGTTGATTGTCGTTGTCGAAAATAGATCCAACATAGCATGATCTGGGGCTTCAATTATCTTTGGAGGTGTTTATGATAAAGAAGAATCACTCACTGTAGTATTCCAATCTAGAGGATTTTGAAGAAATTATCTTGAAATTAGTGAAATATTTTTAAATAACGTACAACAATGTGCAAGTAATCAACAAACAAACTATAGCAACGCTGTAAAACATCGTTCTCCTGAATATCATTAAGATTTAATAAATTTTGACAATATTTTAGTGATTTTCTAAATCGCACAGTTGTAGGAAAAATGTTGTTTATAACACGTGCCGAAAAAGGTTACGTGCTCGTGCAGATTTCCGCATTCGGCAAGCCTCGTGCGTTAAATTCTGCACTTGCACGTAACAAGCCTTTTTCGACACTTGTTATAAAAATAACTATTACGGTATTTTACGTATCGGTTCAACAACAGTGCAACTAAAGATTTTGGTACTAAAATTAATAAAATCAGTATAACACCACTATTTTTTTGATAATATCAACTTCTGAATTACGTGTAAATAGCTACGATTTAAATGGTAAATGATAATTTAGCAAATTTGTCTAAAGATCAGAAATTGATTGTCTCAAATATTTTTAATTACGATCCTGCAAAGTAATTTTGTTACTGATACTGCTCCGAAAGATTTCGAAACGTAGATGGGAACATTTCCAAGTGTATCAAATGTCGATGGTCGTTGTAAACCTCGTCTCAGATTCCACCATCTTGAATAGACGATTTCGTGTCCGTTTCGCTGTTGGAAACTTTATCTAATTATGATTAGCGAAACAAGAACATTGTTTTATGCGTTCATAAAAGGCGGCGAGGCATGGCTGTCTGGATGCAGCGGACATCTGCGTCCCTGTGTAGCCGCCCCCGCCCCTCATCGCCGTCTCCACCCGCGGGAAAGGAATGTATGCGACGGTTCTGACGACTGTTGCTCTCGCGCATCGCGCCGTGCCTTGAAATATAAAACTGCAAGTGCTCTAGGATTATGTTACAACGAAGAATTGTTGCGCGCTTACTTCTTTACAGGACAGTACTTACAAATTTTACAGAATTTATTTCAAGATTGAAGTAAATAATACCGACTCAAAAGTTATTCACCGGTAACACGAACGCAATTCTAAGAGCAAGAAATTATTTTTTAATTTAATTTGAACTAGAATCGCACTACCTACACAATTCTTGATTCTTGATTCTTGACTTGGCAATAATACGAGGGGAAAATAATATATTCCAACAAAAAAAATATGTGTTAGGTGGCACAGTGGTATCGAGTTGCCTGTGAATTTGTGAATTCGGGTTCGATTCCCAAAGCTGATAAACAATTTTTTACCTCTGTGGCTTCCCCTCCACTAACATCTTTCGGGGCCGTGATTTGACGGCTGGTAGCCGTATTTCATGCGCAAAATGTAACCATTTTCTCGAATTGCCATGATAGAAAGACAACTTCCGATACAAAGAATTTTAAAATGCATTTTATAACATGGCTAGTAACTATATTAATGATTTTTTTACACAAAAATGTTAAAATCAACTTTTTTTTAATAATACAATAAGTATTATAAAAATAATCTAGAAATTTAAAGAAATTACATTCGGAAACTACATAATAAACTATGACGATCAATGAAAACGCGGGTTGAAAATTCTGTATATTTCTTTATTTGTTAGTCTGCACAACAAGAAGTAAATCCCAATTATAGTACAGGGGGCCTACAGTTTATAGTGGAATCCGAACCACTCAGACACAATCGTACTATTTGGATATAAGTAGAAGTCAGTGAGATTCGAATACACGACTTCTTGCTTGCTAATTAAGAAAAGCAAGTTTTACCTCGCTTTTATCCACTGAGCTACGATTGCCTATATTACAAGAGATATGATTTTTAAAATGTTACAATGACAATGTTAGCACGAACCAAAGAATCAACCATAAAACATTCGCTCATCAGAGTTATCAAACAATCAGACCTACAAAATAATTACTTTTCATATTTTATGAAGTACGTAGCTCAGTGGTATCGAGTCAACCAGTAGATTTAAGGTAGTACTAGTGTGACGGTGGCGCCATCGGTTGTCGAGTGTCGAAACTGACAATCAAAACAATTTAAAAATTGAATAAAATAAGTGTTTTATACCTATTATGATTTGAATATCATGAAGTGTTAACAGGTTGTTGGTCTAGTGAATTTTCAAATACCATATCACCGTGTGGTGTTGCCATTATAAATTGGGATTCTAATTTTTCGTTAAAAGCAAGGCATTGCATGGCTATATATCCATTACTAAACGATAAAAAAATTTCTCCTTCTGATACAATATACATGGATAGTTCTAGAACATCATACTAGTTTTTCAAATGAAACTGCAAAATTTTAGAGGTACACAAACCAAATATGTGCGATTCTGAGTGATGATCGCCATAAGCCCCGTGTATAAGAACTCAACTTTACAAGCGAATATATTTGTTCACAGACGATGAATGTGTTTCATATTTTAACAAGATGCGTATGACTATCCAATGTTTACGTGTGCCAAATTTAATTCAGATCTGTAAAAAAAATTTTCACGTTAGTACTACCTTAAGAACTTCGGTTCGATTTTTACAGTCGATAAACAATTTTCACCGCATTAAAATTACACCTGTGGCTCCCCATCCAATAAAATCTTGAAAATCATGAAAAAATTTGTCCTTTTTTTTCATATGGTGTACCATAGAATTTTAGTAATTAGTAGACAATAATGTTGAAAAACTTTTTATAGGTCTTCTGTACTGTTGCTGAAATTAATTTTGGAGAGAATGAAATAAAATTGTTGGATTTCTGGTTTTTATTGTACAAAATATTTAAATTCGACCAATGTTTAGATCATTTTCAAGCAGAATTTAATTACAATCAAATAATTTTTTTGTTAATTAATAAAACAATACACATCAAGAGTCAAATGTAGATTAACTGAAAATTAATTTGACAAGAAGTGAACAAGTTAATTCCGCTGCCACAATCAGTGCGTCGCTTTGTTAAATAATTCTATTTATGACAATATTAAAATAAAATATTATTTGCAATAACAAATGATTGACGTATTTTAAATTATTGTTATAATTTATATGAAATCAGAGTGAAAAAATAAAAACAATTATTAATTTGATTATTGGACATAGCGCTGCCACCAAAATATGCTACTGCAGTAGCGTTTAATTTATTTGAAATGAAATGGAATATGTTTGAGTGACAGATATAAATTTATTTGTAAAAGTGTCATTGTTAGTGAAGTATTTAACGGCGGTGGTGATGGATGAGGGTAGCGTAGGGTGAAGTCCGGGGAAGACGGGGTGGTAGAAAGTCCGGTTCTGCTTCCTCGTCTGTCACTCGTTCATTTCTCTCTTTCCGTTTGTTTCCGCTTATTACCGGCCTTTTTACGAGCTGCCTTCTTCAAATCTGGCCCATTTTATGTTAGGATTTGTAAATTGCAATTCCGTTTCATGGCCCATATATTTTACGTTAGTTAATTTGCGTAATACAACGTAACACGTTTTATTGTATCTCATTATAATATTTGGGGGTCGTTGCATATCATTTGCATGTCTAATGACATGAAATGTGTTTCTTCCTCACTTACGACGTCATGAAAGTGTCTAGGCTGTCTCTGTCGCTCCATTACGCCACTTTTGATTTATTAGAACACTGTTAATTAAAATGTTTCCTTAAGTACCTGCAAGGCGTAAACAGAAAACGCGAACACTTTGGCTTACGGTTGACGGCGCTGACATACTTTACTCAACTTAACTTACTTCACGTTTCCAAATTAATAACCATAACGTTATGCCAACCATTACACATTTATATTACCTCGCACACATCATTCTCTCTCGGTACCGCAGCTATGAATTTTTCATTGGAAAAGATTTTGTAGGTACTCAAAGTTTCAACTCTTAACATATTGTTTCAAATTTCGAACTATGCAGGGTAAGTTTCGGAAGATCCTCCTCCTCCCTTTAACTTTTTATTACAAGAAATAGCAAAAATTAGTTCAAATAAAAGTTTTATCGGTTCATTAGCAATTAATGTTTCAATAACTTTCAGAAAATCGCAATTGATATTTTTGTTAGATAAATAATTCTTTGACTAAAGAGCTCTTTACTTTTTCTTTGCAACCCAGCATAAATATACTATTTGATGGAAGATATAGATATTTTTTATAAAGTCTGGTTTACAAGATACGACTATGAACTTTTATTTTTTAAATAGCAACCTAACCGTTCACGGTAATCGAGCGGCTAACACAGCAGTTGCTTGGCATTGCACGCCGTAAGTCTGCGGACGCCCATGTATGGGGTAATGGTTCAGTGGTATTAAGTCGGCATGTGGATCCTAAGAACCCTGGTTCGATCCCCACAGCCGACAAAACATTTAAACCAATTTAAAATTACCCCTGTGGCTTTCCCACCATTAAAATATTTGGGGGCCGTGATTTGACGACTGGTAACTGCACTTCACGCGCATATTTCACCGAGATCTGCTTCGGCAAAGTGCCACACCCAGTAATGGGTAAAAGGCGTGATGATATATTCATTTTATTCATTCCAATAATTGGTAAATCAACTAGAATCATAAGAAGGGCAAAAATAATTTACCGGGAGCGGTTTCCCAAGCGCCGGTTATAATTTTGAACATTTGTTTTAAATTGTTTTAGCTTGTTTAACATTGTTATTGTTTACTTTCTCATAACCAACCAAAATATTTGATGAAAAATTATGTCCCAATTCTCCAGTATCTTATTTTTCTCGAATTCTTTTCAAATACATTAATAAAAATCTGGTGTGGTCACCACACGACTTTCTTATACACTGCATATTTAATATTTAGAATATATAATATTATTAAACATGTAATTTAGATTTTCAGTAATTTAGCATTTATCTATTTGAAACATATAAAATATCAAATTTGTTTACGTATAATTTTTTAGTAATGTTGACTACTTTATGTCTAATTTTACTGAGGAGGCATATACAGCATGTCCTTTTTTCGAGCCTAACCCTTGGTATCTCAAGAACCGTGAGATACGAAGTCGAATAAATTGAGGTTAAGTTGCCAAATTGGTTGGCCATTTTAATGATGTATTTGTTTTTCCGAAAAAAGACTTAGATAACTAAATAAAGCGAAAATTAATATAAAAAAAATATATATATATATCATCACGCCTTCTACCCATTACTGGGTGTGGCACTGCTGAAGCAGATCTCGGTAAGTGATATATTTTGTGCGTGAAGTGCGGTTACCAGTCGTCAAATCACGGCCCCCAAACATGTTAGTGGTGGAGGAGCCACAGGGATAGCTTTTTCAAATTATGAAAATTTGTCGCCTGTGGGAATCGAACCAGGGACCTCAGGATCCACAGGCCGACTTCATACCACTGAGCTAGCCATCCCATTAAAATTAAAATCTATGTTTTTTTGTTTCTATTGCTACTATGATTATTGGAATATATTATTAAATGTAAAAATTAGTTTTTTTTTCAAAATTAGACGCATATACAGAAAAATTACAAATAACATTTTATGTTCCAAATATTTTTACCAACATCATTTATTTGAAACATTTTCTGATTCCATTTTTGAAATAAATGGAATTTATTGCTTTGTGTGTCCAGTAAACTTCCCCTTCCGGTTTTTCAATTTCATTCAAAATCAACTCAGCTCTTCGTATTTTCATGAAACTTATAATTATCAAGTTTCGTTAACAAATCTTATCTCGTTCATGAGATATTGCACACTCGGACACACATCCATCCATCCATCCATCCAACCCTCCATCCACACACACACATACACACGCACAGACATCATTGAGAAAATGATCAAAACGGATTCAGTGGACCTCAAAACACGTATTTCCGCGAAAATCTCGTCAACGATTTTTTTCATGATTCCAATACTTCCTTATACTGCGTATATGAAAGTAAAAAGCAATACATTGTTGAAAAGAAAAAAAAATGTCGGTTTTTATTTTATTTGAATAATTATAGGTTACTATTTAAAAAATAAAAGTTCATAGCCGTATCTTGCAAACCTGATTTTATAAAAATATCTATATCGCCACCAAACATTATATTTAAAATAATAAAAAACTATATATGAACCAATTTCTCTATCACGTATAATAACAAAGTTAAAGAGGAAGGATGCATCTTCCCAAATTCATCCTGTATTCGAGAATAGTTTCCTTGCTAAAACAATTAATTTTTAATTATAAATATTCTGTGTTCCGGGTTGTAATACACCTTTGTAGCAGTAATTAATTAGTTGGCCTACAATGTTCGGTGAAATGTCATTGTCTGATGGGAATGGCTCAATATCCCAAAGCCGAACGACGAGGAAATCAATAATGTTACAACTTATAAAGTCATTTTTCAAGAGACACTTATCATGTTTTATCGGTTTATCTGTAAAACTTTCCAAGATTCTAGTGTTTTAATAGATAATTTATGTTGTTCCGGTTGATAGAAAGTTTAGAAATCTTCCGAGTGGTACGTGCCCGTAAATAAACAGATGTTTCGTGGGGTATTTCGAATTGCTGCTCCGATATAATTAATATTAAAACTTTGATAGATTAAAACGACTTTGCTCATTAATATACTTTTATTTCTTAACTCCAACTCATGAAAGTTCACAAACAAAAGTTTCTTCAACTTCAGCTCGTTATTGCCACTCGTAAAATATTTTGTAGAATAGTTCTTGAAAGAGGAATTTAAATCAATTGTCTTTAATAATAAAGATCTCATTAGCACGGAACTTTCCTCATTGTATCACGAAGGCTATGATTCATTTCTTCCGCCCACCTCCATCATCATAAATCACAAAAGATATTCAAAACAATACTTATTTGTTTCATTAGGACTAAAAATACAGAGTAATCAAAAGTCAGTGTTTCAGTTGGCAATAACAAAAAAACTTGAAATTGGTAAGACTAATACATAAATTTATTTCCTGTTGTTGACAGTGACATTTGGAAATTTAAATTAATAAAAAAATCGTTGTTTCCATTACCCACATCACTTTATTTCTTAATTTTACTCACAGAGCAATAATCTAAAGTATTTGTGTCACTCAACCTATTTGTATTTATTATAAAAATTACATGTCAAATATTATTTCCGCCTTTATTTGGCGTTATCCCAACTGTGGATTCAAAAGATCCCCAGAATTGTATTGCCAACTGAAACATATACTTCTGTCACCCTGTACAAGTTTTCGAGTCAAGTAATAAAGGTTGTCGGAGGACGCGTAGCGGAATCTGGCAATATTACGAGACTCGAAATAGTATATTTGTAAAATAAATAAAGATATCATCACGCTTTCTACCCATTACTGGATGTGGCACTCTGCCGAAGCAGATCTCGGTAAGTGATATATTTTGCGCGTGAAGTGCGGTTACCAGTCGTCAAATCACGGCCCCCAAAGTTGTTAGTGGTGGAGGAGCCACAGGGGTAGTTTTTGAAATTATGAAAATTGTTTGTCGCCTGTGGGAATCGAACCAGGGTTCTCAGGATCCATTAAGCTAGCCACCCCATTTGTACTCGCATCATTCAAAATATTCTGGAAACTTAAGTTTGAATTTGCGTACTAGTTCTTCAGCGTAATTGAAAAAAAACATCCATTTGTATGGTTCTAAATTTTGACTATTAAAACGCTAATTATACTTATATATATTCACATTTTAAGGAATTTATAAAAAAAGTAGAGACATTTGCTTATAACGCCATCATTTTAATAAGCTTTACGAGAAAAAATAAATAATTTGTTTTCATATAACAAATGTCAATTTATGGCATATTGTGAATATAAATTCACACTTCAAATTTAATAAATTTTCTCATTATCGGGTATATAATTTTTGCTTGTTACAAAAAGCGTTGTACAAAACTTATGCACAAAGACGATATTTACACAATTCACGCAAATTAAATTGCAATCGTGTGCAAAGTAAGTCTTTTCGCACTTGTTTAGTAAATAGCTATTTAGTCCGATTAAAACATATGTGTATATTTTTTACTCACTTATTTAGAAAATTTCGCAGATTTACTCAAATTCAAACGAAATAAATTGACAAAATTAATTTTATCAATTTATTACGTTGTTGTCATAACTGTAGTAAAAATGCTAAACGTTGACATATCCATGGTAACGTAAACAATCCTAAAATAGCGTTCTCAACTATTGAAAAAGTTGAAATAATAGTGTCATATTCAAGTGGGTAAAAAAAAAACATTATCAAGGATTGTGACTTTATCTTTTTAAGAAAGGATAACACTAACGTGGTTGTAAATTCGTTAGGTTAGACAATATTTTTATTTTAATGCCCGCTTCCTAAATCCTCGGGAGAAAAATATACATAAAGACTCCATTCTGGTAATCCTAATTTCCATCAATTACCTCTTTGGAGTGTCGGTTCTTCCATCGGACCCACTTGGTGAATCCAGGTCGCCAGTAGTCGAGCTTATATTCCTCGGCGTATTCTTGGCCCTGGCCGTTCCCGAACCGGCCCTGAGACCTGGTGCCCGTGATTACATGAGCCTCTTTGAGGTCCACCTCTAGGTACTCCTTCACGTCGGAGGAGACCATCTGCCGCGGACACCAGGCGCCGCCTTGCTTGTCCACTCGCAGCCTGAAGAAGAAAAGAGATTTTTTTATTAGTTGCAAAAAAAATGAAAAATTAAATATATCATTACGCCTTTTACCCATTACTGGGTGTGGCACTTTATTGTAGCAGATCATTATACTCGTAGATGATATATTATGCACGTGAAGTGCGATTACCAGTCGTCAAATCATGGCCCCCAAAGAGATTAATTGTAGAGAGTCACAAGGATAATTTTAATGTGGAATAAAGTGTTCCGGAATCGAAATGGGTTTTCAAATCTATTGATCTACTCCAAAATATTTAGTCATACATACATTTTCTAAATATTTTATTTAATTATGTGTTGTTTTTTTTTTTTTAATCAAACTTAAGTACTTTTGATATAACCCAGTCAAATTATTTAATCAACTGAGCCCCGAATTTTTTATATGAGTATTTTTACAAACAGTGATTCTTCTTTATCATTAACACCTCCAAAGATAATTGAAGCTCCGGATCATACTATGTTGGATCTATTTTCGACAATGACAATCAACCTGCTGCTGGTACTTCTGAAGCTTCCGAAATTGTTACCAATAATATTGTAACAATATGAGCTATCTCATTATTGTATGTTGCTTCAGATAAAAGCTTGGCTTCGTGTAATTTGACACTCGTGGACACATGGTCTTTCCTGTGAATGCGAAAACTGTTGGTTTTCAAATATAGGACATTAATTTATAAAAGTGACATTTATTAGTTAGTGTTCTAAGAATTTTAGCCAGTTTCCGTGTTCATCGGCGCGGCATTGCCTTTGTGTCAGATTACGCAGCCCCAAACACTTGAGACATCTGTGGAAATGGGTTCCAGATGTGGGTAGTTTTACCCAGAGGATGTCAAGTGTTTGGGATAGCCAAGTCAGTCAAGAACAGCGACTCTACGTGTAAAGATGTGCGGACATCTTTACAAAATGCGATGGCGCGAATTCACCTAAGTTTTATTTAATTTGTGCAACTTAAATTCATCATTTATAACAGTCTAACAATTGTAATACCGTGTTACATTGGCGCAGTCCGGTAAGGATGGCAAAAAGGTTTAATTAATTATATTAATTAAATCTATTCTAGCGTCGCGTAGTTAGAAATTTTATTTTTTTTGTTTAACTTTTAGACGTGAGCCATTCTTCTACGAATCTTTTATGAGTGTTTAAGTTGAAATTTGGTATATTGTTTGATGTGTTTTGTTGCAAATTTGTTTTTGTGAATTTTTAAGTTTTATTAAAAGTTTGAGAATTTTTGAAAATTTAGTTTTGGTTGATAAAGTTTTAATTTTTTTGAGTGTTTTAAGTGCTTCAATATTGAAATATTTTGATATTTAGCTTTAAAATTTGATATTTAGAGTTTTTCAATAAATTTAAATTTTTTGAAAAATGTTGGAATTTTATTTTGAACATTCGGTTCAATATATGATTAAAATGTGTGGAAACAGAAGTGTAAAGGTAAATTCAGTGAACCCGCGTCAATAAAAAAGTTAGTATGTATCCGTACATTCCGCCGACGTACCCGCCACCATCTGGATATCCATCGGGTGTACCTGGCTCCTGGTTTCCAGTGACATCGCCGTGGGGTACGATTCCAGCATCGTATCCACCAGCGGCAGTGAAATATGGTTTGCCACAAAAGCCTTCGCTACCTGTGCCAAGGCCATATCACGTGCCGCCGCAGCAGCTGACAGCACCGTGGAGTACGAGTACATCACCGTATCCACCGATGGCCATGCAGTATGGCGTACCAAAGCCATACCCCGGGCTACCTCAGCAGTTGACATCCATGCCAGCTACCTGTATACAGCCGTTAGTTTACGCACCTTTACCGAATATGTTGCCTTCCGTTCTTCAGTCTGACACTCAGCCTTTGCAAGTTGCAAAAATTACTGCGGCTGAGTTTGCATCGTTATTGCAGGCTGAAGAACGTATTTTAGTGGACATTCCACGTCCAAAGGAAGACAACATCGAGATCGTGGCTGTAGCAGAGGTAGCTGATGTCAACAAGGAAGAAAATGAGGAGGTAAGTGCTTTAACTTGCAATATAGTATGTCTTGAAGATCAAATGGACAGCGATGAAATAAGTTCTAAACCAACGTTAGAAAGAGATGGCATGCTATTGGAAGAAAATAATCTTGACATGGGCATGGAACAAGTTCCTTGTAGCGTACTTGTTTCCAGTGTTGAGCTGTGTGTTCTATGGGTAGAACACACAAGTTTTGAGCGATCGAGAACTTCTGATAAGTTAAGATCATTGAATTGGAGCAAGTCCAATTCATTTAGTGCGCCCATGAGATCAAGATTTTTTCTCAATAAGTATAAGATAATTAGCAGCTTTAAGTCCATCGTAGCAAGTGCTCTGTCCATTGAAATCGTCGACAGTACATTGCAAGTTAGGCATTACCTGAAGGAAACAGACCCCCCGCAAGGAAAACGACCGCATCTTTAGCTGGACATCTGGTTCGACCATCAGCTGATCTCCGGCCAGTGTCAAGAACCCCAGTTCAAGGAAGAACCACCCCCCTTGCCCCTCAGTGAACTTTTGTACAATCGTGTGTAGTGGTAGTGAAAGTGTGGTGCATTCCCCGCGTACCCTTTGCAACCCTACAACCCAGGACATGACCCAGTGACAATTGACAATGTTTTTTTGTTTTTTCGGAACAATAGTGTTTAAGTGCATGTTAGATTTAGTTTAGTTTAATTATGTAATTATATGTATTACAAGAGAGATTCTTTGTTTTAGTTGTGGTACAAATTTCAGATGTTGGAATTAGAGAATTCCATTGGTTTAGGAACATATGTTCATTTGTGTCACTGAATTTGTACCAGCTGCAAGAATTATGTGTAATAATATATACTTTAATTTTTGGTGTTCCGTGAAATTTGAAAATTTCAGTTGTACGAATGTACTCGTACAAGCAGGTTCAGTTTAAATGTATTGTTTTTGTTTAACGTACTACATGAGAGAAGACTTGTATTTAATCATTTGATTAGATTTTAGCAATTTTGTGTCTTTTGAAATTTGGTAATTTCAATTATGAAAAAGTGTTATTTTGGTTTTTATAAGATGCTACCTGAGAGTAGACTGCAATTAAGCAATTGTTTTGTTAGTGTTTTATTTGTGATTGCAAGTTTAGCAACTGTATTTTGTTTTATTTTGTATTTGCTAATTAAGCAATTGGTTTTATTATTTATAATTTGTGATTGCTAGTTTAGCAATTGCTTTAGTTTTCAAGTTTTGTGTTTTTAGATTAGCGATTTGGTTTTGTTTAGCAACTGATTTTTGATTGTATTTGCTATTTAAGCAATTGGTTTAGTTTCTACAAGTTGTGGTTGCTACTTTAGTAATTGATTTCATTTTTTTTTGTCAATTTGTGTTTGCTAGTTTAGCAGTTGGTTTAGTTTTAGCAATCTGTGTTTGCTAAGCAATTAATTTAATTCGATTATTTCTAGTTTTTCAACAGCAAATTAAGTTACTTAATTTGTTTATAACTGTAGAATCATTGGTAATTTTGAGAAATATGTTTAGTTATCTGTACGAGAACCATTTTATATTTTGGTAATGTTTTAGTTTTGTCAAAATTGGTTTTGATTTCTGCTGCGTATTGTAAAGAATACCTAGTGGGAAATCTATAAATTTGATAATTTGGTTTAAATTTAGTTTAGATGCAGTATTGTAGCATTTCAGTAATGAAATAGTTCACCCAGTTACCGGTAAAATAAATACATCGAGGTCACCGATATATTTATGTTTTAACGTGGGGATAATGTAACAATATGAGCTATCTCATTATTGTATGTTGCTTCAGATAAAAGCTTGGCTTCGTGTAATTTGACACTCGTGGACACATGGTCTTTCCTGTGAATGCGAAAACTGTTGGTTTTCAAATATAGGACATTAATTTATAAAAGTGACATTTATTAGTTAGTGTTCTAAGAATTTTAGCCAGTTTCCGTGTTCATCGGCGCGGCATTGCCTTTGTGTCAGATTACGCAGCCCCAAACACTTGAGACATCTGTGGAAATGGGTTCCAGATGTGGGTAGTTTTACCCAGAGGATGTCAAGTGTTTGGGATAGCCAAGTCAGTCAAGAACAGCGACTCTACGTGTAAAGATGTGCGGACATCTTTACAAAATGCGATGGCGCGAATTTACTTAAGTTTTATTTTAATTCACTTAAATTCATAATAAATCTGTTTTCACCATTTCATTATTTATAACGTTTTACCAATTGTACAATCGTGTTACAATATTTTATAATATCTTATATATCTAAAGATCAAAGCTCATTTTATTAACCCTTCCCATTATCTAAGTGTTCATCAGTTCTCAAATAAGTGATGTGTGTTTTAACTGGCAAACGATTTGCCAGTCCATAGTTTAGTTCACAACCAGAAAAGGAATTCACAGAACAAGTAAGTAACAATCACATCAAATTAATTAGTAATATCAGATTTTAACGTATTCGCTCTGTACGCTCAACCACCTCGTGTTACAATATTACTGGTAATAATATGAACAGGTACGGAAGAAATCAATGTTTCTTTAGACACAAAAGTTTCCACTTTACATTATGTCAATATAAGCAACTGGAACAACTGTATTAATAATATACACAAACAATAAATATGCAGTATTTCACTTACTCTTTAAATAAAACCATTTATCGATATATTTTACTTTGTTCGGTTCTTTTTATTAGTTGTCTACAGATTAGATATACTGCAAATTAAGGTTACGTTTATAAACGTCAAAATATACTACTGCATATTTACTAGCGCTGGTTCACCGTATCTTCTTCTTCCATAAGCGTCTGTGGTCAAAATATGAATTCCGCGCTCGGCGCGAAATTTAAATCGCTGTCAAAACAATATTCTTTTGACAGTTACGTAATGAAGCACTTTCCGCACTAGTGTTTCTTTGCTTTCGGAAACGCACTTGGTCTGCATTCATCTACTTTCCATACGTAACCAAGGCAATTATAGTTACGTAATAACAAAGAAATCGCACAGTTGTAGGAAAAAGATCATGCGGCACTGGGTGTTGCAAAGAGATATTTTCCACACTCATTTTGAATGTTGATATGTTGATGGTAGTATGTTTTGATAAGCCAAGGTAATGTAGGAATAAAATTAAAGGACTTAGGCTTAAGTTGTAGTCTTTTATTGAAGATAAGTTGGCAATGTTTCAGCTACGGGTGTAGCCATCTTCAGGTCTAAATATAATAAATTAATTCAACTATTAGATAATTGTTGATCAATACAACTGGAACAGTACACTCACCAGAATAAAATTGTTGGAATTAATTAACAATATAAAGAAATTTTTCTTTTATAAAAATTCTTAACTCGAAGTTCAGAGTGAGCAATGCGAAAATAAAAAAAAAACTTAGTATGAAGTTAACGAAGCAAAAAACAAGATTCTAAATTGCAGTGCTGACTCTGAAGAGTCGACAATATGTTGACTTTTCAACCCGACCGTAGAAAACAATATTAATGGATTAAATCTCCCCTATTCTGTAACTCGATCATTATCTGTTAATGATTGGTAAGTTAATAACAACCCTTATTTTTCGAGTGTAATAAATGAATGAGTTTATATGGAGTGATCTATAAATGTGGTTGAAGTGAGGGTGGTTTGTTTGGATGAAAATGTTTGGTGATGACTGGTTGTTTGATGGGTGTGATGAGTGAATGTTTTATGAGTGATTTTAGGGTTCGTGCTACCCCATTTGTTGGGATATAGCGTGAAGATATGTATGTATGTATGTATGTATGTATTTTTTATGATTAACTTGCAGGTTAACACAATTTCGGCATTCTGTGATAAAATTTATAAACTGTTACTTCTATTTTATATTTATGCATTTTGCTCTCATATAAAACTGCCAGTTGATTAAATCTTTTACTATTATGGAGGTATAAATTTAAAAAAAGATTGAAAAAACATTATTTGGATAAAGGATTAACGTAAAACTTCTGCAATTTCATTGCACGAGAAATGATGAGTTTGAAAGATTGCACAATAGTTTTTGTAGCGATAAAAGCTGATTTTTTATGGATGCGGTATGTGGAAAAACAAAGAGCATTAAAACGCTGTGTGTAAGATTTGTCGGAAAGCTTTCATGTATGATTATTTTTTTGGGATTGAAAAGAGTTTGATGTGAAATGTGTTTTACTTTCGTAGTGCCATTAATTGCACTTTAATGGCGTATAAAGCGTAGAGAAGTAAAAATTATTCACTATTCCGAGTGGCGAGTCGAAGGCTTTTAATACGGATCAAACGGTGATCAGCTGTTTTTTCGTGCGCGCCGAGTTTTTGCCGCCGCTAGTGGAAATGAACCGCAGCTGAACCGACGCTGCTGATGCTGTATTGATGGCTGAAAAGCATCGTTTTGTCTGCAACGGAATGGTTAGGCACTATTTTCTAAATTTCAACACTTGCCACTGCTCCGAACTTCCTACACATTTTTTCGTCTTATATCTTGCATTTACTAAATTCTACAATTAATTTCTAATATTTCTAACATTTAACATTAATTATATAAATGGCTCAGTGGTATCAAGTCGACCTGTGGATCCTAAGAACCCTGGTTCAATCCCCACAGCCGACAAAACATTTTCACCAATTTAAAATCACCCCTGTGGCTCCCCCACCACTAACATCTTTGGAGGCCGTGATTTAACGGCTGGTAACCGCACTTCACGCGCATAAATATATCACTTACCGAGATCTGCTTCGGCAGAGTGCCACATCCAGTAGTATTTATTTATTTTTATTTAACATTAATTATACCATAAAAACAAAATGTATTTTTAGCAATTTATTTTTACAAAAACTGATTTAATACACAAAAGAACTATCATGATTATAATCTTGTAGACAGTTTGTTGGATAAAATAAAATTTTATTATTATTTAAAATAAACTTTCTTATTACGCCTTTTCTTTAATAAAACGAGTAAGTTTTTAATGAATACAGAAATAAATATTTCTTCTTTCAGTGTCTGTCATTCCAAGATTATCTATTGTCTTCAAGTTTTAACTGTGCATTAAAAAGATATATGTTAATAAAATTTTAAGAATAAATTTTTCGATCATTGTAACCTTTAACTCAAAAACTTTTAAATACGAGTATAGATCATCATAACTGACCATCTTGAAACTAAATGGTGGGATAAAATATTTTTTTGTGGATTAGTTTCATGGATGGAACAATTACTGGTCTATTCATAACGAGTTAATAGATTAGATCATGTTACCGCATCATCTTAAAAATACGATGATTGTAATTATTTTTCGAAAAGATAGTCAATCATTTTTGATTGTAATATGAATTATCAAATTAATGTACATACTCGTAAAAGTATGTTATACAATTAAGTATATTTTTAAAGACTTTAAATATTTAATCAATGAAAACATTTATCCTACGTGGCCCTTAAATACCTGTTTAAATTAAAAATTCATCGTAAATTAGAAGCAACTGTTGTTTTCTATTTTTATCCAGTGTCGTGTATCGTCATTTAATAAAATATTTAACGGCCGTTAAAAATTAAAAGAATTAGTTACAGAAATAGACGTTAGGGAGGAAAGTTTAACAGTATCGGCAAAAATTATGTTTAAATGCTCGTTGTCCTCAGATGTCTAAAGAAATTCTTTCGACCATTTCTATATATATTCATAGATTCAGTTTATTTTGAATGAAAATTCTTTGAATTATTACTTAGCTCTCTACTACTAGAGTCAGTAGTTACTCTTAATTTATTTTTCAGTTTAACTAAACCTTTAAAGGCCGATTAAATCTTGAAAACTAATATTTTACCAGTACCTTAATGCCATCGAATGAAATATTTGACAACAATGATAACAATGCAAATAATTCAATTTATTTATGGGGTAATGACTCAGTGGTATCAAGCCGGCCTGTGGATTCTAAGAACCCTGGTTCGATCCCCACAGCCGACAAAACATTTTCACCAATTTAAAATTACCCCTGTGGCTCCCCCACCACTAAAATTTTTGAGGGCCGTGATTTGACGGCTGGTACCGCACTTCACGTGCATTCAATTACCGAGATCTTCTTCGGCAGAGTGCTACACTCAGTAATGGGTAAAAGGCGTGATGATATATTTATATTTATTTTACATTTGAGTTTACTGCACAATTTAACTTAGTAAAAATTTCTGACCTGCAAGCACTCAGTCCATAGTTTTTACCGAACCGCGTTCGGTAATCACTTGATTTCCAAACAATTTTGAGATATGTAAAACTGTCAATCTCTGATAGAGGCGCGAAACCGTTTAATTTAATCAATATTTAATTATAAATAATTCAAAATGTTTAAATATTTTGATATAAATTGTACTGACAGCAGACTACGTAGCCAAGGTTACAACAAAAATAACAGTCAGGTAAAATCTTTACCAGACTGTTTTGTACTTTACCAGACTGTTATTTTTGTTGTAGCCTTGGATACGTACTTTACTTGACTGTTTTAGTAAAAACCTACTTTCCATACTAAAATTGGTCAGAAAAGTAGGCACTTTCAGAAAAAATTGCTTTACTTAGAACGGTATTATTTAACATTAATGATATGCAGGAGACCTATTCTAATTCTTGGCGACTGCTTGGCGACTAGTTTCAGTCGCTAAGTTAATGACGTCACAGTACAGTCAATATCATGGGGATTTTAATTTCAATGGCATAGGTTTCTTACGTTGGTATTAATCGAAACCACGGAGTATTTTGTGTTGGTACTTATAATTTCTGACAGCCACTTGGTGATATTTGTTTTTCTTTGTTAAACTTAAATATTTGTATGTTGTGGCTTAAACTTGACATATCGCAAATTGATGTAATTTTTAGTAATTTTCAAGCAATTAGTTATATTTTTTTTTAAATAATATAAATTTTAACAAAATCTTAAATAAACATTGTTACATTAAAAATTATTATTAATGTGTAGACGACAATGTTGTTATCCTAATTATCGGTAATGGGAATCTGCAGTTTGATTTTGTGCAAGAATTATAATTATTAATTTAATAATATAAATAACACACATTTTATAATAATATACAGTGCACAAAACATAATAAAATTATTCTAACTTTAAAACTTATCAACCAAAAAATGTTAGCGACTGACGCCATGACACTTCGCAACAGCCTTGTACTAGTCGCCAGCATACGCGACTCCCTCAGCGACCAGTCACCAACAATAACGTCAGGGCTTTACTATACCAACAGATGGTGCCAGTATCAAATTTGCCAAATATGACGTCGAACTGTCACTAAATCCAGTCGCCAACGAATTAGAATAGGTCGCCTGGTGACATCTATCACCAAGTTTCTAATGTATTTCTGAAAATAGAATCTTTCCGGACTCACCGAGCCACGGAGTGTTAGTAATATATTTTTAACCTGAAATTAGGATTCGAACTCGGGATCTCCGGATGCGAATTCCGTAACGATACACACACAATCGTGCTGCCAGAAACGTATTCTTTATTTGTATATTTACACTAAGTTTAAATTTCTTGCCTAAAGACTTAATTTGAGAATATAGGATTTCTTAATTTTGGTTTGTTAGAGGATTTGTTAATTAGCTTATTGGAATTAGCACAATTGCTAATCCAGCCCGTAGGTATTGTTCCAGAGCAAATCTGCAATAATTATTCCATTAGAGAATTCGCTGCATTGGGAATCGTAGTACACACAATGCATGATGCAAACTAGACGCATTGTTCCATGACAAATCCGTGATAATCAGCGAGAATTGGACGCAATGTGAATGCACTTACACGTAATGGAAAGTGTGTGCGAGGGTAAACAGCATCACGTGTAGTATCTCGGCTAGAACACGAACAGAACACCGTGATGAATACAGTACAGTGAATTTATCTTTATTGTGCGCTAAGCGGTGCGCGCATCAGACGGCGCATGTGCATGTGTGCTGCAGGGGTGGCGACGGCGGCGGCAGGATAAAAATGTGTTAAATAAACAGCTCTGGCGCAGATAGCGCCCGTGAAATATACCGGGCCCTTTATGTTCGGCATTGTTTGCGCTACGCGACGGGCTCAGCATGGCAGTTTTGTTCATAAATTTCCCTAACGTAACGACGATTTGATGTTTTTGCACTTGAGTACTGTGAAATTGTCTGTCGATCTCCTAAATCATCCCCCGTACTATATTACCAATATGCTCTTTAACCACAATATGTGCGCTTTCCTGATTTTGCCTTTCAAGTCTTTGGTCTTTCAAGTGGATCGAAACTTTCTCAACTTGAAACTGAAAGACGTTACTCTACGGTAGATATATAAATAGGGTAGATAATTCAGTCGCCTGTGGGAATCGAACCAGGGACCTCAGGATCCACAGGCCGACTTCATACCACTGAGCTAGCCATCCCATAATTTGAAAAAGCTATCCCTGTGGCTCCTCCACCACTAACATGTTTGGGGGCCGTGATTTGACGACTGGTAACCGCACTTCACGCGCAAAATATATCACTTACCGAGATCTGCTTCAGCAGAGTGCCACACCCAGTAATGGGTAGAAGGCGTGATGATATATTTATTTATTTTATTTATAATCCAGTGAAATTGCGTTGGCCTGTGGATTTGAGAACCTGGGTTCGATTCTCGCAATCGACAAACTTTATATTACATTAAAATTACTCCTGTGGCTTTCCTAATGGGCCGTGATTTGATGTGTGCCAAATATATCACTTACCGAGACCTGCTACAGCAGAGTGCCACACGCCACACCCAGTTAGGGGTAAAAGGCATGATGATATATTATTATTTTTACTAAGACTAACTTATTATCTATGTTACAAAATAGATAATTAATCTCAACTGCACGGACATAACATAATTATTATTCTTATGCTGGGTTGCATGAAAGTTTTATCGGTTTATTAGCAACTAACGGTTCAATACATTTCAGAAAATCGCTATTGATACTGTTGCTAGATAAACAATTCTTTAACTAAAGAGCTCTTTATTTTTTTCTTGCAACCCTGCATTGGGTTATAAAATCAGTTTGAAAGGATTCTTTTTTACTTGTCAATTTTTTTAAATTTTCTTATTATTGTACATATCATTTACATAGAGACGTGAATTTTCTGATCAATATAAACAAAATGGACGTTAAATAACTAACTTATTTTAAAAGAGAACATGTTTCATTTTTAAAATTACCCCTGTGCTTCTCCCTCTATTAACATCTTTGACGACCATGTACAACACTTAAAATAAATAAAATAAATATATTATAACGCCTTCTACCCATTTCTGGGTGTGGCCCTCTGCCGTAGCAGATCTCGGTAAGTGATATATTTAAGCGCGTGAAGTGCGGTTATCAGCAGTCAAATCACGGCCCCCAAACATGTTAGTAGAAGGGAAGCCACAGGGGTAATTTTAATGTGGTGGAAATTGTTTGTCGATTGTGGGAATCGAATCGAGGTTCTCAGGATCCACAGGCTGATTTGATACCACTGAGCCATCAACCCCATAACATAACACCCAGTAATATGTAAAAGGTGTGATGATATATTTATTTTATTTCCTATTTTCATCAATGTTATACATACGAGGCATACATAACATCACGTTATATCTCATCAAATGGAGTAGCACGAACCCTAGAATTATTCATAAAACATTCATTCATCAAATTCACCAAACAATCAGTCCTCATCAAACATTCTCAGCCTAACATACCATCCTCGCTTCAACTACAGTCACTGTTCACTCCATATAAGTTCATTTACTCATCACACTCGGAATCATTCATCACGTAACAAACCTTCAATCACATCCATCCAATCACTTCTATATACTTTTCATCAATCTTTCTTCGACACACGTTTCACACGCTCAGACATCTCAAATTACTCACCCACACTCATCTAACAACGAATCTACAAAGGTTAGCGAGCGACAGTTAGGCTTGTAATGTTATGTATAAAATAAATATGTATTGATGAATCTTACTGTTTAGCTATACCTACGAGTATTTCTATAGATTTCAGAGAGAGCTCATCAACAATATACCGGATATTAATAATTATAACCGGATAATACGACAGAATTTTCGACCTCAAATTCGGATAATTACATATTCAATTATACGGATATCCGAATAATACTATAATTAGACAACAATGTTTAGTTTCTCAGATGACAATTTATCGCGATAAGATAGATATACTTAAAATTTATATTTTAACTGATCTTAGATTATAATCCTAGCACCGGGGGCACATATTTTGGGACGGCATTTTTTATATTTAGTTTTAGTTGTAAAAAACAATTTGTTCACTTCATAAGTTTACTATTCGATTTCTACAAATTATAAATTACTGTATGATTTCGAATATTTTTCTTCATCGTCAAGTCAATGTAGGGTTGAAAATATTATCTCGAAATATTCCTTTATTACTGCCTATTTAAATAAGCCATCCAATGGTAAAAAAGTTCCCCACCTATTGTTTGTCTCAATTACAATTATATATTTATGTTTATTAATTTAATGGGGTAATGGCTCAGTGGTTTACAGTTACCCTGTGGATCCTGAGGAGCCCGGTTCGATTCCCACAGTCGACAAACAATTTTCACCAAATTAATTTACTCCTATGGCTGCCTCACCACTAACATCTTTGGGGGCTGGTAACCGCACTTCACGTATATAAATATATCACTTACCGAGATCTGCTTAGGCAGAGTGCCACACCCAGTAGTGGGTAAAAGTCGTGATGATATATTTATTTTATATTTATAAAAACCACCATTTTATTGACTTAGAAAGGGCGGTAAATTGGAGACCGCCCTGGGCGGCAGAAGTTTTAGGTACGCCATTGTGTGCTTCTAAAATTTCAAAAGAAATCATTGCAGTCTTGTGAAATCTTTGTAAATCTAGATCTAAACCCAAACAAAAGAAGTTTCTGTAAAACTGTATAAAAAGTGTGCAGTAATCCCGATTAAAAATTGTGTTACCGGCGGTGAAATTTAGAAGGAATTGTTTTAAGCTGGTGGTAAGAGCATCACGTCGTATTGTGTTCCAGTCTCCAGTCTCGTCGCTTGGACCTGTAATTGAGTTTTGACCGGAAATTCAATTGCAGCTCGAGTCTGAGACGGTTTGCGCGACGCGGCGACGCAGTCTTGTTTGTCATATTCTTCTTGCTAACTATACTCTCCGCGACCGCGTCCTCGTCCTGCGCTTCATGATTAGCTCAATTAGCTATTCCCGGAACGAGTTATTGTACTTAACTTCGTTATTTGTACCGACTGTTTTCATGCTACTCTCATTTACATGTCAATCACTTCATCAAACTGTAATTATGTACCTGATTAACGCGCGGTATTTTTGCAGCGTTTCTAGTTTTGCTTGATGCTCTGTAACTAATACATAATCGATACAACGGGAACATTTGTTTCGATAACAGATCTTAATGTGTTTCTGATTGATGGTTTGGCATTTGTTATTTTACATTGTACAATTTCTACTCTGTTTTTTGTTGAGCATAAACATCTGAGGTGTAAAATAGAATTATAAATTCTTTTTTGTTCAAATCATTTACAGGCAATGTAACTCGGAGCATAAAATCAATCTAAAATTCACCTTTATTAGTTAAAAAGCAAGAGGTCGTACGTTCAAATTTCGCTGACTTCAATTAATACAATTTTATCTAAGTGGTTTTGATTCTACTATAATTGTAGGGTCCCTGCACTATAATTGAAATTAAGTTCCTGTTTTGAAGAGTAACTAATGAATAAATATATAAAAATAAATAAATATATCATCACGCCTTCTACCCATTACTGGGTGTGGCACTCTGCCGAAGCAGATCTCGGTAAGTGATATATTTTGCGCGTGAAGTGCGGTTACCAGTCGTCAAATCACGGCCCCCAAACATGTTAGTGGTGGAGGAGCCACAGGGATAAATAAATATATAATAGAATTAATTATTCTTTTTTAC
Organism: Pterostichus madidus; assembly: GCA_911728475.2. NCBI lineage: Eukaryota > Metazoa > Arthropoda > Insecta > Coleoptera > Carabidae > Pterostichus > Pterostichus madidus. Next base: position 32,406,710 of record OU452306.1, read on the forward strand.
AGGCAATCATAACTCAGTGAATAAAACCAAGGTAAAATTTGCGTTTACTAATAAATAAGTTAGATATCATAAGTTTAAATTCCACTGACTTCAACTAACATAAAAAAATACTATTTTATATAATGGTTCGAATTCTACTATAAACTGCAGGCTCCCTGTACTGTAATTGAAATTAAGTTGCTGTTGTGAAGAGTAATAATAGTTATTTGTATATCAAGAGCGTAAAGTGAATCTTTATTGCTCGTGCTCGGTAATTGAAGCGCGAGCAAAGCGAGCGCTGCAATAGAACGAGAGCAATAAAGATACTTTACGCTTGAGGCACACAAATAATTTTTTCTACTTTACTTACTAAAAAATTAAAAAAAATATATGGGCTAGTTCAATTAACTTTCCACCAATTTCTGTATTCTATGTAACCATGACGATAGCAGTATCCAAGTAAATAATTAAAAAATTATGTTATCAACAATCATTGTTTGTGATAAATTTTCACAGATAATTAAAAAATATGCCCAAAAATCTCAGAAAATAGTGATTGGCGTACTAACTGAAAATTCTAATGAGAATATCACAGAATCTAATTTATCCTCAAATTTATCAAACACCATTTCAAGTACCGGAATACATATACAAAACTGTCAAAACTTCATGTATAATATGTGTAAAAGTGTAAAAATGAATCTAACCTATATTTTAGATTTTGTAAGTATTGTTTCAATAAATTAAGATTTCAGCAACAATTTATATTTTTCTAAGTGAGCGGTAAAGTATTTTACCACTTATTGCTATAGGAGACGCGCGGTAAAGTATTTTATTGTTCGTTACTCAGTAACCGTTAACTTTACGATGACAACTGAAAGCATAAATATCAACTTTTCATAGCAGTCGTAGAAAAATTTATAAATATGTCCTTTAGGAGATTTGAAGAATAACGCTGAATTTATAATGAAGTAAAGTAAGAAGTAAATCAGTTGTAGTAAAGCGATCTTGGTGATATATACTAAAGCATAAGTTATTACCATCAACCAATTATATGATATGTTACAAAATTTCAACATCTTTCTTTTAACTTTGACATCTTTTGTTTAAACTTCAGCACTAATCTGCCAATTGCCATTTGATAATTATTTTGTTAGATTTTTACAATTTAAGAATTTTTACTAATTGCATGATGTTATTCTCCATTTTTATGTAAAACCAATATAACAGGCCTATTCTGTAAAATATTTTTATAACAGATCGTTATTATACCGATTTTCGTTATATTTGATTTCGTTATCACACTGTAACGATATTCGTTATTTTTCTATTCTGTAACATCGTCCGTTATTAGATAATCGTTATAATTTTTTCTAACGAATTCGTTATAATTTTTGACACATGAATTTATATTGGCAATTATATCTATTGTAATTTGATAACATCATGTGTATTATTTTATTCAAATGACAGCAGTGTTTATTTGTTATCATAGCAACCATAGGAGATGAGAATCTGTCAAAATTAATAAAACCGGCAGATAATAAATATAAAAGTTGCAGTACGCAGTATTATAAATAGTTCAAACATTTTTGTGGAACTTTGACAAGTGTTGGAATTTTTTTCCCTATTTTTCTTATTTATTAAGACTCAGTTCCACATCGCAATTGACATTTTGTCTTTGTATTATTTATGTAGTACCTAATATATTAAAAAAATGGAGAAAAACCATAGCACGGGAAAAACTACAAGGGACCAATATAAATCCTATGTAGATTTTTTCGAAACTGATGAAGTCTTAACTAATAAAAATACTCCAGAAAATCCAAAACAAGTAGACAAAGCTTTTGAATTATTGGCCGCAGATTTAAATTCACTTGGAGGACCAGAAATAAATTATGTTGTTTTTTATCTCCATCAAAACATATAAAATTTTGAAGATTATTTACTTTTAAAACAGTGGATATTGTAGTAGATCGTCTATTTTGTTCCATCACTGGCAATAATTCATGTAAAAAATCTCGTCCAGCTTCTCTTGATAATCGAAATAATTTACGGAAGTTTTCTTCCGGTACTGAAAAAGGATCACTTATGTGTGGCGTAAATATGTATATAAATTTCTCAAATTTCGTCTTAAAGCAAATAATTTAAGATTATACATGTTCAATATCTATTTGTTAAAGTATAATTTTACCTATCATTATTTTCTTCAAGATAATAAAGAAATAACATTAAATCGCGATGATTATCCATTTTTTAATTCAAAATGACGTACCTAACACGTGAGAAAATGTCGTAACGAATGATTTTTGCATTCGTTATTTTCTTGATGATCTTAACGAAATTCGTTATAAATTTTGTTATAAAATAACGAATTTTAAGTTACTGAATACCATTTAAACGAATTTCGTTATAATAACGATTTTTCGTTAAATAACGAAACGTTATGACTTAACGAATGCTTACAGAATAGACCTGTAAAATTATTTCAAATTCTTTTTCAAACGTTTCTAAATTGTCGTAGAAAAAATAATTGTATACACATCGAAAGTGTCCTTGCTGCTCGAGCATGACGATTGTTGATCGACACACTGCCGAAAGCAACATTCATGTAAGAGCTACGCTACTTTCTGCTCTAGGTACACAAATAACAATTTTACACATTCTAGTGAAAATAGCATTTATTTATTTGTTACTCTGCACGACAGGAAGTAAATCCCAATTACAGTACAGGGGGCCTACAGCTTATAGTGGAATCCGAACCACTCAGACACAATCGTATTCTTTGGATATAAGTAGAAATCAGTGAGATTTGAACGCACGACCTCTTGTTTGCTAATTAAGAAACGCATGTTTTACCTTGCTATCCACTGAGCTACGATTGCCTTGTATTAAAATACAAGTAACAGAAGGCAATCTATTCTAGCACGAGTGTTTTATATTATTTTCTCTGTTTCGGGTTCCCTTTACATAATTTCTTTATAAAAATAGTTGACATTGCCATTACGGGAAATTTTTGATAAAATAGTTAAGTTGGTGACAGTGTTTTGCGAATCATTTTGTCCGTTGCCTAAACATTTGATAAATTGAGGTTTTTATTTTGTCCGTTGCCTGGATATTTTGTGTATTTAATGCAGTTATACCAAACTATGATAACAATATGTCACCAAAAATAGTGTACGATTGCAGCTCATTTTAACATAAATATGCGTGCGAGAATATGTTATTCTAATGCCAAAACAGAGAAATAAAATTTTATATACACCACAAACGTTACTAGATGATAATTCGCAGAGGGTGACATCCATCCGTCTGTACATAATCATCTACATAACGTCCTTGGTACATAAATAATTATTATTATGTTTAACATGTATGAATGTGATAAATATGAATAGAACATGGATTTGATAAAACCACATCCTTCCCCCCTAAATCGGGACAGGAATTCGGATACAAAAACCCATACGTATTATATTTCTTTTGTCTTTCATCGCCTGGTAATAATTATTTTACACTATACATCTTTTTCTTTGTAATATAAAATATGCATCTCAGGTGCGAAATATAATTCATTATTCTGGTTGTTTAGATAATTCGTGAAATTTGTAGAGTATATTAAAATTTCGTTTGACGGTTTTGAAAGATAAAAAAGATTTGTAATTAATTTTCCGGGTAGACAGAAATAAAATGATGAAGCATTAACGCCACTCACAAATCGGAATATTTACAAAAGAAGATGAAATTCATATAGCTGTAAGATCTCCAATTTCCTTTTGTGTGTCTGACACTTAACGTTCCAGGCCTTTTTGTTACAAAGTACCCGATATGAAAGCGCCGTCTAACATTTTTCGAACGTTAATAAAAGGTTTGAATAATCCCAGTCGCACTCTTCAGCTTCAGCTTCAGTCAGTACTATACAGTGTGCGACTGAGGTCTGTTTGGAAATTGGGCAGTGGCCATCGGCAGGTACGCCGTAAAACGTCAAAACGCTGATGGGGATTGACTGGAATAACATTCCGCTAAAAGCATTTCCGGATCAGCCGCCGCCACCGCCGCCGGGAAACGAACCATCGCGTCCGCGATATTGCCACTATTCAATTTCCCTCTGTATAAATTCCATTCCGATATCGAAACAATACGCGGTCACCGAGGCTTGCTTCGTGCGATCAACACGTGTAAATCTAATAAAAGATGCCCACGTATGAATATCTCCAACCCATACAGGTCGAACTCGAACATTATTTATTATTATTGCACATGTATGAATCAAATTGATTTCTATGTAAATGAAACAATTCTGTTCTAGTACAGAGTGATCAAAAGGAATTGTTAGTTTTCAATAAAAATAACTACTTGAAATTGGTAAGCCTGATACATAAATTCATTTCCTGTTGTTGACAGGACATTTAAAATTTAAATTTGAGTACATTTATTATTACATTTATTTCTAAAGTATTTCTATTACTTAAAAAGTCAAAATTCTATTAGCTGTCAGACTCCTGACATAACCTATTTGTATTTATTAGAAATGTCAAATATCATTTCCGCCTTTACCTGACGTTGTGCCAACTGTGGAATAAAAAGATCTCTGGAATTGTATTGCCAACTATAACAATTCCTTTTGATCATCTTGTAGAACTAGTTAGTGAGAAACAAACTTATAGTTATGCTGACATTTAGAATTTATTTGTTTTGTGTGAGATCATAATTTATAGCAATATTTTTAGCTTCTTAGTTTATAGACTCTAATTCCAATGCATGAAATGAAAGAAAAGTTCTCATAGATCATAAAACTAAAACATTTGTTTTCTGTAGCATTTTTTAATTGAGATATTTCTGATTATTTTATATTTCTTGTAATTATACGTAGGTCAAACTTAAAAATTATATATTTTTTTTTAGAAAACTAATATTTCACGTAAGAACTACAGAGTTATCAGAAGTAGGTAAGTGTTTCAGTTGGAAATACAATAGACCACAGAAGTGGGCGGTCCATATTAGGGCGGTAAATTTGAATGCGAGTCGAATGGTATATGCAGTTACCATTGTCTTATCGCGTTTTTATTTTATAAGTATCAAAATTGAAATTTTTAAGGGAAACGACCAATGATGCAACAAATTACTGTTTTAATGTTACCAATATAAATGGTTATTGTTTTGTTGTGTATTTTGTTGTGATTAGAGCCAGGTGCAAAACACCACCCCATTTTAATTTATTGCACAAAAAAGCGCAAAACAAAACATGTAAACAAAAATGAGGTTAAACATCAAATGTTGCCTTACAATTGAAAGAGATAGAACGCTTAAGTCACGCCTCCTGGTGACGTTTACTTCTGTGGTCTATTCTGGAGATCTTTTTATTCTACAGTTGGCACAACGCCAGGTAAAGGGGGAAACACTATATGACATGTTATTTTTATAATAAATATAAATAGGTTGAGTGATAGAAACTCTTTAGATTATTGCTGAGTAATGTTAATAAATAAAAGGATATGAGTAAGGGAAACAATGATTTTTACTAATTTAAATTTTCAAATGTCACTGTCAACAACAGGAAATAAATTTATGTATCAGTCTTGCCAATTTCAAGTATATTTTTTTATTGCCAACTAGAACACTCTGTATGTGTTTATTTATTCATTTATTATATCGTTCTGCAAAAAATTACAATGTGGGATGTCAAAAGTCATTTATTTGATGTTGTATAATAAATAAATATGTATGCAGTGTTTATAATTATATTTATATGATTAATATATGAAAAATAACTATCAAACAGTGGTTCTAAAAATGTTTACTTAATTTTGCAAATTCTGAAAAAATTCTTTTAGTTCTACAATCAGTTTATAAATGGGTCGTGGTAACTAAAATGGATCTTAATTTGAATTAAAAGTTTTTCTTGAAACATTTGTGGAAGTTATTATCGGCATATTTTAATCATTTAAAAATCGGTATGTTGTAAAGCATGTGAAGAACAAAAATGATTAAAATCATAATATGTATAAAATTAGAGACCTCGTGACTCATAGTTGTCTGTCTAATATGACATTTAAACGTTTGTCAATAGTTTTTTTTATGAATTATTTAGATTATATCAAATTTATTTAAATTCATTGTCGAGAAAGTACCTACTGTGGTGCAAAGATACCTAATTTACTGTTTTTATTATCTGCTAAACTATTAATTTTTCCGAAAGAGGTAGCTAATAAAGTCATAATCATCATTTTTTTAGCAACTTTTTTATATACTAACTACCGATAAATGTCATAAACTTATTAACTGCACATCTTGTTAGATTCTACAAGATGAATTTCCTTCAATAATTAAAGAATAATTCTGGAAAAAAGAATATTCTCACCTGGCATGCTGGGGCCCGACGCTGCCGGAGTCATAAGCCGACGACGCGCTGATTTCGGCGTCCCGGATAGCTCCAGACTCCATACCCAGCGGCGCGCCGCACTGACCTGCAACAACACACTTGACACCATCACCAGAACAACACCAGTAGCAGTAACAACGCAAGCGACATTTATTAAACGCGTGACATTCATTAATCTCTGGGGCTGGGCCGGCCCGTTAGCCAGCCGCTGATTATAAACGATTTACAACCAAGCGCTGCTCATTCCCACAGATATTAGTCCGCCAGACCCACGGTCTCGTCTGACTTAGTGGTTTCGCGGTTAACTGCCGACAAAAACGCTGCTATCTTGTTTCGTGACATACATTACATCTGACTGCGAGATACGACAATCTCAATAATAATCGTAATACCGCTGTTGTCCCACACAACAAACAGCGAAACTGTTCTTTGTCGTCTTTAATTAATCATGCTACCGCACAGACAACATCGCTTAACATTCATCATCTTTGTTGTATTTCAAAGATTTATATTTTTTGCTACAACTGTGCGATTTCTAATTATTATTGCCTTGGTTACCTGGTTATGGGTGGAAAGGAAACAAATGTAGAACAAGTATTTTTCTGTAAACGTAAAAAAAAACATGTGCGTTTCTTTAACGCAACTGTTCAAAATCAAATTTAACTGACAGCGATTTAAATTTCGTGGTTAACCAACTAACCTCAATAGGGAGTTATACATTTAAAAATGGGACCAAAAAGAGATATCTCATATTAGTGAGAGAGCTGGTTGACAGACCATGATCAACTAGACCGTATTTTTAACATGCCATTTAATCTGCAACGTATGTTAAAAGTACGCTTTGGTTAGTCGTGGTCTGTCAACTAACTCTCTCACTAGTGCGAGATGTCTCTTTTTTTGGTTCCCATCCATTTCTCCATGGCGTGACGTCAATTGTATAACTCTCCATTTGTTTCAACTGGTGCAAAGAGCGAAGATAGAAATGGTTTTATTTTAAATACATAATATTATGCATTATAAGTAGAAACTTTTATATTATTAATTTTTTTACGTTATAGGAATGCAATTAACTTGAAATATTGATCAATATTGACTTTTCATGTACTCCAGAAATACATTTTCCGACATTTTTCTTGTATTTTTCATATTGCACCAAAATTTGAAGTTACGAGGGCGTACTTTTGTGTAATATCTTCTTCTTCAATGGTGCTACAGCCCGAATCGGGCCTGGGCCTACCGGGCACACCGAGCCGCAGTTTTTACGCTGCCGTACTGCCGATTTTCGTAGTCGATGTTACTTTTTAAGGCATATGTATAAGTGACTAGCTTATAGCGCCCGAGTATGATTAATACAAGTAACTGTACCTATTTATTATTTAATGACAAATCATACTTTGTTGACAGGGGGATTCGGGTGACATCACAGTATGGTAAGAGATGTGTATTAACACGCTCGGCCACCGTGCCTATTTTGTGTAATATAAGTAGCCAATAAAAAAGTGTTATTGAAAAAAAAATGTGACGTGAATTTCTTCAACATTTACACATTTATGCCGTATATTTTTTAATTATCCTATACTGTCAGAAATAAATTCTTAGTCAGCTCTGCAAAAATTGTTCAACAGCTTCTTTGACTGCTGTATCAAAAGCAATTCGCTTTGCTATGAGACATTTTTTTATCTTTTTAAATAAAAATAAGTCTGATGGCACTAAATCAGGGCTATAAGTTTAACTCTATAAATCCTTCACAAATATTTATAAATCGCAGAAATTAAATAAAACAATTATCTCTGGAAGTATACATGATTAAGTAGATTCACTCTATATGATTTGGAAAAGAACTATCTTGAAATTTGTAAAATATTTGTAAATACTGTAAAACGATGAAGCAACCAACAAACAAACCATAGCAATGCCGTAAAGCACCATTCTAATTTAATATCATTAAAATTTCTTAAATCCTGATAATATTTTAATTTTTTTTTTTTTTAATTATCAGTTTTAGGAAAAATTTTACACGTGTCGAAAAATATTACGTTCACGTACACTTGCTATAAAATAGTATATTACAGCACAAGATCGATAAGTGCTTTATATTAGGACGAGAAAAATTTACAGATACGAGATCCGAAGGGTGAAATTTATCACGTATGTGAACTTAGCGATGCGTCGCTCAGCGACGAAATGATATAGTCGTACCGTTTAACAAAATCACAGCCGATTATTTTTAATGGAAAATATTTAAATAACACAATACTTTGGGGTAAAATAACAGCCAATAGGGTAGTAAATGACACCCATAACCGTCCCAAGTTGTAGAACTCAGACATACTCATTTGCTTAATCGCCTTTGTAACATATAATAAGTTACAACATAAGGGAAGAAATTCAACTGTTCTACGGGGTAGCAGGCAACAGCATCACACTAGAGTTGTTCGGGGAGGGCGTTTACTTTCCCTTTCATAGAGATATTGAGTAGATAATTTAAAGTAGCTCTTTAAAAAAATTAAGAAAATAAAATTTGCAATCTTGTTATACTAAGGGCTAAAATGCAAGTCTCCTACGGGGTATCTGACATCAACACTATATTAGGGGTATTGAGGGAGGGTGTTTACTTACTATTTGATAGAGAAACTGAGGAGACAATTTAAATTAGCTCTTTTAAAAAATAATGAAAATTAAATTTGCCAAATTCCACTAAGGGTTAAAATGCAAGTCTCCTACGGGGTATCTGACATCAACATTATATTACGGGTATTGAGGGAGGGTGTTTACTTACTATTTTATAGAGAAACTGAGGAGACAATTTAAATTAGCTCTTTTAAAAAATAATAAAATTTAAATTTGTCAAATTCCACTAAGGGTTAAAATGCAAGTTTCCTACGGGTCATCTGACATCAACATTATATAAGGGTTATTTAGGGAGGGTGTTTACTTACTATTTGATAGAGAAACTGAGGAGACAATTTAAATTAGCTCTTTTAAAAAATAATGAAATTTCAATTTTCCAAATTCCACTAAGGGTTAAAATGCAAGTTTCCTACGGGGCATCTGCCATCAACATTATATAAGGGTTATTTAGGGAGGGTGTTTACTTACTATTTGATAGAGAAACTGAGGAGACAATTTAAATTAGCTCTTTTAAAAAATAATGAAATTTAAATTTGTCAAATTCCACTAAGGGTTAAAATGCAAGTTTCCTACGGGGCATCTGCCATCAACATTATATAAGGGTTATTTAGGGAGGGTGTTTACTTACTATTTGATAGAGAAACTGAGGAGACAATTTAAATTAGCTCTTTTAAAAAATAATGAAAATTAAATTTGCCAAATTCCACTAAGGGTTAAAATGCAAGTTTCCTACGGGGCATCTGCCATCAACATTATATAAGGGTTATTTAGGGAGGGTGTTTACTTACTATTTTATAGAGAAACTGAGGAGACAATTTAAATTAGCTCTTTTAAAAAATAATGAAATTTCAATATTCCAAATTCCACTAAGGGTTAGAATGCAAGTTTCCTACGGGGCATCTGCCATCAACATTATATAAGGGTTATTTAGGGAGGGTGTTTACTTACTATTTGATAGAGAAACTGAGGAGACAATTTAAATTAGCTCTTTTAAAAAATAATGAAAATTAAATTTGCCAAATTCCACTAAGGGTTAAAATGCAAGTTTCCTACGGGGCATCTGCCATCAACATTATATAAGGGTTATTTAGGGAGGGTGTTTACTTACTATTTGATAGAGAAACTGAGGAGACAATTTAAATTAGCTCTTTTAAAAAATAATGAAATTTCAATTTGTCAAATTCCACTAAGGGTTAAAATGCAAGTGTCCGACGGGGTATCTGACATCAACATTATATAAGGGTTATTTAGGGAGGGTGTTTACTTACTATTTTATAGAGAAACTGAGGAGACAATTTAAATTAGCTCTTTTAAAAAATAATGAAAATTAAATTTGCCAAATTCCACTAAGGGTTAAAATGCAAGTCTCCTACGGGGTATCTGACATCAACATTATATTAGGGGTATTGAGGGAGGGTGTTTACTTACTATTTTATAGAGAAACTGAGGAGACAATTTAAATTAGCTCTTTTAAAAAATAATTAAATTTAAATTTGTCAAATTCCACTAAGGGTTAAAATGCAAGTTTCCTACGGGTCATCTGACATCAACATTATATAAGGGTTATTTAGGGAGGGTGTTTACTTACTATTTGATAGAGAAACTGAGGAGACAATTTAAATTAGCTCTTTTAAAAAATAATGAAATTTCAATTTTCCAAATTCCACTAAGGGTTAAACTGCAAGTTTCCTACGGGGCATCTGACATCAACATTATATAAGGGTTATTTAGGGAGGGTATTTACTTACTATTTTATAGAGAAACTGAGGAGACAATTTAAATTAGCTCTTTTAAAAAATAATGAAATTTAAATTTGTCAAATTCCACTAAGGGTTAAAATGCAAGTTTCCTACGGGGCATCTGCCATCAACATTATATAAGGGTTATTTAGGGAGGGTGTTTACTTACTATTTTATAGAGAAACTGAGGAGACAATTTAAAGTAGCTCTTTTAAAAAATAATGAAATTTAAATTTGTCAAATTCCACTAAGGGTTAAAATGCAAGTTTCCTACGAGGCATCTGACATCAACATTATATAAGGGTTATTTAGGGAGAGTGTTTACTTACTATTTTATAGAGAAACTGAGGAGACAATTTAAATTAGATCTTTTAAAAAATAATGAAATTTCAATTTTCCAAATTCCACTAAGGGTTAAACTGCAAGTTTCCTACGGGGCATCTGACATCAACATTATATAAGGGTTATTTAGGGAGGGTATTTACTTACTATTTGATAGAGAAACTGAGGAGACAATTTAAATTAGCTCTTTTAAAAAATAATGAAAATTAAATTTGCCAAATTCCACTAAGGGTTAAAATGCAAGTCTCCTACGGGGTATCTGACATCAACATTATATTAGGGGTATTGAGGGAGGGTGTTTACTTACTATTTTATAGAGAAACTGAGGAGACAATTTAAATTAGCTCTTTTAAAAAATAATAAAATTTAAATTTGTCAAATTCCACTAAGGGTTAAAATGCAAGTTTCCTACGGGTCATCTGACATCAACATTATATAAGGGTTATTTAGGGAGGGTGTTTACTTACTATTTGATAGAGAAACTGAGGAGACAATTTAAATTAGCTCTTTTAAAAAATAATGAAATTTCAATTTTCCAAATTCCACTAAGGGTTAAAATGCAAGTTTCCTACGGGGCATCTGCCATCAACATTATATAAGGGTTATTTAGGGAGGGTGTTTACTTACTATTTGATAGAGAAACTGAGGAGACAATTTAAATTAGCTCTTTTAAAAAATAATGAAATTTAAATTTGTCAAATTCCACTAAGGGTTAAAATGCAAGTTTCCTACGGGGCATCTGCCATCAACATTATATAAGGGTTATTTAGGGAGGGTGTTTACTTACTATTTGATAGAGAAACTGAGGAGACAATTTAAATTAGCTCTTTTAAAAAATAATGAAAATTAAATTTGCCAAATTCCACTAAGGGTTAAAATGCAAGTTTCCTACGGGGCATCTGCCATCAACATTATATAAGGGTTATTTAGGGAGGGTGTTTACTTACTATTTTATAGAGAAACTGAGGAGACAATTTAAATTAGCTCTTTTAAAAAATAATGAAAATTAAATTTGCCAAATTCCACTAAGGGTTAAAATGCAAGTCTCCTACGGGGTATCTGACATCAACATTATATTAGGGGTATTGAGGGAGGGTGTTTACTTACTATTTTATAGAGAAACTGAGGAGACAATTTAAATTAGCTCTTTTAAAAAATAATTAAATTTAAATTTGTCAAATTCCACTAAGGGTTAAAATGCAAGTTTCCTACGGGTCATCTGACATCAACATTATATAAGGGTTATTTAGGGAGGGTGTTTACTTACTATTTGATAGAGAAACTGAGGAGACAATTTAAATTAGCTCTTTTAAAAAATAATGAAATTTCAATTTTCCAAATTCCACTAAGGGTTAAACTGCAAGTTTCCTACGGGGCATCTGACATCAACATTATATAAGGGTTATTTAGGGAGGGTATTTACTTACTATTTTATAGAGAAACTGAGGAGACAATTTAAATTAGCTCTTTTAAAAAATAATGAAATTTAAATTTGTCAAATTCCACTAAGGGTTAAAATGCAAGTTTCCTACGGGGCATCTGCCATCAACATTATATAAGGGTTATTTAGGGAGGGTGTTTACTTACTATTTTATAGAGAAACTGAGGAGACAATTTAAAGTAGCTCTTTTAAAAAATAATGAAATTTAAATTTGTCAAATTCCACTAAGGGTTAAAATGCAAGTTTCCTACGAGGCATCTGACATCAACATTATATAAGGGTTATTTAGGGAGAGTGTTTACTTACTATTTTATAGAGAAACTGAGGAGACAATTTAAATTAGATCTTTTAAAAAATAATGAAATTTCAATTTTCCAAATTCCACTAAGGGTTAAACTGCAAGTTTCCTACGGGGCATCTGACATCAACATTATATAAGGGTTATTTAGGGAGGGTATTTACTTACTATTTGATAGAGAAACTGAGGAGACAATTTAAATTAGCTCTTTTAAAAAATAATGAAAATTAAATTTGCCAAATTCCACTAAGGGTTAAAATGCAAGTCTCCTACGGGGTATCTGACATCAACATTATATTAGGGGTATTGAGGGAGGGTGTTTACTTACTATTTTATAGAGAAACTGAGGAGACAATTTAAATTAGCTCTTTTAAAAAATAATAAAATTTAAATTTGTCAAATTCCACTAAGGGTTAAAATGCAAGTTTCCTACGGGTCATCTGACATCAACATTATATAAGGGTTATTTAGGGAGGGTGTTTACTTACTATTTGATAGAGAAACTGAGGAGACAATTTAAATTAGCTCTTTTAAAAAATAATGAAATTTCAATTTTCCAAATTCCACTAAGGGTTAAAATGCAAGTTTCCTACGGGGCATCTGCCATCAACATTATATAAGGGTTATTTAGGGAGGGTGTTTACTTACTATTTGATAGAGAAACTGAGGAGACAATTTAAATTAGCTCTTTTAAAAAATAATGAAATTTAAATTTGTCAAATTCCACTAAGGGTTAAAATGCAAGTTTCCTACGGGGCATCTGCCATCAACATTATATAAGGGTTATTTAGGGAGGGTGTTTACTTACTATTTGATAGAGAAACTGAGGAGACAATTTAAATTAGCTCTTTTAAAAAATAATGAAAATTAAATTTGCCAAATTCCACTAAGGGTTAAAATGCAAGTTTCCTACGGGGCATCTGCCATCAACATTATATAAGGGTTATTTAGGGAGGGTGTTTACTTACTATTTTATAGAGAAACTGAGGAGACAATTTAAATTAGCTCTTTTAAAAAATAATGAAATTTAAATTTGTCAAATTCCACTAAGGGTTAAAATGCAAGTTTCCTACGGGGCATCTGCCATCAACATTATATAAGGGTTATTTAGGGAGGGTGTTTACTTACTATTTGATAGAGAAACTGAGGAGACAATTTAAATTAGCTCTTTTAAAAAATAATGAAAATTAAATTTGCCAAATTCCACTAAGGGTTAAAATGCAAGTTTCCTACGGGGCATCTGCCATCAACATTATATAAGGGTTATTTAGGGAGGGTGTTTACTTACTATTTTATAGAGAAACTGAGGAGACAATTTAAATTAGCTCTTTTAAAAAATAATGAAATTTCAATATTCCAAATTCCACTAAGGGTTAGAATGCAAGTTTCCTACGGGGCATCTGCCATCAACATTATATAAGGGTTATTTAGGGAGGGTGTTTACTTACTATTTGATAGAGAAACTGAGGAGACAATTTAAATTAGCTCTTTTAAAAAATAATGAAATTTAAATTTGCCAAATTCCACTAAGGGTTAAAATGCAAGTTTCCTACGGGGCATCTGCCATCAACATTATATAAGGGTTATTTAGGGAGGGTGTTTACTTACTATTTGATAGAGAAACTGAGGAGACAATTTAAATTAGCTCTTTTAAAAAATAATGAAATTTCAATTTGTCAAATTCCACTAAGGGTTAAAATGCAAGTGTCCGACGGGGTATCTGACATCAACATTATATAAGGGTTATTTAGGGAGGGTGTTTACTTACTATTTTATAGAGAAACTGAGGAGACAATTTAAATTAGCTCTTTTAAAAAATAATGAAAATTAAATTTGCCAAATTCCACTAAGGGTTAAAATGCAAGTCTCCTACGGGGTATCTGACATCAACATTATATTAGGGGTATTGAGGGAGGGTGTTTACTTACTATTTTATAGAGAAACTGAGGAGACAATTTAAATTAGCTCTTTTAAAAAATAATTAAATTTAAATTTGTCAAATTCCACTAAGGGTTAAAATGCAAGTTTCCTACGGGTCATCTGACATCAACATTATATAAGGGTTATTTAGGGAGGGTGTTTACTTACTATTTGATAGAGAAACTGAGGAGACAATTTAAATTAGCTCTTTTAAAAAATAATGAAATTTCAATTTTCCAAATTCCACTAAGGGTTAAACTGCAAGTTTCCTACGGGGCATCTGACATCAACATTATATAAGGGTTATTTAGGGAGGGTGTTTACTTACTATTTTATAGAGAAACTGAGGAGACAATTTAAATTAGCTCTTTTAAAAAATAATGAAATTTAAATTTGTCAAATTCCACTAAGGGTTAAAATGCAAGTTTCCTACGGGGCATCTGCCATCAACATTATATAAGGGTTATTTAGGGAGGGTGTTTACTTACTATTTTATAGAGAAACTGAGGAGACAATTTAAAGTAGCTCTTTTAAAAAATAATGAAATTTAAATTTGTCAAATTCCACTAAGGGTTAAAATGCAAGTTTCCTACGAGGCATCTGACATCAACATTATATAAGGGTTATTTAGGGAGAGTGTTTACTTACTATTTTATAGAGAAACTGAGGAGACAATTTAAATTAGATCTTTTAAAAAATAATGAAATTTCAATTTTCCAAATTCCACTAAGGGTTAAACTGCAAGTTTCCTACGGGGCATCTGACATCAACATTATATAAGGGTTATTTAGGGAGGGTATTTACTTACTATTTTATAGAGAAACTGAGGAGACAATTTAAATTAGCTCTTTTAAAAAATAATGAAATTTCAATTTGTCAAATTCCACTAAGGGTTAAAATGCAAGTCTCCGACGGGGTATCTGACATCAACATTATATAAGGGTTATTTAGGGAGGGTGTTTACTTACTATTTGATAGAGAAACTGAGGAGACAATTTAAATTAGCTCTTTTAAAAAATAATGAAATTTAAATTTGTCAAATTCCACTAAGGGTTAAAATTCAAGTTTCCTACGGGGCATCTGTCATCAACATTATATAAGGGATATTTAGGGAGGGTGTTTACTTACTATTTGATAGAGAAACTGAGGAGACAATTTAAATTAGCTCTTTTAAAAAATAATGAAAATTAAATTTGCCAAATTCCACTAAGGGTTAAAATGCAAGTTTCCTACGGGGCATCTGCCATCAACATTATATAAGGGTTATTAAGGGAGGGTGTTTACTTACTATTTTATAGAGAAACTGAGGAGACAATTTAAATTAACTCTTTTAAAAAATAATGAAATTTCAATTTTCCAAATGCCACTAAGGGTTAAAATGCATGTTTCCTACGGGGCATCTGCCATCAACATTATATAAGGGTTATTTAGGGAGGGTGTTTACTTACTATTTGATAGAGAAACTGAGGAGACAATTTAAATTAGCTCTTTTAAAAAATAATGAAATTTAAATTTGTCAAATTCCACTAAGGGTTAAAATTCAAGTTTCCTACGGGGCATCTGTCATCAACATTATATAAGGGATATTTAGGGAGGGTGTTTACTTACTATTTGATAGAGAAACTGAGGAGACAATTTAAATTAGCTCTTTTAAAAAATAATGAAAATTAAATTTGCCAAATTCCACTAAGGGTTAAAATGCAAGTTTCCTACGGGGCATCTGCCATCAACATTATATAAGGGTTATTAAGGGAGGGTGTTTACTTACTATTTTATAGAGAAACTGAGGAGACAATTTAATTTAGCTCTTTTAAAAAATAATGAAATTTCAATTTGACAAATTTCACTAAGGGTTAAAATGCAAGTCTCCTACAAGGCATAATTTTTTAAAGTAAGTAAACACCCTCCCTAAATAACCTTTATATAATGTTGATGTCAGATACCCCGTAGGAGACTTGGAATTTAGCCCTTAGTGGAATTTGACAAATTTAAATTTCATTATTTTTTAAAATAGCTAATTTAAATTGTCTCCTCAGTTTCTCTATAAAATAGTAAGTAAACACCCTCCTTAAATAACCCTAATATAATGTTGATGAAAGATGCCTCGTAGGAGACTTGCATTTTAACCCTTAGTGAAATATGACAAATTGAAATTTCATTATTTTTTAAAAGAGCTAATTTAAATTGTCTCCTCAGTTTCTCTACAAAATAGTAAGTAAACACCCTCCCTAAATAACCCTAATATAATGTTGATGTAAGATGCCCCGTAGGAGACTTGCATTTTAACCCTTAGTGGAATTTGACAAATTGAAATTTCATTATTTTTTAAAAGAGCTAATTTAAATTGTCTCCTCAGTTTCTCTATAAAATAGTAAGTAAATATCCTCCCTTAATAACCCTTTTATAATGTTGATGTCAGATACCCCATCGTAGACTTGCATTTTAACCCTTAGTGGAATTTGGAAAATTTAAATTTCATTATTTTTTAAAAGAGCTAATTTACATTGTCTCCTCAGTTTCTCTATCAAATAGTAAGTAAACACCCTCCCGAAATACCCCTAATCTAATGTTGATGTTAGATACCCCGTAGGAGACTTGCATTTTAACCATTAGTGGAATTTGACAAATTGAAATTTCATTATTTTTTAAAAGAGCTAATTTAAATTGTCTCCTCAGTTTCTCTATAAAATAGTAAGTAAACACCCTCCTTAAATAACCCTAATATAATGTTGATGAAAGATGCCCCGTAGGAGACTTGCATTTTAACCCTTAGTGAAATATGACAAATTGAAATTTCATTATTTTTTAAAAGAGCTAATTTAAATTGTCTCCTCAGTTTCTCTATAAAATAGTATGTAAACACCCTCCCTAAATAACCCTTATATAATGTTGATGTCAGATGTCCCGTAGGAGACTTGCATTTTAACCCTTAGTGGAATTTGACAAATTGAAATTTCATTATTTTTTAAAAGAGCTAATTTAAATTGTCTTCTCAGTTTCTCTATCAAATAGTAAGTAAACACTCTCCCTCAATATCCCTTATATAATGTTGGTGTCAGATACCTCGTAGGAGACTTGCATTTTAACCCTAACTGGAATTTGACAAATTGAAATTTCATTATTTTTTAAAAGAGCTAATTTAAATTGTCTCCTCAGTTTCTCTATAAAATAGTATGTAAACACCCTTCCTAAATAACTCTTATATAATGTTGATGTCAGATGCCTCGTAGGAGACTTGCATTTTAACCCTTAGTGGAATTTGACAAATTTAAATTTCATTATTTTTTAAAAGAGCTAATTTAAATTGTCTCCTCAGTTTCTCTATAAAGTAGTATGTAAACACCCTCCCTAAATAACCCTTATATAATGTTGATGTCAGATGTCCCGTAGGAGACTTGCATTTTAACCCTTAGTGGAATTTGACAAATTGAAATTTCATTATTTTTTAAAAGAGCTAATTTAAATTGTCTCCTCAGTTTCTCTATAAAATAGTAAGTAAACACCCTCCCTAAATAACCCTTATATAATGTTGATGTCAGATACCCCGTCGGACACTTGCATTTTAACCCTTAGTGGAATTTGACAAATTGAAATTTCATTATTTTTTAAAAGAGCTAATTTAAATTGTCTCCTCAGTTTCTCTATCAAATAGTAAGTAAACACCCTCCCTAAATAACCCTTATATAATGTTGATGGCAGATGCCCCGTAGGAAACTTGCATTTTAACCCTTAGTGGAATTTGGCAAATTTAATTTTCATTATTTTTTAAAAGAGCTAATTTAAATTGTCTCCTCAGTTTCTCTATCAAATAGTAAGTAAACACCCTCCCTAAATAACCCTTATATAATGTTGATGGCAGATGCCCCGTAGGAAACTTGCATTCTAACCCTTAGTGGAATTTGGAATATTGAAATTTCATTATTTTTTAAAAGAGCTAATTTAAATTGTCTCCTCAGTTTCTCTATAAAATAGTAAGTAAACACCCTCCCTAAATAACCCTTATATAATGTTGATGGCAGATGCCCCGTAGGAAACTTGCATTTTAACCCTTAGTGGAATTTGGCAAATTTAATTTTCATTATTTTTTAAAAGAGCTAATTTAAATTGTCTCCTCAGTTTCTCTATCAAATAATAAGTAAACACCCTCCCTAAATAACCCTTATATAATGTTGATGGTAGATGCCCCGTAGGAAACTTGAATTTTAACCCTTAGTGGAATTTGACAAATTTAAATTTCATTATTTTTTAAAAGAGCTAATTTAAATTGTCTCCTCAGTTTCTCTATCAAATAGTAAGTAAACACCCTCCCTAAATAACCCTTATATAATGTTGATGGCAGATGCCCCGTAGGAAACTTGCATTTTAACCCTTAGTGGAATTTGGAAAATTGAAATTTCATTATTTTTTAAAAGAGCTAATTTAAATTGTCTCCTCAGTTTCTCTATCAAATAGTAAGTAAACACCCTCCCTAAATAACCCTTATATAATGTTGATGTCAGATGCCCCGTAGGAAACTTGCATTTTAACCCTTAGTGGAATTTGACAAATTTAAATTTTATTATTTTTTAAAAGAGCTAATTTAAATTGTCTCCTCAGTTTCTCTATAAAATAGTAAGTAAACACCCTCCCTCAATACCCCTAATATAATGTTGATGTCAGATACCCCGTAGGAGACTTGCATTTTAACCCTTAGTGGAATTTGGCAAATTTAATTTTCATTATTTTTTAAAAGAGCTAATTTAAATTGTCTCCTCAGTTTCTCTATCAAATAGTAAGTAAACACCCTCCCTCAATACCCCTAATATAATGTTGATGTCAGATACCCCGTAGGAGACTTGCATTTTAGCCCTTAGTATAACAAGATTGCAAATTTTATTTTCTTAATTTTTTTAAAGAGCTACTTTAAATTATCTACTCAATATCTCTATGAAAGGGAAAGTAAACGCCCTCCCCGAACAACTCTAGTGTGATGCTGTTGCCTGCTACCCCGTAGAACAGTTGAATTTCTTCCCTTATGTTGTAACTTATTATATGTTACAAAGGCGATTAAGCAAATGAGTATGTCTGAGTTCTACAACTTGGGACGGTTATGGGTGTCATTTACTACCCTATTGGCTGTTATTTTACCCCAAAGTATTGTGTTATTTAAATATTTTCCATTAAAAATAATCGGCTGTGACTTTATTAAACTGTACGACCATATCATTTCGTCGCTGAGCGACGCATCGCTAAGTTCACGCCGATAAATTTATCTAATTTTAGAGTCCACTTATCAAGCACTTACCGATCGAGTATTTTACACAATTTTTTGTGCTACCGATATTATTTAAAATTTCAATTTATTCAATTATTTGATGGAGCGCACACGATTATTGTTTCTATAGCGACCAAACAACAAAATTACAGTTAAGTAAGAACTGTCTACCGGAAGGGTACTGCTATGAACAAGAATAGGTTTGTTTTGCATTGTTTCTATGACAACAACTGTCAATTCGGTAAATTGTACTTACCATGACAGATAACAGCGCGGGAAACAAGCTAAAATAGGTTAGCAAAAATAACTATTATCGAGGTTGTGAAGTGCGTCTTAAGATATAGGAGGAAATAAATCTTGATGAGAATGAGCGTGTAGTTATGCGTGTCAAACATAAACGAGTGGTGAAGTTGAGCAGTATTGATGGGTAGAGTAGCACAAGAATACAATAAACACAAACAGCTGTCAATCATGCTTGGCGGGGTGGAGGGTGCAGTGCGGTGCGACAGCTGACAGTTGAAGCGCGAGCACGTGACTTTGATGGCCGGAGATGAATACCGTCCGTCGAAAGCTGCAATTAATCTTCGCGCGTATTAAATATCAGCCCCGTGACAAACTGCCGGCTTTGCGACGTCACCGCGACGCTACTACCCTTGCCCTTTGCTTCCCAACCCCTCGCCGCACTCGCTACTTGTCCATTTCGCTTGACTTTGCCGTCAGCCTGCGCTGCTCTGATCCCTGCACTTTAAGTATTAAAAGCCTGTGAAAAAGTCTTGACACTGATGTAACCCCAACTAATATGGAATCAGACGGCCGCGTTTTCCTTCACAAATCACAAAATTGTTGAAAGGCTCCATTATTTATACTTCATTTATATTCAACCCTGCGCTGGAACCATCACCTTCCATGAAGCTCTTGCATTATTTACTGTTTATTTTGTGAATTATAAATGACTTGAAAATAGGAAATTTATTAATGTTCATCATTTATTTTTCCTATATCGCCTTTACAATAGTATATTAAAAAAACTAATTTTATAATTGTCATTGTGAGAAACAAAATAATCGATATTTAAGAAATTAGTTTTTTATACCATTTTTTCTATTTTGCACCTTTTTAAATAAACAAATCGTTTCAAAATTAAGAGAATTTTGTGTTAATTGATGATACTGATAATAATCTAAGATTTTATATAAACACTAACAGGCAGATTCACAAAACGGATTAGCGCTAACATCTATAACTCTGTTTCAAATTAAAACATATTAAAGAAATAAACTAAATTGGATGCTAATTAACTCTCTTTTTAACTCAAGTTAAAATAAACTTGTTTCATACGTTGAAAAGAGAGTTAAAAACGAAATAAAAAATGGTGTTAGCGCTAATCCGCTTTATGAATCTGCCTGTTAAGGTAGTACTAGTTGTGGTGCCATCGGTTGTCGAGTGGCGAAACTGACGCTCAAAAAATATAAAAATTGAATAAAATAAGTGTTTTATATCTTTTATGATTTGAATATTATGAATTGTTAACAGGTTGTTGGTCTAGTGAATTTTCAAATACCATATCACCGTGTGGTGTCGCCATTATAAATTGGGATTCTTAATTTTTCGTTAAAAACAAGGCTTTGCATGGCTATATATCCATTACTAAACGATAAAAAACTTTCTCCTTCTGATACAATATACATGGATAGTTCTAGAACATCATACTAGTTTTTCAAATGAAACTGCAAAATTTTAGAGGTACACAAACCAAATATGTGCGATTCTGAGTGATGATCGCCATAAGCCCCGTGTATAAGAATTCAACTTTACAAGCGAATATATTTGTTCACAGACGATGAATGTGTTTCATATTTTAACAGGATGCGTATGACTATCCAATATTTACGTGCGCCAAATTTCATTCATTCATTTTTTTCACGCTAGTACTACCTTAATAGCTAATTTGCCTGTAGCATGTATTGGCAAGCAAATTGACGGTGGCCATTTGCAGAACAGGCAAAAATAGCGCTATATTTAAATGTATGTCACATAAATTTACTGAAAATATAAAATTTATTGGGTAGGTGGCTCAATGGTATCGAACCGGCCTGTGGATTTGAGAACTCGGGTTCGATACCCAAGGCCGACATACAATTTTTACATTAATACTACCCCTATAGCTCCCGTCCACTAAAAGCCGTGGGGGGTCGTGAATTGATAGCTGGCAACCGCACTTTACGCGCAAAATATATCACTTAACAAGATCTGCTACGACAGAGTGCCACATCCAGTAATGGGTAAATGGGTAATTGTTTCGTTCATTAAAAAAAATAGTGAAGAACCCTACTGTAACACTTATTTTATTATGGGGTAGGTGGCTCAGTGGTATCGAGTCGACTTGTAGATCCTGAGAACCCTGGATCGATTCCCACAGCCGACAAACATTTTCACCACATTAAAATTACCCCTGTGGGTTCCTCACCACTAACATCTTTGGGAGCTGTGATTTGACAGCTAGTAACCGCACTTCACGCGCTTAAATGTATCACTTATCGAGATCTGCTATGCAGAGTACCACACCCAGCTAATTCTTGGCGACTGCTTGGCGACTAGTTTCAGTCGCTGAGTCAATGACGTCACGGTGCAATCAATGGCATAGGTTTCTTACGTTGGTATTAATCGAAACCACGGAGTATTTTGTGTTGGTACTTATAATTTCTGACAGCCACTTGATATTTGTTTTTCTTTGTTAAACTCAAATATTTGTATGTTTTTGCTTAAACTTGACATATCACAAATTGACGAAATTTTTAGTAATTTGCAAGCAATTGGTAATATTTTTTAAATAAATAATATAAATTTTAACAAAATCTTAAATAAACATTGTTACATTAAAAATTATTATTAATGTATAAACGACTATACTGTTGCCCTAATTATCGGTAATGTACATCTGCAGCTGGATTTTGTTCAATAACTAGCAGATTCTACTCGTATTTACATTTTATAATAACAGTATACAGTGCACATAAAATATAAAACTTTTCAAACTTCGAAACTAATCAACCAAAAAATGCTCAGCGATTGACGCCATGACACTTCGCAACAGCCTTGTACTAGTCGCCAACAATGACATCAGGACTGTACTTTTTAACTATACCAATAGATGGCGCCAGTATCAAAGTCGCCAACTATGACGTCAAACGGTCGCTAAATCTAGTCGCCAACGAATTAGAATAGGTCTCCAGTAATGGGTAAAAGGCGTGATGATATATTTATTTATTTTTCAATATAGTATTGTTTGTTTCAGATGTATGAGTAGGTAAGTGGTCACAAAAAGTGGAGATAGATTTATCTTGTGCTGTTGAAGGGAAGGTATGTCAATAGGTATTAAGTTTAGTGGGGTGTGGAAAGTCATAGCACGTAGCAGTTTCCATATCAGCGTTTTAGGCGAACTAAACCATCGCAGTGAAGTGTAAACCCGGGGAGTTAACAGTTCGCGAGTGTTTAACGCGGCGCCGATAACATCGCAGCGGCTCATTGTCCCATCAGGCTAACGCGGCTGATTACAGCGGCATCATGCGGATACAGAAGGGCTTGTTTGTCTAATGCGACACAGCGACATCCTATCCTTCGCCCTTCGCTTCTTCCTCGTCCTCTCTGCACGTCACACACACACACACACACACACACACACACACTTCCGGACTCAAGCACTGCACGCGCTCTATTGCCTGTTTAGAACCCGAGATGGCTTTTATGTTTTGTAAAAATATTTGCGGCCGACGCCGCCATGAATGCAAGGTATCTCATTGACTGCTACTTCATTATCCCACTCACACCGCAATGGGACACCAAATCTTTTCCTGTTTTACCACTAAAAACTTACTCCATATGTTTCCAACAAAAGTACCTATCTTCTGCCTAAACTGGAAGGCACGTACAATTTGTATTCGCGATTGACACACGGGCGGGGCCAACGTTATGACGTCAGAGTATGGTGTCACATTGGTTGATGATGTTGCACTAAATCAGTTGTCTTTCATTATAGGTAGATAGCAAAAGTAATACCGATGTATAGAAAGGATGGTCCTAAAGACCTCTTTATATTATTATCAGTAATTTCTAAAATAAAAAGCTATTAAAAATAAAGTAATTTCTTTTTTTTTAATATAATCTTTTTCACCAAATTAGTTTGAATACAGACCAAAAATGTCAAATACCTACTAAAGTTGTCATTAGCTTCATATTATAGATAGAAGAAACTTATGAAAAGCACAATGGTACGTAATATACTATATGGTAGCAATAAATTAATTCTCACAGATAAACATTTGACAGACGTATATCAAAATATGTATGTCATTTGAATTTGTTTTTCGCTCTTGGTTGGAAAAAAATAGTACGTGTAATTTTCAACTTAAAAATATTACCTATTTATTCATAAATACGAATTAATTTGTATGGCTTCTATCTTCACTTAATTGTAAGTTAATTTTAAGATTATAGTTGTTTTTTACTCCACCATCTTAAAAATGCAATTTGTGCAATTGGTACATGTTTTCTAAGATTATTTTTTGACGTTTCTCAAAACCAATGAAATGCTTCATTGTATGTAACGTGTCTGCGTTTTAACCAATCCTGTCATTATTATACTGAGAATAAAGCTCTTGTGATTATTCCCGGGAATAATATCTGTAGTTTGTGACAAATGATAGGAAGTTGTCAAATAATTATTTAAAACTGTCAATGCGTCAAATAAAATGTGTGAAAAAAAAACGATTTAGTTGTATTTTAAATACAGAAATACAGCAAACAACCTTTTGGAAACAACTTCCAAGAATATATTAATAAGTAATCAATCGATATAAACCCAGTTCAAAATCTTTTAAGTTGGATGAATCGACCTCAACAGCTAAGTCAAAAAATAATCTAATTAAATATAATTCGAGAGTTCGATAAATTAGAAAATAATTCTACAGTATCTTTATCAAACTTGTTGCCATTTGGCAATAATCACTCAAGCCCTACGGTCTTTCGTGATTATTGCCTGACAACAAGTTTTCGAAAGATCTGTCAAATTATTATTAATTTATTCTCACTCTTTTGTTATATTATTACTGAAAATTATTTAGACCATACCAATTGTGAGTGCTTTAATTTTGATAAGACGATATTTGAGCGAAATTGACAAAAAAGATATAAGAATGATTCTCAATAAACTGTAATGGTAAATAAAGCACTAAGAGATGACAATTAATTAAAAATGATTTTTCAAAAATCGTGCACGCTATTCACAATCATTTTTTCAATCAAGCCCTACCGTGTTAAAAGTTGTGTGTGTGTAAAAGCGTAAGTGATTTTATGATCATTCCAATGTTTACATTTCCCGGTTATTTTTAACCAAGTTTTGAAGTATGGATTCTTTTTCAACCAATTCATGTGAATTCCTTCAGTGTCATTGAATTCCCATGTGGTTTGTTTGGAGTTTGATGAATTTTTTATTGAATGAAACACCGTTTGTGCAAGTGTGTGTGCGGGTAATTAGAATAGAGGGGCGACGAGATTGTGGGGCGGCATTGGGATAATGTGAGTGTGTCTAGGAGGTATAAGGAAGTGGCGGTGGTGGCATTGTTGTCATCAAGTCGAGTGTAGTGCGAGTCAAGGGGTAAGTGAGTAGGCATGTAGGTAGAACGTGTCTGGCGGCTGACATTTGGGAGTCGTGCGAGCGCGACGCTCTGATTGTCACAGGCGGCTGTCAGATATAGGTTAGCGGAAACAGTTAGATCGATATGGGTCGGCGGTGGTGCCAGGCGACGCCGGCCGGGCTCCAAACGTTCGGTTTGAACTCGGCATAAATCACCTGGCGCTTTCCTTCCGCCGAGCACGCCCCGCTGATTTACGGCCGTGTTTCGTCTTCTTTCTGATTCCACTGTACCTACTACACATATACCCGATACCCTACCACCCCGAGGGAAATGCCGCAAATATGCAACGATTGTGTTCGACAACACAAAACTCACCCATCTCATTTGTGACTACGATGACTACAACCATATCCACCACATATCTTACATTATCACCGGCACTATAGTTGCCTCCAGCTGTGTAGTGAATATATTCTGGTTTAATTTCGTTTAGTACTTGGAACGCTCCAGCTTTAAAGCGAGAGAATATTGCAATTTTTATATAATTCACTTCTTGATGTCAGCAGACTATTTTCATTTTAGTGCTTCTCAAAATTTCCTCTTATGCTCAACATTGCACTGAAAATTTATAATTAAATCTACGCTTATTAGGCTGTGGCGTACCTAGAGGGGGGCGGTGGGTGCGGTCCGCACCGGGCGGCACATATTTTGGAGAGGCATTTTTTATATTTTGTTTTATTTGTTAAAAACAACTTGCTCACTTCATAAGTTTACTATTCGATTTCTATGAATTATGAATTACTATATGATTTCGATTATTCTTCTTCATCGTCAAGTCTATGTAGGGTTGAAAATATGATCTCGAAAAATTCCTTTATTACTACCTAATTTAAATATGCCAGTCAATGGTAAAAAAGTTCCCCACCTATAGTTTGTCTCAATTACAATTATTTATTTATGTTTCTTAATTTAATGGGGTAATGGCTCAGTAGTTTCAAGTTGATCTGTGGATCCTGAGGACCCCGGTTGGATTCCCAAAGCCGACAAACAATTTTCACCAAATTAAAATTACCCCTATGGCTCCCCCACCACTATCATTTTTGGGGGTTGTGATTTGACGGCGGGTAACTGCATTTCACGTATATAAATATATCACTTACCGAGATTTGCTTCGGCAGAGTGCCACACCCAGTAATCGGTAAAAGTCTTGACGACTTAGAAAAGGCGGCAAATTGGAGACCGCCCTGGGCGGCAAAAGTTCTAGGTACGCCACTGCGCTTAGCGTTGGTCTTTTTATCTACGGATAAATATTCCGATAACTATCGGCCAGATAAAATTAAAAATATCGCATCAATAAATGATATTCAGTTTAGTTGATGCTACTTGTGGAATAATTTCGATGCGATATTATTTAGTTTACGCTGCCGAAACTCTCACGTAACAACCATTATGTGCATATTTCTAAAGTAACTTCAAGTTCAAGTGTAGTATTTCCTCCTATTCTGTAATTCGATAATTATCTGTCACCGATTGATAAATGAATAACAACCCTTATTTTTCATGATTGCTTTTATAGATTACGACTATTTTAGGATACTGTGACTAGAGCAATTTATCCTAACATTTTTATGTTGTTCTCATGCATTTTACGTACCTAATAATATAACCAGTGAGTAGGTCTTCTTTGTCGATCTTCACGCTGATCTCCGCGGACACTGACTATAGGATTTTTATTATTTATACGACAATTGGCAAGTACCAATTTTTTTTCAATTTTTCATACGAGTCCTCCAAAAATGATCTTAAACATGTCAATTATCTAAGTACGTATTTTTTAATGTTGCAGAAATGAAGTTGTTCCGCTAAAGTGGCCAATATTTTGTTAAAATTGAAGACAAGAAAAACTTATAAACTAAATTTGGTTCAAATCAGTTCAAACTGCGGGACTGCGAATTTTTTTTGCGCAAAGTTGGCAATATTTAAAAATAATTGACATGTTTCGGGTATTTACAGGCTAAACTTAATCTATAAATAAAATTAAGTTCAAATTAGTTAAAAACTGCAGGATGAGCAAATCAATATTTTTTCGACCAAAGCAAAAACATTTGATACGTTTCGTAAAAAAAAT
Organism: Pterostichus madidus; assembly: GCA_911728475.2. Taxonomy (NCBI): domain Eukaryota; kingdom Metazoa; phylum Arthropoda; class Insecta; order Coleoptera; family Carabidae; genus Pterostichus; species Pterostichus madidus. The sequence continues at coordinate 32,434,457 of OU452306.1, forward strand.
TGGTTCAAATTGGTTGAAAATTGTAGGAATGGAAAAAATAAAATATTGATTTTCGGCGAAAGTTCGCTACAATTAAAAACAATTGAAATGTATCGATCATCTAGTTGAAATCTGTTTAAAACCGCAAGAGGAGTTTGAGGGACAAAAAATGCGAGCAATAAACAACTGAGTAAACGACATAATAAACATATCCGAAATGATTATCTGGGGTCTTCAGGCTTTTAAAACATAACCGATCCTATGTTATTTAATAAAAAGTTCTTGTTTTGGTTTCCTATACTTTCAATAATAATTAGTAAAACTAATTTTTGAATACCCTGTATAGAATAATCGCAAAAATAAACGTTGTCATTAATTTATCAATTAGTAACATACAATGAATAATTTACAGATTGAATTTAAACAGATATTGTATTTATTTTTTTTTATAATCAAGGTAGCTAGCTCAGTGGTATCAATTCGGCCTGTGGATTCTGAAAACCTTGGTTCGATTCCCAAAGGTGACATACAATTTTCACCATTTTAAAAAACTACCCTTGTGACTTCCTCACCCTTCACATCCATGGGGGCCGTGGTTTGACGGCTGGTAACCGCATTTTTATTTTAGAATCAAATAAATCAATCACTTTTCTTTTGATACTACATCACACTACAAAGTTATAATTATTTGAGTATCTTTAATTTTCGAAGACTGAATGAATAACGGTGTTAATTAGACAATAAATTACGTATGATCAATCAAATTTAATACCGGAACAATCCATCACGAGAGAATGCAGCGATTGCCCGTTGCATATTCATTGGGAACCGCTGGTGCAAGTGCATACAGAGCCAACTACGACTGCGAGCAGAATGAATCCGTAAATAGTTGATGTGTCGGAAGCGTGGACGTGTTGGGCCGACATGATTTATTCAAGATGTGGTGGGGAGCGGTGCAGGCAGGAGGAAATGGATGCTGAAGATGAGCTGCACGCACCGCCTGCTAGATGCGTTACAGCAGGCGACGAATGGTAATTTCGTTACCTATTTCTGCAAGCGTCACTTACCGTACGGCGGAATTATTCCTGCAGTCATTTGATACATTTGTATTCAACACATGATATGAAGTATATGAAAGCTTTTAGACGGAATATTTTACCATGTTCTTTTCTTCTTGACATATTTTATTATTGAATTTGGAGATGGTATCGGTATGAATTTAGGTTAATTTATCCGTAGCTCATGCTTTTACATAACTGAAATTTATGTATTAGTGCCATAACTTTCATCATTTATAAAGCTTTCGGTTATATTAAGACTAGGTTTGATATTGATCTTGATCTTAAAGTTAGATATAATATTGCCACTGTCAAATTAGTTTTGTTCATTTCACTTATTACAGTTGTTACCTACAAGATACTAATAAAATTATTTATTTATTTATGGTACTCTGTACAATAAAACTTAATTTCAATTACAGTACAAGACCTGGATTCACCAAGTCGCAGTACGGTGTGTCAGTAGCGTTACAGAATTCGAATCGGAAGACTCCGAGTTCGAATCCCACTGAGATTACAGCTCAGTGACTCCGAACCCTATATTGTAGTAAGTTGTGGAATACCAAAATGGAGATCCGTTTTATTAAGCCGTTTAATGTTCATGAACTAGTTAGGAACAGAAGGGTTGAAAAAACTTAAACTCCACAAAGTTTGGATTACTTGGCTTTTTTCAATCAAATTGTTACAAAATAATAATAACAGTCGACGACGTTTCGGGACTATGGGTTGGTCCCATTATCAAGTCTACAAAAAATTTTTGGTTTAACAAGTTACAATAATTTTTTTTTTTTAATTAAATAACTTACCAGCCATGGGCGTCCGCAGGGGGGGCAAGGAGGGGCGCGCGCCCCCCCCCATGGATTTTAACTAGGGTGATGACCACGACTCTCGAACGTAGGACTTTAACATGTAAAACTATAATTTTGTAATTTCCTGCTTCCTTAAATTTTTGAAACACAAAGCTTGAAATAAAAGTTTTAGGGCATAAAATTCTGCATCTAAACCAAGAAACAAATTTTGCATACTTTGTAACGACACAAATTAGATTTGAAAATGAGGAAAATTGCCTCAAAACTAATCGATAGGCATGAAATTGAAACAAAATTAAACAAATGTTTGACGTTTTATTTGTCAAAATAAATGAAATAATAAATAAAGAATTTATTCTGACAGTTTTGACAGATTGAACGTCAAACATTTGTTTAATTTTGTTTCTATTTCATAGCTATCGATAGTTTTGAGACAATTTTAGTCATTTTTAGATCTAATTTGTGCCGATACAAAGCATGCAAAATTAATTTCGTATTTTGTGCCCTTAAACTTTTATTTGAAGCTTTTTCTTTTAAATAATTAGGAAGCAGGAAATTTAAAACAATACGATTTTACATGTTAAAGTCCTATGTTCGAGAGTCGTGGCCGCCAAACTGTGTATGTATATATAAATAAAATAAAAATTAAATTATAAGTTTGAAGATAATAAATTCAAGCTGAAACTGAATTTCCAGCTGTATTCTTATGGCCAGCTAGTGACATGTTCCCTATCGTAACGATTGAGTAATCTAAGTTTAAGTATACACAAACACAAAATATTAGAAAATAAAAACTGTAACACTGCTAAATCTGAATTTATCGAAGAAATGGTGTCAATTTAAGGTAGAGTTATTCGAAAATTGTCTTTACTCTTCAATTCAAACCCAGACGACAAAGACTAGTAATTTATTTCACAAATTTAAATATTTTTTTATCCATTTGTTTGTGTATTTGTATTCATGTTATGTAAAAAAAAATATTTTAGAAATTTATGTATATTTGAAAGTTTTTTGCGAATCGCCCCCCCCCCCCCCCTGGAAAAATGTCTGTGGACGCTCATGTTACCAGCAATAACTAAGTTACATTAAAAGATTTTTTTATAAAAAATTCCGTGTGGAATTTATAAGTTTAAAAGATTTAAATAAACTTTATATATATATATATATATATATATATATATATATATATATATATATATATATATATATATATATATACATTTCCCGTTAATAACTTCTTTGATTTTTGTTCTTTTTTCAAAGTAGGTGCAAATATAAAAATTATATTCCAACTGTGGAAGACTATTTAGATCCCTTTTCTGTAAATAAACATATGGTCAGAAATGCTGTACGTGTTCTTTTGTTAAAACTATCAAACTTTTAGATATTTTGTCAAATTTTGAACTTGCTAAAGCCTGATTCACAAGTATTAGCATAGTGACTGTTTTGTTTTTGTCATAACCTTAAAATGTTTGACATATATAATAACATCAGACAGTCTTTGTCTTAAGCATAAGCATCAACGCAAACATAGAAGTTTGCAAACTTCAAACTTTTGTCTTTGTTTTGTCGTGGTCCTAACCTAAAATAGTTTATTTTGCTGTTATTTCTCAATTATATACATTATACATTAAACTTGAAATAGTAGCAAAATACAAACCAGTTACCACCGTTTACTATATTCTCGTATATTTTAAACAAGTATTTTATAGAATTTACGAAGACTATAAAAGGAGATGTCAACTGTTTTGATCATTGAGTAATTCTTAAAAAAGCGTGGAACGGAATGAATTTTTGGAAACATGTATTTATAAATTTGTAAATAGCGTCCGGCGTTCCTCTCCAATATCTTCGCGACATCCCGAAAGATCGCAACTTATAGTTTGGAACCCACTGGTTTAAACAAACCTAATGTGTATGTTCCCGACGAAAACAAAGCCGTGCAAAGTCCTAGTCTTACAAAACTCGCAGTGCTAGACGAAATGAATTTATAACCCACAAACCAAACACAAACATTCCATGACATTTTACACTTAAATCCGTTGAGTTTACAAGACGAAATGAATTCCCAGAGCAATATATCAAACAATTGGCAATCGGCAAGTGCAGGCAGCTCCGGGTGATATACGTAGCGGAAAGCGCATCTCATGAGACGGTGCCGAACGGCGAGCGTGCCGGATAAGTAGTGTATTCAGATGCAGTCGCGACTCGCGAGCCGACGAACTCAAAGAGGAGAATTGCTGTGTGGAGAACGTAAGAGCGGGTTTTTAGGATTTCGCACGCGTTCATCGCACGCTCGGAACGTTGAACGGTGCCGACGTCGACTGAAGAAACGTGTTTCGTGAACGCATGACGAATGCGCGCCTCCGCCAAAAATGACGCTGGAACGATGTGGAGTTAAAGCCGACAGAACCGTATTCAGTCAGAAATGGTACGAGTACATTAAAGCAGAACTTTTCTATGGAGTAATCACTACATACTACTTAAAGTCAAATTACAACCTTCCAGAATATAAAATAAATAAATAAAATAAATATATCATCACGCCTTTTACCCATTACTAAATGTTGCAGTCTGCCGAAGCAGATCTTGGTAAGTGATATATTTATGCGCGTGAAGAGCGGTTGCCAGTTGTTAAATTACGGCCCCTAAAGATGCTAGTGGAGGGAGAGCCACAGGAGTAATTTTAAATAAATAAATATATCATCACACTTTCTACTCATTACTGGGTGTGGCAGTCTGCCGAAGCAGATCTCGATAAGTGATATATTTTGTGCGTGAAGTGCGCCTACCAGTCGTCAAATCACGGCCTCCAAAGATGTTAGTGGTGGGAGAGCCACATGGATAGTTTTAAAATGGTGAAAATTGTTTGTCACCTGTGGGAATCGAACCAGGGTTCTCAAGATCCACAGGCCGACATGATACCACTGAGCTAACTACTCCATATAGGAGTAATTTTAATGTAGTGAAAATTTTTTATCGGCTGTGAGAATCGAACCCGGATCCTCAGGATTCACAGGGATAATTTTAATGTGATGAAAATTATTTGTCGGCTTTGGTGATCGAACCGAGGTTTTCAAATCCACAGGCTCACTTAATACCATTAAGCCACCTGCCCATATACATTTTAATATTTAGAAATCAAATAGAAATATGAATATAAAAGTACAAAAAATATGTTATTATTTTTTGTTTTCTGTGGCTTCTTTGGCGGACCAACAACTACTTACGTCATATGCCGCCATTCCGCCCTGATCTGCGTTTTAGGTATTATGGTCAACAGCAACGCGGGTTTTCTCTGGACGGTCACCCATCCAAGTACTACCCGCGTGCAGCGTTACTTAACTCGCGTTATCGCTTAGATCAGTTCCAACGAGTGCAGCCATGGCCGTTGACAAAAATGTTATTATTATTTATACTATTAAGTATAAAGTTTATTAAAATTTTCAGTAATAATATAACAAGAGAGTGAGAATAAATTGAAAATCATTTGACAGATCTTTCGAAAACTTGTTGCCAGGCAATAGTCACGAAAGCCCGTAGGACTTGAGTGGCTATTGCCAAATGACAACAAGTTTGAGAAAGATACTGGAGAATTATTTTCTAATTTATCGAACTCTCGAGTTATATTTAATTAGTTTATTTTTTGACTTAGCTGTCGAGGTCGATTCATCCAACTTAAAAGATTTTGAACTGGGTTCATATCGATTGATTACTTATTAATGTATTCTTGGAAGTTGTTTCCAAAATTTTTTGGTGTATTTCTGCATCTGAAATACAACTAAATCGATTTTTTTCACACATTTTACTCAACGCGTTGACAGTTTTAAATAATTATTTGACAACTATCTATCATTTGATTCAAACAAAAAAGCACCTACAGAGATTATTTCCGGAAATAATCACAAGAGTTTTATTCTCACTATAATAGGCGTAATCCACTTGCCAATTGTATCAGATCTAACTTACATTTACTGAATCAAATCATTTATTTATTTCGATGCATTACTTCGCTCACTTTATTTCCAGTACTAGAATTACAGATTCTAATTTACTTTGAAGTAATTCCACCTAATAAGTGCATCAGTTTGCTTAATTCAGTTCATTTAGTCATGTTGTCTAATTTATCTGATCTGATTTAAGTGAACCAAGTGGCAAATGAATACAGCTAATAATGACAGGATTAGTTAAAACGCAGACACGTGGCATACAATGAAGCATTTCATTGGTTTTGAGAAACGTCAAAAAATAATCTATGTAATTTCAATAATCCAGTCAATAAATGAAAATAGTTGTACTTGGTACGCAAATAGTTTATTGTCAGTAATATCTTTTATCTTTATTAACAGTTGTAAAGTTATTAATGTAACTATTGTTAGTTTATATGTCGATAATGCAGGGTGGATAAAAATCGTGATTTTAAAAAAAATCAAAAAAATCGATTTTTTTGATTTAAATCAGATTTTTTTGATTTAAATTAGATTTTTTTAATCATTTTTTTAAAAACGGGTATTTTGAATTAAATTTTTAAATATTATGTATTGTGTAATGTTTTCAAAAGAAATTCTGAACAACGTTTCTAGTGTTGAATGGTGGATGTTCCAAGAAGATGAATGAGGACCAAATAAAGATATAATATTGAAAATTATAAAATCACTTTTATGCGCCACTTCGTCTTCAGCTTGTGTTGAGCGAGTTTTTTCATCATTTGGACTTGTACATTCAAAATTGAGAAACCGATTAGGAACTAAAAAGGCTAGAAAACTGATCTTTTTATTTAAATATTTTAATAATAATGTACCACTAAATGAATAAACGTTTCTACTTTTTTTTTTTTGTTATTTGAATTGTTATATTTTCATATTCAAGTATTTATGATTTATTAAAACATGTTTTTATTTATTTACTGTGATTTTCTGTATTTTTAATTTAATAAATACATATACAATAATAAAAATTATTCATGTATGTTTAATTTATTAAATCATGATTTACATCAATTTGATTTAAATCTCTCAACCCTGCGATAATGTTTATTATTTTCTTTAAAATGTTACTAATTAATATTTAACAATTTTATTTAATTACTTTATAAAAATATCAACCAAGGTTTGCACTTGAAAATCATTCACTTCCAGTAAATATCATAAAGAAGTTTTAATTTATTTATGGTATTTTAAATTTGAACGCCAGAGATTGTAAATATTAAAACATAAGTTTCTTCCAGAAATCAGTTTACTCGCGAAGCGTTGTGAGTTGTGACATTTATTGTATTTCGAAACAAAGCGAAGGAAATCTAGTATTGATTTAGTCTGAATGTTGCTAGAAAGTACCACGAGTAGATTTGATAAAATGGGAGACATTTTTCAGTTTCCTTGTGTAGAAATGCTTGGTTGAACTTGCGAGTAAATACGAAATATATCCGTCATGCACGAAAATCAAATTTGGTTTATATCCCTGCTCTGAGCTTCACTCCTGACACCGTTTACTGGTACATTCGTCAAATGTAGCAAAGTAAATACAACTAGAAACTTCTGACCTGAAACAAAACTTGCATAGAACTTTAAAATAATAGTTCCAACTTGAGAGGTTAACTCTCTCCAAGTTTTCGGCAAAGATCGTAGTTCCTAACCAAATACAGTATTAAAATTTGATCGCGGGCTACCTTTACGTATATGCAGTGGTTCATTCATCGCTGAATTATATTTGTGTGGAACAATGTTGCCAACTTGGTGTATTTTATACCAGATCTGGCGTTTTTAACAAACATTTTTCTGGTGTACGAAAAATGCTTCAGGCATATGATGTAAAATCTGGTGAGAAAAGGTGATATTTGGTGTTTTGGGATGTGAGAGATAAAAAAAAGAATACTTCCAACCGTTTTCAGAGGCAGAACTGTGATTTTATTTCTGTCGGTGTCATTGAAAATGAAGACTTGGGCTTAGATATTGTTTGCGAAATTTTTGATTCTATATAAATATTAGTATTTTCATATTTCTAATATCACGTAATCTTCCATATTCTGTAAATCAACCATTATTTGTTAATTGATACTGAACAATAAATTAATAGCAACAGTAATTTTTTTATGATTTATGATGAAGATTACTACTATTTTGATATTTTGTGAGTAAAATAATTTTGTGCACAAGCGAGCCGAAAAGCATGTGTTTTAGCCCTAAAAAACGGGTTTACACACTTTTTTTTAGCCCATGGGTCAAAAAGAACTAATTTCTATGGATACATAAATCAAATGACAATTTTTGTTTATTGTGAATACTTGATTTTTAAAAATGTAATTTTGACATATAACCTATTTACATATTTTAATCTTTTGAACATGTAATTAAATAAAATAAAGACAAAAAGTCAATTACGATGTGGAACTGTGTCTTAATAAATAAGAAAAATAGGAAAACAAAATTTCCATCACTTGTCACAAATTCCAAAATTTTTACAGCACGTTTGAATCAACTTATCAGGTCATCATCAAACGGCTGGTCAGTTCAGCTTTAACCATAGACGCGTTTCGTCCTTTAGGGACTCATCAGTATGGTGTGATAAAAATATCACAGTTCACTAGTCCCTAGTTGGTCTAGTTGGATAGTTGATCGCACCATACTGATGAGTCCCTAAAGGATGAAACGCGTCTATGGTTAAAGCTGAACTGACCAGCCGTTTGATGATGACCTGATAAGTTGATTCAAACGTGCTGTAAAAATTTTGGAATTTGTGACAAGTGATGGAAATTTTGTTTTCCTATTTTTCTTATTTATGTAATTAAATGTTATTTTGTTATGCATAAAATATAGTTTGTACCACGGGTGAACTTAGCGTTTCTGACCCTGAGCATGTTATTAGCCCTTGGCGCTTTACGCCACGGGCCAGAAACGCATTTTTGCACCCTTGATACATAAATAACTATTATGCATAACCGGGCCAAAATTCATGTGTTTTAGCTCTAAAAGCGGGCTTAAACACTTCTTTTTGGCCTTTGGGCCATAAAAAAATAATTCTTATGGATACGTAAATAAAATGACAATTTTTGTTTATTGTGAATACTTGGGGTAGCTAGCTCAGTGGTATCAAGTCGGCCTGTGGATCCTGAGAACCCCACAGGCGACAAACAATTTTCATCATTTTAAAAACTACCCCTGTGGCTCCCCCACCACTAAAATCTTTTGGGACCGTGATTTGACGACTGGTAACCGCACTTCACGCGCAAAATATATATATATATATATATATATATATATATATATATATATATATATATATATATATATACATATATATCACTTACCGAGATCTGCTCCGGCAGAGTGCCACACCCAGTAATGGGTAGAAGGCGTGATGATATATTTATTTTTTTTATTTGTGAATACTTGATTTTACAAAAGTCATTTTGACATATATCCTATGCACATATTTTAATCTTTTAAATATATAATTAAATTTTATTTTGTTGAGAAGGGTTATTAGCACCTCGTGCTAATAATCATGCCACGGGCCGAAACGTCTGTGTTCAGCCTTGGTACATAAATAACTATATTCAAATTTTTCTATTTTATTATTACATAAAAATTTTGCGTATTTTCGGAATTTGGAAAAACTGATGCATCTGGTGTAATTCTGCTGTTCTTTTTATGAGTTCTGGTGTAATACAATTCCTAAAAGTTGGCAATACTAGTGTGGAAGTTATTCGTCGTTTTGAAGATAGAGGGCGAAGAAAGACATGTGTGTGTGCAGTAAACACACGATGAAAGGCTTCCCATCGATACGAAAACACCTTTCATATTATACAACGTGAATAATGTATATGATAATGAACAGTTATACGACGACTCAGTTCCAACTTTATCATATTTCTGTTTGTCGAGACTTATTTGAATTGATTGTATTACTTGTTGCGTAATGTCAATATCGATGAATAAATAACAATTTAAGACAATTTATCTGAAAGGTAAACAATGGAATGGATCTATTTAAAGTACTCGTAGTTCTAGTTATTTAACTATCAAGTGGGTTAAGGAGGGCGATTAATAATTGAAACATTTTAACGCAAGAGCGCAGCGAACCCGTTAATTGTCGAAATTATTTATTGCCGATTAACACATAGTTAGTTACAATATTTTTCCGTTGGCACCTTTTCAATTTGAAGAAAATCCAATTTTATTCCATGACAAATATGTTAGGTTACTAATGTTTGATATTAGGCGTATTCCATTTGCCATTTGGATCAGATCTAACTTACATTTATTGAACCAGATCACTTATTTATTTCGCTGGATTACTTCACTGACTTTATTTTTAGTACTAGAATTACAAATTCTAATTTACTTTGAAGTAACTCACCCAAATAAGTGCATCAGTTTGCTTAATTCAGTTTATTTAGTCAAGTGTCGAATTTATCTCAACTGATTTATAAATTAATTTATGTTAGTAAAATAACAAAAGTTTTTACATCAGTTTCATTTCACTACTAAGCACAGGGATTTTTTCGTTTTTAGAATAATATTTTTACTTTTATATTCATTTTAAAGAAATACTACTTGAATATTATTTAGCTAAACGTTTCAACATTATTTCGTTTAATTCTGTATTCTAAATAGTTTATTATGATATAGTGTATCAGAAAATCTTTAAAACACGTGTGACGCGATTAAGAGGGCGAAGCGAAGTGGAGTGTTTTTAAACGGCACTAGTACTTTAATAGTATATTAAAGAACTAGTTACATAATACAATCTGTTAACGCACGAGTCCAAATTTGAAAAACGAGCCGCACGGCAGCTCGTTTTTCAAAGAACGAGTGCGATAATAATCCTTATGAAAAGTGTTTTTTATACAGTTTTTTCTATTGGGGTAATTTTATAATTCTGTTTGATTAAAACAAAAAAAAACAAAAACTGCGACTTGCCAAATATATAAGTTGATGTTTTCTAACAGTTGTGTTGGTAGCGCTTTTCATAATACAAATAATTTAAATTTAAATTTTGTTGAAAATCAATATTTTTTCTGTATTGTGAATGTTACGAATTTTGTTTGATTATAGCATATTCTTTAAGTAATATTTCGACACCGACAATTTACAATTTTGAGATTATATGTCATTCAACTGTCAGATTTAAAAGCATTCATATCATTCCTGCAAAATAAAAAGCGCCAAAAAGAGTTGCTTGTAGATTTACAATCTATATATATAAAAATTAATGTTTGTCTGTTTGTTTGTTTGTTTGTTTGTCCCTTATGCGTTCCTATATCATTCATCCGATTGCGATGAAACTTTGCTAAGTTGTTGTGTGCACCCCCGAGAAGGTTTCTGACTTGGCACAAGTCCAATCCGCCATCTTGAAACAAAATGGCCGCTAGCTATCTTGAAAAGTACCACACTGATTCGATTCAAATTTGGTATAGACATAGACGGGAATCAATTTTAACATATAGGCATAATAAAGATTCAATCCGCCATCTTGAAACAAAATGGCCGCTAGCTATCTTGAAAAGTACTGCATTGATTCGATTAAAATTTGGTATAGACATAGACGGGAACCAATCTTAACATGCAGGTATAATAAAGCTTCAGTCCGCCATTTTGAAACAAAATGGCCGCTAGCTATCCTGAAAAGTACTACACTGATTCGATTCAAATTTAGTATAGACATAGACGGGAACCAATCTTAACATATAGGTCTAATAAAACTTCAGTCCGCCATCTTGAAACAAAATGGCCGCTAGCTATTCTGAAAACTACTGCACTGATTGGATTCAAATTTGGTATAGACATAGACGGGAACCAATCTTAACATGCTGGTATAATAAAGCTTCACTCTACCATCTTGAAACAAAATGGCCGCTAGCTATTCTGAAAACTACTGCACTGATTGGATTCAAATTTGGTATAGACATAGACGGGAACCAATCTTAACAAATTGGTATAATAAAGCTTCAGTCTACCATCTTGAAACAAAATGGCCGCTAGCTATTCTAAAAACTACTGCACTGATTGGATTCAAATTTGGTATAGACATAGACGGGAAGCAATCTTAACATATTGGTATAATAAAGCTTCAGTCCGCCATCTTGAAACAATATGGCCGCCAGCTATCCTGAAAAGTACTGCACTGATTCGATTCAAATTTGGTATAGACATAGAACGAAACCAATCTTAACATATTGGTATAATAAAGCTTAATTTCGCCATCTTTAAACAAAATGGCCGCTAGCTATCTTGAAAAGTACTGCACTGATTCGATTCTTATTTTGTACGGACATAGACGGGAACCAATCTTAATATATAGGTATAATATAACTTCAGTCCGCCATCTTAAAACAAAATGGCTGCTAGCTATCCTAAAAAGTACTGTACTGTTTCGTTTCTTATTTTGTACAGACATAGACAGGAACCAATCTTAATATATAGGTGTAATAAAACTTCAGTCCGCCATCTTAAAACAAAATGGGCCACTAGCTATCCTGAAAAGTACTATACTGATTCGATTCAAATTTGGTGTAAGCTTAGACGGGAACCAATCTTAACATATAGGTATAATAAAGCTTCAATCCGCCGTCTTGAAACAAAATGGCCGCAAGCTATCCTAAAAAGTACTGCACTGATTCGATTTAAATTTGGTATAGGTACAGACGAGAACTAATCTTAACATATAGGTATAATAAAGCTTCAGTCCTATGCCATTCGAATTCAGACGTTTGCAGTTTCCGGTACGACTCGCATTTGCAATGACCGTCAACAAAGCACTGGGACAGTCGCTACAAGTGTGTGGACTAAACTTGGGAAATCCATGCTTCTCACATGGACAGCTGAACACAAACATGATCGCACCATACTGATGAGTCCGGAAGGACGAAACGCGTGTATGGTTAAAGCTGAACTGACCAGCCGTTTGTTGATGACCTGAGAAGTTGATGCAAACGTGTTGTAAAACCTCTGTGGAATTATGAGACAAGTGATGGAAATTTTTTTCCTATTTTTCTTATTTATACAAACACTTTCTTTGAGTTGCAATGAAACACATGCGGGGTACTCGCATTTTAATTGTAGACCACGCGAACGAAGTCGCGGGTAATAGCTAGTATGTTTATAAACTTATAAAAGCACCGAAATAAAATTTAAAAAGTACTTATACACGTGTGCTATACGCTATTTTTGATTATAGCTGCATCATAATCGGAAAAATAGAGCTAGAAAACAGCATTTTGATTCATTTGATAATTTTGTGTATATGATATGACGTAATATCGTTCACATGGAGATAGATTAGCATTTGTTGTATACGTTATTATGTGAATTCGTTGTTTTGCAGTTTGTATTGACAAAAACTGTATTCCATTTGCCACTTGGTTCACTTAAATCAGTTCAGATAAATTAGACAACATGATTAAATGAACTGAATTTAGCAAACTTATGCACTTATTGGGGTGAATTACTTCAAAGTAAATTGGAATAAGTAATTCTAGTACTGAAAATAAAGTCAGCGAAGTAATCCAGCGATATAAATAAGTGATCTGGATCAGTAAATGTAAGTTAGATCTGATCCAAATGACAAATGGAATACGCCTAATCACAGATGGATTTAGGGCCAGTTTTTCAATCACCGGTTTACTCTCGATTAATGTTAATCTTGATATTCATGATTATATAATAATGGAAACCATAGTTTCCATTATTATTTAATCACGATGAACATTAATCGTTGATTGAAAAACTGGCCATAAAAGATCAAAATTATTTTGTTGTTGCTTAGCAACTATTACGCAAGGTTTTAGGTTTATTAAACAATGATTGTGCAGGTATAATAAAACATTGTTTGTTAGCAAAAATTATGCATTAATAAAGGTCATATTTGTATAATTTTTTATGCATTAATGAAACTGAAAAAGTAGTTATGTAGATAGTACCATTTTAAAAGCGTATTAAAAATGAAACTTTTAATGTACTGATTAGCAATTCTTCTAACTTGAAACGAAATCGTGTCACGAAGCAGTAAATTTACAATTATAATTTCCAGCTGTCATACATAAATTTCAACATTTTATTATGCTTCTTTTTATTTTCCTACTCATACTAACTTCATAGTTCCAACTTATGCAACAAAGGATTAAATATATTTTTGTTATCGCATTCATATACCAACCAAAGTTCTAAATCAGTTAAATGTAAAATATGAATGCGGTGGCGTAATTAGATTCACCATTTACAAAATATAAATAGAAATGGATCGGAGTGGTTGGCACATTGAAATAAACCTGAAAAGAATTATCAAAGAAAAAATCTTTGCTGGAAGCGTTTCTTTAGAAAAGTGGTGTTTTCAACTGGGAGAAATGGGACAGGATTTGAGTGCGAGCACGGGGTCTTTCTGTCCGTGTAAATATGTAAGCAACGCTGACAGCGATCAGCGCGTCTCACGAAAGTGAAAAGCGGCGGGAGCACGCACATGATCCGGCTTTCGCGGTTCATTGATGTGGAAAGTTGAGAGCCGCCGCCCGCCTAAAAATGTGATGTTTCCTGCTAAATGACCTATTGAACAGACCCGCGTGCGCCGCGTTTTTCTGGACTTTTAAACATAAATCAGCGACGGTGTAATTTGTTTTTACGCGCTGTTGAAAGTAAATACCCGGCAGCCGCTCTGCGCCAACTGCTGCTCCCTCCGCGCCTTCCCGCATCTACCTGCCACCGCCGCACACCAATTATTTATATTTGCAACGAAATTAAATCATTTTAAGTGCGCCAAATATTTACCCATCGTATAATTCCAACTGGCAAGATTGCACACTTTGATTAAAATATTGCATTTTTATATTTTATATTTTATCTACATTAGAGTTGCTGATTTCTGGGGTGAATAGCTCAGTGGTATGAAGTCGGCCTGTGGATCCTGAGAACCCTGGTTCGATTCCCACAGGCGACAAACAATTTTCATAATTTCAAAACCTACCCCTGTGGCTCCTCCACCACTAACATTTTTGAGGGTCGTAATTTGACGACTGGTAACCGCACTTTACGCGCTAAATATATCACTTACCGAGATCTGCTTCGGCAGTGCCACACCCAGTAATGTATAGAAGGCGTGATGATATATTTATATTTATTTAGAGTTGCTGATTTTACGAATATTCGGTCTCCAATTTACCGCCCTTTGTAAGTCAATCAAATGGTGGTTTTTATAAATTAAAAAAATAAATAAAAATAAATATATCATCACGACTTTTATCTATTACTGGATGTGGCACTCTGCTCGGTAAGTGATATATTTATGTAGGTGAAGTGCAGTTAGCAGCCGTCAAATTACGGCCTCCAAAGATGTTAGTGGTGGAAGAGCCACAGGTGTAATTTTAATTTGGTGAAAATTGTTTGTCAGCTTGGAAATCGAACCGGGGTCCTCAGGATCCACAGGCCAACTCGATACCACTGAGCCATTACACAATTAAATTAATAAACATAAATAAATAATTGTAATTGAGACAAACTATGGGGAACTTTTTTACCATTGGATGGCATATTTAAATTAGGCAGTAATAAAGGAATTTTTGGAGATTATATTTTCCACCACTACATTGACTTGACGATGAAGAAAAATATTCGAAATCATATAGTAATTCATAATACGTAGAAATCGAATAGTAAACTTATAAAGTGAATAAGTTGTTTTTTACAACTAAAACTAAATATAAAAAATGCCGCCCCAAAATATGTGCCGCCTGGTGCGAACCGCACCTATCGCCCCCCTCCCTCCTAGGTACGCCACTGCATTTAGATGTGCGGTAAGAGTCTAGATGGCTAACCTTGCAGAGTTTTTGCAGGATTCTTCGCCGAGTTTATTATTTAATTCGTGGCCGACTTTTCGCGAATTATGCGTGAGCGTGTTTGGAGCTGACAGATCGCGTTATTTCAGTGGCAAAAAATTAGAGAATTCGTAGCTTCGAAAAATTCGAAAATTCGAAGCTTCAATAAATTTGAAAGTTCGAAGCATCGAAGTTTTTCTGACGAAGTTCAAAACATTCGAATATTCGAACGTTCAGAAATTCAAACTTCGGTGGAAATCAGCGACCCTAATCTACATGTTCTGAATTTATAAATTACAAATATTAATTAACCCACAGTAATAAAAATAAAAATCCCAGGAAAAAAGATTAAAAAAGGCATTAGAGTTTCAGGATTGCAGCACGGTTGAATAACTTAGCGTATAGCATCACCGACGGGATTATAAAAATCATCATTTAACACGAAACATATAATCCCAAGTGGGCTGGTATTTCCAGCAGCAGTAGCACGGGGCGGACTTTTAGTATTCCAGGGGGTTGTGTTCCACGCTACCTCCGCCGCCGCCCCCGCGAGAGATCAAAGCGGGGGTGTCGCGCTGTCACGTGACCTGGCTGTCAGACGAGCCACTTACGCGCCGATACGGCAGCGAATTTGTTTTACGGCGGCACGCATCGATTTCGAGTAAATTACGGACACGCTGCCTCACCCGCCGCCGCCGCCTCCACCGCCACGCACTAAGCACTTTGTTTATCTTGAACAAGTGGAAAACTTTCCGACTGCTGTTTCACGCAATTTTATTTATGTCGCAGATTTTAACAGTTCTTTTTGGAGCGTTTGAAATACGACTGTCTTTTTACCCGCTCTCTTTTATTCTTATTCCCTGGGTAGACACCCCCTTCAAAATGTGAGAATTTAGGTGACAGCCTTCCGATGCAAACTTCTCGTAATTTACTCAAACTTTCCCATCTTCCTTTTAATTGTAACAAACAGAATTTATTAGAATCGCATTCAAAATTATTGAATAATTGCTTCTTACACTGATAGCCAAGTTATTCACGAGCATTTATCGCATTTATCTTATTTAACGAAATTATTACAATGCTGCATTTATTCTGTAATACATGGAAGAGCGAGCTTCGCTCAGGAAACAGCAGGAGATGAGACGTTTAAAATAAAAAATAAGAAACCAAGAAATAGATAAAAGAAACAATATTTCTTTCCAATTTACTTTCCAATTTTCGCTCATATCTCGAAAACAGTTGGTGATATCGAATTGATTTTAGTCGCAAAAGATTTCTACTTCAAATGACTTTATCACATTGCCTAATACCTATGTTGAATGATTAAATTTTCATGAATTTTTTCACATAGCATGTATGCACGATTGTATTTAAACTTTTGGATGTACATATTTATTTCATGGGGGTAGCTAGCTCAGTGGTATCAACTCGGCCTGTGAATCCTGAGAATCCAGGTTCGATTCCCACAGCCGACAAACATTTTCACAAATTTAAAATTATCCCTATGGCTCCCCCACCACATACATACAATACATCTTTGGGGGCCGTGATTTGACGGCTGGTAACCGCACTTCATGCGCATAATAAACATATCTCTTACCGAGATCTGCTTCGGCAGAGTGCCACATCCAGTAATGGGTAAAAGGCGTGATAACATATTTATTTATTTTTATTTATAAATTGGATGGGGTAGCAAGCTAGTATCAAGTCGGCCTGTGTATCCTGAGAACCCTGGTTCGAGTCCCACAAGCGACAAACAATTTTCATAATTTCAAAAAACTACCCCTGTGGCTCCTCCACCACTAACATCTTTGGGGGCCGTGATTTGACGACTGCTAACCGCACTTCACGCGCAAAATATATCACTTACCGAGATCTGCTTCGGCAGAGTGCCACACCCATTAATGGGTAGAAGGCGTGGTGATATATTTATTTATTTATTTTTATATTGATTTCATGGGGGGTAGCTTGCTAAATGCTATCAGCTCGGCCTGTGGATTCTGAGAACCCTAGTTCGATTCCTATAGGCGACAAACAATTTATACCATTTTAAAACTACCCCTGTGGCTCCTCCACCACTAACATCTTTGGGGGCCGTGATTTGACGACTGCTAACCGCACTTCACGCGCAAAATATATCACTTACCGAGATCTGCTTCGGCAGAGTGCCACACCCATTAATGGGTAGAAGACGTGGTGATATATTTATTTATTTATTTTTATATTTATTTCATGGGGGTAGCTTGCTAAATGCTATCAACTCGGCCTGTGGATTCTGAGAACCCTAGTTCGATTCCTACAGGCGATAAACAATTTATACCATTTTAAAACTACCCCTGTGGCTCTCCCATCACTAACATGTTTGGGGGCCGTGATTTGACGACTAGTAACCGCACTTCACGCCCAAAATATATCACTTATCGAGATCTGCTTCGGTAGATTGCCACACCCAGTAATGGGTAGAAAGCGTGATGATATATTTATTTATTTATTTATATTTATTTCAGTTATTTGGCTTGACTTAATACTGGTGTTTCATGAAATTATTATACATATTTTTTCGTTTCATGAAATTATAATAAATGATGTTCCAGTTCAGGACATTATTAAAATTTACTTAAAGAGTTCTTTGTTTCGATTCATTCAAAAATAATAATAATAGGTATAGTATTTAAAAAATGTACTAATGTTATTTGAAAACAGGGTTACAAAAATAAACAACTATTTAAAAAAAAAAATTGGTAAAAACCTGCAGGGAAAATTATTATCGAATTGAAACGCATTTTCTTGGTCATTTGTTTTTAATCCTTATTTTTCATTGGCGAGGCTCCTATATAGAGTGTTGTTATACTTGAGGATCAAATTTAAGGGTAGATATGATGTGATATAATGATTACCGGAAAAAAGATTTTTTTTTTAATTCGCAAAATAAATTTCAACCCTTCTTAGAAGAACATTTTTATGGAATTGAATTGCTAGCTTTTTTTAATAAAACAATAATTAAATTAAATAATGAACAATACAAGTAATCATTTATCTGATGTTGTATAATGAATAAATTGATTATAGTTAGAGAGCTAGGGTGCAAAATGATGTCTCATTTATTCCAGTGACAGAAATGGATTTTTCATGATAAACATGAGAAAAAGAAAATTAGATTTGGGAACGGGTGGCAACTATAGATGGCGTCGGTGTGAATACGCAGATTTTAAGGGTGGTTGTTGATTCCTACACCAGTCCACTTTCAGAGCTTCTGTCACCAACGAGAAACAAGTAATAATTTCTGTTAATAATTTTTTTGTCATGTATTCGTCGTAAACAAGTAGTAATATGTCACACGACACCATAAAAATTGCTTAATTTGACCGTTTTTGTCGCGCATGCGTCATCGGCCAAAATTTCTGTCTATTATTTTTATTACCTAATTATACCAAAGTCTATAATTTAAACTGAAAATTAGCCTGTAAAAAATATATCAACAACTACCCTCAAAATTTGCGCATTCACACTGGCGTCATCTATAGTTGCCACCTGTTCCCGAATCTAATTTTCTTTTTTTCATGTTTATCATGACATAATCTATTAAAAAATCCATTTCTGTCACTGGAATAAATGAGACATCATATTGCACCCTGGCTCCCTAACTATTACTGTAGTATATATAATTATAAATAATATAAATAAATATATAACCACGCCTTCTACCCATTGCTGGGTATGGTATTCTGCCGTAGCAGATCTCGGTAAGTGATATATTTTGCGCCTGAAGTGCGGTTACCAGCCGTCCAATAACGATATTCAAAAATGTTAGTCCACTAACCACAGGGATTTATTTATTTGTTACTTTGTACAACAGGAACTTAATCCCAATTACAGTACAGAGACCTACAAATTATAGTCGAATCAGAACCACTCAGACACAATTGTATTTTTTTAATTAAGTGGGATTTGAACACACGACCTCTTGCTTGTTAATTAAGAAACGCAAGTTTTATCTCCCCTTTCTACTGAGATACGATTGCCTGTAATAGTTTTAATGGGGTGAAAATTTTTTATCGGCTGTGGGAACCAAACCTAAGTTCTGAAATCCACTGGCCGATTCGATACCACTGAGCCACATACCCTTTTTGTTCCATGATTAGTAAAATCATATGACATATACCTTTAAATTTTGATCCACAAGTATAGAAACAGCCTGTATACACGTAACAGAGACTATTACAATTAAAAACTGCAATCAAAGGGAACAGTGACACAAAAATGTTTGAGTAGCACTGATCTAAACACTGTCATTTTTATTCTACACAAATCGGGTTCATTCGTTCACTGTCGGAAATTTTACGACAGAGAAGAAATCTATACATATTACATTTAATATATTTTTAAAGGAATTTTAACGCTGACAAACAAGTTAGAACGTAGCAAACCAATTAATTTGATTGTCGAAAAATGTTGTTTCGCGCGAGCTAGGTTAGTCTAGTACAGTGCGGACACATGTACAGTGAAAGCAGTGATTCCGATCATTTATGAGTTTTTTATTAATATTATCTGGTGTAAAATGACTTACATTATGTGTTATTGTTTGTATTCGTGTTTAAAGTATCGTGTATAAGATAAACATTAATATATTTTGGAAAGGTAATAATGGACAAATGGCTTAAAGATGTAGTTATTTTATTGATGAAGTAATAACGACGTTTCGGCCAAGGTTATGGCCATCTTTAGGTCTAATAATAAAATACACTAATTACAATCGTAAAAATGTTAGTCAAAACAACAATACAACTTACCAAAGCGTTGAATTAATCAACGCTTTGGTAAGTTGTATTGTTGTTTTGACTAACAATTTTACGATTTAATTAGTGTATTTTATTATTAGACCTGAAGATGGCCATAACCTTGGCCGAAACGTCGTTATTACTTCATCAATAAAATAACTACATCTTTAAGCCATTTGTCCATTATTACCTTTCCAAAATTGCTCTTGGCTTACTAAAATATTATACTATTAATATATTTAAGTGATAATGAATTGGGATTGACTGTGCGAACCTCCTGGGATATAAAGATTCGCTGACACAGTGGACAACGTGGAACAACATGACTGGTAGCTGATTTCTGCTCAAAGTAATCTTATACTATTAGTAATTTTATTATTTTTAGCAATATCTCTATATCTATCTATACTCTTACTTACTGTAAGGGCATATGGCAATTAAATGTAAACCTTAATATTAATTAGGTATGTTGTTTAGCGAATTTTTCAAATAATTTTAATTCTTAAATCGCAGTAGACAGAGGAAAAAGTTGAAAATAAAAATTGCAGATAATAGGCGTATTCCATTTGCCATATGGATCAGATCTAACTTACATTTACTGAACCAGATTACTTATTTATTTCTCTAGATTACTTCGCTGACTTTATTTTCAGTACTAGAATTATTGATTCTAATTTACTTTGAAGTAATTCATCTCAATAAGTGCATCAGTTTACTTAATTCAGTTCATTTAGTCATGCTGTCTAATTTATCTGAACTGATTTAAGTGAACCAAGTGGCAAATGGAATACAGCTAATAATGCTCGGATGGTCAGGTTAGGGTAGGTCAGGTTCGGTTAGAGATTAACGCGAGAGAATCGAGCTAATTTAAAATCGGAACATTAAACCGCCATAAAGGTAATGGTTTTTGAGTCATTGGAAACTTATATACAGTACTATCTTTTAGCAAAATATCAAAATTAGGCAAGAGGGTATACTGGAGTTTTACCAAATTAAATTTGAAATGCTTTTTGTACCTTGAAATTTTAATATTATTATTTTTAACAAAAATTGTTAAATAAACATAAATTAATGCGACTTAAGAAAAATAGTATGCAAAATACGTGTTATAATGACTAATTGTAATATTCATACTCGTATTCTAATAAAGGTCATTGTATACTCTATTCCCTGTATGAAAACGATTACGTCACATTCGGTGTCCATGTGATTCAAGATTTTGTGCTTAAAACGTTTACATTGGTATTGGGTTGACATTTTAAAAACATAACCTAAAAATTAAATGTCAGATTAAAATATTTATTACTTTAATTAGTTTATAAAAGAAACCAAATATAAATTTATCTTAACTCACGAAAAATATTACCTACCTTATTGAAATATGTAATTTTGTAAAATAAAACTCAAAAGAATATACATTTTTATATGTATTATTATTATATATATAAATAAATAATACATGAAAATACAAAATACAATGCACATTACCTCTTGTACTACAGTTAAATTAATTAAAGATCCTCGATTCTCTAACTCCAGCGCAAAATAATCATGAAGATGACAAACGCATTTCTGCATTTGATTACCCAAAATTTTTCTAGCCATTTCTCATTTCTCAGTCTGTATTTATGTATCAAAAATGTCACAAACTTAGAAATGACAGGCGAGAAAATAACAAAATCATGACCATAGGTTTCTATTTTTATTTTATAAACAAATGTGAACAAAGTAAATATAAATTTTTGTATAAGTAAGAACTGTCATACGTTTTCATTAAAATAATAAATGTGATAGAACGTGAAAAAAACATGAAACGTGTGTCTTAACTTATTAAGACATACGTAGTGTCATTCACATAAGCTGTATTCCATTTGTCACTTGGTTCATTTAAATCAGTTCAGATAAATTAGACAACATGACGAAATGAAGTGAATTAAGCAAACTGATGCATTTATTGGAGTGAATTACTTCAAAATATATTAAAATGAGTAATTCTAGTATTGGAAATAAAGTCAGTGAAGTAATCCAGAGAAATAAATGAGTGATTTGGTTCAGTAAATTTAAGTTAGATCTGATCCAAATGGCAAATGGAATACGCCTATAGGTACGAATAATATTATTAAAAAAAGATAGCTATATTTCATCGTAGCTATGATAACATCGTCCACATATGACGTCATCGTTTTCATACAGGGAATGGAGTTTAACACTTGTCTTCCAATATATTATTTAGCTAATTCAGCTTCCTTACTTCATATTAATCCTCAGCACATTGACAATCAGTTCAAATTCTCGACTTCATCAGCTTGATTTGTTACCTAATTCATTTCCCAAAGCAATTCTAATTTCGAAGGTAGGGTAAACACACATGAACGTAATAATAAAACATCTCTATTCGTGTAAAATTTAGCCTAGCTCTCCGTGAACAGAAACATACTCGTAAAATACAAAAGCTTGTGAACTGGGACTACAACCTGGTAACAAGGAATTTTTCCTAAATGATAGTATACGCCAATGAGTTTTCGCCCCGTGGGGGGTTAGTAAAGTATTGTCTGCGTCGCACGAGGTGGCGCACCAAATCCTTTTGACCTAATTAACTCTAATGAAGCAACCTTTATTATAACGAATCAATTATTTAGCATGCTACACTAAAATAGCCTCCCACATACAATTTCACGCGTTATACAAACATATTTTTTTACCATTAAGTTTAATATTTCAATAATTATACAACATCGATAAATATATAATGATATTGGCCCCCGTGGTGATGTTTTGTCAGCACGCCCATGGGTCCATGCGTGTATATTAACAAAATAATTAGATTCTACGATCTTGTTTTCATTCCTGTTTATTTTAAATTCCATTCGATCGCATCGCGGTGCCGCGGTGCACTGTGGGGCACAAATGGAAATCCACTTGGGAAATTTGTTCGCCATAATTTTATTGGAGCTGTCAAATAATATAATGTCACTTGTTTTCTTCCCCGATTGGCAGGGCTCTAGGGACGCTGCTGTACAAATAATATTACATGCTTGCACCCATCTGCACATCCCTCCTAATATTCACCATGGATTTTAAAATTCATTATGCGTAGAAAATACATCATTTTCTGACAGATTGCTACAGGCCGGTTGTACCAATCATGGTTACAGTAAAATTTGAGACAAAAAATTATTTTTCTGAAACCGGCAAGAAAGTACCTACTTTTCTGACCAATTTTAGTATGGAAAGTTGATTTTTATCAAAATAGTACGAAACCAAGGCTACAACAAAAAATTTTGTTTTCAAGCGAACTGTAAAAACAATTAGATATTAAGGTGGTTCTATCATTACAGTCTCATACAAAAGTGTAGGTAACCTAAAAAGTTTATAAAAATAATTATTACATTTTTGTATAAAATAAATAAATAAATATATCATCACGCCTCCTACCCATTACTGGGTGTGGCACTCTGCTGAAGCAGATCTCGGTAAGTGATATGTTTTGCGCGTGAAGTGCGGTTACCAGTCGTCAAATCACGGCCCCCAAACATGTTAGTGGTGGAGGAGCCACAGGAATAGCTTTTTCAAATTATGAAAATTTGTCGCCTGTGGGAATCGAACCAGGGACCTCAGGATCCACAGGCCGACTTCATACCACTGAGCTAGCCATTCCCATTTTTGTATGGTATAGGTTATTAACAGAAGTGACATTTCGCTGCAAATATCGTATAATTAACAATAACATTGAACATATTAAATAAAACTATTTAACTAGTTTATGAAATTCAGTAACATAACAAAAATTTTGGAAGTGAATGTTTCATGCCAACCAATAGCAGTGTAAGATTTTACACAGCAGAAGCTATGACAACAAGGCGAGAACTACAAGCAGCATGATATTACTAGTCGGTACGAAACGAAACTGTATTATCGATACATCCTGTTGACAGTTCATAAGAAAAATGCACCAAAGCAATTATTATCAACTGTAACAACAAATAAATAAATATAAAATGCTGTAATTTTTTTTTTGTATTAAAATTTATATATTTTACTGATCGAAATAATAACTTTCATAGTTCTTGATTTGTCATTCGTGCGACCATCTCTGTCTACGCCTGCGACCATCTCTGTTTACGCGTGCGACCATCTCTGTCTACCCGTGCAACGTTGTCAAGCATTTCTGACAGTTTCATTGATTATCATAGAATATCCAACTTTCATCGCCAATTTCTTTGAAACTAATCCGGTAAGGCATGGATTTTTTAATTCTCATACCTTTATCTTTACATGATGTACTGTGTGTTAGTTTCTTGTTAAAAAATAACTACAATATATGAATTTATTACGCAGTAAGCTGCCTCGCGAGGTACAGTTCCTATAACGCCAATGCATTTTTGGTCGACTTTAACTTTACATTACTCAGCTCAATAACGGTAAACTTTAAAAAAAAAATGCATGCTAGTGTAGAAACACATGAAAAATTACATATTTAAATTTAATTAAAATCCGGGTTAAATGCTTCCATGTTAGTACCACCTTAAATAAATCTTTACAATTTCTTATAAAATATATTAATTTCATAAAGCTGAATAAATGTGCGCAATGAAAAAAAAAATTAACTAAATATTATGAAATATGAAACTACAGGTTCGAGAAAGAAACTCCAGTAAATATGGCCGCAATAATGTGGATAGTTCCGGTATAGTGGGAGAAATTTTTCTCGCATTAACCAAAGAAAAGCAAAGAACAAATCCAAGGCCGTAGATACCTGTTTGCAGAATATAGATTTACAGTTGTGGGTTGTCCTGCCGGGCTCATGGATCTTAATATCGTCGGTGCCGTAAACTACCCTGAACCACGACGGTGGCTCCGGAGTTTTCGGCTTGCAGCGCCCCTTCCCGCTCCGGGGTCCCGGAGTTTGCAAGTGTAATTAGAGCACAATGAATAATCTAGTCGTGTACTCATAAATACTAATTATGGAATAATTTATTCGGGGGGTATCGGTTCGAGGGGAGAGGGGTAATCTACGGATGTCGGCGTTGCTTCTTGTCCGCCGAGCAGCCTCCGGCTGCTATTTGATTAGCGGAGCCTTAAGAAGGAACTTTAGCTTATTATGCTTATAGGATTATGTGGCGAAGGAGATTTATTTATTTTGTTAAAAGAGATTACAGTTGATGGTTTGTTAATGTTACTCGATTATGAGATTAACTAGTATTTGGATTTAGTTTTCGCTTATTTATGTTTCAATTTTTGTCATATGAATATTTTTTTAAGCACAGTGACAATGGTAACTTATAATAAAATAGGAAAATAATAGGAAAAAAAAATTTTCAACACTTGTCAAAGTTCCACAAAATTACTGCACATTTGAATCAACTTATTAGGTCATCATCAAAGGCTGGTCTTTTCAGCTTTAATCATAGACGCGTTTCGCTCTTTAGGAGCTCATCAGTATGGTGCGACCAACTATCCAGCTAGACCAACTAAGGGCTAGTGAACTGTAGTACAATGTAAGCTGAACTGACAGATGTTAAGAATACTAATGAAGGTATCATGACATGAGAGCTACGGAGAACCATGCAGTGCCATCTACCGACAAAAATCGCAAACTGTTGAATAGCAATGAATAAATAATACAAAGATTAACTGTCAATTGCTATGTGGAACTGAGTCTTAATAAAATAAGAAAATTATAGGAAAAAAAAATTAAAGGCTATAACCAGATAAGATGGTCAAATGTGCATCCAATGAAAATAAAACGCGGATATGATTTCTATCTTAATTACCCATAAATAGAATTTTTGACACTATTTTTTTATGGGGTAATGGCTCAGTGGTATCGAGTCGGTCTGTGGATACTAAAAACTCTGGTTCGATCCCCAAAGCCGACAAACATTTTCACCAATTTAAAATTACCCCTGTGGCCCCCCACCATTAATATCTTTGGGGGCCAATTAATCCTCTTTTAAAGAAGAATTTTTGTGATTTTTTTTCATGTTGTTACCTCTATATTAACATAGTGTAATTAATGTTTTTCTACTTTAAGAATTTCTCATAATTCAAATATGGCGCCAAAAATCTCAAAACATTTTTTTTTTTGATAGACTGGATCATAATTTTGAGGGTAGTATTTTGTTCATAAGCGTAGTACCCATAAGAAAAAAGATAAACAATTAATTACAAAAACTCATTTTTGACTATTTCTATAGGAGGAAGAGAGGAAGATAGAAATTATATTCCCGTTATATCCCCCAGCTATAGTCTTTACGAGAGAAAAATTCGCGAAACGCCCAAACTCGAAGCAGGGACCTTCTGTTTGCCGGAAAGACGTGCTAACTACTACACAATGCCTCATCTGTACGAGATTTTTCTGTTGTGTCTAAACACAGCATCGATTTCAAAATTCCTATGTACCATAGGTATTGACAACAGGTTCCGAATGTAGCGACGACACATATCTGAATTAAAAGAAATCATACCATTAAGTAAATTTAAATTGTTATCACATGAATGACTTTTGAAGTATAGTGATAATTTTTAAAATTAAATTTATAACAAAAAATTATTTATGTTTGTAAAATAGTAGCAACGTGTGACTGAATTTTATATTTATATTTTAACTCTTGATATATTTAATTAATGCAACAGTCATTATTGCTGGATTATTTTAAAATCTTGATTAAATTTGAATGAAATATCAATACACATAACTATTACATTCCTGTCATTTTATTTTATTAATTCATTTCACTAGGTTATGAGTCCTACATGGATTGGGTCAGAGCTGATTTTTGTTTTTATTAAATATTGCATCTATAAATTTAAAATAAATTGTCATAATGCTAATGGTCGATAAATATTATAGAGTAAAGCAAGTACCTAAAATAAAATTGGATTTATACAGAAAAAAAATTAAATCAAATTAAGTAACTAAGGCGTAGTTGCACCAACAAAACTTAAATTTTAAATTGAGTTTAAATAAATACAATCATATAGAATGTTTAACAGCAATCTCAATTATTCGATGTGCTTTTATGAATTTAATATTTAAGTTTCGTTTGTGCAACTGGTCATCTCTATATATATATATATATATATATATATATATATATATATATAAATTAATGTTTGTTTGTTTGTTTGTATGCGTTTCTGTACCATTCATTCGATGGCGATGAAACTTTGCTAAGTTATTGTGCGCACGCCCGCGAAGGTTTCTGACTTAGCACAAGTTCAATCCGCCATCTTGAAACAAAATGGCCGCTAGCTATCTTGAAAAGTACTGCATTGATTCAATTCAAATTTGGTATAGGCATAGACGGGAACTAATTTTAACATATATGTATAATAAAGCTTCAGTCCGCCATCTTGAGACAAAATGGCCGTTAACTATCCTGAAAAGTACTGCACTGATTCGATTCAAATTTGGTATAGACATAGACGAGAACCAATCTTAACATATAAGTATAATAAAGCTGCAATCCGCCATCTTGACACAAAATGGCCGCTAGCTATCCTGAAACGTACTGCACTGATTCGATTCAAATTTGGTATAGACATAGACGAGAACCAATTTTAACATATAGGGTAGTAAAGCTTCAGTCCGCCATTTTGAAACAAAATGGCCGCTAGATATCCTGAAAAGTACTGCACTGATTCGATTCAAATTTGGTATAGGTGCAGACGAGAACCAATCTTAACATATAGGTATAATAAAGCTTTAGTCCTATGCAGAGTTGGGCAAAATCACGAACAAAAGGAATTAAATCACAATTCACAAATCAAACAATTATTTTTTTGTGACAATTCACAATTCCACTTCATTTTCAAAGTGAATTAATTCACAAATCTAAGTGATTTGTGCTTTATTTATGTGAATCATAAATCACAAGCCTTTTTGTGAATTGGGGCTTGAGGCTTGGGGCTTGGGGCTTAAATCACATTTACAATTACTAAATATATCAATTTATTTAATATTTATTTTTTTTAAATATTAGGTGCATTATTATATGCCAAACATATGTGCACAACCGAATGAAAACAGATGTAAGTAGATACGAGATGTGGCTATTAAATAATGAGACTGACGTTGTTTTAACATTTTATTTTGATTTCATACCTATTTACTCATTATCACCTTCATTATACACCCCTCCTATCCTTACTGAAAGTCTTCTTCTGTCAGCTCCTTCAGAACGCGTGCCGATCTCTCTTTCAAAGCTCAAATCTTGTTGCTATTAAGGCAAATTTGAATTAAGCCCTTTCATTTGAATTAAGCCCTTTCAACTGAATTAAGCCCTTAAATTTGAATTAAGCCCAGAGAAATGATTTAAGCCTTTTTTTAGCTCTAAAACAATTCACAAGCCCAAATCAATTTCTTTAAAGGTCTTAAGTCACAAGCCTGATTTGCGAATTTTTAAAAAAGGCTTAATTCACTTGATTTAAATCAAGAAATATGATTTAAATCAATTTATAATTCCTTTTGATTTAAATCATGCCCAGCTCTGGTCCTATGTCATTCGAATTCAGACGTTTGCAGTTTCCAGTACGATTCGCATTTGCAATTACCGTCAACAAAGCACAGAGACAATCGCTACAAGTGTTGGGACTAAATTTGGAAAATCCATGCTCCAGTCCGCAATCTTGAAACAAAATGGCCGCTACCTATCTTGAAAAATAGTGCACTGATTCGATTCAAATTTGGTATAGGTATAGACGAGAACCAATCTTAACATATAGGTATAATAAAGCTTCAGTCCGCTATCTTTAAACAAAATGGCCGCTAGCTATCTTGAAAAGTACTGCACTGATTCGATTCAAATTTAGAATAAACATAGACAGGAACCAATCTTAACATATAGGTATGATAAAGCGTCAGTCCGCCATCTTGAAACAAAATGGCCGCTAGCTATCCTGAAAAGTACTGCACTGATTGGATTCATATTTGGTATAGGTACATACGAGAACCAATCTTAACATATAGGTATCATAAAGCTTCAGTCCTATGCCATTCGAATTCAGACGTTTGCAGTTTCCGGTACGACTCGCATTTGCAATGACCATCAACAAAGCACAGGGACAATCGCTACAATTGTGTGGACTAAATTTGGAAAATCCATGCTTCTCACACAGAGCTGGGCATGAGTTAAATCAAAAGGAATTATAAATAGATTTAAATCATATTTCTTGATTTAAATCACGTGAATTAAGCCTTTTTAAAAATTTTGCAAATCAGACTTGTGACTTAAGACCTTTAAAGAAATTGATTTGGGCTTTTGAATTGTTCTAGAGCTGAAAAAAGGCTTAAATCATTTTTCTGGGCTTAATTCAAATAAAAGGGCTTAATTCAATTGAAAGAGCTTAATTCAATTAAAAGGGCTTAATTCAATTGAAATGACTTAATTCAATTAAAAGGACAAATTTGTTATCCTACGTTATAAATAATATTTTTTCATTTTTAACGGTTTCTTTATTTTTTGGATTATATAACAGTACATTATTTTTGTTATAGAGATTGGCAATGCTGGTGTACGTTTAAATGTTACATTTCTGACTGTAGCTGTCGATGATCTGTGAATTGATTCGTAATTGTGTTACATTACACATTTGTTTCAAATTACTAGTCATTTTGTATATTTTTACAAAGAAAATTCGTATTTTTGAAGACTCTTAGTCTATAGTAGTTTTAAAAGCTAAACTGTTGCATTTCAATACAATGTAAAACCAGGTACAGATTTAACCCATGTCATTTTTTTATGATGTAATTCAATCCTTTGAATAAATCTACTTAAATCTGTTTTCATTCGGTTGTGCACATATCTTTGGCATATTGCAATGCACATAGTATTTTTCTAAAATAAATATTAAATAAATTGATAATATTTAGTACTTGTAAATGAGATTTAAGCCTCAAGCCCCAAGCCTCAAGCCCCAATTCACAAAAAGATTTGTGACTTATAATTCACATAAATAAATCACAAATCACTTTGATTTGTAAATTAATTCACTTTGAAAATGAAGTGGAATTGTGAATTGTCACAAAAAAATAATTGTTTGATTTGTGAATTGTGATTTAATTATTTTTGTTCGTGATTTTGCCCAGCTCTGTTCTCACATGGACAGCTGTACACAAACACTTTCTTTGAGTTGCAACGCAACGCATGCCGGGTATTCACATTAAATTGTAGACCACGCGAACGAAGTCGCGGGTAATAGCTAGTTAATTATATAATTAAAACATTCATAATTTGACATTCATTTTTCTAACCTGATTATTTGATTAATGTAATGAGTGAATATTTTATTAGTGTTTTTTGGGTTCGTGCTACCCCATTTGATGGGATATAGCGTAAAGATATGTATGCATGTATGTATGTATGTACAAATACCAATGGCTGTTAAATAGTTTCTTTCAATAAAAACAGTGGTATGAAGTCGGCCTGTGGATCCTGAGGTCCCTGGTTCGATTCCCGGCGACAAATTTTCATAATTTGAAAAAGCTATCCCTGTGGCTCCTCCACCACTAACATGTTTGGGGGCCGTGATTTGACGACTGGTAACCGCACTTCACGCGCAAAATATATCACTTACCGAGATCTGCTTTAGCAGAGTGCCACACCCAGTAATGGGTAGAAGGCGTGATGATATATATATATATATATATATTTATTTTTTGATATTCTTTTGTAATATGCGACTAATAAGAACACTTTCTTCAATCTAAGCGCTTGAGAAGTCAAAGATTTTTAATCGTGCTACCTTTTGATTCGAATATTTAAATAATTGTATTTCAATTACGACAGAGAAACCTATTGTATAAAAGTAAGTAACGTGTGACTGGATTCGACTTGAATATTCCTTTCATTTTTCATTTCTAGTAACATTTCAAATTAAATAATTATGTTTGTGTAGAATTTGTCTGTAACTGTCACACTAACTTAACCTCAGTTTATTTAAAAACACAGAAGTAAAATAAAATCTGTCATCTCGTTAACAACAGCCACCAACATTCCACACATAAACAAAACAAAGCCTCCTCAAAACAAACAAAACACTAGGACAGAATGGAACTAAAATAGTGCGCAATTGAGCTGGACATAAAGACAGAAAGGTTCATGAATGAACTCAACGGGTGCACCTCTAGGATCCAGCAAGCCATGCTCTTTGCTCGCATGTTTCCAGCACGCAGTGCGCACTTCGTGATATTATTAGCGGTGATAAAAATAACTCGGGTGAGACGGTGCGGCTGAAGAGGGGAAGAAGAACGTTACTGCGTAAGTTACGGGGAGCGGGAAGTTCGTCCCGGTGTTTGTCATTTCTTCCTAGCGAATTATCGTAATCCGGAACGGAGAACAAATTGAATTATGTCGGTTTCCCGTTTGTACTGAACGGAACCGAGGATACGGAAACTCGCAGGATTTCTACCAGGCCTGTACTCGTGAAAATTTCCAAGACTTTATAGCCCAAGGAATTTATAACCGCGAACTTGAAATTTATTACTTCATTTTCTTGAAATACAACTTCGGAATGTTTAACAGAAACAAATCAAGGAAGAAGAATGAGTTATTGATTTTTATGTCTTCGAAAAACATTTGCCATTTCATTCGTTTCATTTTTGCAAGTACAGTCAAGTATAACTCAAACAATTCGAAATTATCCTTAAGGTAGTTTTAGTCATGACCAACTTCATTGAATTGCGCTACGCTTATTATGGCCGTCATTAAAATTCCTAGTTTCAAATTTACAGAGCGGGCACGTCAACTAGTGCCTCTAATAAGATACGTCGTAACTAAATTTGAAAATACTACCTCTTGCATTGATTGAAAAAAGTCTAAAAACAAGCCTAGTCATTATATATTTATTATCATACGAACTTTACAGTAATATACTAACCATTGACACCAATAATTCAATAATACTTCCTTCTTTTGACCTATAAATACTTCAAGAATTTTAAATAGGTAGACAATATGGCGGCATTATTTACCTGAAGTGACAGATAATGCTATGTTGCCAAATGAAATTCACTTAGTCTGGACTAGTTAGTCACTTTAGTCGAAAGCTCAGAATACTAGTCATAATATTTAATAATATTGAATGTATAAATAAAATACTCAGTTCCATTAAATGTATTTCGTTTAATCATATATACTTCAGTTTTCAAATATTTTAAGGTTGTTTTAGTAACTTGACAGCGTTGTCATTTTCCTTTAATTGAAATAAAAATCATTAGATGGCAATACTTGACGTACCAAAACTGTAAAAAACTCACGACAATTTTTTATGTGGCAAAGTGATGAGTGACGAAACTGACGCGCAAAAAAAACATAAAAATTGAATAAAATAAGTGTTTTATACCTATTTATTTATTTATTTATTTTTATTTATTTATA
This sequence comes from Pterostichus madidus, assembly GCA_911728475.2. Classification (NCBI taxonomy): domain Eukaryota; kingdom Metazoa; phylum Arthropoda; class Insecta; order Coleoptera; family Carabidae; genus Pterostichus; species Pterostichus madidus. Next base: position 32,467,262 of record OU452306.1, read on the forward strand.
GAAATAATAAATAAATGCCAATAATAGATTCTCACGGATTAGCTATAGAATACAAAATATAGTTTACAGAAGACATACAAAAGTTTAAAAGATAATTAGAAAAGTACATTAAATTTAGAGTAATACAATAAGTTTATAATAATATATGATAGTAATTATGACAATGCGATTTTAACAGCCTTTTTGAAGCTATTAAGAGATAGATGGAACAAATCAATATGAATTATGATTTGAATATCATGAATTGTTAATAGGTTGTTGAGTGATATATTTTTGCGCGTGAAATTCGGTTATCAGCCGTCAAATCACAGCCCTCAAAGATGTTAGTGGAGCCACAAGAGTAGTGTTAACGTGGTGAAAATGTTTGTCGGCAGTGGGAATCGAACAAGGGTTCTCAAGATCCACAGACTGACACCATACCACTGTGCCACCTACTCCATAGATGTTATAGATGTTCGACTATATAAAGTCATTTAATTTATGGATTGTTTTACTTTCATTAGATTAATTATAATGTAGCTGTTGTGAAAATGAGTACTTATTTTCCCATTTATTTCACTAATTTGTATCATAATCTTCATTGTATAGTAAATTTTAAACGATTGGAAATTATTTTAACGAGTTAGAAATCATTTGAAATCAATCATGTTTTCGCTACGAATATAAGGCTGATTGCTAAAATTGCTACGAACACTTGAACCGAAACAAAATTCACGCGACGATTGCAAATAGTTTGTGATTACACTATAAACAAAGCTATAGTAAACAAATGAATCTGTCGCGTTTTATGAGGTTATGTTTGGTTAGTAGGATGTAATTAAGTTGGTAGTTAGTAACAATAACATTTGTCACCATAAATTCCTGAATGGTTGCTTAATATAGACTGAACAATATTCGCAATTGATACATTGGTGCCGCCTACGTTTTGACATCAAAACATGGCGGAAGATCGAGATGCTTTAATATGTATTTTCCGTTACTAACTATTTTTTTATTGTAAACTATAATTATAACAACGAAATATAAACATAATATAAAATTTATAAACTCAAAATATAATAAATTACGTATATTTGACAGCAAAAAAATAGCAATGGGGTGGCTAGCTCAGTGGTATGAAGTCGACCTGTGGATTCTGAGAACCCTGGTTGGATTCCCACCAGAGGTGGGCAGTAGCTAGCTACTTTTGTAGCTTAGCTACTAGCTTAGCAACATTTACCTTAGTTGTAGCTGTAGCTTAGCTAACTGTGAAAAAATATAGCTGTAGCTTGTAGCTAGCTACTTTTTTTTCTATTAGCTTAAAAATAACAACTGAAGCTACTTTTAAAGCTACTTTTTGTAGCTTATAGCTACTTTTTAAGCAGAAGGTTAACAAAGTACGCATGCGTACAAGCTAAACCCACACAAAATAATTATTTGTTGCCGGTTCTAACTGGCTCTAATACGCAAAAATACACAGTAGGTGCCAGATGGTATTTGCTACTTTTGATATTTATGTACATAATAGTAAATTAACAGTCATTATAACAAAAGACTGATCATATGACAATGGCAAATTTAATTATTTCACAATAATTTAAAAAAGTAGCTTAAAAATTTAACAGCTACTTTAACGAAAGCTTTTAGCTGTAGCTTAGCTATATTTTACAAAATATAGCTTATAGCTGTAGCTTAGCTACTTTTTTAAAGAATAGCTGTAGCTTAGCTACTTTTTTCAAGTAGCTTGCCCAGCTCTGATTCCCACAGGCGACAAACAATTTTCATAATTTCAAAAACTACCCCTGTGGCTCCTCCACCACTAACATCTTTGGGAGCCGTGATTTGACGACTGGTAGCTGCACTTCACGCGCAAAATATATCACTTACTAAGATCTGCTTCGGCAGAGTGCCACACCCAGTAATGGGTAGAAGGCGTGACGATATATTTATTTATTTATTTATTTTAAATAGCAATATTTAGTAAGTTCTAATTTGTTTACCTACGAAACGTCATATTGTCAAACGCAAATATTTAAACGAAAATTTATCACATGGGAAATTAATTAAAATATGGGAACTAATAGAATCATGAATTTGTTTAAAAATGAATCAATTAAATGAAAGCTATTTTGATAGTTTTCCATGAAATTAATAAGTGATAATTATCAATAAAATAAATGGCAGTTTCATAAATCGAAGTGGCAAATCTTGTTAATTATTTAAGCTTTTTAAATTCTTGCGCAATCTATAACTCGTAATATTGTCAGATAATATTTTGACATGAATTTAAATACGTTGTTATCAGCAGTTTTCACATTACTTGTTATATTACTTATGATAATAGAAACAAAAATTGCCCACATTTGTAGTTTTCTAAATTGTATATTATTGTATAACAGCATTTCGGTTATTGTATTCCTCAGCACTATCTAATACAATGTTTTATATTTTCAGGAGATCTACTGGTATGTTAAAGACATAGTGCAGTGTTAGTGAAATTGGAGAGGTGGAGATCATCATCGAAATGGAGACAGAAATCATCTGGAAGCCTTCAAATGGAGAAAGGTACGTGTTTTTGATTATAGTTTTAAAGTCACTGTTACTATAGATAAGATGTTGAATTCAAACCACATAACAGAAAAGTATTTTCGTAATAGAAATTTTATTTCTAAGCCAATTTAAAAATAATCTACTTTAATCTTTAAAAACGTGTTCTTTATCACTAATTCACGTTAGTAGTGGAAAAGACGCGATTTCTAACAGTACTTTCTACCAGTATTTCGCCATTTTGTGACATCAAAATATTGGCTCCGTCCATGTAAACCAATATTTTCTTTATAGTCAAAATTGAGTAAAATTTGTATTCTCGAGTTCTCATTATACACGACTTCAAGTGTAATACCGAAAAGGATATGAACTCCTCGACAATGTGTCGCTAACATCGCTTGTATAACTTAGATTTAAGAACTGAACATGACGTAAACTTTTACAATTGGATTTCGCTTTCGTTTGTTATCTTACTGTTATAATTACTTATCCTTCCTCATCATAAACATAGAAGAATATACAGGATGTTGATTACATCTCTCTATCCTAGAATTTTAACATGTAAATATATACTTTCCTAATTTTCTGCGTCCATAATTATTTTAAGCAAAAAAGTTTAAAATATAGTTTCCTGTATCTAGTAACATAATTTTACATGTTTTGTAACGATAGCACTTAGATGTAAAAATGTCGTATATTCTGGTGAATTACTTTAAAGTAAATTAAATAAATAAATAAATAAATAAATAAATCATCAGGAAGGCGTCTACCCATTACGGGGTGTGGCACTCTGCCAAAGCAGATCTCGGTAAATGATATATTTTGCGCGTGAAGTGCGATTACCAGTCGTCAAATCACGGCCCCCAAAGATGTTAGTGGTGGAGGAGCCACAGGGGTAGCTTTTTTTTTGAAATTATGAAAATTGTTTGTCGTCTGTGGGAATCAAACCAGAGTTCTCAGGATCCACAGGCCGACTTCATACCACTGAGCTAGCTACCCCATAAATAATTAAAATAAGAATAATTAGAATAAGTAATTCTAGTAATGTAAATAATGCCAGCGAAGTAGGTAATCCGGTGAAACAAATAAGTGATCTGGTTCAGTAAATGTAAATTAGATCTAATCCAAATGGCAAATGGAGTACGCCTTATGCAATTTAGGAAGCAGGAAATTACGAAAATATGATTTTATGTTCAAATTCTATGTTTGAGAACCGGCCACCACACTGTTAATAATAAATTTTGTTACTATTAATTAACATTTACTTAAAATTCCATGATTAATCCAATCATAAATAATACTAGAGATACAAAACGTTATTAATACTTTTGCAGAGGACACCTCCAACGCACATATAAAAATTAGTATTCCGCAGAGCGTTGAAGAGTGTCATAACCGCAATATATCATCACACTTGTTGAGTCACGAACTAAAAGATTCTATAATAGCGATTTAAATTAATGAAACCTGAATTGAACAACAATCCCACACACCAAGTGCGTCTCTGGTGCTCCCAATTACCAAGCACGTAGTTCACAAAGAAAAACCTGCGGTTCTGTTACAAGCGACGCCAGTGACGACCATCGCTGCGGACAAAGCGTCCCGACTTGCCTGGTATTAACTTAACTTGTATCAAATTCAATTTACCTCGGTTGCGGCGAAGCGACTGTGCGTGTATTCGAGGACCAAGTCTGTAGAACATCGCTCGATGTGAATTATAACAACGCATATGTGCTGCATGCAAGCTTGCGATAGTGTTGCGTTTGTGAGCGTACTGCACTCAAATTAATCCTGGATTAAAGCTAGTTTGCTTTTTGGTTAGGTTGCTATGCTATATTTTCCATTATAATTTTACCTACATACGCTTTAGAATGATAATTACCTAAGAATAATAGCTGCATTAAATATTAAACGGAAAATAAATGAGTCAGACTTGCTTGACGATGTACGTGACCTAAAAACTTATCTAACTATCATTTGTCTATTCATGTACGCATACAAAAGTTTGGTTAATTCGTTCTATAAATACACCAAATTAGGGGTGTACAATTTTTTTTTATTGATGAGCCATAAATAACAGCAGTTCGGTCCGTAACTATATTTTTCCTACAACTGTGCGATTGTTATTACGTAACTATTATTGCCTTGGTTACGGGTGGAAAGGAGACAAATACAGACTAAGTGCGTTTCTGTAAGCAAAGAAACACTAGTGCGGAAAGTAATTTGTTACGCAACTGTCAAGAGAAAGTTGTATTGAGAGCGATTTAAATTTCGCGCCGAGCGCGGAATTCATATTTTGGCCTCAAACGCTTATGGAAGAAGAAGATGCGGTGAGGCAGCGCTAGTAGTATATTTTGACGTTTATAAACATCACTTTAAATTGCAGTATATCTAATCTGTACACAATTAATAAAAAGAACCGAACAAAGTAAAATATATCAATAAATGGTTTTATTTTAAGAGTAAGTGAAATACATAATATGTGTATATTATTAACACAGTTGTTACAGTTGCTTATATTGACATAATGTAAAGTGGAAACTTTTGTACTGTCTAAAGAAACATTGATTTCTGTTCGTACCTGTTCATATTATTAACAGTAATATTATTGACAACAATTTCGGAGGCTTTAGAAGCACCAGCAGCAGGTTGATTGTCATCCAACATAGCATGATCTGGGGCTTCAATTATCTTTAGAAGTGTTTAAGATAAAGAAGAATCACTCACTGTAGTATTCCAATCTAGACGATTTTGAAGAAATTGTCTTGAAATTAGTGAAATACTTTCATTAAGATTTTATAAATTTTGAAAATATTTTAGTGATTTTCTAAATCGCACAGTTGTAGGAAAAATGTTATTTATAATACGTGCCGAAAAAGGTTAAGTGCTCGTGCAGATTTCCGCACTCGGCGAGCCTCGTGCGTTAAATTCTGCACTTGCACGTAACAAACCTTTTTCGGCACTTGTTATAAAAATAACTATTTTAGATGACTGATACACAAATACGAGTAACGTTTTACGTATCCTTTGACAACCGCAAAGAGTACTTCACGGGTATTGTAGTTATTCGTTTGTTTAAATAGAAATATTTTTTTTCGGGTACTGTTGCCATAGCTGCAGTATCATAAATTTCAAGTGGAGAATGTAAAAGTTATTGTCGTTCTCGCTATTGTATATTATCATGTTCAACAAATTAATGAATAAAATTAATAAAATTCCATTCAATTCTTTTGTATAGAACACGAGAAATAAAACTACAAGATAATACATCAAACGAGAAAATAAGATTCGTTCAAACTGCAGTGATTCCGATTTCGTAATCCTGGGTATGTGTAGGAAAATTTCAAACTCTGTATTATTATTACACGACAGAAAATGAATCTCTTTTGCCCGTTGATCTTTACCTCATCAAACAGATCAAACAGATGATTTATTTGTGTTTTTTTTCTGGCTTATTCCCTACAGAAATCGATATGTTCACTAGTACTGAAGTAATGTTAATATACAGCCATAAACATCTAAGGGACCTGCAGTCTATAACGTTCTGCGAACCACTCGGTTGATGTTGTATTTCTTTAATTAGGTACTAGATTGAGTTTTCGAGATTTGAATTCGCCTTAGAATTCGCCCATGATAGCTAATCATTTTGCCAAAACATCCGACAATATTAGTCAAGTAATTTGATCCTTCAGAAGATAACAAGATATAAATTATACTACAAATACTACAATAGAGGGTTGTATAGAAGCAAATTTTCTGAGTGCAATCTGTTGATTATATTTAGAAGTTTTTTGTTGATTATAAAAAAAAAACTTTTAATACCAGTGGAATTGGAATAGTACATAATTTTAAGAATTGCGGGAATTATTCTTTTCGCCAGAAGTTGTCAATATTTCAATAAAATTGTAATCTTAATTTTGACAAGTACAGAAAGGTTGGAATCGACTAAAAACTGCAAGAAGAGAATAATAAAAAACAAGTAACCGAGGCACCGAACGAATACACACGTAAATTCACCTAAATGACAATCGAATTTCTTATCTAAGGATTTTATACAGCATTTCTATATATATCAGGTGTCCCACGAAAACTTTACCGAAGCGAATAACATGGAAATAAGTTTTCCATTGCTTCGCTAATAACTTTACAGGAAAAATATTCAAAAAAATGTTTTAGGCTGACTAATAAATGAGAAAAAATAGGAAAAACATTTTTTTTTCCATCATTTGTCAAAGTTCCACAAAAATTTACAGCACGTTTGAATCAACTTATCAGGTCATCATCAAACGGCTGGTCAGTTCAGCTTTAACCGTAGACGTCCTGTCGCACCATACTGATGAGTCCCTAAAGGACGAAACGCGTCTATGGTTAAAGCTGAACTGACCAGCCGTTTGACGATGACTTGATAAGTTGATTCGAACTTGCTGCAAATTTTTGTGGAACTTTGACAGGTGATGTAATTAGTTTTTTCCTATTTTCTCTTATTTCTTAAGACTCAGTTCCACATCGCAATTGATATTTTGTCTTTGTATTATTTCAATAGCTGTCAATCAGTTTGGGTTTTTTGACGGTAGATGGCACCACGGGTTGCTCCGTAGCTCTCATGTCATGTTACCGACTTACATAGTTTTTAACATCCGTCAGTTCAGCTTAAAAAGTTCACTAGCCCCTAGTTGGTCTCGTTGGATAGTTGGTCGCACCATACTGATGAGTCCCTAAAGGACGAAACGCGTCTATGGTTAAAGCTGAACTGACCAGCCGTTTGATGATCACCTGATAAGTTGATTCAAACGTGCTGTAAATTTTTGGGAAACTTTGACAAGTGATGGAATTTTGATTTTTTACTATTTTTTCTTATTTATTAAGACTCAGTTCCACATCGCAATTGACATTTTGTCTTTGTATTATTTAGACAGACTGTTATATTCTTGAGTCAGACTAAATACATATTATATTTTACTTATATAGTTCCTGTTAAAATCAAGTTTTAAATATGTATGTAGCGGTTAAATATTTATTATACATTTGTTTCAGTTTCATGAATAGTAACTATGTAAATAAATCAGATTCTGACAACTTTTTTATATATTTAATTGAACTATCTTTAATAAATAATATTTATAGCGTAATACGCCGTGGAGAAAATTCAGCTGGACAAGTCCAACATGTGAAAATAGGGATATTACGATGTTATGAAACTGATTGTAAATTTTGTGCTTGGAGGTTAGAGATTTTTACCAATTTTAAATCAGTCATTCCATTTAAATCGACGCGAAAAGTCTTGTGTAGCGCACATCTAGAAATTGATTTGCGACTACTCGCAAAAGTTCAGTTTTCGGCCTTGTGATACAAATAACTTTTTGGTATTTCAGTTCTAATTATTTTTTATGCGGGCTAGGTACAATTGAAAGATAGTCGGAGTTTGTACACCCCTGCATTAAATGATTCTTGGAAACTATTAACCGTAACTTGCCTCATAACTATTAAAAAAGATATGAAAAGTCTGTAAGATTGTAGCAGGTCGTGTAACAAAAGACAGTGTTTGTAAATAATTCCCTCGAGGTCAACAACCACGTAACAATATGCCAAGTTCATATCTGGTGCTGAAAGCTACAATTACACTCAATTCTATGTGATCGCGATATTAATTTACAAGGAGCTGCAACAACTGCGACGCGACTGCAGCAGCTAGGGGTTGTCGTGCACGAGAATGATTATATTGTATACGTACTGAGATCCAAGCAGGCGGCGGGCGACGCGGCGGCGGCGGCGAGCAGCAGCAGCGCCGCGCGGACTCTCATTGTGTCTACCCCAACATCCTGAAACATAATAAACACAATATACTTTCAAATATTTATCAAAATTAACACAAATTTTATTAGTAATTAAATCTTATCAATTAATTTAAACAATTTTTAATTTCAACTATTTTTAATATACAGTAAGTATAGGCTCATTAGTCTACATAATTGTACCAAACAAAAACAAATAAGTTGTTTTAAAAGTGTCATTTATTTTATTAATATTTAAATAATATAATACATTCTTGCATCTGGCGGGAAAAGTTAAAAAAACAAGGTAATACAAATTAATCGTCCGAATCAACGGATCTTGCGGTGCTAGACTGTTATTTATATATATTTTTTTAATCCTGTACTTATCAATAACCTTCGCACACTTAAGGATTTAAAAAATAACATAACAGAAGAATAAAATAAAGACAAAAAGTCAATTGCGATCTGGAACTGTGTCTTAATAAATAAGAAAAATAGGAAAAAACTTTCCATCACTTGTCACAAATCGCACAAAATTTACATTACGTTTGAATCAACTTATCAGGTCATCATCAAACGACTGGTCAGTTTAGCTTTAACCATAGATGAGATTCGTCCTTTAGGGACCCAAAAGTATGGTGTGATCAACTATCCAACTAGACCAACTAGGGACTAGTGAACTGTGATACTTTTTCAAGCTGAACTGACTGATGTTAAAAAGTATGTAAGCATGACATGAGAGCTACGGAGCTACCCGTGGTGCCATCTACCGACAGAAATCGCAAACTGCTTGACAGCAATTGAAATAAAATAAAGTAAGTATAGGCTCATTAGTCTAGATAATTGAGCCAAACAAAAACAAATAAGTTGTTTTAAAAGTGTCATTTAATTAATTAACATTTAAATAATATAATATATTCTTGCATCTGTCTGGGAAAGTTAAAAAAACAAGGTAGGTAATACAAATTAATCGTCCGAATTACCGGATCTTGCGGCGCTAGACTGTTATTTATATATATATATATATATATATATATATATATATATATATATATATATATATATATATATATTTTTTTAATCCCGTACTTATCAATAAACTTCGCACACTTAAGGATTTTAAAAATAACATAACAGAAGAAATCAGAGCAATAGATAATCAACATTTTCAGAGTGAGAGTATCAAACAGCTTTCGCGTAAGCATTGTATACAACGACGCGCAAAAGTATTTTTCCGAAATTTACAAAAATAATTGCACATTACCTGAAGCAAACATTTTTCGAGTAACTGGACTGATAGATTACAGTAATTATTAAAAATTAGTAAATATTAAAATTTATTTTATTTAACTTAAGTTTTGTAAGTTCATTCGATTTTATTTCAATAATTTTGTCTGTCATTAATCTTTTAAACCGTGTTCGAAGTAGTCTTTTGACACTTAGGAATTAGGAATTGGGGAAAGAAATTAGGAATTCACATAAATACAACTTCGAATAGTATACTACTAACGTCATCTGCAGTCTGTATGTTGAATTGTTTGACGATTGTATTAATAATAATCAGGCAGTTTTTAACTCTCTTTTCAATGTTTGAAACAAGTTTATTTTAAGTTGAGTTAAAAAGAGAGTTAATTAGCATCAAATTTAGTTTATTTCTTTAATCTGCTTTAATTTGAAACAGAGTTATAAATAATATTAAAAACGGTGTTAGCGCTAATCCATTTTATGAATCTACCTGATAATGATTAGAAAAAACGCCTTCTTTTAACAATTTTCGAATCGCTATGTCTGGGAAACTAAAATAAATAGGAAATTATTTGAAAATAATATTTTTCGTCCCGTCCCGAGAAGATATAACTAAACCTTAGAAAATTCGTCGACTTTATAAACAAGCATTAATAATTAAGAATTTTGCAAAAACCACTTATCATAAATCATATTAAAGAAAATTAGATTTACTTTATTTACGATGGTTTCTCATTGCCGAAGCGTTAATAATTTATGAGATATAAATTTTTGATAATAAGAATTAAGTATGTTCTTTTTGTGTAGATAACTATAGTGGGATCATCTTCTGTAGAATTCTATAGAAGAATGTAGGCGATAATGTTCTAATCCCCAAATTTATAGTAAATTTTAAATAATTCTATAATATTCCTAAATGAAATTAATGTTTAATGATAGCAAATGTATTGTCATAAATAATCATTAGGTATCCAGGACATTTTCAAATTAAATCTTCAACGGATTTTTAGTTACTTTTAATTGAAGTTTAGTTAAACTTTATTATACTAGAGAGAACGTCATATAATCCTGAATGTTTTTTTCCGGAATATAAAAACGCCCTATATATTATTTATGTATATAAGCAAGAGAAATTCGCAGAATTTTAATGGTGCCATTTAATTACTTTTAAATTATTTAGAAGAACAATTGCTAAATACTTTTCAAATAAACATTCTCGACATGCATTTCATTTATAATTAATCCAAGGAGACAAAGTAATTTGAATTTCTTGGAAAGTAATATTCCTAAATTGAACAAAACAATTACATTTTATATTCATGAATATTAAAGCTATTCCAAAATATGTTCCAAAAAAAAACTTCTCAAGTAAGTCAAATAAAAAAAAATCTAATCAAATTAAATTATAAAGATTATTTTTGACGTTTCTCAAAACCAATAATATGCTTATTTGTATGTCACGTGTCTGCATCTTAACCAATCCTGTCTTTATTATACTGAGAATAAAGCTCTTGTGATTATTCCCGGAAATAACCTCTGTAGCTTTTGTTTTTATTGACAAATGATATGTCGTTGTCAAATAATTATTTAAAACTGTTAACGCGTCAAGTGAAATATGTGAAAAAAATCGATTTAGTTCCATTTCAGGTACAGAACTACACCAACAAATTTTGGAAATAACTTCCAAGAAAACATTTATAATTAATCAATCGGTATTGATCCAGTTCAAAATCTTTTAAGTTGGATGAATCGACCTCAACAGCTAAGTTAAAAATAATCTAATTAAATATAACTAGAGAGTTTGATAAATTAAAAAATAACTCTCCAGTATCTTTCTCAAACTTGTTGCCATTTGGCAATAGCCACTCAAGCTCTACGGGTTTTCGTGATTATTGCCTGGCAACAAGTTTTCGAAAGATCTGTCAAATTATTTTCACTGGGTTCATATCGATTGATTATTTATTAATGTATTCTTGGAAGTTGTTTCCAAGTTTTTTTAGTGTATTTCTGTATCTAAAATGGAACTAAATCGATTTTTTTCATACATTTTACTTGACGCGTTTACAGTTTTAAATAATTATTTGACAAACTACCTATCATTTGTCACAAACAAAAAAGCACCTATAGAAATTATTCTCGGGAATAATCACAAGAGCTTTATTCTCAGTATAATAATGACAGGATTAGTTAAAACGCAGACACGTGACATACAATGAAGCATTTCATTGGTTTTGAGAAACGTCATAAAATATAAATATAAATAAATAAAATAAATATATCATCACGCCCAGAGCTGGGCAAGTACCAGGACCAAAGTACTTAAGTATAAGTACCAGGACTAACCATGGTCAGTACTTGTTATGCAATACATTTTCTAGCACAGCTTGAAAATACTTAAGTAAAGTAATAGTTTTTTCAGACCAAAGTACTTAAAAATAAGTATTTTGCAAGTACCAGTATTGAGTATATTCGTATGAAATAGTTTTTCTGTTATTTTTATTTATTTTAATAACAACATATTCTAAATATACATTTTGAAAATAATAATAAAAATATTTTTTAATTTAAAAATAAATAAGTACATGCAAAATTTAGTATGTAGTCGGAAATTACAAAATAATCAGTCTTATATATAAAAATATACATATATATGTAATACTAGTGTGCTAATGTATAGGTACATAAATAAAAATGTACATAGTTGATAAAGTAATATGTAATATATTTAAAGAATTTAAGTCATATGAATGACTTTGAAGGTCCTCGGTTCGAGTCCGGGCGTCTCCCGAATTTTTCTGTCATAAACTTTAAATTTATGTAATATATTATTACAAACAAAAAAACAAAAATATACATGTCTGTGCTCCTCACGTTCACGTCACAGTACAGCACAATAAAAAATACTGCATTAACCGAAAACTCAAAGTACTTCAATGTTTCGAAATATTTAAGTACTTTTCGTAATTTTAGTAATATTGACGTACTTAATTATTTGAAAAGTACTTCAATATTTTTTACATTTACTGTCCAAAAATGTAAGTAAGTACAAGCTGAAATTTAGTACTTAAAAATTTCAAGTATTAAGTAACACAAAAATAAATATACTTCAGTATAAGTATTAAGTACTAGAAGATACGAAAAATTGGTATTTAAGTACTAAAGTACTTAAGTATTGCCCAGCTCTGATCACGTGTACTACCCATTACTGGGTGTGGCGCTCTGCCGAAGCAGATCTCGGTAAGTGATATATTTTGCGCGTGAAGTGCGGTTACCAGTCGTCAAATCACGGCCCCCAAAGATGTTAGTGGTGGAAGAGCCACAGGGGTAATTTTTAAAATTATGAAAATTGTTTGTCACCTGTGGGATTCGAACCAGGGTTTTCAGGATCCACAGGCCGACTTCATACCATTGAACTAATCACCCCATATTAATAATATTTTTAATTTAATTTGATCAATTACTAAGTATTTATGTAGAAAACAATAATTAAAACTAATCACTCAACAGACAATGTACTACATCTCACAAACAAATTCTATCAATTACTCAATTTCCAAACGTAACATAGTTACTCCCGATGCTATTGCAATAGCTAGCTGAAGCTGCAAGGGTTGTTGTAACTAGTAACAGCGTTCCTTCAACCAGGTAACCGTGTTACCGGTTCCCTCCATGCATATTCATGCGCCCTGTGCGCACTACATGAACAGTTAACCAGCCTCGACCGCTCGCAAACAGACAATGATATATTTTCAGTTTATAGTGTTGCACAAAATATAATTATCGGCGGTTATGACCAACATGTTGGCGGTTGCTAGGGGGAGGGGGTAATGATTTACACGTGCATCCCTCCGTTAAATTTTAGTTGGCGATAACCTCGGAATACTCTGCCAAATGTCCGATGTTATGGCCAAAGCTGTGGTAGAGATTTTTTCACATTTTCTGCTGTTATTATAAATTAAAGTCGTACTTATGTTCAAACAACGTTAAAAATTTTAATTAACGATGTTTATAAACTGCGGTAGCAGTTTTTAAACTTTGTGGTAGTATGGGCTTCCGCGGTTCTTTTTAAATATTCATGTACACTTCGTGTATGCAACAAGCGTATTTGTTCAATTTTTACTTTAATTATAAAAACTCTGTGAATACTAATTTATTGGTTTTAATCAAAATCGTGATCTGAAATTAGTTTTTGTTAAAGTTGAAATATTGCGGAGAATTTTTTGCTCGTGTTGCAAATGTTGTTATGTGAACAAAATATCTAGGTTTATTACAGTCTCTCTTGTGTCCAGTAAAGTTAATCCCACAGAGCGAAGTCTTATGACGTCACTTCCTGTCGCTTGGCGGGTCGCAGAAATCACGCAACAGTTGGTGATGTATTGCGGGCTGAATTGGTCTTCTCGTGTCCGCGTCGCCATGTCACCGGAACAATCATAACGACGCTGTTTTGTTTTACGTGATCTCTCCTTCCTTCTTCTTTATTTTCTTCCTCTTTCTATTTTCTTCTCAATGTTGCTGTAAGTTGTACAATAAAACGTGACCTATGTATATTATTTTGTCAGTGGAGAAGAGAGAATATTTTTGTGTTTAGACGATGTGCGAGTGTTTTGTTGTGTTGCTAGGTGACAGACACAGGAAGTGGCGTCTGAATGACAACAAACGGTCGCTTTTTTCTGTTTTTCCTGTTGCCAATCAGCGCTCGAGTGCTCTGTGCGCCTTGTTAACACGCGTTTTGTTTCGTGAGGACGCAGCGAGAGTCTCTCTCCTCGTTATACTGCCCTCAAACCGGTCCTCACCCCTCTACTCAAACAGAACCGTATTTATTTCTTTTCATTCAAGAAAACTACTTCTCCAATTCCTCCGAAGATGTAGTTAAATATATCATCAACTAAATATCTTATTTTAATGCTCCAGAGGGTTTTGAATATTTTATAAGTTGAAGGAAAAAGACATACTGAATAATTTGTCGTTCCAATGATCGTTGAAAGTAGATAATCAACTTTTCCGTTCAAACGTTATATAAATATTTTATTAGCACATAATTCAATTCCTGAATAAAACTCCATACAGAAAGGTTACTTATGTTATTTGACATATAAAAAAAAAGCAGGGCAGATAATTGTTTTAAAGTGGATAAACTTTGATCAATCTTTATTATCTTGGAAACAGAGAATATATGTAAATACAATTTTTTTTCTCGCATCATTCAAAATAACGTTTCCATTATCCTGGAAACTGATGTAAAGTTTGATTTGCGCGCTAGTGCTTTAAAATAATTGAAAAAAATCACCCATTTTTATGGTTATAAATTTTGACTATTAAAACCTTAAAATTATTTACTGCGTTATTTGCAGCTTCCCGTACTTTCGAGGCCTATTTCAAAATGAATATTTGGTTGAATCAGACATATTTTCATAAGTTTTACAAGAAAAAAATTAACAATTTGTTTTTTATATTCATATTGATTTTGATTTGCTGACCAAAACGAAAAAAAGACATGTTTAAATAGCATAGCTAGCTCAGTGGTATGAAGTCGGCCTGTGGATCCTAAGAACTCTGGTTCGATTCCCACAGACGACAAACAATTTTCATAATTTCAAAAACTACCCCTGTGGCTCTTCCATCTCTAACATCTTTGGGGCCATGATTTGACGACTGATAACCGCACTTCACGCGCAAAATATATCACTTGCCAAGATCTGCTTCGGCAGAATGCCACACCCAATAATGGATAGAAGGCGTGATGATATATTTATATTTATTTTATTTTAAAAAACGTTGTGACGTTGACACTAATCATTCGCTTGTACCAAAAGTAGTTTTTTCTATTTCGGTGTTCTTATAGCTCTATAATAGCACTGTTATTGGTGCTTTTTATTTTGTAGGAGTGGTATGAATGCTCTAAAATCTGACAGATGAATGACACATAACCTCAAAATTGTAAATTGTCGGTGTTGAAATATTACTAACAGAATATGCTGGAATAACACAAAATTCAAAACATTCACAATACAGAAAAAAATATTGATTAATTGTCAAAAAATATGATATTTAAATTGTTGTTTTATGAGAAATGTTACCAACATGAATGATAAAAAACACCAACTTATATTTTTGACAAGTCGCAGTTTTTAAAAATCTAACAGAATTATAAAATTACCTCAATAGAAAAAATAGTATAAAGAACACGTTTCATGCAGCTTGTTAACGCACTCGTCCTTTGTAAAACTCGCCAAAGAGCGGCTCTTTTTCCAAATTTAGACTCGTGCGTTAACAGATTGCCTTATGTAACTAGTTCTTTAATATACTATTGGAGAATTTCATACCTGTATTATTTATTTATTGCAGTACAGTGGGATTCGAACTTAGGATCTTCGAACTTGAATGCCGTAATATGCCGTGTAATAGTACTAAACCAAGAATTTTATTACAGCCGCACAAAAGCTAACATTCCTTATACAGTTTGATGCAATACTTTAGGAACAAAATTAAATGACAGATTTTTTTAATTCATAAAATGGCACTGATGTGAGACTTAATTATAATATATTAATAATTAAATTACAATTGTAAACACTACAAATCCTACAAATAGTCATTTATCTATGTTTTATAATGAATAAATTGACTATTGTAGTGTTTAGAATTATAATTTAATTAATATATTTAAAATAGCTCTTAAGCCAGTAGCACTAAAAATGTATACTTCAGTTAAACAGTACTTAATTTTGTGAATTAAAAAAAAATCTTTTAATCTCAGATTCTATTATATAGTATCTTGTTTTAATCATTACAGGCAGACTTATAAAACAAATTAGCACTAATACCATTTTTAATATTATCTATAACTCTGTATCAAATTTAAACAGATTCACGAAATGAATGAAATTTTATGCTAATTAACCTACTTTTTAATATAAGTTAACCAAGTAATATAACTTTTCAAGTTTAATTACTTACATTTTATTTTACTCGTATTGAAATGGATGAAAAATACAATTTTTCCTATGACAGTGGGGAAAGTACTCATTTTTCGCATTTATTTGTGTACGGTTGTGGATCCTGAGAACCCTGGTTCGATTCCCACAGGCGATAAACAATTTTCATAATTTAAAAGGCTACCCCTATGGCTCGTCCACCACTAACATCTTTGGGGGCCGTGATTTGACGACTGGTAACCGCACTTCACGCGCAAAAAAAATATATCACTTACCGAGATCTGCTTCGGAAGAGTGCCACACCCAGTAATAGGTAGAAGGCGTGATGATATATTTATATATTTATTTATTTGTGTACGGAAAGTGATTATTTTCTATGTTGTCAAATGTTAACAAAATGACATTATTGTTGTCGGTTGTCATAAATACAAAAAATGACAGATAATGGGATCTACAACGTTTGCTTCATTAAAAAAATTAAAAAGATCTAAGAATTAAATTGTTATGTATAATCCTAAATTGTCGTAGAAAAAAAATGTCATACAATTGTTGTAAAGCCATTAGAAAACTTAAGTGAATGGAAAATTCACATCTTACACACCCGCTTTCCATTTGTGTTACAACAATCGTAGCTCAGTGGATAAACGCGAGGTAAAACTTGCGTTTCTTAATTAGCAAGCAAGAGGTCGTTCGTTCAAATCTCACTGACTTCTACTTATATAAAAAAAATACGATTGTGTCTGAATGGTTCGGATTCCACTATAAACTGTATGTTCCCTGTACTGTAATTGGGATTTACTTCCTGTTGTGCAGAGTAACAAAACAAAAACACACTATTTCCTACGATAGTGAGAAAAGTGAATACTTTCAGTTGCTTATTTTCTGTACTCAAATGTCAACAGAAAGACATTGTTTTCGGTTGTCATAAATACAAAAAAAAATTACAGTGAAACAATGAATTTGCAACAACCTTTCATATTATTTGAGAAAATAAAAAAAGATCTAAAAAATAATAATATCTTGCAGTGGCTAAATTGTTGTATAGAAAATAATATGTAATTTTTCCTGCATTATAGTAACAATTAAGCGATTCCTTTTTTGTCGGAATAATTCTACGATTTAATTGAACATTTTTTGTTGGATTTTTGTATTATAAATGATGGTAAATATCGTTCGAAAGGACATATTTTCATAGAAGATACCTACGTCAACATTTGTAGGACATGTTATATATTACACATTTCGCTGATATCCTCCGCGAGGATTGTAAGTAAATCCGGTCCTGACAGCTCGGCACACACTCCAACACAAGCAGCAACATCTCCAAGATCTAGGCGGCTGTCTCGTGCAGCCACCGCCTCCCCAATTTACATATCCTCGGCATGGCACACTGCGTCTCTACATTCGCATCTCCCGACGACGTTTAACAAATTACAAACGACGCACAATGCGTGCCACGCTGTAGTCTCTTTACCCGCGCCAAATTTGGTCGCCGACGACCGAATTTAATTTCTGCACATTTTTCATCCCGCCCGATGTTGTAGATTTGATTTAGTATAATTCTCTTCAGTGCAATTAAAAGTCAGGTATGGAAATGAGTCTCATGTCTGTGGAGGATAAATCGTCGGGGGTTGATGCCCGCAGGGCCGGACCCAAAGGATTTTATTACACAGGGAATATTTCATTATTGCTTAATTAAACGTCATTAACATATATACATGCATACATATCTTCACGCTATATCCCAACAAATGGGGTAGCACGAACCCTAAAATCAGCCTTCGTCAAACATTTTCATCCAAACAAACCACCCTGACCTCAACCACATTCATAGATCAGTCCATATAAACTCATTCATTTATTACACTCGAAATCATTATCACACAACAAACCTTCAATCACATCATTCCTATTCACTTATCATTCATTTTCTTTTTTCAACGTACATAACATATGCATAAAACATCTCATATTACTCACGTTTACTCCTAACAACGAATCTAATAACGAAACTAAAGCCGCATTCACATCTCGAAATTTGGTGAAATTTGTAAACACGAATTTCTGTAAATTACTTCGTGCGTTCACAACTTGAAATTTATGTAATATCTACATCTATTATCTTTTCAATGTACCATCTCCCAGCTATTTTCCGATTGGCTTGTTACTGACCACGTGTTAGAGAATTCGTTCAATTTGTACGATCGATGTACTTTATTTGTAGAACGGTCTCTAAATTTGGTAAAAAGTTTGGAGTTTGCAAACTTTTGTAGAAAGTGAAATTTGTGCGCATCAAATTTCAGAGCTGTGAACGGGTACATACAAAGCTATACGTATGTCAAACTCTACTAATTTCACCGAAGTTCACCAAATTTCGAGCTATGAATGCGGCATAACAACGAATCTACAAGATTAGAAAAAATGAAAGCGATAGCCTGCACTTGTATATGAAAGAAAAGTCCACACAATGCAGTAACTGAAAATGAAACAAAAAGATAAGAAAGGAAGGGAGCGTCGCCCTGCGCTTGTTTTTGAAAGTAAATTTCACACAATTGCAGTTAAACACTCTACCTAAGAACTGAAAACGAATTAAAAGATAAGAAAGGAAGGCAGTATCGCTCTACGCTTGTTTTTGAAAGTAAATTCCACACAATTGCAGTTAAACACTCAATGTAAGATCATTAACCATTCATAATAAAATCACGGAATTGTTCCAGGTTATTTTATTACTTCACACTTATTAGTTACTAGAACTATTTGCAATTCTAATTATTTTTATTACTACTAGCTATTTACTTTCACATAATTACAATAATAATAATATTCTAGAAAGAAGGGTGTGATCTAAATAAGTATGACGGAATTTCTATTTTTATATTTGATTATAACAGATTTTATTACAAAAGAATCACATTTAATCACAATTCAGCATAATTATATATAAAAAATTATTTTAAATGATACATGATATTATTATGTACAATATTATCAAAACAATTTGGACATTTGGATTTATAGTTTTTCTGCGATTAAACATTTCGAAATGATTTTATAAACAAATGTTTCATATATAAATGTTAGATAATTTATTTCACCATATATTTTATTTGCTACCATCTATTTTAAAATAAATCATACATAAAATTAATACAAAGGTAATTATATTTGCAAAATACAATAGATACGTAATTTTCTATTCAGTATTTAAATTTATTTCCTACATTCAAATAAACGCGTTAACATTGCGAATTTTAAAAACGTTTTAGTTATTTTTGAATTTCAGATTAACTATCTAACTTTACTCTAATCTAATTTTAAAAAGTTAGTTCCTATCATATTCTGAAAATAAAATAGTAGTTTTTAATACAATTTAGTTTTGTAATTTCACTTCAATACAAAAATACCCATAAACAAAACACAATTTTGTCACTTTGACAACGAATAAATAGAAAGAAAACATTTTATAACTGATAAAACCTTATTTATCTTTCTCCTAGCAGCTCGATAAAAACTAATAACATTTGAATTATTCTATATTTAATGTCGTTAAATTATCTAATCAAATTATACTCAAGCATTCTATTTCCATCGGATAAATTTCAATTTGATAATTCAACCTTGTTACTTGACAGCAACTTGACACGGTGTTGTGAGTTTATTAAAATCAAATAGTTAGGTAACAGGATTTCATGACAAACATAAATTTATCCGAAAAAATAAAACAGCCTTGTGCAATTATATTTGATAATATTATTTCGCCTAATTTCAATACACAAAAATTTAATATTAGCTGAAACATATTTAAGTATCGGACTATAAATGCTCAGTAAAAAAATATTACTGTTTAAGATCAATTGATCTAAAAAAATACACCATTTAACATAAATTAGATTACTTGAACACATTTCTAGCAAAGCTCACTTCACAAGCACTTTAAAGAAACAAACCCTAAATACACAATCTCTAGACTTTAATGAAGATTTATTTAAAATGCTGAACAATGAAAAAATACTTTCGTCTCCTAATTACTCAGTAAAATAAAAAACACGAATATTTATATTTAATTCGGGAAACTAATGATTTGCTTCTTATTATCCTTATCAGTACAACTAACTTTACAATCCCTGATGGGTAGTTCACAACCCACAAATGCTTTCCTGTCCTTTGCCCAAGCAATGACATCATTCAAACACTCACATTTCCAAGGGTTGTCATTCACAGTAACTCTTCTCAATTTCTTCAATTTATCTCTTAGTTCTTGAGACAAACACTCAATTTGATTGTCGTGGATAACCAGAAATGCAGGATCTTCCCTGTCACCGAACTCAGGGAAGATATTAGCAGGAATGTCTTTCAGTTTGTTGCCAGAAACTTCTAGTAAGCCAAATTTGGAACAATTAGCAAATGCATTGTCTTCAATTTTTTCTACAGAATTATTTGCTATTGACAATCCCATGAAACCTGGATACGAGTCAAATTTAGGGATATAAGTAATTTTGTTACCATCAAGTCCTAAGGCCATAATAGGACTATTTTCTCCTAGAATCTTTTCGGGCTCCAAAGATGTCAGTAAATTATAATGAAGATTAAGGAAGGTAATATTGTTCATTCCACAGAACGCACAATCTTCAAGTTTTGATATGGAATTATTTGATAAATCAAGTGAGGTAATGCCAGTATTCTTGAAGATGGTTCCAGGGTTGATTTGATTACCCTCAAGTCTAACATACTTGATATTATCGAAAGTTCCTGGTTTAATACTTTTCAACTGGCAATGGTTAATTTCCAAAACTCTTATTTTCAGTTTATCGAATATTCCTTCAGGTAATTCTTCAAACACATTGTGAAGCAGATGAAGCATTTTAAGGTTAGGTAACTGTTTAAAAACATCTGGCTCTACTTTATTTACCAATCCTTCGATCCACAAGTTCTCTAGATTTGGTACATCTTTAAATGCGTCGTTTCTCAGTGGTTTCTTCTCCAGGTTTTTAGTATTCTTCAAGATGAGTTTCTTCCATTCTGGATGGCTGCCAGCAGCAGTGAAGTCTTCCCACGATTCGCACAATTGGATGTCATCTGACTTCTCTTTTAATTTGCAGGTCCATGCCATATGATAACAGACCGCAAAGAGTAAAGTGAAAGTTAAAATTTGTTGTGCCATGTTGAGTTGTCACTGTGAACTGACTGAAATAGGTGAATGCTTGCTTTTAAATATGAAAGAGAACGCGGGATTCCCGTTATTATTACAAATTGTTGACCAATACATGTTTATGTTTGTGATTTTCCACATTTTTTTGTGATTACTAGTTAACCTTGCTTACTTAGGATTGATAACCTTGTCTGTTCTTATTTGTAGTTTGAATAACTTAGTAATCATGAGTGTGATTACGGTGACCCTTGTTATACAGGGTGTTTGTCGTAAGACCGCCATCATGAATATTTCGTTTATTTTGAGAGATACAAAAAAAATGATATTAATAAAAGTTAAAATGGGGTAGATAGCTCAGTAGTATCAAGTCGGCCTGTGGATCCTGAGAACCCTGATTCGATTCCCACAGGCGACAAACAATTTTCACCATTTTTAGAAACTATCCCTATGGCTCCCCCATCACCAACATCTATGGGGGCCGTGATTTGACAGCTGATAACTGCACTTCACGCGCAAAATATATCACTTACCGATATCTGCTTCGGTAGAGTGCCACACCCAGTAATGATGATATATTTATTTATTTTATTTAAAATCAAAGTTAAACTAGACAAAGATACGCATAAAGTGTTAGTAATACAAATTTTGCGTTACTTCCGGTTTTAGCGGATATCGGCTTAACTTTAAATCTAGCTTGACAATCCCGTACAGAGCTTGAGGATGTTTGTAATTTGTTTAATAGAGAATTTATTTTAACAAGGCTGGATACATTTCATTATATACCAATAAAATGTAATTAAAAACAAATCTGGCATAGAGAATCGGTATTTTTATTCGGAATCAAATTAGCCTCACAAGGATACCAAAAGTCATAATATTACTTCAACCAATTCAAAATGGCGACCATTTATTTAAAAAATCTTTATTAACTGTAAAACATTATGTAACTAAGGAATATTTAAAATATCAATATAACAAAACAAAAACAATAAAAAATATGACAACTGTAAATGCTTAATATGGCCTCTGTCATTTTCTACACATTTTTTCATACGTAATACAAACTCTTGAATTATATTTTGCAAAATATCTGTCATATCATAATTTGTATATAGAATTTGAACCATACATATTATACGTTGAACTTATGTTTCTATTTTAAATATGGTGAGTTATTTTGAATTTTGAATGGTTTATGTTTTAATTTGTAACTGTTTTGTAAAAAGAATCTTTGTGCTTAGCTGATGATGACTCGTATGTCGGGTCGAAACGTTCAATTACATGTAAATATGAAATAAATACTTGTATTTATCCATTCTCCATCTACACTAAGGATTCATAAGGCCATATTTCCAATTCTAAGTGATTCTTGGATCCATCTTAACCTCACATTAATGATAAATAATTGATTGTAACAATAAAAAAACTGTAGGTAAAAACTTATTGACATTATTTGTATATTTTTTCAGGTATCAAACGTATGTTCATAACTTGCTGTTTTATTTTTAATGGATTTTTGTTAATAAAGAATTTTTAAATAAATGGTCGCTTTTTTGAAATGGTTGAAGTAAAACAATGATATTTTGGTACACTTGTGAAGATCATTTTATGTACTATATTTCTAAAAATAAATAATAATAATACCGATTCACTATGCTAGATATAAAGTTAATACTATTTCCGCTAAAACCGGAAGTGATACAAAATTCTTATTACTATCATCTTATGCACCCCTTTATTTAGTTTAACTTTACTACATACAATTTTTTGTATCTTTCAAAATAAATGAAATATTCGTGGTGGCGATTTTATAACAAACACCCTGTATATATACAATTTATCAAGTTAATAAGTAAAATAAACAAGTGTTCTACTAATATTATTATGAATTGGTATTTTGGTGACCACTCGATAACAACTGAGTAGCCCACTCGATAACAACTGAGTAGCCTACTCGATAACAGTAACTGATAAGTCTACTATTGTAAAATGATTGAAATTGTATTATTGAATCTTATGTCAAATTAATTATTTTTGTTTTGTGTCGTATGTTTACGCTGGTGCAGTTGTCCATGTCACTTTTGTTAGTGTATTTTTGATCAGCTGTTTGTAACGGATGTTCAATAAGTCTTGTCGTCCTGGGTGGCTATGGGCTGGGAGACACATGTCTGTACTTTATTTAAATAATTTAACTTTAAACGTCATAATTTGTTTGACATAAATTAAAATAAAACAATTATTTATTTTTTAACTATCTTACAGTAAAATGTTTACTCAAGAACAAAAAACATTTATAGTGAAGTCTTATTTTCACAATAGTCAGCGAAATGAAAAAAGAATTGCACTTTCCTCATTTTGAATAAAGTTTGACGTTTTATTTAAGGTTAAATTGTATGACTAAAGTACAGACATATGTTTCACAAACCATAGCCAGCCTGGACGGCAAGACTTACTGAACACACTATATTTACTGGCAACATAGCCAAGATGAGTGTGGTTGAATAAAAATCATCCTGATTACAAAGATGCTTTTAAAAAGAAAATCACTCAATGGATAAGCATTGGCAGTATACATAGTAAATTTGTTATTGATGTTTCAATTATTGTTTTATTTAACAAAAATTTCTCGTAATTTTAAAATTAATTTAAACAATAAAGATTGCAGCATGGCAGCCAAAGTCAACAGATATAACATAACATAAGCTGTGTTGCCAGCTCTTTACAAGGAACTAAAACTTTTAAAACTTTTACATACTTTATGTATGCAAAACTCTTGTCAAGGTAAAACGAATTTTTAGTTATACCGCTAGACTCGAGACTTGTCTCGAAAAGTCGAGACAAGACCATAGTTTAGTCTTGAGGTTAAATTACAGATTGAGACGAAACGACCTTGGAATTTCGATAATTTTAATGGATACTTAACAACTTTTGTTTTTATTTTTTATTTAAATGTTCAATTAATTATAATAAAACAAAAGACAAAATGTCTATTGCGATGTGGAATTGAGTCTTAATAAATAAGAAAAAATAGGAAAAAATTTTCCATCACTTGTCTCGTAATTCCACAGAGGTTTTTACAGCACGTTTGCATCAACTTCTCAGGTCATCAACAAACGGCTGGTCAGTTCAGCTTTAACCATAGACGCGCGTTTCGTCCTTCCGGACTATGATCGCACCATACTGATGAGTCCGGAAGGACGAAACGCGCGTCTATGGTTAAAGCTGAACTGACCAGCCGTTTGTTGATGACCTGAGAAGTTGATGCAAACGTGCTGTAAAAACCTCTGTGGAATTACGAGACAAGTGATGGAAATTTTTTTCCTATTTTTTCTTATTAATTAATTATAAGATTATCATTTCAATTCTGGTATGAAAATTTGTATATTACGTAAAATATGTTTTGTTTCTTAAAAAAGTTCTAATATTATTACGTCATACAAATTACAAATGTAGTAGTATTTTATTTAAACTATCGTTTAACCTCTAAACTTAAAAAAAATATTATTATTATAGATAATAAAATACTGAATAGATGATATAATTCATAATTTTTCATTTGAAAAAATATTATTCTCTCAATAGAATATTATAATTGTTATAATAATTTATGGGATAAGTGGGTCAGTGGTACCGAGTCGGCTTGTAGATATGGGAACCCGGGTTCGATTTCCTCAGCCGACAAACAATTTTCACCACATTAAAACTACCTTTGTAGCTCTCCCTCCAATAACATCTTTGAGATGATTTGACGGCTGCTAACCACACTTCACGCGAAAAACTATATCGCTTACCGAAATCTGCCACGACATAGTGCCACACTCAGTAATGTGTAGAAAGCGTGATGATATACTTATTTATTTACTAAGCTAACAAACATGTCATGGAATAAAATTAGATTTTCTTAGATATTTAAAAATATATACTAACATACTAATAGATATACAACTTGAAATTTAAGATTAAAGTAGTTTTAAAATATCAACAATTAACAATCAGGAATTGAATATCACTAATTTATTTTATAAAAACTTATTAATGTTTTAATATTTACCTAATTTCTCAGACGTTGTAATGGACCAACTCAAGACCAAAACGAAATTTGTAGAATTAGAACTAATCTTGAATTACACCAACTGTACGACAATATTGACTACGTGCTTTTTGTTAAATTTGAAAGACTTAGATAAATAAAACACGTTATCCGAATAAATGAGGATAAAAAAAAAGTGTTTAATCGCATCGTAAACAGACAAAGGCCAAAGGTCCACCAATAGCAAGGTGGCTTGATGTTTTTAAAAATCTGAAAATAACAAATTGGAGGAAAAAGCAGCAGATAGAAAAATATGGGGAAAATTGTTGGAGGAAACTAAAATCAGTTAAGGATTGTGAAGCCACAAAAGAAGAAAAAAAAGTGTTGTGGAATACAACAAATTTGACATTTATTATTAATTTAATCAATATAATTACAACAAATGTCGCTTCTTTAATCTCGGTTGGGGTTAATATTCTTTAGTCCCTTTACATTAATACGAGTATTGTAAATTTAATTGATAACATCAACATAAAGCAGTTTGGAATTTATATATATTTTTTTGTACAAAGCAACTAAATAGCAATTACATTAATAACATTGTAAATAATCACAAAAATAAAATAATTTTTAAAAAGTATACCAAAACATATGTGTGCAACACAACAAAAAATCAAAATTAACTTACTTTGGTAAGAAACATTAGTCGTGACAGTTTCATAAAATGAAAGACATAAATTCATATATTTATTTCGGCATATCGATAACTTGTTTCTTGTTGTCTTTATCAGTGCATGTTACCTTACAATCTCTGATGGGAATTTCACACCCCACAAATGCTTCCCTGTCCTTGGCCCAAGCTATGACATCATTCAAGCACTCACATTTCCAAGGGTTGCCATTCACAGTAACTCTTCTCAATATCTTCAATTTATCTCTTAATTCTTGAGACAAACACTCAATTTTATTGTCGTGAATAACGAGAAATGCAGGATCTTCCCTGTCACCGAACTCAGGGAAGATATTAGCAGGAATGTCTTTCAGTTTGTTGCCAGAAACTTCTAGTAAGCCAAATTTGGAACAATTAGCAAATGCATTATCTTCAATTTTTTCTACAGAATTATTTGCTATTGACAATCCCATGAAGCCTGGGTAGGAGTCAAATTTAGGGATATAAGTAATTTTGTTACCATCAAGTCCTAGGACCAGAATTGGATTATTTTCTCCTAGAATCTTTTTCGGCTCGAAGGATGTGAGCAAATTATAATGAAGATTAATTTGTTTAATATTATTCATTCCACAGAACGCACAATCTTCAAGTTTTGATATGGAATTATTTGATAAATCAAGTGAGGTAATACCAGTATTCCTGAAGATAGTTCCAGGGTTGATTTGATTACCTTCAAGTCTAACATACTTGATATTATCGAAAGTTCCTGGTTTAATATTTTTCAATTGACAATGATTAATTTCCAGAATTCTTAGATTTATTCCAGCAAATATTCCTTCAGGTAATTCTTCAATTACATTTTCAATTAGACGAAGTACATCGAGGTTAAGTAGCTGTTTAAAAACTTCTGATTCTACTTTATTTACCAATCCTTCGATGCTCAAATATTCCAGATTTCGAACATTTTGAAAAGCACCGTTCTTCAGTGGTTTCTTCTCCAGGTTTGCAGTATTTTTCAGGATAAGTTTTTTCCATTCTGGATGACTTCCAGCAGCAGTGAAGTCTTCCCAGGATTCGCACAAGTAGGTGTCATCAGACTTGTCCATTAATTTGCAGGTCCATGTCATTTGACAAGAGACAGCAAAAATTAACCCAAAACTTAGAATATGTTGTACCATGTTGAGTTCTAACTTTTAATTGACTAAAAAAGTTGAATGCTTGCTTTTAAATACAGAAGCGAACACGGAATTCAGATTATTATTGTACACATGTTTACATTTTTGATTATCCACATTTTTTGTGCTTCGCAGTTGACCTTGCTACATAGGATTGATAACCTTTTCTCTTGCTATTATAATTAAATATTATATTAGTTTTTTCTTTTTTTACTGTGTCAATTCAATATGTTTCTTGCGTAATTATAAGTTGTATAAATATTCTCAAAAGTGTGCAACCTTTAAATGCTACCCCGCGAGACGATGGAAATAAAGTAATAAATATATCATCACAACATTTTATTCATTATTGGAAACAGAACTTTGCACTCTGTTGGTATGTTTTTCCGCGATATGAATTACTGTTACCAGCCGTCAAATCACGGTCCTAAAAGATGTTAATGAAGGTGGAAGGGTAATTTTTAATGTGGTGAAAATTAATTGATGTTGCCACGGAAATATAATATTTTCTTATGAATTTACTACGTATATGTGAGAACCAATGGAATCACGAATTTGTTTGAAAATGAACCAAAGAAATGAAAGCTATTTGACAGATTTATTACTCGGGGAAGATCACTTCCTCTCATACATATTTGGCTTATTGTTTTGTTTAAAACTTTATAAATTATTTTAATATGTTGTCATTGAAATTTTTTTGTCTTATTGTTCTGAAGATAGGATAAATCCAGCCCAAAATGTAATCAAATGAATTAAATAATTTAATATTTGAATCATTAATTAACCAAGTTATCCAATAAATGGAAAATATGTTTTTATAAACGTTTTCCTTAAATAACATTATAAACTTAGTTTATTATTAACTGTTGAGGTGTTCACCTCAATAATGATTTATTTTATTGTAAATTGGCGAAAAATATGGTCGTTTTAACCATGTTCTAACTGTATTACTAATAATTATTGTTATTTGATAATGGCCAATAGCCATGTGCCGAAACGTCGTTGATTAAAATGAATAAATGAATATAATTTTTATTTTACCGTCATATATTTAAATCAAATCCAATTAACATAATTTAATAGTATATTATTCAACCAGCATGTAATGATAGCTATTAGTCATGAATATGAAATTTGTGAAATCTACGAATGGGCCAAAAAGTGGAGAATTAAATTAAGCGAAGAGAAATCAATACAAACAACATTTACTCTGAAACGAGCAACTTGCCCTGAAGTGCTACTAAACAACAAGACACTTCCGGTAAAAAACGTTGCTAAATATCTAGGAATTCACCTAGCTAGACGCCTAACCTGGAAACATCATATCGAAGCGAAAAAAAAGCAAATAAACAACAAAATAAAACAATACTACTGGCTGATTGGCCGAAAATCAAAACTATCTCTATCCAACAAAATACTACTTTACAAAACGATGATAGTACCAATATGGTCATACGGGATTCAGCTCTGGGGCTGTGCCAAGCAGTCCAATATCAATCAAATACAACGGATGCAAAATAAAACCCTCCGTACAATCACCGACGCACCCTGGTTTGTCACCAACGAAACATTACATGCCGACCTGGGTGTCAAAAGTGTCTGCGAGCTAAGGAAAACCTACGCTAACAAATATGAAGCGAAACTCCACAACCACCCCAACAATCTAGCCATCAACCTTCTAAACAACAGTAATGAAACAAGAAGACTAAATCGACAAGAACCCCTAGACCTAAGCTAACTCACCGACACGAGGGACCATCAAAGGATGCACTCCCTCCCGCATGCTATAGAATGTATTACATTATGTATTACTTGTCATTATAATTATTATTATCAATTTTGCTTGTTAGCCCATGTGGGCTAGTTGTAAAACTATTTGCAAATAAACAAACAAAAAAAGATATATTTAAGCCTCAAATCCAATTAACATAATTTTAGAAATAGTATATTATTCAACGAGCATGTAATGATAGATGATTAAATTTGTGACACAAGCAGTAGATGTGTCGTGTAATTTACCTGTGTTCGAATCCTGTCTCGAAAATTCGAATCGAAATCCATAGTAAAGTCACGAGATCAAATTCAAGACTGAGACGAGACTACTAACAACTTTTGTTTAACTTTTTTTTTTAATGTTTAATTAATTATAAGTTTATCATTCTAGTATCAATATTTTGTATATTACACGGGATATGATTAGTTATTACGTCATACATATTACAAAAGTAATAGTAATTTGTATTGAGGCATCGTTTAATCGTTTAATTTTAAAAAAATTGACAATAATAAAATACTGAATAGAAAAATAATAAATAAAAAACGAATAGTATATTTGTAATAATTTGACATTGAAAAGTCGAGACCGAAACGAAACTAAGATAGCCTTAACCAGCCCGAGACCATGACACTCGAGGTCGAGACAATAATCACCCTAAGTCTCGTCTCGTTACGTCTCGCGGCAACTTCTAAAATATATACAACTTGCAACTTAAAAATTATTTTTAAAATGGGAACAATTAAAATTACATCAGTAATTGAATAACATATATTTATTTTATAAAATAAAAATTTATAATTATTAATGTTTTAATACTTACCTAATTTAGCGAGCGTAGTAATGGACCAATTTAAGTCTAAGGAAAATGTAGAACTAGAACTAATTTTGAATTACAACAACTGTACAACGATATCGACAACGTATATTTTGTTAAAATTGCAAGACAGATGGACTAGAATCGTTATCCGAATAAATGAATATAGAAACAAACAAAAAAATCGTTTAAGTTCATCGTAAACAGGCAAAGGTCAAAAGGTCGACCAATAGCAAGATGGCTTGACGATGGTCTCAAAGACCTGAAAATAACAAATTGGAGGAAAAAAACAGCAGATAGGAAAACATGAAGGATATTGTTGAACGAGACTAAAACCATTCCGGACTTGTAATGCACAAAAGGAGAGGAAAACTAAAAATTTAACATTTATGATTTAATTTATTAAATATAATTAAAACAAATGTTGCTTTTTAATCTCGAGTGGGGTTAACATAATTTAGTCCCTTTCGAGTATTGTAAATTTGAGTCATTGATAATATTCACAAAAAGCAGAATGGCATTTATAATCATTATTTTTATATTAAGATAACGTACATTTTTTCACAAAAAAATCAAGCAAACTCGCGAATTTCTCCAATGAAATACAAAAAACATTTTTTCTAATTTTTAAAAGTCTGCCAAAAAACATGTGTGCAACATAGCAAAAAATTAAACTTTACTGCTTTGGTTAGAATAGAATGACAATTACCCTACTTTTTATCTAGTTATACAAACAACTATTATATCATATAATAATCCGTAAAATGAAAGACATAATTCATATATTTATTCCGGCACATTGATAACTTGTTTCTCGTTGTCTTTATCAGTGCATGTTACCTCACAATCCCTGATGGGTAGATCACACCCCACAATTGCTTGCCTGTCCTTGGCCCAAGCAATGACATCATTCAAGCACTCACATTTCCAAGGGTTGCCATTAACACTAACACTTCTCAATATCTTCAATTTATCTCTTAATTCTTGAGACAAGCACTGAATTTGATTGTCGTGAATAATGAGATGTGCAGGTTCTTCCCTGTCACCGAACTCAGGGAAGATATTAGCAGGAATGTCTTTCAGTTTGTTGCCAGAAACGTCAAGGAAGTTAAATTTGGAACAATTGGTAAACGCATTGTCTTCAATTTTTTCAACAGAATTATTTGCTATTGACAATCCCATGAAGCCTGGGTAGGAGTCAAACTTAGGGATGTATGTAATGTTGTTACCATCAAGTCCTAGGACCAGAATAGGACTATTTTCTCCTAGAATCTTTTTCGGCTCCAAGGTTGTCAGCAAATTATAATGAAGAACAAGGAATGTAATATTCTTCATTCCACAGAATGCACAATCTTCAAGCTTGGATATGGAATTATTTGATAAATCAAGTAAGGAGATACTAGAATTTTGGAAGATGGTTCCAAGGTCGATTTGATTACCCTGAAGTTTAACATACTCGATATTATCCAAAGTTCCTGGTTTAATACTTTTCAATTGGCAATGATTAATTTCCAGATCTTGTAGTTTTATTCCATCAAATATTCCTTCAGGTAATTCTTCAATCACATTTTCAATTAGACGAAGTATAACAAGATTAGGTAGCTGTTTGAAAACTTCTGATTCTAGTTTATTTACCAATCCTTCGATGTGCAAATTCACCAAATTTGGAACATTTTCAAAAGCACCGTTCGTCAGAGGTTTCTTCTCCAGATTTGCAGTATTTTTCAGGACGAGTTTTCTCCATTCTGGATGACTTCCAGCAGCAGTAAATTCTTCCCAAGATTGGCACAAGTAGGTGTCATCAGACTTGTCCATTAATTTGCAGGTCCATGCCGTTTGACAAGAAACGGCCAAAATTAACGCTAAACTTAAAATATGTTGTACCATGTTGAGTTCTCACTTTTAATTGAATAAAAAAGTTGCATGCTTGCTTTTAAATACAGAAGCGAATGCGTGATACCAATTATTATTGCAAACAGATGTTTACTTTTATGATTATCCACATTTTTTGTGCTTACTAGTTAACCTTGCTGCTTAAGATTGATAACCTTTCCCCTTGCTATTATAATTTAGTATTATATTAGTTCTTTTTTCTACTGTATCAGTTCAATATTTTTGTTGAGTAGTTGGAAGTTGTATAAATATTCTCAGAACCGTACAACCGATATATGCTACCCCTAATTAGTTATACCGCGAGATGACGCAAATAAAATAATAACTATCATCACGCCTTTTACCCATTACTGGGTGTGGCAGTCTGCCGAAGCAGATCTCGGTAAGTAATATATTTATACGCGTGAACTACGGTTACCAGTCGTCAAATTAAAGATGTTAGTGCTGGGAGAGCCACAGGGGCAATTTTAAATTAGTAAAAATGAATTGATGTAACACGGAAATAGTATATTTTTTAAAAATTTATCACATATGTGTGAGAACCAATAGAATCACTAATTTGTATGAAAAAATAATTAATGAAAGGAAAGCTATTTTAGTGATTTTCCACTAGTATAATTAAGAAGTGATAATTCTTCACTGTAATTAAATCTCCTTGATTACCAATAAAAACTTTTCGAGACAGGACTCGAGTACAGATAAATTACACGACACATCTACTGTTATCGACATGAGAGTATACCAAGCTCAAAGAGGTGATTTTTTTTGAAGGATTTGTATAAAACGGCATTATGATTAGAAACATTTTACTATTAGCGTTATACGTAATACATGAACCGCTTTGGCGACCAATACTAACTGTAATGGACCAGTGGAATAAACACAATTTTACAGTGACGTTCTGTCGAAAGTACAATTGTACCACTGTATCCCTGCTTCGTTTGCAAGCTGCGATAAAAGCAACACATAATTGTAGCAAAATGAAATCTGCACAGGGCAACACTATTCGTTGTGGAGCGCGGACATATTTTTGCAAATTTTATATAGGTGTATATAGGTGTGCGATAATGAAGTACAAAATAAAGCATTAAAGTTAAATTTATTATCGAAAACACAAGAAAAAGAATTAAAATACTTCAACTGAGAATAGCAAATTGCACAGATGCGTTGTTCATGGTTTATTGTGTAACACCACGATTAAGTGAATCACTCTCCCTTATCCCTTTGGCATTCTCTCTTGGCAACGACAGTACAGCTTGTCAGAAATTTCATCTTCATAACTAATAGATATCATTACATGCTCGTTGAATAATATACTATTTCTAAAATTATGTTAATTGGATTTGAGGCTTAAATGCAGGACAGTAAAATAAAAATTATATTCAATTTTTTTTTACTTTCTTATACGCAGTAAATTATTTTCAATTGACGTTTTTTGAAAATTGACAAGATCAAAGTAAAGTCTTGAGGTCAAATTCGATACCGCGACGATATTAATATGGAATCTTAATAACTTTAGTTTTTACTTTTTATTTAAATATTTATTTCATTATAAGTTTATCATTTCAATGCCAGTATCAAAATGTATATTACACGAGATATGATTTTTTTAATGTTCTAATATTACATCATACAAATTGCAGAAGTAGTAGTACTTTTAAATTAGGCATCGTTTAATCGTTTAACTTAAAAAAAAATGTAGATAATAAAATACTGAATAAACAATATAAAAAAGTAATACAAATGATGACATATCACTTAAATTTGTTTTTATAAAAAACTAATATTATATTTGTTATAATAATTTGACCTAGAAAAGTATAAACCGAAACGAAACTGAAATAATTTTGACTAGCCCGAGACCATGATACTCGAGATCGAGACGATACTCATCCTATGTCTCGTCTCGTTACATCTCTCGGCTACTCTAGGTTTCTTTAGTATTTAAATTTCAATACTTCTAATATGTATACAACATAAAATTTAAGATTAAAGTAGTTTTAAAATAGAAACAATTAAAATTACATTAGTAATTGAGTAACACAAATTTATTTTATTAAAATAAATCAATGATTATTAATGTTTTAATATATACCTAATTTGCCAGACGTAATTACGACCCAATTCAAGACTAAGGAAAATATAGAATTAGAACTAATTTTGAATTACATCTGTATGACGATATCGATAACGTACATTTTGTAAAAATTGTATGTCTGAGATGGACAAGACACTTTATCCGAATAAATGAAAATAGAAACCTAGAAAAAGTGTTTAATCTCATCGTAAACAGACAAAAGCCAAAAGGTCGACCAATAGCAAGGTGGCTTGACGATGTTTTCAAAGATCTGAAAATAAAAAATTGCAGGGAAAAAGGAGCAGATAGGAAAATATGGGGGATATTGTTAGTGGAAACTAAAACCAGTTGAGGGTTGTAAAGCCACAGAAGAAGAAAAAAAATGTAGTGAAATACGACAAATTTTACATTTATTATTAATTTAATAAATACAACAAATGTCGCTTATTTAATCTTGGATGGGGTTAACATTCTTTAGTTCTTTTCCATTATATGCGAGTATTGTAAATTAAATTAAATGAAAATATCCACATAAAGCAGATTGGAATTTATAATTCTTCTTTTCACATACCAATCTAATAGCGGTTACATTAAAAACATTGAAAATCATCACAAAAATAAAATTTATTTTAAAAAGTCTATACAACAAAAAATTAAAATTAACTTACGTTGGTTAGAAACGTTAGTCGTGCCAGTTAATCTGTTTTTTACTTTCTTATACGTAGTATAAGGAAGTATTGGAATCGTGAAAAAAATCGTTGACGAGATTTTCGCGGAAATACATGTTTTGAGGTCCACTGAATCTGTTTTGATCATTTTCTCAATGATGTCTGTGTGTGTGGATGGATGGATGGATGGATGTGTGTCCGAGTGTGCAATATCTCATGAACGAGATAAGATTTGTTAATGAAACTTGGTAATTATAAGTTTCATGAAAATACGAAGAGCTGAGTTGATTTTGAATGAAATTGAAAAACCGGAAGAAAAAGTTTACTGGACACACAAAACAATAAATTCCAGTTATTTCAAAAATGTAATCAGTTACGAAAAAAAGTTTCAAATAAAAGATGTTAGCAAAAATATTTGGAACATAAAATGTTATTTGCAATTTTCCTGTATATGCGTCTAATTTACCCGTGTGAAGACAGCAATACCATTCTCAGCAATACTTCCGGTCTAGTCCCACCGTTCGCACAAATTGTGTTCAATTATTGCTGGAAAATTCTTACATTCATATTGTAATAAAACCCTTAAATGTATATCTAATAGTTTAATAGGTTTAAAAATGAAGACAGATATTTTAAATTCACCTTAATATTATATTGTTCGGCTTTATTAGATATTATTATAAACGCAATGTAAATGTATAATATTAAAAAAATTATAACTTATTAATAAAAATATGTACCCTCTTGAAAATTTCTACATATTTACTCCTAGCAGAGCCCTACAAGAAAACATATTTGAAATTAACCCCTTGACCGTACGCACAGGGTAGGATTTATTTTAAAACTGTTAAAGTTGCGTTCAAAAATACTGAATATTGCAAATATTATAACTTATTAATAAAAATATGTACCCTCTTGAAAATTTCTAAATATTTACTCCTAGCTGAGCCCTACAAGAAAACATATTTGAAATTAACCCCTTAACCGTACGCACAGGGTAGGATTTATTTTAAAACTGTTAAAGTTGCGTTCAAAAATACTGAATATTGCAAATATTATTACTTATTAATAAAAATATGTACCCTCTTGAAAATTTCTACATATTTACTCCTAGCTGAGCCCTACAAGAAAACATATTTGAAATTAACCCCTTGACCGTACGCACAGGGTAGGATTTATTTTAAAACTGTTAAAGTTGCGTTCAAAAATACTGAATATTGCAAATGTTATAACTTATTAATAAAAATATGTACCCTCTTGAAAATTTCTACATATTTACTCCTAGCTGAGCCCTACAAGAAAACATATTTGAAATTAACCCCTTGACCGTACGCACAGGGTAGGATTTATTTTAAAACTGTTAAAGTTGCGTTCAAAAATACTGAATATTGCAAATGTTATAACTTATTAATAAAAATATGTACCCTCTTGAAAATTTCTACATATTTACTCCTAGCAGAGCCCTACAAGAAAACATATTTGAAATTAACCCCTTGACCGTACGCACAGGGTAGGATTTATTTTAAAACTGTTAAAGTTGCGTTCAAAAATACTGAATATTGCAAATGTTATAACTTATTAATAAAAATATGTACCCTCTTGAAAATTTCTACATATTTACTCCTAGCTGAGCCCTACAAGAAAACATATTTGAAATTAACCCCTTGACCGTACGCACAGGGTAGGATTTATTTTAAAACTGTTAAAGTTGCGTTCAAAAATACTGAATATTGCAAATGTTATAACTTATTAATAAAAATATGTACCCTCTTGAAAATTTCTACATATTTACTCCTAGCTGAGCCCTACAAGAAAACATATTTGAAATTAACCCCTTGACCGTACGCACAGGGTAGGATTTATTTTAAAACTGTTAAAGTTGCGTTCAAAAATACTGAATATTGCAAATGTTATAACTTATTAATAAAAATATGTACCCTCTTGAAAATTTCTACATATTTACTCCTAGCTGAGCCCTACAAGAAAACATATTTGAAATTAACCCCTTGACCGTACGCACAGGGTAGGATTTATTTTAAAACTGTTAAAGTTGCGTTCAAAAATACTGAATATTGCAAATGTTATAACTTATTAATAAAAATATGTACCCTCTTGAAAATTTCTACATATTTACTCCTAGCTGAGCCCTACAAGAAAACATATTTGAAATTAACCCCTTGACCGTACGCACAGGGTAGGATTTATTTTAAAACTGTTAAAGTTGCGTTCAAAAATACTGAATATTGCAAATGTTATAACTTATTAATAAAAATATGTACCCTCTTGAAAATTTCTACATATTTACTCCTAGCTGAGCCCTACAAGAAAACATATTTGAAATTAACCCCTTGACCGTACGCACAG
Source organism: Pterostichus madidus (assembly GCA_911728475.2). Lineage (NCBI taxonomy): Eukaryota > Metazoa > Arthropoda > Insecta > Coleoptera > Carabidae > Pterostichus > Pterostichus madidus. The sequence continues at coordinate 32,504,359 of OU452306.1, forward strand.
GGTAGGATTTATTTTAAAACTGTTAAAGTTGCGTTCAAAAATACTGAATATTGCAAATGTTATAACTTATTAATAAAAATATGTACCCTCTTGAAAATTTCTACATATTTACTCCTAGCAGAGCCCTACAAGAAAACATATTTGAAATTAACCCCTTGACCGTACGCACAGGGTAGGATTTATTTTAAAACTGTTAAAGTTGCGTTCAAAAATACTGAATATTGCAAATGTTATAACTTATTAATAAAAATATGTACCCTCTTGAAAATTTCTACATATTTACTCCTAGCAGAGCCCTACAAGAAAACATATTTGAAATTAACCCCTTGACCGTACGCACAGGGTAGGATTTATTTTAAAACTGTTAAAGTTGCGTTCAAAAATACTGAATATTGCAAATGTTATAACTTATTAATAAAAATATGTACCCTCTTGAAAATTTCTACATATTTACTCCTAGCTGAGCCCTACAAGAAAACATATTTTAAATTAACCCCTTGACCGTACGCACAGGGTAGGATTTATTTTAAAACTGTTAAAGTTGCGTTCAAAAATACTGAATATTGCAAATATTATTACTTATTAATAAAAATATGTACCCTCTTGAAAATTTCTACATATTTACTCCTAGCTGAGCCCTACAAGAAAACATATTTGAAATTAACCCCTTGACCGTACGCACAGGGTAGGATTTATTTTAAAACTGTTAAAGTTGCGTTCAAAAATACTGAATATTGCAAATGTTATAACTTATTAATAAAAATATGTACCCTCTTGAAAATTTCTACATATTTACTCCTAGCTGAGCCCTACAAGAAAACATATTTGAAATTAACCCCTTGACCGTACGCACAGGGCAGGATTTATTTTAAAACTGGTAAAGTTGCGTTCTAAAATACTGAATATTGCAAATATTATAACTTATTAATAAAAATATGTACGTGCGTTCAAATCTCACTGACTTCTACTTATATCAAAAAAATACGATTGTGTCTGAGTGGTTCGGATTCCACTATAAGCTGTAGGTCCCCTGTACTGTAATTGGGATTTACTTTCTGTTGTGCAGACTAACAAAATAAATAAATAAATAAATAATATTTTTAAATGTTACTTCAGGTTTGTATTCTTAAATTCGACGAATCTCTGATGTAGTGGTTATTTGACAAGTGTTTTTTTTTAGCTTATATAACAGTCCTTCGTGCCATACCTTGTCAAAGGCTTGTGCTGCGTCCAAAAAGGCAGGCGAAAAATATTTGTTTCTTCTATATATTTTTTGGTTCCTTTTACAATTCTGTGTGTTTGCTTGATGGTGGAATGCTGCTGTAGAAACCCAAACTGGTGATGTGGTATTAAATTTTCTTTCTCAAGTATTCAATCATCTGATAAGTTCTTCTTCTTCTTCTTAATACCTCTACAACCCTGGATGGGTTTTGGCTTCCTATAGCATCCTCTTCCATGCTGCTCTGTCAACCACTACTCGCTTCCAGTTTGAAACTCCTAGTACTCTCAGGTTCTTCTCTACACTATCCATCCATCTTAGTTTTGGTCTTCCTTTTTTTCTTTTTCCTAGGGGGGTTCTCAGTGATATTTTCTTTGTCATTCTGTCGTTGTTCATTCTCATGATGTGTCTTAGCCAGCGTAATCTACCTATTTTCAGTGTTTTAGTTATGTTCGGTTCATTGAAATCTGTATATAGCTCAAAGTTATATTTTTGGCCCCATCCATCTGTTCCTTCCTGTACTGGTCCTAAAATTCTCCATAGTACTTTTCTTTCAAAGATTTCTAACTCTGCTTTATTTCGTTTTGTGAGACTCCAGGTTTTGGAGCCATATAGTACTACTGGCCTTATTATCGTTTTATATAGTATGAATTTCAGTTTTTTTCTCACAGTTTTGGAGCTTAGGAGATATTTTAGGCCAAAGGATGCTTTATTACCTAATGTTATTCTATTCCTAATTTCTTCTGTTATGTCGTTAGTTCGATTCAATATTGAGCCTAAATAAGTGAATTTATCCATTTTTCGGATTCCAAAGTCATCTATCCTAAGTGTTTCATCTTCGTTTTCTCCTGTGGGCGCAACCTCCATATATTTGGTTTTTTTCCCGATTGATCTTAAGACCGACTTCTTTAGCTTCTAGTATCAGTTTTTTTATGATTCTTATTATTGTGGTTTTATTTTTGCCAATTATTAAGACATCGTCAGCATATGCTAATAGTTGGATATTCTGTTCGTATATGGTGTTTGTTAAGTTAAGGTTAAGGTTTCTGATAACTTTTTCAAGCATTAAGTTAAACAGTAATGTAGCTAACGGATCACTCTGTCGTAATCCTTTGTTTGAAGAGAATTCGTTGGATAGATGTGATTTGATTCTGACGCTGCATCTTACATCTGTTGGTGTCATCATTGTTAGTTGTATAAGTTTATGGGGGAAACCAAAATACTTCATTATATTCTTTATTTAATTACGGTGTATGCTATCATATGCTGCCTTGAAGTCTATAAATATATAGTGAGTGTTGATATTAAACTCTGTGCACTTCTCTAGAATTTGCCGAAGACAGGTTATTTGATCTGTAGTCGATCTATTGTTTCAAAACCCGCATTGATAGTCTCCTATATTGTCTTCCGCGTAAACCACCAAACGTTGGTATAAAATGTTTGCGAATATTTTATATGCTACGTTTAACAGCGAGATTCCCCTATAATTGTTATATTATAGCTTGTCTCCTTTTTTATAAATGGGACAGACTATCCTTTCGTTCCATGATTGGGGCATTTTAACCTCTCTTCATATGTCTTGTATGAGATTATGTAACTTATCCACAAGTTCGTCGTCTCCCTGCTTGAACAATTCTCCTGAGATCTCATCTTTACCCGATGCTGTATTGTTTTTGATTTTGCTCACTGCTTCCTGTATATCTCCTATTGTCGGTGGTATATCTTTTTGTTCTGCAGAGTGGATTTCTAGGATTTGTTCATTTCGTCTGTTATCAACATTATTGTTACCAGCCTCCTTGTTTAGTAGATCCTTGAAATATTGAGCCCATCTTTCAATGCACTGCTCTTCATTTAACAGTATGTTACCATTCTTGTCTGTACAGTTTAAGACTGGTTGCTTAAAACCTCCTTTCATTTCCCTTACCATCTGATAAATTTTCCTGGTTCTTTTTGATTATGTAATGACTCTATTTCCTCATAGACTTTCCTCTCAAACTGTCGATTCTTCTGTCTGAATAGTTTTCTTTCATTATCTTTTTTCATCTTATATTCTTCTGTATTTGCTCTTGTTCCCCTTTGTATCATTTTCTTCCTAGCCTAGTTTGTTTCTTTATTTGCATTTGCGCATTCATCGTCATACAAATGATTATGCATTTTTCGACTTTCATTTTTGCCGATTGTTTCCTCCGCTCCGTTCGTCACTTTTATGTTCTTCTAGGGCCTCGTTTAGTTTTGCTATGAACTGATCTTTACTTTCCTCTTTCTTCAGTTCCTCTAGGTTGTATATGTTTCTTCTCTTCCCTTTTGTTTATTTTGTTAATGCGAGTCTGTGCCTCATTTTTATCATCACAAGGAAATGATCACTGTCGATATTAGGCACCCTGTGGCTTCTGACATCTAGAATATTAGAGTTGCATCTGCTATCTATTAGTATGTGGTCAATTTGGTTTACTGTTAGACCGGCTGGTGAGGTCCAGGTTCCTTCGTGTATCCTTTTGTGCGGAAAGTGGGTACTGGCGATCACCATTCCTTTTGTTATGGCAAACTGAATTAAACGCAATCCATTTTCATTGATCGATTCATGCAAGCTGTGTATCCCTATTGTTGGTCTATATATTGCTTCCTTACCCACTTTGGCATTAAAGTTCGCCATTATTATTTTGAGATCGTGTTTTGGGGCTTGGTTATAACTTCTTTCTTGCATATTGTAGAATTGATCTTTTTCTTCATCATTTTTGTCTTCTGTGGGCATGTGAACGTTTATTATTGATATGTTACAAAATTTTCCTCTCACTCGCAGAGACCACAGCTAAACACTTATTGTTTGAAAGTCAATATTATTATTTTTGCATTTTTCGTTCACTTTAAATCCGCATCCGAAAGCTTTCTTATGCTCATTGTTTCCGCTGTAATAGAAAATATGGTCTTTCATTGTATGTCCCTGCCAGGCCAATTGGTTTCTTGTACAGCTGTGATACTTACTTTGTCTAGCTCATTCAATAATGTTTTTAGTGCGCCAGGTCGGTTAAGGCTTAACACATTCCAAGTTTCAAAAATCATCTCCATTTTTGGTTGTGAGTTTCGCTTTCCAAGTCGATCTTGTTCATTCTTTCGGCTTTACAACGTGTTGCTTTTCCGGGACGGGTTGTTAGCCCGACACCAACCTCCTTTTTCGGAGGACCATTTCTCCCGCTTCCGTTGGCCCCGAGAGTTGCTCAGGTTACCGGGGTTCACCACTAGGAGGTGGAAGTAGGAATGGGCTATGCGGTGCCATTAGGGCTGAAGTCGTGTGGTTCGCATGCACTACCCCATTGAAACCCCAATCTGAGAAGTAGCTTTTCGAATATTTTCGATATTGCTACTAGTAGACTAATAGATCTGTGGCTTGCTTAAGTTTCGTTTTGGTTTTTGGATTACGGTTATTCCGCCAATTTCGTTGTATATGTTTTTCTACTATTGCATGTTTTATTAGAATTGGGTAATCTATTGTTGTTTCTTTTTCGGTTGTCATCGGAGTTGATTTCTAGGCCACTTTTTGTATCATTTAAGTGAAGTTTTAAATGGAACTGTCTATGTCGTCATAATTTTTCAGGATTACTTTTAAGTTTCTTTCTTCATCCAGTATGTTTCTAAATATATCCCACTCAGTGTGTTTGTTATGTAGTTTTGGGGAACTTATTATTTTGCTTACTTTTGTTTTCATTGCTATTATGATTGGAATATGGTCTGAGTTCAATTCGAGGCTTGATTAAGTTTCAATATAGATTTTAGATATGGTTTTTGTTACGCAGAAGTCTATAAGATTCGGAACTTTATTGTTGTCAGTAGGCTAATGTGTTGGTTACACGGTTGAGATATGTGAGTAGTGTCGAGTTTGCATGGCTTTCATTAGTTCCCGTCCTTTTGGGATTATAAGGTGAGATCTCCATACTGTGTGTTTTGCGTTATAGTCCCCTGCAGTAATAAATCTATTTCTGAGGGTGTCAAAAAATGTTTCAAATAGGGCTTTCTTAATGTGCCTTGATGGGCGATAAACAACTGCTAGTGTGATTGAGCTTATCCAGTCCTTAATGAGAACTGATGTAGCTTATACATAGTCCATAGTGTACTGTAGTAGTCCATAGTGTTTTATAGAATTTTTAATAATGATTGATGTACCACCATGCGCAGCTTCGTCTGGGTGTTTAGAATAATATATCGTGTACTTTAGCATTTTTAAGTACGAAGCCAAGCCATTAGCGTTCCAAAACACAAATTTTAGTTTTTATGACATAATGTCATTTTAGAAAAGATAGTTGTCAGGAGATTCAGGATTAAATCCATTCTCACCATTAGTTGAATCATCATATCTTCAAGTTTATTGCTTTGTGGTGAGGTATAGGGTTGTATTTGGATTAGTAATATGTGACATTTAATTTCAATTATTTTTTCTTGTAGGGCTCAGCTAGGAGTAAATATGTAGAAATTTTCAAGAGGGTACATATTTTTATTAATAAGTTATAATATTTGCAATATTCAGTATTTTTGAACGCAACTTTAACAGTTTTAAAATAAATCCTACCCTGTGCGTACGGTCAAGGGGTTAATTTCAAATATGTTTTCTTGTAGGGCTCAGCTAGGAGTAAATATGTAGAAATTTTCAAGAGGGTACATATTTTTATTAATAAGTTATAATATTTGCAATATTCAGTATTTTTGAACGCAACTTTAACAGTTTTAAAATAAATCCTACCCTGTGCGTACGGTCAAGGGGTTAATTTCAAATATGTTTTCTTGTAGGGCTCAGCTAGAAGTAAATATGTAGAAATTTTCAAGAGGGTACATATTTTTATTAATAAGTTATAATATTTGCAATATTCAGTATTTTTGAACGCAACTTTAACAGTTTTAAAATAAATCCTACCCTGTGCGTACGGTCATGGGGTTAATTTGAAATATGTTTTCTTGTAGGGCTCATGCAGGAGTAAATATGTAGAAATTTTCAAGAGGGTACATATTTTTATTAATAAGTTATAATATTTGCAATATTCAGTATTTTAGAACGCAACTTTACCAGTTTTAAAATAAATCCTACTCTGTGCGTACGGTCAAGGGGTTAATTTCAAATATGTTTTCTTGTAGGGCTCAGCTAGGAGTAAATATGTAGAAATTTTCAAGAGGGTACATATTTTTATTAATAAGTTATAATATTTGCAATATTCAGTATTTTAGAACGCAACTTTACCAGTTTTAAAATAAATCCTACTCTGTGCGTACGGTCAAGGGGTTAATTTCAAATATGTTTTCTTGTAGGGCTCAGCTAGGAGTAAATATGTAGAAATTTTCAAGAGGGTACATATTTTTATTAATAAGTTATAATATTTGCAATATTCAGTATTTTTGAACGCAACTTTAACAGTTTTAAAATAAATCCTACCCTGTGCGTACGGTCAAGGGGTTAATTTCAAATATGTTTTCTTGTAGGGCTCAGCTAGGAGTAAATATGTAGAAATTTTCAAGAGGGTACATATTTTTATTAATAAGTTATAATATTTGCAATATTCAGTATTTTTGAACGCAACTTTAACAGTTTTAAAATAAATCCTACCCTGTGCGTACGGTCAAGGGGTTAATTTCAAATATGTTTTCTTGTAGGGCTCAGCTAGGAGTAAATATGTAGAAATTTTCAAGAGGGTACATATTTTTATTAATAAGTTATAATATTTGCAATATTCAGTATTTTAGAACGCAACTTTACCAGTTTTAAAATAAATCCTACTCTGTGCGTACGGTCAAGGGGTTAATTTCAAATATGTTTTCTTGTAGGGCTCAGCTAGGAGTAAATATGTAGAAATTTTCAAGAGGGTGCATATTTTTATTAATAAGTTATAATATTTGCAATATTCAGTATTTTAGAACGCAACTTTACCAGTTTTAAAATAAATCCTACCCTGTGCGTACGGTCAAGGGGTTAATTTCAAATATGTTTTCTTGTAGGGCTCAGCTAGGAGTAAATATGTAGAAATTTTCAAGAGGGTACATATTTTTATTAATAAGTTATAATATTTGCAATATTCAGTATTTTTGAACGCAACTTTAACAGTTTTAAAATAAATCCTACCCTGTGCGTACGGTCAAGGGGTTAATTTCAAATATGTTTTCTTGTAGGGCTCAGCTAGGAGTAAATATGTAGAAATTTTCAAGAGGGTACATATTTTTATTAATAAGTTATAATATTTGCAATATTCAGTATTTTTGAACGCAACTTTAACAGTTTTAAAATAAATCCTACCCTGTGCGTACGGTCAAGGGGTTAATTTCAAATATGTTTTCTTGTAGGGCTCAGCTAGGAGTAAATATGTAGAAATTTTCAAGAGGGTACATATTTTTATTAATAAGTTATAATATTTGCAATATTCAGTATTTTTGAACGCAACTTTAACAGTTTTAAAATAAATCCTACCCTGTGCGTACGGTCAACGGGTTAATTTCAAATATGTTTTCTTGTAGGGCTCAGCTAGGAATAAATATGTAGAAATTTTCAAGAGGGTACATATTTTTATTAATAAGTTATAATATTTGCAATATTCAGTATTTTTGAACGCAACTTTAACAGTTTTAAAATAAATCCTACCCTGTGCGTACGGTCATGGGGTTAATTTGAAATATGTTTTCTTGTAGGGCTCATGCAGGAGTAAATATGTAGAAATTTTCAAGAGGGTACATATTTTTATTAATAAGTTATAATATTTGCAATATTCAGTATTTTTGAACGCAACTTTAACAGTTTTAAAATAAATCCTACTCTGTGCGTACGGTCAAGGGGTTAATTTCAAATATGTTTTCTTGTAGGGCTCAGCTAGGAGTAAATATGTAGAAATTTTCAAGAGGGTGCATATTTTTATTAATAAGTTATAATATTTGCAATATTCAGTATTTTTGAACGCAACTTTAACAGTTTTAAAATAAATCCTACCCTGTGCGTACGGTCATGGGGTTAATTTGAAATATGTTTTCTTGTAGGGCTCATGCAGGAGTAAATATGTAGAAATTTTCAAGAGGGTACATATTTTTATTAATAAGTTATAATATTTGCAATATTCAGTATTTTTGAACTCAACTTTACCAGTTTTAAAATAAATCCTACCCTGTGCGTACGGTCAAGGGGTTAATTTCAAATATGTTTTCTTGTAGGGCTCAGCTAGGAGTAAATATGTAGAAATTTTCAAGAGGGTACATATTTTTATTAATAAGTTATAATATTTGCAATATTCAGTATTTTTGAACGCAACTTTAACAGTTTTAAAATAAATCCTACCCTGTGCGTACGGTCAAGGGGTTAATTTCAAATATGTTTTCTTGTAGGGCTCAGCTAGGAGTAAATATGTAGAAATTTTCAAGAGGGTACATATTTTTATTAATAAGTTATAATATTTGCAATATTCAGTATTTTTGAACGCAACTTTAACAGTTTTAAAATAAATCCTACCCTGTGCGTACGGTCAAGGGGTTAATTTCAAATATGTTTTCTTGTAGGGCTCAGCTAGGAGTAAATATGTAGAAATTTTCAAGAGGGTACATATTTTTATTAATAAGTTATAATATTTGCAATATTCAGTATTTTTGAACGCAACTTTAACAGTTTTAAAATAAATCCTACCCTGTGCGTACGGTCAAGGGGTTAATTTCAAATATGTTTTCTTGTAGGGCTCTGCTAGGAGTAAATATGTAGAAATTTTCAAGAGGGTACATATTTTCATTAATAAGTTATAATATTTGCAATATTCAGTATTTTTGAACGCAACTTTAACAGTTTTAAAATAAATCCTACCCTGTGCGTACGGTCAACGGGTTAATTTCAAATATGTTTTCTTGTAGGGCTCAGCTAGGAATAAATATGTAGAAATTTTCAAGAGGGTACATATTTTTATTAATAAGTTATAATATTTGCAATATTCAGTATTTTTGAACGCAACTTTAACAGTTTTAAAATAAATCCTACCCTGTGCGTACGGTCATGGGGTTAATTTGAAATATGTTTTCTTGTAGGGCTCATGCAGGAGTAAATATGTAGAAATTTTCAAGAGGGTACATATTTTTATTAATAAGTTATAATATTTGCAATATTCAGTATTTTAGAACGCAACTTTACCAGTTTTAAAATAAATCCTACTCTGTGCGTACGGTCAAGGGGTTAATTTCAAATATGTTTTCTTGTAGGGCTCAGCTAGGAGTAAATATGTAGAAATTTTCAAGAGGGTGCATATTTTTATTAATAAGTTATAATATTTTCAATATTCAGTATTTTAGAACGCAACTTTACCAGTTTTAAAATAAATCCTACCCTGTGCGTACGGTCAAGGGGTTAATTTCAAATATGTTTTCTTGTAGAGCTCAGCTAGGAGTAAATATTTATGTAGAAATTTTCAAGAGGGTACATATTTTTATTAATAAGTTATAATTTTTTTAATATTATACATTTACATTGCGTTTATAATAATATCTAATAAAGCCGAACAATATAATATTAAGGTGAATTTAAAATATCTGTCTTCATTTTTAAACCTATTAAACTATTAGATATACATTTAAGGGTTTTATTACAATATGAATGTAAGAATTTTCCAGCAATAATTGAACACAATTTGTGCGAACGGTGGGACTAGACCGGAAGTATTGCTGAGAATGGTATTGCTGTCTTCACACGGGTGTCTAATTTTGAGAAAAACTAATTTATATATTTAATAATATATTTCAATAATCATAGTAGCAATAGAAACAAAAAACAAAAACATGTTTAACATTTATATGTCAAATAATAATTGTTAAACGCAAGGAGCAAGTCATAAGTGTTCAATTCAGCGTTTTTAATATGAAATATGCTGTGTATAAGAAAGTCGTGTGGTAGCCACACCAGATTTTTTGATTAGTTAAACAAATAACTATTATCCCATATTATAATATTTCATAATATAAAAGACATAAATTCATACATTTATTCCGGCATATCGATAACTTGTTTCTTGTTGTCTTTATCAGTGCATGTTACCTTACAATCTCTGATAGGATATTCACACCCCACATATGCTTCCCTGTCCTTGGCCCAAGCAATGACATCATTCAAGCACTCACATTTCCAAGGGTTGCCATTCACAGTAACTCTTCTCAATTTCTTCAATTTATCTCTTAATTCTTGAGACAAACACTCAATTTGATTGTCGTGAATAACCAGAAATATAAATTCTTCCCTGTCACCGAACTCAGGGAAGATATTAGCAGGAATGTCTTTCAGTTTGTTGCCAGAAACTTCTAGTAAGCCAAATGTGGAACATCTAGCGAATGCATTATCTTCAATTTTTTCTACAGAATTATTTGCTATTGACAATCCCATGAAGCCTGGATACGAGTCAAATTTAGGGATATAAGTAATTTTGTTACCATCAAGTCCTAGGCCCTGAATAGGACTATTTTCTCCTAGAATCCTATTTGGCTCCAAGGATGTCAGCAAATTATCATAAAGATTAATGTATTTAATATTGTTCATTCCACAGAACGCACAATCTTCAAGTTTTGATATGGAATTATTTGATAAATCAAGTGTAGTAATATTAGTATTCTTGAAAATGATTCCAGGGTTGATTTGATTACCCTCGAGTCTAAGATACTCGATATTATTCAAAGTTCCTGGTTTAATACCTTTCAATTGGCAATGATTAATTTCCAGAATGGTTAGTTTCACTCCAGCAAATATTCCCTCAGGTAATTCTTCAATTACATTTTCAATTAGACGAAGTACATCAAGGTTAGGTAACTGTTTAAAAACTTCTGATTCTAGTTTATTTACCAATCCTTCGATCCTCAAAGATTCCAGATTTGGAACGTTTTGAAAAGCACCGTTCTTCAGTGGTTTCTTCTCCAGATTTGCGGTATTTTTCAGGATGAGATTTTTCCATTCAGGATGACTTCCAGCAGCAGTGAAGTCTTCCCAGGATTCGCACAAGTAGGTGTCATCAGAGTCGTCCATTAATTTGCAGGTCCATGCCGTTTGATAAGAGACCGCAAAAATTAACGCAAAACTTAGAATATGTTGTACCATGATGAGTTCTCACTTTTAATTGAATAAAAATGTTGAATGCTTGCTTTTAAATACAGAAGTGAACGCGAGATACCAATTATTATTGTACACATGTTTACATTTTTGATTATCCACATTTTTTGTGCTTACAAGTAAACCTTGTACTTAGGATTGATAACCTTTTCTCTTGCTATTATAATTTAATATTATTTACTGTCTGAGTACAATATTTTTGTTGAGTAATTGGAAGTTATATAAATATTCTCAAAACCATAAAACCGATAAATGCTACCCCTAATTAGTTATACCGCGAGATGACGCAAAAAAATAATAACTATCATCACGACATTTTACCCATTACTGGAAACTACGGTCGTTGATTTCCACCGAAGTTTGAATTTCTGAACGTTCGAACTTTCGAATGTTTTGAACTTCGTCAGAAAAACTTCGATGCTTCGAATTTTCGATTTTTTTGAACATTTAGAATTTTCGAATTTTTCGAAGCTTCGAATTTTCGATTTTTTTGTCACTGAATTAACGCCATCTGTCATCTGCAAACACGCTCACGCATAATTCGCGAAAAGTCGGCCACCAATTAAATAATAAACTCGGCGAAGTATCCTGCAAAAACTCAGCAAGGTTAGGCATGTTAATTAAGACATCTACTCTCTTAATTATAATTTATATTGTTTATAAATAAATAATAATACATAAATTTATATATAACAAATGCATTGAAGTTGTTGTATTAATGTGCCATGCCTTTTTATCCCATAATATGGTTAGTGAATTGAACTCTCTAAAAAAAGAATATCTAACACGTTCCTAGTAAAAATTGTGATGAGGCTAAGATCTGGCAATAGAATGACTAAGACGAGAATTGAACCTTCGATGCTTAGTTTTCAGTCTAATTGACTTGTCCTCGAGCTGTTAAAACATTTCAATTAATTCGAAAATTCGAAATATTCTAAAGTACGAATCTAAATTCGAAGGTTCAATAAATCCGAACAACTCTACTGGAAACAGAACTTTGCACTCCGTTGATATGTTTTTACGCGATATGAAATGCTGTTACCAGCCGTCAAATCACGGTCCTAAAAGATGTTAATAAAGATGGAGGGGAAATTTTTAATATGGTGAAAATAAATTGTATAAATATTCTCAGACCCGTACAACCGATAAATACAACCCCTAATTAGTTATACCGCAAGATGACGCAAATAAAATAATAAATATATAATCACGACATTTTGTTGTGCATAAAATATTGTATGTACCACGGGTGAAATTAGCGTTTCTGATCCAGAACATGTTATTAACCCTCGGCGCTTTGCTCCTCGTGCTAATAATCATGCCACGGGCCAGAAAGGCCTGTTTTCACCCTTGTTACATAAATAACTATTGTAGAATTTAAAAATGTCAATATATGTATAAACAAAAAAATAAGAACTTCATAAAAAATAGCCCGCATACCGGTTTTTACCCACCCCTAATTCTAGAAGCTCCCTAAAGATTTATTTACGTCTTTGCAGTTGCATCACTAACACTAATATTTCGTCTAGTGACGTAGACATCTCGAAGGTTTCATTTTTAATCTGGTGGTTACTGAACGAATTAAGAGAACATTTTAATTTCCTCGACGACGACGTAAATATTATAATCTGGGCATGTTTCTCATTTGAGTGATACCCTTTTAATCTAATTGTAAACTTGCGGTAGAATATGGAAGTTATTCATCTTCTACCTGCATCCCTTAGCTTTGCGGATGTTTTAATAAACTTAAAAGATACGTTTACGGATGCGGGCGATTTCCCTCGACCCTCTGCCCTTTGAGACACGCACAATAAGACGCAATCTGCCCTTGGCTAGTTCTTTTTTCCTTATTTAAATTAACGTAGAACACAGTGAAGTATATCATAATGAACACATCTTTTTTATTTAACAATTTTAAGATTATTAGCTCTTTTAAACGGACAACTCATTATAAATTTCTTGCGGACATAAGAGAATGGAGAATTATACAGGTTATAAGGGGTAAGTGGCTCAGTGGTATCAAGTCGGCCTGTGGATTTGAGAACCTCGATTCGATTCTCACAGCCGCCAAAAATTTTCATCACATTAAAATTATCCCTGTGGCTTTCCCTCCATTATCATTTCTGGAGGTCGTGAATTGACGACTGGTAATCGCAATTCACGCGCATAAATATATGAATTACCGAGATCTCCTACGGCAGAGTGCCACACCCAGTAATTGTGTTGACAAATTCTTTTGTGAAACAAATGCTATTCGAATACATTTTTAATCACCAGACGAATGAACTAATTCACTTAAATGAATTAGAATTCCCATCTCTAACTTGCGGATCAAACTTTAAGAATATATATTATATGACGTAATGATCACAGATTTTTCAAAATTCGCAAAATTAATAGTGATTTACCTTAAGTAAACATTTTACTACGACTGGGTTGATAGTTATTTCTTATATGTTAATAATTAAATTATAATTTTATAAATAATACAAAATAATATTTTATACTAGTTGAAAGCCCAAGAAAACGAAATTAAATTATTGTAATAAATATACAACTTGTTGAACATATACATACGGTCAAACGACAAACAGTTTGAAAAAACATTGCTGGGATGTCACAGTTGGTTACGTTCTTCTCCACATATGTCACTTATTTACCACACCAAAATACTTGTGGGCAAGGAGATTGCTTGAATAGTTGTGATGCCTCTATATTTTCTATCGCATACATCTCTGGTGTATAATATTATTTTGCACTCATTTTTTCACAAATAGTCATAATTTTATAGATATTTTATTTCGAATATGGTATATGAGCCCATTGAATGACTGCAGCTGGGGACAACCGGTATATTTCTTGAATGTCCGGGTGATATTCGGCATGATTTAGACATTTTTTCATTCCGTGGTTATGGTGCAAATTTAATAAAATTTTAGTGATAAGATATATACGCTTAAAATATTATAAAAAAAAATTCTTTATAATAGTCAGCAGAGATGCAAAATAAATAAACAAACTTACAAAATAAAGGGGACACATTAGTATAAGCCTTATTCGGCCACGTTCGTCCAGACGAAGATACCCGATAGACACCAGCCATTGTTATTCGATAGGCCTTCAGTTGAGTAAATATAGATAGGTAGAACCATTTTTTAAAGTCTGCTCAAGAGCTTGAAAACTTTAAAAGTTTCTGATATTAAGAAATCTGTTTTTTGTTGGCGAATTTTCTGGTGAGCTTGAGTCCACAGTTGGCAATCCTAATTATTTGTAATTATTGAGCTAATTTGTACAGTTAATAATTACTGAAAAAGAAAAACAGGAAAAAATGTATGGTAATTCTGAAAGAAAAAAAATGAAATGTTTTCTTTTTATGCAAAGAACACCTCTATATATATATATATATATATATATATATATATATATGGGATGGCTAGCACAGTGGTATGAAGTCGGCCTGTGGATCCTGAGGTCCCTGGTTCGATTCCCACAGGCGACAAATTTTCATAATTTGAAAAAGCTATCCCTGTGGCTCCTCCACCACTAACATGTTTGGGGGCCGTGATTTGACGACTGGTAACCGCACTTCACGCGCAAAAATATATCACTTACCGAGATCTGCTTTAGCAGAGTGCCACACCCAGCATTGGGTAGAAGGCGTGATGATATATTGATTTATTTATTTATATATATATATATATATATATATATATATATATATATATATATATATATATATATATAATTTCCGCCTTTACCTGACGTTGTGCCAACTGTGGAATAAAATGATCTCCGGAATTGTATTGCCAACTGTAACAATTACTTTTGATCACTCTGTATATCATGATAGAAATTACTGTACGTACAGTAAAACCTCGATTATCCGAATCAATTGGGACCGGAGCTCGTTCGGATTAACGAAAATTCGGATAATAGAAATATGAAGTCGTGTTAAATATATATAAAAAAATTAGAGTGTGCATATATTTTTAGCAATTACGATATATATTTGCAAAATAACATGATACATAATACATATACTTTTATATCATTCAACGTTCACTTCAAACCTTCTTTACCATAAAATTTTGCGCCATGGATCGGATAGTAGGACGTTCATCCGAACCAAACTGCGGTTCGGATAATAGAGGGTTCGGAAATCGAGGTCTACTGTAGTTTTAAAATTAATTAGTAGTGGCAAAAAGGCAAATTTTCCAGTCGATATTAATGCATAATTTAGCTACAATAAAAGTTTCAGTATCAGCTTAGTTGCAATGTTCTGAAAGTAGAACTTTAGAATTTTCCGTGTTCAAGTTAAAATTTAATTAGTTAACAAGAGTTAAACGCATTCGAAAATTGGCAAAAAAACAATTATCTCCTCATACTAACTTATAACTTTTTAGTATTTAACTTTTACATTATAACACAATTTTAGTTTCTCTGTAAATGGATGAAGTTGGAGGTGAAAGAAGTTGTGAAGAGAATGAAAATTTGATAAGAAGACAAGTGGAGTTGAGTTCTGCTATCTCTTTAAGATTATTGATTCCGAAGTGAGCGACGACTTCATTGTCGTGATGTCTTGTTGCGGTCGTATTGCATTGCAGATTTAATCTTGACGTTGGATCTTTCCGCCGGCCTGACTTTCCCTTATTTTAAAACCCGCTTTGGGCGAGAGAGACGCACACCGTCTTTCTGTAAGACAGAGACGACTTGTCGCGGGACAATCTAGCGGTGTCCTCCATATTCGTCCCGTGCGTTTTCGTCACAGAATTCCTTCTATGTCCGGTTTTATTTATTTATTTGTTAAGCCTTGTTCCCACCTCTTAACATAGTGTTAGTTTTAGTTTTTCGACATAACCTTGAGAGTTTGTCATATGTGAATACAGCTGAGCGTTTCCAGCTACTGTTTTAGTCTTAGGCTTTGTCCTTGTCGCTGCGCATAAACACAAAGTTTGCAGACTTCATACTTTCGACATAGTCTTTCGTCGCTGTTCTGTAAGAGAGAGTTAGCTGCGGCAATGCTATCTCTTGTTACGCTGTCAATTCTACGCCGTATTTATCAAATGTCATTAGGTTTGTGTTGAAAATACGATAAATATAGACAATAGAATAAAAATAGTAACAATTTAAACTGTAAAAATAATAAAAATTACTAGATGAATAGCAACAACAAAACTAACATGTCAAAAAGAAATTATTTGGTCGCTGTCATTTTAAAATTTATTTCTTTTCTTTGATTTTATAAATATAATTGCAATTTAATCATATTATAATAATATAAAAATCAATTTTGAAATTTAAATTACTACAATTGAAATATTTTGGTTTGTTCACTAGAAAAATGTCTCAATTTTTGTAAATTTTTTTAGAACTGTATAATTTTATTAAACTAGTGCTTCATTTTAATAGTAATTACTATTCCTTATTAATAATTTTATATAATTTTTAAAGTATTTCAAATAGTTTTATACAATTATTTTCTAATTTCAGTGAATAAACCTTTACTAGAATAATGAATTAAGGTTATGTTTATGTTAAGAGCTGGAAACGGCTGGAATTTTTCAGATATAAACAGAAACAAAAAACCAAAAACAAAGACTAAAACAGAGATTATGTTAAGATGTCGAAACGTAGCTTTACTCTGCAAAACAGGAACTTAATCCCAATTACAGTACAAAAAATCTACAGCTTATAGTGGAATCCGAACCACTCAGACACAATCGTATTTTTGGGTTTGAGTTCAGTGATATTTGAACACACGACCTCTCGCTTGTTATTTAAAAAACGCAAGTTTTTCCTCGCCCTGTTTATAAATGACAGAATAAATTTACTTCTATAGTATACATATTTATTTTATGGAAAATAAAACATAAATAAAATAAATAAATATATCATCACGCCTTTTACCCATTACTAGGTGTAACACTCTGCCGAAGCAGATCTCAGTAAGTGATATATTTATGCGCGTGAAGTGCGGTTACCAGCCGTCAAATCAAGGCCCCTAAAGATGTTAGTGATGGGGGAGCCACAGGTGTAATTTTAAATTGGTGAAAATGTTTTGTCGGTTGTGGGGATCGAACCAAGGTTCTTAGGATCCACAGGTCGACTTGATACCACTGTACCATTATCGCATAAAAATAAAACATTACATTAAAAATTCGACTGTCGCTTAGATAAATAGCTATTTACATAAAAAGTGCGCGAATGGTGCAAATGACGTCTTCGTGCACGAGTTTTGTACAATGCTTTTTGTAACGAGCAAAATTTATATAGTCGACAATGAGGTAATTTATTAAATTTGAACCGTGAATTTATATTGACAGTTTAGTATGCCATGAATTGACATTTGTTATTTGAAAACAAATTGTTTATTTTTTCTCGTAAAATTTGTTAAAATATGTCTGATTGATGGCGTTATAAGCTAATGTCTCTATTTCTTTTATAAATTTCTTAAAATGTGTGTATATGAGTACAATTAGCGTTTTAATAGTCAAAATTTAGAACCATAAAATAAAATTCTTTCAATTACTTTGCGCGCTAGCGCGCAAAATTAAACTATCCATCGGTTTCCAAGGTAATGTATAGCTTATTTTGAATAATGCAAGTACAAAAATGGCATATATTATAATTATCACCATGATATGATGTCGATGCGATATTTTTTTATTTATCCCGCTGATCAGAACTTTATCCAAAGATGGAAAAAACGGTATTTAGATAAATAAAATTATTCATGAAACCTGTGCATATAACTTCTAAAAAGTATTTATTTGAACCCCAAGAGAGATGACGCATCTCGTGCCGAAACCGCCCGGTCCATATACGCACGTCGCCCAATGAAGCATACGGTTTTGAGATTAATATCACTTGTGGAGCGCATGCGACCAGGCTGACATCTATACGCAACTAATTTAATGATATACCTACACGCAGGACGCAGGCGGGATTGGAACATTCGAAGCGAGCATATGTGTAGGGTGTCCAGATAGCGTGTGCATTCATCATCGTGTTCCGATGTCCGATCGGCCGATCGCAGTGTATCGATGTCGCGCAAACCTACATATCTGGGTCAGTTTCATAGAAACCTGCACTTGTCTATGATTTATTGCAGCTGTTATCTCAAACCGACGAATTTTGAAATTATTTTGCACCAACAGACAGAATATGACCAGTGAAAATACAACTATATTTGTATCAAATGAAGAGAGGGAATTGTGTTGGAAACTGGTCGGATATTTTGACGTGAAATTGGTCGATAACTCAAATACGGTTGATGTTATGAGCTTTCTTATTTTCTTTCTCATGAGTTCAAAATAGAGAATGTTTTCTTTATTTAAAACAAAAAAGTACAAGCAGAGAGCAGATTACTAAGAAAATATCGCAAAAATAAACATTTTATTAACGAAATAGAATTTCTCACGCATTTATTATTATTGGGTAATTATCAGTGATAATATAACAAGAGAGTGAGAATAAATTGAAAATAATGTGACAGATCTTTTGAAAACTTGATGCCAGGCAATAGTCACGAAAGCCCGTAGTACTTGAGTGGCTTTTTCCAAATGGCAACAAGTTTGAGAAAGATACTGGAGAATTATTTTCTAATTTATCGAACTCTCGAGTTATATTTAATTAGATTATTTTTTGACTTAGCTGTTGAGATCGATTCATCCAACTTAAAAAAAATTAAACTGGGTCCATATTGATTGATTATTTATTAATGTATTCTTGGAAGTTGTTTCCAAAATTTCTTCGTGTATTTCTGTATCTGAAATGCAACTAAATCTATTTTTTTCACACATTTTACTTAACGCATTAACAGTTTTAAATAATTATTTGACAACTACATATCATTTGTCACAAACAAAAAAGCACCTACAGAGATTATTCTCGGGAATAATCACAAGAGCTTTATTCTCAGTATAATAATGACAGGATTGGTTAAAACGCAGATACGTGACATAAAACGAAGCATTTCATTGGTTTTGAGAAACGTCAAAAAATAATCATATTTATTTATTAGGTGATAATGGGCTCCTACTGCATATTTACTAGGACTGGCTCATCGCATCTTCTTCTTCTATAAGCGTCTGTGGCTAAATTTTAAATTCCGCGTTCGGTGCGATTTTTAAATCGCTCTCAATTAAACTTTCTTTTGACAGTTGCGTAAAACATAAATTACTTTCCGCACTAGTATTTCATTGATTACAGAATCGCACTTGGTCTGCATTTGCCTCCTTTCCACCAGTAACCAAGGCAAGAATAGTTACGTAATAACAAAGAAAACGCACAGTTCTAGGAAAAATAATTTAAAATCATTTTTGACAGTTTTTTTGTTTGGAAATTCGGACGACAGTATTCATATATCCATTAATACGATGATACGCTTTTACATTGCAACTCGACAAGCGGCAAACTTTCTGCTTACAACTGACGGTTGAAAAAATCTATTTTCTGCTCGGTCGTAGAAAAAAATATTAAATACATGATTTGCCACACAGTAGAATGAATTGTAGCATATAGAGTTTATTAAATTTGAAACGGTTCTGGCATACATGTAAGTGAATGAGTATATGATTCAGTATACAGTGTATTGGCCATTTTGTTTGAAGCCAGAAGAGTCTAAGTATAGTGTTTGTTGTGGCGGCGTATAGTTTTTTAATAACACTTAGCTGAGCGAAACGTGTAGAAGAAAATTGGGTAATCCGAAGTGCGGTCGCAGAGAGTTCATCCGGCGAAGCGCAGATGTTTTTGTAAACAGCCAGTTAGAGATTTTTTACTTGGAAGTTTGTAAGGTGAGTCGCTTAAAACCCAGTAAAGTTGTATGTAGAGTAGATTATTCGTAGCGAAACACGAGCCACGCTGATGGCATTTTTAATTAAGTTCCGGAGGAGTCTTTGCACCGGCGCGCGGCTGTTAAAAGAACACTTCTCAGTGCCAACATTGACGCTGCTGAAGATTGTTCGTCGCCCGTCTTCCATCTCGGATTTCTCTCTGAACTGTGTGATTAAAACTCGAGACTATGTCGTTCCGTTGGAAGTTATGGTCAAAGTAAAACAATAACACTGATGAATAGTTCTTCCTCCAAACAACTTTCCAAGGTTTCGTCAGAAAGAAATATCACTTACAGACTCTTCCGAAACACAACGCATCATTGCATTCCAACAGAAATCCAATAGACATTCGAATCGAAAATCGAATTTTGTATTGTTTGAAATTTACTAGAAATAGTTCGGATAGTTCTCAACATTTTAATCTTTTACAAATACAAAAGTAAGCAAATTCTTATTATAGTAATAAAATAGTAGTGCATTGAAATCAATACGAAATTTGAAGTGAAGTTCTACTTCATTTTGGTTACGATACAATTATTGCATTAATAGCATTTCTATTCAAATTCCATACTAGAATTAAATTCACTATTTTAATAATTTTATCTTGTGTACAACTGTCCATTAGGCAAGCTCAATTGAAGAGATATTTGCCTTTTTTCACATTTTTCAGAAGAGCAAAAAAGGGTGTTTTTGTTTTATCCACTTCAATATAACATTACTATTTCAATTTTTTCAATAGTAAAAGAACGCTATTTCAAGCATGTAAGGGATTCGATTCTCCTCATCCGACAAACATTTTCACCACATTAAAATTACCCCTGTGGCTCCCCCTCCATTGACATCTTTGAGGATCGTGATTTGACGACTTACCGAGATCCACTTCGGCAGAGAGCCACACAGTAATGGGTAAAAGGCATGATATATATATATATATATATACAGGGGTGATTTTAAATTGGTGCAAATGTTTTTGTCGGCTGTGGTGATCGGACCAGGGTTCTTAGGATCCACATGCCGACCCGACTCCATTGAAACAAAATTAAACAAATGTTTGACGTATAATCTGTCAAAATAATTTCTTTATTTATTATGTCATTTATTTTGACAGATAAAACGACAAACATTTGTTTAATTTTGTTTTAGTTCAATGGCTATCAATAGTTTTCAGGCTATTTTCGTTATTTTCAGATCAAATTTGTGCCGTTGCAAAGCATGCAAAATTAATTTTGTTAATTGTATTAGATGCAGAATTTTATTCTCTAAAACTTTTATTTGAAGCTTTTTTGGTTAAAATAATTAGGGAAGCAGGAAATTACAAAATTGTGATTTTACATGTTAAATCCCTATGTTCGAGAGTTGCGTTCACCACCCTGTATATATATATATATATATATATATATATATATATTTATTTATTTATTGCACCTTCTTCCCGGTGGTCAGTTTGGCTGAGATAAAATAATTTTGCAGTATTTGGGAGTCAGCACACGAACAAAATTCGACTGTACCGCAATGATAATTCCCTTGATTCGTCCTGTAATAATCAATTTATTAGGTTGGGGGAAATTTGTAATAATATAAATATATCAATTTTTGACTCTTCTTTATTCAGTGCTGTCTTTACCATAAGGGCACATGGGGCACGAGCCCAGGGCTCTCGGCTTGATAGGGTCCTCAAAATGCCGAGGTTGTCGTTTACACGGAAAATAGAGGAGCACAATTTTTAATAAAATTTTGCTAAGAATTACCGTTAATCTTTTTTAAATTTATGTGTAAATCGAAAACCAGATGAGATTTCTAAATAATTTTTAAACAACGAACAAAATTTTACTAAATCTAATAATACAAATATTAAAATAGCTTTAAAATATTTAAAAGGACTTTAAGGACATAATAGAAGATTTTGCACAACAGAAATCCCAGAAGAAATTATCATCATTAACGTAATTCCAATTCTCAAAATACGAGTAGTAATCACTTCACTTATATTTCATTTGTATAATGCTAACCATAATAACCAATAAAGTCACGAAATAAAGCTACATACTGATGTTTTCATTCACCTTTATTTTTTGCTTGTTTAAAACGGCCCCAAATTTTGTGTGCCCAAGGGCCCTTGCATGACCTAAGACGTCCCTGTCTATATTGCTATAACTTCACAATATAGAAAAGGTGCAGAGGTATATTTATTTAATTTTTATTTATCGTGTTAAGAACCAGCTGAAAGGACTTTGTCCGGGAAATAGTAGGTAGTATATTGATTGTGGTAAGAAATAAAAGAAAAAGAATCTCCCGTGTATAGAGTCATATACCCCCACAGAATCCGTGATTACGTGCGACAGTAAATTCCGGGCGTTCGATCCTCGCGCTCCGTCATTTGCTCTACGGTCCTTGTCCACACCCACGCGCCCAGAACAAATGATACCTGTCGCGCCGCCAGCTATCAGCAGCCGCGTGAGAAGATTTCACAACTTTTGCACTTCTCGATTGTGTGTTGTTAACGCACTCGCAACCAACGATGGGAATAGAAACATGTGATCGACTGTTACGTTATTTGGTATTGGTTTGTGCTCTGCACAGAATTACTCCAATGTGATTTATGAGTTCGTTTCACGTCTGCGTTATTCTTATCGCTTGTAATTTTTGTCCTGAGGAAATTCGTTTTAAATGTTCCGTTGACATGGATGCCGAGAATAATTAAAAAGACTTTTTATTTGTCAAAGACATTTCATTTTGCTTATCAGAATGAATGAAAAAACTAACTTGTCTGCGTTTTTAATAATGACCCGTCTGGAGACTAGACTTTACTTTGCAAAGCAGAAATCTACCACAAGATCTATTTCGCAGTGGCATGAAAAGAAAGTGTATCAAATAAGAAAAAATTATGGTTAGATTTATTTTTAGGTGCCCCACCCAGCAATCACAATTATTCTACTTTAACCAGGAGGTTTTTGTTGTTGAGTAAATTACATAAAATCAACGGTAACCTAATTTTTTGCGGTGGCCCGATTTGGTTGAGTGCAATGAGATCGCATCGCGCGCCGCACACGGCCTGACACGCCACCGCCACCGCAGCCGCCCCCGACCTATCAACGTTGTTATTTTATTGATCAGTTTCAAGCAACGACTAAGGACGCGTGTTGTTCCACCGTCAAATAAGTACGCTTCGATAAAAAGTTACATGACGCCAGGCAGGCGCACTGCTATCAGCTTTGTCGATCGACCTCCTGATCTTGAAAAAATATCGCTTTAATTTTTTCTCGTAATAAAGTGTAATATTTCCTGGCGCAGATAGTGTTCGATAGCATGCGGCTATTATCCTTCTCACATGCATACGTTCTCCTTTTTAATTCTCGGCCTCGGAAGCATCACATAATTCAGTCTCGGCGCTCGCGGATTCTTCGCACGATTTTTGAAAGGATATTACTCCGCGTTTGTCATGTCTTATCTCTTCTAGACGGCGCGGCGGGGTACGGGAGACGGCGACGGCGGCGGCAGGATCGCTCTTGAACAGACCACCTGCCGACGACGGCGGGGAACCTCATTTACTCAAAGGGTTCCTTCTTTTTATTGTTATTATTAGATATTTTGCGAGGTGAAAGACGTTAGCGAGAAATTGCCGTTGTAAACTTACCGTGACGAACTTTGTGATATCAGAGTTAATGCCAAGTTTTAACGAATGCAGGAATGATGATCCTTGCTTGCGGTTTTTAGCTAACAAAGTTTACCTACGTGGAATTTGTGGTAGGTGGGTATAGGCGAGAATGTTTCATCAGTCGCAATGGGGTGAAATTTGTTATGTCACGGATAGGACATTCATTCCAAGTTGTAGGTAAAGGTTAACAAAGGAGCGTAAAGTGTAGTTGTACAAACAAACAAATGAACAAAACGTGTCGGGCAGGGTGACGTGTTCGTGTCCAGCGTGCATGACGCGTGCCCCCGCTCTAATGGGATGCGTGAGCGCCACCACCCTCGCCTCACGGCACACAACGGCACTATCGATTGCCGACGCCGCTCCGCGCTCGTTTGGCGGATATTACGTTTCCCATTTCGAGCAATTAGCGGCGGCATGCGGTCGCGATGAATACGATTCAATCGTGCATCCCGTTATTTGCCTCTGCGGCTCTGCCTCCGTTCAAATAATACATCGCCCCACTCGAAAAGCTACATCTACACGTTGCTGAGCTCGAGAGCTTCATTCCACACAGGTACACCGCACCACAAACATACAACCCCCGACTTGTTATGACATATTGCAACGTATCTAATGCCACCTAATGAGTTTATAATTAAATGCTCCAGCCCTCTCATGTAAACAACTATACCTACCCTTGTTTATTAGTTTCCGAAAGCTTGGATTACTTTATTGAAATGTCTGTGAACTGAGAGAGAAAGCAACGAACCGGGAATGTAAAAAGTGACGGCGAAATGGAGCAGACATCGGCAGAGAATTATCGCAGGGAGAATGACAACAAGAGATCCCGAAGGAAGACAATACCGGGAAACCCATTTGGCAAATGTTTTTTAAATCTCCTTATTCCCTTATTGATCTCTTCGTGTCCACGTGTTTGTGAACTCGCTGGCTACGTGGATCCCTTTTTACAGATTTGGGATTTGGTCGTAGCGCTCAAATCACCCGACTTCGTTATGACGGATTTTGCAACAAGAAACGCGGAAAGACAAATGGACCGTGATGGTGAAATCACAGACAGAAAGAAGTAGCCCACATTACCTCGACCAAGCTGACCCACATACGACGGAAACCACTCCCAGTGGAACCCTTACCTCCGCGAATTTATTCCATGCGAGGAAAAAATGATTTAGTAAAAATTTCAATTAATCAAACCCGTGCTTCGTGCAGCATTGTTTCGCTGCATGTGTCCGGTCGCACGCTCGGTGGCCGCCGGTCGCCGGTCACCGCAATATGCTGCTGCGGGTGAAACAAGGGGTGATTGTCGGTAATTGTCGGTCCGAACCAGCGGGGTAAATCAAGTAGCTTGTGTCTCTGTGCACGAGCAATTCATTCCGTAAAAGTAAATTAACGTGTCTCCTCCAGAGCTCGGTTTATTATTACGCCGTGACGCAGACCAGATTAGAAACAAGTCCAGGAGGCGGTCCTCGGCCTCCGACCCTCCAGATGCGAGGGGAGGCAACAACATGCATTTATTAAACATCAAACCTTCGGAGTACTGGTTTACGACATAATTTATTTTGCAATTTAATTTCAAAAATCCACAAGTGCTGCTATATGAAGAAATAATGTTTTATTAAAGTGGTTGGCTTGCTGCAACTTTTTTCCTTGTGCGTTTTTGTATTTTTTCCTTGCGAAAGTAATAAAATGAGATTTTAAGTCAATAAAAGGTAACAAGCCAGGCAGGGTTCAGAACGGTTTTATGAATTTATTCTCGACGTTATACGCTCCACTCTTCTAGCAATTATTAATTACTTTTATGGTATATCACTTTGTGAGAACGTAAAATGAATTATTGAAAGTGGCCGTGAATGTGAATTGTGCTCACAGCAAGTTTCAGTTGATGTGTGCGTGTGTGTGTGTGTGTGAATGGCAGATCGATGGGGGCCGTCAATCACGGTAGCGGCGGTGGTGGAGGCGGCAGACACGGTAATTGACACGTTAACGGTAGCCGGCCAAGTAAGTTATTGTGGCGTCGTCAGATGTCGAACTCGTCAGTCGTCGACGCATCAAACAACCGCCCCTTCTCTTCTCTCCACCCCTCTAAGCGAGGCGTGCTGTCGCTGTCGAACAACTTTAATTAAAAGATTTAAAACGAAACTAATTGAATTTCAAAGTAGTTTCATACTCGCTCGTCAGATCGTTATCGGAGCTTATAAGAATCTTTTTTTGATTCGATAGGGAACTAATCTTGTATTTACATTCCTCGGATTTTAATCACTGAGAACGCGATCAATTTCTTTTTCTCCAAACTTCATAGCAACTTTAACAATACTACAACATATTTATTGTAAATTAGAAACAAAATAGTTATTTGTATCACTCGATCGAAAATTAAACTCGCAATTTGCAAGCTTTGCCTACGGCTCGGTCTGTCAAAATATGTTCGTTCTCACAAAACAGTTTTAGGACGTGTGATCACAAAATTTTTCGCACCTATTTAAATTAAATTATTGATTTAAAATTGGTAAAAATCTCTCACCTCCAAACACGAAATTGACAGCCAGTTTCATAACATCGTAACGTCCCTACTTTCACATATTGGACTTGCCCAGCTGAATTTTCTCTACGGCGTATGAAGCTATAAATATTATTTTCAGACGATCACTTATGAAAATAAATATAACAATATCATAAACTACTACGGAAAGTTGAAAATAACATACACTGATATGTTAGTATAACGCACACTTCTAGCATATCAGGTGAAGTTCCACTGATTAACAACAGATGGCGTTACGATGAAAGAAAATAATAAAATAAATGAAAATAATTTGTAGGTATTATTATTTGCATCAAAGGTTCTGCAGATTTTTCAACACATTTGCACAAATATATATTTTTTAAATTAATAATGACTTATTTAGTAATATTTTAGCATTATTTAATATTTTAACATTACGGTTAGTACGTTCGTATCACAATACCTAACCTCAAACGTCAAACGTCGACGTTTGCATTCAAAAACGCATTAGCTGTCAAAGTATAACAACATTTATCTTGTAAACTTTTTTTAGAAATATTTTGTGGTCGACTGAAAAATAGTGTACATAACTCGCTCGAAAGTGGGATAACTGTGCTCGTGTGCTACGCGCTTCGTATTTCAATTTGTACACTCGCACGTTATCTTACACTTTCGATGCTTGTTATGTAATATACTATTATTAAATATAATTATCTGTATACATATTTTTTATTGGTTATTCACAGCAACTGTAAATTCAATTATAATTCCTTACTTTGAGTTTACAGTGTACAAATTAAATTTAAAATTGGTAAAAATTTGTAATCTCCAAGCACTCACTGACACTGACAGCCAGTGATGCCAATGCTAACATTATAAAAGTTGGTAGTTCTTACCGAATGGTATTCGGTAAACACATTGTTTCCGAACTGTCAATCTCGGACGGAGGCGCGAAAAATATATATCATCACGTCTTCTACCCATTACTGGGTGTGGCATTCTGCCGTAACAGATCTCGGTAAGTGATATATTTTACTCGTGAAGTGCGCTTTCCAGCCGTCAAATTACGGCTCCCGAGGATGTTACTGGAGAGGGAGCCACAGGGATAGTTTTAATTTAGTAAAAATTGTTTGTTTGGGAATCAACGCTGGATTTTCAAATCCACAGGCCGACTCGATATCACTGAGCCACCTACCCCACATTGTTGAATTAGATTCAATGATAAAAGAATTCGTTTGTAGTTGTTGAGGGGATAAAAGAATTCGGGAGGTCAGATCGGCCGAAACAATTAACGAATTCTAAAAATACGTGATGGTGGAAACAGAAAAGGCCTAAGGCCTCGGGAAAGTGTTGATACAAAGATAAGATCGGTCGTCCATCACCGGCAAAGTCCAGGAGCATGGAGCAGAAGTGGGAATGTGACGCGGAAGAGTCGCAGAAACAGAAAAAGCCACGGGCGCTAAATGTTGAGATTATCTGCGCATTCATGGCATGGCCGCCGCGATGCGGAAACAACGACGTCGCCTGCACTAAATTAAAGTTCCTGCTGGCCGGCAGGGATTTCGAGACATCCTTTAATTGTTTCATTCTTCGCAATCTCGCGGTACGTTACACAAGTATAATGTCCGCGCATTCCGAAGCTCTGCTCTTCTGACCGCAGCGGAGAATGTCAGCAAGCCGAACAACGCAGACTTTCTTTTCTTCTTTTTGTCAGCGACACGACGGCAAAAGTATGCTAACAATATTTATGTAGCTACAACCTACAACCATAATATTTACAATATGACTCTTTATAACACGATTTGTGCACTGTGAATAAAAGACTTTGTGGTTTGACATGATTAAGAGTTTGTTGAGAAAGTGAGAAGGTTCGTTGCAAAAAAATAAAAGGTCATGTTCTTCTATGAAAAGATTTATTGATGCGAACCAAGTGGAAAGACCGTTGCAGACAAGTGTTGTTTTCTTTTCAACTTCATCCTCTACTACATTTTTACTAAAATAAATTTCTATTATAAAAAAATCTCGTGTGGTCACCACACGATTTTCTTATACACAGCATATTTAATATTTAAATAAATAAATAAATAAATATATCATCACGCCTTCTACTCATTACTGGGTGTGGCACTCTGTCGAAGCAGATCTCGGTAAGTGCTATATTTTGCGCGTGGATTGCGGTTACCAGCCGTCAAATCACGGCTCCCTTAGATATTAGTAGTGGGGGAGCCACAGGGCTAGTTTTGAGATGGTGAAAATTGTTTGTCGCTTGTGGGAATCGAACCAGAGTTCTCAGGATCCACAGGCCGACTTGATACCACTGAGCTAGCTACTAATATTTAGAATATATAATATTATTAAACATGTAATTTAGTTTTTCGGTAATTCAGCATATAAAATATCAAATTTGTTTACGTATAATTTTTTAGTAATGTTGACTACTTTATGTCTAACTTTACTGATGAGGCATATACAGGATGTAAGTTTTTCGAGCCTAACCATTGGTATCTCAGGAACCGTGAGATACGAAGTCGATTAAATTGAGGCAAAGTTGCGAAATTAGTTGACCATTTTAATGATGTATTTGTTTTTCCGATAAAATACATAGATAACTAGATAAAGCGAAAATAAAAATTTTAGTCGATTTAAAATTACTTACTATTTGATCAATGAAATTGATATAGCATCAAAAACGCTGAATTGAACACTTATGGGTAAAAGTGCAGTATCACTGACCAATTTTTTAAAATGTAATTTTCGGTTGGTGAAATTTTATGAATTTCAAAACTCCCTAAAAATTACTAAATAAACCAGTGCTTTGAAACTGTTAATTGAAAAATATTTTCTAGCTTCAAACCACAAGCATGATGTAATCTACTATTATCAGGAAATACAAAATAATTCTTTCTAACCTAACCAAACCTTATCTCAGTCTTCGCCATTTTTATACATTTATGACATTTACACTCCTTCGCGATGAGCTTCAAATCTCTGAAAAAGTTTTAGGATCAGTGATAAGAAAATGTCATTATAGTGGTGGGGGAAATTTTTAAATTGGTCAGTGATACTGCATTTTAGCCCACTTATGACTTGCTCCTTGCGTTTGACAATTATTATTTGACATATATGTAAATGTTAAACATGTTTATTTTTTATTTCTATTGCTACTATGATTATTAGAACATATTATTAAATATATAAATAAATTTTTCTCAAAATTAGACGCATATACAGGAAAATTGCAAATAACATTTTATGTTCCAAATATTTTTGCTAACATCTTTTATTTGAAACTTTTTTCGTAACTGATTCCATTTGTGAAATAAATGGAATTTATTGTTTTGTGTGCCCAGTAAACTTCCTCTTCCGGTTTTTCAATTTCATTCAAAATCAACTCAGCTCTTCGTATTTTCATGAAACTTATAATTACCAATCTTCGTTAACAAATCTTATCTCGTTCATGAGATATTGCACACTTGGACACACATCCATCCATCCATCCATCCACACACACGCACAGACATCATTGAGAAAATGATCAAAACGGATTCAGTGGACCTCAAAACACGTATTTCGCAAAAAATCTCGTCAACGATTTTTTTCACGATTCCAATACTTCCTTATACTGTGTATAAGAAAGTAAAAACTTGGCTCAAAACGTACTTATTGATTATTCAGCTACTTAAAACTGTAGTGTATTTATTCCTTTGTAGCGGGATAGAATAAAGACTAAAGTTTCATTAGTGTTAAAGTTTCTACCTTCAAATTAGGAAATCTTACTTATTTATGAAGAAAATTTGATTGAAACCCTGGCAGTTTCCCGGGGATTGAGGGTAGGGCTTGAAAATGTTTCCTAAATGAAGTGGATTGGTTAAAATAATAATCTAGGGGTGGCAAGTCAGTTCTCACGTGCAGTCGGCGTCCCTCGCGATCGATAACGTCGCGGCGGCAGTGGTGTTGGCGGCGACGCCACTCAATGAGTCACTCACACATGACGTTTAATTTGTAATATATTAAGAGTTTCATCACGGCCGGTGGATCGCGTTCCCATTAACTCACGTTGCTCCACGAACGCGTCACTTAATTACCTCTTAATCGGCCGCCGTCGCCGCCGCCACTGAAAAGTTAATTATTTAAAATTAGATATGTGTGCGAAACTCCTCGCCTTCGACCTCGGCAGAGACACGGCGTCGCCGAATGAATCACATTAATGATCCTATGATTTCACTCTCATTTCGTTTAACGACGCAATAAAAATTAGTTTACCTTTTTCACTTTTTAATTTGCAATTTTGTAATGTGCTCACTGGACATCTTGACTTGTTTTTCATTTTTCAGAAAAATCGTACAATTAATTTTAATTGTAGTGTACGTGCTTATTTAGCTTATTAATTTAACAAGTTGATTGTTGTGTGCAAAATTTGCTGAATTTGAGAGAATCGCGCAGTGCGTAATAATTTGAAGCTCTTCAGCAAATTCTGTGGAAATGATCGCCGAGCGCACGTGTTCCGATTCCTAGTGAGGATGCGAGGGGTAGGGGGTGGAGACCCTCTGTGAGGGTAGGTTCATAACGCGCCAACACGCACCACACCGCAACTGACGCCGTCAGGAGATGAGAACTGTCACGGAAAAGGATATGCGTGGAATATACTTTTTGCGCTTTTGGAAACGTCATTGTTCTGTCTGGATATGCGATGTGGGCCAACCGATTTGAATATACGAAACGCGAGCTAAATGCGGGATTATTAAATGCGAAACATCACCACACGATACACAAAACAGTCACAAACAAACAAACAAACACAACTTTCAGCTATCTTAGTTTGAATGTTAAGCTCGAAATTAATTTTGCCAAAAGCAAACCAACATTTTTGTTCGAAACACACAGTTAACAACATTTTCAATATGCACATAGCGGATAGATTAAGAAATAGGCAGTAAACTACATTTTTTTTTATTTTGAGAACAATAATTAACGTCTAAAATATTATTTATGCGGTCGAAAGTTCAAACCCTGAGTGTTAAATCAATGACTATGACTCATGAAGTCTGGGTCTGGACTCAATTTCAACCACTGAATTACAGATTTTAACCCTATTGTCAACAAAATATCTGTGGAAATCGTGAGTTGACGGCGGGAAATATGGAATGACAAAGAAAACATAAATTACATGTTCTTAGTTACAAATTCAAAAAATTTGTAACAAAAATTCAACATAAAAAAAGTGTTTTTATTGACTAATGTGTGACGAATGCATGCTGAAAAAATATGGCTAAGAACTGTCACTGTTTATGTCATTTATAAATATTATATTTATAATTTTTTTTATGTGGTAAGTGGCTCAGTGGTATTGAGTCTTACTGTGAATTTATGAACCCGGGTTCGATTCGCAAAGTCGACTATTTTCACCACATTAAAATTACTCCTGTAGATCTCCTTCTACTAACATCTTTAGGAGCCGTGATTTGACGGCTGGTAACCGCACTTCACGCGCATAATTACATTATTAACCGAGATCGCAGTATATTTACATTTAGGTAATACAATACTTTCTACTTTTTAATGTTTTTTTTTTTTGAGAAAATTCCGTTTTTCACAATAACCTACAAATGTCAATTACACACTATTTTATTTCATATGATGTATACAACATAATTACAATTAATTTGTATTTACAGAAGCAAGAAAGTATAAGGATGAAATTTAAGTTCAATTTTCTACGAAAATATTTAAAATAATAACACAAAAAATATCGAAACAGTAGCGTTCTATGCAGGGTTGTTCGTATTTTACCCACCCAGAAAAACCCACCTGAGTTTTTTTTTAATAAAACTCACCTAAAAAACTCAAATAAAGCCATTAAAAACCCATTTGGTTCAATGGTTGAAAATTCACCCAGGGTGAATTTTAAGATAGAGTAAAATCTCGAACATAAATATCTTTTATTTATTTTACAATGTAATACTACATAACCTCTTTACAAAATAAAACGTTTAACTTAAATTAACATTTATTACATCACAGCGTAGTACTCGTATTACATTGCATTACTCTGACTAATGTCAATATCAAACTAGTTCAAGACCTAATATTATTTGTCTTATATTATGTTAGTATTACAAAAACTGATGGATACCCAATCTTTTTACCGGCGAATTTGAAATATAGTTTTAAATTAAATAAATATGACAATAACATAATAGAGCGTATTTTGTTTTTAATTCACAATAAAAAAAAAATATATATATATATATATTTTACAATTATTACATAATAGTACATAAATTTTGTTTTAATATTTAGTGGTATACTGGCATACAATATCATTTTAAACATTATATACAAAATTAATCTAGAATTAAATAACTTGAATTAAAAAGTGTACTTGTCAATATTACAAGAAGCCCAATATTACCCAAATAAACCAAAAAAAAAACCCAAAAAACCCAGTAGGTTGAGTTTTAAAAAAAAAACCCAGGTTTTTTTCAATCCTGGTTCTATGTAACAGTATACAAATGTTATAAAAGTGCTCCTTTGCCGTAATTTCAAATTTTGCCACTAGGTTCGCATTAGGATTCTTTGTGCTAGTAGTATTGTGGGCAAAGCGCAGCTAGGGTGAGGGGTAAATCAAACTGCACAATAATCAGAGATGGCAATACTATATTCAAATTTAGATGAAATTTCTTGGAAAATTGTTTATAAATACAAAAAACTAATCAAATTCATTTGGTCTTCTGCATTTATTTATAATTTTTCATATTTCTAGTATTAAATTTTTTAAGTGCAAAAAGTTACTTCCTCACTTTTTCTTTCATCAGTTGTCACCCCTTTTCACTGAACACCCGAGCTTCACTTGTTCTGCCGGCCCTGCAAACAATTTTGAAACAGTTGTGTACTATATAATAGCATACAAATCTCATAAAAGTACTCCTTTGTTGTAGTTTCAAATTTCGCCACTGGGTTCGCATGATAAGTGAATAGGAATGATTGGATAGATGTGATTGAAGGTTTGTTGTATGATAAATGATTTAGAGTGTAATAAATGAAAGAGTTTTTATATGGAGTGATCTATGAATGTGGTTAAAGTGAGGGTGGTCTGTTTGGATGATAATGTTTGACGACGGCTGATTATTTGATGAATGTAATGAGTGAATATTTTATGAGTGATTTTAGGGTTAGTGATATGTACGTATGTATGTATGTTCGCATTCTTATTGACATATCCCAATAAAGAATTCTCGTTGAAGTGAAAGTGACATGTAGCCACAGCAGATTTTATATTTAATTCTAATGCAGTCGCTCAGTTCTTTTCTGAATAAATAATTTTGTCGTCGAGTCAATTCAGTTTTTTACCCACCAATGTCATCGTCTTCTGTTAGTAACAACGACATGATGATATATTTATATCGAGTTATTTATGATTAGAATGCTTTGAGCAGCAAAAAATCCCGCAGATGTTGTGTCAGCACTCAGCACGGGGCGGTAGCAGGTGTGTTGTAGCGTGTCAAGCTTCAGACCCGGGTCGCAGTCCGCTAAGTCTGCAGGGCGGGCGCAGCGTCACTCAACGTCATTCTAATGAGACAAGGAGAGGCCGTGCTGGGACTACACAACATGTGTCGCGCTACCACTTGTGCTGCAGGGTACAGTGCAGATTTAGGAGTCTCACCACAACCCATCTCGTCTTGTGTGCTGGGCTCCGGTCGAGGGAGGAGCGCTGAATACGTAATGCTGACAGACGTGTGAGGAAATCAGAGAAAGCATTCTGCTACCCGCTACCTGTCCCATGTCTTCCTTAAATGCGCGGAATGCGTATTGTTGAACCCTACTTGCGTTGATAATAAATCACAAAATTATCCCAGAATTTCGCTTTGTTCAATGTTTTTATCGAAGTATTATTCAGAAAGAAAAATTCAGACGACAGTAGGACCTGGACCCGCAACTTTATAGCGTTTTAATCAATTGAACCACACCGAACACAGATTCATAACCAAGTTATTTGAGTATTACTATTTTTTCTCTGAAAAATTTAGTAAATTTGTTAATATCTATGTACATGTCTTATCGAGTCGGATTGTGGCTTTGAGAATTTGAGTTCGATGCTCACAACCGGCAAACAATTTTCATCGCGGTCCGCTCCGGACGGCACATATTTTGGGGCGGCATTTTTTATATTTAATTTTAGCTGTAAAAAACAACTTGTTCACTTCATAAGTTTACTATTCAATTTCTACGATTTATGAATTACTGTATGATTTCGAATATTTTTCTTCATTGTCAAGTCAATGTAGGGTTGAAAATATTATCTCGCAAAAATCCTTTATTACTGCCTAATTTAAATATGCCATGCAATAGTAAAAATGTGCCCCACCTAAAGTTTGTCTCAATTACAATTATTTATTTATGTTTATTAATTTAATGGGGTAATGACTCAGTGGTTTCGAATTGACCTGCGGATCCTAAGGACCCCGGTTCGATTCCCACAGCCGACAAATAATTTTCACCAAATTAAAATTACCCCTGTGGCTCCTCCACGACTAACATCTTTGGGGGCCGTGATTTGACGGCTGGTAATCGAACTTCACGTACATAAATATATCACTTACTGAGATCTACTTCGGCAGAGTGCCACGCCCAGTAATGGGTAAAAGTCGTGATGATATATTTATTTTATATTTATTTTTTTAATTTATAAAAACCACCATTTGATTGACTTAGACAGGGCGGCAAATTGGAGACCGCCCTGGGCGGCAAAAGTTCTAGGTACGCCACTGAGAACTGAAACTCAGTATATTTTAACTGTGAGTTTTTAAAGATTTTTCGGTACTTATATTCAGTTATAAATGTAATTATCTTGTAGTAAACTAATGTAATTTAATTTTTAAAGAGAAACACCTAAATAATTTAATTAATTAATTTATAGGGTGGCTAGCTCAGTGGTATGAAGTCGGCCTGTGGATCCTGAGAACCCTGGTTCGATTCCCACAGGCGACAAACAATTTTTATAATTTCAAAAACTACCCCTGTGGCTCCTCCACCACTAACATCTTTGAGGGCCATGATTTAACGACTGATAACAGCACTTCACGCGCAAAAATATATCACTTACCGAGATCTGCTTCGGCAGAGTGCCACACTCAGTAATGGATAAAAGGCGTGATGATATATTTATTTATATTTTACATAAATTGAATTAATGAAGATAATCTTTGAATACATGTAAAAATAAATTGTAATATTGTAAGTACTACATAAAGAAACGTTAAAAACTAAGTGAAAGTACAAAAAAAAATCCTCCAGTAATTACAACGCCATTTGTGAAGTTTACAACAAATAAAATGAGTGAACGTAATGTAAAAGTAGCATAACAAAATGGTGTTATTGCAGCTATTATTCGTACACGTAGAAACCAACTAACTTTTTGACTATTTCCTTGTTATTCATTTCACATCCGTTTGCATCACAGCAGCAAAACACATTTCCGTAACAATATCAACATCACGTCAAACGTTTTTACGACTGCAGTAAACCGTCTGCACTTAGAAATTAATAAAAACCGATCGAAAAGCTGCCTGAAAAGCACCTTATAAATATTTTGCATCGTCAAAGTTCCCAGTTTAAATAGCTAAAAGAATTTTAGTAGATACTTGGAGTGATAAAATTTGATGTGATTAGTAGAGGTGCAGAGGTGCATAGATGAGATAATGAGCAGGGCGGGCGTCCTCATTAATTTTTCATTCTGTAATATTTACTATAAGAGAAACTATAAATAAAATAAAGACAAAAAGTCACTTTTTGTCTTTATTTTATTTAAATTGCTGTCATGCAGTTTGCGATTCTGTCGGTAGATGGCACCACGGGTTGCTCCTTAGCTCTCATGTCTTGTCTACCGGCGTAGTTACTTTAACATCAGTCAGTTCAGCTTGTAAAAATATCACAGTTCACTAGTCCCTAGTTGGGCTAGCTGGATAGTTAATCACACCATACTGATGAGTCCCTAAAGGACGAAACGCGTCTATGGTTAAAGCTGAACTGACCAGCCATTTGATGATGACCTGATAAGTTGATTCAAACGTGCTGAAAAAAATTTTGGAATTTGTGACAAGTGATGGAAATTTTGTTTTCCTATTTTTCTTATTTAGAAACTATAAAGTAGTATCCCCAAATAATTGCATTATTATTTAGTCATGATAATATCCCGCGCTCTGAGGACCAGTTGGATCGCTTACACGTAAATTTTAATGATTGATAAAAAATTTACCTACCTATTTATTTATTTTATTGATAAATCAAGGTAAATTTTATGAACTACCATACTGCTTCTCGTTGAATCCGGGCCCCTGTACTGTAACTGAGATTACGTTCCTATTGTACAGAGTAGTATAAATACATAAGTATTAACAAATAGGTAAAAGATGAGGCTTCTAAAATTATTCCCGAATATTTTTCGAGAGGTAAGGAAGTGGAGGGCTCATTTTTTGCTTATGCTTCAAATCCCTATATTAATGATTAAACACTTGCAGGCAGATTCATAAAACGAATTAATACTCACACCATTTTTAATATTATTTATAACTATGCTTCAAATTAAAACAGGTTCAAGAATTTTATTAAATTTGATACTAATTAATAGTCTTTTTAACTCAAGTTAAAATAAACTTGTTTCTCACATAGGAAAGAGAGTTACAAACGAAATAAAAAATGTTGTTAGCGCTAATCTGCTTTGTGAATCTGCCTGTTGGCGAACAAAAAATATGCTTTAAAGGTATATTATATTTTTTTTTTAATTCGCGAAATTAAGAACATGACTCTTAAAATGTACATTTTAATGTCATTGGTTGTCACTACCATCAGTCATTTATCTGATGGTGTATAATGTATAAATTGACTATTATAGTGTTTATAATTGTGGTTTAATTATTGATATATTAAAAATAACCATATATAAAGCCAATAAAATCATTTTTAGAATACTTGTACTGTAAGTTACTTATGAATGACAAAATTTAAACACAGAAAGTGCAACTTTTATTACACAGTGGTTTCCATGATCATGTCAGGACTTTAATATTTACTTCCTGTCCACCGTGAACAGTAAGTAAATATTACATATCAAGGTCACAGCTGTCAATTTTGAAACCTATTTTTCTTTCCTTCTATTTGTGCAATATTGTAAATAATAGCTTACTAACCTCGAACTGTAAGTGATTTTTTAGGTCGCGAATGTTTAGGATATCTCGACTCTTCAGGCCTCGATTCCCAAAACTACATTTTTGACCTAGAAACAGTCACTTACAGTTCATGGTTCGTAATATACTATTTGCTCCATGAGCATTGTCATATCCCTATTTTTTTCTTGTATAAAGGAAATTAATTCTATGCCCTATTTGTTTGGGCATATTTTTGAATTTTTGACAGAAAAGAGCTAAATTTCATAAATATATCTCGAAATAATTACATATTTAGTTTTTATTTAATATTTTTGTAACAGTACAGTAAATGGTGATTATCCGAAAGTCAGATTACCTTTTTGTCATTTATTGCAAATATAATTCATATTGAAACTATTATTATTTGTGTTGGATGACATCTTAATCCTGAATTGTTTAGTTATAGCTACTTTTTTATTCGTTCGTTTTCGCATATAAAAATAAAATCTGCTCTAAATAAAAATAAAAGTTGTACAGAAATAAATTCTGCATTTAAATCAGTCTACACATTTCATTTTAATTATTTCTATACTGTTAAAATTCAGAATAAAAGTTTTAATTTTTTTTTTAAATATGTGCGAATTTAAATATAGAACTGGAACAAATGCAAATGAATGTGTAACGTTCAACTGTCAGACAAATATTTTAAACATAAATTTAATAGTAACTAAATAAAAAATTAAAATATGCAGAAAATGTAGGGCAATATTCAAAATCAGATCTGAAAATCATCTTGATAAAGATGACCATGTATTTTTGTTTACTCAACTATCCCCCCCTATTCTGTAAATTGATAATTATCTGATATCGATCGATAAATTAATGACAACTCTTATTTTTCATTGGAGTAGCTCAGTGGTATCTGAACTGTGTATTTGAGAACCCGCATGAAATAACTAAACAACAAAACTAATCAGGAATCCTGTGCTTGTCTTAAATAATCAGATTCATCCCGTAATTAATCTTCGCCAAACGTTCCTATCCTGACACACCACTTTCTCTTTAACCACATTCATAATTCCTTCCATGTGTAATTAGATATAGTCGCGATCGCGCTATTATTATTCTACCGATAAACCAACATGATACGTAAATGACAATTGTAAAGAGACGAGGTAAAACTTTAATATAACGAGATTTAATACAACATTAAATAAAACTGAATAAGACGAAATAAGACGAACTTCTTGTAAAAATATATATTACTAATTAATATTACTTAATAAGTTTCAAAATTACATGGCAAGACCTAAATCTTGCACATGAAGACGAGAGACAACTTGTCTCGACAAAAGCCAATCTACCACTAACTAATTGTTGTTATATTCCATGGGCCGTGCCTACAAGGGGGTTGCGTTGGTCAAGGTAGCGGTTCCCATGCATGAATTTACATAAAAACGTGGAACACTTGCAAGGGATGGGATACAAAGGTTAAATATAGCGCAGACCAGACGCTTAGCTAATAATTTACCCAGATATGTCATCACATTCCGTATATCCAACCGCGACAATTCAGAAAAGCCATAAACTTCATAAATAATGATCTACGGATTACTGAAGTTATTATAACATATGCTCTAATAAATATGATAAACAAAATAAACTCTGCCAAATCAAATTTAGAAAGATACTTAAGATAACACTTAATTAGTCTATATCTCTCGAAGCTAAGTTGATATAGTGAAATAGCATAAACCAATTTTTGAATTGTTCTGTTTTGCTACACATGCATGCTCATTTGTTCCTCATACTTGGAATCTTTCTGACACACAACACTCCTTCAATTATATTTATCCATTTATTCATAGGTCGTCCACGCAATCTTTCACTCTCAATTTCACCAACATATACCTGTTTCATCAATCTCTCATTTGAGAAACTTTCTACTTGCCCAAACTATCTACACTGACTTATATACTCTTTTCTAACTACATTCTTCTTAATCTCACACTCATCACAAACTAATGTATTTCGGAGACGATCACTTCATACTCCTCGCAAATAACTCATTTCCACAGCAGTTATACGCCGTTCATGTTTTCTCATCCACACCCAACATTCACTACCATACATCAATGTAGTCACTAATACACCATTATATACATTCAATCGAGCATCTTTGGATACATTCTCATTTAGAGCAAAGGTTTCCAGAGCACCTAATACCTCGCATCCCGCAGATACTCTTCTTTCAATTTCTCGATCAATACGTCCATCCCTCGACAACATACTACTCAAGTATACGAACTCAATCACTTGACCCAATCTCACACCATTCACCGAAACATTGCAGTTAGTCATCGAATCGCTCTTCTCAAACACGATCACTTTACATTGATCAACATCCAATAACAGATTTAAATTTTTTTCTACTTCAACCAGATAATCGTAGCTCAGTGGACAAAAGCGAGGTAAAACGCGTTTCTTAATTAGGAGCAAGAGGTCGTGCGTTCAAATCGGAATGACTTCTACTTATATTCAAAAAATACGATTGTGTCTGAGTGGTCGGATTCCACTATAAGCTGTGCCCACCCTGTACTGTAATTGGGATTTACTTCCTATTATGCAGAGTAACAAATATATATATAAATAAATAAATTTATACTTAGAATCATTCTTCTCAACTGCTCTTCAGATCTACCCATAACAACAACATCATTCGCATAAACTAACGCAGGCATTATTCTACCACCGATACGTACACTCTCCACCCCAGTCAGCGCCTTTCGTAACAACACATCCATATACAAATTAAACAGTCACGAAGACATCCCACAACCTTGTTTCACGCCAACATCTATACAAAACCAATCACTCAATCTACTATTAACTCTCACCGCAGTCTCGCTACCTTTATACAGCGCAGCAAATTACCTTTTATACCGTACTCCAGAAGTACATCACACAAAGTCTCTCGATGAACACTATCATGCTTTTTTTAAATAGAGAAATAATTCAATACGTTTAACATGGACAAACAGTTTTTCCTTACGTATTGTTTCTCAAATTATTTTAGACAAAAATAAGTCAAATAATAGTTGTAGGGCTTAAAATTCTGCATCTAAATCAATAAACTATGTAAAAAGTAAAAATCTAAGGCTAAGATATAACTAAGAAAAAATTAAAGTCCTAAAGCTACATTCACAAATCGAAATTAGTTTTTGTTTTATGTTTTTCAATTTTGTTTTAATAACCTTGTAGACATGTTATCATATGCAACCATTCACAAATCAGTATTTAGTGTTGGTTTTCACACAAAAGTTTGCAAACTCCAAACTTATGTTTTAGTTTTACGTTTTATACTTAGGAATAGACTAATAGGACGAAGCGTAGAATGATGTAGTGATATATACTTGTCTCTTTCTATCATCTTTCGCATTGACGATAACCTAAGTTTGTTTCTATTCGAGTGTCAAAATGAATGAAAATAAAAACAAGATTTTAATACCTCCTTTCTTATTATGATGCGCTTCCAAAAAATACGAAAGTAAACAAACAACATGTGACAGCATGTGTAACTTAGCACATCTGACAGTTGCATTTACTGTATTACCGATCTTCTAAAATTTATAATAGATGTCAGTCACTACTAACTCAAATCGACAAAAACAAAACTATTTGTGAATGCCACCTAAAAACACACTAAAACATAAAGCATAAAACAAAAACTAATTTCGATTTGTGAATGTAGCTTTAGCCTTAATAAATATAAAGATACATCTAAATACATATTTCGAGAACTAAGTTCTCATCATCACAAGTCGTATAATCTTGGTTTTTTCCCTTGTTTCATCTACTGATGATGAGAATTTAGTTCTCGAAATACGTATTTAGATTTATCTTTATATTTATTAAGGCTTAGGGGTTTAATTTTTTCTTAGTAATAAACTATGTTTTGTAACGGCAGAAATTAAATAAGAAATTTACAAAATTACAATTTAATTAGTGTGTTAACCGTGGAAAAAAACAAAATGACACAAATGATTTAAGTTTTTGTGTCAATTTTGTTCCTTAATAATTTTCCATTTTTAACATATTTGTAAAAATAAAGTAAAATATACAGACAGATCAAAAACTTACTTTTATGCACAACCGGGTTGAAATACAATGATTTTAACCATGATAAGCTTAAACACTTCTTTTTGGCCAGGGCCATAATAAAATAATTTCCTCTGGATACATAAACAAAATAACAATTTTAGTTTATTGTAAACACTTCATTTTGACATATAAATGTACCACATATCTATATATATATATTTTTTTTATTTATTTTTTTAAATTTTATAATAATAATAATAATAATATATATATTTATTTAGCTTTAAGCTAGTGACATACAAAAAACCAGATATATATATATATATATATATATATATATATATATATATATATATATATATATATATATATATATATATATATATATATATACAAATATTTTTAGGTTAGATATCCAACTAAATGGCATTTTAAGTATATATAGTGTAACAAAGTAGAGTACTTCTAAAAATTCAACTTTCAAATAAATAAGGAATTAACTTAACAAAAATGTTATTTCTGATCTGCGTTAATTTAAACAATAAATATAAATAAATAAATATATCATCACTCCTTTTTACCCATTACTGGGTGTGGCACTCTGCCGAAGCAGATCTCGGTAACTGATATATTTATGCGCGTGAAGTGCGGTTACCAGCCTTCAAATCACGCCCCCCAAAGATATTAGTGGTGGGGGAGCCATAGGGGTAATTTTAAATTGGTGAAAATGTTTTGTCTGTTGTGGGGATAGAACCAGAGTTCTTAGGATCCACAGGCCGACTCGGATACCACTGAGCCATTATCCCATTATATATGTATGTATATAAACAAAATAACAATTTTTGTTTATTGTGAATACCTCATTTTGAACAATGTTACTTTGATATACAAATGTTCCTATTTTAATCTTTTCAATATAAAATTAAATGTTTTTTTGTAAATGTACCACGGGAGAAATTAGAGTTTCTGTCCCTGAGCTTAAGGTGGTACTATCATGGAAGCATATAACCCGGATTATAATGAAATGTAAATATGTTATTTTTCATGTGTTTCTACACTAGTATGCAAATTTTTTTTAAAGTTTACCGTTGTTGAGCTGAGTAATGTAATGTTAAAGTTGACCAAAGTCGATCAAAAATGCATTGGCGTTATAGGAACTGTACGTCGCGAGGCAGCTTACTGCGTAATAAATTCATATATTGTACATATTTTTTAACAAAAAACTAACACACAGTACATCATGTAAAGATAAAGGTATGAGAATTTAAAAATCCATGCCTTACCGGATTAGTTTCAAAGAAATTGGCGATGAAAGTTGGATATTCTATGCTAATCAATAGAACTGTCAGAAATGCTTGGCAACGTTGCACAGCACAGGTAGACACTAGACAGAGATGAACTATGAATGTTATTATTTCGATCAGTAAAATATATTCATTTTAATACAAAAAAAAATATTACAGCATTTTATATTTATTTATTTGTTGTTACAGTTGATAATAATTGCTTTGGTGCATTTTTCTCATTTTTCTTATGAACTGTCAACAGGATGTATCGATAATACAGTCACGTTTCGTACCGACTGGCCGCTTGTGGCTCTAACCCACTGATCTCTATTTATTACTGGATTGCGTGTGGGGTAGGCCGCAGTGTGACTAATTGAACGTCGCCATATTGCGAAAAGTGTAGTCTCTCGGCACGCGAGACAGCGTCGGTAGTGGCGGTAGTCGCTCGCAATTCAAATACAGTGACGACGAAAAAATGGTTGTTAATTGTGTTTTCTGAGGTAAGAAGAAAGGATCTGACAGACTCAGCTTCCACAAGTAAGTGAATTGTGCGTTTTATACCGATTAATTGTTTCATTTGTATATAAACGAACAAGCAATGTACATGACACAAATTAGATTAGTTTTAGGGTTAAATATTCAAAGTAAATATTTATCTAACTTGTACTTCAATTATCTTATTGAAGTTAAATCAAAAGGAGGGTTGATTTTTTCGAGGGAATCTGTTTTTATCGTATGCAAGACAACCGAACAATTTTTACTGAATGCGCTAAATGTGAATAACGGTTTGATTCCATCAGAGTCAGGTTTTACAGGGTTACTGTATTCGAAAGTTTTGCATGAGCTCCTACAACCTCCATGCACCCTTTTCCCTACGTTCAATGAACATTTATTCGATAACTCGCCGGAAGAGACGAACCACGTATTTTATTTGACAAAAGTGATATGCGCAACGTACTTAAAAGTACGGTTTTTTGCTTCAACTAAAGTAGCCTCTGATCGTTTGACCGGTGAAAAGTTGAGACATCACTTGACTCGTCAAATAGTCTGGAGACATCAGTAATTACAAATACAAATACAAATTTTATATATTTATTTATGTATTTTCCATTTTCATCAAATTAATTTCACTATTAATTTACTGCAATGTTTTCCAAAAACATTTATTTTTGCTTTTTTATAACGCTTTTGTACCATTTTCAACTACGACTATTTTGAACTTCCCGCTGAAAGTAGGCCGAGAGACTACACTTTTTCCAATATGGCGCCTTTCTATTCGTCACACGCTTCTAACACGGTATACGCAATCCAGTAATAAATAGAGATCAGTGCTCTAACCTTGTTGTCATAGCTTCTG
This sequence comes from Pterostichus madidus, assembly GCA_911728475.2. NCBI lineage: Eukaryota > Metazoa > Arthropoda > Insecta > Coleoptera > Carabidae > Pterostichus > Pterostichus madidus. Next base: position 32,548,542 of record OU452306.1, read on the forward strand.
CTGTGTCAAATCTTACACTGCTATTGGTTGGCATGAAACATTCACTTGCAAAAATTTTGGTATGTTACTGAATTTCATAAACTAGTTAAATAGTTTTATTTAATATATTCAATGTTATTATTAATTATACGATATTTGCAGCGAAATATTAATTCTGTTAATAACCTATACCATACAAAAATGTAATAATTATTTTTGTAAACTTTTTAGGTCACGTATACTTTTGTATGAGACTGTCATGATAGAACCACCTTAATAGCTTTCGGCGCTTTGCACCTTCTGCTAATAATCATATCACGGGTCAGAAACGCCTGTTTTCACCCTGATATATAAATAACTATTAAAAATGCAATACTTGAATGTGTTAAAATATATGATAGAATTAAGTCGCGCATTTGTTATTTTATTTTCACACTATGAAATTGTAATTTAGTAAATGTTCATATTTAATTTCAGGCGTTACAAAACACAGAAAATAAATTTAGTTTATTGATGTAGATACAGAATTTTAAGTTCTACAACTTTTATTTAAAGCATTTCTGTCTAAAATAATTTGGAAAGCATGCGCACAGAAAAACTATTTGTCTATGGCTCGGTTTTCATGCTACACCCGGTATAACTTCCCATATCAATAAGAAACTATATTAATGTATTGATTACGGATAATGATTCAGTTACTGAATAAGACGATCTTCAGATTAAGTTTTGATTGCAAATAACACCCTTAGATGCAGAATATACAGGTTCGGTGGTCGAGCGTGTTAAGTCACATCTCTTAACATACATACTGCGATGTCATCCGAACCAAAGTTCGTCAGTTCGAATCCGCCTGTCGACAAAATGTAATTTGTTGTAAAATATAAAATACAGTTTCATATATTAATCACACTCGGATGCTATAAGCTAGTCACTTATACGCCTCAAATAATGTAACATCGACTATGAGAACCGGCAGTACGGCAGTGTGAAAACTGCGGCTCGGTGAGCCCGGTGGACCCAGATCCTCCATGAATTATAGTGGCATAGAAGAAGAAAAAGATGCAGAATATAATAACCTATTTTAATCTGACTCTTTTTGTTGAAAGTAGTCATTGAATTATAGAAACCATCTTAATTTGCCTCTCATCCAATTTTCATGAGACACTTAATACGTATCTCGAGTTGTGATAATGAGGCCATCCTTGACATTCGCACGGAGAGGAGAGGAGCGAGGAAGAACATTGGCTGACAACCGTGGGCGGATCGGACTGAGAGGATTTATTCGCCACTGAAATCAATTTGCAACTCAACCTACCGCGAACCACGACGTGCACTAATTACCCTAATGACATGCGGAACACACTTAACGTAACCTTTCCATTCATTAGCCACCTCACACATCACCTCGCACATGTCTGCTAACTCCACCAACGGATCATTCGCTCCAAATACGTTTCTTTTTGAACTTACACTCTTTCTCGCTTAGCGCACTCTGAAAGGAAGTTATCCAAATGAAATCATATGATTTAGAGTAAAATTATATTTTAAAGTTTTTTAGATGTATATTAATTAAAAGTTAATCACACGATTTAGAATAAAATGTTGTTATATTAATTAACACCAATTACTCAAAAGACAAATCATTTATGGAGTAGATGGCACAGTGGTTATCGTGTCGGCCTGTGGATCCTGAGAACCCTGGTTCGATTCCCACTGGCGACAAACATTTTCACCACATTAATACTACTCCTGTGGCTCCCCCTCCACTAACATCTTTGGAGGCCGTGATTTGACGGCTGGTAACCGCACTTCACGCGCAAAAAATATATCACATACCGAGATCTGCTTCGGCAGAGTGCCACACCCAGTAATGGATAAAGGCGTGATGATATATTTATATTTAATTTTTTTTTAAACAAACATTGTAATTTTGTTTATATATCTATAGAAACTTATTTTATCATGGCCCTGGAGCCAAAAAGAAGTGTTTAAGCCCGCTTTTCATGGCTAAAACCTTTGAATATTTATATCTACTACGTAGATGGAAGTAGCTAACGCTATATCTTGCTTAAGATTTTGCTGTCCCAAAGAAGATTGAGTGGAATAGACATATGTATTAGCATTAGTTAGACAAAGATGCACTGCTAAGTGATACTCGATTCTAATGCGCATGTCAAAACTGTTACTAAAAGATTCAACAAGCGGCAACTTACATGACACAAATATCAATTCTGGTTTATGATTTGTGTCAAATTCGTTTAGGTTATAATTTTTGTATTGGTTTTATAGCGGGTTTAATATCATTTTGTAAAAGATATGTTTTCTTACATCTGCAAAACGAAAAATTCCGTATTGATCACATGTAATTTTATCAAATATAAGCAATAGTAAAGAAACATGAAATATATAACTCTTTAAATTATTTTAAAATAATTTTAGCTTTGCGAAAAATGTTGATTTACGTTGCAAATGGCTTGCGGCACAATTAGATCATGACTATTTAGATAGTACCTGGGATTTATCTTTAATTGTTGAAAATTTAGTTTTGTATATTAGCGGTTTTATTAGTAAAAGCATTTAAAGAAAAATACATTGTCAATTCTATAGGAATTAGTTTGTAATAAAATGTCAGTATTATGTGTAAGACCATTGAAAAATAATATAGATCAATTGAAAATAATTTATATGAAAACAAATTATATGTTCCAAAAATATTTCAAATGTTAAAAACAGCCGACAATGATTTTCACAAACATAAAATTACCCCTGTGGCTCCCCCTTCACTAACATCTACGAGGGTCGTATTTTGATGACTGGTAATTGAACTTCACACGCATAAATATATCACTTACCGAAATCCGTTTCGGCAGAGGGTGAAAGGCGATATATTTATTTATTTATTTTAAATATTGAAGTATCTATATTCAAACATATTAACATGCAAGATGTATTGCATAATCATCGAATAGAATTGATAAAATTAATAATTAACATGTATTGTAACATTAGGATACATTACACTAATAAAGAACAATGGGAAAAAGACCACTACCTATATAAGAAGAAAGTTACTACACTTGTGACTTATAGAAATCAATAAATAAAATGTTATATTCAATGAGTTAACATTATTCCTATACTCATACCTTTAGCTCCTTTTTTTAATTTGACGACCAGTTGTACATCGAATTGTTTCTTTAGCTTTCAAAATTTAAATATCGCGCGAAAATGAATTGGTCTCAATTGTATCTCCATCCTTGTCAATCTTCTTTGGTACGCTATTTTTGTTGGTTGCTACTTCCAGCTACGATATATATATTCAAAGGCTAAAACACATGAATTTCGGTCCGGTTGTGCATAAAATTATTAAATGGTAAAAAGACAAACCGTGTGATGCCAACATTAGGTTAAGAGAGTGCAATCTGTTGTCATTTTGTGTTTAATGAAATATTAATGATGCGTGCAGTTTGAGAAACGCTGTGTTTAGTAAGTTATTAGAGAGAGAAGTAATAGGTGGAACGTTGTTAGGATGTAATAATCCCAATATTAATAATAAATAACCTACAGGAATATTTGCGTAAATGTTACACGGTCGCCGGTCCGCGGTCCTTTCTCTGCATTGTGCGTTACCTTACCTGACCGGACCGGCGTCACCCCTTCCCGACGCTGGCTTCTATTAATATTTTCAATTTCCTCCACCAAAGCCATGAATATAAACCGCAAAACAGGATGAGGAAGACGCCTTTTTGTCCTGGACCACTTGTATTGGATGACTTGGGCGACGTCCCCAGAAGTATTAATATTTACGCTTTGTTCTGTTATGGTAACCTTCTAGGAAGTTTGTTTAGTTTCGCCAGCTCTTCACAACTTTTTGCCGAAAGTTCAAATTATCTGCGTTCAATATCCACATTCACAAGTTTCAAGGGCTTGGACGTCTTTCAGAAATTACTTTAGGAGAAAAATCTCACCGAGGCGGTTCTGTGTGCGTCATAAATTTAGCTGGTGTGCAGTGGCGAACTAAAGAAAAATAGGATCCAAAACATTCATTAAAAAAAATACCCACTTCAATATGATATTATTATAGAAGTGTTTCATTTGGAAATACAATTCTGGAGATCTTTTTACTCCATAGTTGGTAAAACGTCAGGTAAGGGCGGAAATACTATTTGACATGTCTTTTTATATAAATAAATAAATATATTATCACGCCTTCTACCAATTACTGGGTGTGGCACTCTGCCAAAGCAGATCTCGGTAAGTGATATATTTTGCGCGTGAAGTGCGGTTACCAGTCGTCAAATCACGGCCCCCAAAGATGTTGTTTGTCGCCTGTGGGAATCGAACCAGGGTTGAGTGGTAAAAAAACTTTAGATTATTGCTCTGTGAGTAATGTTAAAAATAAAAGTATGTGTATAGGGGAAATAACAATTTTGAAGAATTTTAATTTTCAAATGTCTCTGTCCACAACAGGAAATAAATGTATGTATCAGTCTTACCAATTTCAAGTGGTTTTCTTTATTGCCAACTGAAATGCTTCTGATCACTGTGTATTTTAACTTTTTCAATAGTAAAAGAACGCTTTTTCAAATGTGTTTTCGTTACCAGGAATACATCTTCATTTTTTGGTCTTAGGTCAAAAAATTGCATTTTATACAGTTGTCATAGTGATAACAATAATTTTGTTAATTTGTTTCATTTTAATTTGATTAATAATAATAATAATAATATTTAATAATTAATGGGGTAATAGCTCAGTGGTATCGTGTTGACCTGTGGATCCTAAGAACTCTGGTTCGATCTCCACAGCTGACAAAACATTTTCACCAATTTAAAATTACTCCTGTGGCTCCTCCATCACTAACATCTTTGGGGGCCGTGATTTAACGGCTGGTAACCGCACTTCAAGCGCATAAATATATCACTTACCGAGATCTGCTTCGGCAGAGTGCCACACCCAGTAATGGGTAAAAGGCATGATGATATATATATTTTTTTATTTATTTAATTTGAATAATGGTGGAATTCTTAAGTTTATAGATTTGTAAATCTGTAAATATTGCATAAAATTGCATCAATATTTGTTGATACGTAGAAAATATTACAAGTTTCGTTGCGATTTTGTTGATCATTTATAGATTTATAGATCTATAAAATTTATGGAATTCCACAGGATCCCACCATTAATTTGCGGTATTTTTTAAATAAGTGGATAAAAAAATAATATGTTCCAATACTATTTCGCAATATAACCAGACACACTACGAGTCGTTATTACTCGAAATGATAACTTGTATTTTTAGTACTAATGAAACAAATAACTAATTATATAACTTATGTATATACATAATAAATAAATTAACTTTTATTTTTGAACTTTTTTTCTGAAACTTTAGTAATAAATATGTCGTAATGAATGAAATTACAGGCGCGGTGGCTGAGCGTGTTAATGCACATCTCTTAACATACTGTGACGTCACCCGAACCAAGGTCGTCAGTTCGAATTCGCCTGCCGACAAAGTATGATTTGTCGTTAAATAAAAAATACAGTTACTTGTATTAATCATACTCGGGCGCTATAAGCTAGTCACTTATACATATGCCTTAAAAAGTAACATCGACTACGAAAACCGGCAGTATGGCAGCGCAAAAACCGCGGCTCGGTGCGTGCGGTAGGCCCAGGCCCGATTTGGGCATTAGTGCCATTGAAGAAGAAGAAGAATGAATGAAATTCCGTAATGGATCTTTTTCAATATATAGTATAAACAAAGAATTCAACTTTTGTTTTCTTAAAGTGCTTCTTAATATTTTTCACTTGTAAGTACCGAAAATTACCTTTCGCCACAAACAATGCTTATTCTAAAGATTTAAAAAGATTAATAGTTATTTTTATAACAAGTGCCGAAAAAGGCTCGTTACGTGCAAGTGCAGAATTTAACGCACGAGGCTTGCCGAGTGCGGAAATCTGCACGAGCACGTAACCTCTTTCGGCACGTGTTATAAACAACATTTTTCCTACAACTGTGCGATTTAGGAAATCACTAAAATATTATTAAAATTTATAAAATTCTAATATTACACGAGAACGATGTTTTACGGCGTTGCTATGGTTTGTTTGTTGATTGCGTGCACATTGTTCTACGTTATTTCAAAATATTTCACTAACGTCAAAATCATCTTGATTGGAATAGTATAGTGAGTGATTCTTCTTTATCATTAACACCTCCAAGGATAATTGAAGCTCCGGATCATACTATGTTGGATCTATTTTCGACAATGACAATCAACCTGCTGCTGGTACTTCTGAAGCTTCCGAAATTGTTACCAATAATAATACTGTTAATAATATGAACAGGTACGGAAGAAATCAATGTTTCTTTAGACACAAAAGTTTCCACTTTACATTATGTCAATATAAGCAACTGTAACAACTGTATTAATAATATATACAAACAATAAATATGATGTATTTCACTTACTCTTTAAATAAAACCATTTATCGATATATTTTACTTTGTTCGGTTCTTTTTATTAGTTGTCTACAGATTAGATATACTGCAAATTAAGGTTACGTTTATAAACGTCAAAATATACTACTGCATATTTACTAGCGCTGGTTCACCGTATCTTCTTCTTCCATAAGCGTCTGTGGTCAAAATATGAATTACGCGCTTGGCGCGAAATTTAAACCGCTCTAAAAAAAACTTAACGTAATGAAGCACTTTTCGCACTTTGTGTTTCTTTGCTTTCGGAAACGCACTTGGTCTGCATTCATCTACTTTCCATACGTAACCAAGGCAATAATAGTTACGTAATAACAAAGAAATCGCACAGTTGTAGGAAAAAAATTTATCAAAATAACGATAATTTGATCTATCCAATTTGTGATCTGGCAACGTTCAATCCGAGCATGTACCAAACAAACCGTCAAGAATACAACATAACCTGATACACATGTCACGTAGCCAGGGGTGAAAGTAGATTTATTTTCTTACCGGTACGCTACTTTTAAGGAGGGGGGTATTCTAAAAAAAAAAATGGTTTCATTTGTTGTATATAGAGTTGGTCAAAGTAATTTATAATCCTAAAACGAGTATCTTTGGAGGTCGCTACTATCGTCAGTCCGTTCAGTGTCAAAAGTTGGTTTTCAAAACAGGCGGATTATTTGAATGTATGTAATAATACGACGTAATGTGTAATTTTTTCCTTTTATAAAAATAGCATGCCAAATAATAACTATGTTGGATTCATAATAAATAAATATATCATTAACAAATTTACATAAATGCTCATATTGTACATGGTGCGGCGGCCAAGTGTTTTCACTGAGACTGTATATTTCACTTTTGCGCCAAAGCAGAGCTACGCCATTCGTTATAAACCTAAATGGATGGAGTTAAAGCGCATTCCAGCTACGTTGTTACTTTAGTTTATCGCGCTCTATATGCAATAATTATTTTAATAATATAAACAAAATTATATATTTAAGGTAGGTTCAGGTACAATACTTTCGAATATTTATATTTTCCATACTACATTGTCATAATTATGATCTTTTTTTTCTTTTTCTGTCATTACTTCTCACGAGTTCACATATCATCTTTTTCCTAACCATGCTCGGAATTGAGCTCGTTCAGTGTACATGTTACTATTACCAAGAATTTAAAAATAGTGTCGTCTCACAGAAGTTGTAGCACACAAATTAAAATTTGAAAATTTCCAAATATAAAAATTATGTAATATTAAATATAGCATTATTAACTATAAGTATAATTGAAAATAAACTTATTTGTAAAATTTTCTTACCGATACTCCGTACCGGCTGTATTTCTCTTACCGGTACGGCGTTCAGCTGAACTGACCAGCCGTTTGTTGATGACCTGAGAAGTTGATGCAAACGTGCTGTAAAACCTCTGTGGAATTATGAGACAAGTGATGGAAAATTTTTTCCTATTTTTTCTTATTTATTAAGACTCAATTCCACATCGCACTAGACATTTTGTCTTTTGTTTCCTTTTCAGTTATCTCTAAAAATTTTCATGAAAGACGAACCTCCCTGCCTAACTATTATATAAAATCTTGTATAAAAATTGAGAAATTCCTAAGCAATTGTCTAGTCTGCATAGGGCAAAATGCGCCTCTGCTAACATGTTTTAAGTGTGAACAAAGCAGATTTCCGCAGATGCAGCACATGTGTGTTGGCGATTACACCGCGGCAAGTGTCTGTATGTCCGTCTGCCATTCGCCGCGTGCGCATTTATCTGTTTACATCGGCCGTTCGTGTCCGTAACTTGTTTAAGAGCGGGCCCGCTACACAAAAGCGCAAATAACAGCCGCTGTTTATGTTATTATGCGGACTCACGCTGCAGCGCCACGCCAACTTGACGAACACGATTTATAAAAAAGAATTCATTTAAATTTCAGGTTTATAAAACTGAAGTGGATTCATCCCATTCTGTTCTTGTTTTCCTGCTTTGTCTGCGTTTCGCTGTTGTTTATTTCGCTGGATTTAATATCTTGAATCGAGGCTCCGTTATAGTTTTACATTGGCTTAGAGCATAACTCTTTATCTCTTATTGTATCCATGTAAATCTTATCTTACAACTTCTTTATACCTGTGCTTTGTTCGTAATTATTACAGTCTTTTCACTTGTTACTGGGAAAACTTGTAATTATATTAATTATTAAAATGGAAACGTGCCAGTAAAATATCAATATTTTAATCTACAACAATATCTTAAGCTCAGTCACGCCTCGAATCCAGTCAATTTGGTTCGATGGCGTCGCGGCACGAGCGTGACGCGGACGTGAGCGTGATGTTCGTCGCGTGTGTATAAATATTTTAAATTTCGTTGTTATTTTTCACGTTACAACACTGCATATTAACATATACAAATCAATTTTCAAGGCTGTACTTTGAATGTTAACCGCAACTGATTTTTCTTTTCGATTGTTAGGAAGCCATTGGTGAAGTTGTACAAACATCGTGATTTATATCGTAATAAGAGAAAAACGAATAAAACTTTAAAAGTTTCGTTTTACAAATTTGAAATTCGAGCGGATAATTTTATGAACATAAGTCTCTGGCCGAAGCAGCGGCCGGAAACAGTTGCACAGCGAAACTGAAATTTCAAACAAAGTTGGCGTTATGTTTGTTTGAAAGTAGCTCGTCGACTTCCAGTCATTTAGAAGTTTTATTCGAGCGTCTGGTACCGCGTATTGTCCACTGTATCAAATAACGCGTTCATAAACTGGAAAATTCGATTTCGTCGGCTGAAATCAGAACCGACATTGATTTTTAATTACGCCAAGTTCGGTATCACTTTATGTTGAAGCAAGTAATAATTTTTCAAATATATCTGTGTCCTTAATAGCATCTGAGCTAAGATATCGAAAGTCCGTTCAGTGAGAGATAACAGTATGGTTGTTATTTGCACTCTAGCGGCAAGGGGAACTATTATGAGTTATTTAAATCTTTAGATTTTTGGAAGATAGCCTGTACTCATGTTCAATTTAACCCTTTGCACTTCAATTTTTTTTTTATGTGGTATACCAGCAACTCTTTAGGTTATAATGCGAAATTATTAGGAAAAATTACTAAATTTTTAGAAAATTAGAAAACTGTATTTTTTGGTAAGGTATTAAATAAAAAATGTAGTTATGCTAAGAAATATATATTTATTATGATATAATATTGGAAATCAAAGAAAAATAAGCATATTCTAATTTTTATAAATTTTTAATGTGTGATATTTTAGAAAACAGTCTCCCAAATGCATATGTGGTTTGTTAGGACAATTGTCACAGTATTCACTAGTCCAAAACACGCGATTTTTTTCGTTTATGTCCTACAAAATCACTTTCACTACTCGAACTTATAATAAAATTGTCATATTCTATCGAAATTTCATCGGAAAAATCACTTTGCACTTCAAAAACAAACTCGTCTTCACTACCACTAAATTCAACATTCTCCTCCATATTTATATTATTCGAATAGAATGAATGCGTATTTACTGTTATAAATGTAAAACATAGCAAAAAGCACAACGTATCACCTGTGTGTACTGTATACAACTGAATACAACTATTTGTAAACTTGTAAAAGGATCCTTTAATTTATTAAACAATAAAATGTAATCCTATTGTTTATGTCGCCGCTGCGGCGCCATTGGATTTGTTAGAATGATTCCTATGTCGCCGTGACGGCGCCAACGGAGTGCAAAGGGTTAAGTGTGCCACCATTACTATCCCGAAAACTATAAGAGATACAAGATTGGTTAAATTAACAAAGAAATAACATTTTACATGTCTATTATGAAACTATTAAAAAAATGTTTGTTCGAGCAGTGGTTCGTTAAATATGAGACATAACTCGTATATACTAACAATTATATTATGTTTCTCTATCTACGCCCGTGCGATAATAGGATATTAAAGAAATAGTTTCATAAGGCAATCTGTTATCGTGCCGCTTTGTGGCGAGTTTTACAAAGGACGAATTTTGTCTGATTCTAGCATATTCTGTTAGTAATATTTCAACATCGACATTTTACAATTTTGAGGTTATGTGTCATTCATCTATCAGATTTAAGAGCATTCATACCACTCCCACAAAAGGCGTATTCCATTTGCCATTTGGATCAGATCTAGCTCACATTTACTGAACCAGATCATTTATTTATTTCGTTGGATTGCTTCGCTGACTTTATTTTCAGTACTAAAATTATAGATTATAATTTACTTTGAAGTAATTCACCCCAATAAGTGCATCAGTTTGCTTAATTCAGTTCATTTAGTCATGTGTCGAATTTATCTGAACTGATTTAAGTGAACCAAGTGGCAAATGGAATACAGCTAATATAAAAAGCGTCAAAAACAGTGTGCTTATAGATCTCCTTAGCAACGTGTTTACAGTGTGTTTATAGAGCTATAAAAACACCGAAATAGAATAATGACATTTATCGCATTTATTTTTAGTGAGATTATTAACGCACTAGTGCGTTTTTGGATATATTGCCGTACTAGTGCTTTAATAAAATACTTATCGCACTCAAAATGGTAGTAACCATAGTTGTTTCACTTATATTTTTTAAATGTCAAATAATTATGAGGACTGTCAATTCAAAATTATTTTTGTTTAAATTTTAATTTATTTCGTCGTAGATAAAATTTTGTACGATGTACGAGTGATAATGCATAATATAATAATAATAATGTATTTATTTAATAGCTTGGCTAATACATAACATTGAACAAAATTTAAACTCAAATATATAACAAAAAGTCTTATAAAATATACAAAAGAAAAAAACATAATTATATACTCGTATTATTACTTAATCTATTTGTTTAAATAATAACATTTTAATCGATTTTTAAAAAGTTTTAGAGTTTGGGATGTTTTAATATCAACGGGCAATCCATTGTAACACTGTAAACCTTTATGAAATATCATGTTAAAAGTCTTTTTTTACTTTTCTGATCTATATAAAAACATTCACCATTTCTTGTATTGTACATATGCATATCCTTGTGATATTTTAAGTTACTTTTAAGGTAATCTGGTAACTGCCCATTAACAATTTTAAATATGAATATCATAGCATAGTACTCACACAGTTGATTTATACTCAACCATCCTAACACATTCATCATATCACTTACTCTACTGTATTTAGAACATTTTAAAATCATTCTCATAGCTCTGTTCTGTAATACTTGGAGCTTATTGATATCTTTTTGGTTACATAGATATAGAATGGTATTACAATAAGTGAAATGTGGTAAAATAATTGAATTATAAATCAAATGCAATGTCCAAGTTGATAAGTTCTTACTTAAACGTGACATGAAATTGAGTTTTTTCGCAACCTTTTTACATATGTATTGTACATGTACATCAAACTTAAATTTATTATCAATAACAACACCTAAATATTTGATGCTATGTACAGTATCTAACTGGACATTACCTATCTGAACTTTCTTATCATTATTATATATTCTAATGAGTGCATTTTCTGTTGCCATAAACATGCATAATTAAGATATTTGTATGATTACACAACTCGGCCGTCACCTCGTTGTGCAAATTTCACACGCGTATCTTAATGTTGGTCTTATCCCACTTATATCATAAATAACTATTATTTTAAAATAAAGACAAAAAGTCAATTACGATGTGGAACTGTGTCTTAAAAAATAAGAAAAATAGGAAAACAAAATTTCCGTCACTTGTCACAAATTCCAAAATTTTTACAGCACGTTTGAATCAACTTATCAGGTCATCATCAAACGGCTGGTCAGTTCAGCTTTAACCATAGACGCGTTTCGTCCTTTAGGGACTCATCAGTATGGTGTGATCAACTATCCAGCTAGACCAACTAGGGACTAGTGAACTGTGATATTTTTACAAGCTGAACTGACTGATGTTAAAGTAACTATGTCGGTAGACAAGACATGAGAGCTAAGGAACAACCCGTGGTGCCATCTACCGACAGAATCGCAAACTGCACGACAGCAATTTAAATAAAATAAAGACAAAAAGTCAATTACGATGTGGAACTGTGTCTTAAAAAATAAGAAAAATAGGAAAACAAAATTATTTTATTCTTGAACGTGCAGGTAATTTACTTTGTTATTACTGATATACCGTTATACAGGTCTGTTGTTCAAGATGAACAAAAAACTTTGCTAATGTAAGTTGATGTGTCTATTGGTACCGTTCTCGTAGAAGTAAAAATATGCCTGTTAGATTTCATGCGTCCCCGAAAGCTGGTGAAAGAAATGTTTGTATTGAAAACAAATTTGGTTATATTGATACAAGAGTAGCTTGGATCAGAAAAATACGAACTGGAAAAGAAGTACCGAAGTATATGTTCTTTACATTTTACTACAGATCATTCGGAATTGATCAATTCCGCTCCTTCTAAAAAATTCCTCGAAGAATTTATTGCATCTAAATATTTAAATAATTCAATTGACATAGGTAGAACTTAACGTCCTTTGAATGTCATCTGGAAATATATTTAAAAAGGAATGATAGCAAATCTTTTCTTATTTTATAATATCTATATTTACCTTGGATACCGCGTTACGAATTATTAAGCTACATTCACAAATCGAAATTAGTTTTTGTTTTATGCTTTATGTTTTAGTGTGTTTTTAGGTGCCATTCACAAATAGTTTGGTTTTGTCGATTTTAGTTAGTAGTGACATCTATCATAAATTTTAGAAGATCGGTAATACAGTAAATGCAACTGTCAGATGTGCTAAGTTACACATGCTGTCATATGTTGTTTGTTTACTTTCGTATTTTTTGGAAGAGCAAGGTAAATATTATCATAATAAGAAAGTAGGTATTAAAATCTTGTTTTTATTTTCATTCATTTTGACACTCGAATAAAAACAAACTTAGGTTATCGTCAATGCGAAGGATGATAGAAAGAGACAAGTATATATCACTACATCATTCTACGCTTCGTCCTATTGGTCTATTCCTAAGAATAAAACGTAAAACTAAAACATAAGTTTGGAGTTTGCAAACTTTTGTGTTAAAACCAAAACTAAATACTGATTTGTGAATGGCTGCATAAGATAACATGTCTACAAGGTTATTAAAACAAAAATGGAAAACATAAAACAAAAACTAATTTCGATTTGTGAATGTAGCTTTAATCTGTGTAAAAACTTTGGTAACTATGATCAATACCTCTTTGAGAGCACTTGAATATAGAATAAAGAACACTAGCGCCGCAATCGGCAATTTTAGTAGCGAATAGGACGTATTTGATTCTAATTCCAATTGGCTGATTAAAATGGGGAAGATACATTAAAATCTCGAGATCGAGAAAAATCACCATTATACAATTGCTGTCTCCAGAACTATAAGAGCTACATGGTTGGTTAAATTAATAAAGAAATACCATTTTGAAAGTCTATTATAAAACTATTATCAAAAATATATTTCTACCAGTGGTTCTCAAAACACGGGGTGCAACTTTATTATTTTAAATAAGAACTATGCGGAACTGATTTTTTTTATGGTTTCAACGAATCACAAAATTTTAGAGAAAAATGCATATTAAATTGACATTAATTTAATTCAAATCCCATAAAAATCAGCTTGCTATGAAAGAAACAAATGACTAACAAGATTTATTCATTTATTATTTCACAAAATAGTTGTATTGACATTTGATAATGAATCAAACAAACAAAAATATTATGATATCTTCACTTGTTTCTTTCATAGCACGCTGATTCCTATGCGAATTGAATTAAATCAATGTCAATTTAATATTCATTTTTCTCAAAACACTTTTGTAATGTGAGGGTACTGATACTGAAGTTTATATTCGTTGAATTCAGAATAAAATTTCCTTCAGAATAAAATAATAAAAAATATGTTATCTATTATATTATATGTGAAACAATAAAATTGGTACAGCCAGTGTTGGATTAACCATGAGGCATATGAGGCGCGCACCACAGGGCGCGGCCAAAGCACCATTTTATCGAGTTTTTAATTTTTTACGATTCAATTTTTTTGTAAAAACATAGATTAAGATCAACCATGGGACAAACTAAGCTAGGTGCGCTTTCTTTGTTATATGTATTGACAGTATCGACGCCGATAATATTATAAAAGATTATGTTTTAAAGAAAGCAAAAAAATATATATCTGATAGCACATATATTTATTTATTATATTTTATATTCTCATTATTAGAGAAAGCTGTATATTCACTTTATGACTTTATTTTTGTTTAATTTTTTTTTTTATTTATTTGATACTAGCTATTACCCGCGCCTTCGTTCGCGTCGTCTACAATTTAATGCGAGTATCCAGCATGCGTTGCATTGCAATTCAAAGAAAGTGTTTGTGTATAGCTGTCCATGTGAGAAGCATGGATTTTCCAAATTTAGTCCACACACTTGTAGCGATTGTCCCTGTGTTTTGTTGATGGTAATTACAAATGCGAGTCGTACCGGAAACTGCAAACGTCTGAATTCGAATGGCATATGACTGAAGCTTTATTATACCTATATATTAAGATTAGTTCTCTTCTATGCCTATACCAAATTTGAAGCTAATCAGTACAGTACTTTTCAAGATAGCTAGCGGCCATTTTGTTTCAAGATGGCGTATTGGACTTGTTCTAAGTCAGAAACCTTCGCTGGCGTACGCACAACCGCAATAATTTATATATATATAGATATTTTATTTTCTGGTGTCTTATGCTTTATTCTAGAGGCTCAAAAATGTATGTTTTATTCTAGAGGCCCAAAAATTGTTGGCGCCTCAAGCCCGAAAGTACCTTAATCCGACCCTGGAAACAGCACTGTCACTATCAGAAATTTTTATCCTATATTAACATGTCTTCATTTTGACGTTTTGCTCAGCCAATCAGATTCAAAATAAAATACATCCTATACAACCACACAGCACATAGTAATCTTTCACCGAACGGACTATAGATTCTATGAAATGCAGACTGTCACATGATTTGCATAGTAACAAAGCTGGCCGCATGGAGACAGCAGTGTCTAAGGAGCGCTAAATTTATCAACATGCACTGCATGTAAACCGGATACGAGCATTGCTTGCACCTTGTCTAACTTTTGTATCACTGCGGCACTTTGCAGAATGCCTCGCACATTAAACTGTCACCTATGCGCGCCATAATCTAATGAGTGGCTCAAAGACTCGTCCGTAAATAAATTATCGTACGTCTGATGCACTTCTAACTACGGGTACAGGCCTTTCAAACTAGATTTTATCTTGTTTCACGCTAGCAACGTATCGTCTCTTCTTCCCGTCCTCTGCAGTAATGGATATCATTACAAAAACCCACACTTCACATTTTACACTATCTTCCGATTTTCTGTTTGTAGAGTGGCAGTGCTGGTGGTGTTGTTTGATGACAATTAGATAGATAGAAGTGTCTGTATCGGGTTTCTCAAGTTGCACTCGTCGTTTCCGGCCCTTTACTCCTTGAGATAATCCTATTGGAACGCGTTAAGTTCTCTTCAACTCTCCCAATGCTTTCCGCCAAAACTGCAGCTTCATATTTGCATGCCCTGATTGCTCTCTGACCCCATTTACTTTATTAATCGGAAGATTGATTCCGTCAGGATATAAATATAGCCCGTCTGAAGTTATTTGGAATGCGAACTATTCTGATATTTCTTCGTAGGTATGTACGTCTTAAAAATATGCGTAATTATCTATGTAAGAAATTTAAGTGGTAAATTCGAGAAAACGGAGAGTCTATAAAATTTTATGGCATGCATTTTGATTCTTAAAATTCATATATTTAAGAAAAAACTATTGAACAGTAATAAGGTACCCACAGTTTGTAAAAGAAAAATTAACTCACTATTTGATTACAACAATGAAAAATTCAAACAACGAAAGATCACAATAATGAAAGACCACAACAATGAAAAATCATAACAATTGAAGATTACGATAATAAAAAATTACAACAAAGAATAATCACAACAAGGAAAGATTGTGATTTCAACAATCAAATAATCAGTAATTTTAACATGTGACTTTTTATTGTTGTGCGAAGTTAATTCAGTAACACTACTCTCTATCATGTATATGTAGTTTGAACTGAAAAATTGCACTATAAAAATTAGAAATTAAAACTTTTAGGTTATATATATTTATTTATTTCGTATATATTAGAACGAATCAAATGTAAAAAACATTTAAGGAACTTAAAAAATATGTGTCGTTATAAACGAGTTTTACTGTATGTACATATTAACTGATTAACTCAATTATTAATTTAGAAAGAAAAATTCACCTATAACAGTGTCACCGCAAACGATCCCGATGTCAAGTCCTCAATTTATGAGGAGTCATTGACATAACAAAAAAAGGGTCAATTTCAAATGACGTCGGTATGACAATCCGAGGTCTGTAGGGAAAACGATTTACTATCTATAGGATGTTACATAACATACGTTAAGGGTATATGTTGTTTGCTCAGACAAAACATACCTTAGACAAAGTCTGCCGTATTCAAGTCAATGCAGTGTTGTGAAGGAGAAAGAGTTGGAGTAACTTGTTGGTGAGGCGGGTGCGCGGCAAGGAGCGAGTACACTTTGATGTTATGCAAGTTGCAAACATTTGTGTATTTATTTTTATATTCAATTACTTACTTTTCATACATCAAAGTAAAGGTTAATTTTTGACATATTAAGTGTTTTGTATACGCACTTTTGTATTTAAATAAATAAAATGCTCGCGTCTGATAACTGTCATCAACAAAAATGCAACCTGCATAACACCAACTTGTACTAGCTCTTTGCCGCGCACCCGTCTCATCACAAGTTATTCTAACCCATTCTACTTCACAACAAACGCCGTTGTTCTCCGTCTAGTAATGTTTTGTCTGAGGTTGTTTGATATGCTGATTACAAATAAAAAAAAATATTTTTTAAATCACAAAATTAATTTCTATGTTCTCAGTCAACCATTTTTCATTGTCACTGCCATTGGATAGATGTTTACGTTAAACTTAATAATTAAACACAATATCTATTATAAATAACTGCTAATAATTGAATTGTGTAATGAATATATTAATGTAATTGGTTGTTTTTAATAGGAAAGCAAATTCAGTGCATTACTAAAAAAAGAAAACGCTGTAGGTAAACCACCCTTAATTTTTCGAATTTAAAAAAAATTATCTTGGATTCGTAATCAGTATATCAAACAATATATACCCTTAACGTATGTATCCGAAGGGTTGAAACATCCTGTATAGAGATAAAGTGTCCCGGATTAAAAAATTTCAGTAATAATATAACAAGAAAGTGAGAATAAATTGAAAATAATTTGACAGATCTTTCGAAAACTTGTTGCCAGGCAATAGTCCCGAAAGCCCGGTTTGAGTGGTTATTGCCAAATGGCAACAAGTTTGAGAAAGATACTGGAGTATTATTTTCTAATTTATTCAACTCTCGAGTTATATTTAATTAGATTATTTTTTGACTTAGCTATTGAGGTCGATTCATCCAACTTAAAAGATTTTGAACTGGGTTCATATCGATTTATTACTTATTAATGTATTCTTGGAACTTGTTTCCAAAATTTGTTGGCGTATTTCTGTATCTCAAATATAACAAAATCGATTTTTTTCACACATTTCACTTGACGCGTTGAAAGTTTTAAGTAATTATTTGACAACTACATATCATTTGTCACAAACAAAAAAGCACCTACAGAGATTATTCCCGGGAATAATCACAAGAGCTTTATTCTCAGTATAATAATGACAGGATTGGTTAAAACGCACGTGACATACAATGAAGCATTTCATTGGTTTTGAGAAACGTCAAAAAATAATCACTCTAAAATAATAATTAATTTAATTAATTCTTATTATGTTTAGGTATCAATATCTCTTAAACAATATATTTGCGAGACCACGTCTAGATCAGAGTTCTTCAATCTCTTTTGTCTCATGGTACACATAAACTAATTTCTGAAATTCTAGACACACCAAAAATATATTATATTTTTTCGACTTATAAATACATTGGTACTTGATGGCTTCTTTTTATCATAGATTCCACGATTAAATCAAGTACTTAATTAACGATGTATTGAACAATCCTGAGGAGCATCAGTGGACGTCTCGATGCACACCGATTAAAAAACTAGAAGCACTTTTTGTGTTGTTTTAATATTCTATATTAGTTTTTAAGTTTGTTCCGTTAAGACACGCTGTATATTTCAGTATTTATTGTAAATACGACTTTATTTTATATATCTTTATTAACCTTCTAAAGAAAGGTCTAGGTGACCTTGCTGCTGCGTATATTATAAGGGATGTTTGGTAAAGGTCGAACAGGTGAAATAAGAAAAATCCCGGTGATGTTATTTCGGAAAAATCGCATTGTGCGAAAGTAATCCAGGATTTGTGCGGCAGACGGAGAATCTTTACGAGTCGTCATTACATGCGGTGCGGTGCCTCAACAGTAATAAAGTCTCAACCCAAGATCTGAACTTGTATTCAAAAGAAAACAAACATTTTCAAATTCTTTTTATGCGTCTTCTAAAACTTTTCAAAATATGCACAGTCTACGTGACTGTAAAATATTTCAATTATTATTGAAGAAAAGAACTGCAACTTCTGTAGTCAAGAGAGCTTAAAATCTACATTGTAGTAGTAAAGAAGCGTATCTTAAACAAGAAGTAACCGTATTATATCGCGGTGTCCGCGCGTCAAAGCTATCAGTGAAGATACGCTCTCGCGCGCTGATTCTTTGTGTGCTGGTTGTCCTGCGGGCCCAGACGATATGTTGTTGTTATAGAAAAACATCGTAAACCTCCTGCAAGAGATTGTCTCCAGCAGTAAAACCGACAACTTATTTCTTTGTCCGCGTGACGGCATGACGTATATCCGCTCAAAGAGAAGCTGCGGACAAATGCGAACTTTTCTCACTGAAATTTTCAACAAAATAATAAAATATCTGTTGCTTTATTTTCTCCCTGTACGTAAAATTTGACCGAACAATTTGTAAGAAACGTAAAATGTCTTGTTTGTAATAGAATCAATGGCGGAATGGAGAAGACATTTCAGTTCAGTTTCAGACGGAATTAAAGTATTAAATATTCATGTGATACGCTTTTTAACAACTGAAATTTTTGAATTTATGTGCCATTACAGCGTTCAGAAGCGACGAACACGGCTTATCTTCTTTTATACTCACACCTTTAAGAGCCACATCAAATTTATACCAAAATGAACACTTTATTGAACCTTATAGAATATTTACACTCATATACATGATGTATTAAAATCCATTACTCAAACGTTTCAAGGGATAAATAAGAAAAAATAGGAAAAAAATTTCCATCACTCGTCTCGTAATTCCACCGAGGTTTTACAACACGTTTGCATCAACTTCTCAGATCATCAACAAACGGCTGGTCAGTTCAGCTTTAACTATAGACGCGTTTCGTCATTCCGGACTCATCAGTAGGGTGCGATCATTTATCCAACTAGATCAACTAGGAATTAGTGGATTGTGATACTGACTTAGCTGAACTGACTGATGTTAACCTATCTACAACGGTAACATGACATG
Source organism: Pterostichus madidus (assembly GCA_911728475.2). Taxonomy (NCBI): domain Eukaryota; kingdom Metazoa; phylum Arthropoda; class Insecta; order Coleoptera; family Carabidae; genus Pterostichus; species Pterostichus madidus. Next base: position 32,568,636 of record OU452306.1, read on the forward strand.
AGAGCTATGGAGCCACTCGTGGTGCCATCTACCGACAAAATCGCAAACTGCTTGACAGCTATTGAAATAAAACAAAAGACAAAATGTCTATTGCGATGTGGAATTGAGTCTTAATAAATAAGAAAAAATAGGAAAAAATTGAGGAGTTGATGCAAACGTGCTGTAAAACCTCTGTGGAATTACGAGACAAGTGATGGAAAATTTTTTCCTATTTTTTCTTATTTATTAAGACTCAATTCCACATCGCAATAGACATTTTGTCTTTTGTTTTGTTTCAAGGGATATTATGTGCGTACGCATGAGACTAAAGTTATTATCGTTTTAAAAAATTAATTAACCAACTATCACAAAGTTTTTTTTTTGTGGTAACAAATAATACAAATACGAGGACTTTTCATTCCTGCAGAGAATACAAAGCTGTATTAACAAAAACACTTTGACGAACTGTATAGAATTACACCACTATTTGACGATTATCTAAAACAATGAAACTCGAAATAAAATTATTAGAAAATGATATAAAGTGACAGATAGCTCAACTAGTTGCACAGCCTTCATTTGAATTCATCTTGCTTTGATAGGGAGCCACAGGGATAATTTTAAATTGGTGAAAATATATCGGCTGTGGAGCTCGAACCAGGATTCTTAGAATCCACAGGTCGACTTGATACCACTGAGCCATAATTATTATATAGTTATTTATGTACCAAGGGTGAAAACAGGCGTTTCTGTCCCGTGGCATGATTATTAGCACGTGGCGCAAAGCGCCGAGGGCTAACAACATGCTTCGGGTCAGAAACGCTAATATTTTTTGCACAATGAAATAGCATATAATTATATGTTCAAAGGATTTTTTTTAAATATTAACCAGGGCGGTTTTAACCTGGTTTTAACCAGTGGTTAAAACCAGTCTGGTCAAAATTTGCCAACCCTGTCTTGTAGACTTTTTTTAGAAATATTTTGTGGTCGTCTGAAAAATAGTGTACATAACTCGCTCGAAAGTGTGATAACTGTGCTCGTGTACTTAAATCACTCAGCGCTGCGCGCCTCGTTTTTCAATTTGTACACTCGCACGTTATCTTACACTTTCGATGCTTGTTATGTAATATAGTAGACGCAAAGATATAAGGAATCGAGTTGACTTCTTAATAGGTGGATTTTACCGGCCTCAGCGGGGAGTCTGGCTACAGTTAACAAAGGGGTGCATTAAGTAGATTGGAAAAAGTGAGTACAACATGCAATAGACATAAAAAATCAATATTTACATGTGAATAATATTGTAAACAAATTAATAATAAATATAAATTCTAATGAATCATCAGATAGTGACTTAGAAGATGACGATAATACAGATTAATTAAAACTATTTCATGCTCATATTATTGTTGAACACTGTTACATGACTTTTGACTATATTTTAAACTAAAAATGTAAATAAATACATAAATAAATAATAAAACATCTTTATTATGTTAACAGAAATAAAATAATTATTATAATACGGCTCTGTTTTTTTTTCACATTTCTACCAGTTTAATCCTGGGATAAGCCTATACTAATTACATGCTGTGAGGGGCGTCAAAAAGCCATTTTCTTATATCTTTGCGTCCAGTATACACTATTATATCGTAGTTGGAAATCTAAAATTTAAGTTCCATCATTTCCATTTCTAAAAGGACATGCAGGAATTGCAGCGCTATGGGAGTGCGTTTATAAGACTGTAATTTTTCATTTACTGGCACATACTTTAAATTCCAACAGGATTCTGTTGAAAGAATTCCTTCTAAGAATCAAATATTTATTAGCACTAATGGTTATTGTTGGAAGTCTGATTTATTAGTATTCAAGAGTGTAGCGCAGAGAGAACTCTGCTGATGAACAGATGAGCAAAGGAGCGCCTCAAGGACGAAGTTTTAAACGAAACGGACAGCTGGAGCTGGTGTTATTTGCAAACAGCGCTTCACTTGTCTAGTCTACTAAACAATCAACCAGCCTGTGACAACTAAACAACTCACAGACAGTGACAGTCGTTTGTTTCTTCCCTCATCAAGGAGTGGTCAACCGCTAGAACGCTAGAGGAAAGAGCAAAGCATACTGATGTGTGCTGGAAGAATATGCGGGTTGTTGCGTAAGGAATGTGCGAAGTATTTTACGTCAACATCGACGCGCTGTCGTCGCGACGGCCGGCGTCGGCGCTGCCATTGTCACCGGCGTTTATTAGGTTCGCGCGCTCGCGCCCGGCCACTCAATAAAACCAAATACGTGGACAGAATGCACGAGCGGCTGCCTCTCGGTCCCGCTGTTACAACCGGCGGATATACACCTCCCGTGCCCTTTACCCCGCGTGCCCCACGCCGCTCAATAATCAAATGCGTCGGGAATTTAACGTTTCATGACGGGAAACTCATTGGTGAAATTTATTTCGCTTAATCCACTTGTTCATTATTACGAATTTTTAATTTGGTGGCTTCGCTCCGACATACTTTATGCGTATCTTTATTTATTACTTTTACTCGAACTAAATGAAGTCTAAATTGTATGGATGGAACTTCGGATGTCTTTCGAAACACAGATTAATTTCGGAAGCTTCTTTGCATTAGAGAAGACATTTCCTCTTTACGGTTCAACGACATTACAGATTCACTAAAAATGACACGGATTTTACTTCCGGGAACTGCTAAGAACTGCCGGTCACAATGATCACCATTTAGATGATTCAGATTTTAAAGAACAAATTTCAAACATTGAAACCTGTTACACTTGTATCAGTTTTTAAATAAAAATATATAAATATATCATCACGCCTTTTACCCGATACTGGGTGCGGCACTCTACCGGGCCAGATGTCGATAAGTGTTATATTTATGAGCGTGAAGTGCGGTTACCAGCCGTCAAATCATGGCCTTCAATGATGTTAGTGGAGGGGGAGCCACAGGGATAATTTTAATGTAGTGAAAATTGTTTGTTTGTTGTGGTGGGTATTGAACCGAGGTCTTCAGGATCCACAGGCTGACTCGATATCACTGAGCTAGTAAAGTACATATACAAATGATAAAGTTTACATATATAGTATATTACATAATAAGTCAGGGAAGTGATATTTAACTTGACAAAACGGTTGTTTGAAGTTCGAGGCCGCAGGCCGAGTATTTTAATCCGCTGAGTCAAGTAAAAACACTTTCCTGCCGTATTATGTATACTATTTTTTCTGAAACCGTTTCATTTAATCAATATTTAATCATAAATAATTCAAAATATTTTTTTTTTTTATGAATTTACGACTGCAGACTACGGATCCAAAGTTACAAAAAAAATAACAGTCACGTAAAATCTTTACCAGATTGTTATTTTTGTTGTAGCCTTGGATACGTACTTTACTTGAATATTTTTGTAAAAACCTACTTTCCATACTAAAATTGGTCAGGAAAGTAGGTACTTTCTTGCCGGTTTCAAAAAAATATTTTTTTGAAAAAACTTGAGACCCAACCGGAATTCGAATCCAAAACCTCTTACTTTCCAGGCGGATGCTCTTCTTGCATGAAACACTCATGGTTTTTCAAAATAATAATAATAATTAAAAAAATATATTTAGAAATCCTGGATAGAATCCCTAAATGACGAATCCGACATAGGTTTAGAAGAATGTACGTATATATGTATGTCGTTCTGTCGGTCGTCGGTCGTTAGCTTTTTACCCTGAAACTCCACTTGCTGTTTAATGATTTAAATCATTTTTTAACAAGAAAATGTATTTTTAAAATTTATATATATTAAAAATCTATATATTTCAAATTTTTTCATGTACGAGTATAATACATTCATAAAAAACATAAAATAATTTCAAAATTAATAAAATAATAGTATATTAAAGAACGAGTTTCATAATTGTGATTTTATTTTGTGAGAAGGGAATTTGGGTCACGATGCGCAGCGGGGTTGGCTAACCCTTCTCACAAAATAATCGACAATTATGAAATTAATTTTTTAGCTATTTCTTTTTTATTTTGCGCTCTTTACGCTCATTTAAATAAAATATCTTAGGGTAAAAATTTAGGATATTTTGTATTACATAGTTAATGATACTGGTGTGATATTTGAAAATGTAAATACATAGTCTGAATTTATATTGTGCTTTTATAGCACTTATATGAGCTATTAACGAATTCTTTTGTGTGTTATAATAGCTTTGTTATAGACACAATATACAAAAAATTGTTTATGAATAATTTTCCAGAAAAATGTACACTTAACTTTAATATTCTTGGAAGTAGTTGCCAGTCACGTGTTGATTCAAAAAGTGTCAACTTCTTATTTTAATATTGACTTTTAAAATGCTATAATAATTTTAAATAATTTTATGGGGTAGCTAGTTCAGTGGTATGAAGTCGGCATGTGGATCCTGAGAACCCTGGTTCGATTCCCACAGGCGACAAACAATTTTCATAATTTCAAAAACTATCCCTGTGGCTCCTCCACCACTAACATGTTTTGGGGCCGTGATTTGACGACTGGTAATCGCACTTCACGCGCAAAATATATCACTTACCGAGATCTACTTCGGCAGAGTGCCACACTCAGTAATGGATAGAAGGCGTGATGATATATTTATTTATTTATTTTTCGACTTGATATGGACAAAATTTATATCCGAAACGTCGTTAATTTTCTATGAACTAACATATAACGCCACGTAATCCAAATACACATAGGAATCATTTATTTGTTTTCCTTTATCATACCTTTAATAGTAGATTTTAACCAAGATCATATTTCATGGAGTAAGTGACTCAGTGGTATCGAGTCGGTCTGTGGATTTGAGAACTCCAGTTCGATTCCCACAGCCGACAAACAATTTTCTTCTCATTAAAATTACTCCTGTGGCTCTCCCTACACTAACATCCTTGGGGACGTTATCTGACGGCTGGTAACTACACTTCACAAGCATAAATATATCACTTACCGAGATCTGCTACGATAGAGTGCCACACTTAGTAATAGGTAAAAGGCATAATGATATATTTCTATATTCCAAATTTAGAACAAAAATTGTTCTGATATCTGATGTTAACATCTGATCTTTGAGTAAATGTTATCAATTTTTTTTATTATGATCACGCAAGTCTCAAGAATGATAATTCGTGAAACAAATGCGGTTAGAGTATAAAATTTCGTGCAAGTGAAGCAATAATTGTAAGTACTTGAATTGAATCGAATGTGGTAGATTTAAGACGAATGGTCATGTGTTGGGAGGAAGTGATGCGAAGGCGATATAAAGGTAATAAAGCGCGTTGAATGCGATAAGATTGGCGTTGCACCGACGGATGATCACAGGTTTTAATGACGCAATTGCGGCAGTGTGCCGTGCCGAATCAGCGTCTTCGTGAAATCGGTTTAACCCAATATTTCCTCATTGGCCACACAGCAGCAGCTAGGTTTTTACTATCTGTGCCACTAAAGATACGCCTGGCCACGACCCGGCTATCTGTACCACACAATTGCTACCAAACGGTCAATTTGGCGGCTTTCTTCACTCTGACCGCGCCACGTAATGTGCTAGCCATCAAGATTACATCACTACCTCTAACATCTTTACCTCGCATCTGCTTCGCAGTTTGCTACTTTGCGCTAATCACTCGCCTTTTACATTCGTATATCGCAACAATCAACACACAGATTTTTTTTCTCTTAATCACAAATCTTTTCAGAGTAGATTTCTTTATTTTCTTTCTACGTTGTACAACAGGAAATTAAGGCCAATTATAGAACAGAGGACCTTTGGCTTATAAAGAAATCAGGAAAACACTGACGCAGTTTTTATTGTGAGTTCGTGAGATATTCAGGTGTGACGCCATCGTGATAACTTTATTCATTATGATAATGTGAAGTTGGATTGAGAAAGCTACGATCTCGCGAACACTTGCTTGTGGAGCAAGCATGTTAGCAATGTTGCACAACTGTTCCGCAAATCAAGGATGATTAGACTGGATTTTTTCATATACCTGTATGTATAGATACGACAAAAAAATCAAATATCTGTATTTCTACATAAATTATGTGACGTAAGCGTATAATGTAGCACTGTTCGGCAGTACTGTGTGATTAGCGATACGGCATTCGAAGATCTCGAGTTTGAATTTCACTCTAGCTAAAAAATATATCACACTGAGGCTCGGTGAGTCCGAACCCTCGACTGTAATTGGGAATAAATACATGTTATATATATATATATATATATATATATATATATATATATATATATATATATATCACACGCCTTTTTGGGAGTCTGTAGACCTCCATTATTCCTAAGGAGAAATTTGACGGACCGGGCGCACCGAGCCGCAGATTTTACTCTGCCGTACTGCCGGATTTCGTAGTCAGTTGTTTTTAAGGCGAATATGTGACTAGCATAGAGCACCCGAGTGTGGCAAATACAAGAAGCTATATTTTTTATTTTAACGACAAGCCACACGTTGTCGGCCGGTGGATTCGAACTGACGAACCATGGCTCGGGTGACGTCCCAGCGTGCTAAGAGATGTAGCATTAGCACGCTCGGCCACCACCACCGGCAAATACATGTTATACAGAGTAGCATAAATAAATAAATAAATAAATAAAATAGATAAAGATACACAAACTGAAAGATAAAGAGACTTACACTAGTATTCATAGTCGTTCGCCAGCGTTTCGCCAAGTGTGTCGTTTATGGGCGCTTCCTCAGCGCGTCGCTGGGCGAACGACTATGCATACCAGTGTTAGACTTCATTGTAGACTTGCCACATTGAATGTATGCTAATGGCGCAAAACAATGCATAATATACTCTTTTTTTTGCTATTCTGTCAAAGAGAACTAACATCTATTTAAACGTTATAAGGCAGAGTATACGCTAGAAAATAATTTTAAAAATTAATCTAAAACATTTAAGATTTTGAAAAATGTCTTCAAAATATAATAACTTATTTTAAAAATTTTAACATGTGTTTTGCCGATAAATAATCCTGCAGTACGGTGGTGTGGATAGCGTTACGGTATTCGAATCCGGAGATTCAGAGTTCGAATCTCTTTCAAGCTAAATAAATATGACCTACAACACTATAGCATGGTTGAGTCCAGATCCTGTAGCCTGTACTGTAATTGGGATTAAGTTCCTGTTGTTCCTGTTTTTTAAATTCAAGAACCAAGGAAAAAGATGAAAATTACCTATCTTAAAAATGCATTAATGTCAAATTATGCATAAACGTTCGAATATAGTTATTTAAGTAATAAGGGTAGTAAGTGGTTTTTACCGGTTGAGGATGATTTTGGAAGTCGAAATCTTCAATGTATCCGATACCAACCGGATACTTACAAACTCGTGTAATACTTATTATATTTTTACACGATCACCACAAAATCAAAATTAAATTTAAAAATATTTTAAATCTATTTTTACATTTTAAAAATTTATAGTTGTTAAAGTTTCAAGGAGTGTTTTGATAGTTACTACGTTACCATTGAGGAATGTTTTTTGTAATTTTTTATTTACTCACCGCCTTCCGTTTGGTAAGTAAAAGCTTACTGATTAGGAAACTATCGGTAAACACTAAAAAACGAAACCCGATCGTGCAGAATAGTTATTTATGTATCAAAAGCGGTGCATAATATTTTAAGGCTTTGTTTGGAACCTTTAAATTCACTTAACGCTCGTGGTACAAACTTTTTTTTCTACCAACATTGAAAAATAAATTAAATTATCTTTAATATTTTGAAATATGTATATGTAAAGTGTGGTGATTAATGTATTGTTACCATAACAATAATGTCAGATTTTTATTATTTACGATGATTAATGAATTGTTACTATAATAACAATGTCATTTTTTTTAACGCCCATAGGCGGTAAATGATTCTTTACATTCTTGTTACCAAGGATGTATTACTGTGATGGTAGAAAAAATTATAATATTTATCTTTCTAAGAAATAAATATAAATGTATCATCACGACGATCTCGGTAAGTGATATATTTATGAGCGTGAATTGCGGTTACCAGCCGTCAAATCACAGCCCCCAAATATGTTAGTGGAAGTGGAGCAACAAGGGTAATTTTAATGTGGTGAAAATTGTTAATCAGCTGTGGAAATCAAACCAGAGTTTTCAAATTCACAATCCGACTTGATACCACCATACATCATACATCAAACATCTCAATTATTGTTCAGGGGCCAACAGCTTATTGCGAATTCCGAATCATTCGGATATGGTCGTGTTTTTTATATAAATTGAAGGAGATTAAGATTATTATTATAACAAGATATTACTCATAATTTTCTAATTCTACAATATATGTGTATAGCCGATTGCAAATGCAATTCAAACTTGATTTAGTTTCGACAGATAATTCCCGCCCTGCGCAAATTTTAATATTCTTGCGTTGTACAACTTTTCATAATCCAATTACAGTTAATTCAAAGATGTCTGCAGATTCCTCCAAGGAGGAGCTCATCTGCTCACATCGACAAGACAAGACGTACCGAGGTACGGACCTTACTCGACGAAGCTGTGTTAAGTTTTAACGACGCGACGCGAAACGTCAAACTGCATTGTGCATCGCACGACGAAATCAACGTGACATGAAAACTAACACAGATTTTAATTAAAAGTAGAAAGTTTCTTGTTACAGCTAATAATAAGAAATGTCACTCCTCTGACAGTTGACAGTCACCGTTGATCAGATCATTTTATGGAGGATTAATGACCGAATGGATCACGACTTGTTTCGAAGCGAAAAACTTCATCATTACCTCAGGTTTCCTTCTTGTCCAGTGTTTCTCAAACTCTGCGCGGGAATATTAATAATTAAGACGCGCTGCTTTGAAAATCTTTTTTAATATCAATTTCTTGTTGAAGGTAAATGCGAAGGGTAAAAGCTTTGGAGATAATTTAAAAATGTTGATGAAGAGAAGATTCGCTTTTTTATTCTTTTCCGTTTCATAAATCCTGCTTACGAATGCAAACGTCGTTAATTCATTCATTTGAATAAATATTACATCGGCGTGCAAATGAGATAACGAGTTGATGAGCTAAAATAATTAGGTATCGTGCAGTTCCTTCCAGGTTAAAAATAATACTCTTTTCCCTAAAGAGGTAATTATACATTTTCTTGAATACCTGAACTGAAACGCTGCATTGAATGTAAACGTGTAACGAGACTAGTAATTAATTCTGTAAATTTTATTTTACACATTTAATTGCAGGTTTGTTGCTTTGCATATTTAACTTCGCTTCTTAAATCGTGCAGACCACTTTTTCATAACTCTCTGCTTTTTGTAATGTTGACTTGAACATATATTTTCCATTATCATTAATTAATGTGAAGCATTTTGAAATTAAATAACTCATGTAGAAGACCAAGGGATTACCAAAAAACTACCAGAGTTGGTAAAAGCATTTTTCCTACAACTGTGCGATTTCTTTGTTATTACGTAACTATTATTGCCTTGGTTACGTATGGAAAGTAGATGAATGCCGACCAAGTGCGTTTCCGAAAGCAAAGAAACACTAAGTGCGGAAAGTGCTTCATTACCTATAAAAAAAGTTTTTTTGAGAGCGATTTAAATTTCGCGCCAAGCGCGTAATTCATATTTTGGCCACAGACGCTTATGGAAGAAGAAGATGCAGTGAGCCAGCGCTAATAAATACGCAGTAGTATATTTTGACGTTTATAAAAATAACCTTAAATTGCTGTATATCTAATCTGTACACAACTAATAAAAGGAACCGAACAAAGTAAAATATATCGATAAATGGTTTTAAGTAAGTGAAATACATAATATTTATTGTGTGTGTATATTATTAACACAGTTGTTACAGTTGCTTATATTGACATAATGTAAAGTGGAAACTTTTGTATTGTCTAAAGAAACATTGATTTCTTCCGTACCTGTTCATATTATTAACAGTAATATTATTAACAATTTCGGAGGCTTTAGAAGTACCAGCAGCAGGTTAATTGTCATTGTCGAAAATAGATGCAACATAGCATGATCCGGAGCTTCAATTATCTTTGGAGGTATTTATGATAAAGAAGAATCACTCACTGTACTATTCCAATCTAGACGACTTTGAAGAAATTATCTTGACGTTAGTAAAATATTTTTAAATAATGTAGAACAATGTGCAAGCAATCAACAAACAAACCATAGCAACGCCGTAAAACATCGTTCTCGTGTAATATCATTAAAATTTTATAAATTTGGATAATATTTTAGTGATTTACTAAATCGCACAGTTGTAGGAAAAATGTTGTTTATAACACGTGCCGAAAAAGGTTACGTGCTCGTGCAGATTTCCGTACTCGGCAAGCCTCGCGCGTTAAATTCTGCACTTGCACGTAACAAGTCTTTTTCGGCACTTGTTATAAAAATAACTATTAAAATGAATAATAGTGAAACAGAAAATGAAAAATGAGTACCTACTTATATCATCACGTCATGGTACCTTTTATTTCGTATGACAATATTTCTACAGCAGTCGGTATACCGGGGGATGCTTCGTAAGGGTGAACATAAGGATTTAACATGTAAATTAATAATATTGTAATTTCCTGCTTCCCTAATTATTTTAAGTAAAAAAAGCTTCAAATGAGAGTTTTAAGCCATAAAATTCTACATCGAAATCAATACAAAAATAATTTTGCATGCTTTGTAATGACACAAATTTGATACGAAAATGACGAAAATTGCCTCAAAACTATCTAGTCATGAAATTGAAACAAAAGTTTTACGTTTTATCAGTCAAAACTATCAAAATAAATGAAGGTTATAATACAATGAAAACGAATGAAAGACCTGTCATTTGCTTAGTCGATAAAAACACATTTCTGAATTATCAACTAAAATAGTACGTACGCCATCTCTTGGTTGGGTCAGGAATTAAAAACAGTGCGCAGCTCCGCTCATAAGACTTTCAAGTGCCTGTACAATAGTATATTAAAGAACTAGTTTCATAAGCCAATATGTTAACGCACGAGTACAAATTTGGAAAACGAATGCGATAACAGGCCTTTATACATTTTTTTCTATTGAGGTAATTTTATATTTTTTTATTAGATTTTAAAAAACTGCGACTTATCAAAAATATAATTTGGTGTTTTTTTATCAGTTGTGTTGGTAACACTTCTCATAATACTTAATACATAATAATTTTAAATTTTTGTCAACTTATGGATATTTTTGTCTGTATTGTGAATATTGTCTGATTATAGCATATTCTTTTAGTATTATTTCGACACCGACAATTCACAATTTTGAGGTTATGTGTCATTCATCTATCAGATTTAAAAGTATTCGTACCACTCCTACAAAATAAAAAGTGCCAAAAACGACGTGTTTGCAGTGCGTTTGTAGACTTACAGGTATAAGAACACCGAAATACGAGTAGAAAACGAAATTTATATATATGCCAAGTAGGTCAAAAAAGAGCTTTTATTTGAGATTTAGTCATTCCGAAATGTATGGTTGTATAAATAATGTATTAAGATGTATTTCTTCAAAATTTCACTTAAATCTTCTTGGCTTGTGTATATAATAAGAGAACAATAATTCTGAAATTAGAATAAGAAAAACAAAGTTGTCAGAGTCCTACGAGTAGCTGCTTATTTTCATTTAATCTGATTAATCTTCTTAATTATTTTATGAAAGATATTATAATGTACTATTTTCTGGCAGAATAATAGCTTTTGTGCTTGTTTTTCAAAATGAAAAGTAAAGCATATTTAATATTTTGTTTAAAAATTATCCAGTTAGTTGTTTCAAGTAAAACAATGAAATTAAATCCTCGCTTCGTTACTACAATTACATTTTTTTGAGATGAAACATGTGCCTACTTGAATCTGAAGTTGGCACTTTTTAAAACAAAATAATATTGTTATTATAAATATTTTAAAGTTAAATGTAGATATTATTGTAACAAATTTGAAAATATTAAATTAAAATGAATACTTCCATGCCATGGTGATCAGTTTATTTATTTTGCGCAAATATTTTTCATCCGTTTGTCAAATACTGAATAATTTGCAATTGATGGTAGCAAAAAGAAGTGTCTTTACTGGACTGTCAAGCTTACAAAGCGCAACTACGGCTCTCTCTGGAATAAATTTGCTCGTCTACAGCAAAGTAGCACTTTTCGGTCTTGTTACGCGAATAATTATTTTGGACGATCGAGTTTTTTTTATGTTTTTCCGATAGGGTATCAAAATCAGTAAGTTATGTTTACAAATTACTGATTGATAAGTAACTACTTACCAATCGGAAGATGCTAAGTACATATAGTAGTTTACATTACTAGCATGGTACAACAGTTTTTATTACTGAAAGGAGAATTTGAGGCAGTAAAAACAATTACCTTGCGTGTATTGTACAGTTTTATTTATTACTCATTTGTAAACAAAATTAAAAATTATAATTAAATCCTGTCAGTTACAACTCTTGTGTCCATAATTGTTTTAAATGATATCTCAAAAGTATTACTGTGGCAACGCGCTTGTTTACTAACTTGTAAAATTGAGAACTGACCTGTAAAATTTTACAACTTAGTAGCTTGTAAAAATTCATTTCCATAGCGAATAAACAGTTTGAATAAATGACGTTTACAATTCATAGTCATGGCTCACCCTTACCTCATTCTCACCTCACACTCAAAGTCTAAGTAACTAAGGCAACTAACTCAAATTGTACTAATTTTTGAGTTAGTTGCCTTAGTTACTTTGTCTTTGAGTGTGAGTTGAGAATGAAGTGAGGACGAGTCGCGACTATGAATTTGGCCCTAAATAACTGAAATTATTTTAAATGTCAAAATAATTTTCAGTTATTTATAAAGTTTTATTTCATTACAGCGTCGATCTTACTAAAATGTAATAAGCATTGGGGTCAGTAAGTGTCCTATCGGCTTCAAATGTAATAGAAATCTCGACTTCATCCCAATGTGATTTGATACATCAAACAGGTTTGATTTTAAAAAAGTGATCGGTAGTGTTCGATGTATTTGCCATTGCTCAGTATTGTCATATATTTCATACCAACTGAAAACAATTAATGATTCAATATTTATTTTGACGTATATTAAGATTACAAAAATTTTCGTCGATTTTAATTAATAAGTAGATAGAATTTGAAGTTAGCAATATAATAACATAATTTTTGTCAAACAACTTTTTCGTTTGTAATGAGACATAATCAATAAAATATTAATCAATTGTTTTTCATCTACTAAATCAAACAGCTACCTAACAGCCCTTATAAATTAATAGTATATTACTTAACAAGCATCGAAAGTGTAAGATAATGTGCGAGTGTATAAATTGAAAAACGAGGCGCACGGCGCCGAGTGATTTAAGTACACGAGCACTGTTATCACACTTTCGAACGAGTAATGTACACTATTTTTCAGACGACCACAAAATATTCCTAAAAAAAGTTTACAAGAGGAATGTTGTTACACTTTGATAGCTGAAGCGTTCTTGAGGGTAAGCGTTGACGTTTGAGGCAGAGCTGGGCAGTAGCTAGCTACTTTTGTAGCTTAGCTAGATTTACCTTAGCTGTAGCTGTAGCTTAGCTAACTGTGAAAAAATATAGCTGTAGCTTGTAGCTAGCTACTTTTTTTTCTATTAGCTTAAAAATAACAACTGAAGCTACTTTTAAAGCTACTTTTTGTAGCTTAAAGCTACTTTTCAAACAGAAGGTCAACAAAGTACGCATGCGTACAAGCTAAACCCACACAAAATAATTATTTGTTGCCGGTTCTAACTGGCTCTAATACGCAAAAATACACAGTAGATGCCAGATGGTATTTGCTATTTTTGATATTTATGTACATAATAGTAAATTAACAGTCATTATAACAAAAGACTGATCATATGACAATGGCAAATTTAATTATTTCACAATAATTTAAAAAAGTAGCTTTAAAATTTAACAGCTACTTTAACGAAAGCTTTTAGCTGTAGCTTAGCTATATTTTACAAAATATAGCTTATAGCTGTAGCTTAGCTACTTTTTTAAAGAATAGCTGTAGCTGTAGCTTAGCTACTTTTTTAAGTAGCTTGCCCAGCTCTGGTTTGAGGTTAGGTGTAGTGATACCAACTACATTAAGCGTAATGTCAAAATATTAAATAATACTAAAATATAAGTAAATATGCAATTCTTTTTAAAAAAAATCAGATTTATCTGTGCAAATGTGTTTCAAAATCTGACAAAATTTTGATTTAAATAACAATAAAAATTATTATCACTTTTTTTATTATTTCCTTTCATCGTAACGCCATATATTGTCAATCAGTGGAACTTCACCTGATATGTTACAAGAGTGCGTTATAATAACTAGTGATGCGCCGAATACAATTTTGGCCGAATAACCGAATACCGAACATTACCGAATTTCATGGCGGCCGAACCGAATATTCGGCCGAATATTCGGTTCAAGTAAAAATGTGAATGGTGAAGGCTGTAAACGACACACCGTATACTGGCAAAGAATGCTTCATACACACTTTAGAGTTGGCTGTAAAAGAATCTTTAAATATACAAGAAGATTTAAGTGAGGCTATTGCACCTGCTAGAAGAATAGTAACTCATTTCAATCATTCCAGTCAATCGCAAGAAAAGCTAACTGCCATACAAATTGAATTAAATTTGCCTCAACATAAGCTACTGCAAAACGTACCTACAAGGTGGAATAGCACGTATTATATGTGTGCAAGGTTTTTAGAACAAAAACGAGCTGTATCTCTCTATCTTTCCGATAACAGTAGTGCAGTAAAACTTCAGAATTTATCTGAATATCAGTGGGATCTGATACAACAAGGTCTTATGTTGTTGCAACCTTTCGAAGAAATCACAAAAATCATAAGCTCCAGCTTCTCATGCATTTCTGAAGTAATACCGCATGTTCCTGTTTTCTGTGTATTATCTGAAGAATTGCTATTTTTTTTCTAATAAATAATTTGCTTTATTATATGCATTATAATCGTTTTCAAATAAATAAAAACAACTAATATGACAAAATATTTTTGTTTAGAATAAATGATTAATTTCCAGAAACAAATAAAATAATGCCGAATGTTCGGTCGCACAACCGAATAATTCGGCTATAACCGAATAAACAAAAAGTTGCCGAATATGCCGAATACCGAATAATAACCGAATATTCGGCGCATCTCTAATAATAACATACCAGTGTGTGTTCTTTTCAATTTTCCGAACTAATTTATGACCTTGTTATGGTTACTTTCATAAGTGGTCGTGTGAAAATAACTATAACTTATCAGTCTAGTAATCGTGGTTCTTACGTATCTTATCACTAGAAAACAAACAACTTATACAGACATAAAACTGTTATTCTACTCATGTCTTCATGTAAGTTGAAGAAATATCACAATCTCAAAATGATACAATTGCGTTGCGAACCCTTGAATGAGTTTGCAAGAATGTCAGGGTAGTTTGAAACAGGAGCACATGGTGCCTTAAATCAAAGAGTACAGTAGCAGTAGCAGCGTTATAAAGCAGCATGTCGTAATATGTCAGTGGCGTAGGTCATTAAATTCCCAACAGGGGCAAGTGTCGGCACCAGCACCGCGGAATGCTCTTATCTTGATTCGGTCCCTGTTTGTTTAATTTACTTTATTATTTCTTGGCGACTCGCGGACTGCGCGCTCTGTCGCCCACTACTCATTCTGGAATTTTAATTGCATTATAAATCGCGGCCAAGTTATTGCTAGTTTTATATTGTTGAGTTTAAACCGGGGTCGTATTTTACAAGTCACCCGATACGCTGTCAAAGCCAACTAGAGTCCGACTCGAGATCGAGGAGAAACTTGGTGTAAAAGCGAACATAACGCATACCGTGATGTTTATTTTTGCGGTTTATATCATTATGACAGGAAATACTAAATAATAATAATGGTTTGCACCTTTGTTTATTGATATAATATTTGGTATTAAATCAGTACGTAATAAATCATTTCTTTAATAATGCAGGAAACGATTCGTCGTAAATTATTTATAATAATTTATTTTATCCTGGTCGTGAGAAGTATTATTAATATTTTATTATCTTGAGAAAAAAATAACATATACAGGAACACTTTACTTCTATAACTATTATAGTTCCGACTTCGATTACAATCAATAAAGCTACATTCACATTACAAATCTGTGCCAATCTATTTTTTGATATAATACTAAATATTTATATTACTGTTTTTCTTTATCACATTGAATTATAACGAGAAATTTGGGATACCGCTAACTGCTAATTATTTACTTAAAATACTAACTAAATTTGTTTTGTTTATATTCTATTTTTCTATTCAATTCGATTTCTTATTATTTACCTATGTAAATACCTGCCAATTGAAAAAAAAACTTAGTAGGTCACATTATCAATGATTTTTTTTTAATGTTGGAGTTCTGTTACGATATTAAAATAAATGTAAAAATATATATTTTTTATGAAATCGTATTATAATGAACTATTTTAGTGTCGCAAAATCGTATTGGAAAGTACTACTTTAGCTCCAATTTTTTTTGGCCAATTAGAGCACTGCCAGTCTACCAATAGCTGACGTATTTTGCTGAATCGGTCCGAACATCAAAGTTTGACAAATGTAACTGACCTAAGTGTAACTAATTTAAATATTATGAATTAAATTTTTAAAATTCTACAATTTTGTTAAAAATATAATATACAATTCGGCTATCATGGTTATTAGTGTATACACGTTGAAAAAGTGTTTTATTTTAGTCTCATCTGATTTTCTCACTTAACCTAACCTAACCTCGGCTTCTCCTCATTAGCAAACTTTGGTTTCTGCTAAAAGAAAAAAAAAACACTTTTACAACTTTCCTGTACAAACAATTATTGTATACCACAAATGTCTTTTTTACATTTTTGTTTTGTTTGTATTGTTTCCCTAGTTACCTACATTAGTTTCTTGTTTTATTAAATTAATAATCGATTGATCTGAATTACCGATCCTTAAAAAAAAAAATTTATACACTTCTGAAAGGATTTTTGCAGTCCTCACTATTTTCGTGCTACAAACAGGTACTTTGAGTACTTGGTATACAAATAACTATTTATTTATATTCTAATTTCTTATTATATTTTATTTCTAATTATTTACGTATGTACATTGAATAGAGAGTTGTTCCTTTCAGGGCCAAATTATCAATAATTTTCTTTTAACTGCCAGAGACCTACCACAATATTAAAATAAATGTTAAAAACATTACTTTTTTTCATTACTTTTAATTCTTAAATGAGAACAACGACAATAATTTCATGTAAAATTGCAGATACTGTAACCTTCTTTTCATTAAAATATTAATTTTTCTATACTTTTTTACTTGTATCTATCACATGCAATCTTAGTTTAGTGAATATACCAAACAAGAGATCGCGCGTCTAAATCTCGCTGAAATCTAATTATATTATAAAATACGAGGGCAGGGTGAAAAGTCCCTGAAAAATGAAACAAGAAATGATTTATGCAATGACCTGATCGTTGGAGCCAAATCTCTTTCCGCCGAGCAATTTCTTCAAGTTTGGAAATAGATAAAAGTCGCAGGGGGCCAAATCTGGAGAACGTTCGGCGTCCTTTGTCGTCATACTACCGCAACGAAAATCAGTAAACATCACAAATGTCACATGAGGTTTGCGATTGTGGCGCCATCTGTTTTATTTTTCAGGGACTTTTCATCCTGTCCTCGTACTACTGTACTTGTATCTTGTTAGATTCCGCTACAAACTGTACCGTACTGTAATTGGGATTAAGTTCCTGTTATGCAGATAAGCAAATGAATAAATTAAATGATCTATGCTATTTTTGTTAATAACAGAAACAGTTGAAATATTGAATTCAAGTGGTATATTTTATCTAGTATAAAATGTAACCCAAGTTGTCCCGAGTCTAGATCTTACAGTTCTTGAGATTTGCAATGATAGCAATACTACTGTAAAAATCCTGTATATTGAACAGGTAAACAAGTAGATTTTTTGACAAGTATTCTGTTTGAAGTACGGAGCAAGTTTACCTTGGCCTGTATTCTTTCAGTGCAGAGCAGAGCGTCCAACAAAAGCCTAAATCAGCTTCCAAAACTAAAAACTCCCGCGTGGGCAGGTACCTAATCCAGCACAAGAAAAGAAAAAATAAAACCAAACCCATTCTTCACAAAAAGACGAAAAAAAATTTTAAATCAACATCTAAATCTGTTTTCCAAGGAGTCTGATCATCTTTCCATGGAAAAAAGAAAACTTCTACAATATAACAAAATAGAAATAAAGAACACGGCATGAACAAGTTCGAAATACAATTACGGAGAAGAATGCTTGGCGGCATAAATTCCCGATAGAGTCGACTTCACCGTCGCCGTCGCCGCCACCACCGCTTATCGCGCCGTGCCTCATACTTGCGGACGCCGGGAAATATTGTACCGCGCGCCGCCAATTGGAACTATTGTTTTAGTTGCCATTGTGCCGGATTTATCGGTTGTAAGAGAACAAAAAAACAGCGGAGAATCGCCGAAACAAAAACAATTTGATGGTTTCTTTCGTTCGCAGGCCAAATCACAGAGTTGGTCGGAAACTCGATGGCACGTAAGAGCCGCGCAAGAAATCGCTCGCGCAGAAATTTGTTCGCTCGGTGCCCACTTCGATCGTTGTCAGAAAAAATTGAATAACCGCGCAGGTAACTTCGATAATTGATTCCACAATTCTTTTTTTCAATCTGAAACATTTTATATTCAAAATATTCTTTTTTGCCAACAAAATTGATTACTTTGCTGGTAAAGAGCGATACGTGTTGTTTGCTGAAGTCCTACAATTTTTAAATTCGATTTCTTTCAGTCTGTCACTGTTCGTAATATTTCTTATGCGCAGTGGTTCTCAAACTTTTTCGGTTCACGTCGCCCTTAGAGTATCAGAATTGTTTCATGACCCCCCAAAAGAACACATAGGTTTAACTAATAGTTACAGTGCACATTTTATAGGATTAGATTGGTTAATTAATAAAAAAAAAACAAATACAAAATTATAAACATTTTATATTTTATGGGATGGCTAGCTCAGTGGTATGAAATCGGCCTGTGAATCCTGAGGTCCTTGGTTCGATTCCCACAGGCGACAAATTTTCATAATTTGAAAAAGCTATCCCTGTGGCTCCTCCACCACTAACATTTGGGGGCCGTGATTTGACGATTGGTAACCGCACTTCACGCGCAAAATATATCACTTACCGAGATCTGCTTCAGCAGAGTGCCACATCCAGTAATGGGTAGAAGGCGTGATGATATATTTATTTATTTATTTTTTTTTTTTTATAAATATATTGCGAACAATATTATAATTAGTGAGCCGAGTGAGCCTGTTGTGCATTGCACATCTTCTCAAATATTGAAATAATTCGCGGCGCCCTTGTAAGAACGCCCCGGCGACCCAGGGCGTCGCGGCGTACAGATTGGAAACAACTGCCTTATAGTATTTAACTTTATTGGGATATTCAACTAATATGCCCTTGACCCTTAGAGGTCAATATAGCAAATATAATAATAAAAATAATAATAATATGTCAAATTTGAGACAAAGATACACTTTCAGTTGTTTTCCATAAAATTACTATTGCTGACACTGCTCTTTATTTTTTGTTTGCTGGAAGAGTTTATTTTTAATATTTGTATAGAAATAAGAAAAAATAGGAAAAAACTAATTTTCCATCAGTTGTCTCAAAATTCCACAAAAGTTTTACAGCACGTTTGCATCAACTTATCAGGTCATCAACAAACGGCTGGTCAGTTCAGCTTTGCCGTTTGTTGATGACCTGATAAGTTGATGCAAACGTGCTGTAAAACTTTTGTGGAATTTTGAGACAAGTGATGGAAAATTTGTTTATCCTATTTTTTCTTATTTTTAAGGCTCAATTCCACATCGCAATAGACATTTTGTCTTTTGTATTATTTGTATAGAATATAATTCTGTGTTGTAGTTTCCTATTAGTTTCATTTATCGTTTAACTTTTAGGTACAAATATCTGTACATAGTTCATAGCTTCTTTTAATAGTGTAAAACTTTCTTAGTAGAAATTAGACCTTGTAGTACCTATAATATTAATTAATTATAATCTTATTACCTTCAGTAAATATTAGTTATACTAGCATTCATTTTTTATATTTTTAGGTACTTAGTTATGAATTAATGTGGTTAGTTAGCACACTGTATCTTTGCCACTATGAACATATTCTTATTTAATAATCCGTTTCGTTTTTTTTTTATTTTCTGTGTGTTTGTTGTTTTTGTTTAAAAAAAATATCCTGCGGCACATTACTTGTCTTGAATCTTAGTTTGTCGTATGATGTTTTATTTTGCAGTTTTATTTCTCGTGTTGTATGCAAGAGAATTAAATGATGAAATTAGATATATACTAGTATATTGTTAATACACCCATAAAATTTTAAATCAAACGATACACACATCTTGGAATGACATCCATTGAGAGAGGAAGTAAATATTTCTGTATTAACTAAAACTTTTTATTCAAAAACTGTAGAATAATAAAATATGTTTCAAATAATAATTAACTTTAGTTTCATTCGTCAAATTGCCAACAAGATAATAATTATGATAGTCCATTTGTGTGTTGAGTCAGTTTCATATAAAAAAAATTCTAGTAATACATACATTTTGTGTCTAAAGTATATTTAATGTGAAATTTAGTTAAAAAAGTTGAAAATTAATTGTAGAATTTAGTAAATTTAAGATCCCTAGGTTTTTAGTATCATTTAAATTTTTAACGAACAAAGAATTATGGGCCAAATGATGTCATTTTGTGCTCATAGTCATGAGTTGTAGTTTTTATGTACAATTTGAGTATATAAGTTCGTAGGTTCTTTTAATAGTGTCTGGTTGTCTTAGTACAAATTATTTCTTTTAGTATATTATTTGGGGTAGGTGTCTCAGTAGTATCGAGTCGGCCTGTGGATTTGAGAACTCGGATGCGATTCCAACAGTCAACAAACAATTTTCACCACATTAAAACTACTCCTATGGCTCCCCCTCCACTAATATCCTTGGGGGGAGGGGCGTGATTGGACGGCTGATAACCGAACTTCACGCACAAAATATATCACTTACAGAGATCTGCTAAGACAGAGTACCACACCCAATAATAGGTTGAAGGCGTGATGATATATTTATTTATTTATTAAATATTAGTTGTATTATCAAACATTTTTATTAATATTTTACATATTTAGTTAGTAGGTTAGTAGCAAACTGCACCTTTGTTGTAGTTCCATTTTTCGCCACTATGAGCTTATTCTTGTTTAATAATCCCAATAGACAGTCATTGCCCAGTGAATATAACTTGCATTTACTAAGCAAGTGTCGTGCGTTCAAATCTCGCTGATTTCTACTAATAAAAAAAATAAAAATGGTGTTTGAGTGGTCGGATCCACTATAAGCTGTAGCCCCCTTGAACTGTAATTAGGATTAAGCTTCTGTTGTGTACAGTAGCAAATAAATAAATCAATAAATATTCATTCAACAAAAGTTTTTATTTCGTCAATCAGAAGCGACATGAAATAAAAACGTTTTTCATTACAAGTTTTTTATTTTTCTTTCCGAAACTTATTCATTTCTTTGTCCAACAAAATTCATTATTCTGTTTGTCAAAAGTGCTGTTAAATATGAGCATTTCTCTTCTAATGTCCTGTACTTATAAATCTGGTCTTAAAATAGAAGCATATTATTTTATTGCAAAGTTACTTTTAGAGTTCAACCCGCGCTTAAAATAACTTCAAGTGGAAATGAAGCTTGTTTTAACTGTTGACCAGATGCACCATTCATACTTGGAACTTACACTTGCGTCATTTAGATTATTCAGACTCGTTCTGAATATTTTATTGAGGGTCATATTTTAGGAGAACTTTTTTAATACGTTGTAGTTTGAATAACAGTAGGTGCTTTGAACATAATACTGTTGATTCAACCTAGTTGAAATCAAATATGTTATATTTTTAATAATAATATATGTAAATCGACATATTATACTACAAAATACATTTATTTATTTTGATATACTTTACGACAGAAGAAAATAATCCGAATTACACTAAAGTAGATACAATTCCTAATGAATTTATTCATCTAACAAAAAATAACACAAAAAATGACAGTTAAGATAATTTTCCTATAGACAAAGTGAATTTTGTACAACTGTTTTTGTTTTTGGGGATTATTTTTGTAAAAATAATATACTGATTTTGATTGCGACAATAGATATGTTAATTACAAGACAGAGTGGGGTGGCTAGTTCAGTGGTATGAAGTCGGCCTGTGGATCCTGAGAACCCTGGTTCGATTCCCACAGGCGACAAACAATTTTCATAATTTGAAAAACTACCCCTGTGGCTCCTCCACCACTAACATCTTTGGGGGTCGTGATTTGACAACTGGTAACCGCACTTCACACGCAAAATATATCACTTACCAAGATCTGCTTCGACAGAGTGCCACACCCAGTAATGGGTAGAAGGCGTGATGATATATTTATTTATTTATTTAAATTACAAGACAAAGTGATCGATAATGTGTTTTGAGGTATTTGTTGTAAAGTTCATGAGTTGACTAGTTGTAAAAATGTCAAACATAAATCTAACACTTTAGCTGACATTGTAAAATTATTGCAGTTTTTTTGTATAATAAATTTATTACATTACACTGCAAAACACTTCTTGATTAAAAATTAACTTTACCGTATTTTTTGGACTATAAAACTCACCTTTTTACATAGAAAAATGGAGTCAAATTTTGCGTGCGTCTTATGGTCCGAAGGCAACATTAAAATATTTTTTTCAATAAATCGTCTCTAAATTCATTTAAAAATTGTATGCGAGAAGAGTGGAATAAATGGATGGCAAAGCCAAATCATGATGTCACCGCAACAGGACGTATGAAACGACCTACAATTTCAGAACTTTGTACCTGGGTGAAAAATTCATGGGAAGCTGTGAAAGAAGAGACGGTTATAAAGTCATTTAAAAAATGCGGAATAAGCAATGCTGTAGATGGTACTGAAGATGACGTAGTTTTTGAAAGGAGTGACAACAATAGTTCAGACGAGAGTAATACGAACGGTAACATTAATGAGACGAGTGATAGTACCGAGAGTGAAGATGAACTGAATATTGCTAGAACGAGTTATGTTAACAATAAATAAAAATTATCATCCGAAAGTAACATTAAAATATATTTTTCTAAAAATCATCTTATAAATTTGAGGTGCGTCTTATCGTCCCGTGCGTCTTATAGTCCGAAAAATACGGTATTTTGTTTTAGAACATAACCTAGAAAATTATGAACTTGAACTTTAACCTAACTAATAAATGTCAAAGCAAATTAAATTTCAAATGTTTATTGAATCTGGCAGTATTACCACCTTGAAATATTATTGTTATTTTTTTTTTTTTCTTGAATAAACCTAAATTAATGCAATATTGGAAATATAGTATAAAATATACATGTTACAATGACCAATTGTAACACTTGTTTTTCAATATACTATTTCATAATTTGAACTATGATTTCGATGCGTTATTTTTTGTTTGTTTTACTGATAAATTTATTAGGAGATTGAAATATCGGCCCCTAAATAATCCAGAAATTATAGTGGAATTTAAACCACTCGTCGTAGCTGTATTTTTTTTTTAATTTGGTTCCATAAACTCTTGCTAGTGAAGTGAAAGCGCTAATTGTTGAACTGCCCATAAAACATCAATGATAATATTGGCAGTAATATTTCTTAAAATCATATAAAATATGTCTAGTTTTATTACTTTTATAATCAATAAATTATACTAAAATTTGTTTTTCAATTTACATAGGTACCTATAAAATTTTAGCACTGTCAATTTTTATTGCCGATATAATGAAATTACAATTTTTGTTACAAATAGTAGTTACAAAATTAATTATTGTTTCTCGTACAAAACACTTAGCCCTTTCAATTTATTTGACAACTCTATCAAAAGTAACTTTGTAAATACTATGAATAATTACAGGATTAGTTAGTTAACTAATTTAATAATTAAATATTTAAGTCAACTCCACCGAAGCGTCATTTTGTAAATATTTACAAAACTAAAACCAACTAATTAATTGTTGTCATTCATAATTAATATAAAAAAATATTTCGCGCCAAATTTTCAAAACTTACCTCCAGTTTAACTCATGAAAGTCCTCACAATCCCACCGTCGGAAAAAGTCCTCTTCGAAGTTCGCGGCGCGAAGTCGTGAGCGCACTACACCTGAACGCGTGGGGGATCCCCTAACCGACTGTTGGTCGGTGCTCGATGACACCTCGTGCCAGACTGGCGCTGAATCGCGCCGGCTCGCGGTTCGTTCTGCCCGCGGCGCCGCCTTGTACCGTCATCTGTGTGTGAAGCGAGGAACTAGAGTGCGGAGCACGTGGGGATGGTAGAGACGGTGCGTGGGTAGCTGGCGCTAGTTGGACTGCCCTACGAAGAGGGTTGGTGTAGGGACAGGACTTTTAGGGGTGGAGGGATTCATCCCCTTTGAATTGAGGAAATGGGTACGAGACATAAATGTTGATATAGGTCATGGCAAATGGGATGACAATTACGTCTTCATTAAAATTAAGCAAACTAAATAGGACCGTTGTTTATTTTCTTGATTATCATATATCGAAAATATGTATATCGGAAACAAATTCATTAACTTATACTTAGTTTGGCGAGAGATTACACTGACGTATAGAACGTATTCAATCTTCATTGAATGACAAAACTTCAAAATTGAAACAAGTATAAAATAAAAAAAAAAATATATCATCACGCCTTCTACCCATTACTGGGTGTGGCACTCTGCTAAAGCAGATCTCGGTAAGTGACATATTTTGCGCGTGAAGTGCGGTTACCAGTCGTCAAATCACGGCCCCCAAACATGTTAGTGGTGGAGGAGCCACAGGGATAGCTTTTTCAAATTATGAAAATTTGTCGCCTGTGGGAATCGAACCAGGGACCTCAGGATCCACAGGCCGACTTCATACCACTGAAACAAGTATATGCAGCACAAATCATTTTTTTATTGTTTTAAGCTTCTAAATTTATTTTTTCTATTTACAATTTAAATTTTAAGTTTTTAACACTGCTAAAATATCATAATTTCAAAAAATATGTGACTTTTTAAGAAATAAACTCTTGACGGTATTTTCAGCCTTTTCACGTATTTCAGATCGAATACAAGAAAAATCGGTTATACACCAAGAATACGTTCTAATATAAAAAATAACTGCTAATAAATATTTTTGTATATGGGGCAATGGCCTGTGGATCCTGAGAACCCTGGTTCGATCCCCACAGCCGACAAACATTTTCACCAAATTAAAATTACCTCTGTGGCTCCCCTACCACTAACATCTATGGGGGCCATGATTTGACGGCTGGTAACCGCTTTTCACGCGCAAAAATATATCGCTTACCGAGATCTGCTTCGGCAGAGTGCCACACCCAGTAATGGGTTGAAAGGCGTGATGATATATTTATTTATAATTCTTGACATTGGAGACCCCGTAAAAATTCTTGGCAATCAGGTCACTTGATTTAGTTAGCCGATCCTGCACAATAGTTACACAGTCACAAACTTTGATTATGAAGTTAGTATAAAGTATGATATACGAGGTGTGGCTATTAAATAACGAGACTGATGCTGGTTTAATATTTTATTTTGATTCCATACCTATTTACTTATTATCACTGTCAATATACACCCCTCCTCTATCCTTATAATGCTCCATGCGATTCTTCCATTGTTCGAAACAGTGCTGGAAGTATTCTTCTGTCAGCTCCTTCAGAACGCATGCAGATTTCTCTTTCAAAGCTCAAATCTTGTTGCTATTAAGGCAAATTTCACCTTAGGAAACAGATAGAAGTCGCACGGTGCAAGATCTGGCGAATAAGGCGGATGGTCCAACACTGGGATGCTGTACTTGGCTAGAAATCTCTTGACAGATATTGCGGAATGAGCCAGCGCATTCTTTTGATGGAGAAACCATGACTTGTCCATCCACAATTCGGGTACTTTTTTCAATAAATTATAAGTTTCAGTAGCAGTTTTGCCAAGTTTCATGTGAAATTTCACAACAATTCATTGCTCTAATGTTGCACTTAACATTTTTTCGGCGAAACAAAAAAACAACTCTAATTAGAACGAAAGCTACGGCTATACGGATTTGTTTCAGAAGCGAGACGTACTGCATTCAAAAGAGAAAGCTTCACGCTAAAAAGCTGACGGTCGCTGGTGTTTGGCGCATGCGTATTTCGTCTGTAGCAGCGTCAATCTCGTTATTTAATAGTCGCACCTCTATTTATATTTATTTTATTTAAATATATTTACATTTGGAATTTTATACATTGCCTGTATTTTATACTCTACCGGTAACATTTCTTCATGATCAAATTAAATAATGCACTTTTTTTTTCTGTCATATTTGATTGACAAGAAAAATTCTACCATTTGATATACAAAATTTGTATGGTATTAGCACCTCTAGTAGTGGGTAAAAAACATGATATAGTATTTACTTTTATTAATTTGTTTTTAAATAAACAAAAGTAAATCGACGATCAGACTCTTTAGGGCAAACATATAAATTTAGATGCATTCCATTTTTGCAACTTTTAGCATCATATTTACTTTTTTCATTTTGATATATGTTTGCCCTAAATATTCAATTCGCAACTTTGAACTTATTCTACATGTTATTATACGTTTAAAATTTGCGTTTGACCTGAAGATGGCCATAACCTTGGCTGAAATGTTGTCAATGAATCTTCATTAAATAAACTATAACTTAAGCGATGTCCATTATTACCTTATCATTTAAAGAATTTAAGTCATATGAATGACTTTGAAGTTTGATAAATTTAAAGTTTATGACAGAAAAATTCGGGAGACGCCCGGACTCGAACCGAGGACCTTCAGCTTGCCGGGCTGATGCTTTAACCACTAAGCCACGGCTCCCCTGAACGAATAGGCGTCAACCGAATTTATCTGTCATAGTGTCTAACACAGCATCGATCCCAAGACTCTCCTATGTCTCACAGGAATTGACAACGGGTTTCGTCTGTAGCGACACAATCTGATTTTTTAAGGAAATCATACCACAAAGTAAATTTAAAGAATTTAAGTCATATGAATGACTTTGAAGTTTGATAAATTTAAAGTTTATGACAGATAAATTCGGTTGACGCCTATTCGTTCAGGGGAGCCGTGGCTTAGTGGTTAAAGCATCAGCCCGGCAAGCTGAAGGTCCTCGGTTCGAGTCCGGGCGTCTCCCGAATTTTTCTGTCATAAACTTTAAATTTATTACCTTATCATATTACATTTAGCTTATTAAAACATTCTACTAAAGTAAATCGAATTTATATGTTAAATGGCACGTGAAATTTGCTGTCAGACATTCGATTCGAAATTTGTTAGTTTTGTTTCTCTACTGGCATTAGCAAATCGGATGTAGCGTTAATCTCGCTTTAACCAATTTCCACTGAATATTTAATATTCTAACGATATATTTACAAGCAAAATAAATGAGGGTGTGTCATAATAATATATGGCGCCAGTTATAGTTTTTTGTTTTGATTTACTAATTGCAACAGATCAAAGGAAATGAAGGTATGTTGTAATATCCCTTTGTAGTGTGAACGTAGGTAACTAAAAATAAGATGAAAGACAAATACCAGATTCGATTAATTTAATATTTCCGACTTGACCTGATGTAGTTTTTATCCAATTCTACATCAAAGTACAAATTGATCGTTTTGTTTTTATAACTACATCAAAGAGCAACTCATTTTATATTATCTTTATGGAAGTATCTGTAAATAATGATATTTGTTTAAGGAAAATTGTAGAAGTGTGTCATCCTTAACCACTCTATTTAAATTCAAACGCACAAAAACTAGTTGGTAAAACGTTGAAGTTTATTCATATTTATATCATGCAGCGAGCTGAGTTTCAGTATACACATATCACTTTGTCTATCCATGCATTAAAAATTGTAAACCTGACAAACTAGCAAAGTTCAGAACTCGAGCGCAGTGTAAACACACCTTTACTTTGACTTGACACACGCACAGCACGAAACAGTTGACTGTAAAGAGAAGCGAAGTGTTTACACCACGTTCGAGACATGCCAGCTTTGTAAACGTATAAATTGGTCTCTGTTTACTGTCAATAGATATCGATCGTTTAATGGATCATTTCGGAGTGATTTTTTATAATTTCAACACTGACACTAACTTGTCGTCGCACGGGCTTATTGATGTAGGCCACGAATCAATTATGTTGATAGCCCAGGAAGATTTAAATTAATTAGAGCCTAACCGGCTTTTGTCTAACCTTCTTTTCCACTTGTACTGGTTTGAAATATTTATAACACTTTTTGCATTCTTACATTTATTTGTAAAAACAATAACTTCTCTTACAAACGGATTCTAATAGTGCTTCAATTTTTGTTCAGTTAAAGAAGAATTTTACAAATAGAATTGAAAACACTCTCAGATAGACATAGATTGGTAAAATATTTTTTTTACATAATATAAATACAAATACACATAACAAATAGACAAAAAATATTTAAATTTGTGAAATAAATTACTAGTCTTTGTCGTCTGGGTTTAAATTGAAGAAGGACAATCTTCGAATAACTCTTCCATAAATTGACACCATTTCTTCAATAAATTCCGATTTACAGTTTTTATTTTCTAATATTTTGTGTCCGTGTCCTTAGATTACTCAATCGTTACGATAGATAACATGTCGGTAGCTGGCCATAAGAATACTGCTGGAAAGCTTCAGCTTGAATTTATTATCTTGAAACTTATAATTTAATTTTTATTTATATATATATATATATATATATATATATATATATATACCGAGATCTGCTTATATATGGAGTAATGGCACAGTGGTAGCAAGTCGACCTATGGATCTAAAGAACTCTGGTTCGATCCCCATAGCCGACAAAACATTTTCACCAATTTAAAATTACCCCTGTGGCTCCCCCACCACTAACACCTTTGGGGGTCGTGATTTGACGGCTGGTAACCGCAATTCGCGCGCAAAAAATATATCACTTACCGAGATCTGCTTCGGCAGAGTGCCACACCCAGTAATGGGTAAAAGGTGTGATGATATATTTATTTATTTTATTTATATATATACAGGTTGGTGACCGCGACTCTCAAACATGGGATTTTAACATATAAAATCATATTGATTTAATTTCCAGCTTCATAATTATTTAAAACAAAAAAGCTTCAAATAATTTTGCATACTCTGTAACGGCACAAATTAGATCTGAAAATGACTAAAATTGTCTCAAAACTATCGATAGCTATGAAATTAAACAAAATAAATTCTTTATATATTATTTCATTTATTTTGACAGATAAATCGTGAAACATTTGTTTAATTTTGTTTCAATTACATGCCTATCGATAGTTTCGAGGCAATTTTCCTCATTTTCAAATCTAATTTGTGTCGTTACAAAGTATGTAAAATTAGTTTTGTTTATTAGTTCAAATGCAGAATTTTATGCCCTAAAACTTTTAT
Organism: Pterostichus madidus; assembly: GCA_911728475.2. Lineage (NCBI taxonomy): Eukaryota > Metazoa > Arthropoda > Insecta > Coleoptera > Carabidae > Pterostichus > Pterostichus madidus. The sequence continues at coordinate 32,598,300 of OU452306.1, forward strand.
TTCAAGATTTTTTGCTTAAAATATTTAAGGAAGCAGGAAATTACAAAATTATAATTTTACATGTTAAAGTCCTATGTTCGAATCCTAGTAAATATCCAGGGGAAGCGCCCCGGCTTGTCCCCCTGCGGACGCCCATGTAGATAACTTATTTATCATTTTGCAAATTCAATGTATCGTATAAAAATGATCTATATTTAAGTTAATTAACAGCTTGTTAGTTCCCCTTAATCGCCATTCATATTAGCTGTCATTAATTCCCAATATAGCAGTATCCGGCATTACGGTAGTGTAATTAGCATTTGAATCCGGTGATCACGAGTTTGAATCCTCAAACTAAGAATATATGAACTACTACACTGTTGCTCGGTGAGTCCCTGTACTGTAATTGGGATTAAATTCCTGTTGTACATAGTAGAGTAAATAAAATAAAACACGAGAGATTTTACTTTCACACTTGAAATTCTGATAATGTTTTTGGCCAGGAAAGAATTAAAATTTCTTGTGCATTTTTTTTGGAACACTTCATAAGATTTATATTTCCAGTGAAATTTTTTAAAAGCTCTTGGAAATACAAAGCAGAAAGCCATATTTTATATACTTTAGTTTAGTAGAAATGGAAACAATTTGAAATGATTCATTTAAATGTAATATCGTTAAGTTAATTCCTTTTTCTTAAAGCATTTCCACACAAACGGTCGTCTGTTTCCGACGTTTAATTTATCGCTCTTTTACTGTAAGGCACTTTGAAACAAAACAAAACTCATTCGATATATTTCATGCGAAGAAACAGTATTATTATTTTATTGTTGTATACAAATACTCAAACTGACGATAACATTTCTACCGAATGATAACATATTTATTCTTTGGATGGAGTGGAATTGGTAAGTCGTAAAGCCGATATTTTATCAGCGACAACATTGGCGTCGGTACACGCTCTACCCTTTGATGGTCCGAATTGAAAACGATGCCCCATGTAATGTGACTTTCGTTCCGTGCTGAGAGAGAACGGAGATCAATATACATTATTGATTATGAACGTAGCGAGGCGACCTAGCTAGCGGCTATACGGCCGTTCTCCTATTCACAGAGAGCCTTGACTTCACAGACCCGGACTCTATCAAATTCACCTACAAAAATATTCAAATTTACCGACATTATTGTCCGATCTATACATTATGGAAATTCTGTATCGAACGACCAGGAAAACTAAATTGTCGTGAATATTTTCGAATAGATTTTAGGTTATTCCGGTCCTGGTTGTAATGTGTTCCCACAGCCAAGCCACAGCGAGGCGATGACATAAATAATTGATTACTTCGAACATAAATATGCCGATAGATAATTTCCATCAGTTCAATTTGTCAGCGAGCCGTCGACCCATTCCTCATATCTGGTGGTTTTCGTTCTTTAAATACGTGTCACCGCTTATCTCTTTGACCATAAATATTTTGGCCTGGGCCAGGTGCAGGATAAGACTTGGTGCCGTGACGGGGAGGGGAGTTATTCTGTGCAGTGACTGGATAATCCACAGCGGGGCGAATGGAGCACCCCACTTTGGGAACATGAATGATCGTAGGGAGTGATTGCTGATACAATGCAAGCCTTCGACTCGATAGAATTCCATCGAAAACCGGAGCATTTAACAAATAATCATATTGGAAGAAAGAATACCCCACACCAATTGTCGATATATTACAACAGAAATAGAATTTACCTATTTAACTATGGTTCACTTCCTATTTCTATTCAGAACTGCACAATAACTCAGGACCAATTAATAAATCAACATTTTTACGCTAACATGACATAACTATAGCCTACAATAGCTGAATAAAACCCACACAAATTCTTTATTCTTATACCCACTACGACCACTTTTTTATATTTAAATAGTATACTGCTCGTATACAAGGAAAAAAAAACTTCTCTCGCGAAGCGTAATGTCAGAATGTCTCAAGAAGAAAAGTAAATATTTTAGGAGGTGATAATATGGACCACAAAACAAGTAAATTATAAAAAAGAAATGACAATTCTAGACTATTTTTGATTTAGCATATTATCACGAATGCAATCTGTTTTTACGTAAAAATAAATATTATAAAATTTTTAGTATTACAAAATTAAATTTTCAAAATATATAAATATTAATTTATTTGTTCAAAATGCTGCGTCCTGTGTCAAAAAACAAAACCTTTGAACTTAAATGATTACCAGTGCTGGATTATAGCATAAGCTTAGAGCCCCGACATATTGGGAAATTGTAAAAAAATTATAATTAAAAAACTAATGAAAATTTTCTGGATAAAATATAAATATATATATATATATATATATATATATATATATATATATATATATATATATATATATAAAATGCGTTCATTCAAAGCTCAAATCTTGTTGCTATTAAGGCAAATTTCACCTTAGGAAACAGATAGAAGTCGCACGGTGCAAGATCTGACGAATAAGGCGGATAGTCCAACACAGGGATGCTGTACTTGGCTAGAAATCTCTTGACAGACATTGCGGAATGAGCCAGCGCATTATTTTGATGGAGAAACCATGACTTGTCCTTCCACAATTCGAGTACTTTTTTCAATAAATTATAAGTTTGAGTAGCAGTTTTGCCAAGTTTCATGTGAAATTTCATAATAATTCGTTGGTCTAATGTTGCTTTTAACATTTTTTCGGCGAAAAAAAAAACAACTGTAATTAGAACGAATGCTACGGCTATACGGATTTGTTTACAGAAGCGAGAGGGACTGCATTTGAAAGAGAAAGCTTCACGCTAAAAAGCTGACGGTCGCTGGTGTTTGGCGTATACGCACTTCGTTTGCAGCAGCATCAGTCTCGTTATTTAATAGCCACACCTTATAAAGTGGCACTGGGATTAGAAGTATTTTACTATTAGAGTTATAAGTATTATATGAACCGCTCTGCCAACCAATACTAACGGTAATAGATCAGTGGAATAAATACAATTTAACAGTGACGTGATTAAGTAAATTACACTCACTTACCCCTTTATCATTCTCTCTTGGCAACGACAGTATAGACCAACCAGCGCTCAGTTGAAAAAAGAAGACTTTTAAATCCCTACATAAACACTATCATTGCAAAAATACATCACAAAAGCAAAGCCATCGTAATTATCCAAATTAAATTTATTTTTTACTCGTTGAAGAAGAATATTGTACTTGTAAAAACGTTTCAAATAGGTTTGATTGATTACAATGCAATACCCAAACGTACTTAACAAATTAATTCTGGTTAGTAATTGAATCCATTGTAAATTTCTATCAGCCGGTTCTGCACCATTAAGTTCGCAAAACTTCCCTAGCGGCCCAACAGTCTACATAGCCCACAGCGTTTTTTAATTCCATTGATAGAATTCATACATACAAATCTGAGAACCTATTGAATACAGTATCTCGATGGGAGGTTCGCTCTTAACCCCAGGCGACTTGATCGCATTTACGCAATCGCGCTTATTATAAAAATGTAAAAGATGGCGAGCAGATGTCTGGAGTGTGGGTCCTCTGGGAGGAGAGGAGAGAAGAGTAGTTTGAGCGATGTAGCATTACGAGATTGAGATTACAAATGTGACACCATCCATCTCCTTGTGCATGACAACAATTAGAGTAATGAACTCCTGAAATATGAGGAAATGGGAAACGGAATCGGATTATAATTACTGGGCTGTTGTGTTGTTCTAACACACGCACTACAAGCGCATTGAACGCGGTTTCATTATGGAATTGCTTGTTGCTCGTTTCTTACATTTCTTGTCGCTGACGAATATAAATTATGTGTAACCTGATACTGCTGCACTACTTACAGTGGCGGCGCCAAGACCTATTTTACTTGTTTCAGGGATCCGATGAGCCCACAGGCGGACTTTGGCCTAGGCTAATGAGGCAATAGCCCAAATATTTTAGGGCTCGGATTCAAGCTTTCAGTTTAAATAATAGAAATATATATATATAGGCCGTATTTATTTGGGATTTTTAAAGTAACCTGGTAGGTTACTTGGCATGCTTTAAGTAACCTGGAACCAGTGGCGGACTAACTCCTTCGAAGTCCCGGGGCGGACTCTAATACCGGGCCTCTTATATTGAATAGGAACAGAAAACAATGGAATAAAAAATACAAAGTGCAATGGGATCTATATTAATGTATAATAGTGTTATAAAACATGTTTTCTAGCCTTAACTTTACTAAACTTATCTATAATATCATCAAAATCTAATGTCTTCGCTGCTTTCCGCTCTATAGATAGAATTGCCAAATTTATTAGCCTATCCTCGGTCATAGTGGATCTCAGGTAATTTTTTATTAATTTAAGTTTCGAGAAACTCCTTTCACATGACGCCACGGAAACACAAATTGTTAAAAAGTATTGAATAATCAGAGGTATGTTGGGAAGGGATTCACTGAAGTCTCATTTAATAATAAATTGAAGAATTTCTAGTGCTGTCCAGGTGAGAAATGTTTCTGCATTTGTATTGGTGGCGGATAAATGGTGTCGAAATCACTTTACTTCTTCCACCACTTGCCACTTGCACATGAGCGGTATATTTATTGTGCTACCACTCAGTGTTGCCAACTATGTTGAAAGAAAAATTCGTAATTGAGAATAAAAAAATCACCTAATAAATCATAATTGTATGTTCATTCAGTTAAAAAAAAATTAATCTGAAAACGGGGGCCCCTCTGTTTGGTAGGGCCCGGGGCGGACCGCCCCTGTCGCCCCCCCTTAGTCCGCCAGTGCCTGGAACTAACCTTAAACTGTCCCTACTGCCCCAGCTATTTTAGCGGGTTGGTAGATTCAACCCATTTACTATCCCTTTCTAATCAACTTGTGTTCCTTGTTATTCGTGGCGGCATCGCGATTTGTAATAGTATAGAGAGGTTAGGAGTTATTTTTATGAAAAACGTAAGTAATTTTATAATAATATTTTGAAAAAATGTACTAAACTATTATTTATGCAGATGAAGGAAGAGCAATATGCATTATGTGCTTCTTGCAATATAAGTCACAGAGGATAATATTACGACACATTATTGCGTCTCCGAAATTCATTATTTTGATACTGCTGATGAGAAAATTATAAAAAAACAGACCCTGACGTTATTTGCTTTTTGACTACATATAAAAAATATAAAGATGACTCAAAACATCCAATTAAAAGCGCAATTTAACACATAAACAAAACTAAGTAGATGTCGCTTCGAACATGCATTCAGATTTTAAATTTACCGCTAATATTTACAACTGACACTTGAGATGCATCATTTATTTGGAAGTAACACGAGTTAGTTCTAGGTCAGTTCAGGGTTGGATCAAAATTTCCCAAACAAATACGGCCACAATGTGGTGACCGTGACTCTTGAACATGGGTATTTAACATGTAAAATCATAATTTTATAATTTCCTGCTTCCCTAATTATTTTAAACAAGACAGCTTCAAATAAAAGTTTTAGGACATAAAATTCTGCATCTAATCTAACAAACAAAATTAATTTTGCATGCTTCGTAACGGCACAAATTAGATCTGGAACACTTGCTTTCCAATTATACCTTTTCAATATACCAATGTTCTAATACATTGTTTTTATTTTTTATAGGGACATCATGGAATCTGAAATCATCTCCTGCAGCCTCTACGTCATCTTGGAGCAGCTGGAGTTCATACCAGCACCAGCGAAACCTGTATCGTCTTGGACGGAGTCATTGCAGTTCGTATTATCGTGGACAACATCACCGGTGTAATCATCATCTGTTAACAAAATCACCAGAGTACTGATCAACTTAAACAATAAATCTGATACCGATTTTAAAGCAGTATGAGGTGATTAACAATTTGTTTATTTTAATGAAACATTGTTTATAAGAAAATATACGGAAGTTATATACAAAATAATTATTTGAAAAATAAGTTCGAAAAGCTTTTTTCTAATTTTCAAATTAATTTTACTTTAAATATAAGGAAAACTGCTAGAATTTATATTTAATCATTTATTACTTTTTTGTATTTATGTTTTAAAACAGAATTTAAATATAAATACGTAATAATTTTGACATGGCTCGAAATGAAAGATTTCTCGAACCATTAGACAATATAAAATTATTATGCGACAATTAAGATATACGTTTTTAAAAATCATTCTAATTAAATTTATTTTCAATCAAACAAAAACAATAAAAAATAAAATAAATTTAACGTATAACATAAGAATATAGTCTAACAATAATTTTTATAACTCTATGAATCGCAATAATATTTATCATAATTTCACAAACCAAAACAAAATTTTTACAATTTCACGTACCGGAACATGGTTCCGGGTTTGCTTCGGTACATTTCGAGCCATAAGTTTGAATGAATATATTTAAAATATGAGGTTTTAATATAACTTACTAATTTATTTGAATTTGCTATTTTATTACTATCATTTGTAATTATTGTTTCTATTATTTTTTTCAGCCTCTTTTGCAACAATGAAGAAAGCCAGTCTTCTATCAAGAGTGATCAGCGCCTTGTTTTCATCCAAAGAATTTCGATATTGTAATAATAAATGTAATAAAATAAAATGCTCTTGTATATTATTATATTGTAATAACAATTAAATAAGTAATTTGTATATGATATAATGTATTAAAATGTTTACAATAAGCTATATTTTGATTTTATTTGTTACTATAAAATTGCACTTATAATAAAATTATAATATAAATTTTAGTATCTCATGTTTATAGTTAAAAAACCTAATAAATAAATTTAAAATTACTGCCATTCTTTCATTTATAATGTACTTTCTATTCGACTGAAACGATACTGGTGGCGCCATCTTTTGATTTAATGTTTAAACTAAATTCATAATAGCACGATGCGGGTTTTAAAAAATCGAAGATTTGTATCAGGAGAACATATTTATGAAGAGATAAATTAACCATCAATTTGGTTTCAGCAAGTTGGCAACACTGATTAACATCAAAAAATGGGCGGAGACATAAAATATTGGAGGTGGAGCTAAATTAATTAAATTTAATTAATTTTTATCAGTGTTGCCAATCTTCTGAAACTAAATTTAACATAGTTACCTTCTCATAAAGATGTTCTCCTGATACAAATTGTGCTGTTTTTGAAACTCCAAATCGTCGTCCGTATTATTAAATTTTATTTTTATTATTTCTTGTATAGTACAAACAAAATAAGGATGGGAAGGCTAAATATATAAAAATATAAAACCATAGTTTTATAATATTTTTAAAAAGAAATATTACAAAAAATATATATTTAATACAAAATTACACTGTCAATAGACATATTTACAATGGTCCAATTGTAAATCGTGATAACTTTTTTTTAGCAAAAAATCTAACATTTTCCAATTCTATATGGTCAAAATATTTAACATTTAAAGCGATAAGTACAAATAATGTTTAAGAATTTAACAAAATAAAATATTCCAGTGTGTCATCATGTCGTTACTTTTACATACGTCATAAAAACAATTATTTTTTTATAAAATTTAACATTCTGTAATTCTAAATGAGCTGTAAATATTTCGCACTAGACAACAGCATAAATCATTTAATGCTACATGTGCTACAGGGACCGAATATTCAACATTTGAAGCGATAACAAAATAATTTTTGAGATAGAAGCAAAATAAAATATTGCAGTATCAGCATGGCGTCGCTTTTAAATATTAATAAGTAATTATAAAACGTAAAAAAATCAATTATTATATAATATTAAATGAGGTAGAGATTTTAGCAAAATATAAAAACATATAATATATAATATATTTTATATATGGGGTAGTAGCTCAGTGGTATCAAGTCGGCCTGTGCCTAAGAACCCTGGTTCGATCCCCACAGCTGACAAAACTTTTTCACCAATTTAAAATTACCCCTGTGGCTCTCCCATCACTAACATCTTTGGGGGCCGTGATTTTACGGCTGGTAACCGCACTTCACGCGCATAAATATATCACTTACCGAGATCTGCTTTGGCAGAATGCCACACCCAGTAATGGGTAAAAGGCGTGATGATATATTTATTTTATTTATTTATAAAATATTCTAGTATCACATGTCGTCACTTTTACATATGACATAAAATCAATAAATATTTATAATATATAAATAAATCTAATATTATCTAATGTCAAATGTGCTATTTGCCCAAATATTTAACATTTGAATCGATACAGAACACAAATTTTTAGCCAGTGATCACTTTTATATTATATCATAAAAGCAATAAATGTTTATAAAATATAAATGAATCTACTACTAAATAGTGTTAAATATACTAAAGAGCTCAAATATTTAATATTTCAAGCGATTGCACAAATACTCTTTGAGATTTAATTAAAATATTCCTATTATATCAGCATGTCCTCACTTTTACATATATCATAAACTCAATAAATATTAATAAAACCTAAATAAACCTAACATTATCTAATGCTACGTAAGTTATAGGGTCCATATGTTAAACATTCAAAGCGATAGACAACAAATTATTAGAGATTTTAACAATTTAAAATATTCCACTCGTGACAGCATATCGTAATTTTTATATTTTATGTTATAAAACTAATAAATATTTATTAAATATTAATAAATCCAATATTATTGAATGTGAAATGTGTCCTAGAGCCAGAATATTTAACAAATGAAGCAATAGTACAAATGGTTTTTACGATTTTAGTCAAGTAAAATATTCTAGAGTCGCTACTTTTAAATATGTCATAAAACTAATAAATAGTTATAAAATATAAATAAATCTAACATTTGTTTAATGCTAAATGAATTTTTGGACACAAAAGTTTAACATTTAAATCAATAGCACAAATAGATGGAAATTTTAACAAAATAAAAATATATACGAGTATGATATTTCTACAACTACCGAATTTAAACTAATAAATTTCATCGTTGAACTTGAAGATACATCAGGAGAGATTTTCAAATGTGTGGAGGACACAGAGGAAGATTCCAAGGCCAGAGCTTCTGCAGAAAAGTTGTCCGCGATGTTTCTGAAGTCTCCTAAATAAACATACAAAAATTTTTATTAAAATTTAATTTGGTACTCAATTGAACATAGCGGGTAATACTTGTAAGTGGTGAAAATAGGGATTTAATATGGAGTATTAGTTTTATGCAATTTCCTGGTCTCTTGTTCTTTTTATTGAGAAAACTGTAGAGTGCAAAAATTTTCAGAATTAAAGATGTATACAAAAATGTTTTTAGTGTTTGGTTTAGCCGCAACTATAACAAAAATTACAACATTTCTATTAAATTATAGTAATAGCCATTGGCTTTTGTTTTTCATAAATTATGTCTATTACTATAATTTAACAGAAATTTTGAAAATTTATCGTGTTGAGGCCAAACTAGATACGTAATAAAATAATCTGGTGTGGGCACCACACGACTTTCTTATACACAGCATATATAATATTTAGAATATATGAATGTTATATAATATTATTAAACATGTAATTTAGTTTTTCAGTAATTCAGCATTTATCTGTTTGAAACATATAAAATAACAAATTTGTTTACGTATAATTTTTTAGTAATGTCTAACTTTACTGATGAGGCATATATAAGATGTCCGTTTTTCGAGCCTAACCATTGGTATCTCAAGAACCGTGAGATGCGAAGTCGATTGAATTGATGCAAAGTTGCCAAATTAGTTGACCATTTTAATGATGTATTTGTTTTTCCGAAAAAAGACATAGATAACTAGATAAAGTGAAAATTAAAAGTTTAGTCGATTTAAAATAATTTACTATTTGATGAATGAAATTGATATAGCATCAAAAACTCTGAATTCAACACTTATGACTTGCTCCTGGCGTTTGACAATTATTATTTGACATATAAATGTTAAACATGTTTATGTTTTTTATTTCTACTGCTAGTATGATTATTGGAATATTATAATATATAAATTAGTTTTTCTCAAAATTAGACGCATATACAGGAAAATTGGTAATAACATTTTATATTCCAAATATTTTTGCTAACATCTTCTATTTGAAACTTTTTTTCGTAACTGCTTCCATTTTTTAAATAAATGGAATTTATTGTTTTGTGTGTCCAGTAAACTTACTCTTCCGGTTTTTCAATTTCATTCAAAATCAACTCAACTTTTCGTATTTTCATGAAACTTATAATTACCAAGTTTCGTTAACAAATCTTATCTCGTTCATGAGATATTGCACACTCGGACACATATCCATCCACACACACACACAGACATCATTGAGAAAATGATCAAAACGGATTCAGTGGACCTCATAACACGTATTTCCGCGAAAATCTCGTCAACGATTTTTTTCACAATTCCAATACTTCCTTATACTGTGTATAAGAAAGTAAAAATGGGTTTTACATGCATATTTCCATTCTGAACATCTTTTCACTCCACAGTTTTTTCTGTAAAATGAATAAGAGAGCAGAAAATTGCATAAAACTAATATCCCATATTAAATCCCTTCACAAGCACCACCCGGTATACTTACCCGCTATAACACTGTGAAAATCACTACAATTTTGGACTTTTTTGAGACAACGAGACAACCAAGTTCACAACGGGACATTACCGCGCAAATAGAAAGTTCTGGTGACTCTGGAAGAACTTAATAGAGTTCCAAGGACGCTCTTTCAAGTGCAGTCACACAAGTATAGGCCAACACGACCTTAAAACAATATAAATAAATAAAGATTATAATCAAGTTATATATAGGTTAATTTATTAAAAGGTCTTTGGGTTTAGAAACTCAGAATTCGGTCCCAAATACTTCAATAATATTATTTTAGCGATAAAACTAACCTGATACTTCTGCTGTTCTAAATAATATCTGCAGGAGACTTCAATGACCGGTTGCACATCATATTTAAATATGTCTTTCCTCGACATCAGCATTGGTCACAGAAGTTCTATCAAATATTTTCGTTTCTTAGAATCTACAAGAGATGTTCCCAAGTGTGAAGGACGGAATACTCATCTTTGTAATCTAAAAACAAAAACAGAAATCAACTAAGAGAAATGACAATATTAATATCAGCTACTCGTATAAATTATGTAAATATTTACAGTAACTCTGAAAATATATCTCCAATATCTGCTCTTCTTTTAAGGCCCTGAAATATACTAATACTCAATATTACAATCAACCAGATCAAGATCAACTTTAAAACACCAAACGATTGTCAAATACTACTATCATTTTGTTTAGTTAATTAATTAGTTCATAATAGTTCATTTTTATATCAGCAGATGACTCTAACAGTATATAAAAGTTATTTTTAAAGGTATATTTTGCAACATAAATAATTTAAATATATTATTGAAACATTATTTAGTCCACAATTTTAAAAATTTGAAATGGAAAATGATCCACATTGCATATTATAAAAAATTATTTTAATGAAGTCTAAAATTGTAGCCATTTACAAAATCAATACGTTAGCGGAGTCACGAAATAATGTAGACGAAACAAAATTAATTGATTTTTATCAATTTAGACAATCTGCTGAAACTAAAAACAGACCTAATTACATTCTTATCAACGTATTCTCTTAATACTATTTTGACTACTCGAATGGAAAGTATAAAAATATAAGAAACACAAGCTCTGTTTATAAATTTGATGCAATAAATATTATATTACAAAATAAAATAAAAAACAAATAAATATATCATCATGCCTTCTACCCATTACTGAGTGTGGCACTCTGTCGAAGCAGATCTCGGTAAGTGATATATTTTGCGCGTGAATTGCGGTTACCAGTCGTCAAATCACGGCCCCCAAAGATGTTAGTGATGGAGGAGCCACAGGGGTAGTTTGTGAAATGGTGAAAATTGTTTGTCGCCTGTGGAAATCGAACCAGGGTTCTCAGGATCTACAGGTCGACTTGATACCACTGAGCTAGCTACCCCATTAAGGTTATGATAATGAACTAAATAGCCTAAATACAACCAGTAATATTACAACTTTACTGAATTTTTAAAAATGTGTTTATGCTTATTTCTCAAACGGAAATATTTATCACAAAATGCATAATAACAAAAATAAACTCCAATTTGAATTAAAACAATTTTTACTTGAAATATTTTTCGAAATTATTGTCCGTTCATTTGTTATAAGTTCCTAGTAACATTTTAATAATTTTGAAAATCGATTTAGTCTTGTAAAAAATATGAAAAACAAAAATTATAAAAATTATACTATTAATTATTCCTTATAACTCATAGTTCAATGTCAAAATTTAAGCGTTTTTTACAAGTTATTAAAAATTTGATGAGTTTGATGTAAAATTAAATCTCTCGAGTAAGGAATTCTAGTTAAAACATCACAGATAATGTAAGCTAGTGTCAAATATTTTCCTCAAATTTGTTCAAATTATTTAAACTTTTTATCGGGAAAGTACTGTGCTGCGCATAATAGATTTTTATATTTGAAATGGTATGGTTTTTAAAATAGAAGCAAAATATGACAGCATGTCGTACACATTTACTAATGATAAATATGCAGAAACAATTAAAACATATGTTTAAAACATTATTTATTACCGAAATGATTAAACTCTTAAATGCCCATTTATCATTAAGTATAGTTTAAATTTTGACAGCCATGTTAATTTCTCATAAGTGATTCGCTCTTTTCTTTCTGAAGGGGTTACATCACTGTAAATTTTTCAAAAAATCTATAATTTTTTTTTGCTTGAAAGATACTTTGAACCTTCTAGAATATGGGGGAAAAGTTTTATGCGTGAAACATTTTTTTTTCATTGAAATTTCGCGCTCTTCCTCAAGCGTGTCGGACGTCGCTGATATGACTACCTGTTTTAAGTAAATACCTGCTCGGAAGGAACAGCATAATGTCTTACATGTAAAAAAGGCGCGCTCTAGCATTAAATCGTTGCTGAAAGAAATTGAGGAGGAGTATTTGAACTTGGAAGGGCAGCTTTATGGCCCTGGGAGTGCAGATTAGTGGTAACAAAATTTAAACAGTAATTATTTCCCATTTTTCATGTCTATAACTAATATCAAAACTTTAAATGCGTTTTTCTCGAAACATGATTTTTCAAAACGGCATGCATCATAACTCCAACGGTTTTCAATATTTCCATTTGATATTTTAACCATATCTTTAAAACAATATTTTGAAGTGAAACACGTATGGGATTTTCGATAGGTTAATTCTAACATTTGTTATAAACAAATGATTGACCCTTTTTTTGGTCGAAAATCAAGATTTAACTTCAAGTACTCGCCAATCACACAAAAATCAATATTTTTAAAATTCCGTACATACTTCATTAGCTATAGTCATGTAGATTAAGAGAATATTTTTTATTTTGTTCCAAATTAAAAAATGCACCAACTACACTGCATGCCGTGGAGCGTCTCAAATTCAACATGACTTGGGAGAATGGCTCGGACGCCGCCATTTTGATATATTTGTGCTTTTTTCCGACTGTTACAGTGGTGTAACCCCTTAAGCTAGATTTAATAAATAAGTGTGGTTGATAACATCGGCCCGAAGTCTACAAACATTTAATCTAAATGAGAATTAGAACATAGTCATAAAATATTTCCTACCACTTAATCCTTCCTATTATTATTTTCTAGTGCCACCGCTGGACTGTTTCATTTTTCATGGTAATGTTTTTTATGCTATAATCGTTAGTGTTATATATAGAGCTCTGTCATTCTGTCTTCTAGCCGGTGATAACCATAAAGCAATTATGCTAATTCTATTCAATGTTTTACAAACGATCGATTTATCGTTTAGATATTGCCAACAGATTGACTGATGATTATTAGTTAATCAAACAATCTCTAATAAATATTTCCTTACAATTTAAAGCATGTGGTTTTATACGCTTTCGAGAGGGAAATTATTTTCCCAGGCTGTAGAATTTTGAGATGTAATTTGGCATGATCGAAATTAGCTTGTCAAAATATTTGTTGGCGAAGTGAGAGCGAACAACTGCCAACGCTGTGTTGTTCCGCTTTATTTATAAATACGTTTAATTAGCCGGCATTGTAAACACTGTTCACGTATTAAATGCGAAAATTGAAGGAAATTACAAACATCATACACTTGCATTGAGTGTGAGGACGTTTCCATTTATTGGACGTCAATCATGACGTACCGCAGCCTATAGGCTGTAACATACGCATGTCGTTCTCTCTACTCTTATTACCCTTCTCGGCTCTTCTTCTACTCTACGTGACAACCAGACATTTACTCCATTCTACAAGAGCTCAAGTTGTTTTATCAACAACTACCGCGCTACCAAAATATTTATTTAACATTCTTCAGGTTTTCACATGTTTACTCTGAATATTATACCTTCAGATAAGCTAAAGAATTTACTTTAACATTGTAGTTAGTTAAGGGTTGTAATCTCTACACTTATAAGTTTTAAACCAGTAGTTTTCAAAACGGAATTTGTAATTAGATTTTTTTGTAATTCTATAAGATAGAATCGGTTTATCGATTAGAGAACTCGAGTGCGATTCCCACAGGTGACAAACAATTTTCACCACATTAAAATTACCCTACGAAGTAGATGGCACAGTGGTATCGTGTCGGCCTGTGGATCCTGAGAACCTTGGTTCGATTCCCACTGTCGACAAACATTTTTACCACATTAAATACTACTCCTGTGGCTCCCCTTCTACTAACATCTTTGGGGGCCGTGATTTGACGGCCGGTAAGCACACACGCGCAAAAATATATTACTTACCGAGGTCTCCTCGGCGGAATGCCACACCCAGTAATGGGTAGAAGGCGTGATGACATATTTATATTTTTTTATTTAAAACTACCCATGTGGCTCTTCCTTCATTAACATGATCGGGGGTAGTGATTTGACATCTGGTAACCACACTTCACGTGCAAAATATATAACTTACCAAGATTTCCTTCGGCGGAGTGCCATATCCAGTAATAGGTAGAAGGCGTGATGATATATTTATTTATTTATTCTATAACATTTTTACTTCCAATACTTACAACATTATAGAGAAAGTATTGTGGTGGGATTTTTTCTCGATTTCGAGATTTTTATGAGTCTTCACGTTTTAGACTTTACTGAACCCAAGTTTAAATCATCAAGACTCACAGTTGAATGTCACAAATGACGTTTCAGCGTTAGTCAGTTGTTTTTTTTTCAAAATTTATTTGAAGTATACAGATTTAAGAATTAAATTTTTAAAAAAATTTAAATTATTTATTTATTTATTTAACAGAATTTAATCTCAATTATAATACAACTTCTGGACTAAACGAGTCGCAACTTTGTTGTTCATATATTTGAATGCCGTAACGCTAACCTTACCAAAAATTGAAGCCCTCGTGGAGGAAAATTATTTAATTTATGGTCGGAAAAGTACTGTAATTATAACAGTAGATTTTTAGTTTTTCTCATGAATTTAGGAAATCTGTTTTCAAATTAATAAAATAAAATAAATATATCATCACGCCTTCTACCCATTACTGGGTGTGGCACTCAGCCGAAGCAGATCTCAGTAAGTGATACATTTATGCGCGTGAAGTGCGGTTACCAGCCATCAAATCACGGCCCCCAAAGATGTTAGTGGAGAGGGAGCCACAGAGGTAATTTTAAATTGGTGAAAATGTTTTGTCGACTATGGGGATTGAACCAGGGTTCTTTGGAACCACACGCCGACTTGATACCATTGAGCCATTACCCCATAATTACTTCATAATGTTTATAAATGCTTGATTAAATTTAATCCTAATTAAAGATAGGCAAATATGTTTATATAATTCTGCCACGGAACATGTACCAGGAGTGTTTAATATAGGAAATAGCTTGCTTGTTTCTATTGATATCATGTCTTCTTTAGAGAAATAAAAGTTGCGGCTTTATAATACTTCGTATGTGTTACGGACATATGAGTAAATAATAAAAATATAGGCGTAAAACAACCTTGTACAAACATTGATTCTAATGCAAGAATCTCGTATTAAATTTCAAGTTTATTTTCATGAAGATTCCGCAGGTTATAGAAAGTTTGAGAAGTACTGATAGCTAAAGAATTCACTCTAGCATCGTAGTTAGATTAGGTGTTGTAATCTCTTCACTTGCAAGTTCTAAACTATCAATATTAAATATTTACTAGCGAAAGTTATAATGGAAGACAAACAGCACCAGTGCCATGAATTATTACTAGCTGTCTTGAAGGGATTTATAACTAGTCTAATATTATTGAACTACCTCACGTCTCTCGTGCAAGAATTCGTAGATGTCTCAATGTAATGGTTTACTATTTCAATCATTAAACAACTTGGAGCAGCATGGGATCTAGCATGTATTCTCGTTAGTGGCAGACACGCATGAACCATTTAGAGGGACAATTCGACAGGGGGCCCGGATTTTACAACCAAATCACGAGTGCAACAATGTCGCTGTTGGTCCATTTATCGCAATGACCACAACTGGCAGACACCAGACAGATGTATCTGCTGCTGCTGCCGCTGGCAGATTGTGTTAACACGTCCGTGATTGTGGCACGACGCACGGCGTTAAATCATTTTTACGAGCGTGCGAGCGTGGATAAACCCGTGCCCGTGCGCGCAACATAATTGATTCCGAAATGAGAGTTAATAGAACGCGCTGCATGACGCTGAAGAAACGCTTCACACACTTCACGGGATTATCTCTTTTTATTCAACCGCCGACTGACTTCATTAACAGCCTTTATTAACTACATCTGGAACTTGAGACTTGAACTCATTATTTCTATTTAAATTTCTTACAAATCTTCACGCTTCAAGCGGTGTTCATCAAAACAAATATTTCTTAATGAACCAACAAAAAATACGATTGTTCAATTAAAGATTGAAGGGCTAATCCATTAAGTGACACAAACTAGACGATTCAATAATGCAAATGACGGCATTACAATTACTAGGTGGTATATTTTGTTAAATAATATTAAATGAACCAGCAATTTAAAAACTATATATAATAAATAATAATGCATTCCACTATAATAACGGATAATTTTTATTTATGAAAAGGAGTTTGCTTGGTAATAACTGAAAAAAGCAACTTACAGGTAGAGCTCGACAAACCAATGTAAAACCCTGAGAGGAGTGTCTTCGGAGATCGTTACTATCGTCGATACATTGACTGTCAAAAGTTGAATTTATATTTGTGAAATAAGACAATGTGTAATTTTTTCCATTTATAAAAATAGTATGTCAAAAGAACAATAATTATGATAAATTAATAATAAATAAATATATTATTAATAAATTTGCATAAATACGCATATCGGACATGGTGCAGCGGCCAAGTGTTTTCATTGGGATTGTATATTTTACATTCGCGCCAAAATGGTGCCACGCCATTCCTTATATACCTGAATGGGTGGAGTTAATGCAAATTCCAGCCACGGTTTTACTTTAGTTTGTCGAGTTCTATTTTATCTAATTTCAAATTGCTCGAGCCGTTTTACCTAAAAGAAATCAAGATCGAGTGAAAAAATTACAAAATATAGCTTGAAAAAAAGAAAATCATGAGCGGTATTTATTGAGATAATTTTCCAAGTGGAGTATTTTGAAATTATTACATTTACGAGTGTATGAAGTCGGCCTGTGGTTCCTAAGAACCATGGTTCGATCCCCACAGCCGACAAAACATTTTCACCAATTTAAAATTACTCCTGTGGCTCCCCCACCACTAACATCTTTGGGGGCTGTGATTTGATGGCTTGTAACCGCACTTCACGCGCATAAATATATCACTTACCGAATCTGCTTCGACAGAGTGCCACACCAAGTAGTGGATAAAAGGCGTGATGATATATTTACTTTTATTTACGAGTGTATTCACCGTATAATATTTTATTCACTTGCAAATAGTTCTCTTCTCAATTTATTCGATAACTAGCAAAAGTAAATTCTATTGGCGATACTAACCTAGTGCTCGCCAGGTATAGTTTTCAAAATTCTTCACTGCGTTTGTCAAGCGTTGTGTGTATTTTCTTTTTATTTTATATATATATATATATATATATATATATATATATATATATATATATATATATATATATATATATATATATATATATATATATATATATATATATATATATATATAGCTCAGTGACTTAAATGTATTGAAATGTAATCTCCAGTGATTAATATGTATTGTTGTATTTTGCTGTGTAATTTGGGGGCTAAAAAGAAGCCAAAAATTAGTTTTCACGAATTTCTCAATCTGATATGTGACACAGAAGATAAACATTTCATATTTGAATTTTAAAACTGTTTAAAACATGTAATTAATAATAGTTTTATTGTCTAGTTAATGTTTTCTAAAACAATTTGAGGTTACTTTTGCATACACATCTTTATAAAATTATAATTCTTTGTCTTATTAATAAAATAAATAGCTCAAATTTAAATAACACTAGAAATAAGTAAAAAATATTGAAAAGTTTACAGAATTCTATGCTTGTAAAATGTAAACAAGAACATACAATACCAAGTAGAAAGGTTCGAATATTTGGCGTTTAAAACCTAGCATCAATTTTGGTTTGGTGGTATCAAGTCGGCCTGTGGATTTGAGAACCCGGGTTCGATTCCCACAACCGACAAACAATTTTCACCACATTTAGCCTGTGGCTCTTCCTCCACTAACATCCTTCGGGGTCATAATTTAATGGCTAGTATCCGCACTTTACGCGCAAAATATATCGGTTACTGAGATCTACTACAGTAGAGTGCCACACCCAGTAATGAGTAGAAGATGTGATATATCATTAACAACTTTTATAAAAAATTTGACTATCCTTCAAGCGGTGTTCTTCAAAACAAATATTTCCTAACCAACAAAAAATCCGATAGTTCAATTAAAGCTGGAAGAGCTAATCCGTTAAGTGAAATCTCTTGATCCAACTAGACGATTCAATGATGCAAATAGCGGTATTACAATTACTCGGTGAAGGGTTTTGAAATCCTAGGGAAGAAAACCTGGTAAGCAAACGGCTATTTAATAGTGAATATAAGCCTCGTGTAAACGTATCTTAAGAGTTTAATATCGCAGCAGGATAAGACGGAACACGGCATGGCGTCGCGATAGAAACACAAATAAAATCAGCGGAGCGCACTGCTTGATTGTCTTCCAGATGGCTTGTCGCGCTGTGCAGAGCCACGGAGGGGTGGGGGATGCAAGAAGAGGGCTGTCGACCCTTCACGGTAATTGACGAACGTAAACAGGAGACACATCGGCTCCCACATCCATTCCCTGGCTATGACAGAAATTGCAATATATGTTGTCTCTGTGAAACTCTGCACCAGATGGCTTCAGCTGCATTACTTACTCCTTTACTTTATTATTTCACCAAGTTCATAAATCTCGCGGAATATTTTTACATTTTCGTGGCAGTTCATTTATGGATAATGTTCCAGTAAATCCATCAGGAAAATTAATTTAATTTTAATCTCGTTTTCAATTCAATTAAATGAAATGTTCCCTTGGATATGCTCGCATAAAACAGGTGTGCAAATTCATTTCCATTACGAATAATTTATTTTTTCTACGACCGAGCAGAAAGTAGACCTTTCCAACTATCAATTAAAGTGCATACATGGTTAGGAAAACTGTCAAAAATGATTTTAAATTCTTCTTCAAGGGTTTCTAAATAATTGTAGAAAAAACATAAAACTTCTATGAAAAGGTTACATTTATGCTTTTAATTGTCAATATAAAATTAATAGTTACTAAGGTACAAGCAAATACACACATTTTACTACGCGTTGCGGTAAGAGACAAACGGTAAAATGCAGTATCACTAACCAATTTTTTTAATTTCCCCCACCACTTTAATGTCATTTACTTATCAGTGATCCTAAAACTTTTTCAGAGATTTGAAACTCATCGCAAAGGAGTATAAATATCATAAATGTATAAAAAAGGCAAAGACTGAGATAAGGTTTGGTTAGGTTAGAAAGAATTATTTTTTATTTCCTGAGGTCCCTGGTTCGATTCCCACAGGCGACAAATTTTCATAATTTGAAAAAGCTATCCCTGTGGCTCCTCCACCACTAACATGTTTGGGGGCCGTGATTTGACGACTGGTAACCGCACTTTAATGGGTAGAAGGCGTGATGATATATATATTTTTTTTTTTACATTATGCTTGAGGTTGGAAGCTAGAAAATATTTTTCAAATAACAGTTTCGAATCACTGGTTTATTTAGTAATTTTTAGGTTTTAGTTTTGAAATTCACAAAATTTTACCAACCTAAAATAACATTTTAAAAAATTGGTCAGTGATACTGCACTTTTACCAAATATATTATCGCGCACTTAAAAACTGATATTTAAGATATTTTTACTCATTTTTGACTAAATTTGATGATTTGTGAAGAAATGACAGACTCTAACATAATTTTTTGTTTATTTACTTCGATTGTATATACTGTCACGCTTACAAGTGAAACATGATTTGGTTGAATGTGGATTGAACTAACCGAATATAGCTTTTTTTCAATTTAAAAATACCTATTTTGATAATTTAAGTCGTAGGAAAAATTATGTGCGTATCACTAGCATAAAGTGTCCTTGTTCCTCTTTCACTACCGTGCGCGAGTAATAAAGAATCATTTTACGTTCTTACTACACAAATAACTCTTGCATGATTGTTGCTTTAGGCTGTGCGCCGAGTAACAATCTTCATATGCAAGCGGAAATAGATTACTTTCTGCTCTAGGTACAAAAATAACTAGTTAATTTTGTACAATTGATTATGTCAAAAACAGTCCTACAAAGTTCAACTTTGTGCAACTGCTTTTGGAGTTTTTTGTTGTCGTTGTCAACTTATCTAATTATAAAATTGTCAAACATAAATCTATCAATCTAGCTATCATTGCTCATCTCACGTAAAATTATGGCAATTCATTTCTTTATTAAAAAAGTTAAAAATATTAAGGTTTGTAACAGAAAATTGGTAATTGTGAATTGAAACTGTAACAACATCAATAAAGTCAAAATAAATTGAATTTAAGATGTTTAATGAATCTGTCAGTCATATTGCCTTGAAATTTTTGTATTATTATTATTTTTTAAATACAAATTTAGAGATAAATGCAAATCAATGCTATATAGCAAAGTTTTTCAATCGGTGTGCCGCAAGATTTTTTAGTACATACTCGACTTCATTTAATCGTAGAACCTATGATAAAAAGAAGTCTACGCCACAAATAATATAAAAAATATTTGAGTTATCAATGCAATGTATTTTTCTTCATAGACTTGCTACAAATATCAGGAAAACACTATTTATTTCTAGTACACATTTATGTTTAGTGCGTTTATACATATATTCAAAGCATTGAGTTCGTATGCCTCCGTAGAAGTTAATGGATGATAAGGCTGTTTAAATTGTCTTCCTGTCATTTTACCGATATAGGAAAAATAATATGAAAAACATATGTTATAAGTATCAATTGTATCACTTGTTTTTCAATATACTGTTTTGGAGCAATTGTAATATCGGAAACAAATTGTCAAAATTTCTCAACAGCTGCCGTCTGCAGCTCGTTGTAAAGTTCGCTAATCCGTAAACTGCAGTTTGCGACTGAGCTGGCAGAGTGCAGTAGATATCTGTCAGTAGCAACGAATCCTTTGCCCGGATCCAAGTCCTGCTAGATAAGTGACGTGCGATCGACCATGTAAAGTGGACGGCCCTTATCAAACTCTAAGTTTCCCATAAAGAAATGGGCACGTTATCGCGATTGCTTCGCCGTACGTGAAAACGATTTATTATCGTAATCGCTCATTACTCATTTGGTCAACTGTGGCCGTCTGTCGTGGCTCGCACTAGGGCGGAGGTTCCCCCACATTTGTTACTGTCACCCTGCAACACCCAATTCTCAACGCACCCTATATTTGCATCCACGTGTACCACATGCAACACTACAAGAAATATGTACTGATATTTCATGGCCAATCGACCGAAATCACATCACCAGATTGGAAAATAGCCCACAATGCAACTGTGACCCATGTTCAATTGTATTGTGTGAAGGTACTTATACTAATGAATAAAAACTGTCTCTGTTTGAAATACTCTCATTCCCAACTATTTTATGTACTGAAACTAGTATTAGTCACATGCATGTGAAACTGAACGCATGCGGCCCAATAAAGAATTTTGTGCGGCTAGCGATATATTTTGTTAAATAATATTAAATGCAGCATACAATTTTTTTTCGAAATACGTATTTAATAAATATTAATTCAAATATTTTGGAGTAATACTACAAGAGGTTTAGGTTCCACTAAACAAATTTTTATCTACAAAAAACGAAAGCAATTGGCATAAAAAAATTGCGATACCGAAGATAAAGATATTTTATCTAATGCCAAATTGCTTGAGACAGTTTACTTTCAAAAACTATGTTCGAGTGAAGGAAATAAAAATTTAACTTGAAAAAAACTAAACCTCGTGATAATTTATTAAGGACTGGTTTTTCCTTTTCCGGATAAATTTCTCGATAACTATCAGCAGGATAATTTAAAAAACATCGCACCAGAAAACGACATTCAGTATAATTATTGCCATTTGTGTTATGATTTCGATGCGATATTTTGTCACCTTTTAACGAATTTTGTACACAAAAACCGACATAGTTTATAATATTTTTAACTTCGAATTACTAGTTGCTTAAATATTAAATTAAACTGATTATTTTTTAAAGTTTCTCAAAACCAATGAATTGCTTCATTGTATGTCACGTGTCTGCGTTTTAACCAATCCTGCCATTATTATACTGACAATAAAGCTCTTGTGATTATTCCCAGGAATAATCTCTGTAGGTGCTTTTTTGTTTGTGACAAATGATAAGTAGTTGTCAAATAATTATTTAAAACTGTCAACGGGTCAAGTAAAATGTGTGAAAAAATCGATTTGATTCCATTTTAGATACAGAAACACATCAACAAATTTTGGAAACAACTTGCAAAAATACATGTATACATAATTATTATATACATTTTAATTATTACCTATTTTTTATTTTTTATGGGGTAGCTAGCTCAGTGGTATCAAGTCGGAATGTGGATACTGAGAACCCTGGTTCGATTCCCACAGGCGACATACAATTTTCACCATTTAAAAAAAAACTACCCCTGTGGCTCCCCCACCACTAACATCTTTGGGGGCTGTGATTTGACGACTGGTAACCACACTTCACGAGAAAAATATATCACTTACCGAGATCTGCTTCGGCAGGGTGCCCCACCCAGTAATGAGTAGAAGGCGTAATGATATATTTATTTTTTTTATTTTATTTTTGTAAATATGTGTAATACCTATACTTATAAGTAAATTCATGGTATTTGTTTATGTTCAATAAAAATTATTATCTAAATATTTAAATTCAAACAACCAAGACAGTTGTTTTGATTTTTATCAGGATCTAGAGAAAAATCAAATTTTTTCTCACTTTTGTAAAACATTAGCCTTAGTTAACAATATACCTGCATAAAGTTTACATTTATTATATCAGCTCGATCTCAGATTATACAATCGAAAAAGCTATAATTTAAAGAAGTTACATTTGTTTGTCTGCATAGTTCAGAGTTCACATAAATTCCACAACGAGCGCTCAGCGATGTGAAACTCCATTATCCCCTATCTATATCTACCACATGTAAAACTAATAAAACTAGTAGATGATACGCAAATACTTCACTGTTCATCAAAAGGCAGAGATTTAAGTCAACAAAATTTAGTTAACCAGATCCATTAAGCGTATGATATATAGTACATGTTATATTACTAATCGACTGAAAAGTCGAGGGTAATATATCAGACGATCAAAGAAAAAAACCCGAGCAAAATTATTAGTTCTTTTGAAGGGTAGTAAAAATTAAAATGTCAGCATCGTTGTAGCGTTCATTAAGACAGTTTATTGGTCGTGATTTCTGTGCGGGAGTTTTTTTCGAACGGAATAAAGAGTTTTTGTCTGGTACCGGCGCCGGCGGCAGCGTGGGCCGCTTTAATAATGCACCGAGTAATATTTATTTAAGCAGTTGTGCAGCGAAAATGCCTGTCGCAATATTTATCTCGTGTATAAAGTTTAACGACAAGGCGACGTGCTCGCTGAGAAAGAACGGAGCGGGCACTTGTAACGTGCAGTGCAAGCGCATGCCAAACCTACGAGCACTTCAACCTGACTTGTTTCTCCTTTGTAAATAATATTACCAGTTTATTGTAATCGTGCATGGAATTATGTGCAAAACAAAGGAAATGAAGTAGATAAATTCCCTATACTTTCAACCATTTCTTATACCATTTTTAATTTCATATATACATTTACATATTCTAAGAAATACATACGAGTACATGAAGTGGTATTATCGTAAAGATATCAGCATTGAATGTCTTCTAACTACTAATATGAATCTGTTTTTCTACTATTCACAACTTGGTCAATTAATTTATAGAAGAAAACATGCGCAATATAACTATCAGCATTTTTATCTAATTCAAGTAATTTTATTTAAAATAATTTGCGAATATTATAACTGTTCCTTAATACACTCGTATAATAATTATTACGAGAGCTACTATCAAGATTTCTGAAACAATAAAGCTACGTTTCGATCTCTTAACATAGTCTCTGTTTTAGTCTTTGTTTTTGTTTTTTTGTTTCTGTTTCTGTCGGACACATTCCAGCCATTTCCAGCTCTTAACATAAACATAACCTTCATTCAATATTCCAGTGAAGGTTTGTTCACTTAAATGAGAAAATAATTGTATAAAACTATTTAAAATACTTTAAAAATTATATAAAATTATTAACGAGGAACAGTAATTACTATGAAAATGAAGCACTAGTTTAATTAATTTATACAATTCCAAAATAATTTAAAAAAATTGAGGCATTATTGTAGTGAACCTGCCAGAATATATCAAATATAGTAATTAAAATTTCGAAAAAATGTTTTACGTAAATAAAATATTTTCTTTGTTCTGCTGTTCATATTTATTTTAATACTTTTCCACAAAAAATGACAGATGAGAATGAGAAATAAAATATAGAATTGACTGTCTATTGCAGCATGAGACAGCAATACCGCAGCTATCCCTCTCTACAGAACAGCGATGAAAGATTATGTCGAAAGTATGAAGTTTGCAAACTTTGTGTTTATGCGCAGTGACAAAGTCGAAGACTAAGACTAAAACAGTAGCTGGAAACGCTCAGCTGTATTCACATATGACAAACTCTCAAGGTTATGTCGAAAAACTTAAACGAAGACTATGTTAAGAGGTGGAAATGAGGCTTAAGAGTACGATTTCGATAAAATTAGAAATATCTACCTACCGTAGTGATAGACTGCTTTTTTTTCAAATAACTTTAATTCTATGAAAATAAAAGAGTCAAATAGAAATCTAGAGTGAAAGTAATTAAGACTCTAAACGACAAAATAGAAATTTTGAGATAAAATTATGTAGATGACTACAAACAGCAAGTATATGAACTTTATTTAAAGTCACTTCTGCTAAGAACCGAACTAGCACTTTATATAAATTGTTGACATTTAGAGCAGTTTTTGACACAAAAATAGATTTAAAAAAAATAATTCGTACTTACAGCTTAAATTACTTTCACTCTAGAATTATAAGCATTAAGAGGGGTTTCAAAGTTAATCTCCTTTATTGTGATAGTTACTTATGTATTTGAAGATCAAACAAAAACCATCTTTAATATTATGTATTTCTATTTTTCTTTTACGTATTTAAAGTCCAAGCAAATTATATTCGACTGATACAAGGATAATAATTTTTGTTGTTCCCAGTTTTTAATATTATATATTCAAGGAGTATGTAAAAATATTATTGAAAGTAACTATTATATTTTTTTACGACCACTCAGTTGAAAAATATATTTTCGCGCAACTGTTAAACAAAGTTGACATTTACGCACACAATTCACCCTGCGAAATTCAACTTTTTCGTAAATAGTCTAACAAAAACTCATTATTGGACTGTCAGCTACTTTGGCGAACTGTTCTACTTCAATGAATAACACGATTAAAAAATCTGGTGTGGTCACCACACGATTTTTCTTATACACAGCATATTTAATATTTAGAATATATGAATGTTATAGTAATTTAGTTTTTCAGTAATTCAGCATTTATCTGTTTGAAACATATCAAATATCAAATTTGTTTACGTATAATTTTGTAGTAATGTTGACTACTTTATGTCTAACTTTATTGATGAGGCATATACAGGATATCCGTTTTTCGAACATAGGTATCTCAAGAACCGTGAGATTTGAAGTCGATTAAATTGAGGCAAAGTTGTCAAATTAGTTGACCATTTTAATGATATATTTGTTTTTCCGAAAAAAAGGCATAGATAACTAGAAGAAGCGAAAATTAAAATTTTTGTTTTTTGTTTCTAATGCTACTATGATTATTGAAATATATTATTAAATATAAAAATTAGTTTTTTTTTCAAAATTAGACGCATATACAGGAAATTACAATTACAAATAACATTTTATGTTCCAAATATTTTTGCTAACACCATTTACTTGGAACTTTTTTTCGTAACTGATTCTATTTTTGAAATAAATGGAATTTATTGTTTTGTGTGTCCAGTAAACTTCCTCTTTCGGATTTTCAATTTCATTCAAAATTAACTCAGCTCTTCGTATTTTCATGAAACTTATAATTACCAAGTTTCGTTAACAAATCTTATCTCGTTCATGAGATATTGCACACTCGGCACACATCGATCCACACACAGACACACACACACCCCCACACACATAGACATCATTGAGAAAATGATTAAAACGGATTCAGTGGACCTCAAAATACATATAAGTAAAAATGCCATCGATAAACAAATAAATTGTTATTTTTTCTGAAAACGTCTTCTTCACACATTCATATTTATAATAACCATAATTTCGAAATAAAATGTGTAATAAATTTTTAAGTTTTTTAATGACATAATGTAGTTGCCTGAAAATTTTTGTTACAGAACAATTCAGAACTAAAATACCAATGACAGTAAGATATAGTAGTATTTGTATTTAAATATATTTCCTGTTTTTTCTCGTAGACAGTTAAGGAAGCTAGCGCAACAGGGAATATATTCGTAACTTTGTCTTAATTTAGTAGAACCGCTACCCTGAGTAATTTTTTGTGCTACCTCCTCACAATAAGCGTTCCTTACCGCCAAATTAACCAAAAAACCTGTCGACGTGTCTAGTTTACATAAACAAATCCCCAGCAACATCCCGTGAACCCGGCTACACTAATAGTTCGTGATCCTAACAAATCGTGTCAATTTGTCTCCGGCGTTCACGTTCTTCATAAAATGAACTCCACCGCTGAACCGCAGCAAAGAGGCGCACTAATTTAATAAAACGTGTTTAATCATTAGTTCTTGCGCTGCAGCCCAAGCATCATTTGTCATTTGGGAGATAGTGTACGAGCAGGAGTTTTTTTTGAGGGGAAATTCACGGAGAGGGATCATTTTATCGTGTGAATTAGATAACGTAATGGTTCTTCAATATTTGATAGGTACTTCATGTCAAATGAGTAAATTATCAAGTTGAAAAATTGATACGTTTACATGACATGTAGGTACCATATGTCTAAAAATATCACTTTCCTGATTCATAAATAAATAAAATAAATAAATATATCATCACGTCTTCTACCCATTACTGGGTGTGGCATTCTGCCGAAGCAGATCTCGGTAAGTGATATATTTTGCGCGTGAAGTGCGGTTAGCAGTCGTCAAATCACGGCCCCCAAAGATGCTAGTGGAGGGGGAGCCACAGGGGTAATTTTAATTTGGTGAAAATTGTTCTCAGGATCCACAGTCCGACTCGATACCACTGAGCCACTACCCCATGTATTATGTGATTAAAATAAAATATGTAATATACTATTACTTTTTATAAGTGCGTTTTTCGCTCGTTTTACTATTTTCGTTTTAGTTTTAACTACGACTTTAGAATACTTGCTATATGCAATTCACATTAAAGCGGTTCGACTTTCTATTGTTGTTTTTCTATCAATATTGTTATTATTCATTATACTGACATAAATTGCTGTTATCACATTTGTGTTCATACGACTACCCGTATATTAATTAAATAATCTGTGTTCATAAGTAAATAGACTCTTTCAAGTATTAACGATACTTTCTACTCTGAGCTAACAGGTAATTAGTAAGTCAAGACTGAGTCATGATTTAATGCAATATCATCAGAGAAATAAAGTAGTGGGAGAAGACTCTTGGACGAGTGCGCATTCAATTTTCAGAGAACGTTATGGGTTCGGCCATTTTTAAGGTTGTTGTGTGTGAGGCAGAGAAATAGAGTAGTGAGAGAAGACTCTTGGACGAGTGCGCATCATCATTTATAATTTTAGGTTTTTTATTTTATAAAATATATTAAAATATACTATTTTTGTTTGACACATTTATTTCATAATAACATTACTCTTCAAACTAGTGGAACCGAGTAATTTCAAACTGCCAACCAGTGCTTTAAGCGCTATCAAAAATTGATAAAATAAATGTACAACAAGATCGTTCAAATTACAAACAATATTTATAATCAAAAACAAAGTTTAATTATAATAATAGTTTTTATAAATAAAATAATGTTGATATTTTGTTGCATAAAAGTTATTTATTATTTCATTATCTACAGCTTTTTTTTCTACAACTTCAGATATACGAACAACCACCTTTAATGTGAAATATTCTCCAACATTAGCATGCTTATATTAAGTAAAATTTGGCATTTTATGCATTTATTAATAATATATTACGCAATAACTTTAGACAAGTTATTTGTTATTTAGTTAGAATATTTCTCGCGGCTCATGAGGCTTAGCCGTGTTAAATTTTTTAATTTCCCGCATCAACCAACCTTAAAAATGGCGGTCTTCAATTTTACAAGGTTCGCGCAGCTTCAAGTGTCTTCTCCTACTACTCTATTTCTCTGAATATCATACGCATACTAGATATATCCAAGATGTGTAAATGAACAGAGGATTTTTACTTTTCAAAAGTCAAGTCAAAAAGCATTTTAAAAGTAAATGTAAACGTTGTGATATGAAATATAATGAGCTATAAAATGTTGGGCATTTGAAGTAGATAAGGTTTATGAAAAGTGAAATATTTAAAGAACTCTGCGTGAAGAATAGTTTATGTGTATTTTTTGCTTGCGGGTAAAATTTAGTATAACGATCTTTTCTAAGAATGAGGGAAACAGGGAGATAAAGAAATGCACCCCTAACTCAAATACAGGGGTGCTAAATTATACAACTTTTTCTTAGGGAATGTTGATTCTGTATTTTAAAATAGTAGGGAACAAAAATTACTGTTTATTTCAGGTAGAAAATTGTGAAGTGACACTCATATTTTCGTTGTTCCCAGATTGCAAAACAAAACAAGTCTACGATAATATTTTCTTTAGAAGATTTTGTTGACTTTCGTTAAAAATTTAAATAGATCACTTTTTAAAAATAACATCAAGGTTTTTAGAACTTCGTGACAAAAAAAAATGTGTTTGTATCAGGTAGCGAAATAATCCCATTACGGTTCTGTGTTCGTGTGTCGTGTGGTCCGCGTGCCAAAGCGTAATGCATTAAACATTGTTTCTGTAACGGCGTCGGACCTTCTCCGTATATAAATAACCATGCGTAACTCTGCGCTTATATTGAATTATGTAAATTCTGCATTAGAATCCACAGCTCCTGGTTGCGGTGGCTGGCGAATGCCGCTTCAAAACACCAATGTAAATCGCATTTTAATATTCAGTGTCGGTGTGTTCCCTTAATTGGATGAAGTGCTGAACTTTTTATCTCGCATCTCAGGCGGCGAGCAGGGCAGGACTGGGGGAAATGTGCTGATGTGCGCATGCGTTGCTACTGCGACACCCACTCATTTCATTTAGAGACTCATAAATTTATTTTTTTAAATTCACGCAAAACATTGCGACACTCACGTCCTGTGCTGCTACAGGGAGGGCTCCAGGAACTTTCTGTCAAATAATTTTGACATATATACTCGTAATTCACATTTAGAGCGGAACCATAACTTCAATTGCAGTTCATATTTAGAGTAGAGAGTAATTTTAGAATTGCCGAACAAAACAGGAGTTTTTGACGTAATATAAACGATTGGATAAACAAATCAGTTGTTGACCGTGGGTGGCTGCCTGATGTTTCCTTTATATTCAATAGTACAGGTTTCTACGATTTTTATTTTTTTTAAATGTAATTTAATAAGATCTATATTATGGGATGGCTAGCACAGTGGTATGAAGTCGGCCTGTGGATCCTAAAGTCCCTGGTTCGATTCCCACAGGCGACAAATTTTCATAATTTGAAAAAGCTATCCCTGTGGCTCCTCCACCACTAACATGTTTGGGGGCCGTGATTTGACGACTGGTAACCGCACTTCACGCGCAAAATATATCACTTACCGAGATCTGCTTTAGCAGAGTGCCACACCCAGTAATAGGTAGAAGGCGTGATGATATACATATATATATATATATATATATATATATATATATATATATATATATATATATATATATATATATATATATATATATATATTCGTTTTGTTCTGCAGAAAGATATTTAGTACGACAGAAAAATGTTTAACAAAATCTTATTACTGTGAGTGAGAGATAATACTTGACTTTAACTTGTAAAGTTGTAGAGATATTCGTCTATCGTCGTTATTTTATTTAGCGCTATTATAATTATAATTATATTTTGTCTAAAATTTATATCAGACAAATATTTTTTTAATAGCCGTAGCCTTGAAAATCCCTATTATATCCTGAATACGATGGTTTATATTTAGCAAAATGATCTCATTTCAAGTACAGGGTTCAGTTTCTTTCAAAGCATAGAAACACTGAGTTGATCTCTTTGAGAGAAATTATTATTGAAACAATAATAAATAAATCAAACACGTTTCATATTGCAGTACATACTTTTTAAATTATATATGAAGAAGAAAATAAGTAATAATTTAGAAATTAATCATAATTATAAATACTTGAATTAAAAAAAAAACGATGAGGAGGAAGATAATGAAAAAAATATTATATTTATAAGTAAATAAAATAAATAAATATATCATCACGCCTTTTATCCATGGCTGGGTGTGGCACTCTGCCGAAGCAGATCTCGGTAAGTGATATATTTGTGCGCGTGAAGTGCGGTAACCAGCCGTCAAATCACGGCCCCCTAAGATGTTAGTGGAGGAGAAGCCAGAGGAGTAATTTTAATGTGAAAAAAATTGTTTATCGGCTGTGGGAATCGAACCGAGGTTCTCAGGATCCACAGGCCTACTGAGCCACCAACCCCATATATTAATAAGTATACTGATTATATTAGTAATACAAAAATTAACTATAGAAAAAACAGGCCAATTTTATTATCTTCATAGCAATCATTTTTAAGATAATAGAAATTTATATGTATAGTAATTGTTTTGTAAGGTTCATAATAAAAAAGTTTTCCATATGTTTCCACCAATTTTAATTGTAATTGATGTAATTGAACGTTAGTTCTCTGATTAAATAATTCATTATAATCTTTATTTATAATTTTTAATAGATCAGTAGTTCTAAAAATATTACTCAGTCCTTAATTTTTTTAAATAAAAAAAACGTGTTTTTCATTCAGAATTAGGACATTGAAATGTATATAATCCTCAAAGTTTTAGACCGTATATATATATATATATATACATTATATTTTTTTAATTACATTTGTTGAAAACTTCGCAAAAAAATATTGCGCATCATCATATTACCTATTAAATTTTGCTTTTAATAGTTTTTTTTTAATATTAATTTTCTCTGTATTTTTCTCATCTCTCGTCTTTTATAAAATTTATGATACGGCTTCTTATAATTCGTTGTATATTAAAGTACTAATAATTGATTTTAGAATACATTTTTTCTATTGTAGGTAAGTCCTGTCCTATTTCAAGTGTCTAGGGTACAGGTAGATGCATAACACTGAATCCATCGTAAGCCGTTTGCGTTACCGTATCTTGCGATATGCGCTGTTTCCAGATACCTATACATCTTGCGCGTCCCCTTCTTTAATACCTGTTTTCTACCCTGATATATCGAATAAACCCCCGTTTCTAAGGGAGTTATGTATAGTAATGGGTTTCAGTGTAGGGAGTACCAACAGTAATTGAATGGAATCATGCTCGTGTAACTGCTGC
Organism: Pterostichus madidus; assembly: GCA_911728475.2. NCBI lineage: Eukaryota > Metazoa > Arthropoda > Insecta > Coleoptera > Carabidae > Pterostichus > Pterostichus madidus. Next base: position 32,630,636 of record OU452306.1, read on the forward strand.
GGCGAGGGTGCTGTACTTCACCGCGCCCTACCACACTCTAGACATTCCCGTAAAAAGCTTCACAATAAAGAAATTGCACTCATTCAGAGATTTTTTAATTTGCTTCGACATCATTATCGTCAAATCATCAACAAAGACTGTAAAAAGTTGGTTTGTTTACATTACGAACCTACTAAAAGCGCGATTCTTTCATCAAAACAGCGGAGCAGTCGTGAATAACTAAAATCAGATCTTGTTAGCAGCGTCTGAGATCCCCCAACGTTATTATAAACTCGGATGGAGCAGATGGAAGTGTAAAAAATAATTTCCGGTTTGGTAAGACACCCGAGGAAATTCTCCCTTATCACTTTTATGATAAAAATTTCATTCTGCCCGTGCAGAAGAATTAGTTTATAAAAAATATACCAAGGTCTTAACTGCGTTTAAATTTGATTTAGAAAGAATGCACAGTTAAATTTGATTTTATTTTAACGGAGTGGCGAAGCCGTTAAACGACTTCCAAAATTTTCTGGCACATAAAAAGCTCATAAAATCTGGCGCAGTCTACGCTGTAGGTTGGCAAATTGTATTTTAGCCGCTACCTGATTTCCGCGCGCGCCTGGCTGAAAAATGATATGCTATCAATTTTCGTGTACCCACTCGGCTTCGGCGCGGCCCACTTACTTTTCATAAAACATCGGCGGCGTTTTTATCGCGCGTATCGGGTGTCAGTGTCGCCCAACGTGGGGACGGGACCGTGGAACGTGGAACTCATCTGCATAACGACGACGACAGCGGCACAGAAGAGTTGTTGCAGACCTACGTATCCAATATACTTGCACAAATGACCCGTTAACAACTACATGCTGTTGTACATTCTACAAGACTTCTCAGTTTATTTTAACATACGCAAATAAATTGTTGAATATCTTCACTTGTATTCACAGTTAGTTATTCTATTAGATGTCTCTCGGAGAAAGACGGGGATAAATGAAGTTTATGTTTTACAGTACAAGTATTTGAATCAACTTTAGTAGGTAGTAAGCTAAATTGAAGCAGGGGAGCATATGTTTCATTATTTCTTGATTAAAAAACAAATAACTATATGATTTTTCATTATTTTTATACAGTCTGTTTCTAATTTAATAGCAAACCTTAAAAATTAGAACCTCAAAAATTCAAAAAAATTCCGTTAAAGATACGCTTACCAATACCTCATTTAACAGATATTAATTAATTAATTTGAAGCGTAAGTGCAGTGCATGGGAGAAAGCGCATCCCACAAAAAAATGTGGGTGCAAATTTTTATAATTACACCCAATAAAATTTAAAACATGATTTTATAAATATTAATCATATACCAGAATAATAATAATAATAAATTCCAAAAATGCTTCTATCTAAAATTTTTGTTTCTAATTTTCATTGCTTTCATTTTCGAATAATACAACTTTGCTGTTCAAACTATACATAATAGAAGGTAGTATTGTTGAATTAATTCAGTTCACACTATAATATAAATTTATATAGTAAAATTATTACAGATTATTTTTGACGTTTCTCAAAACCAATGAAATGGTTCATTGTACGTCACGTGTCCCCGTTTTAACACATCTTGTCATTATTATACTGAGAATAAAACTCTTAAGATTATTCCCGGGAATAATCTCTGTAGGTGCTTTTTTGTTTGTGACAAATGATTGGTAGTTGTCAAATAATTATTTAAAACCGTCAAGTAAAATTTGTGAAAAAAATTGATTTAGTTCCATTTCAGATACAGAAATACAGCAACAAATTTTGGAAACAACTTCCAAGAATACATTAATAAGTAACCAGTCGATATGAACCCAGTTCAAAATCTTTTAAGTTGGATGAATCGACCTCAATAGCTAAGTCAAAAAATAATCTAATTAAATATAACTCGAGAGTTCGATAAATTAGAAAATAATTCTCCAGTGTCTTTCTCGAACTTGTTGCCATTTGACAATAGCCACTCAAGCCCTGCGAGCTTTCGTGACTAATGCCTGGCAACAAGTTTTCGAATGATCTGTCAAATTATTTTCAAATTATTCTCACTCTCTCGTTATATTAATACTGATTATTTTATTGCTACAATTACAATCTTTCTTTGTTGTAATCCTTTGTTGATGTTATATTTCATTGTCATAATATTTCATTGTTGTAGTCTTTCATTGTTGTGATCTTTTATTGTTGTAATCTTTCATTGTTGTTCTCCTTCATTGTTGTAATCTTTCCTTGTTTATTCATGTTTGCAGTACTAGATATTTGAAAAATAAAATGTTATATCAAATAGCCATGAAAATAAAATCAGACAAAGTTATAATTTATAAAATGTAACGAACAATAAATAATAAAACTAATAAAATTAATAAATTCTGAATTCACATACATGTGCCCACTGTAAATACATTATTTAAATTATTGTTACATGTAATGTTACTATATTTCAATAACGAAAAGATATATATTTTTTTTAATTTAAAAGATCAACAAATGAAACGATAAATAACGGAAATTGAGTAAAGGAGGTATGTATTATCGAATGATTAATCAAGTGTAAAAGTACTAATGAATTTCCTGAAAATTTGGTAATTAGGAAGAAAAAACAGTGCATGTTTTTTCGATTGGGGTCAATCCACTTGAGTGGAGGGACTCAGGGCGTCAAGACGTAGGCGCTGCGCAGGCGGCGGTGCAATCAGCGGTGCGCGGACGCATGTGCCGGGTGATTTATGAAAGCTCCAACGTGTTGTGAGCGCCATCAATCACAGGTGGCCTGAAAAGTAATTGTCCCAATGTTGTTCACGTCACTCCGAGTTAATTAACGGCAAATTAATTCTTTTTACAGCATGTTAATTATTATCCGCAGCGCGAAAATAAAAAACTTGCCACGCGAGAACCGCGCATCGCTTCTTGCGGTGAAGAATTCGATTAGCGGCTGACGAGACAACGAACGCACCAAACATGTCACGCTGAATACCAACCGCTATCATCGCTTTGTCAGTTACTTTCCGTCCCCACCGAATATTTTACGATGTTAAAATAGTATATTACAGAACAAGCTGAGAAAGTGGGTAATTTCTTAAGAGTGTGTAAGGCGTAAACCGAACGTAGCAATCACATGAGTGTATGAAAGTCACCTTTTAGCGAATTTTGTACACAAAAACTGATATAGTTTGTAATATTTTTAACCTCAAATTACTTGTTGCTTAAATGTCAAATTAAACTGATTATTTTTTGACGTTTCTCAAAACCAATGAAATGCTTCATTGTATGTCACGTATTTGTGTTTTAACCAATCCTGTCATTACTATACTGAGAATAAAGCTCTTGTGATTATTCTCGGGAATTATCTCTGTAGATGCTTTTTTGTTTGTGACAAATGATTGGTAGTTGTCAAATAATTATTTATAACTGTCATCGCGTCAAGTAAAATGTGTGAAAAAATCGATTTAGGCCAGTTTTTCAATCACTGATTAATGTTAATCATGATTAAATAATAATGGAAACTATGGTTACCACTATTATTTAATCATGGTTAGCATTAATCGAGAGTAAACCGGTGATTGAAAAACTGGCTCTTAGTTGTATTTTAGATTCAGAAATACACCAACAAAATTTGAAAACAACTTCCAAGTATACATTAATAAGTACTCAATCGAAATGGACCCAGTTCAAAATCTTTTAAGTCGGATGAATCGACCTCAACAGCTAAGTCAAAAAATAATCTAATTAAATATAACTCGAAAGTTGGATAAATTAGAAAATAATTCTCCAGTATCTATCTCAAACTTGTTGCCATTTGGCAATAGTCATTCAAGTCCTACGGGCTTTCGTGACTATTGCCTGGCAATAAGTTTTCGAAAGATCTGTCAAATTATTTTCAATTTATTCTCACTCTCTTGTTATATTATTACTGATTATTTTTTGATACCGGCCCGAAGTCCACAAACATTTAATTTAAATGATTATTTTTGACGTTTCTCAAAACCAAAGAATGCTTCATTGTATGTCACGTGTCTGCGTTTTAACCAATCCTGTCATTATTATACTGAGAATAAAGCTCTTGTGATTATTCCCGGTAATAATCTCTGTAGATGCTTTTTTGTTTGTGACAAATGATAGGTAGTTGTCAAATAATTATTTAAAACTGTCAACACGTCAAGTAAAATGTGTGAAAAAAAGCGATTTAGTTCCATTTCAGATACAGAAATACACCAACAAATTTTGGAAACAACTTCCAAGAATACATTAAAAAGTAATCAATCGGTATGAACCCAGTTCAAAATCTTTTAAGTTGGATATTTGAAGTGTGGTTACCAGCCGTCAAATCACGGCCCCCAAATATGTTAGTGGTGAGGGAGCCACAGGGGTAATTTTAAATTGGTGAAAATGTTTTGTCGGCTGTGGGGATCGAACCAGAGTTCTTTGGATCCACAGGCCGACTTGATACCACTGAGTCATTACCCCATACAGCAAAAAAATATTAGAAGGAAATATCACAACAGTCACAAAATTAAATAAATCCGTAAAACGATGCACTGACTGAACTGTTAACAGAAAAATACAAATAAATGTCGCTTGTCACAGTTACTACTGTCCTTTTTGCTATCTGATACGGCGAACAGTCGATCATCGACGCGAAGATTTCTTCCCTATGCTGTTCAATGCTATGAAGTTACGCTGAGACACAACATAGCATGTTATGACTTCTCTGATACATGATTGAATACTGTAAATTTTCGCACCAACTTGAGCATGCGATACACCTATGTTCGTTTCTTATGTGGCCGTGAAGAAAGTCTTTATTATTGTCGGCCCCTGTTTGAATTATGCGTCGCCATCGTCAGCGAAGGCGTCATTAAAACAGGGGCTGTTTTTCTACACGTGGCGGTTCATTAGCGGCATTCCATTTAAGTAAATATTCAACGCGGAATGATCGCGGAAAATGGTCTCTGGTAAATTGAATTTTTCTAACAAACGGACGTCGCGTTGTGAATTAATTGCGCTGGCGCCGCGACGGACGTGCAAGTGCGACTTGCACACTTGGAAATTAAAAGAGGGCGCAACTTATTTACTTTCTCGCCCTAAGTTTCCACATCATTTTTTATTAAGTGACGCAGAGTTGGTGTGTGTATGTTCCGCAAAGATTAAGTCAAACGTCTCGGGAGACTTGTTTGCGCAGCATAATTCTTTCTGAGTTACGAAGTTTTAATTTGATTATAGTTTTGTTTGTTTACAGCGATTATAACTAATTTTAATTAATTCTCTTCTAGTTTCCAAGCAATTAGAGCTCCCATATTTTCCAACACATAAATAAAATTAGTTTCGTAAATCAGTAGCGAAAAGTTAGTAAATAATGTAAGTAGGAGTAAAGAATTTTATATAAACACTGGATAGCTAATTTACTTGTAAAATTGACATTCTGTGAGGCAAGAAAGTTGACAGCGGCCATTTGCAGAGCAGGCAAATATAGCGCTATTTTAAATGTATCATAAATACTCATGTTTCAGAAATATACTTAAATTTACTGAAAATATAAATAAAATAAATAAATATATCATCACGCCTTCTACCCATTACAGGGTGTGGCACTCTGCTGAAGCAGATCTCGGTAAGTGATATATTTTGCGCGTGAAGTGCGGTTACCAGTCGTCAAATCACGGCCCCCAAACATGTTAGTGGTGGAGGAGCCACAGGGATAGCTTTTTCAAATTATGAAAATTAAATATGAAAAATTCCGCCCCAAAATATGTGCTTCTTTAATAAATTTCTTTATTGTCGATTGTATAATTTTTACTCGTTACAAAAAGCATTGTATAAAACTCGTGCACGAAGATGTCATTTACTCCATTCGCGCACTAGTTATGTAAATAGCTATTAATAACGCACTCGTGCGTTTTTCGAAACATGAACACACTAGTGCTTTAATAAAATGCTTATCAAAGTAAGTATGGTTTCAAATAATTTTTTTCAAAGAATTATGACAACTGTCAATTCATAATTATTTTTGTTTTAATTTTTATTTTCATTTATTTCGTGGTCGTACATAAAATTTTGTACGATATACGTGCGATAATGAATCATTACGATACTTATGTGATTACTCAACTCAGCCGTCGCCTCTTTGTGCAAATTTCATACGCGCATCTTAATGATGCTTTTATCCCACTTACATTGTAAATAACTATTATTAGTTTTGTTTAACTCTTCTGAGTTCTTTAAAATTATTCACGTAATTGCAAATATATTACCAAAGTGCACCTATAAACAACAAAAAGATGGCACTTTTTTAAAGTTTGTGTTATATATTCAATAATCTATTTTATTCAACATATAATTTCGCACATGATAGTATTTATTCAATACAAACATAAGAAAAATTACATATAATACCAGGTGTGGCTATTAAATAATGAGACTGACGCTGCTACAGGCGAAGTACGCATGCACCAAATACCAGCGACCGTTAGCTTTTTAGCGTGAAGCTTTCTCTTTCGAATGCAGTACCTCTCGCTTCTGTAAACAAATGCGTATAGCCGTAACATTCGTTTCTAATTATTGTATTTTTGTTTCGCCGAAAAAATGTTAAGTGCAACATTAGAGTAACGAATTGTTGTGAAATTTCACTGAAACTTGACAAAACACAATGTCTGTCAAGAGATTTCTAGTCAAGTACAGCATCCCAGTGTTGGACCATCCGCCTTATTCGCCAGATCTTGCACCGTGCGACTTCTATCTGTTTCCTAAGGTAAAATTTGCCTTAATAGCAACAAGATTTGAGCTTTGAAAGAGAAACGGCACGCCTTCTGAAGGAGCTGACAGAAGAAGACTTCCAGCACTGTTTCGAACAATAGAAGATTCGCATGGAGCATTGTAGGGATAGAGGGGAGGTGTATATTAAAAGTTATAATAAATAAATAGGTATGGAATCAAATAAAATATTGAAACAGCATCAGTCTCGTTATTTAATAGCCAAACCTCGTACAATAAAACAATGCATGCTTTGCCTTTACTGCAAATGGCGGCATACCCCCATCACTCTCCTCACTTGTCCGCGTGAGTTAGCTATCCAGTGTTTATATAAAATCCTTGGCAGGAACGCTAACCTGAATCAATTTAATGTGTGAAAAATTATCGTCGTGCGCGCAAGTCGATAACGCAAGAAGCGCGGCAAGAGATGAGGCGGGGAAAAGAGAAAAGGCTATAAAATTCGCCCTCATCCTGTGGCCACGATTTGACTAATGACCTATAATACATTATTGTTGCGCATCTAATAATCTCGGGTCATTAATTTCCATTTAAGCTTCATATTCTTCTGCGCGCGCAACCACTGGTTAGGAGGTAAATTTAATTAAACAAGTCTAATGTATTCCGCGCGATTTGTCCCCAGTCGCACTCGTAGAAAATGTCACCGTTCCTTGATGACGATCACTCCTGATGATCGTAATGCTTTATCTAAACAAATTTGGTTAACAACCGTTATTTAAGGCGAGTAATTAGGTAGGAAGATGAAGGGATGAGGGAGGCGAAAGGGTTGGTTAGAAACTCGCGACAGGTAATGATGGGCGTGCATATGTTAGGCGGTACTTGGTGTAGAAATGACGTAACAGAGAGATCATTAATAAAGCGCTTTATGCACGGCTGCTGCTCTGCTGCACGACGCACAAGGTGAGTTTCTCCAACTCTCTAATCTAGATTTGCTGGGCTATTATCACGTAATGAAGATAGAACCCTTCTCGGAGTCGAGCCGAAAGTGCCGCGGAATTTATAGAAGGCTTACACCGCTGTATTGATCCCGATACACTGACATTTGCTTCTTCCTCTTCCACATCTTTAACTCCTTTTTGTTCCTGCTGATATCATTCTGGAGAAATGTATGAAAGTGTCTCAATTTTAATACTGCGAGAACAGTTCTATAGTTTGAAACCATTCAATAGTTCAAATGAAATTCCATCTATATGAGGAAATGTAGATTTAGAATATCTGGAGTATTAAGATTGCGACGCGTGATTTTCGATTATGCAAGTGATGTTCAGAAGATAGTGGCTCTCAAACACTTCTATTTGGTGCCTCCCTAAATTAAAATAAATATATCATCACGCCTTTTACCCATTACTGGATGTGGCATTTATGTGCGAGAAGTACGGTTATCAGTTGATAAATTATGCCCTCTGAAGATGTTATTGGATGAGTCACAGGAATAATTTTAATGTGTCGGCTGTAGGAATCGAACCTGAGTTCTCAAATCCACAATGGGACTCAATACCAGGAAGCCACTTATCCTAAATTTAAATATATCATCACGCCTTCTACCCATTACTGAGTGTGGCACTCTGCTGAAGCAGATCTCGGTAAGTGATATATTTTTCGCGTGAAGTGCGGTTACCAGTCGTCAAATCACGGCCCCCAAACATGTTAGTGGTGGAGGAGCCACAGGGGTAGTTTTTGAAATTATGAAAATTGTGTGTCGCCTGTGGGAATCGAACCAGGGTCCTCAGGATCCACAGGCCGACTTCATACCACTAAGCTAGCCACCCCATTCTAAATTTAATCAACTAAATTTGTAACTTCCTTTCAGATAGGTACCTTATGTTTTTTTTTCAGTTATTAATCGGATATAAAGGTGTTTGAAGCACTAAATTTAGTAAATTCATAATTAGTAATTTTAAATAACGCGAATTTTGAAATAAAATTACTTACCGCTAATTAATTAGAGAGGACTCGTAACGTTACCGGTAATTTAACATATTAAAATACGATATTCCGGTAATATTGCCATCTTCAAATCACATTATGGCATATTTCTTTATTTGGATGAAATTTTGACAGATTTCTAACCCATCTCAAGAAAGAAAGATTTCAATTTTGAAAGTGTACCAATATATTTGACACAAAATTAAGACAAAATTAATGTGATTTACTTCATTTATATAATAAATACGATTATTTTTAAAATATACAATTCTAAAGTCGAAACTGCAAATAAAAGAAAAATCGGAACAAACGAACAAGATATCTTAAAGTATATGTTAGAGTAGACAAATGATAATAAGTAAACTAAGTAGCTCAAGAAAGTACAAACTATAATTACATTTTATTTCTAAAATATGTCATTTGAATTGGCAAAGAATGTATTTAATTGCTTTTAATGTAGTTATAAACAGGAAGTGTTTAACTTCTTTATGCAACATGTAAATTAACTTTGTTTCGTTTTAAATTCTTAAATTTTATTTTTTTTTCATTTTGAAACATGTCTATTAATAATGTGACTGATTTTAAAATATCCATAAACCTTTGCCGAAACATAGTTTGAACATAAACATAAACATATCAAGTAATCCATTTTACTCATACATAATATATGTTCTCGACTTATTTTATTCTCAAAAAACAAGTTGTAGGTAAAATGTAAACATTGATGAAAGTACGATGTAAACATTAATCAAAATACGATATTTAATATCTATGACGAAGTAAAATTAAATTTCAAAAATCAAAAAAGCTATTCAAAGATAAAATCAAATATAAAGTATATTAAAATAGTAATCATCTTGATTTCCAGCCTGTTATGATTTTCTAGATTTTATCAGGACTAATTTTAACATCCCAGTATGTTGAACTTAGGCCCAGACTGCTCATCCTTTCATTGTCAGTTTTATTTATTTTATTATTATTATTTTTATTGACAATTATCTTCTGGGGAGGGGAGGTGACCGGGCTTCCTGGACTCCTCTCTTGATAATTTTAACTGTTATTTATTTGAAAGGATTTATTAAATATATTAATTATGAACAGAAGGCACGATCAAAAAGTAATAAAAGCGCACCAGATTGTATTTCTTGTCGATTTATCTATGTAAAATATGAATATGATTCAAATAATAGAAATTATTATTCAATCAAATTAATAATAAATAATAAATAAATAAATATATCATCACGCCTTTTACCCATTATTGAGTGTGGCACTCTGCCGAAGCAGATCTCGGTAAGTGATATATTTATACGCGTGAAGTGCGGTTAGCAGCCGTCAAATCAAGGCCCCCAAAGATGTTAGTGGTGGAGGAGCCACAGGGGTAATTTTTTTTAAATTGGTGAAAATGTTTTGTCGGCTGTTGGGATCGAACCAGAGTTTTTAGGATCCACAGGCCGACTCAGATACCACTGAGCCATTACCTCATTTTAAGTTATATATTTGAGTGAAATTGTTTATTACAGCACTAGCGGAAATTTGAGAAGCACTGCACTAGGGAAATGAGTTCCTGAACGCATCTGTTGCTATCGAGGGATTCAGTCGCTTTGAAGAAAGATTCCTTGTGTCCGGCGGGTTCAGATCAAACCGATGACATATTTCAAAGCCAGATTTTTATTGCATCGCCTAGTGGTCATCCGTTACAGTGAAAGTCATAAATTTTGATTAGGCATGTCCACGACAACCCAGCGATCTCAAACATACATAACATACACATATGAGAAACGTGATGTACATACTTCATCAGTCGGGTGACTTGAAAAAGATTTTTTCTGTTGCTATCAATTTTCACCGCGCGTAGCCAATAGAATAGAATCTGTTTGACAACCTGAGGCAAAGGCGGTGGAATCAATATGGCGACCATTAATCGCGGAACATGTCCAGCATCGGGAGAATGCGTCCCCAAGGACTAATACCTCCCGCGGGACGCGTCTGACCGATGAGAGATTTTTCGCTGGTGACACCGGGATGTTTCTTTCGATTTTACGACGTCCTCGGAGAGGGGACCTTCTTAGAGTTACCGAAACTGTATTATGATGGATCTTGCTGTAATTCCACAAAGCATTATTCTCCTTCAAGCCGATATGTTGACATATGTGAGCGAGTGTAGCTAATCTAGAACTTACCACAACGGAAACTTTTCTCCAACTTTCTTAAGACTTGTTGGAAATAAAATATACATATTTATTTTCAGCAGACAGTTGCCGTCGAGGAAGGAAAGTAGGACACCATTATATAAAGATTAAGTGACAATGTCGTCATGAAAAATTTTCCTAATTATTCTTTTAAAGGAATCTCATCGAACAAGCAAATGAGTTTTCTGTTTACATTTTCCTGTCTATAAATTAAATTTATTCATTGAGTAATACGAAATACGGATGACAGGTAACAAACAATGTTTGACATTCATGTTTTAAACTAATTTAAATATATTTTATACATGGTCATATCATAATTTGACAATTATAATAATGAAACGTCAATCAAAAGTATCATAATGCAAACAGTTTAGTGACATAAAATGAAAGGTTTTTGTTACAAATCGAAAATTATACCCATAAACTCTATTAAGTACATATAATATATTATATTCAACTGCATTTCAAAGTGTTCGCTTTTTCTGTTGCCTGGTTGTCAAGTTGATTATTCTTTTTCTTTTTTTTTTCCTAAATTAGAATATCATAAAGTTATGTATATACCACGGGCGTAACTTGCTTTTATTGCCTTTGACGTGATGCCTTGGACTCAAATTCACGTCTCACGCCATAAAAGTTTCATTACGCCCTTAATACATAAATGGCTATTATGTACAATCAGGCCGAAATTCATATGTTTTAGCCATGAAAAGCGAGCGTAAACACTTGTTTTTTGGCCCTAGGGTCATAATAAAATATTTCCTATGGATACATAATCAAAATGACAATCTTTGTTTATAGTGAATACTTGATTTGCAAAATTTTTACATAAATGCTGAATTGTAGTTTTATCGGTTCATTAGAAACTAACTAAGTTTCAGAAAATCGCTATTGATACTGTTGCTAGATAAACAATTCTTTATCTAAAGAGCTCTTTATTTTTCTTGCAACCTGGCATTAATCTTTTGAACATAAGATTAATTGTTCTTTTATTGTACATAATGGGGTGGCTAGCTCAGTGGTATGAAGTCGGCCTGTGGATCCTGTGAACCCTGGTTCGATTCCCACAGGCGACAAACAATTTTCATAATTTCAAAAGCTAGCCCTGTGGCTCCCTCACCACTAACATCCTCGGAGGCCGTGATTTGACGACTTCACGCGCAAAATATATTACTTACCGAGATCTGCTTCGGCAGAGTGCCACACCCAGTATTGGGAATCCGAATTCGGATCGGATCGGATCGGATTCGGATTTCGGTTATTTTTTCCGACCTCTACTATACATGTGGCAACGGCTATTGAAAAACGAGTATAAAAATTGGGGCACGAACGTCATCGAGTGTTTCCAATCTAACGGGCCTTGCTTTGCCACACTTGTGTTACAATATACTATTCTCGCATACATTTGTAGAACGATTTAAGAGTTTGTGAATATAAAAATGATCTTCTCGTGTGATAAGATCGCGCCATGTTGCTGTATAAAGCAAACATGAGTGCGTGAAGATAGGCAGCATGTGTATGCACGCACACGACTTCGAGGGCTGCACCCTCTGGCGCCCCGCACCCTCTCTCGCCCTGTGGTAACATATAATCCCTTTGTTTGTCTTCTTAAATGTTTAAGTGCTTTCTCTGATCTTTCTCCGTTTTCCAAGACACGATTTTCAGTCGCCCTCTTGTTACGAATTTTCTTGCACATGTTCACTCTCTGCAAACATGGCTTTAAGTTACACAGGTTGACAATAACTGCATCTTTTGTAATAAATTTAAGTTTGGCAGGATTATATTACACCAAAATATATCAAACTTTAATGTCCCATAAATATTTCATAAAATTAAATACCCTAGAAGAGATTTTTCCGCCACTAACAAAGACAAATAGTCCTTTAGAAAAATTCGAAAATAAACATTAATAAAGGTCTGGCGGGGCTGAAAAGCATCGAGTGGCGAATCCTCAGAGGGTGACTTAGCTGCAGCCCGTCTGTTTAATGGCAGACCATTAATAATAAATCAATATAGAGCTAGGTTTGCGGCGGTGGCTTCAGCGCAAGACAAAGTGCATGCAACACCGTAGACGCGAGGCATCAGGTGCGAGCCGAAGTCGCGCCAAATCCCGCACCATAAGTCTGTCTGCCGCTGGTAGCGGTCCGAGCCGCATTACTGCATTTAATCCGAGCAGGCATTTATCTCCCGCGTAAGCTCGGCGCGGATGACAAACGATTAGCTTATTCATTCTAATAGAATAGAATAATTAAGCCCGGGAGAAATCAGCGCAAGTGCGCCACACCATCACCGCAACATGCGTAAATGACTAAAGGTGGATGCAGACTGTGCTGACGTTTCGTGTTATCGCAACACAACAGATCACATCAGAAACACGTAGTGCATTCACACCGTTATGACGTTTTTCTGGCTCATATATACACAGTATGTCCCAAAAATAACGAAACTTTTTATTTAAATCATAGAACACGTAGCGCAATCTATTGAACATACACATTGTTAGAAAGATACATCTTTCCTCTTTCGAACTCACACAACTTCATGCAATCAGGTGACAGTTTAAAAATTTACGCGCATTTTTATGACAGTAGTTTTTGTGTTCATGTTGTAAAAATACAATGGAACAACGAGCAAATATTAAATTTTGTGTTAAACTTGGAAAAAAATTTGCTGAGACATACGTATTGATGAAAAAAGATTATGGTGATGATTGCTTATCTCGTTCACAAGTTTATAAGTGGTTTGCAAAATTTAAAAATGGTCGTGAAGATTTAAATGATGATGAAAGATCTGGACGTTCAAAAACCGGAAATCGTGCTGAATTAGTCGAAAAAGTGCGTGAAATCATTGCTGTCGATGCTAATTTTACTGTTAGAATGTTGGGTGAAGAATTAAATACGAGTAAAAATACTATTTGAAGAATTCTAACTGAAGATTTGGGTAAAAGAAAGGTTTGTTCACGTTTTGTTCCACATGAATTAAATGAAGACCAAAAAGTCAACGAATTTTTGATGAAAAAAGATATTTGTGTCATCGACCACTCTCCGTATTCGCCTGATCTATCACCATGTGACTATTATCTTTTCTCAAAACTGAAAATTGCCATGAAAGGAGCGTTTTATGATGATATTCCAGCCATTCAAGCAGCCGTGACACAGGTGTTAAAGAATGTTCCTTGAGATGGCATAAAAAAATCTATGCATGCTCTAGTTGATCGTTCTAAAAAGTGCATTGATTCAAATGGAACCTATTTTGAATAAATATTAAGTTTCAAACATAATACAATGCGTGTTTTATTCTATATCTAAAGAGTTTCGTTATTTTTGGGACATACTGTGTATAACCCAAAATATTGTTAAAATATGCTGTACGTAATAGGGGATTCAATTACTCGGCAAATGTCACTACCCAGTTCTTCGAATAACTATAAACTTATTACCCGTGTACTCAGGTACGGACCCATTAAGAGGAAACAAGTTTTTTACCAGCTGGATTTGAGAACCCGGGTTCGATTCCCACTGCCTATAAACAATTTTCACCACATTAAATCTACCCCTGTGTTTCCACACCACTAACATCTTTGGGGGCCGTTATCTGACGACTGGTAACCGCATTTCACGCGCAAAATATATCACTTACCGAGATCTGCTATTGCAGAGTGCCACACCCAGTATTGGGTAGAAAGTAAGTGATATATTTATACGCATGAAGTGTGATTACCTGTCGGCAAGTCACAGCAGTAATTTTAATGTGGTGAAAATTTTGTTTCGGCTGTGGGAATCGAACCGAGATTCTTAAATCATCAGGCCGACACGGTACCACTAAGCCACCTACCCCATAAAATTTATATCATATAATTCTAAGAAAGCCATAGACCTATTACCCATTAGGATGAATCAGATACAGAGAACAAGTACCTTCTCTTAACGGAAAGACTATAAAAAACATTTATTGGCAAAAATCTATGCTACAGCAAAGCAAAAATAATATACAAATAAAACAAATGTTCGCTTATGTTGCAATAGTTTGAATTTCATTTAACAAAAATTATCCGGGTAACCAATACAAATTACTCGGGTATCGACTAGTACAAATTTTCTTTCATTACCCGGGTACCCGGTTTCGAGTAGAACAAGGTAGATTCTCCTAGTTCGTTCTCTTCTGACACCATCTGATGTCTGACAAAATCTCGATGTTTGGAAACAGTAAAACACGTCATAATACGTACCAGACATTATCTGACGCAAGAACATAACACATAAGAACAATCTGAACATTCCCATAAGGACTAATAGTTTAGATTCTCATTCCACACGTCATAACACGTCATAATGCGAGTAAACACGAAACATCAGCGTAGTCTGTATCCACCTTTACACACACATTTTTCCCGCAAAGTCTAAAACTGCATCCTAAACATTTCCTTTCACTAGTTCTAATACTAATAGTTCTACACATAAATTGTGGTAATCGGGGCGAAGGAAATATGATCGAATAAGGTCGTAGGAGTGATGACGTTGTCAGTCACGTGTCACATGTCAATGTGTGTGTGCGCGTGTGAAGCACGGGTCGGGCCACGCGTCGCCGGCCGCAGCTTCGGCCGCGCAAATTGAATTCCAGTAATTACGTCTCCAATTACCGCTTAACCTCACCCGGCGTGCTCTAATTGTGACTTGCGTCGGGTCCAACCCCAGCGAACACTTTGATCAACTCTCCAACAAGACACGTTTGTTTACTGCACTCTGCTAAAATCATCTCAATCATATTCTAAATTGTTCTCATTCAATATTCAACAGTAAGAAAGAATAGGCTACTCGACAAAAATTTGATTATTTTGTATGTATTAAGAGAGAAAGAAGGCTTTATTTTTTGAGAGAGATGGGTTTACTTTGACAGGAGCGCCAAACAACTCACGGAACTAAGTTCACGTTTGTCAACAAATATTTTTGCCAGTTTTTACTTATATTATACGAAATTTGTGAAGAACTATATTACATTAATCATGTTCCATCTGTTAATAGTCAGGTAATAATAACAATAATTATTATTCTACAAATTTAGGAACTAAATATTTATGTCCATTTTTTAGGTTCAATTAAAATGGAAGATTTGTATGTATTAGGTTAACATTTATTGTTTTAATTATTGTTGCAATTAATAGTATATTACGTACCATGAACTGTAAGTGACAGTTTTTAGGTCAAGAATGTAGTTTGGGAAATCGAGGCCCGTAGGGTCGAGATTTCCTAAACATTCACAACTTAAAAAGTCACAAACAAATATAAGGAAATGAAAAACTGGTTTCAAAACTCACAGCTGCCAAATTGTCAAAATGAACAGGACCTTGACCTATAATATTTAACTAAAGATAAAAATAATCCCTAAGCCTTAATCAATATAAACAAAAATCTAAATACGTATTTAGAGAACTGAGTTCTCATCATCAGTAGACAAAACAAGGGATTTAAAATTACTAAAATCAGTGAATAATATTATACAATGAGACGCGTTTGAAAGTTTGAACATATTTAAAAAATAAACACAGCTTGATTAACTCTGACCTGCGTCCCATTCCTAACAGTAAATTGTTTACTTTCTTAGGTAATTAGTTTTGTAAGTTGACTCAAGCTTCATGCTTATTGGTTCTATAGACACGGCTTATTGCTCCGTTTTAGTATAAATTGGTATGTATCTGTTCGGCAAGATGGATTCAACCTGGACCACTAGCTTGGGCCACAAGTTGTGTAATCCGGGTTTTCCCCTTGTTTTGTCTACTGATGATGAGAACTTAGGTCTCGAAATACGTATTTAGATTTTTCTTTGTACTGATTAAGGCTTAGGGGTTATTTTTATCTTTAGTTATATCTTAACCTTAGATTTTTACTTTTTACTCTATAATGTTTACTTACAGTCCAGTAAATATTATAGTCGTGAATAAAAATTCCACTTACAGTGTTTAAATTTTGTCATTAATCGGTAACTTACTGTACAGGTACTGTAATAGTTATTTTTATAGCAAGTGCCGTAAAAGGCTTGTTACGTGCAAATGCAGAATTTAATTTTGGCACGTGTTATAAACAACATTTTTCCTACAACTGTGCAATTTAGAAAATCACTCAAATAGTATCAGAATTTATAAAATTTTAATGATATAACATGAGAACGATGTTTTACGGCGTTGCTGTGTTTGTTTGTTGATTGCTTGCACATTGTTCTATGTTATTTAAAAATATTTCACTAATTTCAAGATAATTTCTTCAAAATCGTCTAGATTGGAATACTACGCTGAGTGATTCTTCTTTATCATATACATCTCCAAAGGTAATTGTTGGATCTATTCTTGACAATGTTAACCTGCTGCTGGTACTACTAAAACCTCCGAAATTGTTGTCAATAATATTACTGTTAATAATATGAACAGGTACGGAAAAAATCAATGTTTCTTTAGACAGTACAAAAGTTTCCATCTCAAATTATGTCAATATAAGCAACTTTAACAACGTGTTATACACAAACAATCAATATTATGTATTTCACTTACTCTTTAAATAACACCATTTATCGATATTCGGTTACTTTCATTAATTATTATATTTAATAATGATATACTTGAGTTCTTGTCTGCTCAGTATGATGTGCACAGATTAGATATACTGCAGTTTAAGGTTATATTTATAAAAGTCAAAATATATCACTGCATATTTCTTCTTCTTCCATAAGTGTAGGTGCCTAAAATATTAAACTCCGTGCTTGGCGCGAAATTTAAATCGTTCTCACTTATATTTTCTTTTGACAATTGCGTAAAGTACAAACTACTTTCGGCGCTAGTGTTTCTTTGCTCACAGAGACGCACTTGGTCTGCATTTGTCTACTTTCTATACGTAACCAAGGCAATAATAGTTACGTAATAACGAAGAAATCGCACTGTTGTAGGAATAGTTATTTTTATAACAAGTGCCGAAAAAGTCTTGTTACGTGCAAGTGCAGAATTTAACGCACGTGGCTTGCCGAGTGCGGAAATCTGCTCGAGCACGTAACCTTTTTCGGCACGTGTTATAAACAACATTTTTCCTACAACTGTGCGATTTAGTAAATCACTGAAATATTATAAAAATTTATAAAATTTTAATGATAGTACACGAGAACGATGTTTTACAGCGTTGCTATGGTTTGTTTGTTGATTGCTTGCACATTGTTCTACATTATTTAAAAATATTTTACTAACGTCAAGATAATTTCTTCAAAATCGTCTAGATTGGAATAGTACAGTGAGTGATTCTTCTTTATCATAAATACCTCCAAAGATAATTGAAGCTCCGGATCATGCTATGGTGCATATATTTTCGACAATGACAATCAACCTGCTGCTGGTACTTCTAAAGCCTCCGAAATTGTTGTCAATAATATTACTGTTAATAATATGAACAGATACGGAAGAAATCAATGTTTCTTTAGACAATACAAAAGTTTTCACTTTACATTATGTCAATATAAGCAACTGTAACAACTGTGTTAATAATATACACACACAATAAATATTATGTATTTCACTTACTTAAAACCATTTATCGATATATTTTACTTTGTTCGGTTCCTTTTATTAGTTGTGTACAGATTAGATATACTGCAATTTAAGGTTATGTTTATAAACGTCAAAATATACTACTGCATATTTACTAGCGCTGCCTCACTGAGCTCACTGCATCTTCTTCTTCCATAAGCGTCTGTGGCCAAAATATGAACTACGCGCTTGGCACGAAATTTAAATCGCTCTCAAAAAAACTTTTTTTACAGTTTCGTAATGAAGCACTTTCCGCACTTAGTGTTTCTTTGCTTTCGGAAACACACTTGGTCGGCATTCATCTACTTTCCATACGTAACCAAGGCAATAATAGTTACGTAATAACAAAGAAATCGCACAGTTGTAGGAAAAAATATTGTATTGTTCCGAATTTCCATCTCGGTGAACATGCGCATTGTCTCACAATGTGAAGTTTAATTGAGCCACGTACTTCACAAGGGCATCAATGGCTATCGTTCTGAATAATTCGTTACATTTGATCATTTTTTTAGTATTATTTGAACACATGTACAACAAAAATTGATTTGCGTTATATATTTCTTTGAACGCTGTACTGTTGAAATAACTTATTGCACTATTCATTGGTTCAGTGAAGTGAGCCTGAGAAAGTTTTGAAAGAGTTTTGAAGAATTAGCTAAAAAGTTTTGGTAGTGATTCTCTTGGCAATATCGCAGATCCGCACCACAAAACGATCCACAGCCACATGAATGGGATTACTATTGCGTAGGTTCTGCGTTCTTTACCTGATATTAAAGTCGATCCATCACCGCGTTTCAGCGCTAATGCTCTCTACGATTCGCTTGTTTCTCGCGGCCGCAGCCTTCTTGTTTCAGTGAACTCGCAACTCGCAGGCTTTGTAAAACATTCCGAGCTGTTTTCTGCCTGCCTCGTTCTTTGGATAATGTAAAGGAAATTGATGTTTTTGTGCTGTTGGTTTTGTTGCGAGATGAGTGGCTTTACTTATTGTTTGTTTAACTCTACAGGTAAGCTTTCAGGCTGTGTTATTCATCCCGTGTTCCACTGACACCCAGTGAAATAATACTAGAGTTATGATTTCAGGATTAGAAGGCCATGTATGAAAAGATTTATGAATGAGGCGCAAGATTTCACCATGAATGGCCGATATAATGGGCTCCTGTACCAGAATCGAAATAACGAGAATGAAGGATAAACACATAAATTATGTATTGAATAATAGCTATCAGCGAAAAAAATTACTTAAAAATAATGTTTAACATCAGAGATAGGGTTGTTTATTTTACGAATATGCGAGAGTTCGATTGTTCGGATTTATTGAACCTTCGAATTTAGATTCGAATTTTTGAATATTCCAAATTACCGAATTTTCGAATTTTCGTATTTTGGAATATTCCGAATTTTTCAACTATTCGAATTATTCGAATTGTGAATCTGCATCCTAACGTGAACACAGCATGTTGATATGAATTATTTTCAGAATAAACTCATGTGCAGAGTTTTGTATTAATTCGTAAGTAATTATTATTAATTATTATTATTTGCCAAATTAATTCAATTTAGACTTAAAATTTCAGCTACACTGTGAAAAACGTTTTAATTAAGACGTTTTTGTATCCTTATTATTGTCATTTTAAAACGTCTTACTAAAAGTCCATAGCATTTAGATGGGCGGTAAGAGAATAGATGGCTTAATTAAGACGCCTAACCTTGCAGAGTTTTTGCAGGGCACTTCGCCGCGTTTATTATTTAATTCGTGCCCGATTTTTCACTAATTATGCGTGAGCGTGTTTGGATATGACATATGGCGTTAATGGCAAAAAATTAAGGAATTCGAAGCTTCGAAAAATTCGTAAATTCGAAGCTTCAAAACATTCGACAGTTCGAAGCATCGAAGTTTTCTGACGAAGTTCAAAACTTTGGTGGAAATCAACGACCCTATTAAAAATAATGTTTAACATCAGAGATATAAGCGATTATAAATATAGTAACATCACATGTCCGCAGGTTCTCATTGGCTACAAGTATTTTCGTGCGGTAAATAAAAGACATATGCGGAGTAGAATGTAACTAACTATGATATCTCAGGACTGGTGTCTCAAATTGTTCGTCGTTTGCTGATATGTACATGTTCAACACGTTGTATAGTTATTATTATACTCAAAACGCTATAAATAGTGACTGACGTCATAAAAAAAATATAATTAGATGAATAACAAAGGGTGTTTCTACGTTTACATGTATCCAGTTTTAAATTGTATTACGCGTTGCTTCTTGAAAGATGACAAGATTACATTATTCTTTGACTTCGCAGATATTTCAGAGACTTTTAGTGCGTCATAAATTGTAAATTAATAATAAAAATTAATGACATATATACTAATTTACCTCTCTTACAGCACTTAGTGGTAAAAGCGGTCCATTATTTGTATATTCTTATTCAAAATAAATTATTAAATGAAGAATCAGTAATTGGCATATCTTTTATCTAATTAAATCGTAAGTTAAATACCACTTAATCGAACTTGGGACGTCACAACTCCAAAACAAAACTTTAAAAAAATCATACTTCTTGTAATATAAAGAATTTTCAATCCGCGTTTTCACTAATCGTCATAGTTTATCATGTAGTTTCATTTAAAAAAATCGGTATAGGAGCCCATTGAACGTGCAGGGTGTAGGGCTAGAGAAGGGGTAAGTTCGCTGAAGGCGGAGCCTGAAGCATGAGTGACGGTGACGGCGCGTGATCGGCGGCCACGTGGCATTGTTTTGATTAATGGGCGCCGCATCTGTTACCGCCGCCGCGTCCGATCTGACGGAAGGCCGGCGGACGGCGCCGCGGCGCGCTGCCATTAGTCAAGCTATTGTTTTTGGTGACGTCACACACAGCAGTGGAGACCATGTATCTTCGCCACGAGGAAATTGCGTTCATAAATGAAGTATACACATATGTCAGTATTTCCTATACGGAACGATACGTATATTGTCTAGTGGTGATATACTAGGCATTGTCCAGTTTACAACTGGTCTGATAGTCGAGCTCTAACAAGGCAAGGAGGAGATATCGTGATTGGCACGTGTGCTGCGCACGTAGCCTCGAGTCGTGTGCAGCCGGAGATCTGCTCGAGTTTTATGTGTCTTCGTGGGACGGCAATTATTCCGTTTCCTTGCGAAATTACCGACGGCCTAATGGCTATTGGAATACCACGACTCGTCCTAACTAGAACCAGAGAAGTAGCTAGGATATTTTTCTGCGTGGACCAAGAGTGCTCATCTAGATGGGTCGTATTGATTATTATATTAATAAGATAACAATTAAAGGAACAAATCCAGCAAAGGCTGAGTTTATGGCAACACTGCACAGGCTGCGTTACTACGTAATTGCGCCTACTACCTGAGACTGCGCAATATGCGCTACTGTCTTTTAAATTAGCAAATTTAAAAAATATAAAAAGTCGAGTTGCATTGTAGCTCAGCGCTAATATGGAAATACCGAAGATTATCGAGAAGCGATGAAAGCATCGCCTTACATTATAATCAGAATATAGGAATGCGCATGCGCTGGACAGCTTGAACTATCCGATTCCGCATCGAGAAATGTGTTTGGATGAAGCGAAGACTGCAGTCGCCTCTATCAGCAGGCCGATGACACGGTTGAAATTTATGAGATAGAGCGATCTTTGTTTGGTTGGGCCGCTGTAAAATAGTACAGCGTTTAGCCTGCGCGCTATCGCCATTCAAATTTTATACATTTTGTAAAAATAAATCACGGCCCCCCAAAAGATGTCAGTGGTGGGGGAGCCACAGGAGAAATTTTAATCTGATGAAAATATTTTTCGGCTGTGGGAACTGAACCAGGGTTCGCAGGAACCACAAGCCGACTTGATACCACTAAGCCACCTACCCCATTTAAAGAACTAAATTTATTTTTACTTGTAAAACTAAAAGTATTATTTTCTTTTTATGAGATTTTACTGTTCAAAAATCGGTGGAGACCTTAATATCCAGCGGATCTGGATAATTTTTTGTTCTAATTCAAGGTAATTAAATTCCCTACATATCTGTCGAGGCAGATTTTTAAATAACTCTGTCAAATTTTGTTAATTATATAATAAACTGTCAAAAAACTGTAAAAAATATTAAAAATTTAGGCAATGAAAATTATTTATTCTTATATTATTTTTATATATTACAGGAACATGACAGATTTTATAAAGCTATTGACAGATGTCAACTTTATATTATGTTGAGAATAATTACAATACGGATTTAATGAATAGATTAGAAATTTAGTTAGGATATCTTAAGACAGAGAATCCGTATTATAATTATTCTCAACATAATATAAAGTTGACATCTGTCAATAGCTTTGTAAAATCTGTCATGTTGCTTTAATATATAAAAATAATATAAGAATACATAATTTTCATTATTTAAATTTTTAATATTTTTTACAGTTTATTATGTAATTAATCAAATTTGACAGAGTTATTTAAAAATCTGCCTCGACAGATGTGTAGGGAATTTAATTACCTTTAATTAGAACAAATATCCAGATCCGATGGATATTAAGGTCTCCACCGATTTTTGAACAGTAAAATCCCGATTTGTCTCACTGTGCGGCGCCTCAATTACTTCATCTGACAAACCGCCCCTGAGGTGGGCCAAGACTTACGCCCACTTCGCCATCCCCCTTAGTTACGTCCCTGACCAGAACCAGGCTTCCAACACAAGGAAATTTACAACGCACATTTCATTTTATACGGAATATCGTAAAAGGAAGCATAGGTTAAAAGTGCGGTCACAGGTGCGTTCGTTTCCATGAAGTAGATCTCATAAACCGATTACGTACTTGCCATTATTTTCTGCCGGGAGCGAAACGTACGTAAATTCACTCTAAAATTCTGATAAAAAATATGACACGGAATCAATTAAAAGAGTAAGCCGGAGGTAGGGTTTTCTGGGTATTTTCTACGGTTGACTGGCGCAAATTTCATCTCAAATTCATTACGGAAAGTTCGGCGCCGCGGACCACTAATGGAGTATTGATGTAATATGTAAAGAGCGAAAGTCCGCGTTCGAAATAAAAGCTGTCAAACGCGACGTGGCCGACGGCGGCGGTGACGATGATGGTGCTGTATACTTTTTATACAAACACCACAAGCGAACGTCGAACACTGGATCGGGTTCCAAGGAAATGAACTACGGTAAAAAATAGAAACCTCAGCGCTGTGTTGCAGGAGGAGTGAAAGGTGATACTTTCCAGCGGTGTACCTCAACGTCTCTGCTCACCATATGTCGCACTAAATGAATTTGTAACTCGCTTTATTCCATTGAGAAATATTAATCATCTTTGAATTTCTTTGTAGTTTTCGCAGTATATTTTGGTGTAGAGCAGTGTTTTTAAACTATGAGTCGCGAGACAATGGAGTGGGGTCGTTGGACACTATTTACAAATTTTAAAAGATTCATCCCGTTGCACGCTTTTAATTAAATTTAAAGATTACTTAAATGAAAAATATCTTATCGAATGATTGACAGTAATGATAAATAATTCATTTAATAGTTCATGCCGACAAGGTCTCGTTCATTTAAGAAAAACATATTATAAAAATTTAAGTAACGGTGATGCAACTGCTCATCAAAGAATTTATTACAAGCTTAATAGTATAATATAAATAATTCTTCAAACTGTTATACCAACATATCAAAGTTTCGAAGAAACTATACCGAAGTGATGGGAATTTTTTTCTTTACAAATTTCTGAAATCCTTTGTAATGTACATGGTTAAATCAGTCTTTTATAAAATTCAATTTTGATCACATAAAAATAAGGGGGTTGCGAAAGAATATATTTGGGATTTTTGCCTCCAAGAGGGTCGTGGCTCCAAAAAGTATGAAAACCACTGCTGTTGAGTAATTTAATGGACTAAGAGTATGGAGAAGACACTGATTATTACTTATTGGTGGTCGAAATCGTGTTTGCATTTATTTTCAAATGTTACTATCTACTGAATTATTAAATATATTTCACAGTGACTGACACTACTGACAAATAATTTGTTAAAAAGAAAAATTATATAATCTACAAAACGAAAATATCAGCTTGTATTAATAGGACGAGGAATAATAATAATATTTAATTAAAAGTGTAAAAAATAATCACAACATTAATAAAGAATGTTCGTCAAATGCATAAAAAATACCTAAATTCAAATCAAATCGTTTTAAAAAGAATTTATTATGTACGATTATTTATTGACATGGAATGTACTTTTAGAACTAATTATGGTTTCCTGTTGTTGACATTGACATTTGAAAATTTAAATTAATAAAAATCTTTGTTTCCGTTACCCACATCCTTTTATTTTTTAACTTTACTCAGAGAGTAATAATCTAAAGTATTTTTATCACTCAACCTATTTATATTTATTATAAAAATGGGGTAAGTGATTCAGTGGTGTCGAGTCAGCCTGTGGATCCTGAGCCGACAAACATTAAAATTACCACTATTGCTTCTCCTCCACCAACATATTTGGGGGCCGTGATTTGACGGCTGGTAACCGCACTTCACGCGCATAAATACATCCCTTACCGAAATTTGCTTCGGCAGAGTGCCACACCCAGTAATGCGTAAAAGGCGTGATGAAATATTTATTTATTTATTTATTTTATAAAAATGATATATTTCATAATATTTTCGCCTTTACCTGGTGTTGTGCCAAATGTGGAATAAAAAGATCCCCAGAATTGTATTACCAACTGAAACACTTACTTCTGATCACTCTGTATTTAGCTTGAGTGGGATTCGAACTCGAGATCTCTCGTACATAATTATTTAATTATATAATAAAGTTTCATGCTGTCAAAGTCGTAATTGACAGCATTATTTTGTTAGAATAGTTGGACCTCTTGTCTGTACTCTTGAGTTCATTTAGTTACTTTATTTTGGTGTAACTGTTCATCATGAGTGTGTCGCGTTTTTTGTGCTGGAAATGTGTTATTGGCGGGTGCAAGTAATGCAGAACGGTAGAGAGAGCAGAGTTCATCCATCAGTCAGAACAGTGAGTGACAGCTCGCGTCAGTTCCAGTCGTCCTCGGGCGCCGGTCCACGCACCAAGCGTCGTAAGAAACAAACACTTCCACTTCCGGCTCGGCGAGCACAGTGGCGTGCAGGCGGGCGGACGGTGGGAGGCAGAGCACGAGTTATGACGGACATAATAATTATTAGGAACGTGCGTGCGCTGCGGACAGACGCTTTCAATTAGCGAGCACAAAGACGTTGTTCATCTCCAGAATGGATGTTATTAAGAAGACAATTACACGGCGGGAATGCGAGATCCGTGTCGACGAGCGTTGCGGTGCGTCGCGACGCGATATAACGACGTCCTCATTCTCTTTCTCCTCTCATACCAACCAGCCATCATATCGTCGGACATTTTTTTCGTTTCCGTCTCTCTATTACATTCGTTGGAATTCACTGTATCGTATTGTGTAATTGGAATTTCAATGGAATAGTTGGCAGCTCAATTTTGATATCTTTCGGTTATGTAATCGAGCAATTTGCTAATAAAACCGTGTCGCCTCGAATGTGAACATGAACATCGAGCAATCGGTGATAGTAGCGCTGTCAAATAGTCATTGAGCGGAGTAAACAGATGCGAGTGATATTTTACGGCAGTTCCATTAAACGGGGCTAATAGATATCTCGCAGTTACAGCACAGGATTGAATAGCAATTTACAATCAATCACGAGAGGTCTGTGTAACCCGTTGACTTATTCCCCGCGGACTCGTGTTCATTTCGATGACGTTTATCAATCAACCGCTGTTGTGCCGCCGCCGCCACGGAGAAGGCAAACACGGCATGTTGTTTGCGCTCGGCCAAATTACCGTCGCCGGTAAATATTAGCCATGTATACGGCGATGTAATTTTAAAACTAATCTCTGCGCATAACCGACCAGAGACACGGCCTGATCTGCATGAGACATGTAATTTATTAGGCGGACACGCGCGCGCTGCACCTGCGCCTGCGATGTAATTGAATCGCTGTAGACTGTAGACTCTCCCATGACCCCATGTTGTATGCCCACGCACTGCATTACCGCTGCATAGACACACACAATTTGCATTTTCTGCGTCCCGAATCTTATCTCCAGCCAACAGGTCCCTGCCATACTCGTAAAACCTACTTTCTGTTCACACGAAACACCGTTTCCTTATTGTAAAAGCTGAACAACACGAAGTAAATAATTTGGATGGGAACGTGGAAACAGGAATATACATATGCAGCAGGTATTCATGTGCAATGGGATGATACTGCAACTTGACCTCGCAGTGATTAACTGTCCTTTGTAGATGTACAGTAAGCACCGGTTGTACTGAGCACGATGGAAACAATAAACACAATTAATTTTTACATTTGTGCTGCACATTATACTTTCTTTTTGTTAGCAAAAATAAATGTTACTATAGTAGATTAATAAAATAGTACTAAGAGAACGAATGCAATTTCATTGTAGCAACGAAAACACTCATAAAATATCTGACTCAAACAAACGTATATGAAAAGTTTGCTGTTTTCAATGTACCCCCAGTGCTTCAAGAACAAAAATAAGATGTTTGGAATAGATTGATTGCTTTTCAGATGTTTAAGGTGAAACAAACGCCTAATGAGGTCTGTATTGGCACCTGAATACTGTGATTTTCAATCAAAATATTATTATCATCAATGAAAACATTTATTTGCAAATAATATCAGAAAATATTTTGAATATATTTACTCTCTAAGTTGAATTAGTAGAATATTCACTAATTGAAATAGTAAGTATGAAAACTACATAAAAATTAGTAGTTTAAGATTGAATCTACTAAAATTTTAGTAAGGTAATAGCTTCACTTTTTAATCGGTTGTTTTCTACTAATTAAAATGGTGATAAGATCCAAAGCTACTATCGAATTAGTAGTCCTCAAGCGATTCAGTGGCGCCACCGTGTCAACAGTATAAGTTTTACGCGTGTGTGTACTTGGTTCCTGTATAGAACATTGAGAAGATCTACCGTTGTGCAAATCAATTTTTTTAAAGTAAGCAATAAAATGAAAATAAATAAAATGTTGTAATTTCCGTATTATTGTCACATTTCAACTATGTTACATGTCCACATTAATTCTGAATATAAATTAACTCCAATGTTGTTTTTTTTTCAATATCACTACTGACGTAAATTATTTAAGGTTAGAAATTTGAAAATATGTCAATTATTGTTGTTTTATATATTTATTTGTAAGGTTTTATATCACTATAATTATCAATGGATATTTATTATTTATAACAATCGAATTTTTACGTTTTCAATAAATTATTATTAAATATTCATTAAAAAGAGTTTTACTTTTTTGATTTGTAGAAAATTTACTTTTTCAATAGTAGAATTTTCACTATTTCATTAGTAAATAAATCACATTTTCATTTGGTGAATTTTACTTTTTTATTAGTAAAAAATTCACTAATTAAAAATGTGACAAGTTTCACTAATTGAAAAAGTGAACAACTACTATTTACTAGTGGTATACATTGGACATTGTCAAAAAGTGAATATTCACTATAAATTAGTAGATTTTTACTAATTCAACTTAAGAGAGTAGAAATCTATCTCAGTAAATTTGTATTCCATGTCAATAGATACTTGTAGCTTAATGGATAACAATGGATATGAAGCAATAGAGGTCGTCTGTTCGAATATCGCGGACTACAACTTATAAATAATCACGGATTAGGGATGGGCGATAAACATCGATGTTTCGAAAACATCGATGTTATATTTCCGATGTTCGATGTTTGATCATCGATAGTGATCCGTTTTAAACATCGATGTTTTCATCAATGTTACAATAAATCATGGATGTTTTTGAATAATAAATCATATATAATTAGAGTTGGGGAAAACGTCACTACGCCATGGCCTTGGTCTTATTGTCAACTAGAGAAAAAGAATAAACTGCACTACGCAGTACGAGTAGACACAGGTGCATGTCGTTGATTCGTTTATTGAAAGTTACATACAAAAAGTAAGTGTTCATATTCAACTGTTGGGAAAGGTTTTACAAGTTTTTCAGTTTTCAGTCTCTGTCTCTTGTTTTACTTAAACAACCTAATACCTATGTCAATCAAATAAGAAATGCTAGATCAGTGATTTGACAGATCAGAATGCTAAATTGCAAAAACATCGATGTTTTTAATACATTGATGTTTTGTGTTCGATATTTTGTTTACATTGATGTCTTTCACCGATGTCAACATCAATGTATAACATCGATATTTTTGATTCGATGTCCCATCCCCATCACGACTCCAAAGATGTTAGTAGAGGGGGAGCTCCAGGGATTTTTTCAGTGTGATGAAAATTGTCTTTTGACTGTAGGTATCTAACCCAAGTTCTCACATAAACTTTATATACCCAAAAATACGATTATGTGAATGGTTCGGATTATATTATAAGCTCTATAGAGATTAAGTTTCTTGTGCAGAGTAACAAATAAAATAAACTAAAAACTAGATAATTTAGGACAAGATAATAATATTTATATTTTTAAATACTTTCAACTTTTAACTTAAAAAATATGTACAATATGTTTCGTTTTTAGTAACAATAATATCTTGTTTAAAAATAGCAATATTCAAGTGCCAATTTCAGACTCAGCTGGAGATGTTGGAGAAAGCTCATCCTAGATGGCAGCAGTAAACTAAAACACTTTGTCTACGTGGTATTTGGAAATGTATGAAGATTTTATTTAATTTAGCAAATATAACAAAAATGTATTTTTTCGTCGACCGAGCAAAAAATAGACATTTCCAACTATCAGTTAAAAGATGAAAGTTGAGCGGAAATAAAATTTTGCCGCTTACCGAGTGTATCATCGTATCCATGGATACATGAAAAAGGTTACCTGAATTTCCAAACAGAAAAACTGTCAAAAATGATTTTAAATTATTTTTCCTACAACTGTGCGATTTATTTGTTATTACGTAATTATTATTGTCTTGGTTACGTATAGAAAGTAGATAAATGCAGACCAAGTGCGTTTCTGTAAGCAAATAAACACTAGTGCCGAAAGTAATTTGTACTTTACGCAATTGTCAAAAGAAAATATAAGTGAGAGCGATTTAAATTTAATAACATTGTTGTTACAGTTGCCTATATTGACATAATTTGAAGTGGAAACTGTTATACTATCTAAAGAAACATTTATTTCTTCCGAACC
This sequence comes from Pterostichus madidus, assembly GCA_911728475.2. Classification (NCBI taxonomy): domain Eukaryota; kingdom Metazoa; phylum Arthropoda; class Insecta; order Coleoptera; family Carabidae; genus Pterostichus; species Pterostichus madidus. The sequence goes on from OU452306.1 coordinate 32,660,342, forward strand.
TGTCCATATTATTAACAGTAATATTATTGACAACAATTTCGGAGATTTTAGAAGTACCAGCAGCAGGTTGATTGTCATTATCAAGAATATAGATCTAACAATTACCTTTGGAGGTGTATATGATAAAGAAGAATCACTCAGTGTAGTATTCTAATCTAGACAATTTTGAAGAAATTATCTTGAAATTTGTGAAATATTTTTAAATAACGTAGAACAATGTGCAAGTAATCAACAAACAAACCATAGCAACACCGTAAAACATCGTTCTCGTGTAATATCATTAAAATTTTATAAATTCTAATAATATTTTAGTGATTTTCTAAATCGCAAAGTTGTAGGAAAAATGTTGTTTATAACACGTGTCGAAAAAGGTTACGTGCTCGTGCAGATTTCCGCACTAGGCAAGCCTCGTGCGTTAAATTCTGCAGCACGTAACAAGCCTTTTTCGGCACTTGTTATAAAAATAACTATTTCAATATTCTGTGCACCTCGACCAGAAAGTAATCTCTTGCCACTCGCGTATAGAGATTGTTGATCGAGGTGTAATAGAGAACTACCATGCAAGAGCGACAAGGTACATAAATGCAACTGTCCAATAGGTATGTGGCGCCAAAGTTACCGCCAGCATCTCCCATTAAACCCATGCTAGAAACACTTTTTATAAAAATGCAATAAATTCTGCACAAATTAATCTTATAATCGAAAATATATGTCTTGCTAGCAATGATAATACCTACTATTTAATCATATATATTGGTGTTTGAAGTTATAATTCTTAAGCAGAATTCACATTGTATTTAATGCTATTTCAATTATAACTTTTAATTTATTGATATTTACATTAGCAATTAGAAATACATTAACTTAATTACTCCATACAAACAAAGCAGTTGCTAGGGTATTAATTTCTTACATATGTTAAATAAATTATTGACAAAGCAGTAGTTTATAAAATACTTATGATTGTTTTAGCATAATTAAAATGTGAACATTTGTGAAACTTGAATGTAGCTTCATACGAGTAATCAGGCGCTTACTGTAACTCGGTTCTTGTTTTGAATTTAAATATCGTTAAAGCCGCGGAGTTTATTTTGCTGGTAGCGCGAGAATGCAGCAGGAATCTGTGTTTTTCTCTGCGGTGACAGGCTGTTGATGGAGACGATGTCGGTTAGTGACGGGTATCGCAGACGTTCAATTACTAAAATTAATTTGCGGCTAGCCGTGAGACGTTATTAATTCAAAGCTGTCTAAGTTTTAGATAGATGATTTCGATACTTCTATGTAGTTTATAAAGCTGAGCTTCATTTATCAACCCTTAAACATCGCTATCCTTGCCACTCATTTAAGAAAATGTCACTTAAAACACGATCCCTCTCCAGTCAATCTATTTTCCCTGGTAAATACATATTTTTACAACCTATTAATTATAAATGAATCCCTGGAGAATAATTGAAATTTGGAAGAATTTCGTTTGGAATATGGAAAGCAAATATTTGTCCAGTACTTTTAGCATATATTTGTACGCGTATATGTTTATTTATTTTGTTATTCTGTTTGTGTATTTTTTATGCGCAAACAGACGAGAGCGAAAGAAATTCTAAAAAAGGAACATGGAGCAAATAACATGTCTGCCTTGTAGGTTGTCACTTTAAATATGTAGCGTTTACAGGGGTAGTTTTTTAAGTGAGACAAGGATGCTACGTGTTTCCTTTCACTTCCTCCGCTGCGTATCGACTTCGCACAGCTCGTCTTACACTTGATCAAACACATCTGCACCCAGAAAAAACTCTTCCTCTCACGCCCGACCTGAACAAATCAGTTATGACATCAAAAGACATTCATTACAACCTCATAATAACCAACAAGATCTATAAACAACTGCCGGATATTCTCAACAACCCTACGGTTTTAAACATGTTGCAAATTTGGAGAAGAAAACAAATGCAATTTTATTGTAGCAATGCACCAAGAACAAAAATAATATATTGATTGTTTTTCAGATGTTCAAGGTGAATCTAACTTCGAACGGAGTCTGTATTGATACCTGAATACTGTGTTTTTTAATCAAAATATTGTTATTATTACTTCACTACGACTTATATAAATAATCACAGCCCCAAACCGTGTTAGTGGAGGATATTCTGAACAACCCTACGGTTTTAAGAATGTTGCAAATTCGGAGAATTCACCAAGAATAGCACGCTAAATAGTCTGTATTTACTGAGGCAGTTTTCATTGACAACACCGTCGACAATTCTTTCATCGCGTATGTGTTCCTCCTCGCACGTAAATAGTTCTCTATGATGGTTTAATTGCGTGTCCACGCTGACAGAAGCGCCGCGCCGCGCTAACGACGCCACCCGACGCTCAGTTGTTTGTGCGAGGACAGAAGAATGTCGCGATGAAACGACTGTGTGCGAGAACAACGAACACAAAGATGACATGTCCTCGCATGTTGTTTGATCTCTACATGCGGGTTTATTTGAGATGTTTCTTTCTTTGTGATTTATTTTGTTTGTTGTTGAGTGAGATTGTTCACTATGTCACGTTCTAGTGACAGTTTAAAGTATTGAAACTGCATAGAGTCTGGTTTCCATTCCGTCATAAATACTGGTAAGCTGATGGAAATGTAGTTGGCTCTGGTAAAACAACAAGTTCGAAATCTCTACTGGTATTCTCATAACAATTCCGAGCACAGTGATCACAAGAGATTTAGAATGAGATACAGCAGAAGAGAAAAGAAAAACAGAAAGAAACATGGAATGCACCTGTTGGTTGTGTCATTTGTTATCGATTCCATTACTGAGTTTTCTCCGGAGAGAAATTTTATTTTGGCCGCGCTGCGAATCCTTTCATTGTAGACGCACAAAGCCCACGTAGCCATCAGTGGCCGCGGTAATGACGCATTTACACCACCTGCGAAAGAGCGGGATTTACACCGCCCACTTGATGGAACAACAGCTTACTTGCGGCCGATCAAAATGAATTTTTAATGCCGCGTGACAAAGGCTGCTGATGTTGATGAGCAACCGTTTTATGTTTCGTGGACTGCTGCTGGATCACTGCGAAATTAAACCCTACGCGTTAAAGCAACTCCTACCTACCATAACTCAACCTTTCGAAATTGCTTTCCAGAGAATTCTTCATTTTCATCACACTTTTGTACCATGACCATGAACAGAAGAACTATGTTATTATTAAATTAAAGCAAAAATTAAAGCGAAAGTTCACCGAATGCAATTCACCGAATACAATTCACCGAAAAACAATTCACCGAAGTAGCAATTCATCGAAATACAATTCTCCGAAAGACGGTTCACCGAAATATGATTCACCGAAAAGCTAATTAATTTTACTTTATACTTTATCCAGGCTTATGAATGGCAGAAAAATGCAGGCGTATTTAAAAATAGAAAATTGATTCCTTTGTCATACCTCATTTCATTTTTATAAAACTGTATGTTTTACATTAATAACATAAATTATTCCGAAGACCACAATTGTGGTAAAATTTTCACATAACTAAATCTTCTACCAATTATTATTTTTTTATTTATTTATTTTGTTACTCTGCACAACATGAAGTTAATCCCAATTACAGTACAGGGGAGCTATAGCTTATAGTGCAATCCGAACCACTCAGACACAATCGTATTTTTTTATGTAAGTAGAAGACTGCTTGCTAATTAAGAAACTTAAGTTTTACTTCGCTTCTATCCACTGGGCTACGATTGCCTGTAAATCTGACATTTCTATTGTGGCAGCATAGATATCGGTTTATAAGAGATCTCATTGTAAATTTAATGTATTTTGCTGAATAGTATTAGAGTTTAAGAATAAGCATTCTGGGCAGCACAACGTGGAAATTTATTTGTGGTTGAAAACATAAAGCACAAAGAGAATCATTAACGCAATGTGATTTATTAAATTTTAAAAGCCTTTTATTACAATCGTAATTTTATTACAGTGTAATGTAACGAGTTTCAGCTACGTCGGCAGCCAAATAAAAATATACACCAGATACACGAATTTATATAAATTAACGGTATTGTATACCCGGCCTCAGGAAATTAAATTAGCGCGATTGTTTAATATTTCTCCGCACCGTGTTTTTATTTATCCCGCTTTATTATTTGAGCGGTAAAGCCAGGATTAAAAATGAATAATTTGTCAGGATAATAAACGTAAAAGTTAAATTTTATGTTTACTGCTTTGAGTAATAAACTAAGTTTTAACTAGTAACCAAGTTAAAGTTATAGTTATGTACTTTCAAACTTTGTGCCACAGCAAACATTTATTGAATTTCCTTTTTTATTTTATTAGTACTATATTTTTATGTAAATACTTACCAACTGTGAATATGTTGTTGATATAACTTATTAAAATATCAGTTTCCTCCAAACAATGTTTTTATACAACTGTCAAACAATAACATTTATGTATACGATTCCGTTCACGAAGTCAGGGCGGAATTTAAGTACTGCGGCTCCTCTAATCATAATTTTTTTGGAGCTTCCCTCCGCCAAAATTAATTTTGAAAAATAAAACTCCACGGTGAATTTAAACCAGCTCTTCATAATGTAAATATAAAAGTGGAAATCATTTGAATTTATATAACATTTATATAATGAACAAATGTCATCAGTCAGAAATTTTGGAGGACATTTTATATATTCAGTTACAAAATTTAATAAGTATAATTTTTTTTTAAATTAACTTTTTAAATAAAAATTGTGTAATACAATAAATTATTTAATCAGAAATTAATTTACAGATACAAATCTATCTATCTATATATATAAAAATTAATGTTTGTTTGTTTGTTTGTTTGTCCCTTATGCGTTCCTATATCATTCATTCGATTGCGATGAAACTTTGCTAAGTTATTGTGCGCACGCCCGCGAAGGTTTCTGACTTAAAACAAGTTCAATCCGCCATCTTGAAACAAAATGGCCGCTAGATATCTTGAAAAGTACTGCATTGATTCGATTCAAATTTGGTATAGGCATAGACGGAAATCAATATTAACATATAGGCATAATAAAGGATCAGTCCACCATCTTAAAACAAAATGGACGCTAGCTATCATTAAAAGTACTGCACTGATTCGATTAAAATTTGGTATAAACATAGACGGAAACCAATCTTAATATATAAGTATAAAAAAACTTCAGACCGCCAGCTTGAAACAAAATGGCTGCTAGCTATCTTGAAAAATACTACACTGATTCGATTCAAATTTGGTATAAACATAGACGGGAACCAATATTAACATATAGGTATAATAAAGCTTTAGTCCGCCATCTTGAAACAAAATGACCGCTAGCTATACTGAAAAGTACTGCACTGATTTGATTCAAATTTGGTATACACATAGACGGGAACCAATATAAACATATAGATATAATAAAGCTTCAGTCCGCCATCTTGAAACAAAATGGCCGCTAGCTATCCTGAAAAGTACTGCACTGATTCGATTAAAATTTGGTACGAATATAGACGGGAACCAATCTTAATATATAGGCATAATAAAGCTTCAGTTCGACATCTTGAAACAAAATGGCCGCTAGCTATCTTGAAAAGTACTGCACTGATTTGATTCAAATTTGGTACAGTTATAGACGGGAATCAATCTTAACATATAGGTATAATAAAGCTTTAGTCCGCCATCTTGAAACAAAATGACCGCTAGCTATCCTGAAAAGTACTGCACTGATTTGATTCAAATTTGGTATACACATAGACGGGAACCAATCTTAATATAAAGGTATAATAAAGCTTCAGTCCGCTATCTTGAAACAAAATGGCCGCTAGCTATCCTGAAAAGTAGTGCACTGATTCGATTCAAATTTGGCATAGGCATAGAAGAGAACCAATCTTAACATATAGGTATAATAAGCTTCAGTCCGCCATCTTGAAATAAAATGGCCGCTAGCTATACTGAAAAGTACTGCACTGATTCGATTAAAATTTAATATAGATATAGATGAAAACCAATATTAACATATAGGTCTAATAAAACTTCAGTCTGCCATTTTGAAACAAAATGGCCGCTAGCTATCCTGGAAAGTACTGCACTGATTGGATTAAAATTTGGCATAGACATAGAAGAAAACAAATCTTAACATATAGGTAAAATAAAGCTTCAGTCCACCATCTTGAAATAAAATGGCCGCTAGCTATCCTGAAAAGTACTGCACTGATGCGATTTAAATTTGGTATAGGGATAGAAGAGATCCAAACTTAACATATAGGTATAATAAAGCTTCAGTCCGCCATCTTGAAATAAAATAGCCGCTAGCTATCCTAAAAAGTGCTGCACTGATGCGATTTAAATTTGTATAGGCATAGAAGAGAACCAATCTTAACATATAGGTATAATAAAGCTTCAGTCCGCCATCTTTAAACAAAATGGCCGCCAGCTATCCTGAAAAGTACTGCACTGATTCAATTCAAATTTGGTACAGGTATAGACGAGAACAAATCTTAACATATAGCTATAATAAAAGGCCGCTGCTTTATTGGAAATGTCCGCTAAAACTGTTAAAATACTAAATATTAATTGGGAATAATTTTTTTAAAATATTGTCGTTTCCTAGGTTACAGAATCATATTTATGGATTTAGAATAATTTTTAAGTATTATAGTGACAAAAACAAGTGTTTACGCCCGCTATTCATGGCTAAAGCACATGAATTTCAGCCCGGTTATGCATTAAAAATATTGTGTACACCACATCCGAAATTTTTCATTCCTCGACACGCCAAACACGCTAAACACTCATGTTACACGGCCTACTTATAAAAATAACTATCTAATACGAGTAATCTTGGTTCCATGGATATAACAATTATATCAGAAATGAGTACAACTTATAAAAAAAAAATACGACGATATCCGATGAGTTGGGTACCACTAAAGTTAAAATAACTATTTATCTCTTCAATTAAAATATTGCAATTTATTGAATAATAAAATAAAATATCCGCATTTGATGTATGAATGAGTGGGATCAGATTTCCTGTTCACATTAGCGGCTCGTTAAGAACGGGGGTGTTCATGTTCACGTTCACGTGTCCCCTCCTCGCGTGATTTAATGCACGTGATCCATCACCTCCGTGCTTCCATGGCTGTCTACGTTCAACGCTGCATAATATCGCGGTAATATTTCGTGTTTATTTTTGCGTTAGCTTTATAAACATTTAATATATTTCGCTCGCTGGCAACCCCTCCACCGTCTGTTGATTGCGATATGCTATGCATGACGTGATGTGTGTGAAACTAAAATATACATCCCACCGCTGGTGACAGTGCCGTACCAAGGGAAATGTATCTGGGGCACTCAAAAAACGAAATTACGTATTGTAATATTTATTAAGTTGAAATTAAATAGATAATTTTTTGTACGGAAACATTTCAAGATTCTTGACACAAAATTATTTATTTTGAAACTTTTTCTGGGCGATGTTGGTATTCTGTAAGTAACATAAAAAAATATATATATATATCATCACGCCTTCTACCCATTACTGGGTGTGGCACTCTGCTGAAGCAGATCTCGGTAAGTGATATATTTTGCGCGTGAAGTGCGGTTACCAGTCGTCAAATCACGGCCCCCAAACATGTTAGTGGTGGAGGAGCCACAGGGATAGCTTTTTCAAATTATGAAAATTTGTCGCCTGTGGGAATCGAACCAGGGACCTCAGGATCCACAGGCCGACTTCATACCACTGAGCTAGCCATCCCATAACATATTTAGTTTAAAAAGGGGAGGAAAGTTATTGATGCATATTTCATTTGGGAAAAAAACTATAAACTTTTATTTGATTTTTTTTTTCTTATAACTTTTCGTACCCACATATTAAGGTTCAAATTTAATCTTTTATAATTCTATAAAGTTTCCTTATATATTTTGATTTATTCCATTTTTTTTATAATTAAATTATTCTAAATTTATAAATTAAATTATATTTACATAAATATTTGTTTATTTGTTACGTATATACTGCCATAAAATTTGAAAAGTTGCACATTTTGTGCTTAAAACATTACAGTATGACGACTTGTGATAAAATTTGTTACTACATATTGGCAACTTTTTGTTAAATAATGAAATAAAATGGAGGTAAGTAATTTCCACGATATTTGCTAGACTTTCTATCGTTTCTTAACTTAAACTGAAACTATTCGATTTCCTTGAATTTAAGAATATTGTTCTATCATTCTTCATCTTAAATTACAAGAGAAGATTATATTTTAGTGACTATGGCACGTTCAGTGAATCTTCTTGTATCAACCCTCTATAAATTCGCGAAGATAGAGAAATTTATTTTTATATTCAGTTGATGTACGAGGTGTGGCTATTAAATTACGAGACTGGCGCTGCTACAGAAAAAGTATGCATGGGCCAAAAGTCAACGAGCATCATCTTTTTAGCGTGAACCTTTCTCTTTCGAATACAGTACCTCTCGCTTCTGTAAATAAATCCGTATGCCGTAGCTTTCGTTCTCATTAGAGTTATTTTTTATTTCACCGGAAAAATGTTAAATGCAACATTAGAGCAACGAATTGTTGTGAAATTTCACATGAAACTTGGCAAAACTGCTACTGAAACTTATAATTTATTGAAAGAAATATCCGAAGTTTAGAAGGACAAGTCATGGGTTCTCCATCAAGACAATGCGTTGGCTCATTCCGCAATGTTTGTCAAGAGGTTTCTAGCCAAGTACAGCATTCCAGTGTTGAAACATCCGCCTTATTCGCCGGATCTTGTACCGTGCGACTTCTATCTGTTTCCTAAGGTGAAATTTGTTTTAATAGCAACAAGATTTGAGCTTTGAAAGAGAAATCGGCACGCGTTCTGAAAGAGCTGATTGAAGAAGACTTCCAGCACTGTTTCGAATAATGGAAGATTCGCATGGAGCATTGTAGGGATAGAGGAGAGATGTATATTGAAAGAGAAAATAAGTAAATAGGTATGAAATCAAAATAAAATGTTAAAACATCGTCAGTCTCGTTATTTAATACCTTCACCTCGTATCAGTGAGAAAGTAAAAACAAAAAATGTTGTACCTTCTCCTTATTCACAAATAATATTCAATAAGTCAGACATTCTTAACAGGTAATAAAATGGTTAAAATGAATAAACTTAGCAACTCATCTTCAAATAAAGTTGAAGTATATTTCATTGGAGAAGACCAACAAAAGTTCAATGTGGCAATAAAATAACTCTCCGTAGTTACATATAATTTGTCAACCCTGCATAAGAATCTCGTTTAACATCCCTAGAAGTTCCCAGAACAATACCTCTCTGCGGCGACCAACAACTCATTTTCATGCCATTTAATTTAGTCGCAAACATCGTCGCTCTCCAGTGCAAAAAGCGGGTCCGTCGGCTGTGATTGCCATAAGTAACAACGTGCCAGAGCTCGGGGTGTGTATTAAGCCACGCGGTGTCAGATTAACGTTGCGTAAATAAATAGTGTGCGCTGGGGCCGCATGCCGGCGCCACTGTAGCGCGGTAATGTGTTATGGCACCACGGGTTCAAATCCTGCACCAACGCTGATTTGGTCTTATGCACCTACACGAACTAGAGGTAAGTTTTGATTTCTAGACTACCTGGACAGGGATGGACTAGGACAAAATATTGACATCTGCGTTATGACTTGTCCTGAGGAATTTCAATATATTTTACTACGATACTTAATAATTTGTTATCGATATTCTATAATTGTATTATATCTGTTAATGATCGATAAGTTAATGAGACCACCCATATTCATGCATTTACCTAGATTTTATTTAAACAAATAATATAATGATAGTTCACTGCCAGCTTCGTAAAAAGTAAGGTTTTCATATACTGGTTGTTTTGTACGAGACTAAAATGCATAAAAATAAAGTAGAAATAACAGAGTAAATTATTTTAGATCATAGAATATTTAAATGGTAATAATCTATATCATGACAAATCAAGTTTATTATTAACTTATCGAACAATAACAGATAATGATCGAGTTACGGAATAGGAGGGATTATTCTATTTCGTAGAACCTAACTACGCCATTATTATTCACCCGGCCGGGAAAATTGATGTGTGCATAGATTCATGGGGTAGGTGGATAGGTGGTATCGAGTCGGCCTGTGGATTTGAGAACTCAGGTTCGATTCTCATAGTCGACAAATAATTTTCACCACACTAAAAATTACTTCTATGGTGTCCCCTCCATTAGCATCTTTGAGGGGCGTAATTTTATAACTGGTAACTGCACTTCACGCGCATAAATATATCACTTACTGAGATCAGCTCTGGCAAAGTGCCACACCCATAATGGGTAAAAGGCGTGATGATATATTTATTTTTCTTTAGAAATAGACTGCAATTAATAAACAATAATAAAAAAATGGGAAGATAGAGGTTTTTCCATAAGCCAGTGTTTAATTTCATCCTTTCTGGAATTTCACTACTTAATTAGTTCATTGAAATACATACACATTTTATAAGAATTTTAAAGTTAGTTCAATTTTTGTCCCGAAAACATTATTTTCGGTCGTACAGTAATAGGGGCTTATAATTTTGAGGTCACATGCAGCGAGCAGACTCGAAGCAAACCCCCCTCCACACAATTTTATATGAAACAACAAATTTGTAGAAAGCGCGAGATGACACCATGCCGAGTCGACCAATTGCTTTCTCCTTTTACCACTTCTCCCTTCAGATCTCATCATTACATTTAACGTTTGGATCACGTGATAAACGTCAAACTGTAAAGCTATACCATATTCGTTACATAACAAATTACTAAATTCTATTTTACTCACTAGATGGCAACCGAAAAATTTGAATTATATAAGTCTCTATTTGAATACAGATTTCAGTATTATATTTTTCAGTTTTCTAAATAATCTGTCTGTTAAATATAGGAGAATACAGGTACATTTAATTTATATAGCTGTTAGTTAATATTTACTTAACAATCGAGAATTGATAAATCGGGCATTAGTAACATAAATGTTATTTTTGGTTATGTTTTGACAGCTATCTCACTGTTCTACAAGTTCAAACATTATTTTGCGTTTTGAAAAATCAGCCGTTCATCTGTTCTAAAACGAGCAAATTGTACAAATGTTACTTTTATTTGTTTGAAACTTATTAATTATGTCAGTATTTTAAATTATGTCCTTCTACTTAACTTTTTACAATATTATGATATGAAAATCGATATGATATGTAATTTGTTATTTGTATTTTTGAATAATTCATAACGCATTATTATCTTAACGTATTTTCTGAAAGAATTGTTTATTTATTGTCCAAATTTTGATAAAACTTCAATCCATTCTAACCATTGGATATTCAATGTAATTTTCCGAACATTTTCATTATATGCATCTCGTCGTAAAGTGAGTATTTCGCCCTTGTAGTGAGTCTAGTCTCTGGCCTACGCCTCCTGTTGTAATTTTTACGAGGTAGAGTGAAAACTACCACTTTACACCCTTGATACATTAATAACTATTTTGTGTACCATATTTTTTTTGCACAAGTATAACTGAAATTATGCAATTATCTAGTAACATGCACAACTTGTTGAAAATATTCCTTAAAATCTTCAAATACTCTAAATAAACTGAACTGAATACCTCAAAGTTTAATTCAAAAACTTTGCTATTTTCCTTCATACGTGAATATCCTCTAATACGGATCTGAAGGCATAGTGTCGGAGCGTGTCGAACGAACGTCTGGGCCGGTGTTGCAAATGACAACCGTGTCTAATCAATGCGCCGTGCTGCGTCGCCTGCTGCAGCTTGATAAGTGCAGCACGTGATGCACTCCGAGCACCCTTACCACAAACTTACTTCACACTCGCAGCCCAGCCATTGGTTGCTCTGCACTAGTCGAAAGGATTTTCTGTTAGCATATGAACTGGTTATTTCCAATAAATCGCTGCGCGTGACAGTAACCACTCGCTGGTCTTGTGCATAGATTAGCAACGCGCGTCGCGAAATGCGTCCATGTAGTTATTTACATTTTATACAGATTACAGTGTGCGTTGAAATAAATAACAACGAAACATATTTAAACGGGAACAAAATAGAATTGCGCGCAGAGCAGAGCGCATGGCACACCGCGACATTATTCACATCAGCCAGTGATATATTTGCTACAGTGAACACCAGTAAAGGTACGCATTTATATTTAGATGCCAGACGCTCTGGTGTGGGTGATGCAAGCTTGCAACTTTACCTCACGCACAAAAAAAAAACACCAAACGCCTAATGACCACAACACAACCACAATCGTTGCCACCGGCAGCGAAATCTACAATTTATTCACTACAATATGTTTATTATAACAATATACTGATTATAATAACAGTTTGATTACAACAATAAATATGTTAATTACATCAAGACAGTGTGGTTGATAATAAATGGCTTATTTTCTTTCTTATAAATTTTGAAAATAATATTTCCTACAACTGTGCGATTTCTTTGTTATTACGTAACTATTATTGCCTTGGTTACGTATGGAAAGTAGACAAATGCAGACCAAGTGCGTTTCTGTAAGCAAAGAAACACTAATGCCGATAGTAATTTGTACTCTACGCAATTGTCAAAAGGCAATATAAGTGAGAGCGATTTAAATTTCGCGCCAGCACGGCATTTCATATGTTAGGCACATACGCTTATGGAAGAAGAAGAAATATACAGTGATTTTTTTTGACGTTTATAAACATAACCTTAAATTGCAGTATATCTAATCCGTGCAAATCACATTGAGCAGACAAGAACTCAAGTATATCATTATTAAATATGATAATTAATAAAAATAACCGAACAAAGTAAAATATATCGTGGATAAGTGGAAACTGTTATACTATCTAAAGAAACATTGATTTCTTCCGTACTTGTTCATATTATTAACAGTAATATTATTGACAACAATTTCGGAGATTTTAGAAGTACCAGCAGCAGGTTGATTGTCATTGTCAAGAATAGATCCAACAATTACCTTTGGAGGTGTTTATGATAAAGAAGAATCACTCAGTGTAGTATTCAAATCTAGACGATTTTGAAGAAATTATCTTGAAATTAGTGAAATATTTTTAAATAACGTAGAACAATGTGCAAGCAACCAACAAACAAACCATAGCATCGCCGTAAAACATCGTTCTCGTGTAATATCATTTCGGAGGTTTTAGAAGTACCGATAAAAAGTTTGATTTTGCGTACTAGTGCGCAAAGTAATTGAAAAAACACCCATTTTGATGGTTCTAAATTTTAACTATCAAAACGCTAATTGTATTTATATACACATATTTTAAGGAATTTATAAAAGAAATAGAAACATTAATTTATAACTCTTACTAAGGGTCCTCTAAATATTTAAAAGATTACAGAGGTTTTTCTGTTTCCACCTATTTAAAAAAAAATCTCGAAGTACACGCGAATGCAGCAATATTCCCACTGGTCATATACCACTTAAAGAAAATGATGAAGAGGATTAACACCATGTTAAATGCATTTAAAAATTATTGTTGAAAAGTTGAAATATTGGGCCACCAAAGAATGGAAACACGAATACATGAAACTATTTTTATCTTTTTGTTGTTCAGGAAGTATGTTCGGAATTCTTTTTATAGAATTTATGGATATAAAAGTGTCTGGTGATACAGGAACGGTTATTGATTGTATAATGTAGGGTTAAACAATTTAAATGTGAGACAGTATACGTATTGGTATTCAAGGGTCGTTGTCGTGCTCGGAGCGAATACATACATACAAGAGAACAAGCGTTCGCCCTGTGGGATATCGATGTCGACGGACGACCCTGAGCAGGTAAATCACTCTCCTGCTCCACCCCCTTAACTCCGCCACTGCCATATGCGCGCAGTGTGGCCAGAGGTCAGTGGCGTACGTGATCGAGGTAGTTTTTTCTCTGTCACCGGAATGGAATCGCATTACCGGAAGTACACTGTTTTCGTATTACCAATCACAGGCCATAGAAACTTCCCATCATTGGAATTCTTCATTTCTTCTAGTGCTAAGAACTAGAACCGAATAGTTTCGGTTACGGATTCAATATTTGAATGTGCAATTATCCGGATCCGATGTCGAATCGAACCAATCCGTATCCGAATATTGCAGCCGTATCCGAATATTGGAGCCGAAAGTTCCTGAATCCGTATTGGATCCGAAACTATTAGAATCCTTATTGGATCTAACTTACACTTACTGAACCATGCCACTTATTTATTTCACTATATTACATCGCTCATTTTATTCCCAGCACTTGTTTTACTTATTCGTATTTAGTATAAAATAATACACTTCAATAAGTGCACCAATTTGCTTAGTTCAGTGCATTTAGCCATGTTGTCTAATTTATCTGAACTGATTTAAGTGAACCAAGCTGCAAATGGAATACAGCTGAAGCTAGCTGAATTCTATACTGGATCCGAAACTATACGGATCTAAGTGACAGATTCGGTTCCACTACAAGTTAATATTCTCTGAGTACTATCACTTTTCAATATTTCTGAGATTTATGAATTGTTAGTATTCCTTGACTTATTTAATACATATTATACAAATATGCATATTTTTATTTCGAACCCAAACTTAAATTTTTATGACGAAATACGTTTCAAATTCAGAATATTTAAAAGCTGTTCTGCAAATAATAACTATTTGTCCAAAAAGTAAATATTTGTTTATCGATCAAGGATAATAAAACTCCATAAAATTAGAGGTATAAAAGTATAAGCTGCAGGATTGGTTCACAAATGTTGCTTATTTCACGCCATTGTAAATTATTACCAGTAATTCTTATAATATATACAAGTACATTTTTACCATGTATAACTATTAATTATTGTCGGAAATTGAAAAAAAAAATATTGGTGTTCGGTTATCATATCTTGCCATTTTAATCAAGTTTCTATCTAAATCTGCTGCATTACAAGATTAATAAATCGATTATTCGACTCCAAGGATCAGTCCTACTAGGCGAATCAGGACATCGGTTGCACTATTAGGATTCGAGGGTCGCACAGTGGGTCAAATTGGGATTTTACTGTTCAAAAATCGGTGGAGACCTTAATATCCATCGGATCTGGATAATTACTTTTTTAAATTAAAGGTAATTAAATTTCCAACACATCTGTCGAGGCAGATTTTTAAATGACTCTGTTAAATTTTATTAATTACATAATAAACTGTTAAAAACTGTAAAAAATATTAAAAATTTAAATAATGAAAATTATTTATTCTTGTATTATTTTTATATATTACAGCAACATGAAAGATTTTACAAAGCTATTGACAGATGTCAACTTTATATTATGTTGAGAATAA
Organism: Pterostichus madidus; assembly: GCA_911728475.2. Taxonomy (NCBI): domain Eukaryota; kingdom Metazoa; phylum Arthropoda; class Insecta; order Coleoptera; family Carabidae; genus Pterostichus; species Pterostichus madidus. The sequence continues at coordinate 32,675,700 of OU452306.1, forward strand.
TTACAATACTGATTTAATAATAATAATAAATTTAGTTAGGGTATCTTAAGACAAGGAATCCGTATTGTAATTATTCTCAACATAATATAAAGTTGACATCTGTCAATAGCTTTGTAAAATCTGTCATGTTGCTTTAATATATAAAAATAATATAAATACATAATTTTCATAGTTTAAATTTTTAATATTTTTTTTACAGTTTTTTGACCGTTTATTATGTAATTAATAAAATTTGACACAGTCCTTTAAAAATCTGCCTCGACAGACGTGTAGGGAATTTAATTATCTTTAATTTAAAAAAAATTATACAGTTCCGTTGGATACGGTCTCCACCGATTTTTGAACAGTAAAATCCCGATTTGCCCCACTTGCTTCGGTACCACTCTTGAGATCTCTTCTAATATCGGTATTCATTTTTTCGGATACTGACAGTCTTAATTTCTTCATTCAACGTCACAAGAATATTTAATAATGTTCTCTTTTTATTGCCAACCCTTTTTTCTTGTCATGAAATTTTTAATCATACTTTTATTATTCACGACTCACATCATAATTTAAATTTCTCTTCTCGCTTGGAATGGTGAATTCCTGTGCGTGGCGCGACATACTTACAAATGATTACATTTTAAATAAACATCGCGTCTCCCATGACGCTGCGGTGCAGAAAACAGAGAAGCGACGTTAAATAAAAATACATTGGGGTAAATATTTCAGTGGATTGTATTCAAGCGAAGCGTAACAGTAATAAGATGAAAATAATTCCATCAAAGAAAGTAAATTGATATTTTCTCCAATTCCAGAAGTTCCATTTCTTGTCGCTGAGAACGTTGGGCGGAAGACAGCAGCCACACGTCACTCACCGGAGAACAAATTGCCGAGAACAGGCACAGGCACGCAACACTGTAACAGCGAAGATATGAAATGTGTCTCTGTCTTAAACCAAATTTATTCGAAAAGCGCGCAATACGGCTCTGCAGCACCTTTCATCACTGTCGCTGCAACGCTGCCAAGTGGCGCCGTGATGAATTAACCGCTGTAAACTTGAACAACAATGACTGCACATTTGTTCCCGCCGCCGCGCTGTTGATTTATCACAGCGATCATGTCCGCGGACAGACACTATTGGCGTTCGGTTAAAAATAACCGTTCATTAGTGCGCTTGGTACGTCGCTATTCATTACTGATTTTCATTAAACGCCGTGTTGTGGCTAGGACTGGAGCGAACGCAGGAACAAATTGAGATGGGGCACGTTGTCTGCGAATGGCTCTCAGGTGGGCTAACGTCGGTCATTTCCCGAGTCACCACTTTGCAACTTCCCTATTACTTTATATCGAATCAACTTGGAACACTTGCTTGCATTCATTTCAAATAGATGGAATTTATATTTTGATTGAAAAAATATTACTGTGTGCACTACAGCACTTTCTCAGCCATATGTCACTTCTGCTATTGTAGTAACAATTCTCTCAGGATAGCCTTAATTTGATACCAAACTCGGTACAATTTGTATAACTCTTGAAAAAAAAACAAGTGTCGATCAGTTAAATGTCATATTCTATACTTTTACTTGATATGTACAATATTAAACTACATAATTTAAATAATTTTTCAACAATAATTGACGATCACGTAAATGTCGGTTTTGACACTTACTAAAATTTTATGGAGTAGATTACTAGGGACTAGGGGACAAACGGACAAGTGCTGGAATTGCCTTCTGTAATGAATGTTTTATACTATTTTCCCTGTTTCGGCTTTTCTTTGTATAATTTTTTTATAACAATAGTTGATATTTTACATATGTGAAATTTTTGGTGGAATAGTTAAGCTGGATTATTTGTATAAATTGTGTTTCTTTATTTTGTCAGTCGTCCAGATATTTTGTGTATTTAAGGGGTTATACTACCCAGGCGCACTGAAAAGTAAACCTTTTATTGGGAATTTTTTTCTCGCTTACTAATCAATGGATTAAAATGAAATTTTGAGACTTTATTGTACATGTATTAAGGTATATAAAAATATTTTTTATTTAAATTTACGATACAAAATGGCGTCCTGGTACTAGGTAACTTTAACAAATGTTTTTTTTAGGGGGAAATCGGCGTGCACTGTATCAGTCTCCGTACACCACTTAGAGCAAAAAAATAATTTTTTCTTTAATCTACATTAGTTCCTCTTTGGAAGTACCCAAGATTATATCTTTTTTTTTGAAAATTCACAAATTGGCATCAATTTTCATTTTTTTTTTCATTTTCTGGCAAAAAACGAACTTAAATTATTTATTGCAAATGTAATTATTTATCATTTTTCAAAATCGTGTGTACTTCGAATGATACTCTAGCTAAGAAGCTACAGTTAAAATTTCAAGTAAATCCGATAAAAATTGAGCGAACTACGCTGCACGCCAATTTTAAAAACATAATTTCGAGAAAAACATGTTACTATAGAAATATTCAAAATATAGGCATGTTATTTTTTTTACCTTTACTTTGTTATCTCAGCACCATACTGCCCTGCCAAGCATGTATTTCGCTTTTTAGCCTCTTTTCTAAGCGACATAAGGTCTTCCCAAGCGCTTTTCCGATGACTCGATGCTGAGCGGCCTTTTCAAACGTTTCAGAGCGCTAAAAGGCGTCTTAAAAATAAGCTATAAAAATTATTTTTCATGTATCCCAAAATAGTTTTTGAATATCATTTGCAAATAGTTTATGCATCATTTAAGCCAATAAAAATAAATGAAAAAAAAAATGCTAGTTAGTATAACCCCTTAATGCAACTGCACCAATCTATGATAACAATAATATGAGGACTAATTTTAAATTATGATTTTGATAATTTTCGATCAGCACATGTTTTACAACTACATAGCTATATTTAAAATTATTAAAATATTACTACTTGTAACAAATGGACCGATAATAATATCGAAAAATGTTTGAAGAAAAAGTTATTTTAAATCCAGGTAGGGCATATAAGTTGTTACGTATTTAGTGATAAACACAACCGTTTACGAAAGTAATTAAAAAAATTAAAAAGACTCATCACTAAAGTTTTTATTTACATCGGGTTGAATATAGTCCATTAGCGAACTTAACCTCAATTTTTCGTTGATAAACTTACAAGTATATAAAATATCATTTTAAAATCCTACTGTGTTAATAAGTTACTCTACTTCCAAACAGACATAGTCTAAATTTTTCGGACTATGTTTCTGAATTTCGTACGGCCTACAACGTTAATATTCATCAAGCTCATGATAAATCACCATCCTAATACTTTCCCTATTATACAGGTCGCGAAAGTAAAAACAGTGTGTGTCGAAAATAACAGCATTCGTTGATTGAAGGAACGCTATGATTGTTGCGGTTTAAAGGGCCAACGTCAGCGTCCCAGATGGTTCGCGGCGCGCCCGAGCAATTATCGGCAAGTGTGTGGAGCGAACAGAGATCGTAAAAGCGACGAGCCACGTCTGTACTCAGCACCGCCACGTGCCACTAACTGTGCAGAAATTAAGGAATTCCGCTCACACGGCGCCACTGCGCTTTGTCTTCATAATCTCCGATATGTGTGAACTTAACAGCGCACCTACGTGACCTCCTGCACTGTGTTCTTCTAATTACTTTTTATGCTTCGTGGACATGTGGTATTTAGCATGTAGTCTGAAGTGACCATCCATGCAGCTTTAGACTGGATAGTCCAGCATTTGCATGACTTGTCCAGCATTGAGAAGTGTGCGTCTCTTTGTCCAGCATTCATTTTATTGTCGCGCCTCCGTCCGCATTAGCGATATTACATATCTCAAAATCGTTTGGAAGCTGCGGTCGGTAAAACTAGGAACTTTCGTATTGTTATCACCAGAGCTGAGCAGTAGCTAGCTACTTTTGTAGCTTCGCTACTAGCTTAGCTACGTTTACCTTAGCTGTAGCTGTAGCTTAGCTAAATGTGAACAAATATAGCTGTAGCTTGTAGCAAGCTATATTTTTTTTCTATTAGCTTAAAAATATTGTTATAACAACTGAAGCTACTTTAAAAGCTAATTTTTGTAGCTGAAAGCTACCGAAATACCTATTAATTTTTGTTTTGTATTTGAATTGTATCTTCTTTATTGTTTTCTATAACTGTAGGATAACAAGTTATTATATAGTGTAAAATCTATTAACATATTTTATTTTTCACTTGTTCTTAACCTATCCTAGTTTTGTATTAAATATTAGATGAACTAAACATTGACTGTTTAGGAATCTTCTGTTAATGTGACTGTTAATTTATTCCGATATAAATAAGAATTATAGCATAACAAATTAACAGTACATTTGTCTATTTGCGATTTTTTATATTTATAACAACTGATCAACTGATCATATGACAATGGCAAATTTAATAATTCACAATAATTGAAAAAAGTAGCTTTAAAATTTAACAGCTACTTTAACGAAAGCTTTTAGCTGTAGCTTAGCTATATTTTACAAAATGTAGCTTATAGCTGTAGCTCAGCTACTGTTTTAAAGAATAGCTGTAGCTGTAGCTTAGCTACTTTTTTTAAGTAGCTTGCCCAGCTCTGGTTATCACTGGCTGTTAGTGTCAGTGAGTGCTTGGTGGTTAGAAATTTTTATCAATTTTAGAGTTAATTTGTTTTTTATATACTAGAATATAAGTAATTATAATTAAATTTGCAGTTGCTATGTCTTGATTTTTGCGAGTGCTAGCATATTTTGACAGGCCGAGCCGAAGGCAAAAATAGATATTTCGCAGTAGTGAGAGAGCTAGCTGATAGACCATGATCAACTAGAGCATATTTTTAACATGCCATTTAATCTACATATGTTAAAAATATTCTCAAGTTAGTTGTGATCTGTCAACTAACTCTCTCACTAATGCGAGATGTCTCTTTCGTTTGTTTCCCTTCCATCTCTTCCCGATGTGACGTCAATTGTATAACTCTCCATTGGACGTGTAATATATAAGATATTTCGTGCCGATTTAAATGAAATTATTCATTTAAAATTGCTAAAAATCTCTAGTCCCCCAGCACGAAATTGACAGTCAGTCTCATACGGAATTCGAATCCGGAGATCTCGAGTTCGATTCCCACTCAAGCTAGAAATTATAATTACAACCACTCTGCGGCTCGGTGAGTCCGGACCCTGTACTGTAATTGAGATTCAATTGCTGTTGTACAGAGTAACATAAATAAATAAATAAATAACATCTTAACATCCCTATTTTCTTTCACATATTGTCCTCGCCCAGCTGAATTTATTCTACGGCGTACAACACTATAAATATTATTTATTAAAGATAGTTCAATTATCTGTATACATACTTTTTATTGGTTGTACACTGCAATTGCAAATTGAATAATAATTATTTACATTTAAGTTTACAATGCACAAATTAACTGTAAAGTTGGTAAAAATTTCTAACCTCCAAGCATTCACTGACACTGACAGCCAGTGATGCCAATGCTTACATTACAAAAGTCCCTAGTTTTTACAATACCGCGTTCGGTAAACACATGTTTCCGAACAATTTTGTAATATGAAGACGCGAAAAAGTGATAAATTATAAGACTAACAGATTAAAAATTAGATACAACAGTTATAAAGCATTTTAACAAAATCTGATGTGCTCACCACACGACTTTCTTATAGACATCATATTTAATATTTAGAATATATAATATTATTAAACATGTAATATATATATGTATATACAGCATGTCCTTTTTTCGAGCCTAACCCTTGGTATCTCAAGAACCGTGAGATACGAAGTCGAATAAATTGAGGTAAAGTTGCCAAATTAATGATGTATTTGTTTTTCCGAAAAAAGACATAGATAACTAGATAAAGCGAAAATTAAAATCTATGTTTTTGTTTCTATTGCTACTATGATTATTGAAATATATTATTAAATATATAAATTAGTTTTTCTCAAAATTAGACGCATATACAGGAAAATTCAAATGCTCCAAATATTTTTACCAACATCTTTTATTTAAAACTTTTTTTCGTAACTAATTCCATTTTTGAAATAAATGGAATTTATTGTTTTGTGTGTCCAGTAAACTTCCTCTTCCGGTTTTTCAATTTCATTCAAAATCTATTCAGCTCTTCATATTTTCATGAAACTTATAATTACCAAGTTTCGTTAACAAATTTTATCTCGTTCATGAGATATTGCACACTCGGACACACATCCATCCACACACACACACAGACATCATTGAGAAAATGATCAAAACGGATTCAGTGGACCTCAAACACGTATTTCCGCTAAAATCTCGTCAACGACTTTTTTCACTGCGTATAAGAAAGTAAAAATATAAACTTTTATGTCAAATTTGTTTCTTTTTTGTAGGGTGTCGAGCATTGACATCAATGAGATCTGGTCATTTTAATGTAGCCTTACATTAGTAAGAAGAGTGAGTATGGTAGCAAGTGCCGACAAAGGCGACAAGACTTGAATGGCTGAACATTGCGGATCATATCACCGGCGGGCCGGCATTTCCATGACAATGGAACAATCAGCACAGCTACCGTCCACGTCCTCGGCTGTCTGCAGTCGCAGTCGGAGTCACTTGCAGTCATTCTCATTCATCGATCGGTCGACGCCGAGCTAAATTATACACTCACCTGACTTCGCATGCATTATACAAACTGGACCGAGAATACATTTACACCAAAATCCACTCCGATTTCACTGGAACCTTATAAATATTGTATCAGCGAGAGTTATGCCGCGCATTGACGCTAATTAAACAGTCGCGCATCGAACACACGGTTGCCATGGCTACGACCTGGAAGCAATATCTATAAATATAAAGAAGGCGGATGATGCCGCAGAAGGCAGTTTACAAGTTCTAAACTTATAATTAGTAGATGACGGCCATCTTGTATAACTAACAATCAGAAACGAGAATGAATTTTGATTTTGAAGAGGAATTATTATTAACTTGATTAAGAAAAAAACTAAAAAGTATCAGATGGTGAATTCGTACAATAAATAGTACTCTTTATTAATATTTTTACCTACGACCAAGTGTAAAATTGACTTTTACTACTACCAATGTCAAAAACATGTTATTTTTAAATACTTTATGAGTTCACAAGGACGTTATTTTTGCACGCCGTAATAATAGTATATTGCGTCATAAGGGGAGATAAGGGCATATTATATCCCGAAGTTTTCTGCTGCACGAGCGACCGTAGGAAGCAAGGGCAGCAGAAGCTGAGGGATGTAATATGCCTTTAGATTCCCGTAGGGCACAAGATATTTTTTCGTATTCATGAAAACCGCGTATTAAATAAAAATAGTTCATTTTAAAGTAGAATACAACCTTCTTTTAAGAACATATCTCGTCTTGTTCACAACTGAAACCATGGCAACAAGTAACAAAATTACTAATAAATAACCAAGGTTTAAATTTTAAACGGTTTGCACAGTTACTAAAGTTAGGCTTGAAACAATTCATCTGTAGTTTAATTTAAACCCTACTGCATCTTCGGCTTAACAGTAAAATTACTTGCCAGATACCTACTTGAAAGAAAATATGTGAATGTGTTTTTCCTTTAAATTACTTTGAAAATTAATGGCATTTTTATATTGACGATATGGACAATGATATTGAAGATATAAGGAGCTATAGAAAATATTCATATAAGAAAAATATATGAAAGAAATAAATAATTTTATAGGTTCGATGATGAAATTTTTTTTAAATGATTTCGCTTGAAGAGAAAAAAAATATATAGTTTATTAACTTTAGTAGAACATCAATTAGAATCTCCATATCATTTGTAAATAATAATTTACTAGAAATAACATATGCCTATTTTTTCCTCCATCTATAAAAAATATTTTATTTTAATAATAATAGTGTGTTTTATAATGTAATATTTATTATATACACCAAAATGCAACCAAAACATCAATAATTCATTTGAAAACACAAGTGCTCATTTGTCGTGCTGTCAAATGTCAAAACGAATTGTAAACAAAAATGTGTTACTTTAAAGTACCAAAAGTTACTAGAATGTTAGGGGAAAATACAAAAATTCCTAAATTCATGCAAGGTATAATACTCCTAAAACATATTGTCATAAAATCTAAGGCTTAAGTAAGCCGCAGTTAGATGTTACCCGTGCAAACCACTAAAAATTTAAACCATGGCTTAGCTTAAACTCAGTTTAGTTAAACCGAGAAATTAAACGGTAGTCGTGCAAACGGACATTATGTTATACGTAATACATGCACCGTTCTGTCAACCAGAGCTGGGCAGTAGCTAGCTATTTTTGTAGCTACGTTTACTTTAGCTATAGCTGTAGCTTAGCTAAATGTGAAAAAATATAGCTATTTTTTTTTCTATTAGCTTAAAAATAATGTTATAACAACTGACGCTACTTTCAAAACTACTTTTTTAGCTTAAAGCTACTGTTTGTAGCTTAAAGCTACTTTTTGTAGCCCAAAGCTACTTTTTGTAGCTTAAAGCTACCACTGTTCATTAAGAAATACCTATTAATTTTTATTTGAATTGTACCTTCTTTATTGTTTTCTATAACTGTAGGATAACAAGTTATTATATAGTGTAAAATCTATTAACATATTTTATTTTTCACTTGTTCTTAACCTATCCTAGTTTTGTATTAAATATTAGATGAACTAAACATTTACTGTTTAGGAGTCTTCTGTTAATGTGACTGTTAATTTATTCCGATATAAATAAGAATTATAGCATAACAAATTAACAGTGCATTTGCCCAATTGCGATTTTTTATATTTATTAACAGTCAATACAACAAAAGACTGATCAACTAATCATATGACAATTGCAAATTTAATAATTCACAATAATTGAAAAAGTAGCTTTAAAATTTAACAGCTACTTTAATGAAAGCTTTTAGCTGTAGCTTAGCTATATTTTACAAAATGTTGCTTATTGCTGTAGCTCAGCTACTTTTTTAAAGAATAGCTGTAGCTGTAGCTTAGCTACTTTTTTTAAGTAGCTTGCCCAGCTCTGCTGGCAACCAATACTAACTGTAATAGACCAGTGACAAATCCAATTTCACAGTATTGTAGTACCATAAGGAGTTACTTTGCGGTGATAGTACTATAAAAATAATCTTAATATATAACTGATACTTAATTTTTATTACACTTATTATTTATGCCGCTCATAGATTGTAATTAAACAGTCGCGCAACGAACAGACGGTAGCCATGGCTACGACCTCTCGCTGGAAGCAATATCTATAAATATAAAGAAGACGGATGATGCCACAGAAGGCAGTAAAAAACTAATTCCGCTAAAATGTAAACACGCTACTGCTGCACGACGCGACGTTGGCATGAAGTAAGAAAACGAGCGTCACTTTACGTGCGTGTGTAAAACTCGCATCTCGTCGAGTGTTTGAACTGTTGCACTCGTCTCGGCTCACGGCTACGACGGATCGATCCCCATTACATTTAGGACTTGTGTCAGTTTTATTTGTGAACACGGGTCGCCACCCCTCACACTTGTCCGACTCTGAAAGGTCACTGCTCACAATATCGACGATGCTCCACTACATTCACACTAACTGGTATTTGCTTCTTCAACCTTTATTTTCTAGCACAAAGATATCTTTATATAATACCTGTCTTCATTCTCTAACATCCGGGGTACTAACTATGCTCTAGTTAGCGATTACTAATCTTTTGAATACAATGGAGAGGATGTGGAAGATTGTGTATCCGATTCGTGGAATACTAGAAAAATATGTAATTACCACATTGCAGCTTTACTTGAGATTAAGTTTTTGTTGTACCTACAGATTAACATAAATAAATAAATATAAAGTTCGTCGTAGATAGTAGCAGTAAACTAAGGTACTTTAAATACGTGGAATTGGGAAATGTATGAAGGCTTTTTAAAATTTTGCAATTACAACAAGAACGCATTTTTAAAAACTTCGTCTGTAGCAGCGTCAGTCTCGTTATTTAATAGCCACACCTCGTATCGTGCCGAATACCGCCAGAACACTCACGAAATGTACCGATTGCCCCCAATCGAAATTATTTCATGGGCTCGTATACCTATTTTTACTTTCTTATACATAGTATAAGAAAGTATTGGAATAATTTCATAGGTCAAATAGTAAGTAATTTTAAATTGAATACAATTTTAATTTTCGCTTTATCCATTTATCTATGTCTTTTTTCGGAAAAAACAAACACATCATTAAAATGGTCAACTAATTTGGCAACTTTGCCTCAATTTAATCGACTTCGTAGCTCACGGTTCTTGTGATACCAATGGTTAGGCTCGAAAAACGAATATTCTGTATATGCCCTCATCAGTAAATTTAGACATAAAGTAGTCAACATGACTACAAAATTATAGGTAAACAAATTTGATATTTTATGTTTCAAACAGATAAATGCTGAATTACTGAAAAACTAAATTACATGTTTAATAATATTATATAACATTTATATATTGTAAATATTAAATATGCTGTTTTTAAGAAAGTCGTGTGGTGCTCACACCAGGATTTTTTTTATTTGCACAGAGAAATTGTTTTAGCCCTCGAATTTCGCGGATTACAGATTGGTAACTGCTGCTTTAGTTTTAAGGTATATGGTAGAAGATATGTGTTGGGGTATTTCTCCGCTAGGGGAAGTGACGTGTGTGTGGCCGGACATGAGTCAGACCTCGGTGTTTAATTGAGGAATTGATGCGGCGCGAGAAGCTGATCCCGATCAGATGATTTCCCGCGGGTGCAATTCTCGGGCCGGCTTCTCGCTGCGGGCTCGCAGGTGCACGAAGCCCATCACCGCCGCCTTCTCCTCACGCACCAACACGACGTTGTTATGCTGATATCTCGAGTCGAACCGACCCCATGCCAATGTTTGCCGAGAATACCTGCAACGGCTACATTATTTCAGTTATTTGCTCCACGTGTTTTGATCGAAATGTTATTACTTCTTCGATTCGGTCAATAGAATTCGAATCAATATGGGCAGAAGTCGAGGAGAAGGACTGGTGGCAGAACGCATTGCGGGACTGTGCCCGGTAAGCTCCGTGCATCCAGTGAGAACACGCACGGAGTAATCTCTCCGTTGTTGTGTTCAGTGTTGTGTTGTTAGCCACCCTCATCGCTCAACTCAGCTGAATAGAAAATAAAGACGGAATTTGATCTGGCTGAAAGTTTTATTGAATAGAGTTCTTGTAAGGTTGGTGAGGGGAGCGGGCATTGTCTGTCACCGCGAGTCTTAAAAACACAAATGAATAGTCCCCGTAAATTAACTTCCCCGAGGTTTCACATATTATTGCGGGTGCATAAAACGCCGGAAGAGTGTTTGGAACAAAGGGCGCAGATAGTACCACCGGACCGTGAAGTTTGCGCAGCGACACGTTCACCCAGACCTGGGATCGGAATATTAACGGCCGGGGAACAAAAAGGATATTGCATTCAACTATTATCTCATAAACGCGCGCTAAATGATGGATCATCCTTCGCCGCCTTCTCAATAATAAACTTTCTCAATTACCGCATCAATCTCGGCTTCTGTCTTCATGGACACGCGGGGAATTAAACCGGAACCGGTGACACAAGGGTTAGCGCAGGACCAACCCTTGCATTGCTACAATCTCTTCCTATCTATCAACTAGAATTAAGTCCAGCAGGACCAAGATCTCGCTCTTCCCTAAAGCCTCATTCACAATACGAAATCACTAGTTATGGTTAGTATTTACTCTGCTCAGCTTTAATTTTAGTTAACGTAAGAGTACAAGCTCTAAACCTATAGTTGGCAGATAACGACCATCTTGTCTAATTAGCAATCAGAAACGAGAATGAATTTTGATTGATTGATTTCTAAAATCAATATTTTTGTTTAACAAACAAAATGGATTGTAAAGAGAAATTATTATTAGTGTCCTTGTTAGTGGCATACGTACAATTCAAAAAAGAAACGCAAAAGTAACGGTTGGGAATTCGTCCAATAAGTAATTGACTTTATGGCCGTTTCCAGTTCATAAAATCATTGTCTAATTACAAGATTTCATTCGTCACGGGTTACTCAGCAACGAATGGTTAATAGTTATTTACGATACTAGTACGTAAAGCTAGTTTTTAGTTACGATCGGGGGAAAGTATCGAAATTATTGGCCTAAGTATCATCGTTGAATACTAATAAATTCTTTATTTTATTAAACTAACCATGGCAACCATGCAATATAAGCTGTATTCCATTTGCCACTTGGTTCACTTAAATCAGTTAAATTCGACAAATTTATTTATTTATGTTACTCTGTACAACAGGAATTGATTCCCAATTACAGTGACTAAATGAACCAAATTAACCAAACTGATGCACTTATTGGGGTGAATTACTTCATAGTAAATTAGAATCTCTAATTCTAATACCGGAAATAAAGTGAACAATGTAATCTAGCGAAATAAATAAGTGATCTGGATCAGTAAATGTAAGTTAGATCTGATCCAAATGGTAAAAGGAATACGCCTTTTGCGTGGTTCAAAATTTTAATCACTAGTTGCTGAGCAACCCGTTACTAATTAAATTTTGTTATTAAACAGTCATTTTACAAATTGAAAACAGTCACCTAAAAGGCAGTTTCACATTGCCATAGATAATAGTTTATTATGATACTACAGAGTGATCAAAAGGAATTGTTACAGTTGACAATAAAAAATTACTTGAAATTGGTAAGCCTGATACATAAATTCATACCCTGTTGTTGACAGTGACATTTGAAAATTTAAATTTAAATTTGATTACATTTTTTATTACTTTTATTTCTAAAGTACTTCTATTACTTAAAAAGTTAAAATTCTATTATCTGTCAAACTCCTGACATAACCTATTTGTATTTATTAGAAATGTCAAATCGTATTTCCGCATTTACCTGTCGTTGTGCCAACTGTGGAATAAAAAGATCTCCGGAATTATATTGCCAACTGTAACAATTCCTTTTTGATCACTCTGTAGTTTATATGTAAGTCTTTAAAGCATGTGTGACGAGTTTAAGAGCACGGCGCGAAGCGGAGTGCTTTTAACGGCATTAAAAATATGAAATAATATTATCTTCATCATCAAGTAATATTTATCAAATGCTGCTGTAATGAATTTGTCAAGCTTTAGCAAATATTTTAGATTTTTCGACCATATATCCCTCTGAATTACGTTTTAATAGAGCGATTAATTTGAATTTTCCTGTACTAATATCACTGCCTTAATCATGGAATATTTAGATCAAAGACTAGCTGCTTTATACACTTTAGCTAAATTAGCGAAATACGCTAATAAAAATATATTGACACTTTCTTCACGTTTTCTTTTGTACATTATTCTTTGAATCCCCGGTATTCATATTTTTCAACTGGATTTTGAAGGAAATAAATTTAAAACTGCTGCATTGACAGATTTCATAATCACTGGTAGGGTACTATATTCATCAGAATCGCTTGAAAATTAATATCCTTCATGATTTTATCGATTTTACTGAAGATTTGTCACAAAACCACTTGATACTTGAAAATTGTTTACGTTGCCTATAAATTTATTTTAATTGTCTCCCTTCATGTTGTGGAACGATAATTATTGTGTATTATTGCATCAGTATTTAAACTTTAAACTTTTCTCAAAATTTTGTACACAGCTTGTACAGGGAGTGCCCTTATTGAACTCGAAGGCTTCCATGACTAGTCTATGGCTCGTCCTAGAAATTACCTACTCATCCCATAAAGTTTCACTTTCAGTACTTGTTACGCAAATAACTTTTTCTACAACCATATGAAAAAGTTTTTGATTTCAATATTCATAAGTGGTGAAAAGTTGAACCAAATACATATATTTCTAATAGGAACTGTATTCCATTTGTCATTTGATTTATTTAAATCAGTACAGATAAATTAGATAACATAATGAAAAGGAACTGATCAATACAAACTGATGCACTTATTAGAGTGTATTACATTAAGTTAAATTCGAATCAGTAAATCTAGTGCTGGGAATAAAGTAATATAGCAAAATAAATAAGTGATCTAGTTCAGTAAGTGAAAGTTAGATCTGATTTAGATCTGGTAAATGGAATACGCTTATGGTATGTTATTGTATCCATGGATACACGAAAGCTTTTAACAGTTTAGATTATAAGTCATAACAAACAAATTGTCAAAAAATAACAATTAAATTGTTTTCAAGAGGAGTTTAAAGCGGTAATAGGAAAAAATCCTATGTGCAACACGTAGGAAAAGTAGTGTTTTTCCGAATTAGGCGTGAAATTTTTTACCGAGGCGTACTTATTGCATTTAAGCATTGTTTACCAAGGTTGCCATGGTTATATCAATTAAATAATGAAATTTCAAGTGTTAAAGGATGACATTTATATCAATAATTCCGATATTTTTGCTAATGTTTAGCATGTTTAATCGTGACTAAAAACTAGTATTACATACTGTTATCGTAAATAACAATTGAGTCAGGTGATTGTCTTTGTCATACAGACATGTGCAATTTTGATCATAATTATTACCGGTTCTTCATGCATTTTAAAAGAAAGAACGTGCAACATATAAATAACTAATAACACCACTGAGAAAATTTATAAAGATTAAAATGGCATGTAACGTTTCTTTCTAACTGTAGTATACTACGTTATCCACGAAGTTATTAACTGTTAATTTCTGCATTGTGAACGACAGTATTAAAAACACTAATATTAAATATAACTATTGTTATTAGAGGTAATTTTAAGGGAATGAAATGCAGCGGCGATATTTATAATTAATCCAATTAACCGTACTGACAAAAACTGGAACCCATTGAACTGAAAGAATTACCTGTCCAAAGAAAGTTTTAACTAAGATATCTAATCTCGGTTTAGCATCTGGATAGAATATACTAATTAAGCACTAAAGCTCAGCGAGAACACACCTCCAATCATTCATCTCAAATACTACATAGGTCAAATTGACTAAGTCACATATTTATTTATTTATTTATTTATTTATTTATTTATTTATTTATTTATGTTACTCTGTACAACAGGAATTGAATCCCAATTACAGTACAGGGTCCGGAGTCCGGACTCACCGAGTCGCAAAGTGGTTGTAATTATAATTTCTAGCTTGAGTGGGAATCGAACTCGAGATCGAAACCATAACTATTAATTTCATATTGTGAATGAAGCTGCGTAAATTGTGAAATATTTTGTAAAATAATTCACAGTGTTATATTTGCTTATAATATGATTGCAGGTATTAAAATCTCCCTTATTGCTGTGAGAAAAATCTCCTTAATCAAATTTAAGTTGTCACGGAGCGCAACAAATCTTAATTACCCTACACATCTCCCTATTCATCACAGGGTGAAGAGTAATTAGCTCATCGTATCAAAGCAGGTGCGTATGATGAACAGCAAACTTCTCCGTTATTATTCGTAATTTCGGTGGCATATCTCACGATTAGTCCGGCGAGGGTGACGCTGGGAGTCTCGCGGGACGGGAGCAGCGTCGCGCTAAAAGCCAAGCCGTGTAGCGTTCGTTGAACAGAGACGGTAGCGAGCGCACGTGTGGGAGGCGTCACCGTGACCAAATGCAGCCGGATGCTCGGGGTGCTGACCTGGTGGTCGCTAGGAACTAAAGGATCTTGTTACCAACTAGCTTTATTGACTAGTTCTAGGAAAAGATAAAAATGAGGGAAATGTGCATGCAATTATTTATTACAATTCGTGACAGTTTATATATTTTAAATCAAGGTATTAATTAAAAGTTTAAAATGATTATTTTAGCTAGAAATCTACAGGATTTGATGTGGCTTAGATCATGAATTGAGATATACGATATATATTTTTAATTAATACATTATTTTTCGGAATTATTTTGAGAAAAACGCAGAAATAATAGTGGAAAATACTTATTTAATAATTAAACAATTATTTTAGATTAGTAAGAAATAAATTATGTTATTTTATTGTGTGTATATTAGATGTTAAAATCAGAAAATTATTACGCCTGAAACAATTTCTCTGTGCAAATAAAAAAAGCATAAAAACTGGTAAATAACTATGAAAAACAAAATAAAGAAAAATAAATAAGGAACAATTGTGAAATTTTCTATCACCATAGTTACTTTAAGTTTATCCAACGTCAAAGTCATTCATAGGACTTAAAATTTGAAATTTACTTTAAGGGGTTACACCACTGTAAATTTTTCAAAAAATCTATAATTTTTTTTTGCTTAAAAGATACTTTGAACCTTGTAGAATATGGGGAAAAAGTTTTATGCGTGAAAAAATTTTTTTTTCATTGACATTTCGCGCTCTTCCGCAAGCGTATCGGACATCTCGGATATGACTACTTGTGTTAATACCTGTTCGGAAGGTACAGCATCATGTCTTACATGTCAAAAGGCGCGCTCTAGCATTAAATCGTCGCTGAAAGAAATTGAGGAGGAGTATTTGAACTTGGAAGGGCAGCTTTATGGTCCTGGGATTGCAGATTAGTGGTAAAAAAATTAAACAGTAAATATTTCCCATTTTTCATGTCTATAACTCATATCAAACCTTTAAACGCGTTTTTCTCGAAACACGATTTTTAAAAACGGCATGCAGCATAACTCCAACGGTTTTCAATATTTTCGTTTGAAATTTTAACCATATCTTTAAAACAATATTTTGAAGTAAAATACGTATGGGATTTTCGATATGTTAATTCTAACATTTTTTATAAACAAATGATTGACCCTTTTTTTGGTCGAAAATCGAGATTTAACTTCAAGTACTCGCCAATCACACAAAAATCAATATTTTTTAAATTCCTTACGTACTTCACTAGCTATAGTCATGTAGATTAAAACAATATTTTTTATTTTGTTCCAAATTAAAATTTGCACCACCTACACTGCATGCCGTGGAGCGCCTCAAATTCAACATGACTTGGGAGAATGGCTCGGACGCCGCCATTTTGCAATATTTTTTTTATACTTCAATATATGCCTAATAATATACTTCAATTGTATTTTCTTACAACCTTTCCTTGTATAAAAAAAATGTCAAAGAAACGCTTTTTACCGACTATTACAGTGGTGTAACCCCTTAAATAACATTGCAATGTTAACATATTTTTAATTAGTAAATGTATGATAAGCCGATAGGATATAATTGTTAAATAATTGGATAACTGGCTTTATTTAAAGTCTTTATTCAAAAGACGACGTTTCGGTTCTGATTAGAACCATTATCAAGTCTAAAAAATTAATTGTTACAACGTTAAATAACATTAAAGGTTTACAAAAATAATTATTAACCATATTATTTTAAAATGTCATTTAACTTCATTTAATTAAGGTATGGTTATTAATTATTTTTGTAAACCTTTAATGTTATTTAACGTTGTAACAATTAATTTTTTAGACTTGATAATGGTTCTAATCAGAACCGAAACGTCGTCTTTTGAATAAAGACTTTAAATAAAGCCAGTTATCCAATTATTTAACAATTATTTTTAATTAGTTTGGGATTATTATGAAACAAAATTATAAAAAAAAATTTGAATGTAATACATTAGTCGTAGATAAATTATAGTACGAGTATACAACTGTCGCTCGATTGATTGATTCGGCTTTTGTAAATTTAGTCAGCAAGCTTCAAATTTCCAATATAGTTATAATTATTATTATAATTTGAATTAATATTAATATAATTCTTAGTGCAGAGTAAGTGCAACATAAACTAGGTTATGATCTAGAGAAAATATTGATTGTGAGACTCGCAAAATTTCTATCGTATATCAAATTGAATCATGTAAAATCATCATACATAATTTGGCAAGAAGAATGAAGTAAACATTAATAATTTGACACCGATTTAAAATATTTTAGGAAGATCTGACAAATTTAAATAAATCAATTAATCATTTTTTCATCGGATGCTGATAACAAATGAAAATAATCGTATGATATAAGTAAAGAGAACGTTCATTTCAAGGCAGTGTAAATACACAATTTCAAAACTGTTGTTTCCTAACGTACTTTCTCATATGAGTAGAATATCATTTTGAAATCAAAATACTTGAATTTCTTCTCAGCATCCTGTGAAAATATTGCTTTCAATGAAACATTAATTATTCACAAATATTCCTCCACTTGAAGAAAGAGAAATCCATAGGAATGTATTGAAAGGTGTTTGTGGGGAGTCCGTGGTTGTTTTGAAGGGTCGGTGTGATGAGAACGGAGAACGAAAAGAAACATTTCGGTTTCGGTGGAAGTATCTCCAGGCGATGATGTTTACATTACTAGATATATATTTCGTCCACTAGCATTTAGTCCAGAAAAATTAAATCCAAAATCATTAAGCGCAAGCAAGTTTATACATCTATGGTGCGATAGATTGATAAGTAAATGTTAACTAATAGGAATGTAAATGATATGTACGTATTCTCATATCTTTATCAAGAAGATAATTATAATAGAAACCTAACAGCTGAATGAAAAATGATATGAAATTTTCATAAAAATGTAATTAAGTTTAAATAGTATTGCAATGTACAACGTAATTTCTTGATAATGGCAAAAACCATTGGCCAAAACGTCGCATAATAAATGTACGAGGGTATCTACCCAGTCATGAATCAAAGAAACAATGTTAAGCAATGTTAAGCAAATTATTATAAAATAGCAGTAACATTTACAAGTAGATGCGCGAAGTTGTATTTCACTTGTGCGATTTATAAAGATTAAGAAGGTTTATTCGTAGATAAAATGAGCTTCAATTATTCTCAGGTTCATAAAGCAAATGAAGTTCAGCAATTAATCAATGTGGATTTATAGAATTAACCTTATAGCCCTGATTTAGCGTCATCAGATTTCTTTTTATTTATAAAGTTAAAAAAATATCTCAGGTCAAAACGATTTGCTTCTGATGAAATAGTCAAAAAGCTATTAAATAATTTTTACAAAGTTGGTCAAGAAATTTTATTCTGACGGTATAGAATAATTACAAAAGAGATAGCATAAGTGTATAAGTATTGAAGAAATTTTCGTAAAAATAGTTATTTTTGTATTAAGTGCGCGAAATGAGTGTTTTTTTGTTGGGCGTGAGAATGTCACTTTTGGTCGAGACAAAAAAGTCATTCGAACGCGTATTGAAGAAATTTTCGTAAAAATAGTTATTTTTGTATTAAGTGCGCAAAATGAGTGTTTCTTTGTTGGGCGTGAGAATGTCACTTTTGGTCGAGACAAAAAAGTCATTCGAACGCGTCAAAAACACGAATTTCGCTCACGAAATACAAACAACATTTTTTCTACAACTGTCAAAAAAGAATAATACAATAATTATTGATTTATTTAGGTAAATTGTAAGAAAAAATCTAAAAAAATATAAATTTTATGTGCTATAAGTACGTACAAATTTTTGATAAATAATTTTTTTAAAGTGTTAAAGATTATAAAATTTGACATTTTAATGAAAAAAACACAAATTTCGCGTGTCGATGTTTTTTGACAGTTGTAGAAAAAATAGTTTTTGTTAACGATACATGTTTTTTTTTTCATGGCTAGGTAAATAACATAATAATACGCCCTCGTATATTTAATAACTAAATTATTATCAAAATTGACATAACTAAAAACTAATCAAGAGGAAAAAAATTATTAATGGATGAAATGAATTGCAAGAATAATTTCAGTTTGAAATAGATTTTAGGTTTATTTAATTGATTGAAATGCCTTTGGACAAAACGTCCATGTAAGAAACATTTCTGTGGAAGTATCTCTCGGTTGTTTAGATTCG
The DNA here is from genome assembly GCA_911728475.2 of Pterostichus madidus. Classification (NCBI taxonomy): domain Eukaryota; kingdom Metazoa; phylum Arthropoda; class Insecta; order Coleoptera; family Carabidae; genus Pterostichus; species Pterostichus madidus. The sequence continues at coordinate 32,695,491 of OU452306.1, forward strand.
TCTTCCGGCAGGTCCGGGGGTCATCTCCTCATCTCACCGCGCAGCTGTTGTTATCATAAGTGTGAACGTTGAAATAACAAGTTGTCTGGGAAAACATCAAAAGGAAGTGCAGAATGGCAGTGCGTGTGTGGTGTGTTGTGGCTACGGAACAAAGTTGTCATCAGCCGCGTCGCTAACAACCTCATAATTGAGTGCGAGCGCCGGTTTTTACCTCTTGAGAAGCCTTTCTCTACACACAAATCACATCTTCATTATAAATTTACACATTATTCACTCGCTGCCAACTTCTGCGAACCGCAAACCACAACCTGTAACCGCGGTTGACATTTAATGAACAATGAATGAAGTCGTAATTTCAGAATTACGGTAGAAAGCATTATTATGTTGTAGCTATTTTTAATATACCTTCATTTTAACTTCTCTGTTGCATCCTTTATTGTTCTTTACAATCTAACTGCTACTATCGCTCTTAAATTCATGCCTATTTATGATTTAGTGTCAAATAAGAAAACATCATTTTATTGGTTTTTCTCACGCTAAATAATATTATCAGTAGGTAGTTCAAATTAATTAACATACATACGTTGTTAAAGTAGTCTATAGCCACTCGCGTATGGAGATTGTTGATCGAGAATACTTTCTGTTCGTTGTGCATACAATATGTTTTTTCTACGTTGATATTTATGCTTTTAGTTGTCATCCTAAATTTGATGGTTACTGAGTAACGAACAATAAAATATTTTACCGTGCGTCTCCTATAGCAACAAGTGGTAAAATACTTTACCGCTCGCTTAGAAGAATATAAATTGTTGCTGAAATCTTAATATATTGAAACAATACTTACAAAATCTAAAATATAGGTTAGATTCATTTTTACACTTTTACACATATTATACATGAAGTTTGCTGCGCTATGATTTGAAGTTGAACCAAAACGCAGCTGGGCAGCAGTGCCAACTTAATGACGATGTGGGATGTTAAAATTGAAAGTGCAGTTTCGACAGTTTTGTATATTTATTCCGGAACTTGAAATGGTGTTTGATAAATTTGAGGATAAATTAGATTCTATGATATTCTCATTAGAATTTTCAGTGAGTTCGCCAATCACTGTTTTCTGAGATTTTTGAGCACATTTTTTATTTATATGTGAAAATTTATCACAAACAATAAAAATAAATAAATAAATATATCATCACGCCTTCTACCCATTACTAGATGTGGCACTCTGCCGAAGCAGACCTTGGTAAGTGATATATTTTGCGCGTGAAGTGCGGTTATCAGTCGTCAAATCACGGCCCCCAAAGATGTTAGTGGTGGAGGAGCCACAGGGGTAGCTTTTGAAATTATGAAATGGTTTGTCGCCTGTGGGAATCGAACCAGGGTTCTCAGGATCCACAGGCCGACTTCATACCACTGAGCTAGCCACCACAATGATTGTTGATAACAGATTTTTTAAATTATTTACTTGGATACTGATATCGTCATGGTTACATACAATATTAAAATTCGTGGAACGTGAATTGAACTAGCCCCATATTATTTTAAAAAAAATTTTATTAAGTAAATTAGTAGAAAAAACTATGTGTATGCCTCAAACGTAAAGTATCTTTATTCAATTACCGAGCACGAGCACTAAAAATTCACTTTATGCTCTTGACACACAAATAACTATTATATAACTATTGAATTTTTTCAATCGGAAATTGTTTTAGTGAAAATAATTCAAAACCTATCGCGTTTAGAATCAAATGAAAGGTCTTTTGAAGGGTTGGCGTACAAAATTGAATATTATTCGATCGGCAATTGTTTTAGTAAAAGTGCATAAAAACCTATCGTGTTTGTTATCAAATAAAAGGTCTATTGAAGGGCTCGCGTGCAGAATTCGAATTTGTTTGATCGGCAATTGTTTTAGTGAAAGTGCTTCAACACACATCGTGTTTGGTATCAAATAAAAGATCTTTTAAAGGGCTTGCGTACAAAATTGAATATTATTCGATCGGCAATTGTTTTAGCAAAAATGCATCAAAACCTATCATGTTTGGTTTCAAATGAAAGGTCTATTGTAGGGCTCGCGTATAAAATTGAATATTATTCGATCGGCAATAGTTTTAGTAAAAATGCATCAAAACCTATCGTGTTTGGTATCAAATGAAAGGTCTATTGAAGGGCTCACGTGCAGAATTCTATTTTTTTCGATCGGCAATTGTTTTAGTGAAAGTGCTTCAAAACATATCGTGTTTGGTATCAAATAAAAGGTCGTTTAAAGAGTTCGTGTACTGAATTGGATTTTTTTTTAATTATCAATTTTGTAGTGCCAGAGTTCGTAATCTATCATGCTTGGTATCAATTAAATGTATTTTAAAGGACAGACGTGCAGAATTGAAAACTTTTACTTCGGAAATAATGTGATTTATATAGTGTCAATTGTCTTACAGAAGTGAATCCTATATCAGTGTCCGCGGAGCGTAGCGTGAAGGCCTGGGAAAGCCAGGCCGACCGCTAGTTATATAACTATTTAGAAACACTATAAAAATAATTTTATACACAATTTTACCTTTGTGTAATACCTTAACACATATTTGAAAAACTATATTAATATCAACAAATGTGAATTTATAATTCACGTGGAATTGCATTGTTTGTGTATTAAAATAACATAAATATGAAACTATAGCACTAAAATTTTAGAGAACCATCCCACCAAATAATGCCAATCCATCCCTACTAACACGGCTCATCAAAATTTGAAATTATTATCGCTTTGTTGCAGAACAAATAACAGGCTAAAATGTGTAATAATTTACATACACATTATGATTAATTAATTATGTAATAATTACGTTTATGTTTATTTAAAATTTCCCTCAAATTATTACTCCCAACATTTAAAACACATCCACGACGATAATTCAAATTAGAATATTTCTCATACGCACTCACACGCTCCATAATACATAACACACAATGCAGATCATTCGTACGCATTTCTAACGCAGACTTATGGTCCCCTTGGACGTGTGCGTGGGCTCTCGCGTCATTATGCATGCAAGTTTTATGTGTTGTCGTGTCCTCGTGCACTTGCAGCTTCGCTCTCGGAGATATGACTCTACTCGAGGTCCGTGTGGGATCGTGTATCGCGATGGGACAATTTATCGCTGCTCCGCTGAAAGCCAAGACTAAATTGTCAGCGCTTAAACACTTTTTATTTTCGTGATTATTAACTGCGTGACTCAGGTGATTTTTTTGCGAAGTTATAGGTGTGTTACAAGCGCAAGCAATTTGAAATGCTGTCAAATATTAATAAAGTAGTTCGTGTATGTTTTCACGACTTTTTTGTTTCAAATTTTGAGGTGAATTCAGGACCGGATTTAGCATTCTATTTATTTTATGAGTTCAACATGTCGGACTGTGAAAAAGAAAAACTGTGTTCGATTTCTACAGCTGACAACTAATTTTCCACATTATATTTACTCCTCACCTTTTACTAAAATCTGCAGGGATCATTATTTGACGACTGGAATTCGCACCTTATGTACAAAAAATGTATCAAATCCATATATTAATTTTAGGCTATCTGTGGTTCTATAAGAAAACGTTAAGGCAATAAAATTAATTTTGCATGCTTTGTAATGGCACAAATTAGATCAGAAAATTACGAAAATTGCCTCAAAACTATCGATATCCATAGAATTGAAACAAAATTAAACAAATGTTTGACGTTTTATCTGTCAAAACCGTAAAAATAATAATAAAGGTAAAAATGGTGTATACCATTTACCATTTGAATAATATCTAACTTACATTTACTGAACAAGATCATTGATTTATTTCGCTGAATTACTTCGATGATTATTTCCAGTACTAGAATTACTGACTCTAATTTACTTTGAAATAATGTATCCCATAAATAAATAAATATATCATCACGCCTTTCACCCATTACTGGGTGTGGCACTCTGCCAAAGCAGATCTCGGCAAGTGATATATTTATGCGCGTGTAATGCAGTTACCAGCCGTCAAATCACGGCCCCCCAAAGATGTTAGTGGTGGGGGAGCCACAGGGGTTATTTTAAATTGGTGAAAATATTTTGACGGCTGTGGAGATCGAACTAAGGTTCTTTGGATCCACAGGCCGACTTGCTACCACTGTGCTATTATCCCATAAGTGTATTAATTTGCTTAATTCAGTTCATTTAGTCATGTTGTGTAATTATCTGAACTGATTTAAGTGAACCAAGTGGCAAATGAAATAGAACTAATATAAAGAAATTATTTTAACAGTTTGGCACACAAAACGCCAAACATTTGTTTAATTTTGTTTCAATTCCATGGATATCGATAGTTTTGTGGCAATTTTCTTCATTTTCAGATCTAATTTGTACCGTTACGAAGCATGCAAAATTAATTTTGTTTACTGGTTTTTAGATACTGAATGTTATGCCCTAAAACTTTTATATACTTAAAATAATTAGGGATGCAGGAAATTACGAAATGATGATTTTACATGTTAAAGTGTTCGAGAGTCGCGGTCAGCAACCTGTATGTTGTAGAATTAAGAGAAAAAAAAGAGAATATTTTCCGTGGTTTACTTCACGTTGGTTGTACTGTAATGCATACATAATTTATTTGAACAATTTTAACAATACACTGAAACAGGAAAATATTGCATTAAAAATAAATACACCTCTAGGGCCCCTCTATCAAGTACAACAATATCATATCATTAACCGCTAGATTTGTGAATTTTCTTCTAAAATTTCAATATGATACAATGTCACTTATCTGACAGTTAATTAACCGTCACTTTATCCCAATATTGATTGGGATACCGCATGAATTTGATCCTGAGACCCATGAACTCCGGTCATATGCTTTAAATTAACTAAGCTACGGTCGCCATGTGATAATATTAATTAAATTTTAATTGATAAATATTCTCCTTAGATAACAGCGTCACTGCAGACGATTCTCGTATCAAGTCTTTAAGTATAGTTGAAAGAGACATGGGATCCAAGCTGCCTATGATACATAACAAAATAGAGAGAAAAATTTAAATAACAGAATATTACATAATAAGTCAAGAAAATGATATTAAAATACTCGGCCTTCGACCTCGTATTTCAAACAACCGCTTCGTCAAGTAAATACACTCTCCTGACGTATCATATTTACTATTTTTCTGAAACCGTTTAATTTAATCAATATTTAATCATAAATAAATCAAAATGTTTCAATTTTTTGATAAGAATGGTACTGACAGCAGACTACCTATCCACAAAAATAACAGTCAGGTAATATCTTTACCAGACTGTTTTGTACTTTACCAGACTGATATTTTTGTTGTAGCCTTGGATACGTACTTTACTTGACTGTTTTTGTAAAAACCTACTTTCCATACTAAAATTGGTCAGAAACTTTCTTGCCAGTTACAGAAAAAATAAATATAAATTATGGGGTAGGTGGTATCGAGTCGGCCTGTTGATTTGAGAACCCTGATTCGATCCCCACAGCCGACAAACAATTTCACCACATTAAAATAACTCCTGTGGCTCCCCCACCACTAACATCTTTGGAGGCCGTTATTTGATGATTGGTAACCACTTAGCTGGTTTAAAGTTTAAAGCATATGACCGAAGTTCATAGATCTCAGGTTCAAATTCTGATGTTATCTTAACCCATAGTTTTCTTTATAAAAGCCATTTTTCGTTTGCTTCTTCCTCTTGCATAAAAAACAATTGAGCAACAAGTAGGTACACATTAGATGCAATATTTAATTCTAAACATTTTTTGTATTAACTTTTTTGGTCTAATTTAATTAAAGAAGCAACAATCAACAAATAAAAAAATAACATTTTATTACCTGTGTTACATATTTTAATTCTACACTCGTTTTATTAAAGTTCTGGTTTCTTTAAGTATTTATCAATAAATGCCAAACAAAAAATTTCAAAATTAACCTACTTAGAATTATGGATAGTCCGGTCCTGGATGAGTTTAATTTAAAATATTTTGATATGTATCTTTTTTTGGCGATACATTTCTTGCGGGAAAAAATTGATTAATTTTCTATATGGAAATTTGAAATTAATTAAAAACATATTTGCGTAGCAGATAACAGTTGGGAATAATGAAAATTTTATTTGATTTAAATGTATCAATCAAAAAGACTGACAAATACGCCTCCCCTATATGTAGGGTAGTATTTGCATAGAGCCATGCGGGTTGAGCATCGTCAGCGCCAACTTGACCATGTGCAGTGGTAGTTCTCGTGCGCCGCGTGCTACGTAACTAGGGTTTCATTATTGAAGGCAATCATTTAGTAATTACCGTACATTAACTCTCTACATCATACAGATTTGATGGAACGCCACTGGACACTCGATGACTATTCCATTTCCACCCTCTTCCCCTTTCCATCATTGTTTTTTATCTCAATTTTATGTACTCGCTGATGTATTGATTTCATTTCGAAATGATGATATTTTTTTACAACTGTTTAACTAAAATTTTCCAACTCAACCTTTTACAATAATATTATTTTAGTATGATAGTGTGTTTTACGTGAGTCGTCACTTCGACTCTTCGGAGTCAGCATTGCAACTTAGATTCATGTATTTTGCCTCGTTTAACTTCTAATTCATTTTTTTTATTGCACATTGCTGACTCCGAACTTCGATTAAGATTTTATAAAAGAATTTTTTCTTTATGTTGTTATTTTTACCAACTAGTTTTCTGACCTGAAGATGGTTACATCGGCGCGAAATTTAAATCGCTGTCAAAACAATATTCTTTTGACAGTTACGTAATGAAGCACTTTCCGCACTAGTGATTCTTTGCTTTCAGAAACGCACTTGGTCTGCATTCATCTACTTTCCATACGTAACCAAGGCAATTATAGTTACGTAATAACAAAGAAATCGAAAGTTGTAAGAAAAAGAAATTTAAATGCAATCACTGCGTCATTATAGTAAAAGAATGCGTTCATAGTTGTGAAAATTTGAAATATCACAAAGAAACAGTTTTATACGAACCTAATAACTAAATTCTGCAAAAATAAATAAAAATTAACGATAAATAAAACTAATACTAAAACTATCTACAATACTGAAATATATTCTATGTACATTAAGAAAAAAAATACTACTAGCAAACACAAAATAAAAGAAAAGAGAAAGAAATACAAGTTACAACATTGGTAAGTTTATGGAGACCAAATGAAAATGTGTCTTTGTCTCAATTTTGACTTATAGTGATCTTAGTAGTTAATATTACAATATTTAATATAAACAATTCTTGTTTATCTATCTGTATCTGTTAACGATCTCAGAATCGGTTCTAACGATTCTAATGTTTTTTGATCTTAGAAAATGATTTAGTTATAATTTATCGTCCGAGACAAATAATTTAGTATCTCATTTTGAAAGAAAATTAGGGAGAAAATTCATTAAAATTTAGTTTTTCAAAAAAAAAACATGTGAATAGTTTATAGCAATGTAATTGAACTAAAAAAATCGATTGAGATCAAAATTAACTCGATATCAACAACTGTTTTCAAGATATAAGCGAAAATTCGAAAGAAAATTGGAAAGAAAAGTTTTTTCTTTTGTCTATTTCTTCCAGATATTTAATGTAAAACTAGATGAAAAATTGCCAGATCTAGCTATTTTTAATTAATTAGAAGACAATTAATTGCTTCGTAAAAATTCATTAAAATTTAGTTGTTCAAAATATAGGTATGTGAGTATTTTAGTGCAATGTTAATTGACACAAAAAATCGATTGTGATTAAAATCAACTCGACATCATCAAAAGTTTTCGAGAAATAAGCGAAAATTCGAAAGAAAATGGGGAAGAAAGGTTGTTTCTTTTATCTCTTTCTTGGTTTCCTATTTTTCATTTTAAACTTTCCATTTACCGTTACTTCCGGTGCATAGCTCGCTCTTTCAGATACTAAATATTGCTTTAAACTCATTTAAAACATTTAACAGTGGAAAATATATACAATGCCACATTTGAAAATACTGTAGCTTAGTTATTGGTCTAATAATTATGTCATGTTTGGATTTATTGGCTATAACTCATGAAGTTTTCAAATGGTGACATGTGTAAATAATTTTACGCGTGATAAAGCTGACCCGAAAACAATTATAATTTATTTCATCGGGTGCGCGTGTACTAACATCTGTTTAAATTGTCAATTAGTGATTCAATAAATTATTTATGCACCTATCACAATTTGTAGCGCAAAATCCGTTTTTACGTTTCAACACATAATTAAAGTTCCAAATTTCATTACCGCGGGCGCGTGTATTTTGCGGCAGCTTAACAAACCATGCAATTGTCCGACAATTCCAGTTCGAGTGTTTGCAAATATTTTTGCTGTGTTACCTGGCAACGGATCAATAAACAGCGGAACAAAGCGCAGCCATACTTCGTATCGGTGACATTTCCCCACTTTCCAATATGTCAAAAGTTGGCGAAATTCGCACGGGTGGATTTGGAATTTACGACGGCTTCCTGAAACAATCGCTCGTCTCGCAATGTAAATATTTAATTAGCGGTGATTTGTTGTCCACCGGCGCCGTAAATAACGCGACGCGCGGACTTGAATGGAGTGCCAGGCTCGAGAATACATCATATTAAAATATACGCGCTGCGCGATCCACAAAGTCCAGACGTGGACAGGACGACATCTGAACACAATGGAACCCCGTCGAGATGTCGAAGATGAGAGTTATAACGCAGTATAGACACTCGAACGTTCTATACATTCACTAAGGTTTTTTTTAAATATTTGTTTCGCTCTCGGGAAACTGGTCCATCGTATACAATAGGATACGAAGGAAAATAGCTATTTACACGAAAGTAATGGTATAGTTAGATATAAGGCGTGTTTCTTTGGACTGTGATTCGTAATCAAAGTGATCAAACTTAACATGATCATGAAGAATCATGTTTCTTCGTTCGTTATTCGTTATCATTTTATGATCACGAAACGACAATCCCCCTACCCTTCTGAATCATACTTTTTCTATGATTCATGTTGACTGATTCACATCGAAGGTTTAAAAATGGCGTCTGATGATAAATTTATGTGCTCTATTTGTGGAATTAAGGGAAATTGGCTGCTTCTGGAAGAATTTTTAAATGGCTTACATGGACACTCATTTATGAAATTTTAAAATAGGTTAGTTTGTGTATTTGACATTTGCAGTTATTTTAACGTTCATACTATAGGATCGCGTCGATCGGGTTGGATTTGAATCATTATTCCTGTTCGATGTTTTCTTCAGTATCATATTTAATCATGATTCAACGCAATCACGATCAAAGGAATCATGATTTTGAAAATCACAATCACAATCCAAAGAAACACGCCTATAATCACGTAAGGCATTAAATTGTTTTAAGAAAATTTACAAAAATATATAATACATTTTTCTTGGTAAATAAAATATAAATGCAACTTTGAGATGTTTCTATTAAAATAAATAATACAGGATGATCAAAAGGAATTGTTATAGTTGGCAATACAATTCCAGAGATCTTTTTATTCCACAGTTGGCACAACGTCAGATAAAGGCGGAAATGCTATTTGACATTTCTAATAAATACAAATAGGTTATGGCAGGAGGCTGACAGCTAATAGGATTTTGACTTTTTAAGTAATAGTAATACTTTAGAAATAAATGTAATAATAAATGTACTCAAATTTAAATTTTAAATGTCACTATCAACAACAGGAAATGAATTTATGTATCAGGCTTACCAATTTCAAGTAGTTTTTTTTATTGCCAACTGTAACAATTCCTTTTGATCATTCTGTAGTATATTAAAGAACTAGGTTCATAAGGTAATCTGCTAACGCACGAGTCCAAGTTTTACAAAGGACGAGTGCGATAACAGGCCTTATAAAACGAGTTCTTTATACTATTTTTTCTATTGATGTAATTTTATAATTATGTTATGCCTGTTTTACACTGAGCAATATTGCAAGTGCAACTGCAACTTTCAACAAGTTGAAGCAATATTGAACGATTGTAATACAGAAATTTCTTATGCAAGAGACAGAAGCAATCTTGCATCAACCTCTTGCACGAATTAGAACGTGTTCTAATTTTTGCAAGACTTGCAAGGCCACTGTTAGTTATTTCTAGTAATTTTAAGTTTGTTAGAATGCTACCAACTTATTATAAATGTCAAAAAAGATAAAGTTGTGGTAAGGATATTAAAATTATTTACTGCAATGCAAATAATTGTGCAAATACTTGTAAGAATAAATTTTTATATCAATGCAAAATAACATATGAAACAAATGTCAATAATACAAGTGATATAAAAGGTTAAGCTGATATAATATGAAGTTAGTAACGACAAAAAATTATAAATAAATTAATATTATATTGCAGTTGCAAGTTGCTGAATGTAAAGTGAAAAAAATATCTCTGCAATATTTTGGTGCAAGTTGCAATTGCAGGTTGAGCTAGCTCAGTGTAAAACAGGCATTAGATTTAAAAAAAACTGCGAATATATAAGTTGATGTTTTTTATCAGTTTTGTTGGTAACGCTTCTCATAACAAAAACAATAACAAAATTCAAATTTTTTTACAAATAATCAATTTTTTTTTTCTGTATTGTGAATGTTGTTAATTTTGTATGATTATAGCATATTCTTTTAGTAATATTTCGACACCGACAATTTACAATTTTGAGGTTATATGTAATCTATCAGATTTAATAGCATTCATACCACTCCACAAAATAAAAAGCGCCAAAAACAGTGCACTTATAGATCTCCTTGATGACGTGTTTACAGTGCGTTTATAGAGTTATAAGAACACCGAAATAAAAATATATATTTTCTATCAAGCGTAATCCTCGACATTGGGGATCCCCCTAAAAATTCTTGGCAATCAGGTCCCTTGATTTAGTTAGCCGATCCTGCACAATAGTTACACAGTCATTAACTTTGAATATGAAGTTTGTATAAACCCGGTAATACAAATATGAGTCCTGTTTGTATAGTCATCAAAGTGCAAGATACTAATATGATAGTAGAGGACAAATTGTAAATTCTAAGGGTTATTTTCATGAGCTGAAAAGTTTTTGACGAGGCCTGGGATCGATCCTAAATCTCTCGAGTAATAACTCATTAGCTACTGTCATGCTAGACCAGTGTTTCTTAAAGTGTGGTCCGCAACCGGTTTGATGATTTCGAAGGATACTAAATTTATATTGTAATATTCATGTTCCATTTTTTTGTTTATATTGTAAAATAAATAAAATAAATATATTACCACGCCTTTTACCCATTCTATATAAATATATTCATGCGCGTATAATGCGGTTACCAGTCATCAAATCCTAGCCACCAAAGATGCTAATGAAAGGAAATCCGCAGGGATAATTTTTGTAGTACGAAATTATTTGTTGTTTTTGGGAGTCGAAACCGAGTTCGAATCCGGGATCCCAAATCTACAATCCGACACAATACCACTGAGTAATCTATCTCATATATTTTATTATGTTAAAGAACATAATAACAGCGATAACAACTTCGTAAAAAGTGTGGTTAAAAAGAAATGAAAGCCAAATAGGAATAGTAAAATAAATCATTTAAGGGTCATGCCCAGTTTCACCGACAAAAGTTAAATTTTAATCATTGTTTAAATAATAGCAAATCAAAATTACATGTCAAATGGAATAATTGACATTGTTGTCATATATTCGATTTACTTTTATTTATTTAAACAACGATTAAAATTTAACTTTTGTTGATAAAACCGAGCATCAGTTTTTCAATCATCGATTAATATTAATCATGATTAAATAATTATAGAAAACATAGTTTCCATGATTATTTAATCATGATTAACATTAATCGGGAATAAACCGGTGATTGAAAAACTGGCCCTTAGTCACATAATGTAATCAGAAAAATCAATAGTAAAAATTAGAATTGTTATTAATTTTTAGATTAGCAACAATGATAATGGGGTACGTGGTTCAGTGGTATCGAGTCGGCCAGTGGATCCTGAGAATCCTGGTTCGATTCTCACAGCCGGAAAACATTTTCACCACATTAAAATTACCCCTGTGGCTCCTCCATCTCTAACATCACTGAGGGCCGTGATTTGACGACTGATGTCCGCACCTCTCGAGCATAAATTCGGGATTCCGACTTTTTAAAGTCAGGATCCCGACTTTTAAAGTAGGAATTCCGACTTTTAAACTCGGGACTCCAACTTTTTAAACTCGGAATCCGACTTTTTAAGTCGAGGTTCCGACTTTTTAAACTCGAGATCTGAATATTTCCGTTATTTGTCCATATTCGGGGTCGGAATCTCGACTTTAAAAAGTCGGAATCCCGAGTTTAAAAAGTCGGAATTCCGAGATTAAAATGTCGGAATCTCGACTTTAAAAAGTCGGATCCCGAGTTTAAAAAGTCGGAATCCCGAGTTTAAAAGTCGGAATTCCTACTTTAAAAGTCGGGATCCTGACTTTAAAAAGTCGGGAATTTAGCCAAAAATATATTTTACCGTAGTCCTTCCAAGCCGTTGTAAGTTACAGAAAAGAAAAGATTATTAAATAATGAATGTAAATTTCGTGTTGTATCGTCTCAGTAAGTACTCAAATTTTGAGAAACACTGAGTCAAGCATCAACCGCAATTAAAATTAAAAGGTTTACTGTTCCTAACAATATATTTATTTTACCTCCTACATATTAACCATTCCTTGTGAATTTACATGTTTTAAAACGTTCCCCATGTGGAATCCATCTTTCTGTCATCAAAATTAGACTTGTTTAATTAATAGTTCTAGGCCAGACCATGTTTTGTAGATAAAAAACAATTTAAATTCAAAAATACCGAACAGAACATACAAGCAACCTTTGTAGAAAATAACAAACAAACCGACAGAAGCTTCCATATATCTTACAGCTACGCATCAGTTCCAAGAATCACGAAACCTCGGGCGCTAACGAGCCGCAGACATCGGCAACTGCCGGGGCTCTGTTCTCACCTCGGGCCGTTGGGCCCCAGGGGGCTTCGTCGTCCGCTCGCCGCCGAAATTTACAACAAGCGCTCGGCGTATTTTACGGAAACAAATTTGTAAGAAATGAGTATTAGTAATGAGTGCGTAAATCACACCCGAATGATCTGTTGGCGTATTCGGTGTCTCCACGGGGTAGCGGAGATTTTATTTCGAGGGTGCAGCGTGGAATATTATCCCCGTAATGCGCTGTTGTGTTTTTTCATTTGCTGCGTAGAGTGGAGATGGTGATGAGGCGAATATTTCCCTTCAACGATGATGTAGCTAGTGATTCATCACGATGGTTATTCTCCCTACTAATTAAATATTCTAAATAGGTGATCAATCACAGACAGATATCGTGTTTCATTGATCCTATGAATGGAGAATTATTCTTAATCGAATATGTAATCTCGGATAATGTAATCGTTTCATGCTTTACTACACCACAGCCGTCTGCAAGGAACAAAAATAGATAACTATATTGTGATCATTTATATAACAGATGGTGATTCATTTGACTGGTATAGTTTAATTTAAAGGTATTTAAGAAGTGATTTTAACGTCCTTACGTTTTTGTATCAAGAAATGACAATATATCTAAAAAAAATTATAAAGTACTTTACAACAAAAATCGAAAATTAAGACTTGCGGATCACGTTTTTTTAACTTTTCATAGTAGTCGTAGAAAACTAAAACGCAAGTGACAGGATTTGATTATAATTTTTAATTTTATTTAGAAATGAGTAATAAATAAAATATTGTACAATACACGCAAGGTGACTATTTTTTTGACAGCCTGGTCGACTTGCCAATCCATTCCTCCTTTCAACATTAAAAACTGTTTTACCATGCTTTTAATATAATATACTATTTTCAACTAATTTAATAGTTTAAAATTCGTAACAATTATTGTAAGTGAAATAAATGAATTTGAAAAAAATACTCAATATATTTTTAAAGATGAAACACCATATTGGTATTAATACTATTATATTCAATAGAGTAATTTATTATAAAAATTGCTATACAACTTGTTTATTTGACATGTAATTGTTTTTAACTGTACATTAAATTTGTTTGCAATGGTAGGCTTCTTATGGTAGACTCCCCATTAAAAATTTCAGGCTACACCACTGAACCTATTGCTAACTTTTGTATGTAAAACGTTGAAATTAGTAATGCATAATACAGTCAAATTTCTATAAGAAGACGATTTTTTAATGCATTTTAAATAATGATATATAGAGTGATCAAAAGGGATTGTTACAGTTGGCAATAAAAAAAACTACTTGAAATTGGTAAGCCTGATACATAAATGAATTTCCTGTTGTGAACAGTGACATTTAAAATGTTCATTTCAGTACATTTATTATTACATTTATTTCTAAAGTATTTCTATTACTTAAAAAGACAAAATCCTATTAGCTGTCAGACTCCTGCCATAACCTATTTGTATTTATTAGAAATGTCAAATAGCATTTCCGCCTTTATCTGACGTTGTGCCAACTGTGGAATAAAAAGATCTCTGGAATTGTATTGCCAACTATAACAATTCCTTTTGATCACCCTGTATTTATAATACATTAAATATTGCTGTGTTTTACTTATCTGTATTCATACACTATTTCATTATCCGGACGGTATTTAGTTAGTTCATACAAAAGAATGATTGGAATCTTCTTCTTACGGAAATCTAACTGAAGACAGTATTTTTTTGACTATTTTAATAGTGATAAATTCAAGAAAACATCAAATAATAGCATCTTCATAAATGAAACGTCATAATGAAAATATTACTATGCGGAAGCATTAGAAACAATGGTAATATTATTTCTGTGATAAATCAAGTAACCTGTCTACTATTTTTTAATTGCTAATGCATTACATTTCTTTGTTTAATTCTTGACATGGTTTACAATCGCAGTAAATTTGTCTCTTTGTTAGATGTTAATTAATAGACAAAACAGATTTATAATGATTGTAGTATTGTAGAAATTAATACTAAACTTTTATATAGATATTAAATATAACTAAAACTGCCCGCCTAGTAAAGCTTGGTTACTATCTCGTGAAACTAAATACTATCATTGCGCACGTCGTGAACTTTACTGTGTATACAATGTAATGTGATAGAATGAGACGACTGTATATCATATTTGCCTGAAACCAGAGCTGGGCAGTAGCTAGCTACTTTTGTAGCTTAGCTACTAGCTTAGCTACATTTACCTTAGCTGTAGCTGTAGCTTAACTAACTGTGAAAAAATATAGCTGTAGCTTGTAGCTGTCTACTTTTTTTTCTATTAGCTTAAAAATAATAACTGAAGCTACTTTTAAATCTATTTTTAGTCCTAATGAAATAAATAATTATTATCCATTAAAAATTCAGTATTGACAAATTAACTACGAGCCCTGTCTCACATCAGTTGATCCGAATCTTATTTTTTCTTTCGATGTTTTACTTTGCAGTTTTATATCTCGTGTAGTATACAAGATAATTTAATGAAATTTTAATTAAACATATACTAATATATTGTTAATACATAGATAAAATGAGAAGTCAAACGATACATACATCTTGGAATGACAGCCATTGAAAGATGAAGTAAACATTTCTGTAGTAATAAAAAAAAATTTTCGATGTATTTAAAAACTGTATAATAATAAAGTTTATTTTAAATAATAATTAACTTTGATTTCATAGATCAAACTGCCTACAAGATAATAATTATAATAGTATATAGGTGTGTTGAATTTGTTTTGTCAAAAAAAAAAAAAACTAATTATACTGCTATACAGTTTGTGTCTAAGGAATATTTAAGGTTAAATTTAGTTTAAAATGTTGAAAATTTATTATAGAATTTAGTAAAAGTCAGATATCCGCGTCTTTAATATTATTTAAATTTTTAACGAAAAAATTCGGGTCAACTAATGTAAGACAGGGCTTGTATATCTCCATTATTAGCTTAGTGGTATGAAGTCAGCCTGTAGATCCTGAGAACCCTGGTTCGATTCCCACAGGCGACAAACAATTTTCATAATTTCAAAAGCTACCCCTATGGCTCTCCCACCACTAACATCTTTGGGGGCCGTGATTTGACGACTGGTAACCGCACTTCACGCACAAAATATATCACTTACCGAGATCTGCTTCGAAAGAGTGTCACGCCCAGTAATGGGTAGAAGGCGTGATGATATATATTTATTTTAATTATTTTAAAAAAAAACGTTAACAATAATTATTCTGTGAATCATTCTATATCAAGTAAATTGAAATATCTTATCTATACCTAGTAACAAAATGTGAAAAAAGTGTTCTACCAATATAGAAACACATATTTCTTGTAAAATAGGTTATGACACACAACAGATCTTAACAAAGTAAATAATTAATAACGTCGTGTTTGTCGCACTTGCCGCGATTACAAAGCGAGTAAAAAACCATCGTTTTTGTATCGTTTTGATAATTTCCAAGTACTGAGGTGTCGGTACTTTCAAAGAGGTTTTTACACAAACCGCACAGCTGATAAAATAACTAGTCCGATGTTTTTATTTATATACTCATACGGAAAGAGGCGCGTATGTATTTACGTATTTTTACGTAAAGTGGATCAGAGCATTGACCTTAAACGTTTAAGCCGCCTGGCAAATATTTACCGGGCGCGAGAAACGATAAGAGCAACGCTGCATTCCTTCATCGAGACGTCAACGCCAACGGGGTAGAGATGTGACATGCGATCACCCGGTAAAAGTGTTTGCTGCTCGCAAAAATTAACACCACTGGGTCAACAGTCAACACAAAGATAAGAACTTATATCTATACTAACATCACACCATCTTTGATAATGACATTGAGGAGATGCTACACAGAGTTCATGATTTCAACCCTTACATGTTTTATTACATTTTAATATTTATCACCACATTTAAATTACCTCTATGAGGTGGCTAGCTTAGTAGTATGAAGTCGGTCTGTGGATCCTAAGAACCCTGGTTCGATTCCCACAGGCGACAAACAATTTTCATAATTTCAAAAACTACCTCTGTGGCTCCTCCACCACTAACATCTTTGGGGTCCGTGATTTGACGACTGGTAACCGCACTTCACTCGCATAAATATATCACTTAACGAGATCTGCTTCGGCAGAGTGCCACACCCAGTAATGGGTAGAAGGTGCGATGATATAATTTTTTTTTTATATTTTTAATATTACCTCTGTGATTCCCCCTCTACTAGCATCTTTGAGGGCCGTGATTTGACGGCTGGTAATCGCACTTCAAGCACAAAATATATCATTTATCGAGATCTGCTATGGCAGAGTGTCATATTCAGTATTAGGTAGAAGTAGGGTTGCCACCTCAGAACTAAGTCTTGCCCGGAGACGATGACTAAAATATTTTTTTATTTACATAATATAACATGTTCAAAACTCACATTTCTACAAATAAAATTCTAATGATCACAGAGTAGTTATACCATATAACTAATAAAATACAAACTTAACAATTTACATTTCTGGCTATTATAATACATTTTTACAGCTTTCTCCTCATCATGTTTTATCCTGAATTTAATATTGCCCATTCCAATAATTTTATAATTTTTTTAGCTATTTAAAATATTCATCTCTTTGTAATCATTCATCTTTAAATGTACATTCATAGTTTATCTTTTTTTTAGTTGTTTCTGAAGTGCCTGATTGTTTATCACTAACAGTCCGTTTTTTTCTCTCCATATTTATTTGAAATAAATTGTTTTAAAACTATAATAAGTTCTAATATTATTTTATAAATTTATTTATAAATTATATATAAATTTATAATATATTTTTAAACTTAACTTCAAAATTTGCATATTATTATTTTATTCAAATTCTTTATTGTTTCTGTTTATAGTTTATTGTTTACTTTAATCAGTAAATTATAACACGGATTATTAAACTGTCACTCATGTAGGCTACATCATATCACTGTCAATAGACATCTCTTGACTGAACAGACATAAGGGAGAGGCTATTCCGTACATGGTACACGAGATACACGCGCGACAGTCTGCATATAATTTAGTACGAGTACATACTCAATTTTACTACACAACCCGGAGAAATAATAATTAAACCCAGAGTCTGGAGATAACTCACTGAAACCCGGAATCTCCGGGTCAAACCCGGAGAGGTGGCAAGCCTAGGTATAAGGCGTGATGATATATTTATTTATCTATGAAAATACTCATAAAAAATTGTTTTCCAGGCAATAAGTTATGTTTACAAATTATTATCCGGCAGTATGGTGGTGTGTTTAACATTACGGCATTCGAATACTAAGACCCGAGTTCGAATCCCACTCAAGTTAAAATAGTTATTTATGACAAAACGACGAAATATGGAGCCCGGCAACCGAATGAGTACGGCCATAGTCAGTGAGTTAGAATAAGATGCTGGTTTGCGTAATGAAAAGAGAAAGGATATACATTTAAAAAGATAAACTGATCCCGCAGACTTGAGGATTGCGTACATTTGGGAGCATTTCATTTAAATGTGATATCAGCTACTCCTGTATATGTCCAATTCTAACTCACTGATAGTAGTAAATGTTGACAGAATTCACATTTTAAGATCAAGAGAGTAGGAAGGAAAATATTGAGAAAATTCTCCTTTTCAAAAAAAGGTTGGTGAAACCGTATATTTTATAAAATATTTCTACTTTGTTAATGAAATAATATCTGGAGTAGCAGTCGCCCTATCAATCTTACTTAGGCCACCGTCAGGTTGATGTTTATGTATAAAATATTTTTGGAGGAAGCTGATTCCTCTTGAAAGATATAATGTAGAAGCTTGCTTTAGTGTAGGGCTCTTATATTTATATATTTAAAATGTCCGCGGGAGGATTGATCTGAATGACGGTGAAAGTTTATCCGGCATTAAACAAAGTTTGAGGCTTTGATACGGTGAGGTAGCTACGGTGCCTGGTACAACTCTTTCAAATCATCAATCATTCTTGAATATGCAAATATGTCAGGGTGTAAGTGCGTGTAGTCTTCGAACTTCGCGTGGAAATGGTTTAGAATTGAATTCCAATATGTGCGTGTTTTCGGCCGACACCATGATTGATGGGGCGCGTGACGTCACGCCACGACAGCCCTTAAGAATTTGCGCCCTTCTTCGCTCGTCTCTCTGCTTCATTCGCTGTACCTTTCAACTTTATTTCCTTCAAGAATGCTACAATAAAACGCAGGGTTTATTCATTTCCACTCTCCTAATACACAACTGGATGAATATCTGTCATCTTCCGGCATTCAACAAACGATGTCACGACTAAATATAAACAGAGCATGATACCTACTTTATTTTATGTAGATGGAGATGCGAACGAACGAAGCCCTGCGATATTTTTAGGTCGACTTCGACAGAACTGAA
Organism: Pterostichus madidus; assembly: GCA_911728475.2. NCBI lineage: Eukaryota > Metazoa > Arthropoda > Insecta > Coleoptera > Carabidae > Pterostichus > Pterostichus madidus. The sequence continues at coordinate 32,714,938 of OU452306.1, forward strand.
ATTAAATTCCAATGCCTGATAATGTACGTTGCGGTAAAATAATTCTTGTGTTTTTCAATTTGTAAGTTTGATCCCCATGTAGACCAGGGGCGGATGGGGGATGTAAGGTAAGGTAGGCCGTTCGTGCCGTTTCGTCGCGGGTTTATCGATCCTGGGAGGCCGGGCGTCGAATTTACATTTCAGAGTAATCCCCGTGTTCTTTGTTGCTTATTTCGCGGCCCGATCCTTGTGAAATAACTGCTCTCTTTGTTTCCCTTGTGGTAGGCTCGTTTCAATAATTTCATGACGTTCGGAGGGCGAAACCGCCAATCCAATTAGGCGCAAAGGGCCCAAGATGTCAGACACACGCCGTCGTTCCCACTGCAACACATAACCGTTTGTTCTCGCCTTGGCGATGGCGTGGCGAGCCAAGGCCAAGTAATGCATTTGCAGGACAAGACCCTTGCTAGCGAATGTTAGTGCTACTTACTCTTTACTCTTTGCTACTTTGCTTTCACCTCATCACTTCATTCTACAACACACTAAACTTCGATACCTAACTAAACTCTCTATTCTGTAATTCGATCACTATCTCTACTCGATCGACAATTGTTAAAGCGTAAAGTAAAATTCCTCTATTTGAATTAAATTGGCGAGTCAAAAATAATCTACTCAAATATTATTTGAGAGTTCGATTAATTAGAAAATAATTCTTCTATTTCTTTCTAAAATTTGTTTCCATTCGGCAATAACTACTCAAAGCTTGTTAGCCCTCGTGACTATTGCCTGGCAACATGTTTTCGAAAATTTGTCGAGTTTAAATTTGTTCTTCTTTCCTTGTTATATTATTAAAGAAAAAAATGCCTTTTAGAATGGACCATAAAAATCATAGCTCACCATAATTATAAACGACTTTCAATAAAAAAAAATTGTTCTTTTTCTTGTCCAAATATTCGCAATGATTTTTATAGTGTAGTATAGAAAACACAATAAAAATTATTGCGTACGAGAGATATAAATAAAACAGAAATTATTCAAACATATTTTTTAATTTAAAACCTTCTTCCCCTCTCCAACAATTCTGCATCCCCTTGCCACGGAATAAAATGTCTAACAAATGGTTACCCTAACACAAAAGAAGGTAAATCCCAATTACAGTACAGGAAGTACAGCTTCGGCCATAGTAATTTTTTGTAACCCGTGAACCACCATTTTGACAATAATAAAAATACTATTGTATTACCTATTTTTGACTTCCACACATTTTGTTCTTATACTTGCGAAGTTATTATCATAAAAAATAAATATTTACTTTAATAATGACAGTTCACTGATAGCTTTTTAATAAAATTTATATTTTTATAGGTAATTATTTTTTAACAACTTCATGCTAATGTGTAAAATACGTAGGTATAACATAGATGATAGAATAGTCCTGATAATGGCGATAATTTGTTTAAGTAATCACGAAAAATAATTACTTGTCCTTAACAACTCGATCGGTAACAAATAATAAATGATTATCAAATAAGGAAATAGGTAAGTAGGCATGTTTATATCTATAAATCTGTAAGAATTGTTCCTTTCACTTGAGTAGTGAGCAAGAATGAATTTTTGTGCAATACGAGTAGACTGACTAAAATTTTAAATCATATTTATTTATTTAAATCGTAAAAGTAGATTTTCCATTTCCGTATTACAGAAATAAAACTAATTCGAAAGGGTGAGCAATGCAGAACGCATTCGAAATGAAATTTCCATGTCGGGTTCAAGAGTCAGCGTCTTATCCCACGCTACGTTATGTCTTACGTCTACGTCTCGCGACATAAACTTAGGTTGAAGTTCGCTCGCTGCGCGCATTTACGAACTGGAATAATTTACGTTTATGTCTGCGAATGTAACGTAACACTTAGAAATGAACGCCTGGTAATGACTGACCGTCCATCAACAGTTTTACGGGCCCGAATATCGTGGAAATCACGCGCCACGCGTTCAGAGCAGTTAATTACTCGCACGCGGACCGATTCGTGTTTAGTATTCATGTGGGGACCACCCTGTATATTGAACCCTGGCGACGGTGACGTCACTACGGTACAAGCCTTTTTTAGAAGCCAATTACATCCACTTGATTTATTTACTTAAGTGTTTTATGTTGTTTTTAAAAATATTTGTTGTCTCAGAGCCAATGAAGGATATTTTCAATGTTTTTAAATGAAACAGCCCGCCATGAGTTAATAAATAAATAAATTTACTTTCATAGCTTTTCTCCTAATATAGCAATATTTTTATGCATTATTCACGAATGCAAATAAACTTGCATCTCAATCATTTTTAACTAATATTTACTTATTTTGTTGCACAATTATTGACTGTAGGGAACATACGAAGTATCAGAGCTGGGCAAGCTACTTAAAAAAGTAGCTAAGCTACAGCTACAGCTATTCTTTAAAAAAGTAGCTCAGCTACAACTATAAGCTACATTTTGTAAATTTATTAAAGTAGCTGTTAAATTTTAAAGCTACTTTTTTCAATTATTGTGAATTACTAAATTTGCCATTTTCATATGATCAGTTGATCAGTCTTTTGTTATAATGACTTAGTAAATATAAAAAATCGCAAATGGACAAATGTACTGTAAATTTTTTATGCTATAATTCTTATTTATATAGGAATAAATTAACAGTCACATTAACAGAAGGCTCCTAAACAGTCAATGTTTAGTTCATCTAATATTTCATACAAAAGTAGGATAGGTTAAGAACAAGCGAAAAATAAAATATGTTAATAGATTTTACACTATATAATGACTTGTTATCGTAAAGTTATAGAAAACAATAAAGAAGGTACAATACAAATACAAAACAAAAATAAATAGGTATTTCTTAAAGAACAGTGGTAGTTTTAAGCTTTAAAAAGTAGCTTTAAGCTACAAAAAGTAGCTTTAAGCAACAAAAAATATCTTTAGAAGTAGCTTCAATTGTTATAACAATATTTTTAAGCTAATAGATAAAAAAACATAGCTCGCTACAAGCTACAGGTATATTTTTTCACATTTAACTAAGCTACAGCTACAGCTAAGGTAAACGTAGCTAAGCTAGTAGCTAAGCTACAAAAGTAGCTAGCTACTGCCCAGCTCTGCGAAGTATAGTAGAATCTAAAACATTCAACTCTTGCAACTTGCAACTCTCCCTTGAGCCACAGATGTCCGTAGTAAAGCTGCTGTCATGCTGTGGAACATTTGATGGGATTGGATATGGGACTTGTCATATGACAAACAAATGCTATTGTACTATTTTAATACGACAAGTACTTAGTTGTCATGGGATAAGTCCAATGTCAGATCAAAGTCCCACCTATGACATTAGTGTAAATATAAACAAGCACTAGATGAAAACAAGTAATTAAGCAGTATGACGTACAGCTTCGCTTGGCAAAGTTAATGAACACATTATTTCTACTGAAATTTTAACTTATTCTAAATTAGACAGCAGGTAATAATTGCTTAAAATATAATTAAAATGTACAGGGTTATGGTTTAAAATCTGTTAGTTCCAATTTTTAAATCTCTATGTCTACTACATTTGGATCAGAGCTGGGCAAGCTACTTAAAAAAAGTAGCTAAGCTACAGCTACAGCTATTCTTTAAAAAAGTAGCTAAGCTACAGCTATAAGCTATATTTTGTAAAATATAGCTAAGCTACAGCTAAAAGCTTTCGTTAAAGTAGCTGTTAAATTTTAAAGCTACTTTTTTAAATTATTGAGAAATAATTAAATTTGCCATTGTCATATGATCAGTCTTTTGTTATAGTGACTATTAATTTACTATTATGTACATAAATATCAAAAATAGCAAATAACATCTGGCACCTACTATGTATTTTTGCGTATTAGAGCCAGTTAGAATCGGCAACAAATAATTATTTTGTGTGGGTTTAGCTTGTACGCATGCGTACTTTGTTGACATTCTGCTTAAAAAGTAGCTTTAGTTGTTATTTTTAAGCTAATAGAAAAAAAGTAGCTAGCTACAAGCTACAGCTATATTTTTTACAGTTAGCTAAGCTACAGCTACAGCTAAGATAAATGTAGCTAAGCTAAGCTACAAAAGTAGCTAGCTACTGCCCAGCTCTGATTTGGATTATATATTTAAGGTGAATCATCCACCCAATTTGGTTTGAAGTTGTCACCTGAATACTGATCTATTTGAAACAAGATATTATTTTTATAATAAATGCAACAGGTTGTTGCAGATACATATTTTTGAAGTTAAAGGTTGAAATTATTGTAATCAATTTAAAAACATTAAATTTATGTACAAATAATGAACAATTATTTCAATATTTTGATTTAATTTCTCTCTGTTAGGCGAATAAATTTTTATTCTATTTAAATTCGACAACTAGATGAAGAAAAAATAATATTTGGAAAAAAGTAAAACTACAAATATGCGCTTTTTATTATTCTGCTCAAAACAAAAACTTACTAAAATATATCAATATCTCTGCCATTATCCATACACTATTTGTCAATTTCTTTGTTTTCCTTTATATTTACAAAGATTCTATTATTTCGAACAATTTTTTATGAGATATTAAATCAAAATTTAGAAATCTTTTCCATTCTTTTATGCACATAAATTTAATGTTTTTTAATTAACTTTCAAAATTTATACAATACATAAACAAATAAATATGTTATCATGCCTTCATGCCTTATCTACATTACAGAGTGTGGCACTTTGCCGTAGCAGATCCCAATGGTTACCAGCCATTAAATCATTGCCCCCAAGCATATTAATGGAGGGAGAGCCACAAGGGTAATTTGTTTGTGGTGAAAATTATTTGTCGGCTGTGGGAATCAACCCAGGTTCTCAAAGCCACAATTCGATATGATAGCACTAAGCCACCTACATAATATGTTTAATTTATAATTATATAGGTAATGATGATAATATCTTCTTTATAAAAGTCAGTACTCTGCTGCTAACTCCAGGTTTAATTAAACACATAATTCATAAGCAATAAATGAGAATTTTAGGTATGTACTTTTTTACAAATTTGGAAAATTTTTGACGCAATCTATTATGTTATGTTTTTAATTTAAATAAGCGAAAGAAAAAGAAACTACGAATTTTCTAATTCTTACGCGCAACCTTCTACTCTTGCATGGAACAAGTATTATTTTCATGTGTACATTTCATGAATATTTCTCCATAAAAAAATTATCTTAGATGGTTAAATACTCCAGGGTCTACGAGATAGACTGGATTCAACAAAACTGACAGACAGATCGTCCGATTTGATCAGTGTTGAGTTTTAAATTCGATTACAATACTTCCCTTTATACGAGGGTCGTTCAATAAGTCCTTAGAAAAAAGTAGAAAAAACACTTTTTTTGGGTAGATTTTTTGTATTTTTCTACATAATCTCCTTTTAGCTCTATACACTTCTCTAATCGTTTTCCCAAATTTTTTAAGCCGTCCAAAAAGTAGGATTTCGGATGCTCCTCAAAATATGCCTCCGTTTGGGCGATGACCTCCTCATTGGTCGTAAACCTTCGTCCGCCAAGCCATTTCTTTAAGTTTGGAAATAAGAAAAAGTCACTGGGGGCCAAATCTGATGAATACGGTGGATGTTGCAATAATTGGAACTTTAATTCCGTAATTTTGGCCATCGCAACTGCGCAGGTGTGCACACGTGCATTGTCTTGATGAAAAAGGACCTTTTTGCGTTTCAAATGAGGACGTTTTTCTTTTATTTCTTCGCTCAGCCGGTCCAATAACGACGCATAATCGATCCTCTACTAGACGCGTTCAAAAATAAAACTCCTCCTTGTGGTTTACCTGTCACTAACATTTGTAGGTTACTACAGCTTTACATTAAAATTAAGAGGAAATTAAACCGATTCAAGTGAGTCAAACTCAGTGGTTACCTCAAGCATATGTGCTTGTAACCACATCAGTAAATTTACCCATTATCATATCATTCATTGGCAGTGATGCACACAAAGCCAGCAGTTTCTGAAAATCCCACAGGTCCTCGCTTAATCAACGAACTTATATTTACAGCATCACAAATCACCCACATTGCTGGCCGCTAATTAATGACGTTCACGCGCTAATTACCTCACATGCACACGTGTGTCATAACTACCTTACCGTCCCGCACTTTAAGTGATCGTTAACGAACCGTTCCTCGCACCAAACTTGCGAAAACGACGCGCAAACACTCTAAAGAATCAACGAAGCCTTTGAAAAGGAAAACAAAGAAATTGACAAATGGTGCATGGATAATGGCAAAAAGATATTAATAATTAACCGACGATATTTACTTAGCTAATAACTAATTTCTCTAGTAAATTACTACACGAGTAAAAACCAAACTCATCACAAAATGTCACGCGAACTTGACATCCTGCGCCTTCGCTTTCCTAATTACTGCCAACGTTATTTATTTTCAAAATTAATTATGACACTGCAACTTTCCATAATGATTTTTTTGTCTTATCGCGAAATAATGAATTTATTAAGTAAATATTACATTAGCTTATCTCCTTGTTAATAAATATTTACAGTTTTTCCAACGTCAATTTTTCCCGCAATTAAATAACAAGCGAGGTTTATAATTTGCCTTTTAATTAAAAAGAAATTAATTTACATTCTCTCGTTAAAAATTCTATTGAAAGAGAAACATTTCCTTCTTCCTTTCAGAGCCGGACTGGCCATAAAGTACACCAGATAGACCGATAAGAGTCAATTAAAAAAAATAGAATTAAATACAAATAAGTGATAAAGTAAATGTATTTTTAAATGCTAATAAACCGTAAGTATATTAAAGGGACATTAATAAATTTCCAATTGGATAATGGATAGACTTTATTTTATAATATTTAAATAAAGACGATGTTCCAGTAACTGGTTATGACCATAACGGTTCTTAAATTAAATATTTATTTAAACTTTAAATTTAATCTAATTTATATCGACCTATCTTTAAATAAAAGCAAGTAAGAAAAAATAATGTAGGAGTAGTTAATTAATGAAAATCTGTTGTGCTCACTTTAAGCTTAGGACTTTTGTAAAAACAATTGACGATCGATTAAATTAGGCTTAATTCGAACAAATTATGGAAAACAATTGACAATCTCTTAAAAAAAAAATTTTAATACAAAATTAAATATAAAATAAATATATCATATCAAAAATTTGAGATATTAATTAAAATAAAATAACAGAATATAAATAAATATATCATCACGCATTTTACCCATTACTGGGTGTGGCACTCTGCCGAAGCAGATCTCGGTAAGTGATATATATTGCGCGTGAAGCGCGGTTATCAGCCATCAAATCACGGCCCCCAAAGATGTTCGTGGTGGGGAGCCACAGGGGTATTATATAAATTGGTGAAACCAGGGTTTTCAGGATCCACAGGCCGATTGAATCCACTGAGCTAACTACCCCATTCATTTTTAACATTTTAACTATAATTCTTTGTTCTAGAGCTTTACTAACATAGATACCAAACGTGGCATATTTTGAATAACTAAAAGAAAAAAAAAACAATTGAGGAACACCTAAATATTATTTTTAACTGTCAACTATGAATTTTTTATAGAAGTAGGTGGCACAGTGGTATCCTGTCGGCCTGTGGATCCTGAGAACCCTGGTTCGATTCCCACAGCCGACAAACATTTTCACCACATTAATATTACTCCTGTGGCTCCCCCTCCACTAACATCTTTGGGGCGGTGATTTGATGGCTGGTAACTCCACTTCACGCGCAAAAATATATCACTTACCGAGATCTGCTTCGGCAGAGTGCCACATCCAGTACTGGGTAGAAGGCGTGATAATATATTTATTTTATATTTATTTATTTAACTATGAATTTTTCTTTTTCACATGTTTAACAACAACGTCCCGATTTTAAAGATTATCAAAATGTTACTACTGAAAACAAATGAACCAATAATAATTTCGAAAAAAGTTCAAACAAAAGTTGTTTCAAACTAAATTAGGATCCATTTTAGTTAACGTATTTCATAATAAACACTACATTTTGCGAAATAAACAAAAACATAAATATACCTATGAATAAGGTAGTGGTAGCACTGGTTATACAATAATAATAATATAGATTTTCATTGACCTACGAGCCAAACTGCTGAATCGAGCCGATCTTGTAAACCGTTTCATGAATTGTTCACAAAATTATTTTAAACCGGAACAAAAATCGAACTAACATAGTACGATGAACCGTGAATCAAAACAGAACCGATTTTTTTAGCGGTTTGCAGCCCTGAAAGCAGGTAAGAAACAGAATAGAAGAGAAACTTTGTCCAATAGGACAGCGTAGTTTTCGTGGGTCATATTGTAATGTCAATAAATTTATTATTTTATTGGTGAAAGTGAAAACTCAGTAATTGTTGTTATGATGTAATAAAACTAAGGCCGCTCTCTTGGAAGCCCGACAATAATAAAAATCCCAATACGCCCCTGCTGCTTCTTCTTTACAACCCTAAAAATACTTTTTTTATGATCCTGTATTACAAGGTTCAACAAAATCGTATCTTTTCTATCTATAAAAGTAGTTTTCTTTAGAACTATTTCAAATTCATATCGTAGTATGAAAGCAGTCAAAAGGAAACTATTTTTTCACTTACTGGCTTAGTGAAAGAATGAAAAGCAATTTCTTTTGAGAAATAGTTACCGAGGAGGTCTGAAATCTATTAGGGGTGTTATAATAGAGCATAAAATTTGATTCTGGACGGGGTAAGATCCGAAGCCTTAGGATAGGACAGTGACGTATTAAAAAACAGAAGAAAGCCTGAGGACGCAGGTTGGAAAAAACGGTTGGTGGTGAGAGTGCCGTAAGTGGGCGCGCGATCGTTTATGGTTCATCCATCACGGTTTGGCAGGCGGACGGTTCGGATGGTTCGGGCCCCGGCCGGGAACCGTGTCAGCGGCCATCAATCTCCAGTGGTGTGCGAGGGGGTGAGGGTGTAGGGCGGGACATTCCAGCGGTCTCCTAGGAAGAGGCGACGCCGGACCGAATTTTACACAATTTATTTTTAGAGCCCTCATTATTTCTGCGCAACCGACACACCGATGTTCTTGCAACCGAAATATGTTAGACCTGCCTACCCTCCACTTTTAAGAAACACGAGAATTTTACCATAAACAATACCATCTAATTATGAGCGACAGAAAATATTTTCCATCTACGTCTTCTGCCATAACTTTATTTAAAGTATCCCATGCTGTGGTTCATTTTAAAAATGTTTTCGAAATATTATACCTATAACAGATAATCGAGAACCAAGAACAGATATTAATCTTTATTTAAATTTTTTTACTTGGAAAAACCACTAATGTTGCTCACCTTCTATAATTGTCAAAATATTATTTAGAAAGAAATTAAAAAAGTTAAAATGTTATTTAGAAGAAAATGTGTCACTCTGTACAAAAAGAAGTTTGTTATTTATCGAGCAGAGAATCTATAATTTAAAGTAAAATAAAAATTATTACAGATCTATTTTTCTTATCTTTTAATTCGTTTTCAGTTCTTACGTAGAGTGTTTAACTGCAATTGTGTGAAATATACTTTCAAAAACAAGCGCAGAGCGACGCTCCCTCCCTTTCTTATCTTTTTGTGTCACTTTCAGTTACTGCATTGTGTGGACTTTTCTTTCATATACAAGTACAGGCTATCGCTTTCATCTTTTCTAATCTTGTAGATTCGTTGTTAGTTTCGTTATTAGATTCGTTGTTAGGAGTAAACGTGAGTAATTTGAGATGTTTTATGCATATGTTATGTACGTTGAAGAAAGAAAATGAATGATAAGTGAATAGGAGTGATGTGATTGAAGGTTTGTTGTGTGATAAATGATTTCGAGTGTAATAAATTAATGAGTTTATATGGAGTGATCTATGAATGTGGTTGAAGTGAGGGTGGTTTGTTTGGATGAAAATGTTTGACGAGGGCTGATTGTTTGATGAGTGTGATGAGTGAATGTTTTATGAATGATTTTAGGGTTCGTGTTACCCCATTTGTTCGGATATAGCGTGAAGATATGTATGTATGTATGTATGTATGTATTTTTCATTATAAGTCAATTAGATGTGAATTATCGAACAATCGCGGTTCACTTACGAATTGAACAAACTTCTCATGATGTGGTACATAGCTCAGTGCTAACACGTTGAACTGCGGCTTTGAGAACCTGAGTTCGTTTCCCGCAGGCGACAAACTTTACGCTACATTAAAATTACCGCACTAACATCTTTTAGGAACGTGGTTTGACGACTGGTAATCACATTTCAAGCGTAAAAAATATATCACTTAGTAAGATCTACTAAGATAGAGTCCCACAATCAGTAATAGGCAAAAATAGTAATGATATAATTATTTAATTATTTATTATAATTGTCGTGATGAATATTGGAGGGTCAATACCATTGCATTCTATTTCTAGAACACTTCACTAATTGTCCTGTTGCATGCTGATTTCAAATAGATCCATTCATATTTATGCATAGCATAATGTACAAAATATTCTTTTAAAAAGCTTAATTTCTTAAAATTAACAAACATCGCGCTGACTTTGAAATAATGATAAACAACTAATTTGTTGTAAAGTTTGAAAGCTGTCTTTGTGGCATCGTTCAAAATTAATAACATAAACAAACTATAGTTATAATTGTTGTTATTTATCATATTTTCTAAAAAAATATATTTCTTTGATTATTTTTTGACGTTTCTCAAAACCAATGAAATGCTTCATCGTATGTCCGTGTCTGCCTTTTAACCAATCCTGTTATTATTATACTGAGAATAATGCTCTTGTGATTATTCCCCAAAATAATCTCTGTAGGTGTTTTTCTGTTTGTGACAAATGATAGGTAGTTGTCAAATAATTATTTAAAACTGTCAACGCGTCAAGTAAAATGTGTGAAAAAAATCTATTTAGTTCCATTTCAGATACAGATATACACCAACAAATTTTGTTCAAAATCTTTTAAGTTGGATGAATCAACCTCAATAGCTAAGTCAAAAAATAATCTAATTAAATATAACTCAAGAGTTCGATAAATTAGAAAATAATTCTCCACTAGATATCTTTCTCAAACTTGTTGGCATTTGGCAATAGCCACTCAAGCCCTACGGGCTTTCGTGACTATTGCCTGGCAACAAGTTTTCGAAAGATATGTCAAATTATTTTCAATTTATTCTCACTCTCTTGTTATATTATTACTGAAAAAATCTTTTTGTACAGCTTTCATTTTGACTGTGCGTGCATCTATAAACTTGAAAGTGTACATGTTAACTAATTTCTGTTACTGTATTTAATGAAAAAGTTAGTAGTAAAATAAAATATGTAAGTTTAAATGTCTAAATTAGCTAATATGTCGACATCAAATTTACAAACACGACTTTGTGAATTATAAACAAAAATAATATTTTGTATATGAAATGTCCTATTGAGAATACGGTGAAAAGTTTTTTCGAGCTAAATTAGAAAGATTTTTATTACTTAGTCAAATTAAAAGCAAACATAAACAAATTAAATCATCTTGAAGTTTGCATTCGATTTGTGGTGAATTCCTATATTCTCTTACAGCAAACATGAGTTCAGATCGGTAGGGAATATTTTTTATTATAACAATTGATACAAAAAAAAACAAAAGATTACTAAATATGATTGCTCACTCAGAAATACACTTGCGATTTACTACCACCTGTTTAAATTTAAAAATGCAAATCATTCAGGAGTAGATTCTATTTGGTTCATTAAGGTAGTACTAGTGTGACGGTGGCGCCATCGGTTGTTGAGTGGCAAAACTAACGGTCAAAAAATACAAAAATTGAATAAAATAAGTGTTTTATACCTATTATGATTTTAATATCATGAATTGTTAACAGGTTGTTGGTCTAGTGAATTTTCAAATACCATACCACCGTGTGGTGTTGCCATTACAAATTGGGATTCTTAATTTTTCGTTAAAACAAGGCTTTGCATGGCTATATATCCATTACTAAACGATAAAAAACTTTCTCCTTCTGATGCATTATACATGGATAGTTCTAGAACATTATACTAGTTTTTAAAATGAAACTGCAAAGTTTTAGAGGTACACAAACCAAATATGTGCGATTCTGAGTGATGATCGCCATAAGCCCCGTGTATAAGAACTCAACTTTACAAGCGAATATATTTGTTCACAGACGATGAATGTTTCATATTTTAACAGGATACGTATAACTATCCAATGTTTACGTGCGCCAAATTTCATTAAGATTTGCAATAATTTTTTTCACGCTAGTACTACCTTAATTAGGTACACGGCACGTGAACAAATAGTAGTTTTCAGTCCACATTATTAAATATTTATTCCTTAAAATGCTAGCTTGAAGAAACGATAAAGAACTTCTTGTTGGAAACGAAGTACAATTGATATAAAAAACAAAGATTGCTAAAATAATAATATTATTACTTACTTTGAGAAGAAATTAGCCAACGACCTCGTTCCACAGTGCCTGCTGTTGACATGAGGGAATCCTGAGACTAGCTTAGAAGATCTATAGTCTTTTCTACTCTGTCATCACATACATATTAATGTTTCTTTTATACACAACACTCGAAACGCGAATACACTCAATATCACACAATTTAAATAATTTAACACATTAAAATATTCTCTAACATGCTCATAAAACATCGCACGAAATGCTTTCACTGTAAACTCTGGCTCTGTACTGCAGTAGCATTCTCCAACGAAAGCCAACGTTTTCTAGCGAAGCAAAGTAATTGGTGAGCTATGTTCTAACGTGTTTATTAACGTTAAAAAGCATTTAAAAATATATAAAAATAATGTGTACAGATGTCTTGGCCGTCGGTTAAATTCGGATAATAAACGAATGTTCCCGATTTGCGTAGCATTAGAATAACAATATTTAGATGAACATTATAAACAAAACAGAGGTATGGAGATTTAATTTTAACGAAGGGTGCACCAAATTTTATTATTGCAATTGTGGAATGTTTTATAATACCGTACTTAAATAATAATAATAATTTAAAAAACAGAAACAAAACAAAATAGACAAATTTGATTAAGTATTTGTATTATAGGAAATATATAATTGTTTTAGACAGAAATACTTCAAATAGAAGTTGCAGATTATAAAATTTTGCATCTAATTAAATTTTAAAACAGCGAAAATTAAATATGAAAATTTAATTCTGTCACATATTTTGACCAATTAAACTTTTGCATTGTTTAAAAGTACTTGTAAGTTTTTAATCTGTCTGTAAATTTTAAATTATTTCTAACAATTAAAAAAAAAAGGAAATTTATTCACATGACGAAAGATTACAAATAATTAAATAGAATTATTCAGGGGAAAGTTTGACAGAATAACTTAACTCAATAATAAATAATTTTTCAAATATTGTGGGTGGCTAAATGAAAATAAACATTTAAAAATTTAAGTTTTTTTTATTACAAAATGCATTAAATTAGTAACAAACAAATATCTACTTTGTTGATTATTAATATAATAATGTTATTATAATATTATTATTAATTATGGGGTAATGGCTCAGTGCAGTGGTATAAAGTCGGCCTGTGAATCCTAAGAACCCTGATTCGATCCCCACAGCCGACAAAACATTTTCACCAATTTAAAATTACGCCTGTGGCTCCTCCACCACTAACATCTTTGAGGGCCGTGATTTGATGACTGGTAACCGCACTTAATATATCACTTACCGAGATCTGCTTCGGTAGAGTGCTACATCCAGTAATGGATAAAAGGCGTTTTTTTATTTGATATTAATTCCATTGTTTAATATTTTGACATTTTGTTTATTTTCACATAGCTACGCAGAATATTTGAATAAATATTATTTCTTACTTTTAAAATACATTAATAAAAAGTAATACATCGTTGAAACACAAAAAATGATAGCGGTTTATATTGTAGTAAACTAATTATAAGTTGATATTAAAAAAAAAACTTATTGCCGCATATTATAAACATGCCTTTATAAAAATTATATATGGGGCTACGACCAAAATTAGAAACAACCAAAAAAATCGACCAAGTGCTCATTTTAAAGCTTAAAGCGTTTACTTTCAAATGCCGAGTGCGCCTTTAAAAAATCAAATATGGCGGCTCCAATATGGCGACTGGAAGCTGGTGAAAAATCAAGTGTCCAGAAAGAAAAACTTGTAAAAATAAAAATTCGCAACCGATCGAGTCGTTTTTTGGCTCAAATTGTAGCTGATGGACGCCCCTAAAAAGCTGGTGAGGTAGGCCGATAAAATCCAACATGGCGGATCAAAAATTTGCACCAAATTTGGTATGCGGGGGTCTTGAGGTCGCTAATCACGAATCCGAGGTCAGAGTTGCCAAATTTTAGATGGCGGGTCAAAGATGACGCATGAAATTTTTGAAAATCTACCGATTGACACCAAAGGAGGTTTTTGCGGTCGCTATCTTGGATCCGCCATCTTTAATTTGGCAAATCTGACCTTGGATTCGTGACCAACAGCCCCAAAAACCCCCGTATACCAAATTTGGTGCAAATTGATAGATTTTTAAAAATTCGGCCACTATATTGAATTTTTGACCGCCATGTTGGATTTTGTCAACCTGGCACACCAGATTTTTAGGGGCGTACATCAGCTACAATTTGAGCCAAAAAACGAATTTTTATTTTTACAAGCTTTTCTTTTGGGACACTCGATTTTTCACCGGCTTCCGGCCGTCATTTTGGAGCCGCCATATTTGATTTTTAAAAGGCGCACTCGGCATTTGAAAGTAGACGCTTTAAGCTTTAAAATGAGCCCTTGGTCGATTTTTTTGGTTGCTTCTAATTTTGGTCGTAGCTCTGATCCGGTTGACGCGGATTGTCCCATATATATCTGCCATTAGATAGTATATTTAAAATAATAAATTTTTATATGAACCAATGTTAAAGGAAAGGGCATCTTCTCAAACAGATCCTGTATATATGCATATATATTTAACTTGGCAACATTGGAGGATTTGGGGCAGACGATGTAAAGAATTTAAGCAATATTAATTACCGTACAGGAGGGATATAACTTACAATAGAATTCAAACAAATCAGAGAAAGTACGTAGTATTTTTAGGATATAAGCAGAAGTCAGTGAAGTAAAAATCTCACAAACTCTCGCTTGTGAGAAGATTGTTCTACCCACGAAACCAACATTGCTCATTATACAAAATGTCTGGACTCGAAATTAGGTAAATGGAGTAATGTTTTATTTACTTGTTGAAACAGTGAAATAATGCAACTGAAAATTTAATGCAATTGCCAAGTCTTCGTTTCTTACAAGAGGTTCTTTATCGTTTCTTCGATCTAGCATTTCAAGGATTAAATAATTAATAATGTGGATTGAAAACTGTTTGTTCACGTGTCGTGTACCTAAGTAATGAACCATAAAAGACATTTAGTACGAACAGTAGTTGCAGTACAATGGTAGAACCCACCCGTGAATGGTTTGCAATAATGCATTTCTAAATTTAAACGGGTGGTAGTAAATGGCAAGTGTATTTCTGAGCGTGCAAAAGCCGGACACCCAGCGTGTGAGCACACAAAAGAGTCGGGAAGTCAGAGCAAGAAACCGGGACCGTATCTAACCTGTTCCAGTCCCTAGCCTGCCTAGACTCCGTCGTCTCCAAATGGTTTTACAAGCCGACTCTAATTCGGCGAACCTTTGATTCGTGTGAAATGCACAATAATAGCTTTCATGATCGTTGTTTTGTAGGCGTGTATGCAACAACTACAAAGGACTTTAATCTTTTAAAACTGCGGCTTCTAATAATTGAAAACTGCTTTTGTGCAGCAGGTACGTAATTAGACGCGGTCGCAGACGTCGCCTCGTCCCCCGAATCCAGTCATGGTTCATTTCCCGACGCTGGAAAAATCACAATAGAGGTGTCTACTCATTCGATTATTTATTATTATACTGTTCTCTTCGAAAGGAATGTAGCAAGATTAGGTTCGAGAAATTAATTTCCAGGATTTATTAACGAATCAGGAGCTTTAAAATTAATTAGAAATTCATCCCTTATTCAATTTGTTTGGTGGTTGGATCGCTCTTGGCCTGTGGCGTGTTTTGACTGGTAAAATCACATCGTATTTCATATCGTGACTGAAGTTTCAACCCTTATAATTAAGGAAATAGTGTGAATAGTACAGTTATGAAAGTTGTGTATTGTGTTTTATGTGAAACAAATAAGACCGTCGTAAATTCCAAGTTTCGTCGGAATAATGTGAACCCCGGCGCAGTATAATTTACGGCATGGTCAATTCCGTTGACAGGTTATGTATTTTATTAGTAATTCTACCCTTTTCCCCTTCAAAATTAAATCCTGGAAACCCTACATTATTAACTTTATTACCTACATTACGATGGAGACAGAAGGTCGAAACTACAGAAACGCCCTGAAACGTCTGGCGGAGTATTTACCTTCTTTTTACATCTCGGGGCGGAAATGAATGTTTAACAAGTACCAGCGTTTGATTCAAAATTATTTATCTGCAATCGAAGCGCGAGTAACGCAGTAGCAAAACAAAAATTCATCAGTGCCTCTTTCTTCGTGAGCATCGATTAAACTAATTATTACAACTGCGCAAATATTTTGAGTTCCAGCCGAGTTGCTCAAATAAAATCCATTTAAAGCAAGTTGGCTTGGTTGTCAGAGGGTAGGGGGCGGAGGGTGACCTTTGTGTGGAATAAAACGGGGCCGATGACGCCGTGAGGCTCACCACAGATGCATGAATGGAGCCGTGGAGCCCTGGGGCGGCGTCGCGCTCCGCATGTGAGTCACGGGGCTCAGCTGCCACCCCCCGCTGCCCTCATCTAGGCTACGCCACTGTAAATGAAATTCCCGCCTGACCCGATACCAATATGGTTATGTTCAGCTTGCTATTCCTACCCTTGTTTTCATTAGCTAATCCGGTTTGATCTACTCGAGGGTGAATTATGCATCTCCTGCTTGTTTTATAAATAAATAATCAAAGGAAATTGATGACACCTCCCTGTACTTGCCTTGCGGTGCTAAGTCATTCCCTCAGGCCATTACCACAATGCTGCACAAGTTCTCTTATTCTTCTCAGAATTCTTACAATCTACAAGCAATGAAAACATCAACATTATTCCCGCTAAGTTCGCTAGCGAGCTATAAATTGTCAGTTAATAATCATGTTTTTGTTGAAAATTATACATATTACCCAAATAATAAAATCATTTTATTTTAATTTCTGAATGTGACACTTTCGCGACTTATATAATAAGGAAAATATTAATATAATCATGGCTATTTTATTCAATTTCGAGATTTTGATGTATCGTCACGTTTTAGGAAAATAAGATAATTTAAAAACAGGTGAAATTTTGGATTGAAAGTTCATAGTAAAACTTTTAAACAAAAACTCAGGTTAAGTTCATTAATACGACCAATGGTGCTACAACTTTATTGATGGATCTTTTTAAGTTTTTATGTTTATTTCTTAAATAATATTGATTTTTTTTTATGATTTATTATTTAAAACAATATTGCTTCAAACATTTTTCGAAATTATTATCGGTTCATTTGTTATAAGAACATTTTGATAAATTAATGTGCACATAACACCAAGCTGAGAATCAAAATTGACATTTAATTGAATGTCATTTGTTTTTTCAAGAGTTTTACAAATTTTCCCGAGTTTATCTAAACTTATGGTCGGGTAAGTATTAAATTTTAGAATTGATATTTAGCAAGATAGATAGATATACTGAAAATGTTTATAAGGATGGACTGACGGCACCGAAATAATAAAATCATAAAAAACTGGTGCAATATTTAAATAACCATTAAAAAATGGCATTGAAACATAAATCTTATATAAAAATATTAAATAACTACGAGTATATTTACTATCGATTCATGTAATGAAAATTATTATTTTTCATTTCTAATATTTATTCCATAATCAATTGTTTCAAACATAAAAAAAAATCTGTTTAAGAACTTTGACTTTTACCTACAGCAGTTTTTACAAGCTATATTATAATAATACCGAGGGAAAAAAAATGTCAAAGTAATGTCAATTGCTGATTCTTTATTTAATAATTTATTTTGAATAAGAATATACAAATAATGGACCGCTTTTATCCTTAAATGCTGTACGAGAGGTAAATTAGTATATATGTCATTATTGCTTTAAAATTTATTAGGGCGTATCGAACACACTAAAAGTTAGTAGATCCACGGTTTCTAAAATATCTGCGAAGTCAAAGAAAAATTAAACCTTGTCATCTCCAAACAATTTAAAACATGTAAACGTAGCAGCATCCTATGTTATTCATCTAGTTATATTTTTTGATGACGACAATCCATCCGTATAACGTTTTCAGTATATCTCCATTATACCATTTATACAAAATAGTAACGTTCAACTTATAGGTTTCAATTTTTAAAATCAGAAGTGACAAATGACCACAGCATATTTGTTTATATGTCAATCTTAACCTTATGCCCTGTATTTTATTAGTTCGCAGCTAAAACCATGTTAAAATTTTCAAAATTAAGTTGCTAATTCGTATATTTTGAAAAGCTTGGTTGAGATTTCAAAATTTTAAATATAATAATATTTTCTGACTAGTATTTATCACTAGCTCTGTAATGGCATCATTACATTAACGTTTAAAAGATGCTCGTATTCATAAAACAATATACTATTTATATATTTATTTATTTATTTATTCTATTCCTAGGATAATATGTGAATTATTAATTTGTTCGACAGTATGGTGGTGTAGGCAGCGTTACGGCATTCGTATTCAGAGATCCCGAGTTCGAATCCCATTCTAGTTAAAATTATATGAACTACCACCTACGGCTCGGTGTGTCCGGGCCCTGTACTGTAATTGGGATTAAGTTCCTGTTATACAAAGTAGTATAAATAAATAAACGAAATAAATTTATTACAGTTTATGGTGGAGTTCGTTTAAATCAAACGCAATTATACTTTTGGTTGAAGTAAACAAAGTTTAAATTTATTCACTCTCACTTAATTACAGCTACTTATCTAATCTATTGAAAGCCTTATAAGATTTTTAGGCAAGAAGTTCTCCTTTGATATTATAAGGGGTATGGTGTTCTTATCGATCGTAGTAAGCTGGTGAAAAGATCCCTACATCTATAGGGTGTTAGCGTCACCACGTCATGTTATTACAAGTAAGAAACACTCGACGCAAACTTCACCCTCTTGGGAAAACCTCCACCATCACCACCGTCATCACGACACCGTCTCCAACAAGAATCGAACTTCTTCAGTAACGCAACATCAACGGGGGAGTATCTATTTGATTATGAAGGGCAACGAACACCAACATTGTTTATAGCCCGCTAAATAATTTTATTTTTACATTATCTTAGAGCTGATAACAGTCTGTCGGGTTGCATGTTCACTCATAATTACCGCGTGGCGTGCGCGTCGGTCGATGTCGGTCGAAGCAAGCACACGACCACCACGAGGGGGATATCACCACTGCATCGGACTTCATAAAAATGACTTGGTGTTTCGGCATTTCGAGGGGACCCACTGGACATAAAAGTCTCTACTTCCACAAATAAAATTAATTGGGTTTTTCTTTCAGAGTAGATTAGATTATTTATAAACGTGCCACATAAATTTTCCACATTTATTTATTATTATCATAAAAAGCAAAATGGACCCACATAAAAATATATTTTTGATACCACGAGGACGCTACAAACAAATGAAATGCTTTGTTGCTTTCTTCAGATGTATTTAAAATATTACGGGCTGCTGTAGTTTCATGATAAGAATGATCGGGTCACAAACGGGAATTTGCAAATTCAAACCTTACTGACATTTACTTATGAACAAAAATAAAAATACAATTGTCTCCGATAACTTCGGATTCCAAAAACCACGCTATCAACAGGAAGTAAAATTCGAAGGATATGTGAACCATAGGCGCCGATGAGTATTATGTATGGATGCAAAGGCACCCCACAACAAAAATTGTTTAACATTTTCGGGAACCGTGATTTGACTGCTGGTAACCACACTTCACGCACATAAATATATCATTTACGGAGATGTGTTAGAGAGGGAGAGAGCCACGCCCAGTAATGGATAAAACAAAATATATGTAATTTTTTATAGGTTTCATTGTAGTACAATTTTGCTGAACTATGCATGATGGAGAGTAGTGTTGCTGAATTCTATTGGCCCTATAATGAAAATTCATATGTTAAAATTTCTGATTATTTGATTGTTGAAATCACAATATTTCTTTGTTGTAAGTTTTCATTGCTGTGAACATTCATTGTTGAAATTTTTAATTGTTGTAATCAAATACAATCACTAGCGCACCATATTATATATTGTGTTTCTAACCTCTTTTTAAGTATTTTGTATATGTATTGTCCTTAGCACTCATAATAAAACTTTAAATTCTCAAAGTACCTATCAGTAAAATATAATTAAAAGATTTATTGTCTCATTGAGTTAAAGATATAAAATATGATTCTGATAGGTACCCTCTGCTTAATTCATTTGTTATGGAACAATCTATTGTTAATTTTTTTTTTCACAGAATTATTGATTTTGAAAGAGTACCCCACAAAATTTTATAAAGTTGACGCCTATGATGTAAACTAAGTTATAGTTTTGTTCTAATCAGTACAAAATATGTAAAATTTGACAAATGATAATAACTAATCTAGAAAGTGTAGAAAAAACAACATTTTTACAAATTTTACTTCTATGAATTGTATTTTACTGCTCTTAACCCGGGTTCTCAAATTCTCATGGCGACTCGATACTACTGGGCTACCTACCTCTAATCTTGAATTTGGATTAGTCAAATTAAGCTAGATCCTATTCTCAAACAAGTTTAAATACACTCTGATATATTCTTGTTACCATTTGGTTTATAGAAAGTAATTTAGATTAATTATTTCAAATCTGACTAGAATAAAATTAGCTACTCAAAAATTTAGGATTAGCTAAAACTTTTTTGAGAATTGGACTGTATCATTACAATAATTAAAATATGTTCAGGAACAATTGTGTGTAACAGTTTCTCTCTGACATATAAACATAAATATTTTGACATATAGTAAGATGTTGCCATTTATAACTGGCAACGCAACTTAATTTTCCCGTATTAAAAAAGATTTCTGTTGCAGAACCATCTACTGCATTCTTAGCTGGGACAAAATATAAATGTTTTGCATTATTTCAATTCAATTTTTATGTTCAGAAAAGCTCAGATTTTTGACGTACCTAAGAGGGTAGTTTTAACATATTAAAGAAAGCGGAAACCACCCAAAAACTTAGCTTATAAAACCAGTATAATGTTACAGGTAGTATTTCGTAAAATTTTTAACATAAACCATAACAAATTTATATACTTTACAATGCGAATTTACAAACAAATTTAAGCACAATTTGTTTAATGAGCTTTTAGAAACAAGTTTGATTTATTGCAGAATTACACAGAGAAATTCTAACACAGTCATATTTGCTTGACAGAGAATTACAATTTTGCTTTCATTAGCTCCATGTATTAGCATATCTTCTTGCACGGTGCCTATCAGAGCTGCGCAAGCTACTTAAAAAAAGTAGCTAAGCTACAGCTACAACTGTTCTATAAAAAAGTAGCTGAGCTACAGCTATAAGCTACATTTTGTAAAATATAGCTAAGCTACACCTAACAGCTTTCGTTAAGTAGCTGTTCAATTTTAAAGCTACTTTTTTCATTTATTGTGAACGAATTAAATTTGCCATTGTCATATGATCAGTTGATCAGTATTTTGTTATAATGACTGTTAATTTACTAAAATATACATACATATATATATATAAAAAATTGCAAATGAACACATGTACTGTTCATTTTTGATGCTATAATTTTTATTTATATCGGACTAAAAAAATTAAAAGTCACATTAACAGAAGACTCCTAAACAGTCAATGTTTAGTTCATCTAATATTTAATACAAAAGTAGGATAGGTTAAAAACAAGTGAAAAATAAAATATGTTAATAGATTTTACACTATATAATAACTTGTTATCCTACAGTTATAGAAAACAATAAAGAAGGTACAATTCAAATACAAAACAAAAATTAATAAGTATTACTTAATGAACATTGGTAGCTTTAAGCTACAAAAAGTAGCTCTAAAAGTAGTTTCAGTTGTTATAACAATATTTTTAAGCTAATAGAAAAAAACATAGTTCGCTACAAGCTACTACTATATTTTTTCACAATTAGCTAAGCTACAGCTGCTGCTAAGGTAAACGTAGCTAAGCTAGTAGCTAAGCTACAAAAGTAGCTAGCTACTGCCCAGCTCTGGTGCCTATATAAAATTTTCCTCTTATAACGCATAACTCGAAGAACAAAATTTTGAGATATGTATAGAGAATTGAATTATTTCCCATTCAACAGAATTATTTATTATAAGCATAAATAATAACCTAAGTTCTCAAAAGAAAAGAATAAATTCTTGGAGGATAGAAATCTATATAGCATATTTTATTATAATATAGCTCGAGGTTCTTTGCGAAGTTTTCAAGAGTGACATATATTTAGCTACGATGGCTTTGTCAGTCGTGATATGAATGTAAGTCCATTCTTAAGGTATTTATTACATCCCCAAAGAGAAAGTAACAATAAAATATATGTGAGGTATGAACAAAACCATGTTGGATAAAAAGGTAGATGGTATTTCGACGTTTCAGGGAGATGGAATTGAAAATAAGGGTTTGAGCTGAAACTGAAATAAAATAACCATTAGGCCGTGGGTTGCGCTGCGCGAGTCTCCACTCTGGGGATGTTCAGGGCAGTGGGGAGGGGATGTAGGTATGCGAGAGTGGGGGAGAGCCGCCGCGGCCGCCTCCGACCTGCCAGATGCCGACATTGCCGACAGTTCGCCGCGGTTGCTGTAAGAGAGTTCATGCTGCTCACCGCAGCATCCCATCGCTCTCTTAGCTTACTTGATCAATTATTCACGTGGACCCGTATCTTGTCAAATAAAGACGACTTTAATTGTGCGTGCTCTGGACAATAGTGCTTCTTAGACGTTACTACAAGAATTTAGTGCTGTGTTCGTTACTGACTGTTCTTCCACTTCTTGGATTACTTTCCATTACGACGGATTTCTGTAAGTTCTAATCTTATTTACTATCATTGCAGCTACTTTCGTTAAGTAATAAGAATCATTTACAATAGTTTGTTAAATGAATGTTTAATCTCAAGTACTATCAAGAAAATAGAAATTTGTTTTAGTGGTATGAAATGTAAAAATAAACTTTAGCCTTTTGACATTTACAAACCTAACCTATAATTGTATTCAAAATATGTTGGTACCTATCCAAAGTAGTAATCTACAGATCTGTAGCAGTTTGTAAAGTTCTCTGCATTGTTTTAAGTTGACGATAAAAAAACAATGTTGTAATTATTCGTACAGAATGAAAGGTGCGGTAGAGAAACAACGAAACAAACCAATGTGGATTATTGTCCACGCTGCGTTGCCCGTAACAAATTACCAGTTTCATTCTTACGGTCTTGTTGTAAGGATTTGCAGGATTAGTTCTATTTAAATGTTGCTCTTTGTTTTCTTTGTAACACGGATTCAGAATTTAATTCAACGAAACAATCCGTGCTCTGCTCGAGGCAAAAATAAACATTCGTTTCGTTGAACCGCAACTGTTTTTAAATGACTTGATATCTCCTGCCGTGCGCCGTGCTCAATCGAATGCACAAACTAAAGCGATTCCGACATCGGCCGAGAGTCGCACATCTCATTTTAAAACAACGAGATTTGCGGGGATTATTCGATCGGGATCTTCTTTATCGGATGACATTAATGGGAATCCGATACGCGCAAATCTGAATATTAGCTTGTGCGTGCGCCGAGGAATGTTTAATATCATTCCCGCCCGCGGCTGTGTCGCTGCTGTCGCCACCAGGTATGAATTTCACGTCCTTTGCTGCATTTATTAATTAACATTCCAGGAATACTCTACCCTTCCTGCGAGACTGGCAAAACTGCGATTCGGTTTCAGTTTGCAGGAAACTTTTCGTCCTGCGCGATGAATATGCATTTGGTCGAACTACCTACTCTTGTTGCGCTAACAAAGAATCAACTTGATTTCAGATTCACTCCTATCTGCCTAGCTCATCGTTTATATTGCGCTAAATATTAAGAGCACTAGATTTTGCTGATTTCTTTGGATGTTGAATGATTAAAATTGCTATACATTTCAAAATATATTTCTCTTACTGCGCGTATAATGAATTTATAGTTTCGCTTGATTTGATAAACTAACAAATTTCTCAAAAATAATTTTTGAAAAAGCAATGAGCGTTCGCCGAGATTTGAACCCAGAACCCTTCATTCGCATGATGACTGCTCTAACCAATTGAGCTACAAACACTCGGCGAATACTCATGCTTTTTCGTGCAATATTTAGTTGAAGAAATGTAAAGTGACATGGATTGCGTCAATTCGTTACAAGTCATTATTGACGCAACCCATGTCACTTTACATTTCTTCAACTAAATATTGCACGAAAAAGCATGAGTATTCGCCGAGTGTTTGTAGCTCAATTGGTTAGAGCAGTCATCGTGCGAATGAAAGGTTCTGGGTTCAAATCCCGGCGAACGCACATTGCTTTTCCAAAAATTATTTCTAATAATTACCAACAGACAAATTGTCATTCAATAAATTCTTAACAAATTTCTCATTCACTAAATTTCTGTTGAATAAACAAATTCAGAGCTGTAAACTTAAATATATTTAATATTTATTCTTTTTAACATGTGTATCTGCTTGTTCGTTATCATTGTTATGCATAATTTTCTGATAAATGATGATCTTTTACTTATCTTATATTTTTTTTATCTGTTTTAGTGGTTATGTGCGAGAGTAGCCTTGGCTGAATATTGCCACATTATTAAATAAAATGTTTATTATTATTATTGTAACTTCTTGTAAATTTCTTATAAATTATCAAATAGTGTTTGAATTTACAGCTCGATTTTTAAAGAAGTTTTAGCTAATCCAAATTGCTTTCCGAAATCCAAATAGTAACAATATTGTATTACAGTTTGTTTAAACTTTTTTGAGAATATGCTTCAGTTTAATTCGACTAATCCAAAATTCAAGATTAGCTAAAACTCTTTTGAAACTTAGTTTGTGGGTGTTTTAGTCCTAAATAGGCTGTGCACGCCTAACTTGCCTATGCGTAATGTAATTTTTACACATATTTTCAATTTATCGGCACACATAGTCACAGGCGGACTTTGGCCTAGGCTAAAGAAGCAATAGCCTAGGGCCCGGACTCAAACTTTTAGTTTAAATAATAGAAATATATAATTTTATTCCCTTATAATGTATAACAGGGTGGCGACCGCGACTCTCGAACATGGGTATTTAACATGTAAAATCATAATTTTATAATTTCCTGCTTCACTAATTATTTTAAGCAAGACAGCTTAAAAAAAGGTTTAGAACATAAAATTCTGCATCTAATCCAATCAACAAAATTAATTTTGCATGCTTCGTAACGATACAAATTAGATCTGAAAATAACGAAAGTAGCCTCAAAACTATCGATAGCTATGGAATTGAAACAAAATTAAACAAATGTTTGACGTTTAATCTGTCAAAATAATTTCCTTATTTATTGTCATTTATTTTGACACATAAAACGTGAAACATTTTTTTTTTTTTTAATTTAAATTTATTTACAACTAGCCTGAATTTAGGCCAACCAGCAAATTTGATAAATTTAGATAGCATTCGTGAAGGAATTACCCATCGGTGTGCCTTCTTAACATAACATTTGTCATATTATAATTACATTATATTTAATTTAAACTTAAGTCTAGTGGTTTTCTTCTATTTAGTCTTCTGACTTCGTTCGTTCGTGAAACATTTGTTAATTTTGTTTCAATTTCATGGCTATCGTTGATAATTTCATTATTTTCATATCTAATTTATTTATTTAAAGGACCCGAAATAAATATTTCGACTAGGGTCTGAAATATTTTAAATCCGCTTCTGCACATAGTTGATTATCAAACACTGAATTAATTTTTTATTGTTTATAGCACCAAAGATTAAAGATATAGATTTCTCGATTGAATGCAAAGAGTAATAGAATGTATAGTTCTGAAGAATTCAGTCATCATCACTGTTGCTACTGTAAATCTGTCTTTCGCCAAAGTATTTGTGTTTCTTCTATACGTTTGTGATGTAGTAAAACGAAAGTGGCTGATTTTCAGTAGAAACGCTGATATGTAGTTGCATTCTTATATTCTAATAAGTCACTGAATTATCCAAATGCTTTAATGCCTCCAAAAATAATAATATTCGCTAATGATCGGTCTTACAGTCAGATTGTATGAACAAATTAAACATATGTACATAATGCAAACATTTTTTTTCATTTGATTCGTACTGCGTGCTACGTACAACTTGTCTATATTCGTATGTTAATTCTTCATCCGGATGATCTTGACTTAGCTCACGCAATGGAATGAATT
This sequence comes from Pterostichus madidus, assembly GCA_911728475.2. NCBI lineage: Eukaryota > Metazoa > Arthropoda > Insecta > Coleoptera > Carabidae > Pterostichus > Pterostichus madidus. The sequence goes on from OU452306.1 coordinate 32,741,529, forward strand.
TGTTACGGAAATCTAATTGTATATTTCCCTATATTTACCATTTGATCAAAAATAAAGAACAAATCTAAAAAAAAGGTTCATAAGAATAGAAAACAGTTTGCATTTATTGTTTTGTTTTGTAAAATCTTCAGCAAAATTTCATAAAAATAAATTTGACTTTAAAAATTTACGTTGATCATCGTACAATAATATTTAATTTCAACTTATTTAAACGGATATAGATTAAATGATAAAAGAAATGATAAAGGACAAAAATTAATTTTTAACAAATAGATAAATAGCGATCCTCGAAAATAAAGGATTGTCCTCTACGTATGTTTACCGTATCTACTACATTCTGTAATTGTATTATCGTTTATTAATTATCAATAAGTTAACGAGAATTTTAATTTTACAAGATTATTTTACAGAATATATCACAATTTTCTTATTTTCTGAGCAGCATAATTTATTCTGACATTTGACATATTTTTTTACATTTTGTTTACTGTTATTATAAAAAAATATTTATAATGTATCTCACCAATAACTGCGTAAAAGTAAGGTTAAAAAGTTATATGAATTACGACATTACTCGCTTAATAATCTTAGAATTAAAAAAAAAAACAAACATTATAATTTTGCCAAATTAACAAACTTAATATTATAATTTCATATTATTTATGTAATATATAATAAATAAAGCTAAAAATTGCATTTAAAGATTAATATAAAAATAAATAAATATATAATTACGCCTTCTACTCATTACTGGGGTGTTGCCGAAGCAGATCTCGGTAAGTGATATATTTTTACGCGTGAAGTGCGGTTACCAGTCGTCAAATCACGGGCCACAAAGATGTTAGTGGTGGAGGAGCCACAGGGGTAGTTTATGAAATTATGAAAATTGTTTGTCTCCTGTGGGAATCGAACCAGGGTTCTCAGGATCCACAGGCCGATTTCATACTACTGAGCTAGTCACCCCATAAATATTAATATTATCTAAAATTAAACAATTTTAAAAATACTCATATGGCTGCACTGATTTTCACTTTGTGTACATTGCGTTTTCAGTGATAGTAAATTGCCTCATTCCTGCTTTTTATTTTAACATTTTAATATTAACTGTAAACGTTGTAGATGAAACGATATAAAAATTCATGATGTATGACATGATGCCAATTTCACCAATTTAAAATTACCCCTGTGGCTCCCCCACCACTAACATCTCTGGGGGCCGTGATTTAATGGCTGGTAACCGCACTTCACGCGCATAAATATATCACTTACCGAGATCTGCTTTGGCAGACTGCCACACCCAGTAATGGGTGAAAGGCGTGATGATATATTTATTTATTTATTTATTTTTTAAATTATCTCAGTTTCTCTCTCTCCCCTAACATCTTTGGAGGCCGTGATTTGACAACTGGTAACCGCACTTCACGCGCATAAGTATATCACTTACTGAGATCTGCTTCGGAAGAGAGTTACACCCACTAATGGGTAAAGTGAACAAATATAAATTTGTAGAATGGGGGTCAATTTGTTGAAACATAATCGCACCCTCCTTGAAAGAGACTGGTCATAAATGATCAACTTTATGCATATAATGGCCGATGTTCCAAGCCGACTCCAAAATTTATTGGAAGACGTTGAATGCGCATTCCTGGAGGATTACAGCTAATAATTCAGCCTGTTTACCGTCCTCTGGGTCGCTGGTGTTATATTGAAACAGAACTTTAATAACTTCTGGCTTTGCTCTCTCAATGGCCACATATATGATGATGATGCGTGTTCCTGCATAATCTCAAATATTTTATTTCCTTTGGCCAGTTTTCAAGCTATTATTGTCAGATTAACTTTATTTCCTTACATAAGAGATTTGTAATATTTATTCTTCGGAGTGATCATTAACCTTTTAATTTATGCATCTGATAAAATCTGAAAACGATTTACTCTTCTGTTAAATAATTTGTACGGGAAATATCGTTTTAGTACCCATTAGCTGTACTATAATTTTAAATTTAGTTGAGACAAAAAACGTAAACATCTTTTATTTCACTCTCTCTCATACTTTGTGTTGTAATTAACAAAACCGGATGAATTCATACGGGTAATATGGGCTGCTGTCTTGCACCCGACGTAAAAAGAAATCACCATTTTACCACCAGTTAGTTATAACCTCAATATTATTTTACCTTTTGTCTCAAACGATATTTTAAACATTTTAAACCAACAGAGGCTAACAAATCAATTTTCATGAAATATTTTTATCAGGATTCACACTTGCCTTTTATAGGTCCAAATAAGTTATGTACTATAATAATAAATTACTCCTGTGGAAACAACTTTCGCATCACAAGCGAGAGGTCGCGAATTCAAACCTTGCTGACTTCATTTTATTTAATAAATACGACTGTTACAGTGGTTCGACTTTCACAATAAGCTGCAGGCTGTCTATCCTGTAATTGCTGTTGTGCAAATAAATATATCATCACGCCTTTTACCTATTACTGGGTGTGGCACTCTGCCGTAACAGGTTTCAGTAAGTGGTATATTTATGCGCGTGAAGTACAGTTAACAACCGTCAAATTACAATCTTCAAAGATGGAGAAGGAGCCACAGGGCTAATTTTAATGTGATGAAAACCCGGGTTCTTAAATCCACGGTTCGTCTCGATACCACTGAGCTACGTACCCTATGGAGTAGATTGTTACGAAGAGTATCAAACTAAAATGGGAAAAGCGTTCTTTTTAGACAAAATTTTTATGACATGTTTCAAAATAGACTTTTTAAACTTTAAATATATACACTCAAGGAAAAATTTAGTAGGTTGGCCACAGTGGCGTATCTAGTGGGGTGGGGGCGTTGGGTGCGGTTCGCACCGGTCGGCCCATATTTTGGGGCGGCATTTTTATATATTTAGTTTTAGTTGTAAAAAACAACTTGTTCACTTCATAAGTTTACTATTCGATTTCTATGAATTATGAATTACTATATGATTTCGAATATTTTTCTTGATTGTCACGTCCAATGTAGGGTTGAAAATATTATCTCGAAAAATTCCTTTATTACTGCCTAATTTAAATATGCCATCCAATAGTAAAAAAGTTCCCCACCTATAGTTTGTCTCAATTACAATTATTTATTTATGTTTATTAATTTAATGGGGTAATGGCTCAGTGGTTTCGAGTTGGTCTGTGAATCCTGAGGACCCCAGTTCGGATTCCTACAACCGACAAACAATTTTCACTAAACTAAAATTACCCCTGTGGCTCTCCCACCACTAACATCTTTGAGAAGCGTGATTTACCGGTTGGTAACCGCACTTCACGTACATAAATATATCACTTACCGAGATCTGCGTCTGCAGAGTGCCACACCTAGTAATGGGTTAAAGTCGTGATGATATATTTATTTTATATTTGTTTTTTTTTATTATAAAACCACAATTTGATTGACTTAGAAAGGGCGGCAAATTGGAGACCGCCCTGGGCGGCAAAATTTCTAAGTACGTCACTGGTTGACCATACTTTACGGAAAAAATAAATTATCCATAAACAGTTACATGTACAAAGTTAACACTGCTAAAATTGATTAAAATTTTAGATTTTTTTGGATGCACTAATTTTATCAACATAAAATTTCGACTGACATGCGTGGGTGCCGTAAAGTGACTGCTAGTAACTATACTTCACGGTAAAAATAAATTGTCCATGAATAACTGAATTTAAAAAGTTACGACAGTTAGAATTGATTAAAATTAAAGATGTTTTTTGGAAGCACTAATTTTCTCAACATAAAATGTAGGCATTTCGGGTAGTTTTAATGAGTGGAGAAGGAAGAAATCCATAATTAATGAGTTTTTTGTGCAAGTGGAGCGCAGCCCGTCTCTGTGCAGCATCAGTAATTAGGAAGAACGTTGAAACTTGGTGGACAATAGCCACATCGTCTCTCAGTTCACAGCACTCTGCCACACTGGCGTTCTAAATGGAATGTGTGATCAAAGTTTCTGCCGGCGACGCCGGACAAAAGACACTTTAAGTGGATTAAATCTAACAATTATGTCCCGGGCTTTTTCACCGCCTTTATTAGCATGCAAAACCAATTATCGGGACTCGGACACGTGTTCACCAACCGGTAATTGAAAATAATGGAAAAAGACGCCACTAAGAGAGAGTCTCTCACCCACAAAAAGAGGCAGATTAGTAGTGCAAGTGGATGATACGTCAGTTAGTTACCTGCTGTGGTTACACCAACTATTCCAACTTGAAACTTTAATGGAAACTTAACATAATACTACATAGTTTGCAGACAAGCTGAGGCCGTAATTGTCAGCGTTGGATAAATGGTTTAAGGGACCCGAAACTGTCATGTTTTTGGGGCCCAGTTTTGTTTTATTTGGGTAAATAAGTACTTTACTGTATCGTGTGTATATGTTTAGTTATTTGCTTCTCCGTATAATATAAAACTTAATCCCAATTACAGCATAGGGGAACCTACAGGTTATAGTGGAAGTGTTAAATCAGGCAAAGTTTTAACATGCAACAGATATAAATTGTAATGTAGTAGGCGCAAGTTATTTCCACTAGACTACAACCTATATCTCTAATCGGTCTATTAATCATCAATATTATTATTATTTTATGATATGCGTTAAAAACCTATCGAAAATAACAACAAAAATAGCCAAATTATAACATAGGCCGTATTTATTTGGGATTTTTAAAGTAACCTGGTAGGTTACTTGGCACACTTAAAGTAACCTGGAACTAACCTTAAACTGACCCTACTGCCCCAGCTATTTTAGCGGGTTGGTAGATTCAACCCGCAATCTCTTTCTAATCAACTTGTGTTCCTTGTTATTCGTGGCGGCATCGCGATTTGTAATAGTATAGAGAGGTTAGGAATTATTTTATGAAAAACGTAAGTAATTTTATAATAATATGTTGAAAAAATATACTAAACTATTATTTATGTAAATGATGGAAGAGCAATATGCATTATGTGCTTCTTGCAATATAAGTCACAGAGGATAATATTACGACACATTATTGCGACTCCGAAATTCATTATTTTGATAGTGCTGATGACAAAATTATAAAAAAAACAGACCCTGACTTTATTTGCTTTTTGACTACATATAAAAAATATAAAGATGACTCAAAACATGCAATTAAAAGCACAATTTAACACACAAACAAAACTAAGCAGATGTCGCTTCGAACATGCATTCAGATTTTAAATTTACCGCCAGTGTTTACAACTGACATCATTTATTTAGAAGTAACACGAGTTAGTACTAGGTCAGTTCAGGGTTGGATCAAAATTTCCCAAACAAATACGGCCATAAATGTCTAAAAAATGCAAAATTAAAAACACTTAGTTGTTCTAATCTAAATTCGAAGGTTCAATAAAATCGAACAATCGAAGTCTTGAATATTTGTAAAATCAACAACCCTACCACAGACCGTCGTTTTATTTGGCAGATTTATTTCTCATGTAGTGTGCAAGAGAATTGAATATATAAAATAAAAAAAATATATATATCATCACGCCGTCTACCCAATACTGGGTGTGGCACTCTGCTGAAGCAGATCTCGGTAAGTGATATATTTTGCGCGTGAAGTGCGTTTACCAGTCGTCAAATCACGGCCCCCAAACATGTTAGTGGTGGAGAAGCCACAGGGATAGCTTTTTCAAATTATGAAAATTTGTCGCCTGTGGAAATCGAACCATGGACCTCAGGATCCACAGGCCGACTTCATACCACTGAGACATATGCCAGTATATTGTTATTACATAGATAAAATTTGAATCGATACAAACATCTTGGAATGACAGTATTGAAAGAGGAAGTAAACGTGTCTGTATTAACTAAAACTTTTTCATTTTATTCAATAACTGTATACTATTAAAGTTTGTGTTAAATAATAGTTAACTTTGATTTCATCCTTTCAACTGCCTACAAAATAATAATCATGATAGTCCATTTGAGTGTATAATTAGTTTCTTGTAAAAAAAAAAACTATTAATACTGGTATACATTTTGTATCTAATGTACTTTTAATGTTAAATTTAGTTAAAAGTGTTGAAAATTAATTGAAGAATTTAATAAATGCAAGATATTTTCGTTTTTAATATTATTTTGACAAAAAAAGAAATATGGGCCAAATGATTCTAGACTCGTACACTACTCCATTAGTATTTTAATCTGTGACTTTCTTTCCAAATTACAATTCTACCTATTCTTATTCTGATATTAGGCTAGTACGGATCTGGAACGACAACAACAGCAGCAACAGTAGGGTCCAGCCCAAACGAAAGGCGGTTCTTAATATTTGAACACGAGTTTTTGTCGTAGCTTGTTACATGATGAATGCACGTGGACATGCATTGTGCTCGCGCGTCGTGTTCGTTATTTTGCGTCGGCCGGCGTTTTAGGGAATTGAACGACGCGGACAATCGTCCATTGTTACATCCCCGTCACTGGTCACGTGGATTCGCATATTAATCTCGCTGAAAAGCTCGCCAAGTCCATCAGAAGATTACACTAATAGCCATGATAAAAAGCCATCATCAAACATCTGCAACATGAGTCAAATCCCATTATTTAGCAAATTGTTGAGTTTATATGTTTTTGCCATTTTGAAACTGGTTTCCTCTGCGTTCATTACCACTTAACACGGCGCTATAAACTTTTATAATATAATTTCGCGTGAGGAGACACAGGTGAAGACAATTTTAATGACACGTGATAAACTTTATCGTATTAATTTTTATTAATGACTTGTAGAGGACAATCTAACTATCCATAAACAATTTTATACAATTTTATTCACTCATAAACACTCCCATCTTCTCAATTATTTCTTTATTTCAATTCGCGTTTGCGATGTCGGATAGGAATGTGCCGTATCGTTTCGCTCGTTGACTCACTGTCAACGACAAACGTCTTTGATAAACGGCAGTATTATGATCTGAAATGCAAACGTGTTCTCTGACGTTCAAATGAAAGTTTTATGTGTGGGTATGTAGTCTTTTTGTGATCAGTACCTACACAAGAGAGCACTCATATTCAACATGAATGTAAAGCAACAGATGGAGGGATTGGAATCGGTATTCGATAATCGATCAGCTCGTGCGCCGATAAATAAATAACTAGATTTCATCGCGACTTTTACTCATCTTCAAATAGTTTTATTACTAAGGATATGGAGACAAACTTTATAATTTAATATTTAAGGTACAAAAATAATAAATTAAAACAAGTTCACCATTACTATATAAAATACAATTAAATAACATACAGGTAATTTGTATCAAAGTTCGACGCTAACATCAGTTTCGTAAAACTCTAGCTAATAAATAAATATATCATCACGCCCTCTATCCGTTACTGGGTGTGATACTCTGTCGGTAAGTGATATGTTTTGCGATTACCAGCCGTCATATCATGCTTCCATAATGTTAGTGGAGGAGGAGCCACAGGGATAGTTTTAATGTGTTGAAAATAGTTTGTCGGCTGTGGGAAGCGAACCCAGGTTCCCTATATTATGATACTAGTGTATAATTAAGTCTTTAAAGCATGTGTGGCGAGTTGAACAGCACGACGCGAAGCGGAGTTATTTCATCGGCACTAGTCCTTTAAAGGCACTTATAAACGTGCACCAAACGCTATTTTTTATTGTACATGTATCATAATCTGGTACTAGAGCTGGAAACCAGCATTTTCATTTTATTCATTTCATAGTTTTGTGTGTGATTTGACGTAATATCGTTCACATGGAGATAGGTTAGCATTTGTTGTTTACGTTATTATGTGGATTCGATGTTTTGCAATTTGTTGAGTTAAAAACTGTATTCCATTTGCCACTTGATTCACTTAAATTATTTCAGATAAATTTGACACATGAGTAAATGAACTGAATTAAGCAAAATGATGCACTTATTGGGACTTCAAAGTAAATTAGAATCAGTAATTCTAGTAGTGGAAATAAAGTCAGTGAAGTAATTCAGCGAAATAAATAAGTGATCTGGTTCAGTAAAGTTAGATCTCATCCAAATGGCAACTGGAATGCGCCTAATATGGATGGATTTGAAGCAAAATAATTTTGTTGTTGCTTAGCAACTTTAAAATACGGCATGTTTCAATGCTGCGTTTTCGCACTTTATTTAGTTTATTAAACAAGAATTATTGTGCAGGTATGATAAAATGGCTATGTACATAACAAGTTCGCGAAATGACGTCTTCGTGTACAAGTTTTGTACAATGCTTTTAGTAACAAGCAAAAATTATATGACGGACAATGAGGAAATTTATTAAATTTGAAGTTTGAATTTATATTGACAGTTAAGTATGCCATGAATTGACGTTTGTTATTTGAAAATAAATTATTTATTTTCCTCGCAAAGTTTGTTAAAATATGTCTGATTGATGGCGTTATAAGCTAATGTCTCTATTTCTTTTATAAATTCCTTAAAATGTGTGTATATAAGTACAATTAGCGTTTTAATAGTCAAAATTTAGAATCATAAAAAATATGGGTGATTTTTCAATTACAATCAAACTTTCCATCGGTTTCCAAGGTAATGCAAACCTTATTTTGAATGTTGTGAGTACAAAAAATATATTAATTGACATTTGACTTAATCTAACCTACAAAACAGAACTATTGTTTTTCCATACACTACTACGATTTACCAAATATTAATAAAGTAATCTTTGTTTGAATTTTTTGTTTACACACCCTTCGATCTCAACACAGACGAGATTTTTATTCACACTTAAAAAAGTTCAAGACGTCATTTTCCGGAATACATTAAAATAATTTGTCGAGTTGAGTAACAACAGTGAGGGACTTAAGAGGAGCGGTGCACTAAAGAATAACTCGACAATAAAAGTCTCTTGGTCACCGCCTACGCCTTCCTGTCAATTATGAATGACTTGAATGGCTCACATTTAAATGCAATGGGCCTGGGATGTTCTCCATCGAAATAAATAATCGTATAAATAAAACGGTGAGTGTTGGAAAACATGTCTATCTCGGGGGATTAGCATCTCAAAGCAACGAATTGTGACTGTTGATGCATCCAAAATGGAATGATAATTTAGTGTCTAGTGTCAGAGTGAGAAACATCTGTTTGGGTTCACGTTGCAGTTTTAGTTTTAGCGAATCCTAATTGCTTTACTATCGACATTATTTTTAGTAGCTAGGGGTGCCATCAGTTTATCTCTGGATGCAGCTATCTCTGTGCCATATGTTCAGAGTAATTTAAAGTTTTTTAATTGGATGTCAAAAATAAATGCTACTGTAACATGTTATTTTTTAAATTGATGTTCCAGTATTTCTGAAACGGTGGTAACTGGAATTCTAAACATTTTAGTGAGAAAATCTTATTGGTTGATATGAAATACAGCATATCTCCTATATGAGGGTCACCAATGAGATCTGGAGAACTGTAAGAGCTACGACTACTGTTAAACTAAACAAAAGATGACACATTAGTGGAACAATTTAACGATGTTTTAGTTTTAACAAAAAAAAATAAACGCCTTTTACCCATTACTGGATGTGGCACTCTGCCGAAGCAGATCTCGGTAAGTGATATATTTTGCGCGTGAAGTGCGGTTACCAGTCGTAAAATCACGGCCCCCAAAGATGTTAGTGGTGGAAGAGCCACAGGGGTAGTTTTTGAAATTATGAAAATTGTTTGTCGCCTGTGGGAATCGAAAAAGAGTTCTCAGGATCCACAGGCAGACTTCAAACCACTGAGCTAGATGTCATAAAATTTTGCAGCTAAATTAAATATCTAAAGTATTTATTAAAAACCATTCAGCAATCCGAACTATTCGTTCATTATTATTATTTGATTATTCGGCCTTATTAACTATTTAAATATTCGAACTATTTGGGCTGTTCGGTTATTCGAATATTTGATCAACTATCAAGATATCCAAAGCCGTCCGAGATCCGAATGGTACTCGTTGTACAGAAGACACCCTGTATATCTGTGGGTTTATTTTTGATCATGTACCAACTTTAAACTACCAATATTCCTAGAAACTAAGTTACGCCTATAAAACATTTATGTGTTGAGGAAGTTAATAAAATATTTATAGCGTCCATTAATTGTTTCTAACCTACAACGTTTGTTTCTATCACAGCAAGTATCATTTTAATAACAGCATGACATGGAACTAAAACATAGCAGACAGCAGGTCCGTAGTAAGACCTCAACATTAAAAACTAAATGTGTCAGTTGTGTGTTTTTATTGTTGAGGCGTTAACAATGGCCTCTCAATCCAGAGATGTGTTCCTAATAAGCTGTCACCTACACAGAACACCTCTTTGTCTTAAGTCCCAGCGCCAGCTTACAAGCAGCGTGCAGACCCAGAACCAGAGGAAGTTTTAAGTGCAGCAGTGTAAACAAACAGCACAACACACGGCGATGGCGACGACGATGACTACGGCATCGAGTTATTATAAAACACTCGCGCTTGCCTAAAATTCCTTGCTGCACTCGAGTTTCTAATTAGTTCGACTAATCTTAACGTCAGCTCTTGTGGAAACATTACGAATGACAGGCGAACTGAAATATGTGTGAGAGGACACACTCCGTACGACTGTGACGTCATGGGAACCGAGGCCTGGACAATGCAATCAATATTCGGCTGGTTTAATTAATTAATTAATTTTAGTGCTACAGTTAAATTGGTTTCCCAAAACTATGTATTGGAGATACCTAAATTGTTCCAAATATTCCAATAGTCCCGAGATGTATTGAGATATTTCTGGTCGGCCATTGGCAATGGGAATTAGCGAATTCCTCTAACTTACAATTCAATGCGATGAGCAAGATTTCTCGGCATACTGAAAACGTTACGAGGGTAGGGTGAAAAGTCCCTGAAAAATTAAACAAGAAATGATTTATTTGGTCAAAACATATTTTATTTCTCACCATAATCTCTTTGTAGCTCTATACACTTCGTCCAACGTTTTTCTAATTTTTCGATACCTTCCAAATAATACGATTATGGCAATTCTTCAAAATAGGCGTTTGTCTCAGCGATAACCTCATCGTTGGAGCCAAATCTCTTTCCGCCGAGCCATTTCTTCAAGTTTGGAAATAGATAAAAATCGCAGGGGGCCAAATCTGAAGAAAATGGTGGATGACGAACCAATTCGTAGCACTTGAACATCGCCAAACACTCCTTTGAACTTGTTACACGGTCGCGCTTGTTGTCAACAGAGAGCAAATGCGGCACCCATCTGGCAGATAGTTTTCTCATATCCAAAAATTTATACAAAATGTTCCGTACCCGTTCGGTTGAAATGCTCATAGCCTCAGCAAACTCATGCACTTTAATTCGCCGATCATCCAATATCATACCATGGATTTTATCGACGATTTCTGGCGTTGTAACCTCAATTGGACGACCAGAACGTTCGGCGTCCTTTGTGGTCATACTACCACAACGAAAATCAGTAAACCACTTGTGAATCGTTCCAATCGATGGTGAGGAATCCCCATAATGTTTAACAAGCGATGCTCTGGTTTGCGTAATGTTTTTCCACGCAAGAAATAATGTTTAATCAAGACGCGAAATTAACTTTTTCCCATGTTTTCAAAAATCTTCAAGGTTGCTTGCTTTCGATGGGTGTCAAAACAGAACTGAATGACATATCAGTCTCAAAATTTTAATGCGTTCTAGTTAAAGATGGTACATCACAAATGTCACATGAGATTTGCGATTGTGGCGCCATCTGTTTTATTTTTCAGGGACTTTTCACCCTGCTCTCCTATCCACGAAATAAAAAAAAATGAAACCTTGTCATCTCCAAGGAAGCAATGCGCAATGCAATTTAAAACTGATTCCATATATACCATATAAACGTAGCAGCACCCTATGCCCATTCATGTTATTATTATTTTTTTTATGATGTCAGTCTATCCTTTTCGTAATAGTGATATTTCAAAGAAGTCCTTGGAGAAACAAAACTCGAAACGATTAATTGAACAAATACCTATCAATATGCAAATAAGCATCCTGTCACGAACAGTTGCGATTCAATCATCCTGGATGTGTCATTTTGTGAAGCGCCCAAAAACGCAATCTGCTCTTGGAGACGCGGGTCATCGTTCGGCGCGGTGCGCGTTCGGTAAACAAATCACGTAGACGCTTTGCCGGAAGCGGCGTGTGTTTCCCTCCCCTCGTATCGCGCACACCGCCCAGACCTCCAGGGTCCTTTCAGACAGGTGAAAACGTCGCGGACCTATAAATGCAAATATAATATTCAATTCGTCGCTTCTGAATAATATATAGGTGACGATGGCGTCTCCTGCTGATAGCTCGTACGCTCCAGATCCGGCGTCACATACAAATTTTTACAATCAAAATGAAAATAAAACTGAGTACATCTTAAAAAGAATCTTTCTACGATTGATTCCAATCTTGCAGATTGAATCAAGTGATATTTATATCATAAAGAATTTATTAAAATAGTTATTTTTATAACAAAGTGCAGAAAAAGACTCTTTACGTGAAAGTGCAGAGATACGTTACGGAAATCTGCACGTGCATGTAATCTTTTTCGACATGTGTTATAAACAACATTTGTCCTATAACTTATAATTTAGAAAATCACCAACAGCCAGATTCTCAAAAGAGTTTAAGCGATTCCTGAATTTTGATTAGGCAAATTTAGCTAAACCATATTCTCAAAAAAAGTTTAAATTAACTCTAATATATCTTGTTGCCATTTGGTTTTCAAGAAATGATTTGAATTAACTTTATAATCAGACTAGAATAAGATTAGTTAATCCAAAATACAGGATTAATTAGAACTTTTTTGAGAATCGCTGCATAAAATATTATCAGAATTTATAAAATATTAATGATATTTCATTTCATTTACTACTTGGTTTACTTAAATCAGTTCAGATAAATTAGATAACATGACTAAATGAACTGAATTAAGCAAACTGATGCACTTATTGGGCTGAATTACTTCAAAGTAAATTAGAATTATGGGGTAGCTAGCTCAGTGGTATCAAGTCGGCCTGCAGATCCTGAGAACCATAGTTCGATTCCCACAGGCGACAAACAATTTTCACCATTTTAAAACTACCTCTGTGGCTCCTCCACCACTAACTTCTTTGAAGGCCGCCATTTGACAGCTGGTAACCGTACTTCACGCGCAAAATATATCACTTACCGAGATCTGTTTCGGCAGAGTGCTACACCCAGTAATGGGTATGTATTTATTTATTTAAATTAGAATCAGTAATTCTAGTACTGGAAATAAAGTCAGCGAAATAATCCAGCGAAATAAATAAGTGATCTGGTTCAGTAAATGTAAGTTAGATCTGATCCAAATGGAAAATGGAATACGCCTTATATTAGAATGTTTTACGGCGTTACTATGGTTTGTTTGTTGATTACTTCATTGCTTTACGTTATTTAAAAATATTTCACTATTTTCAAGTTAATTTCTTCAAAATCGTCTACATTTGAATACTATAATAAATGATTCTACTTTATCATGTACACCTCCAGAGATATTTGGAGCCGCAGGTCAAGCTACGTTAGATATATTCTTGACACAGACATTCAACCTGCAGCTGATACTTCTAAAACCTCCAAAATTGGTGTCAATAATAGAACTGTTGATAATATGAGTACAGAAGAAATCAATGTTTTTTTTGGACAGTACAAAAGTTTCCACTTTACATTATGTCGATATAAGCTACTGTAACAACTGTATTAATATATACAACCAATAAATATTAGATAAAACCATTTTTTGATACATTTTTCTAACGTCGATCTTTGCAACAGTTGGAACAGAAATTGAGGTTAGTTGGTTAGTAGCTAAAATAAAAAAGCCGTGCTTCGCGCGAATCCGCGAAATTAAAGTCCTGTCAGTTAAATTTGATTTTGACAATTGCGTATACGAAACGTTTTTGTGTTTTACGTTTATAGAAAAGCACTTGTTTTGAATTTGTCTCCTTTCCACCCGTAACCAAGGCAATATTAGTTAGAAAGAAATCACACAATTGTAGGAAGAAGGTTTATTTTCTAGTGAAGATGTAAATCTGTGTGATACGACACTGTCTAGAAGAGGTGAAGAAGATTCGTAAGTATGAGAAGCCTCTTTGAGTGAAATGTTTGAGTTTGTCATATGTTTTATTTATTCTGTGCTCTTTCCTATTCTTATCTCCGAGTTCATATCGATATTTTACATTTCCCTTCAAGTGGAATAACGTTGCGACGTTTTCTCGTTCGTCGTGGCTTAACGTTCCTCAAATATTTTCCTTCCATGTCTATAAGCCCCCTTTTTCTTTTGATACCGATTTAAGGTTCCATAATGCAGCAACATTAAAACCTAAAAGAAAGAAAGAGTAACTGATCACAGAAGATTAGAATTTCATTTTTGTCGGGGTGGTTTTACAATGTTTGTGTGTCGGTGTTCTGTTGACACCTCTGGTTTTTCGCACATAGTCCGGTAGTTCAGCGCCAGGGGTTCGGCGCCAGTTAATTTCCGGTGGCCAGCGCTGGACAAGGGGTGGTGCGGGGCAAGAAACAGCAGTTGACATCCTAACGAGCGAGCGAGCGGATGGTCGGCCTCTCGGTGGCTCGCCTGGCTACTGATCTGGCCCAGTGCGGTGTTAATTATTACTATCTGTGGCTGTAAATCACTCGAGCCGCCGGTATTTATGTATGATGAGGGTCACTCAGAGCTTTGCCCTCGTGGCCCGCCCCTCCAGCGCCGCCTATCTCCACCGCACATGCAATACCATTACCTGCAACCAGAGTATATCAAATATACGAGTTTATTTTTTCTTCTGCATCATTTATCAGCCAGTAATACGGCGCCTAAAAGATAATAATTTTATAGTATGATAAAAATGTTTACTCTTTTGGTGTGAGTACGATGATAACCTCTGGGAACTCAGATGTTATTACTCGTATTATTAACAGGTTGTTGGTCTAGTGAATTTTCAAATACCATACCACCGTGTGGTGTTGCCATTAAAAATTGGGATTCTTAATTTTTCGTTAAAAACATGGCTTTGCATGGCTATATATCCATTACTAAACGATAAAAAACTTTCTCCTTCTGATACAATATACATGGATAGTTCTATAACATCATACTAGTTTTTCAAATGAAATTGTAAAATTTTAGATGTACACAAACCAAATATGTGCGATTCTGAGTGATGATCGCCATAAGCCCCGTGTATAAGAACTCAAATTTACAAGCGAATATATTTGTTCACAGACGATTAATGTGTTTCATGTTTTACGAGGATGCATATGACTATCTAATGCTTACGTGCGCCAAATTTCATTCAGTCCTGCAAAAAATTTTTCACGCTAGTACTACCTTAAATTTCCAAACAGAAAAACTATCAAAAATCATTTTAAATTTTTTTTCAAGCGTGTCTAAATGTTGGTAGGAAATATATTGTATGCACTTCGAGCATAAAGTGACTTTACCGCTCTTGCATGGTTGCTCTATGCGCAAGCGGAAAGAGACTACTTTCTGCTTTAGCTACACAAATAACTATTTTGTACGTAGATTAACATATAATATAATTAAATGTTTGTGGAATAGCCTATTGTTTGAAAATGTCTGGAATATTAATTTTTCCCGAGCAGATGGTTCGGTTCTCTGAGATATGATAAACGTTGATCAAACGCGCTTTGTTCTCAATGACACTTAACAATGCAGCCGCGCTCCTCGTACCGTACAATTTATATTGAAAAAGTAATCTTCCTATTATCCTGTTCGTCATGCACTTTAATCTTTTTATAGAAATAACATTCATCCTGTAAAAATGCTCCATATATCCTCGTTCTGTACGGTAACATGAAGCTCAGTGGATTATTAAGCATAGTGAATTATTAACCTCGCGCAGGTAATACGCGCATTGGAAACTCGGAGCTGTTGTTGGTAATATATATGCGGACGCGTGCTCTAATATTCAGGTAAGATTACAGTTTCGGGACTAGCACAAAACATCCCTCTCAGCTTTGTATGAATACTTTACTTATGGCTGCCGAAATGAAATGTTTAAATATTAACGCGTGCGCCGTCTAGTGCTCTTGGGGTAGGAACGCAGCGGCAAGAGGGGAGGAATTCCATTACACAGGTGGGTATACATGTTTGCGCGACTAGCTGCTGCCGCTACTGCTGCCGGTGACATAATTGGAATCAGTTATGAATAATTAAACTCAATCCAATAACTCACGTCGAACGTGGAGCCGTCTGACAGCTGCAAACGATCCTGTTGCTACTGCGCTGCTGCCCGCTAGTCAGGACCGTACTCTACATATTGCAGACATTATTTAAAATACACCCACTTCACTGAGGGCTTCATATATTCTTCTGTATCTTCAAAAATAAACGAAAAAGCAGAACAAATTTAACATATTTCTTCACCATTTCTTTTACATACTCACGTAACATCACGCTATATCCTTTCAAATGGGGTAGAACGAGCCCTTATAACACCACTCGTCAGTCTTATCAAAGAAAATTACAGCCTTCATAACTCAAAATTGATCCGAACTAACCGAACCGCAGTGTGGTAGTTCATATATATTTCTCTTTACTTGAGTCGGATTCGAACTCGAGATCTCCGGATTTAAATACCATATCTCTGGCCATTGTACTGCCGGATATATTAAAGCAATTAACAATTATTTTTCCAAAGTTTGTTCAAATTAGGCCATGTTTAGCAAACAGGGTTGAGAGATTTAAATAATTTTTTTTTATAAATCATTGATTTAAATCGAGTTACATTAAAATTAATTATGTATACATAAATGAATAATTTTTATTATTATATATGTATTTATTAAATTGAAAATATAAAAAAATCACAGTAAAAAATAACAACATGTTTTAATAAATCATAAATATTTGAATATGAAAATATAGCAATTCAAATAACAAAAAAAATATTAAATAAAGTAGAAACATATTTTCATTTAGTGATACAATATTATTAAAATGTTTAAATAAAAAGACCAGTTTTCTAGTCTGTTCAGTTCCTAGTCGGTTTCTCAATTTTGAAGTCCAAATGATGAAAAAACAAGCTGAACACGAAATGGCGCATAAAAGTGATTTTATAATTTTCGATATGATATCTTTATTTGGTCCTAATTCATCTTTTTGGGACATCCACCATTCAACACTTGAAACGTTGTTCAGAATTTCTTTTGAAAACATTACACAATACATAATATTAAAAAATTTAATTCAAAATACCCGTTTTTTAAAAAAAGAATTAAAAAAATCTGATTTAAATAAAAAAAATAGATTTTTTTTAATTTTTAAAAAACAAACACGATTTTTATCCACTCGGATGTTTAGTATCAAATTAAAGCTCTCGGGCACAGAATTCTAGTTGAAATTCTACTGTGGGTAGTACAGTACTTTCCCGAATATAAATTTAAATATTTTTTAAAAAACAATTAACGATCGGGTAAATGTATTTTTGTAAATTTGTCTCTCAAATGGAAGTACTATAAAAAGTATAAGTTTCCTCACAATACAACGATGGTATCTAACGATGTTGAAGAATATTTCTATAAATGATATCGCCATTATCCCCCTTTTCTTACAACCTCCACTCGAACGATTCTCTTCGAGCAACATTTTTCTCCACTTTCCATTAGATTCCGCTCTTCCACTGTGATTTGGTTTCGTATTTCTCCATTCGTTTTGCAACACTACCCGCAGAATCGTTGAATTTCACGTAATTCGAGCGTTGTGGGAATGATGATGTCTGTTGATGAACAATTGCATGATGCAGGTGATGTTGCACGCGTGCGACACGTGTGTCTGAATCCCTGGACCCTCGTCCGTTGCTGCATTTGCATTCGAATGGCCGACACGGCGGCCGTTTAATTGCAACTGTTATGCACGCATGTGTTCGGATCGTGTATCGTCCCAGCAGTGCAATGTTGTGAAATTGTTCTACCGAAACGATGGAATAAGGAATTGAATTGATCCAGTACTCATTGATTTTGTGTGTTTATTGTTTTTAGTGGCTTTATAGTTTAATTCAATGGTGTTGTTTGATCCCGAGTTGTCGATTCATTATTTCATACTAATTCTAATTAGAATTTGTCTAGTAGTTGAATAATTGAATCGACACAACTTTCGCGTCACAAGCGCTGACATCAACTAATATAAACCAGTGATGGAAGTATTCATATCTAAAGCTCGTCGATTAACTGAGTTATATATAATTTTAGGATTTTTTCTTTGTAAATATGTCAAATAATAATGTACATTACCATGTAATATATTCTAATTATACATTATATATTATATATCAAGGATTTTATATAAACACTGGATAGCTAATTTGCTTGTAGCATATTAACGGCGGCCATTTGCAGGGCAGGCAAAATAGCGCTATATGTTTTCATTCATGTTTTAAAAACATATTTAAATTTACTGGAAATATAAAATAAATATTTTAATAAAGAATTAATTTATAATTATTCGTAAATACAAAAAAAATATTCGAAATTAAAAATTTTAGAAAACTCTAATCTTAATAGGACTCAGGCTGGATTGCATGAAAGTTTTATTGGTTCATTATCGACTAACTGTTCAATAAGTTTCAGAAAATCGCTATTGATACTGTTGCTAAGATAAACAATTCTTTAAGTAAAGAGCTCTTTATTTTATCTTGCAACCCAGCATTGATAATGGCAAATATTAAATATAATTTATGTGGCCTTTCCTTAATTAATATATTTGTATAAAACTATTTTGAATATATGACAATCCAAACAATTTTTTTTTAAATATTGAGTTATAATTTTATTTATTTGTTTTGACAATTCGATTGACTTCAAGTAATTGCAAATATTTTATCACTAAAGTGCACCTATAAGAAACAAAAGACGGAATTTTTAAATTGTTTGTGTTATACATTCAATAATCTCTTTTCTCCAATATCAGCATTTTGATATGCCATTTCATCTTTAAAAAGTGGCTAATTTTATAACTAGTTATACAATGTGATTCATTTTTTAACTATGTACTTATAAAACTTGACAGTATTTAATCACTATTGATAAAAAATATCGTTTGTAATTTATTAGTTAGATACAAATTATAAAATGAGGAAAACAATTGATTTATTGTAAAAGTTAATAGTACAATTTTCAAATTTAACATGTAGAAATATTAATGCTTCTTTTTTTTACGACTAAAACTGTAAAGTGGCTATCATTTAACAAACAAATAGCTTGTTATTTTTACAATTGTAACAACCAAAAATTTCATAAACTGATGTAAAAATCGTTTAGTATGATGCAACTTGAATTCTGAACAACTTCACACTCTACAATTTTTGCCGCAAAATGAACAGGAGAGCAGAAAAGAGTAGAAAACGAATATCATATATTATATCTCTATGTTCAACCCCTAACTGACACCACCCGTATAGTGAACTACATTTTTTTTTGTATATAGCAATAAATGCAATGAATGAATGATTAATAGTGTCCGAACCTGATATCTTCGGGCTCACAAGCCATCGTTAATATTTTGTAAGACGTAAAAGAAATCTGAGAAATATTAGGGCGTTACAAAGAATTTTCCCTGGTCTAAGAAGGGCATATTGTCGTGGCTATAACAGGGCCGTATATGGTTGTCGATGACGTGTCCTGGCGAAATTAAATAAATACGACATAAACCCTTGGTCACATCTTAGGGCGTCCCCTAAGTCTCGCTAACGTCTTCTCCTGCGTCATATACGCTAATGGCGAATTCCCTTTGTGGGGGTGGCGGCGGCGGTGCCGCGCGAAACCAAGATTGCCGGCGCCCTGGGGACCCGACAACCACTTTATTTGCCACTATCGCGGCCCCCTCTGATCTCTTCTTTATATTTCATCGCAAATGGCGCGCGTTAAATTGAGCTGACCATGACTGCCTTGATTGACGCGCCGTCGCCGTGTGCTCATCAACGCTGCTCAGCTGTTTCACAGATAGCTCTGATGTGTTTGTCTTCCATTGTTTGTTTAGATTGTTCGGCTTGGAGACAGTGAAGTATGCCTGCTTGTTTAGATTTCAAACTAGTTTTTGTTGAGTAACTAAGCAACGAATTGAAACACTCATGACAGATGAACATGTTGATGTTAACAGCTTAATTGTTGAAAATCACGAAATTGCCCTACACATAGACTATGCCACAAAAATTTGATTATTTTATATATTAATCTACTTGCAAAAATATTTTTTATACAACTGTCAAAATAACGCGACATTTAAATAAATATATCATCACGCCTTCTACTCATTATTGTGGCATTCTGCCGAAGCAGATCTCGGTAAGTGATATATTTTGCGCGTGAAGTGCGGTTAGCAGCCGTCAAATCACGGCCCCCAAATCTGTTAGTGGTGGGGGAGCCATAAGGGTAATTTTAAATTGGGGAAAATTGTTTGTCGTCTGTGGGAATCGAACCAGTGTCCTCAGGATCCACAGGCCGTCTTGATACCACTGTGCTACCCCATACGCGACATTTATTGCATCATTATGGAAACGTAATGTTTGTATTTTTTTCACACGTGAAAAAATGACTATGTTACCTTAGTGAAACAGGTATATGTTGGTGAAATTGAGGGTGAAAGATTGCGTGGGCGACCTATGAATAAATTGTTGCGTGAACGAAAGTTTCCGAGTACGAGGAACAAACGTGCTTGTATGAAAGGAATTATGAATGTGGATGAAGCAAAAGTGGTGTGTCAGGATAGGAAAGTTTGGCGAAGATTAATTGCGGAATGAATCTGATGATTTCAGAAAAGCGCAGGGTTTTTAATTTTAGTTTCGTTGTTTAGTAATTTCATTAGAGTGTTTACCTGTAATTGTGTGAAATTCACTTTCAAAACAAGCGCAGGGACGACACTCCCTTCGTTTCTTATCTTTTTTTATTCTTTTCTGATCTTACATTGAGTGTTTAACTGCAATTGTGTGGAATTCACTTCCAAAAATAAGCGTAGAGCGACACTCCCTTCCTTTCATATCTTTTAATTCGTTTTCAGTTATTATGTAGTGTTTAACTGTAATTGTGTGAAATTCACTTTCAAAAACAAGCGCAGGGCGACGCTCCCTTCCTTTCTTATATTTTGTTTCATTTTCAGTTACTGCATTGTGTGGTCTTTTCTTTCATATATAAGTGCAGACTATCGCTTTCATCTTTTCTAATCTTGTAGATTCGTTGTTAGTTTCGTTATTAGATTCGTTGTTAGGAGTAAACGTGAGTAATTTGAGATTTTTTATGCATACGTTATGTACGTTGAAGAAAGAAAATGAATGGTAAGTGAAAAGGAATGATGTGATTGAAGGTTTGTTGTGTGATAATAATTTCGAGTGTATAAATGAATGAGTCTATATGGAGTGATCTTTGAAAGTGGTTGAAGTGAGGGTGGTATGTTTGGATGAATATGTTTGACGATGACTGGTTGTTTGATGGGTGTGATGAGTGAATGTTTTATGAGTGATTTTAGGGTTCGTGCTACCCCATTTGTTGGGATATAGCGTGAAGATATGTATGTATGTATGTTACCTTGCCAACAACTACCTTTGATTTTTTTTCCACTGTTTTGATAAATGTTTTTTCACGGATGTGAAAATCGTTTTTTTTGTACTAATATCATTCAAAATAAGGTTTACGTTACCCTGGAAACTGAAGTAAAGATTGATTTTGCACACTTTCGCTCGTGCTTTAAAATTGCGCTCATGTGCAAAGTATGTCTTTGCGCACTTGTTATGTAAGTAGCTATTTTAAATTCTTTTTTGACAGTTTTAGAAAAAAGTGCTGTTTGTATTTTGTTGCCGTATAGTTAGAGAGCTAGGATGCAAAATGATGTCTCATTATTCCAGTTATTAGATTTGGGAACGGGTGGCAACTATAGATGGCGACGATGCGAATGCGCCGATTTTAAGAGCAGTTGTTGACATATTTTTTACAGGCTAATTTTCAGTTTAAATTATAGACAAAATCGGTCAAAGTAAGCAATTTTTATGGTGTCGTGTGACATATTACTACTTGTTCACGGCGAAAACATGACAAAAAAAATATTGACAGAAATTATTGCTAGTTGCTCATTGATGACAGAAGCTCTGAAAGTGGACTGGTGTAGGGATCAACAACCACCCTTAAAATCGGTGCATTCACATCCACGCCATCTATAGTTTCCACTCGTTCCCAAATCTAATTTTCTTTATTTCATGTTTATCATGACATAATCTATTAAAAAATCAATTTGTCACTGGAATAAATGAGATATCATTTTGCACCCTAGCTCTCTAACTAGTACTGTTGGAATAGTCTTATTATACTATCATTTTTAATTGCGCTAATAGTTTGTAAAAATATTTCAGTAAAGTTAATGAAAGAATAATATTGTATGATATTTTCATAACTAAAACCTAAATGGATTTTTATTTACTTAATTTCATTATTTTTTGTATAAACTGAAAAACAGTCAAATCATGAAGCATCAATTTTTGATATTTAAATTCCTATTGTTATCCAGCCGGCAGCTGTCTACTCTATTTTAAAATCTAGTGGCAGTCATGACAAACAATGGCATCATCAACACTTTTTGCAAATGAAAAATAGAAATATTTTTCCCCTTGAATAAAATGAATGACAGCGAATTGAATGTTAACAAACAATAATTCGTTAAGAGTCGTTCGCTATGAAACATCATCACAAGTATCGATACTCGTTGGTTATATTGCAAAATGGAAATTAGTTTATGATCGACTTGAGTTTAATTAAAATTCGTTGAACCTGCGTACCGCGTGCGTAAAAATACCGGCAATTTAATTATGAATGTTATGATTCGCGTCTTCCGACATAACGAGGCTCATTTAAATGTTTAAGGGCGCGTGGCGATGTGCAACTTGCGCCATAGTTGGAGATGCAAATTTCCGCGAGAGAATGGGATCTGTTCCTGGTTGCTGCCTGTTCTTCACTCGTGCAACAGCGTGTTTTATAATTCATAAAAATTCCAGCAGAATTTCAAGTACCTACTTTAGACAACGCTGCCTCTAAAATTAAACGATATTTGAACAGAATATTACTTCGCATATGCAACTAATTCTCATTAAAAATTACGGGCAAACCTGCTGCTAACGGTTCTAATCATCCTATACTTACTATTAACTATTTTATGGGGTTTTGCTTCGATCGTATTCTGAAAACATATCACAAATCTATCACAAATTCCAAACAAAAAATTGCTGTGTCCATAAAACAAAAGCATGGTATCTACTGGCCTGGAATTCCTGGAATTTCTGGATATTCTGAAAAAAGCTTGAAATGAAGCACCTTCACTTAAAATCTTTTAAAATCCTTGCATTTATATTTAATACTAGCTATTACCCGCGACTTCGTTCGCGTGGTCTACAATTGAATGCGAGTACCCGATATGCGTTGCATTGCAACTCAAAGAAAGAAAGTGTTTGTGTTTAATTGTGTTTATTGAAGTGCTTACACAATATTTTTTCTCTTTGGGACGTACACGAATAAATAAGGTTTTCCGACGCGTGAGTATGCCACATACAGCTGTCCATGTTAGATGCATGGATTTTCCAAATTTAGTCCACTCAGTTGTAGCGATTGTCCCTGTGCTTTGTTGATGGTCATTGCAAATGCGAGTCGTACCGGAAACTGCAAACGTTGGAATTCGAATGGCATAGGACTGAAGCTTTATTATACCTATATGTTAAGATTGGTTCTCATCTATGCCTATACAAAATTTGAATTGAATCAGTGCAGTGTTTTTCAAGATAGCTAATGGCCAATTTGTTTCAAAATGGCGGACTGTAGCTTTATTGTACCTATATGTTAAGATTGGTTCTCGTCTATGCCTATACCAAATTTGAATTTAATCAGTGCAGTACTTTTCAGGATAGCTGGCGGCCATTTTGTTTCAAGATGGCGGACTGAAGCTTTATTATATTTATATGTTAAGATTGGTTCTTGTCTATACCTATACCAAATTTGAATCGAATCAGTGCAGTACTTTTCAAAATATTCATCAAAATTTCAAAAAAATGTTTTTCTATTCAAGTTACTTAAAAGTGGAGCGAACGTCTTCTTATTATAAAATAGTGTAACATTGATAGATAGTGCTGGTCTAAAATTTGTACTTACCATTATTAACAATTTAAATGTAAAGTACAACACAGAATAGCAAATAATATGCAAAACTAATCGACTTGTAAATAATAACTTGTACATATAATGGTAATGGTAACAAAATAACACTGCAAGTTGTCTTATTACAAATTCTAGTGTGTCATAGATATGCGAGTATGCCGAGAAGAAGTATACGTTTATAGTTCAACTTCAAATATAAATATAATTCTCGATATTATTACTTTATGCACGTATTAATTTTATAGCAAATAAATAACTCATTGGCTACGTATCGGACTGTGGGACTAAGAACCCGAATTCGATTCCCACAGCTGTCAACTTATTTTTACCCCTATGTCTTCCCCTCCACGAGTATCTTTAGGGACTGTGACAAAGATTAATGTAGCAGAGTAGCTGATATGACGTAATAATGTTTTTTTTTTTTTGGCTCGTCGTGTCTCAAAGAGACGAGCTTAAATAATCGGTACGGTGCCTGTATCAAAAGTTAAAGATTTGTAATAGAAATAGTAGATAGAGTCTCTAAGGAAGTTAATTTTGGTTTAGGTGGATGTATGTATGTATGTTGCTAACTTGATCGTCGATCTATAGCCGTTGGTCACTCGTTTCTTTGTTCCTCAATCTTCAGTAGTTTTCAATCGATTTAAACCAATTTTATTTTACAACTCAAGTTCGACCTGTAGATGAAAAAAAACATTTCAATTGTTTTTTAAAGATGCGAAGTATTTTATTTTTTCAATCCTGCAGTTTTTGAACAATTTTTATTACAGGTTGAATATGGTCTGTAGATGACAGGAACGTGTTTAATTTTTTGTTGTTTTGAATTTTATCCACTTAAGGTGAAAACAATTATTTAATTTACGCAATTTTGCGGTTTTCAACCGATTTTAATCAAATTTTGTTTACTCAACTTTATCCTCTATATATGATCGAAATATATGTTTTTTAATATTGCCAACCTTAGAGGAAAAAATACGTACTTAATTAATATGAATATTTCAATCATTTTTCTTCTAGGACAAATTTACGTACGGAAACTGAATATTTTCTGCACTCATGTATCAATAGAATGATATTGTTTTCAGTTGCTATAAATACAATGGATTCCGTAAAATCTGTCATATTATTTGAGAAAATAAGGTTCTAACAATTAAATATTTTCTTTTTGTGTAAGATGCTAAAAAATGCTAAATCGTTGTAGAAAAAATAGTAGGCAATACAATTGTTCAAAGGCCATTTGAAAGCTTATACACACGCTTTCTAATGATACCCTTTCAAAACTTGTATTACAATACTTGTTCTAACAAATAAGAAAAAATAGGAAAAAAAAATTCCATCACTGTCAAAGTTGCACAAAAATTTACAGCACATTTGAATCAACTTATCATGTCATCATAAACCGGCTGGTCAGTTCAGTTTTAACCATAGACGCGTTTCGTTCTTTAGAAACTCATCAGTATGGTGCGATCAACTATCCAACTAGACCAACTAGGAGCTAGTGAATTGTGATACTGTTTAAGCTGAACTGACGGATGTTAAAAAATATGTAAGCCGGTAACATGACATGAGAGCTACGGAGCAACCCGTTGTGCCATCTACCGACAAAAATCGCAAACTGCTTAACAGCAGTTAAAATAATACAAAGACAAAATGTCAATTGCGATGTGGAACTGAGTCTTAATAAATAAGACAAAAAAGGAAAAATAATTTCCATCACCTGTTAAAGTTCCAAAAAATTTACAGCACATTTGAATCAACTTATCAGGTCATCATCAAACGGTTGGTCAGTTCAGCTTTAACCAAAGACGCGTTTCGTTCTTTAGGAACTCATCAGTATGGTAGCTCTCATGTTATGTTACCGGCTTACATGTTTTTTAACATCTGTCAGTTCAGCTTAAACTGTATCACAGTTCACTAGCCCCTAGTTTGTCTAGTTGGATAGTTGATCGCACCATACTGATGAGCTCCCACAGAGCGAAACGCGTCTTTGGTTAAAGCTGAACTGACCAGCCGTTTGATGATGACCTAATAAGTTGATTCAAATGTGCTGTAAATTTTTGTGGAACTTTGACAAGTGATGGAAATTTTTTTCCTAATTTTTCGTATTTATTAAGGTTCAGTTCCACATTGCAATTGACATTTTGTCTTTGTATTATAATACTTATTCTATTTCAGGACTCGCGTGTAAAATTGGAAAAAATCTATTGCAAATTGTCGTACGAATAATCAATTTTATATCAGTCCCTGCGGAGCTCACTGTCCTGATCACAGTTTTCTTTTTTCAATGTAAATAGAATCGCCGCTAAATTCGTGATTAATTTTCATTGGCGAACTCTGCATTCTTCAATATATTTTAAGATATTTCAAAGAAACGGTTGGTTTATTTTTCTGTTTGCAAAGTATTGTAAAAGATTTGGTTGAGATGAAAATTCTCCCCAATTGTGGTGGAGCAATGTCGAACATAGAATCTAAATGAAAAGCAGTGTGCCGAAGTACATTTTCAATTTAGAAACGCAAGTCCATTTCCGTAATAAAGAACATTCCAAGCCGGGGGCAGAACCACCGCCACCGCCAACAAAATAATGTATTCAGCGGAACATAACTCCGTTATAATACACCTGGTAATGGCCAATTTAATTCGCAATCTTTTTAAAGCAGAGCGCGGTTGGATGTGTAGTGGAAATTGAAAAACCGACAGCGGCAGCAGTAGCGGCGGCAGGATTTATCACTCGGGGGTAGATCCCTTCACATGCAAATCCCCAGTGGGGCCGCACCTGGTAATTACCTCCCGGCTAATAACGATACACGACCAATAACTCGTCATTTCTTCCCGTGTCTTCGGGGATCGGAGGATTTGAGTTGAGCCCGGTGATCAGCAACTCGCGCGCTCAGACTTGCGAACAACGGAAGGCGGAAGGGTAAATATTGTCGGAAGTTCCGCCACATTTCCACTGGGAATTTCACCTTGTAATTACGAGCAACCAACCGCGAACGAGTAGTTTTTACAAATTTAATTGGGCTATCTTTTATTCAAGCACTGCGTCCTCAACAATTAGTCAACTAACACTGCTTTTGAATTACGTACTTCTACATTTAAATTGAGAGTGATGTTTGAATTTAATTATTATAGACGGATAGTCATCGTGTTGTAAGTTTAGTTTAGTTCAGGCGTTGGCAAACTTTTTTGGCTGCGGGTCAAAAACAATCAATGACTATTAAGAAGTCGTTTTGGGTCATTGGTTATTTTAATTTTAAAATATTCTTGTAGTGAATAATAAGATAAAATAAAATAAATATATCATCACGCCTTCTACCCATTACTGGGTGTGGCACTCTGCCTAAGCAGATCTCGGTAAGTGATATATTTATGCGCGTGAAGTGCGGTTACCAGTGGTCAAATCACGGCCCCCAAAGATGTTAGTGGTGGAGGAGCCACAGGGGTAGTTTTTGAAATTATGAAAATTGCTTGTCATCTGTGGGAATCGAACCAGGGTTCTCAGAATCCACAGGCCGACTTCATACCACTGAGCTAGCCACCCCATAAAATAATAATTAGATAAATTCGATATATCCATACTTCTTCGCAATAAAATATAATATTAATATTACACACTACAAAACACATCAAACATAAACGTTAAACACAGGTACTTATACTTTTCTCGTTTTCTCCTACAAATGAAATTCAATTCTTCTTGGATTCTTGGCTAATTCATCAAGATTCTCATCTGAACCATGAGCTGATCTCCACGCGCACACGGCCATATACTCACGATACAGCCGCTTATTATAAACATGCATCTCAAAGCTGTTGGGATTTTTAAATAAGAATGCGCTCATAGTGACGAAAATTGTAACTATAACAAAGGTGCAGTTTGCTATTAACCTAACAAATAAGTACTTAAAAAATAAATCAAAACGAATGACAACAGAACTAATATTTACTGTAAAAAAGGTAATACTCGTAAAACGAAATAAAATAAATAAATAAATAAATATATCATCACGCCTTCTACCCATTACTGGGTGTGGCACTCTGCTAAAGCAGATCTCGGTAAGTGATATATTTTGCGCGTGAAGTGCGGTTACCAGTCGTAAAATCACGGCCCCCAAACATGTTAGTGGTGGAGGAGCCACAGGGATAGCTTTTTCAAATTATGAAAATTTGTCGCCTGTGGGAATCGAACCAGGGACCTCAGGATCCACAGGCCGACTTCATACCACTGTGCTAATATTATATTAAAAGAAATAATGTCTACTAAAAAAATAACCAATGAACTATATACGTTAATTTGTACCTAAAAATTAACACTGGTGAAAAAAAAAAACTAAATACTTGAAAATTCGTGAAATATCTCCCAATTCTGAAACCGTCATAATTTGGCGAATTTTTAAGGGCGAAAAAGTTTAAAGTGTTTCCATTAAGGGGATACATGCGATCTTAGAATTAACTCCTTCCGCCTCCCCCCTCAATCATTTAGTGGAAAAAACATCTGTCTTTGACAACCTGCACGGAGCTGAAAAAATTTGTGGACTCTATCCACCATCAGGGCAATAAAGTTTATTCAATTCCCTGCAAAGGACGAAAAAAACGAAGTTCCTACAAAGATTTGGCACAGAGTTATGCGCATTTGGAGGTTTTTGGTTCATAACTCAGCGCGACAAAATTGGACAATTCTTTTAAAAATAAACACTGTTTTGTCTCTATTTTAAGCCACTTAAAGTAATACCTAATTTGTGCTAACTGGAACTAATTATTAGTAATTTGATAAATAAGTTCATTTTGCGCAACTACCTCCTGAGATCTACTGGAAAATCAATGTACATTTATTTGAACACAAACTGTACCTAAATATATAGATTTCGAATGATGCAACGAAAAATGTTCGCTCAGCAGAGTTGAGTGTTCGGAGAGATTTCACTGTATTTAGCAATTAATGGCTTGTGAAAGTGAACAAGATTAATATTAATGTGTGTTTGTTTGCACAGCTAGACTGTGGACTAACTAACATGCGCAGAGTGCGCAAAGTGTTTGATTGTTTAAGGTTTTACCAATAAGCTAATTACATGGTCAAACCGCAATTTACTGACTCTAATAATTAGCGAATTTCGAAATCCGCTTAGCTGTAATTAACAAGCAGATTATTATAGTAATCTGCAGAGAAGCAATCGGCCGTCACACGATAACCAGCGGACAAAACGTTCCACTTTACGGGCGCGCACAATGCTTCAACACCCATTGTGCGCAATTTATGCCAATCACACCCTCCAACACCAGAATTGTCAAATTTCTACTGACTCATTCTGATTAATTTTTTCATGGTTGCCTGTCAGTGTCAAGAAGAGAAGAATAGACACTGAAAATTTTTATAGTTTATCTAATGCATCAAATCTAGGAAAAAGAAAAAAATGAGAAAGCAAATAATAAAATAAATTTTGATTGTGTTACTTTTTGTTGATTTAATATTTCATCCTAACGAAGCTGCACTTTTAGTGTAACGAAACGTCGTAATAAATAAATAATTACAGAACTTAAACCAAAATTTATGTAATTATTTAAACATTAGTTCAGAAAGTTTTTTCCATATGAGGGAATAAAAACTAACGAAAATAAAGTAAAGAGGCGTTGAAGGAAAACACGGCATGGAGTTTAATTTTTGGATGTATTTACTAAAAGATTAGTTTTAGCTTTCTTTAACAGGCAGATTCATAAACGGATTAACGCTAACACCGTTTTTAATATTATCATAACTCTGCTTCAAATTAAGACAGATTCAAGAATTGAATTAAATTTGATGCTAATTATTATTCTTTTTAACTCAAGTTAAAATAAACTTGTTTCATGCATTGAAAAGAGAGTTAAAAACGAAATAAACAATGGTGTTAGCGCTAATCCGCTTTATGAATCTGCCTGTAAGAGATGAAGAGATGAATAAAAAATATAGAAACAATCATTTTTACGTTCAGTAAACTAACAAATTAAATTAAGGAAAATTCAAACTAAGAAGTTGACTTTTTTCAGCTTTTTAGTTTAAGTTCTTAACTTAATATAAATGTAAAATTTTTATGCATGTCAATAAAATAGTTATTTTTGTATTAAGTGCGCGTGAGAATGTCATTTTTGGTCGAGACCGTCATTTCGAAAAAAAAAAAGTCATTCGAACGCGCCAATAAACACGAATTTCGCCCACGAAATAGAACATTTGTTCTACAACTGTCAAAAATTATGATACAATAATTATTCATTTATTTAAGTAAATTGAAAGAAATAAAAATAAAAAATAATATAAATTTGATGTTGTAACCAAGGAAACGTGATAATGTTTGAGAAATAATTTTTTTTATCCACAACTCATATATAATAAAGACATTATTACATTGATTTCAGTTGAATTATATGGCTCATAAAACACTAGTGTTTTACATTCCATAAAACACTGTAAACAACTTGTTACTTAGCAACCACTTCATGATCTACCGTATTTTGAGAAACTATGTATAACTGAATCAACGTTAAACGTTACGACCAATCTTCGATACCTATAATTATGAGTTGTGGATAAAATTTTGTATTACACTCGTGCTTTATTGGTATTTAAAACACTTGTATAATAAATAACTATTATATCTTCCTAGTTTATTATTGTTTATTAATATCATGGATACAAGGTACATTATTTAGTTCATAATGCCCTCGGGCATTATATGATTTTAATAGGCCCTAGGGTATTAAGAGTGACGTATCCATAGCGATGTGAAAATGTCATGTTTTTTTCACTGTTGTAGAAAATAGTTATTTTTGTATTAAGTGCGCGAAATAGATGTTTTTAATGTTTGAGAATGTCATTTTTAACTCTACTTACGCCTTGTTAAGAAAGTCATTTGAACGCACTAAAACATTTTCGCGCTCAAAATATAAACAATGTTTTTGATAGTATTATATTGTAATAAATATACCTAAAACAAAATTAAAATAATAATAATTAAATACATAAATGGACTTGCTTATTATCTTATACGCAGTTTGGCGGATGAAATCAAATTTGTTTAAAATAAACGTTATTATTATACGATTTTCAATAAATCTAATAAGTTTTAGTTAATACAGAAATGTTTACTTTCGCTTTCAATTGCTGTCATTCTAAGATTGTTTCGATTGAGTTCAAATTTTATCAGTGTATTAACAACATACTAGTATACGTCTTATTAAAATTTCATTTGATTCTCTTACATGCAACACGAGAAGTAAAACTGCAAAATAGATTCGCGCAATTGATATGATGCGGAGCTGGGATATTAGATTTTTATCTTTCTGTCTGTAAACATCAAATCTAATTTTTATAGTTATTGTTTAAATAATATTGTTGCTGGCTCTCGGTACAGAGGAATAGTTTCGCTGTGAGTTTGTTTTTCTTCTTTATCTTAGTTGAAAGTTGTGAGATTAAGTTCGCGATCAGAAGCAGCTGGCAGGTGGCGAGCGATGGTGCGTTCTTTGTGCAGAGCTTGAAAAGCAGGGTTCTGAATTCCCTCGAGTTCACAATACAATGCCAAGTGCGTGACTGAATCACATTGGCCAACAATAATATTATTCCCCGCGCTGGTGCATTCGAACCCGGGCAGTGTCGCCCACTTAATCGCGACCATGACATCCGCTCGACGAGCCTGGATTTGGATTTGGACCTAAACAAACACTGGCTTTTCAGATTTTTTCCCCAGGCCTTTTTATTGACATTCATGTATTTTGCTGATTTTACGCTGTGAATAACGAAATGTAATGTTTAAATTTGTCGTGTTTACATTATGCTGCATCGCGTACAGCCGCTCACCAAATGCCCCGTGTATTTATTTTTTATATTAAATCCCGACAGTGTAAATAAACATCATCCGTTTGTTTTATGTGCCATAAATAATAACACTGAATGATAATTGAGTTTGTTGCTGCGTGGCATGTGGATGTAAGGAGGCTGGTTGTAAACAAATCTTAAGGGTTGCGCGTCGCTCGCGTAGAGTGAAGTCACGTTCAGCGTTCAAGCTTAATTTGTTGGCTTGAGTTCGAAATTAGTGGGCGCATTGAAGTCTGCTGATAAATGAATTAATTCGTGTCTCATGTTGCGCGCTGATATTTCCTCTGCCAATTACCGCTCCGCTTGTTTCGGGCCGGCCTGTTTAATTTATTTGGCCGCCGCCGCGGCGCGCTGTCTTCGGATTGTGGCGAACGCGCGACACTTGAAATTTTATCTAATCGAATTTGCATTTATTATATTAGCGTCGAGTTGGAGAGCGCACAATTTCATAAATTCCTACTTGTCCCGCTCTTCGCTGACTGTTACGATAAATTAATGAAACGAAATTAGGAAATTTTCCGTTTTACATCGTTTAAGTTGGTTTTTATTATTTCAGACGGAGCCGAAGTGTTTTATCTCGACCGCAGCCGCCACCGCCACCGCCATACTGACTAATTAATCGCTTCTGAAGAACGAATTTAATTAAAGCAGAAGTTGGTGCCCTGACTGCCTGCCCCCGCCCAGGTATGTACGCACGCCACTGCGCATCAATCTCGACGCATTCGCATCGCATCGTATTGTCGCGGGCTCGTAATTAAGTTTCGCGACGTTCTGTCTTCTACAGTTTTTGTTTGTGTAATTCTGTTTAAGTTTGTGCAAATTTAACATTTGCATTTCACAAGTTACACAATTATTTCGGGATGTTCTTCAAATTAGCACGCGTCGTACTACGAATTTAAGGTAATTTGTACGTACTTGCGGAACTAGAAGATATTTATCAGACTTGTGTCACGTTATTAATATCAGAACCCAGTCGCTACACTTCTCAAATGTCTTTCTGTTCTGTTCTGACTTTGGGACTTTGTTCTGAAATAGATGTGTTATGCTTCTTAGAACACGACGACGCCAGAAAAACTTACGCTTTCTTTTAGCTTCATTTATTAAGTTTTTACCCTCGCTTCCATAAATTATGACTAGCTACCGAAAAAATCCTCTTCTAGTTGAAACTTAAGAGTGCCGACCATATTCAATCTTTCTTAATTGTTTTACCAATTATGAATAATTTATGTCGTGACATCACGTATTACTTTTTCACTTTTATTACACTGCAAAATGTAGATTGATAGTTTTCGTTCTTTAAATTTCTGCATTAAATTGGAAACTATTTTCAGACAATAATTATTCAAATAGAAGTTAAATTCTGTATTGAAATCACTAATCAGATTTTATTGTACACGATTTTAGAACCTGTAAAATAGTGTTCACATTTATAAATATTGTTCATTGTGTAATAATAAACATGGAGTTGAAACAAAATTACAAACTGTATGACGTTTTAATTGTCAAAATGTTAATAAACTTTATTGTTATGTAAACCTATTATAACGTCATGTACTTATAGTTCAATTCCATAGCTTTCATTTTTAACTAAATTTAACATTAAATATACCTTAAACACAAAATGTATAGCAGTATAACTCTCATTTTTTTTTTCTTCGCATAAACTAAATCAACACACAAATGAACTATCATGATTATTATCTAGTGGGCAGTTTGGCGGATGAAATTGAAGTTAATTATTAGTTTAAACAAACTTTATTATTATACGGTTTTTTAATAAAACTATTTTTTTTTAGTTAAAACAGAAATGTTGACTTCCTCTTTCAATGGCTGTCATTTCTAGGAGTATGTATCGATTGACTTTAAAATTTATCTGTGTATTAACAACATACTAGCGTATGTCTCATTAAAATTTCATTTAATTTTCTTGTATACAACACGAGAAATAGAACTATAAAATAGAACATCAAACGAATAAATAAAATTGGGCTAACTGAAGTGGGACCGAGCTCGTATTGTCTATGGCCAGTTTTTCATTTATATCCTGTATATGTAATTCGACCTATAGAAGATAGTACAATATCAGAGAGAAAAAAAAATCATTTTATATTAAGCATTTAAAATTGTAGTTGACCACTTTTAAATGTTCTAAAGAATTTTTCATAACACTGTTCGTTTCGTTCAATAGATAATGAAATTAGAGGTAACATTGGACGCGACTAGAAAACAGACGATGCATATATAACAAGTAGTAATACTCCTCAATTCTCGCAAATTTAATAACATAATTTAAGTGCAAGCGGTGCAATTGGCCAATAGTAATTACATGACGAGCATGCTAAAACAGTTTTTTCTACTAAAAGGAGGAACTGACTCACGAGTCGATTAGGCAAGCCTATCATCTCCTTGAGGACAACAATTATATTTTATGAATTGTACAATATTTTATTTGTTGATGATTATAAAATATATATATATATATATATATATATATATATATATATATATATATATAAATAAATAAATAAAATAAAAATAAATATATCATCACGCCTTCTACCCATTACTGGGTGTGGCACTCTGCTAAAGCAGATCTCAGTAAGTGATATATTTTGCGCGTGAAGTGCGGTTACCAGTCGTCAAATCACGGCCCCCAAACATGTTAGTGGTGGAGGAGCCACAGGGATAGCTTTTTCAAATTATGAAAATTTGTCACCTGTGGGAATCGAACCAGGGACCTCAGGATCCACAGGCCGACTTCATACCACTGTGCTAGCCATCCCATATATATATATATCATCACGCCTTCTACCCATTACTAGGTGTGGCACTCTGCCGCAGCAGATCTCGGTAAGTGATATATTTTGCGCGTGAAGTGCGGTTACCAGTCGTCAAATCACGGCCCCCAAAGATGTTAGTGGTGGAGGAGCCACAGGGGTAGTTTTTGAAATTATGAAAATTGTTTGTCGCCTGTGGGAATCGAACTAGGGTTCTCAGGATCCACAGGCTGATTTCATACCACTGAGCTAGCCACCCCATGATTATTATAAATATAAATGTGTAACTAAGAAAACATTTTCAGAAAAAATAACAATTTGTTTGTTTATCGGCGGCATTTTGTAATCGTGTTTTTGATTGATTTAAACAGCACGCCAAAGTAGCTGACAGCCCAGTAATGGATTTTTGTCGGGCATTTTACAAAAAAGTTGAATTTCATGGACTGAATTGTGCGTGTAACTGTCAACTCTGTTTGACAGTTGCGTGAAAAATATATTGTTTCGTTTGCTGAAAAATGGAATTAATAAACAGCAAAATAAATCCTTCTCTGTAAAATTATAATAAAAAATTTGAAATAAGTTCAATTATCAAAATTTTAATATTTCCTCAATTTCAGTCTCTGTAGTATCAGTTTCAAACTACAGTAGGAAAATGCAAACCCTTTTTCATCAAAAACAAAACACATCTACAACTAAGTACAATTCTTGCGCCTGGGGCGCCACCCTAGCGGCAAAAACTGCAATCTCGGATAAGTAATTTCTTGCAGCGACTGTGACTTGACTGCGCCAGCAAGAAACTGAACTTTATAATGACATGCATAATCAATATTCATTATAGCGCGAGTGTATGGGTGAGGGGTGTGCGGCGACCGGAAATGCAGTGCACGCGAACAGGTTATCCGGCGCGCGAAATCACAACACGGCAAAACAGTGCTTCGACGCCCGACGACGGCGCTCCGACGGTAGGATTATTACGTTTATATTGCGACACCATCGCTGAAAGGAATTCTAATACCACACCGTCTTACGATCCGATTGCCGTGCACTACTTTCCTCTTAAATTAGTTTTACTACTTTAATTTGTTATTGAAGTATGAAATTTTCTAGTTTATTAACTTTGGAACAATTCTTACTTGATTTTTTTTAATAATTCATCCACACAGTATGATTTATAGCCCTAACTAAATTCATTTTGAGGATAAAATAAGTCGAAAAAGTTTTTAAGGGTGAATAAAATAATAATTTGATATTGATATTATCCATTTTCTATTGCCAAACAACAAATTGAATGGTTCTCTTTTAATTGATTAATTTTAATGCGACATGTAATTTAACTTCGTTTTAAAATAAGAAAAAAATAGGAAAAAACTAATTTTCCATCACTTGTCACAAATTCCACAAAAATTTACAGCACGTTTGAATCAACTTATTAGGTCATCAATAAACGGCTGGTCAGTTCAGCTTTAACTATAGACGCGTTTCGTCCTTTAAGGACTCATCAGTATGGTGCGATCAACTATCTAATTAGACCAACTAGGGACTAGTGAACTGTGATACTGTCTTAGCTGAACTGACTGATGTTAAACTATGTAAGCCGATAACATGACATGAGAGCTACGGGGCAACCCGTGGTGCCATCTACCGACAAAAATCGCAAACTGCTTGACAGCAATTGAAATAATACAAGGCTTCGTTTTGACTGTAAATTCAATAACTTTGGGAATTCCAACATTTTCCAATGGCTTTTCAACACACACATTACATAGTATTTCTCCTACGACAATAGACCACAGAAGTGGGCGGTCCATATTAGGGTGGTAAATTTGAATGCGAGTCGAATGGTATATGCAGTTACCATTGTCTTATAGCGTTTTTATTTTATAAGTATCAAAATTGAAATTTTTAAGGGAAACGACCAATGATGCAACAAATTACTGTTTTAATGTTACCAATATAAATGGTTATTGTTTTGAAATGTCATGTAATAGATTTTTTATGTCTATTTTAAATTTTAAAAGAAACGTATGTCGTAGTGAACTTCATATCTCTATAATCATAACCTCACAATTTTGAGTTTTGAATTTTTTGCACTTGTATATTTCATTGTGATTAGAGCTAGGTGCAAAACACCAGCCCACTTTAATTTATTGCACAAAAAAGCGCAAAACAAAACATGTAAACAAAAATGAGGTTAAAAATCAAATGTTTGTCTCATAAGAAGTGTGCTACGCCATACGTTGCCTTACAATAGAAAGAGATAGAACGCTTAAGTCACGCCTCCTGGTGATGTTTACTTCTGTGGTCCCTTTCGCATTTTACACTACAAGAAATTATTGAATTTTTAGTTCTTTTTTTATTTTCTCAAAGAACATTAGAGATTGTTGCGAATTCATTGTTTCATTATTTTTTTTTGCGTAAATGACAACCAAGAACAATGAGTAATCACAAATAACTTAGGTATTCATTGTTCAGTGAATATATTAAAATTTAAGATATAGTGCAATTAAGAAAAAGGAGTAGGTTTGGTAAGAAGTTATAATGGTCGGAGTTAGGTGAGCGCGGTAAGGTGCGACGGAATGCGTCCTCGCGTGACTGCGTCCCGGGGAATGCAGCGTTATTCCGGAGCATAATTACGAGTGCGTCGGGACGCTCGGCGCCTGTTGATTACGCGAAGCCATCCGCCGAAAAACGCCATCTCATTCCTTCGGCGCTCTCACTTGGAAAACATCCTTCACCGCTGCGATGCGTGAAATACCGGCGCCGTTGCCACTTCGCAGGGGTCACGGGGTCACGTCAACTCCCTCTGGTCACGCTCTGTCTCCCCCGCAACCCAAATCGTCCATAACGCAGACGCTTTCCGCAAATTTCAACTTATGGTATCGCCTATAAAAGTTTCCGCACAAATCTGCATACACTACCCTTTTAGGAAGGAGATACGCATGAATTGCAACTTCCTGAATCGCATCGAACTGATATTGATTGACTGGTACATATGGCACTAATTATAATAATAATAATTTATTTTCCGTAAGATACTACAGCATATAGAAAATTGTCACAGCATCGAATTTGATCAAAATTTGTCATTGACATGGAATATAAAATATAGTAATAAAACATTTTTCTGACCCGGCAAGAAAGTGCCTACTTTCCTGTCCAATTTTAGAATGGAAAGTAGGTTTTTACAAGAACAGTCAAGTAAAGTACGTATTCAAGGCTACAACAAAAATAACAGTGTAGTAAAGTACAAAACAGTTTGGTAAAGATTTTACCTGACTGTTATTTTTGTTGTAGCCTTGGATACGTAGTCTGCTGTCATATCAAAAAATTTAAATATTTTGAATTATTTATGATTAAATATTGAGTAAATTAAACGGTTTTAGAAAAAATTATATCCATAATACGTCAGGAAAGTGTTTTTACTTGACTCAGCAGATTAAAATACTTGGCCTGCGGCCTCGTATTTCAAACAACCGCTTCGTCAAGTAAAATATCACTTTCCTGACTTATTATGTTATATACTACAGAGTGATCAAAAGGAATTGTTACAGTTGGCAATAAAAAAAACTACTTGAAATTGGTAAGCCTGATACATAAATTCATTTCCTGTTGTTGACAGTGACATTTAAAATTTAAATTTGAATACATTTATTATTACATTTATTTCTAAAGTATTTCTATTACTTAAAAAGTCAAAATTCTATTAGCTGTCAGACTCCTGACATAACCTATTTGAATTTATTAGAAATGTCAAATAGCATTTCCGCCTTTATCTGACGTTGTGCCAACTGTGAAATAAAAAGATCTCTGGAATTGTATTGCCAACTATAACAATTCCTTTTGATCACCCTGTATTACATAAATAAATACATTACATATTAAAATATTCATTAGAGTTGTAAAAACAATTTACTGTAGCTTATTTTTTGACGTTTCTCAAAACCAATAAAATGCTTCATTGTATGTCACATGTCTGAGTTTTAACCAATCTTGTCATTATTATACTGAGAATAAAGTTCTTGTGATTATTCCCGAGAATTATTTCTGTAGATGCTTTTTTGTTTGTGACAAATGATAGGTAGTTGTCAAATAATTATATAAAACTGTCAACGCGTCAAGTAAAATGTGTGAAAAAATCGATTTAGTTCCATTTCAGATACAGAAATACATAAACAAATTTTGGAAATAACTTTCAAGAATACATTAATAAGTAATCAATCGATATTGATCCAGTTCAAAATCTTTTAAGTTGGATGAATCGACCTCAACAGCTAATTAAAAAAATAATCGAATTAAATATAACTCGAGAGTTCAATAAATTAAAAAATAATTCTCCAGTATCTTTCTCAAACTTGTTGCTATTTGGCAATAACCACTCAAGCCCTGCGGGCTTTTGTGACTATTGCCTGGCAACAAGTTTTCGAAAGATCTGTCAAATTATTTTCAATTTATTCTCACTCTCTTGTTATATTATTACTGAGAATTTTTTTAATTTAGTTTTGAAAGTTTTGTTTAACTTCAGATATTAATTCATCTGGTAATTTGTCGAATACTTTGATACCCATAAATTATGGTCCTTTTTCATAGAAGGATGATTTTTGATGGGGGACGGTAAGATTGGTGTGGCATATCTTGTGATAATACCAGTATGATCAGAATTTTTAACAAATTTGTTACAATTTTTTCCTACAAATGAAGCTATATTACAAAGATAAAGAGAGTATACACTCATAATTTTTAAATTTATAAATTATATATGAGCAGGAAATGACACATTACTGATGAATCTAATATTAATTAGTTTATGTCAAATTGATATAAATTGGCAAATAATGACGACCAGTCGTCGATAATTATTTATGAGGGTTCTCATACCTGCTGGTACCGAATCGAGTACTTAACAAGCATGGGGGAATTCATTCCTCCCTAAATGATATTTCCAATTTCCAAATTCGAAAGTTGGTAATTGATGATCCAATAATCCTCAAGATGAATTCCATTAACAAGGGAGTGAATTTATGGGAATAAGTCGCGTACAAGTTCGTAGCATGTTCAGATGAAAATCAGAATGGAACCTGTCCGTGTCCATTGCACACAGGTGACATTACTCAGTCGGTAGTGCAGTACGTTTTCGTTACGCAGCTATCAGACGATACCTCCTAGCCGCTGTCATCATTGTCGAGTAAAGAACGAGATTTATGGGAGGCCATGGGCCAGTGATCTGTATCGGGATGTTTTGTTTTACTCCCGGTAAATAATGACGCGGAATGGGAAGTGATAAGAAGAATTCAGGAGCCAGCTGTCTCGCCATCTATCTCATCGCGATCCAGTGCCGCCTCTTCAACTAGTGGTGCTGCGAGACGAGATTTGTCGATCTTAATATGCGAGATTTAAAATAAATCTCGATCTCGAAGTTTTACAAAGGACGAATGCGTTAACAGGCCTTATGAAACATGTTCTTTATACTATTTTATCTATTGAGGTAATTTTATGATTTTGTTAGATTTTTACAAACTGCGACTTGTCAAAAATATAAGTTGGTGTTTTTTATCATTCGTGTTGGTAGCATTTCTCATTGAAATATCATATTTTTTGACAATTAATCAATATTTTTTTCTGTATTGTGAATGTTTTGAATTTTGTCTGATTCTAGCATATTCTGTTAGTAATATTTCAACACCGACAATTTACAATTTTGAGGTTATGTGTCATTCATCTGTCAGATTTAAGAGCATTCATACCACTCCTACAAAATAAAAAGCGCCAAAAACAGTGCGCTTATAGATCTCCTTGGCGACGTGTTTACAGTGCGTTTATAGAGCTACAAGAACACCGAAATAGAAAAAAATTACTTATATGTTTAAATTGATTTATAATTTCTTGAAAGTACCTGGTAAACATCCGTAACGTATAATATTTGCAGGTAAACCTGTAATAGTTTAATAATTTTTTTTAAATACAGCAATGCCGGTAACCGTTAAGGGAACAAACTATTCATTGCTGTAATTACCAATTAACACTTAATAAGAGTTAAATTTAAACAATATTTAAATTTTTGGAAGTAGACTTTTTATATTTTATAATCTAATTAATTAATTCTGGAGTAGATGGTAGTGGTATCGTGTCGGCCTGTAGATCCTAAGAACCCTGGTTCGATTCCCACTGCCGACAAAACATTTTCACCACATTAATACTACTCCTGTGGTTTCCTCTCCACTAACATCTTTGGGGGCCGTGTTTTAACGATTGGTAACCGCACTTCACGAGCAAAAATATATCGCCTACCGACATCTGCTTCGGCAGAATGCCACACCCAGGCGTAATGATATATTTACTTATTTTAAATTAATTTTTAAATATGGGGTGGCTAGTTCAGTGGTATGAAGTCGGCCTGTGGATCCTGAGAACCCTGGTTCGATTACCACAGGCGACAAACAATTTTTCATAATTTCAAAAGCTACCCCTGTGGCTCCTCCACCACTAACATCTTTGGGGGCCGTGATTTGGCGATTGGTAACCGCACTTCACGCGCAAAATATATCATTTACCGAGATCTGTTTCGGCAGAGTGCCACACCCAGTAATGGGTAGGAGGCGTGATGATATATTTTTATTTATTTAAATTAGCAAAAAATATAAATTCTGGATTTGAGATTTCGTCTATCTCGTCTCAAATTTGAGACCGTGATCCCGTCTCGAACAAGAATTTGGCAGCGGTATTTTATCTTAATGTCGATCTCGAATAATAACTCGAGATGAAACGAAATATACGATCGAGAAAAAATCACGTCACGGCGGCATCACTATCTTCAACAGTTCGAAGGTGAACACTTCAGAATTTGTTGGCGTTATGTGCATTACTTTGTGGTATAAATTTCGGCGGTGGTAATAACAAAGTCTGTGAAAGTTTGTTGAGAGAAAGAAATGAGGCGTGGCAAGAGTTCGTGTCAGTAAAGGAGGGTGAATGAAAGCGAGGTGGAAAGCGTGAATTCATGGCCGTATATTTCAAGGAGAATGCGGAATGAACTTCCAAATATGGATGTATTGTGGCAACGGCCACACAAGAGCCACAATTGACTTGTAGTGGCCATAGAAAGCAATATTGCGGAAATGGAAGTGCGGGGTCAGTTTTCACGTCCCTCGACCTGCGGGCGAACCGCCGAGGGACTTGCGGTCGAGTAATGAAGTTCATCGATCGGCTGCACCCCCTTGATTCTCATCCACCCCTTCATTCCTTTACTAACATTGTTCATAACCCATTTACCACGATGTATTTTCCTTAAAAAACAAACGCAGAGATGACACTCCCTTCGTTTCTTATGTTTTTATTCGTTTTCTGATCTTACATTGAGTGTTTAACTGCAATTGTGTGGAACTCATTTTCAAAAACAAGCGTAGAACGACACTCCCTTCCTTTCTTATCTTTTAATTCGTTTTCAGTTCTTACGTAGAGTGTTTAACTGCAATTGTGTGAAATTCACTTTCAAAAACAAGCGTAGAGCGACACTTCCTTCCTTTCTTAACTTTTAATTCATTTTCAGTTCTTACGTAGAGTGTTTAACTGCAATTGTGTGAAATTCACTTTCAAAAACAAGCGCAGGGCGACACTCCTTTCCTTTCTTATCTTTTTGTTTCATTTTCAGTTACTGCATTGTGTGGACTTTTCTGTGTCAGGATAGGAACGTTTCGCGTAGATTAATTGCGGAATGAATCTGATGATTTAAGAAAAATGCAGGATTTTTTATTTTAGTTTTGTTGTTTAGTAATTTCATTAGAGTGTTTACCTGCAAATGTGTGAAATTAATTTTCAAAAACAAGCGCAGGAACGACACTCCCTTCGTTTCTTATCTTTTTTATTCGTTTTCTGATCTTACATTGAGTGTTTAACTGCAATTGTGTGGAATTCACTTTCAAAAACAAGTGTAGAGCGACACTACCTTCCTTTCTTATCTTTTAATTCGTTTTCAGTTCTTACGTAGAGTGTATAACTGCAATTGTGTGAAATTCACTTTAAAAAACAAGCGCAGGGCGACACTCCTTTCCTTTCTTATCTTTTTGTTTCATTTTCAGTTACTGCATTATGTGGACTTTTCTGTGTCAGGATAGGAACGTTTCGCGTAGATTAATTGCGGAATGAATCTGATGATTTAAGAAAAATGCAGGATTTTTTATTTTAGTTTTGTTGTTTAGTAATTTCATTAGAGTGTTTACCTGCAAATGTGTGAAATTAATTTTCAAAAACAAGCGCAGGGACGACACTCCCTTCGTTTCTTATCTTTTTTATTCGTTTTCTGATCTTATATTGAGTGTTTAAC
Organism: Pterostichus madidus; assembly: GCA_911728475.2. Lineage (NCBI taxonomy): Eukaryota > Metazoa > Arthropoda > Insecta > Coleoptera > Carabidae > Pterostichus > Pterostichus madidus. The sequence goes on from OU452306.1 coordinate 32,784,651, forward strand.
TGCAATTGTGTGGAATTCACTTTCAAAAACAAGTGTAGAGCGACACTACCTTCCTTTCTTATCTTTTAATTCGTTTTCAGTTCTTACGTAGAGTGTATAACTGCAATTGTGTGGAATTCACTTTAAAAAACAAGCGCAGGGCGACACTCCTTTCCTTTCTTATCTTTTTGTTTCATTTTCACTTACTGCATTGTGTGGACTTTTCTTTCATATACAAGTGTAGGCTATCTCTTTCATCTTTTCTAATCTTTGTAGATTCGCTGTTAGATTCATTATTAGATTCGTTGTTAGGAGTAAACGTGAGTAATTTGAAATGTTTTATGCATATGTTGTGTACGTTGAAGAAAGAAGATGAATGCTAAGTGAATAGGAATGATGTGATTGAAGGTTTGTTGTGTGATGAATAATTTCGAGTGTAATAAATGAATGAGTTTATATGGAGTGATATATGAATGTGGTTGAAGTGAGGGTGGTGTGTTTGGATGAGAAAGTTTGACGAGGACTGATTATTTGATGAATGTGAATATTTTATGAGTGATTTTAGGGTTCGTGCTACCCCATTAGATGGGATATAGCGTGAAGATATATATGTATGTACATAAACAAAGTAACAATTTTTGTTTATTGTGAATACTTCATTTTGAACAATGTCACTTTGACATACAAATATTCCTATTTTAATCTTTTCAATATAAAATTAAATGTGCTTTTGTTGTGCACAACATGTAGTATGTACCACGGGCGAAATTAGCGTTTCTGTCCCTGAGCGTAAATGAATGAGTTTATATGGAGTGATCTATGTATGTGGTGGAAGTGAGGGTGGTGTGTTTGGATGATAATGTTTGACGAAGGCTGATTGTTTGATGAGTGTGATAAGTTAATGTTTTATGAGTGATTTTAGGGTTCGTGCTATTCCATTTGTTGGGATATAGCGTGAAGATATGTATGTATTTTCCTTAAAAACTGAAAAAATCAAGCGTCGACAACATTGTAATCTTGATAGTTATGTTGTTGGTAAATAGCAGCTGGTGGGTTGTTGTGTAAACTGCAGCGCTACGAAGTGTTCTCAGGCTCTGTGCGCGCTGCTCGTCTGGTACTTGACGCCACACTGAATGCGATCATTCTTCTAATATACGTTATCGCATGTTTGCTCAGACGTAAACGAGAGGCAATAAATATCAACATATTTACACAGTAGAACGCAGCCAGTCTCGGCACCGCTTCACCAGAGATGAATGACGCTCTTACCCCTGCACGAATGTCAGAAACTACGGGATTAAGCGCACGGACTTATTACTTCCAGCAAACAGATATTTATTAGTTTTCAGACCAAAATTATAGTTTCTCGGAAATTCTCTCCACTCTATAATAATCATACAACAAGCCTCCCGCGCTCTAATCTCGCATTCTTTAATTAAGGTAGTACTAGTGTGACGGTGGCGCCATCGGTTGTCGAGTGTCGAAACTGACACTCAAAAATATATAAAAATTGAATAAAATAAGTGTTTTATACCTATTATGAGTTGAATATCATGAATTCTTAACAGGTTGTTGGTCTAGAGAATTTTCAAATACCATACCACCGTGTGGTGTTGCCATTATAAATTGGGATTCTTAATTTTTCGTTAAAAACAAGGCTTTGCATGGCTATATATCCATTACTAAACGATAAAAAACTATCTCCTTCTGATACAATATACATGGATAGTTCTAGAACATCATACTAGTTTTTCAAATGAAACTGCAAAATTTTAGAAGTACACAAACCAAATATGTGCGATTTTGAGTGATGATCGCCATAAGCCCAGTGTATAAGAACTCAACTTTACAAGCGAATATATTTGTTCACAGACGATGAATGTGTTTCATATTTTAACAGGATGCGTATGACTATCCAATGTTTACGTGCGCCAAATTTCATTCGGATCTGCAAAGAAAAATTTCACGCTTAATTATCTCTGTTGAGGCAACATTTTGCTTCTTTGCGGCAGATGTGAAATATTTTTATCTGGTCTTGTTTTAGCACCAGCTGTTTCAGTCATTATTATATCCATATCCAATTAAGATTCTAACCCGAGATAGCTAGAAAAAATATAAGCTAACTTTGACCTCGTTCAGGTCAGTGCCAAGGATTCCCTAATGAACTGACCCAAAACGTGAGAACAAACGTCGGAGGAATGGTACAGCACAACATCGTGGCGTTTCGCTTGTAGACAGCGTGACTAAAATCTTGGAGCATACTCCATTAATCTAATAGTTATCTTCACGTTTGGACAGAATAATTAATAAAGTTTAAGATAACTGTCTGTCAATTAGTTGAGTGGTGTGAGGTCGCTGTCGCTTCTTCATCGTAAGAGGCCACGGAATCGAACAATTGCCGCCTCATTACGTTGCTATGGAATCAGCGTTGAGCACGTTATTGACAGATTAATCATTCACGCGAGCGAACGAGACAGAGGAAAAGCAATAGCGTGGTCAGCGATTTTTGCCTCATGACGGATTTGTCCGTCCCGTCAAGTGAGCCGTGCATGATCGGCTATTTTCCCGGACTAGAGCCGAGGAGTCGATTCCCTCAAAAGGCTCACGTATATACGTTGGGTGATTGCTTTGTCGCCGGTATCGACGCGGGATGCTAAGTAAATATTTCCAATGACCTAATTGCCGAGTCAAATACGTGGCGTTTGAATGGGAGCAGCGTATAAACATTGGACTCCAGCCGAGAGGAACAGTGATAAAGCACTTAATGGAGGTGTAATTACAGGCAGGCGCCCCTCGCAACTTTACACCTCTGCACAAACATCGCTAATGTTGTTTTTGGAATTCAGACGGAGCAAAGCGCTTCGTGTTCAAATTTACATTAACCGGTTTACGGGTTATCAGCTGTAAAATTAAGTGCACGAATCATTCCAAGTTTCGTTTGCAAACTAACGGCTATGATAGCAGCGCCAGAACTTGTTTCTCTTTCATATACAATATGTCCCAAAAATAACGAAACTCTTTAGATATAGAACTCATTGTATTTTGTTTGAAACTTAATATTTATTCAAAATAGGTTCCATTTGAATCAATACACTTTTTAGAACGATCAACTAGAGCATGCATAGATTTTTTTATACCATCTAAAGGAACGTTCTTTAACACCTGTGTCACGGCTGGAACATAAAACGCTCCTTTCAAGGCAATTTTCAGTTTTGGGAAAAGATAATAGTCACATGGTGATCAGGCGAATACGGAAGGTGGTCGATGACACAAATATGTTTTTTCATCAAAAATTCGTTGACTTACACGAGCGACTTTTTGGTCTTCATTTAATTGAACAAATCTTTCTTTTACCTAAACTTCAGTTAGAATTATCGAAATAGTATTTTTACTCGTATTTAATTCTTCACCCAACATTCTAACAGTAAAATTCGCATCGACAGTAATGATTTCACGCACTTTTTCGACTAATTCAGCACGATTTCCGGCTTTTGAACGTTCAGATCTTTCATCATCATTTAAATCTTCACGACCATTTAAAAATTTTGCAAACCACTTATAAACTTGTGAACAAGATAAACAATCATCACCATAAACTTTTTTCATCAATTCGTATATCTCAGCAATTTTTTTTCCAAGTTTAACACAAAATTTAATATTTGCTCGTTGTTCCTTTGTATTTTTACAACATAAACACAAAAACTACTGTCATTAAAATGCGCGTAAAGTTTTAAACTGTCACCTGATTGCATGAAGTTGTGTGCGTTCGAAAGAGGAAAGATGTATCTTTCTAACAATGTGTATGTTCAATAGATTGCGCTACGTGTTCTATGATTTACATGAAAAGTTTTGTTATTTTTGGGACATACTGTGTATGATTGTTTAAATAATCTGTAATCACCTGTGTGCGTGTGCAGTGACATATAGCAGGCTTCTCCGCGCCATTTCACCGCAATTAACTCTCTCATCAACTAATTATAGTACAGGGGTTTCCCTTTTTTGTCGGTGTATACATCCAAGAGCACATAAAATAAACAAAAATAGTCAAACTAAATATTTATAGAATGAGGAGTGTGTGCTTGTTTCCAGACAGATAAATTAGAAGGGCGTATTTGCTTGTTTTTGTACGGCTTTTTTTTCTGCATAACTGTACATATACACACTGTGAACTGATACGAAACAGACTTCAAAACTGCATGGTTCATCCGATACGAATTCACACAACGTACACAGAGCAAAAAGAGTTGTAACACAGTGTAAGCTAAATTAGTAATTTAAATGAGCAGTGTGTAAATAATTATCCATGTAAGCAAATTGTCAAGAGTTATTTAAAAACGCTGTCTTGGTGCTCGATGTGCGATTGTTATCAGGAACACCGACGTGGATATTTACCGACAGTCGACAGTGTCTTGTTCCTGATAACGAACGCAGCACACCTTGATCCGTCGTCTCGCACGAATTTATCAAAAAGAGGATCCGTCTACTTTGTCACGGGTTTCACTGACAAGCTGTTTCGTCTCTCGCTCCAGAACCGGTTTCAGGGGTTACGAAAAGCCTTGTTACCACGCATAAATCAAACTCTTCTTCCGTACGTTTCTTGCTTTGACAACGTTCACACGATCAGCCATACGGATTACGAAACCGTAGAATTTTACTTATAAATTCGTGGAACTATTTCTGTTTTAATTTGACATTAATTATAAAAATCTTAATTTTACTGTTTCTTAATACTGAAAAAAATTGGTTTCAATCAACTTGTTTCTGGTTGACGTTAACTATAAACATTTTCGAGTACGAGAAACAAACGTGATTGTATGAAAGGAATTATGAATGTGTCAAGATAGGAACGTTTGGCGAAGATTAATTGCGAAATGAATCTGATGATTTAAGAAGTGCAGGATTTTTTATTTTAGTTCTCTTGTAATTTTATTAGAGTGTTTATCTGCAATTGTGTGAAATTCACTATCAAAAACAAGCGCAGAGATGACACTCCCTTCGTTTCTTATCTTTTTTATTCGTTTTCGGATCTTACATTGAGTGTTTAACTGCAATTGTGTGGAATTCACTTTCAAAAGCAAGCGTAGAGCTACACTCCCTTCCTTTCTTATCTTTTAATTCGTTTTCAGTTCTTACGTAGAGGTATTTAACTGCAATTGTGTGGAATTCACTGGCATAAACAAGTGCAGGGCGACACTCCCTTCTTTTCTTATCTTTTTGTTTCATTTTCAGTTGCTGCATTGTGTCGACTTTTCTTTCTTATACAAGTGCAGGCTATCGCTTCCACCTTTTCTAATCTTTGTAGATTTGTTGTTAGGTTCGTTATTAGATTCGTTGTTAGGAGTAAGCGTGGATAATTTGAGATGTTTTATGCATATGTTATGTACGTCGAAGAAAGAAGATGAATGATAAGTGAATAGGAATGATTGGATAGATGTGATTGAAGGTTTGTTATGTGATAAATGATTTCGAGTGTAATAAATAAATGAGTTTATATGGAGCGATCTATGAATGTGGTTAAAGTAAGGGTGGTGTGTTTGACGAGGGCTGATTATTTGATGAATGTAATGAGTGAATATTTTATGAGTGATTTTAGGGTTCGTGCTACCCCATTTGATGGGATATAACGTGAAGATATGTATGTATGTATGTATATTTATTTTGTTGTTAATATTATGCAAGAGAAAAAAAATCGGAGCCGAACCTGCGGTTCCCAAGCGGCTGAATTACCGCGCGGCCTCAGCAAATATTTATCCTTCATCTCAGGTCTGTCACTCGACATAAATAACATTTGTAAACTGCGTCTAAGTTTTTCAAGTGTTTATGCTGTGTGTTAGTGGTCGGTAGTTTGACATGGGCAACACGGCTACCGCATTACGTTAACGTTACTTTTACGTTACGCTACGCGGAGTCAAACTCAAGCGCCCAATTTCCTCCTTCTCTGCTTTGCTTTGCGTTTCTTGTTTCTCCCCCGTTTTGATGTCTACTTCTCCGTCACAGAGACTAGACTTGTGATTGTAGCTAAGGATATTTGGTTGCTGTTTATGCTTCATTGGACTCCACTCACTGAAGGAAAGCTTGTAACGCAGAGTTGTTTTAACGTTGCAGGAGGCATTAGTTTGCCGTTTGATTATTTATTTGTAGTCTGCATCAGATTTTGCAAGTTCAAGATAGAGATAAGATCATTTTCCAAAGAGCTTTGTCATTTGTGTGGCAAAACAAAAAAGCAGAGCGATCGTAAAGTGCCGTCTGGAATCGGTCGCTTCAATTGTCCTTCTTAGAGATTTCTCCAGAGAGTAAAAACAATCTGGAGTGGGAGACTTCTACCGCGCTTTTTCTTAATAATCCGGGCGTGCTGTGGAATCAATAACCAAGCAAACAAAACAACAGTGATACACCGCGGCTCGTTTGTCGCGACCAACGCTAACTAGACGCTAATCCGCTCTGAGTAACGGTAGGAAATTATAAATGTCGCCGCCGATGTCAGCCCACGCGCTGCACTTGCACAGCAGCCGCGACAACTGGTAGCCGAGCAATTTGCATAGGTTTGCTTATTTATTCAGAAACTTATTTAACAAGTGTTGCGATGTTGCAATCATTGCTGAACAGCTTGCATTGACATCTCGTGACAGCGTGTCGTTTTGAATAACAATTACTGTTATTTTTGCGTCTGTGAGCATTAAATTTCGAAAGATGTAATTTCATGCTTGTACAAAAAATAAACTTGTGGTGAAAAGAAACGATATCTTTTTGCATATCTACCAGCTGAAAAGAAAAAGGAGGAATGTAACAGTAAAGAATTCTTGCTGGATTACTTGAGGTAAAAATGTGTAAAATATTTTTTCTTCAACCGCGTCAGAAAGTAGTTTTTTTTCTTATTTATTTAATATATGGAAAGTAGGCTTTTGCCGCTAAGCTTCTGGTGCAGAGAATGAGTTTTTCTGATATATTGTATCAACATATCCGTGGATGTAGCAGAGCTGTCAACTTTTTCAAGCAAATTTCAAAACAAATAATTCTCTTTTAAAGGACTTTAAAATATAAATGGTTGTAAAAACATAATGTGTGCGCCTCGATCATCAATATTCATGTACAAGCGGCAATAGATTACTTTCTCGTCTAGGTACACAAATAACTATTATACTTCTTAAATGAGACAGTTTTCCTGCGGGCGGGAGTTCAAGGGGACGTTACATAAAGATGTAAAATTTCGCTCCTACAAATATAAGTAGATAGGTAAACTAGCTTGCTATTTGATAGATTGCTCACATATATAATGTTTTAGTCGAATTAAATAGAAGAGAAAAATAAAATGCCGAAAATGGAACAGTTTTTTGGCTACTGTCTAATCTCTACCGATTAAGCTTGTTCCAAGAACAGTCCACAAATCTAAACTAACAAAATACAAAATTATTTTTTTATGGTGGAAAAATCTTGGAATTAAAAAAGCTGATTTTAAATTCTTAAAAATCCTCGAATTTGTATATAATACTATAATATAATAATAATAATATACAGTAAAAAAATAATTGTTCTATTTAGTTTTATTTTTTCATCTGTTTTTACGCATGAATTGTCTCGCAATTAATTGAACATAAAAATAGATATTTTTGGCAATTTTTAATCCAGTTTATACAATAACAATAATCAGTGGTATCAAGTCGGCCTATGGATCCTGAGAACCCTGGTTTGATTCCCACAGGCGACAAAGAATTTTCATAATTTTAAAACTACCCCTGTGGCTCCTCCACCACTAACATCTTTGGGGGCCGTGATTTGATGGCTGGTAACCGCACTTCACGCGCAAAATATATCTCTTACGGAGATCTGCTTCGGCAGAGTGCCATACCCAGTAATAGGTAGAAGGCGTGATGATATATTTATTTTTAAATAAATTTAAAAACATGTAGATACAGAATTTTACTTTGTGCAACTTTTATTTGAAGTATTTTTCACCAAAATAAATTTTCCATTTTTTTTTTATTCAAGGACTGCCTGATTGATATTTTTTATAATACCTTGAAATTCTAAATTCTCCAGAACTTCTATATTTTGAAACTGGTAGACACCATGTTTTTATACGTAGACTTCGCTCAACTCTTTTCGGCAAAATTCATACTCAGTAAACTCAAAACATTAAACTTGAACTAAGGAACTACCGCCATTAATTATGGTATTTACTTTTATTTACACGTACGTCTGAAACGTACCTACTGGTAAAATATTTGTCGTCTACACGACTTTTTAATAGGTACATATATTTTGCGAGTAAAGTATGTTCTAAATCAGATTTGACTTTTGTGAACCAAGTTCAACTACCTGCAGTAAATACAAAAATTAATTACACTATATCTAAAATTAACTTTGCAAAGTCAAAGTCAAGTTGTTATTATTTAAGTTTTAAGGATAGTAAGTGCTTCCTTCTTTCCGGTTCAGGATGATTTTGGAGATCGAAACGGAAGTCGAAATCTCGAGATCTTCAATACATCCGATATCGGTACGATATTTATTAACCGAAATACTTATTACGTTTTTTGCAAGATCGACGCAATAGCGAAATTAAAATTTAGAAATAGTTTTAAATTATTGTGACATTTAGAAAGAAAAATTAGTTATCAGTGTTGTCATTTTTTAAGTTTTGCTAGTTGCTATTGTGTAACGAAGGAATGTTTAAATTTGATTTTCTTCCGCTTGCCGATCGTTAGGTAATTATGCTGTCTTGGAAACTCTATCGGTAAACAGTTAGAAAAAACTCGATTATGCAAGTAATGTTTTACACAATCGAGTAGGAAATAGACTTCCAACTGTCAGTTGAAAGCAGAAAGTTGACGTTTGCCTCTAATAAAATTTTGTCGCTCGCTGAGCGGTAAAATAAGAGTGTATCATCGTATCCATAGATACATAAAAACTGTCAGAAACTATTGTAAAATCTTTTTCCTACAACTGTGCGATTTCTTTGTTATTACGTAATTATAATTGCCTTGGTTACGTATGGAAAGTAGATGAATGCAGACCAAGTGCGTTTCCGAAAGCAAAGTAACACTAGTGCGGAAAGTGCTTCATTACGCAACTGTAAAAAAAGTTTTTTTTGAGAGCGATTTAAATTTCGCGCCAAGCGCGTAATTCATATTTTGGCCACAGACGCTTATGGAAGAAGAAGATGCGGTGAGCCAGCGCTAGTAAATATGCAGTAGTATACGTTTATAAAAATAACCTCAAATTGCAGTATATCTAATCTGTACACAACTAATAAAAAGAACCGAACCGAACCGAACAAAGTAAAATATATCGATAAATGGTTTTAAGTAAGTGAAATACATAATATTTATTGTGTGTATATATTATTAACTCAGTTGTTACAGTTGCTTATATTGACATAATGTAAAGTTGAAACTTTTGTATTGTCTAAAGAAACATTGATTTCTTCCGTACCTGTTCATATTATTAACAGTAATATTATTGACAACAATTTCGGAGGCTTTAGAAGTACCAGCAGCAGGTTGATTGTCATTGTCGAAAATAGATGCAACATAGCATGATCCGGAGCTTCAATTATCTTTGGAGGTGTTTATGATAAAGAAGAATCACTCACTGTACTATTCCAATCTAGACGATTTTGAAGAAATTATCTTGACGTTAGTAAAATATTTTTAAATAATGTAGAACAATGTGCAAGCAATCAACAAACAGACCATAGCAACTCCGTAAAACATCGTTCTCGCGTAATACCATTAAAATTTTATAAATTTTGATAATATTTTAGTGATTTACTAAATCGCACAGTTGTAGGAAAAATGTTGTTTATAACACGTGCCGAAAAAGGTTACGTGCCTTTTTCGGCACTTGTTATAAAAATAACTATTTCAAGCCTTTCTAAATGGTCGTAACAAAATATTGTGTGCACCTCGCGCAGAAAGTATCCTTGCCGCTCTTGCATAGTTGTAGCTCTCGGCTACGTCTCGATCAACAATCTCCATGCGCGAGCGGCAATACACTATTTTCTGCTCTAGGTACACAAATAACTATTTTATGTAAGTATAAACTGTTGCCGTAGTGATTGTTATCAATTATGTATGCCTCCACGTGGAGGAGAAGAGCAACTGGAGCGCATCTCGTGAGTTATGTCGCCGTGTGTGTCTGCTGGAGCAGCACGGTCGCCGGCCTGTTAACGAGCCAAGACTGGATGCTCGATAAACCTGATTTAAATTGGCACTAACACCGACATTAAATAATTACCGATATTCCTCCGCCTTCGCTCGCACGCCGACGCCTCCCGCGCTCCTACTACCGACATTCATTTCCACAGAATTATTTCCAGCTGTCGAAGAGCAGCCGGGTTTAACGACAGACCTACGTTCACGTTCCACGAAGCTCCAACACAGACTGCGCATTCACTAAATCTAACTTTTTACAACCCTTAAGCGCGGTTTCATAACCGTGACTAGCGCGATGTTTATTTATTTATTTATTTATTCTACTCTGTACAACAGGAATTTATGGTAGTACTAGTGTGACGGTGGCGCCATCGGTTGTCGAGTGGCGAAACTGACGCTCAAAAAAATATGAAAATTGAATAAAATAAGTGTTTTATACCTATTATGATTTGAATATCATGAATTATTAACAGGTTGTTGGTCTAGTGAATTTTCAAATACCATACCACCGTGTGGTGTTGCCATTATAAATTGGGATTCTTAATTTTTCGTTAAAAACAAGGCTTTGCATGGCTATATACCCATTACTATACGATAAAAAACTTTCTCCTTCTGATACAATATACATGGATAGTTCTAGAACATCATACTAGTTTTTCAAATGAAACTGCAAAATTTTAGAGGTACACAAACCAAATATGAGCGATTCTGAGTGATGATCGCCATAAGCCCCGTGTATAAGAACTCAACTTTACAAGCGAATATATTTGTTCACAGACGATGAATGTGTTTCATATTTTAACAGGATGCGTATGATTATCTAATGTTTAAGTGCGCCAAATTTCATTCGATCTGCAAACATTTTTTTTACGCTAGTACTACCTTAATCCTAATTACAGTGCTGGGCCCAGACTTATCTAGCCGTAGTGTGGCAGTTCATATATAAAGTAACCATCCGTCCAATATTACGCTGGATTGTCCAGCATCGATAAGTGTTTGTCATTTTATCCAGCATTAATCGGCTTCTGTCATTTTGTAATTTTTTTTTCGGTTTTCAAAGGAACAAAATAATGGTTTAGTTGTAGCAAAACGGACATTCAGAATTTGGTTTTGTTTATAAATTATGATATTTCACTATCAACTCAGCTTCGAGAGATACAGACTAATTAAGCTTTATCTTAAGTATCTTTCTAAAGTTGACTTGACAGAGTTTATTTTGTTTATCAAATTTATTAGTGCATATGTTATAATAACTTCAGTATTCCGTAGATCATTATTTATCAAGTTTATAGCTTTTCTGAATTGTCGCGTCTGGTTATACGGGATGTGATGACATATCTGGGTAAATTAATAACTATGCATGGGTCGGATAGATTTAACCTTTGTAACTCACCCCGTCTGGGTTTTTTTTATGTAAACTCATGTGTGGAAACGTTTATCTAGACTAACGCAATGATACCAGCCCGTTACCCTTTGTCAGAACATCCCATAATACAACAACAATTAGTTAGTGGTAGATTGGCTTTTGTCGAGACAAGTGGTCTCTCGTCTTCACGTGCAAAATGTAGTCTTGCCGTGTAACTTGGTAACATTAATAATAGTTTATTCATACGTTGTTGTTTCCATTGTCAGATAATTTGTTTAATTACAATTATCAATATTATAACTTCTGTAAATATTGCTGTTTCATTTTTATGTTTTAATAAATATATATTTTTACAAGAAGTTTGTCTTATTTTATTTGTATTTATTTTGAATTAGATCGCAATTCTATCTAATTACATAGTAAATTGGTTAGCATAAATGTGTAGTTTTACGAGATTTAAGATTTTCACGCAGTTTCGAGATATTTTAGATTTGGAATCACTAATTTTGTGAATCGTTACCAACACTGTTACTGTTACTATTGTTGTGATCTCATATGACGCTGGATAGCCAGCAGTTTCTTCAAATCGCAAAATCATGTATTTTGCCAGCGAGCAAAAGTGATTATAAATTACAAAACTTATTATACAAATTAAAAATTAGCTACGTGATTGTGATAGAAAACAAATTTAATAAATAGAGGTCGTTAATAGCTCATTCGAGTGCTGTAATAGCGCAGTACAATTTATATTTTTAAGGTTGGTGAAATACCATGTCAAAAAAGATAGGACTTGCTAGGAAATAAACTCTTGACGGTATTTTCAGCAATTTCACATATTTCAGGTGGGGTACAAAATAAAATCGTCTATACTCATTTTTATTTTAAGTACGAGTATGTTAATAATTTCAAATTCAAATAATTAAATTGTCAGCCGTCACCAGTATTATTAACACAAAATTCCCTAAGTTTTGACACTACGATTTTTTATTTAAAAAGAGCAAAATAAAAAAATGTAGTATAAAGAACTCATTTTATAATTGTCGATTATTTTGTTCCAAGGGTTGGGTCACCAAATAAATTGACAATTATGAAACTCATTCTGTAATATACAGTTATTATTATTGAAGTTCAGTGAAATTTTCTCAAGTAATATCTGTGTGTATCATGATTTGACAGTTGGTAACTGCAATTTATGGTAAACACTATCAGGCAGATTCATAAAACGGATTAGCGCTAACACCTTTTTTAATATTATCTATAACTCTGTTTCAAATTAAAACAGATTAAAGAAATGAACTAAATTTGATGCTATTTAACTTTCTTTTTAACTCAAGCTAAAATAAACTTGTTTCATACATTGAAAAGAGAGTTAAAAACGAAATAAAAAATGGCGTTAGCGCTAATCCGCTTTATGAATCTGCCTGTATATGTATCTTGAAATCTAGATTTGTTTTGTGAATAACTGTAACACTCAGAGTTGCGTACTCATTCTTGGATCTAGTATGTGGTAATAAATCTTGGTAAGTGGCATATAGTGCGCATAAAGCGCAATAACCAACCGTCAAATTACGATAACGAATGATGTTCGTGGAGGGGAAGCCAAATGAGTAATTTTAGTTGCCGTCTGTGGGATTCGAATTAAAGTTCTTATTTATGCAGTCCGATCCGTGATCACAATGTTATTTCCTCTGTAAGATTATGAATCCAATTAAATGTAGATTGGCAATGAAGTAGAATTTGGTTGGGCAGCTGCAGTGATTTGGCTGTTGAGGAGCGCTCTCCGTGAGGTGAATACAGATGAGCGAGCGAAGATAAATTTTTGGTTTATGAAGTGCGGTATGCGTGGGGTTGTGTCGTACGCGTGTTTAAGGGAAGCGGCTGACAGGTTTACGGGGTAGACACGTGGCGCAGGAAGGCATCCCCGGCCGGGAATGTGTCTCAGTTATGCGGACTCATGCGCGCCTTAAATGACATTCTTCAGATATCGGCGGCAAGGCAGCGGCGGGCGCATAACGACGCTGGATCAAACACCGCCTCCTCCTTCAGCAACCAAGAGTTCGTCGGCCCTCTGGCATTCATGTGTGCTGTGTGAGCATGTTTAACATCTCTATTTATGTAAACTGAGAGAAACTGCCTGTGTTTATCTCTCACAGAGATATTAATTGTTTACACTCGACGCTCAAACGCTTATTATTATCGCTGGCCATCGCTAAAATCAACAAACAAACTCGATGAATGTTTCTGAGAAAAATACATTCATTTGAAAACATCTTCATTGCACATTGCATGAGCACAATCTGCAGAATTGTTTATAAAAAGTACCTTCTGTAAGATGTAGATTGGCATAGTCGTCGTCTTCCGAGTGACGCTAGTGACTTTTCTTTAATAATGAACAAGTAATAAGAAGAATGTCAAGGATATACGTAGGCTTTGAAGCTCGTTTCGTAACATTAGCTACATTTAATGAGTTCAGCAATATAAGCAAACCAGCCTCGTGTTTCTTTACTAGCCTAGGATTTACTAGATTTATTTGACAGTAACGGCCAGTTCATCTATCTCGAGATAAAGTGATGGATAACTCACCTGGGAGATAAAATAAAAATATCGCATCAATAAATGACATTTATGCTCCATGAAAATTAACTTGGCATTGGTTTTTAAACTGTGACCAGTGGCGGACTAACTCCTTCGAAGGCCCGGGGCGGACTCTAATACCGGGCCCCTTATATTGAATAGGAACAGAAAACAATGGAATAAAAAATACAAAGTGCAATGGGATCTATATTAATGTATAATAGTTTTATAAAACATGTTTTCTAGCCTTAACTTTACTAAACTTATCTATAATATCATCAAAATCTAATGTCTTCGCTGCTTTCCGCTCTATAGATAGAATTGCCAAATTTATTAGCCTATCCTCGGTCATAGTGGATCTCAGGTATTTTTTTATTAATTTAAGTTTCGAGAAACTCCTTTCACATGACGCCACGGAAACACAAATTGTTAAAAAGTATTGAATAATCAGAGGTATGTTGGGAAGGGATTCACTGAAGTCTCATTTAATAATAAATTGAAGAATTTCTAGTGCTGTCCAGGTGAGAAATGTTTCTGCATTTGTATTGGTGGCGGATAAATGGTGTCGAAATCTCTTTACTTCTTGCACCACTTGGCACTTGCACATGAGCGGTATATTTATTGCGCTACCACTCAGTGTTGCCAACTATGTTGAAAGAATAATTCGTAATTGTGAATAAAAAAATCACCTAATAAATCATAATTGCATGTTCATTCAGTTAAAAAAAAATTAATCTGGAAACGGGGGCCCCTCTGTTTGGTAGGGCCCGGGGCGGACCGCCCCTGTCGCCCCCCCCCTTAGTCCGCCAGTGACTGTGACAACGCAATAACAAATGAAAATTTATGGAAATCAGTTTTTCCTCAAAAGTGGCCAGTTACTTTTAGACGAAAGTGATTTAAATATAAATTGTAGACAAATAAATTCTGCATCTATGTCTGTAATTACATTTTATTTTGCTCGTTTCGTAGCCGAAATAATTGGATAATTTTTTTTTTATAAAAATTGCTGCCTTATTGTGATGGAATTGTAACAAAATAACATAGAAATGTAACGTTTTACCTGTCAGGAAAGTTGAGTTTTGAATGAATTTATGATTTATTTAAATGACGATAAAAGTTACTGAAAATGGTTAAATATAGTTATTGTCGTCATATTATTACTGAAAATGGTTAAATATTTACATGAAGGGAAGTTACAAATGAAACTGTCCTGCAAAATTAAATTAGTTAGACTGAAAGTATTAGTTCAGTTATTCATAATTAAATACTGAAAAAAATATTTTAAAAAATCAGTAACCAAAATTCCATAAAATAGTTACAAATATGTCGTCAGTATTGCATGATAATGGTAGGCAATCGTAGCGTAGTGGATAAAAACGAGGAAAACTTCCGTTTCTTAATTAACAAACAAAAGGTCGTTCGTTCAAATCTCACTGACTTCTACTTATATAAAAAAATACGATTGTGTATGAGTGGTTCAGATTCCACTAAAAGCTGTAGGTCCCCTGCACTGTAATTGGGATTAAGTTCCTGTTGTGCAGAGTAATAAATGAGTAAATAAATAAATAATTGTTGAAAACAACGCATAAATGTCTTGTTGATTTAATTTCATAATTCCTTTTTGTAGCATTATAACTGATATATTTTTGGGGTAGGTGGCTCAGTGGTATCGTGTCGGCTTGTGGATCCTGCGAACCCTGGTTTGATTCCTACAGCCGACAAACATTTTCATCACATTAAAATTACCCCTGTGGGTCTCCTACCACTAACATCCTTGGGGGGGGGGCGTGATTTGACTGTTGGTAACCGCACTTCACGCGCATAAGTATATCACTTACCGAGATCTGCTTCGGCAGAGTGCCACACCCAGTAATCGGAAAAAGGCGTGATAATACATATATTTTTGCGCATGAAGTGCGATTACTAACCGTCAAATCACAGCTCTTAGAAATATTAAAGTAGAGAGTGAATCAGTTATTGGTTATGAAAACTGAACTCGGATTCTAATTCCTACAATCAGATATATAACCACTGAACTATTTTAAATTTCTAATTTATCTAAATGCATCTTCAACCAGTTCAGTTTTCACCCTTTCGTATTCAAGCTTTCCCTCAGGCTACCAAAACTCACCAGAGAGTCGCATAGTCACGATCCCGATCTCAAGTACAGCGCACACGGTGCACGATAGTACGATGCAGGTACTTGTGCGCTCGTCGGGAGCTGGAGTATGATTTATCGCTGGCAAGTGCACTGCGCCGCCCGTTCAAGATGACAGCGCATCAGTGTGCCTTGACGCGCGTGTGTTTGTTTCTGTCAGCCACGAAGACGCCCCCACCTTCTTATATCAACTTCCAGTAATGCTATCTTATAGAACGACGCACTATCACTGACATGTACTTCCTTTCTTCATTTGTTGGTATTGCTGCACAGGATACATTAGTGATAATTCATTGCAGATAATTGCAAACATTACTTGATGTTTCAAATTCCTTTCTAGAATATTTGACATCTTATCTTTTCCGTTGCATATTCTATAAATCAATTCTTGCTCTTCATTATTTTATCATGTTTGTTTGAAAATAGAATTCCTTCTCAATGTGATAGGCACATTTATTTTGTACTGTGACAACAGGAAATTTATCCCAATTATAGATTATTAGTAGAATGCGAATCACTCGGATGCTGTTAAATTTAAGTTAAAAGATATGTTAGCGATGTTTGACCTCATGAAATCCCGTATGCGTGGTGATGATTCTTATCTCGGATCAACAACTTCTGAGCTAGATGTACAAGTAAATAATGAGTCTTTTATTTAATATTTAAACAAATTATTATACATATTAATTGACAGTATCAAGTTACGTGCAAGTGCAGAATTTAACGCACGAGGCTTGCCGAGTGAGGAAATCTGCACGAGCACGTAACCTTTTTCGGCACGTGTTATATACAACATTTTTCCTACAACTGTGCGATTTAGAAAATCAATAAAATATTGTCAAAATTTATAAAATCTTAATGATATTCACAAGAACGATGTTTTACGGCGTTGCTATGGTTTGTTTGTTGATTGCTTGCACATTGTTCTACGTTATTTAAAAATATTTCACTAATTTCAAGAAAATTTCTTCAAAATCGTCTAGATTGGAATAGTACACTGAGTGATTCTTCTTTATCATATACACCTCCAAAGATAATTGAAGCCCGAGATCATGCTATGTTGCATCTATTTTCGACAATGACAATCAACCTGCTGCTGGTACTTCTAAAGCCTCCAAAATTGTTGTCAATAATATTACTGTTAATAATATGAACAGGTACGGAAGAAATCAATGTTTCTTTAGACAGTACAAAAGTTTCCACTTCACATTATGTCAATATAAGCAACTCTAACAACTGTTAATAATATACACAAACAATAAATATTATGTATTTCACTTACTCTTAAAATAAAACCATTTATCGATATATTTTACTGTGTTCGATTCTTTTTATTAATTGTGTACAGATTAGGTATACTGCAATTTAAGGTTATTTTTATAAACGTCAAAATATACTACTGCATATTTACTAGCGCTGGCTCACTGCATCTTCTTCTTCCATAAGCGTCTGTGGCCAAAATATGAATTCCGCGCTCGGCGCGAAATTTAAATCGCTCTCAATACAACTTATTTTTACAGTTGCGTAATGAATTACTTTCCGCATTAGTGTTTCTTTGCGTACAGAAACGCACTTGGTCTGCATTTGTCTCCTTTCCACCCGTAACCAAGGCAATAATAGTTACGTAATAACAAAGAAATCGCACAGTTGTAGGAAAAAGTTCAAGCGAAATGTCAAAAAATTTACAATTGATCGAAGTGTTCAAGCACGATTAGTGATAATGAATGCACGCATATCTACGCAAGCGTAACCGATTCTAGAATGAAAATCGAGTAGAAAAATAGAAAAATTCTATACTAGAAACTAATATTAAACTTGAACGAAACTCGGATCGCAATTTTTGAATTACATTATGTTAGAATTGGCTAGGAACTTCTCGGATGAAACTCGAACTAGAATTTAGACGAAAAAGTATAATGTATTTAAAGCTTAAAATACAGAGTGATCAAAAGGAATTGTTACAGTTGGCAATAAAAAAAACTACATGAAATTGGTAAGCCTGATACATAAATTCATTTCCTGTTGTTGAGAGTGACATTTAAAATTTAAATTTGAGTACATTTATTATTACATTTATTTCTAAAGTATTTCTATTACTTAAAAAGTCAAAATTCTATTAGCTGTCAGACTCCTGAAATAACCTATTTGTATTTATTAGAAATGTCAAATAGCATTTCCGCCTTTATCTGACGTTGTGCCAACTGTGGAATAAAAAGATCTCTGGAATTGTATTGCCAACTATAACAATTCCTTTTGATCATCCTGTAGATGAATGACATAGGGTGCTACTACGTTTACATGTAACCAATTTTAAATTGTATTGCGCGTTGCTTCTTTGGAGATGAAAAAAATTTCATTTTTATTTGACTTCGCAAATATACAGCACTACTCTCTAATAAATTGTAAATTAATAATAAAAATTAATGACATATATACCAATTTACCTCTCGTACAGCACTTGGGGATAAAAGCGGTCCATTATTTGTATATACTTATTCAAAATAAATGATTAAATGAAGAATCAGTAATTGACATTCTTTGACAAATTTCTTCCCTTCGGCATTGTTATACCATTTAAAAACTAATATAGTTGAAGTTGAAAGTCAAAGACCTTAAACTGATTTTTACTTTCTTCTAGTATAAGGAAGTATTGGATTCGTGAAAAAAATCGTTGACGAGATTTTCGCGGAAATACATGTTTTGAGGTCCACTGAATCTGTTTTGATCATTTTCTCAATGATGTCTGTGTGTGTGTGTGTGGATGGATGGATGGATGGATGGATGGATGTGTGTCCGGTCGTGCAATATCTCATGAACGAGATAAGATTTGTTAACGAAACTTGGTAATTATAAGTTTCATGAAAATACGAAGAGCTGAGTTGATTTTGAATGAAATTGAAAAACCGGAAGAGGAAGTTTACTGGACACACAAAACAATAAATTCCATTTATTTCAAAAATGGAATCAGTTACGAAAAAAAGTTTCAAATAAAAGATGTTAGCAAAAATATTTGGAACATAAAATGTTATTTGCAATTTTCCTGTATATGCGTCTAATTTTGAGAAAAACTAATTTATATATTTAATAATATATTTCAATAATCATAGTAGCAATAGAAACAAAAAACAAAAACATGTTTAACATTTATATGTCAAATAATAATTGTCAAACCCAAGGAGCAAGTCATAAGTGTTCAATTCAACGTTTTTAATATGAAATATGCTGTGTATAAGAAAGTCGTGTGGTGACCACACCAGATTTTTTTATGTTTGAAAACAATTGTTCATAAATCTGACAAAACAATGACAACTCGATATAGGCAGAAATTATGTGTCATGTTAACGTGCAAAATATAAAATAATCATGAAAAATGAAAAGTAATTATTTTCAACACATGAATCGATAGTAAATATAGCTATATTCAATATTCTTATATAAGATTTGTGTTTCAATGCTGTTTTTTTTTTTAATTATTTAAATATTGCACAAGTTTCTTATGATTTTATTAAGTTTTATCAAGATGGATGACGTCAATAGATTTTATAACATTTTCAGTATAGCCGTCAAATCACAGCTCTTAAAAATTTTAATGGAAGGAGAGAATCAGTTGTTGGCTATGAAAACTGAACTCGGATTCTAATTCCTACAATCAAATATATTGCCACTGAACTATTTTAAATTTCTAATTTGTCTAAATGCATCTTCAACCAGTTCAATTTTCACCCTTTCGTAATAAAGCTTTCCCTCAGGCTACCAAAACTCAACAGAGTCGCATAGTCACGATCCCGATCTCAAGTACAGCGCACACGGTGCACGATAGTACGATGCAGGTACTTGTGCGCTCGTCGGGAGCTGGAGTATGATTTATCGCTGGCAAGTGCACTGCGCCGCCCGTTCAAGATGACAGCGCATCAGTGTGCCTTGACGCGCGTGTGTTTGTTTCTGTCAGCCACGAAGACGCCCCCACCTTCTTATATCAACTTCCAGTAATGCTATCTTATAGAACGACGCACTATCACTGACATGTACTTCCTTTCTTCATTTGTTGGTATTGCTGCACAGGATACATTAGTGATAATTCATTGCAGATAATTGCAAACATTACTTGATGTTTCAAATTCCTTTCTAGAATATTTGACATCTTATCTTTTCCGTTGCATATTCTATAAATCAATTCTTGCTCTTCATTATTTTATCATGTTTGTTTGAAAATAGAATTCCTTCTCAATGTGATAGGCACATTTATTTTGTACTGTGACAACAGGAAATTTATCCCAATTATAGATTATTAGTAGAATGCGAATCACTCGGATGCTGTTAAATTTAAGTTAAAAGATATGTTAGCGATGTTTGACCTCATGAAATCCCGTATGCGTGGTGATGATTCTTATCTCGGATCAACAACTTCTGAGCTAGATGTACAAGTAAATAATGAGTCTTTTATTTAATATTTAAACAAATTATTATACATATTAATTGACAGTATCAAGTTACGTGCAAGTGCAGAATTTAACGCACGAGGCTTGCCGAGTGAGGAAATCTGCACGAGCACGTAACCTTTTTCGGCACGTGTTATATACAACATTTTTCCTACAACTGTGCGATTTAGAAAATCAATAAAATATTGTCAAAATTTATAAAATCTTAATGATATTCACAAGAACGATGTTTTACGGCGTTGCTATGGTTTGTTTGTTGATTGCTTGCACATTGTTCTACGTTATTTAAAAATATTTCACTAATTTCAAGAAAATTTCTTCAAAATCGTCTAGATTGGAATAGTACACTGAGTGATTCTTCTTTATCATATACACCTCCAAAGATAATTGAAGCCCGAGATCATGCTATGTTGCATCTATTTTCGACAATGACAATCAACCTGCTGCTGGTACTTCTAAAGCCTCCAAAATTGTTGTCAATAATATTACTGTTAATAATATGAACAGGTACGGAAGAAATCAATGTTTCTTTAGACAGTACAAAAGTTTCCACTTCACATTATGTCAATATAAGCAACTCTAACAACTGTTAATAATATACACAAACAATAAATATTATGTATTTCACTTACTCTTAAAATAAAACCATTTATCGATATATTTTACTGTGTTCGATTCTTTTTATTAATTGTGTACAGATTAGGTATACTGCAATTTAAGGTTATTTTTATAAACGTCAAAATATACTACTGCATATTTACTAGCGCTGGCTCACTGCATCTTCTTCTTCCATAAGCGTCTGTGGCCAAAATATGAATTCCGCGCTCGGCGCGAAATTTAAATCGCTCTCAATACAACTTATTTTTACAGTTGCGTAATGAATTACTTTCCGCATTAGTGTTTCTTTGCGTACAGAAACGCACTTGGTCTGCATTTGTCTCCTTTCCACCCGTAACCAAGGCAATAATAGTTACGTAATAACAAAGAAATCGCACAGTTGTAGGAAAAAGTTCAAGCGAAATGTCAAAAAATTTACAATTGATCGAAGTGTTCAAGCACGATTAGTGATAATGAATGCACGCATATCTACGCAAGCGTAACCGATTCTAGAATGAAAATCGAGTAGAAAAATAGAAAAATTCTATACTAGAAACTAATATTAAACTTGAACGAAACTCGGATCGCAATTTTTGAATTACATTATGTTAGAATTGGCTAGGAACTTCTCGGATGAAACTCGAACTAGAATTTAGACGAAAAAGTATAATGTATTTAAAGCTTAAAATACAGAGTGATCAAAAGGAATTGTTACAGTTGGCAATAAAAAAAACTACTTGAAATTGGTAAGCCTGATACATAAATTCATTTCCTGTTGTTGACAGTGACATTTAAAATTTAAATTTGAGTACATTTATTATTACATTTATTTCTAAAGTATTTCTATTACTTAAAAAGTCAAAATTCTATTAGCTGTCAGACTCCTGACATAACCTATTTGTATTTATTAGAAATGTCAAATAGCATTTCCGCCTTTATCTGACGTTGTGCCAACTGTGGAATAAAAAGATCTCTGGAATTGTATTGCCAACTATAACAATTACTTTTGATCATCCTGTATGTTTACAATTCGATACGTTACCTTATAGCTATTTACCCTAAAAGAAAACATAATCTTTGTAAATAACAATTTTTATTTGATCCAATTTGTAACAGAATGAATTTTATTTGTTGAAAATAATCATTATAATTAAATGTAAATTGACAATGGTACCGGAATTTGTTCCTTTGAAAGAGTCTTTCAATCCAATTCATTCTAAATTTGTCCACCGAATTCGCATGCTAATAAGCGCAAAGGAAACATATTTCTGGTGGATAAAATACGAAGAAAAAGACACAGGCCGAGCTACACAAATTGTGTTTCATTAGGCCATCAAAGATAAGTCTTGGATGAGCAGTCATTACTGGAAGAATTCGAGCATCTATTACGGCTGGAGGCAGCGCTACTGTAGGCATTCTCCATTTGTTATCTCGGGCCTGATCCGTATCTTTCCGCCCCGTGCATTACACAATGCCGCTTCACTTTGTCATGTGTCATGTCTCGCGTGGGCGCGACGACAGCAGTCGTCATCACACAACCCTAACACGAAATTATACTTTGTGTCTACTACCAAAATATGTCACTTGATTCCTCACAACAGATAGGTAGAGTTTATTTAGTTTTCTACTCGAAATAATATGTACTTTATTTGGTGATTGTTTTATAATATGTTTCCTCCATTGTCTCATTCAATCTTCATTTATCAAATTATGTTGTGTCTATGTCAAACTGTTTCATGATTCCAAATAAGTGAAGTAAGTAAATAAAAAAAGTAAAACTAATATATCATCACGCCTTCTACCCATTACTGGGTGTGGCACTCTGCCGAAGCAGATCTCGGTGAGTGATATATTTTGCGCGTGAAGTGCGGTTACCAGTCGTCAAATCACGGCCCCCAAAGATGTTAGTGGTGGAGGAGCCACAGGGGTAGCTTTTGAAATTATGAAAATTGTTTGTCGCCTGTGGGAATCGAATCAGGGTTCTCTGGATCCACAGGCCGAAGTAAGTACTTGTGATAATAAGTAGCAAGTAAACCTGTATGTTGTTTCGGTTTGTGAAATTATAGTAAATATTGTTCCCGTTCGTGAGATTTAAAATTACTGTTTGGGTTCTTGATAAACATAAAGATTTCTCCGTTTCATTTAATAAAAAAAAAATTGTATATTATTTTAAAACTACTATTTTTATTTGAAAACTACGTCTGCTTACTCTCACCACTGTAATATAATTAATTTTCTTTTTCTTTTAGTTATGCTTTTTCTAAAAAATTGGTTGAAACCTGCAGCAAGCACAGAAAACGATCATTCGAACTGAAATTTTTCATTTTGAGCTCTGATTTTAATGTGTTTTCTGCTTCATCAAATTGAATCTTTCTATATTCAATTCAGAATTGCAATTGGTATTTTTGGCACTCAAAGTCGTAATATAAAAGTGTTCCTCTTTATTTCTTATTTAAAAACATGTATAATATGTTTATTTGAATCGAATTTATTGGTTTCGATAATTTGTTTTTATGGGGTGGCTAGCCTGTGGATCCTGAGACCCCTGGTTCGATTCCCACAGGCGACAAACAATTTTCATAATTTCAAAAAAACACCCCTGTGGCTCTCCGCCACCACTAACATCTTTGGGGGCCGTGAATTTACGACTGGTAACCGCACTTCACGCGCAAAATTTATCACATACCGAGATCTGATTCAGTAATGGGTAGAAGGCGTGATGATATATTTATTTTTATTTTATTTAACGAGGACTCTAATTTTATATGTTGGTTTTATAAATTTTTGTTCTTCTTTTACTACAGAGCACCTCGTTTTTCAATTTGTACACTCACACGTTATCTCACAATTTCGATGCTTGTTATGTAATATACTATAATGAAATGGGGCCCCAAAAAATATTACCGCGTAGGGACTCGCCGACCATAAACCGTTTTGTAATAAAATACTTGTATACTCTTTTTTTTATATGTAATTGACGTACTATAAACATACTTTTAACATGTAATATAATATAGTCAATAAATCTAAATACGCCAGTAAGAACATCCACTCATCAAATTGATCAAATAATTAGTCTTCGACAAACATTGTCATCCTGATACACACACCATTCAATTTTCCCCCATACAAGCTCCTTTATTCTTCAAACTTGGAATCTTTCATCATTCAAACCATCACATCCATCTATTTGTCCTTATAATCTGTTTCATTAATAAATATTTGTAATATACCTATACTTTTAACATTGACCGAAAAAAATTTTCCCCATACTGTATTTCTTGTTCTCTAGCAATGATTATCTAATAAATACAATGATAATGAATTTAACGGAACGAAAATACATCGGAAATGTATAATTTTTTTTGTCCGATCTGAAAAAAATAATAACGGATTTTTAGTTCAAATAAAATATTAAATTTTTTAAGTAAAATTTTCATATTTTGTGCTGATTTTTTTTTTGACGTTTCTCAAAACCATTGTAATGTTTCATTGTATGTAACGTGTCTGCGTTTTAACCAATCCTGTCATTATTATACTGAGAATAAAGCTCTTGTGATTATTCCCGGGAATAATCTCTGTAGATGCTTTTTTGTTTGTGAGAAATTATAGATAGTTTTCAAATAATTATTTAAAACTGTCAACGCGTCAAATAGAATGTGTGAAAAAATCGATTTAGTTGTATTTTAGATACAGAAATACACCAACAAATTTTGGAAACAACTTCCAAGAATACATTAATAACTAATCAATCGAAATGGACCCAGTTCAAAATCTTTTAAGTCGGATGAATCGACCTCAACAGCTAAGTCAAAAAATAATCTAATTAATATAACTCGAGAGTTCGATAAATTAGAAAATAATTCTCCAGTATTTTTCTCAAAATTGTTGTCATTTGGCAATAGCCACTCAAGCCCTACGGGCTTTCGTGACTATTGCCTGGCAACAAGTTTTCGAAAGATCTGTCAAATTATTTTCAATTTATTCTCACTCTCTTGTTATATTATTACTGAGAATTACAATTTTGTAGGCTTACAAAATTTATTATTAATGAAGTTATACCTATAAAATGATTATCTTCTCTTCACTGATTACTTAAAATAACAAATTTTGTATTAATTTATTCGTGAAGAGCTGCTTGTAGCATAATGATTTTTACTATTTTCAATCTTTCGCGCGACGTATTCAATTTCTTAATTTAGAAAGGTTATTAGCTCTGTAACGTTGAAAGTTACAAACTAGTTAGAAGTATAGGAATATATTAACACTTTCAATTATCTATGCATAGTAGCTTTTAATTTATTCCTACAAGGTAACGTAGTTAATATGAAAATTAGTTATGATTACCAAAGTCTCATCTTTTAAACGATTATCTTGTTTTTCTAAATATCAGGTTACAAAGGTTTGTGTGTCAAAATAAATATTAACAACAACTTTATTGCTTGTATTTGATTAGTTTACAAACAGGTTAGTTTTTTTTAAAGTGTATTGTAACGGTAAAAGATTCGCGTCTTACAGTGCATTGAAAAGTGGAAAAGAAAGTAAATGTTTTCTTCTTTTCTTGTTTCTTGCAGCCCTCTAATTCTATAATTACTTTTGTAAGAGTTGCTTCGTTGCTTTCGTTGCAAGTACATTCCAGGTCTGTATTTTCAACATTTTATACTCTACCACCAGATTATACCATTTCACATCTGGCCAGTAAATTCATAATTGCAACCTTTCAAGTTCTGTATCCAACACTTCAACATTACTTAGATAAACCTATAATTAAGTGGTATGAAATTGAAATGGCTCGAATACAGTGTTATCTGAAAGAAAAAACGCCGGCAATGATGTGAGTGGAATAGGAGGTTGATTCATGGTTCAGATTCTCGTCACGCGTCGACTTCCCTTTGCGTCTCACACCCTCGCGGGCTCTGGAGATGTGTGGTGGCCGATACACCATTAGCAAAACACAATCCTCCATTCAGCAGCCACTTCTGCCCAAGAAAAAACAGCATCCGTTCTTTAACACTGCACCCGCGCTCGTAAACTAAACGCGAGTCCCTGAACCTGATGTGTTTGTGCCATCGCTAAGATTTGTTTTATTTCCAATTTCTGTGGCGTACCTAGAGGGGACCGGTGGGTGCGGTCCGCACCGGGCGGCACATATTTTGGGGCGGCATTTTTTATATTTAGTTTTAGTTGTAAAAAACAACTTGTCCATTTCATAAGTTTACTATTCGATTTCTACGAATTATGAATTACTATATGATTTCGAATGTTTTTCTTCATCGTCGAGTCAATGTAGGGTTGAAAATATTATCTCGAAAAATTTCTTTATTACTGCCTAATTTAAATATGCCATCTAATAGTAAAAAAGTTCCCCACCTATAGTTTGTCTCAATTACAATTATTTATTTATGTTTATTAATTTAATGGGGTAGTGGTTTCCAGTTGGCCTGTGGATCCTGTTCGATTCCCACAGACGACAAACAATTTTCACCAAATTAAAATTACTCCTGTGGCTCTCCCACCACTAACACCTTTGGGGACCGTGATTTAACGGCTGATAATCGTACTTCACGTACATACATATATCACTTACCGAGACCTGCTTCGGCAGAGTGCCACAACCATTGGGTAAAAGCCGTGATGATATATTTATTTTATATTTATTTTTTACTTTCTTATACGCAGTATAAGGAAGTATTGGAATCGTGAAAAAAATCGTTGACTAGATTTTCGCGGAAATACGTGTTTTGAGGTCCACTGAATCCGTTTTGATCATTTTCTCAATGATGTCTGTGTGTGTGTGTGTGTGTGTGGATGGATGGACGTATGTGTGTCCGAGTGTGCAATATCTCATGAACGAGATAAGATTTGTTAACGAAAGTTGGTAATTATAAGTTTCATGAAAATGCGAAGAGCTGAGTTGATTTTGAATGAAATTGAAAAACCGGAAGAGGAAGTTTACTGGACACACAAAACAATAAATTTCATTTATTTCAAAAATGGAATCAGTTACGAAAAAAAGTTTCAAATAAAAGATGTAGGCAAAAATATTTGGAACATAAAATGTTATTTGCAATTTTTCTGTATATGCGTCTCATTTTGAGAAAAACTAATTTTTATATTTAATAATATATTTCAATAGAAACAAAAATCATAGATTTTAATTTTCGCTTTATCTAGTTATCTATGTCTTTATTCTGAAAACAAATATATCATTAAAATGGTGAACTAATTTGATTAATGGTTAATAATATTATATATTTTAAATATTAAATATGCTGTGTATAAGAAAGTCGTGTGGTGACCACACCAGATTTTTTAATTTATAAAAAGCACCATTTTATTAACTTGGAGACCGCCCTGGGCGGCAAAAGATCTACGCCACTGCTTGCGAGTCCCTGAACCTGATGTGTTTGTGCCAGCGCTAAGATTTGTTTTATTTCCAATTTGCCAGTCTATTTATAAACCGCTGCTAAATAAACAAACAGTAATGTATCAATGAGTTATGTTCATTTAACGGAAATAATTATTTATTTAAAGAGTTCTAAGTGCGAGAGGAACAATATTTGCACTTCAAACGCGTCTATTTTTGAAACGCGCTATTGCCATTAATTAATTTTCATGCAATTTAACGTTGCAAATATTTTTTTGATGGATCGATGGCAGTTGTTTTGTTTGACAGGATATTTCGAGATGAAAAATAGTAGCAATAAACGTTTGGATGTTGTTGCTGAAATATTAATTTGTAATTAATTTCCTGTCGAGCACATCAAACGCACTGAAACAATAAAAGCGAACCTCAACAAATGTTGAGTGCAGCCGGCTCCAAAAACTTCCTTGATTCATATTAATACTCCGTAATAACCAATTAAAACTTTTTGCACTCATTCAAGCGCATACTATAACAAATCCGCCAATGTTTTTGTGGAGTAAAATTTTCATATTTACAAAAAGTTGCACGTTGCGGTACGAACATAATTAGCAAGTTGAAACTGAATATTGCTAGAAAATAAAAACGCGAACGGGACTACCGTACCTGACTTCAGATCAATACGAGTGGCCCATTGAAAACGTGCTATTCAGCGCCTGTCGGCCTGTCGGATATAAAATATATCGCAGGATCATGTATCTTTCATAACTAAATAAACGAGCGCCGTCGCAGTCACCGTCGCCAGTGGCGGCGCCAGTAGAAAATAGTTGAGTGGACACCCAAAATAAAATAATTTTTCGGTAGGGCAGCAATTTATTTCATATTTATATAAACTTAACATCATTATAAAAAAAAAGAAAACAAAACTACTTATGTTACAAATAAAAGAGAAAAAAACACAAATAAACAGTTAATTTAAACGTATCCTAGAATTTTTATGTTTATAGGAAATTCATTTACAATATTATCTAAACAATTTTCTTTTCCTACAACTGTGCGATTTCTTTGTTATTACCTAACTAGTATTGCCTTGGTTACGGGTGGAAAGGAAATGCAGAACAAGGGCTTTTCTGTAAACGTAAAACACATGTGCGTTTCGTTTACGTAACTGTCAAAATAAAATTTAACTGAGAGCGATTTAAATTTCGCGGCCTCGCGCGGAGCCTATTTAAAGTAAACTATATCGATAAATGGTTTTATTTAAAACGTAAGTAAGGCTTCAATTATCTTTGGAGATGTACATGATAAATAAAATAAATAAATATATCACGCCTTTTATCCAATACTGGGCAGTTTGCCGAAGTAGATCTCGGTAAGTGATATATTTATGCGCGTGAAGTGCGGTTACCAGTCGTCAAATCACGGCCTCCAAAGTTGTTAGTGGTGGAGGAGCCACAGGGGTAGTTTTTTGAAATTATGAAAATTGTTTGTCGTCTGTGGGAATCGAACCAGGGTTCTCAGGATCCGCAGGCCGACTTCATACCACTGAGCTAGCCACTCTATTTTTGTAACATTATTCTAAAATAGTTGGGTGGGTGCATGGTAGAGGCAGTAACAGGGTAGACCCGTGCTCACTCTGGCCCCATCCTGGCGCCGCCACTGGCCGTCGCACTGCAAGTAGCTATCCGCCGACAGGTAGCGAATAAATATCGGAAACATAATACCAAAAGTTTCTTTAATGAATAGTTTATACATGACTAAGTCCTCTAGAGTTTCGACGTTATTGTGCGCGCACCGCTTGCTAATGATATTGATCCGAACTACGTCGATGTTTTGTTTGACTTTTTTCGACTACCGAAGCATGGTTTCAATTACCGTCAAAAGTCGAAATGTAAATTAAGGTATAAGTTACATTTTGCTGCCTTTAATGAGATTTTTTTTATCCGGTTTTAATATTTTCTAATCCGAATTTCAGATATTTGTTTGACGTTTATTACTGAGTCTTTTTAATGCGATAATAAATAAATTAAGCTGAACCGAAAACCGAATTAGTATAATCTGCTTGAAAAGTTGTAGGCGTATAATATCTATATGTATAAAACGTTGCATAAAAGTCGGATCCAGAAAATTTTCAAGGGAACGGTATATGTAAATAAGAATATATATAATAGTAATATTTAGCAAGCCATTTAAAACGAAAATTACAAAATTATACGTCATATCGAAACATGTCAACTTTTTTAATAAAACGGTAACTATAACACGCAGTAAAGTGATTTATTAGAAATAACAACAAAATACATTGTTACATGAAATTGTAACAAAAAATATTGTAAATCAATAATAAATAAATAAAATAAATAAATATATCATCAAACCTTCTACCCAGTACTGGGTGTGGCACTCTGCCGAAGCAGATCTCGGTAAGTGATATATTTTGCGCGTGAAGTGCGGTTACCAGTCGTCAAATCACGGCCCCCAAAGATGTTACTGGTGGAGGAGCCACAGGGGTAGTTTTTTGAAATTATTAAAATTGTTTGTCGTCTGTGGGAATTGAACCAGGGTTCTCAGGATTCACAGGCCGACTTCATACCACTGAGCTACCCCATAAATCAATAATGTTATATTTAAAGAACATTTTACAGTTTCAACTAAACTGTTTGAATTAAAACACTATTTAAGTTCTATTGTTTTACAGAGTGATTAAAACAATATGGACAAACAGGTAATTTATCTATTTTTAATTTTTCTTATATTTTATATTAAAAACTTGTATACAAATATAAATGCTACTTTTTGGTGTATAAAATTCAAGAACCTCAATCCGGTTTCACCCGAAACGATTTCAATAATATTTTTATATTCAATGATATATTTTTTAGTTATTTTTTCTGAAAGTGTTTAAAATTAGCTTTACAATGATACTATACACATGAACTTTCCAGTTATAAATTTTTCAAAATTTTAAATCTCTTGTATTGTATGCTACGATGGATGTTTCTTATTTGGTTTGAGAAATTATTTTCGCGTTATTTGTTGTATCATTTGTTTCTAAAAATTTCCGTGCGAACAAATGATACTACAAGTAAACGTCAAAATAGTTTCTCAAACATCCACCGTGGCATACTGATAATACATAAAAGATTTAAAATTTTGAAAAATTAATAACTTGTAATGATACCTTTATTTTATTTCAAACATATATTAATATTTTGAAAATTGTTATTTTACATGTCATTTATGTTTATTTATTTTCCCCACGTTGGGCGCCAATGTAATGATACTTTTATTTTATTTCAAACATATATTAACATTATGAAAATTATAATTTTACATGTCATTTATGTATATTTATTTTCTTCTGTCTCCTAGTTGTTATTTATATTTTGAAACCATAGTGCTACAAACTAAAGTTTTTAATTAACGTCCGAAAGCAACATCATTTTTCGCGATTACAGCATCATCTATCATGCTGACGAAAAAGTGAACTAAATAAATTCTTTTTTTTTAACGAGGAATCTGATTCTTTAATAAAAAATAGGGGTTTTCATTTAAAAAAATTGAGTTGACCATGATTTACCGACAACAGCGCCATCTAGGACAAAACCATTATTTCGTTATTATGACCTCCTTTTGTACGATTGTTTTTCGTCTAGGTCATTTTTGCATAAAATTTATAGTTTCCGAGATATTTCCTGATAACACTTTAAATGGACCACCCTGTATATATATCTTATATTTGAAATAATATGTTTGAAATCGTTTCCTGTGAAACTCGAAGTATGATTCAGGAACTTTATACACCAAATAGTAACATTTATATTTATACACAACTTTAAAATTTAAACTATAGGTCCAAAATTATGAGTGAAGGTTTTATGAATTCTAGAGTTCGTGCTACCCCATTTTATAAGATGTAGCTTGATGTTATGTATGTATGTATAAATTATTCTAATATTATTAATTTTCCAGATGTAAAAATATATAAATTTTATATTTTAATTATTTGTTTATTATGTTGTATGTTTTATTGATTTTTTTTTCAATTCAAGTTGATTAAAAATATTATAATAAAATAAAAGCTCAAGAAGGTCCCCCCCTTGGTGCGTTTCACTACATAAGTTATTATTCACTCAACTGTTTTTGTATCTTGGCAACAAAGACATGATGTCCGCGCGATCGCATTGGCCATGAATATCCCGGTCCGGCTTCTCGTTTATGAATTATGCAAACGCCCATCACCCTTCAGTAGCGCTGCGCGGCGTGCGCGTCCCTTCGGAGGGATTTGCCGGCGCCGTGATTGTACCGCGCGTCCCAGAGAGGACTTATTATGTCATATTTAGGGACGCAGGTATTATTTCTGTTGCACTCAGACTGAGTAGGATGCTTTGCTCTTTGTTGTAGGTAACATGCCGTGAATGTTTGATGGCTGCTCGACACACGTCACCATGAACATCCCGGCCGTCTTTTGTCTCTTCGCCTTCGCCGCCCTCTGGATCCTGCCTGCTCAAGCCGTTGATATCTGTAAGTAGCTTTTGGAACTTTTACATTACCGACTCAATTTCTTGTTGGAATAAGTATAAGTACTCTTTACGATATGAATTTTGAATGCCCCTAATGAAGCAAATCGTATTAGACTGTAATAATACTTAAAGTTTGGAGACAGTGTTTCATTCATGAGCTAGACATGTGATATATAAATAGTAAACTTCATGACGGAAGCTAGAATTCTTAATACCAACGTTGGGAGTTTCTGGAGAAATATACGATCTGGTATGAATTGGAATGTGCAGCGTCGAAGATCAGTGGATGTTTGTACGCGACGCAGAATTTTATACATCACTGGACGATGTTTACTTGAAAACTTTCCAAAGTTCGGTCGGCCGTTAAGCGCGCTGATGCTTCAACTTCCGAATAATTCTGTATTAAATGACATCCTGGAAACAATCTCGCATCGCTCGGCGTCACTACCACAACCGATGCTTACTTGTTATTCCAGCAGCGAAGCACAAATCACGCAGCCAACTCGTGCTTCTGACTTCATATTTTGTTCTATAAATCTATCTACTGATCAGCGAAGATAAATTTGATTTCGTTGGATGCGCGTAGATTTGCAATCTGGCGCTGCGTGTTTGCGGAAATTATGGAGATATGAAAAATCACGTAGTTTATGGAAAACTCTGAAATCGATGCATCGTTGCTCGGTTCGTGTTCATTCGCCATGCATTTATTCATTGTACATTTTGTGCACGCGTGTATTATGTAGATCGGCTGTCCTGCGCTGTCCGTCTGTGATGGATTCTCTTGTTTAACCCGACTTTATTTCACTAAATCTCTTCATTACTGACTATTTTATGTATCTATTTGTATAAAGTGGAAATTCAAGCGCTTTACAACCCTATTTCAAGTCCCACGAACAACCGTATTTTTCGGACTATAAGGCGCACCTTTTTACATAGAAAAATGGACTCAAATTTTGGGAGCGTCTTATCCAAAGGTAACTTAAAAATATTTTTTTCAATAAATCGTCTCTAAATTCATTTAAAAAATTTATGCGGGAAGTCAAGATGAACTGAATATTACTAGTACGAGTAATGTTAACAATAAATCAAAATTATGATCCGAAAGTAACATTAAAATATATTTTTCTAAAAATCATCTTAGAAATTTGAGATGCGTCTTATCGTCCGAAAAATATGATATATGCCATAACCAATTTTTAAAAGGTTCAAATAAATGAGAAATTATTTTGCAGCGGAATTACTTTACTGAATTCTTACTTATATACAAATTATTTAAAGTTAAAAATCAGTGCATAAAAGGAAATTACAAAAATGTTACATTTGAAAAGATTAAAATTAAAAATGATATAATGGTGCGGTCAGTAGCACTATATTTTCGTACTTTAATCATCCTAAGATTGTATTCATAAAAAGATCTCAATTCACAAATGAGAGCTTTCTTTAAAATAATTTGGAAACGTTTCATAATGAAAAAATAATGTTAGTCAACAGATAGTTAATCACAATTAATCGACGTGCATACTACTAGTCAGATAGTTGTAGCTCAGTAATAAGAACGATCGTACCAGAAGTGTGAGTTCGCGAATTCAAATCCTGCTAATTTCAACTTGTAAAATACAAAAGTATACGAATGTTTAGCTATATTCATAACAAAAGCGGGGCGATGTTAAAAAATACAAATATTTATTAATTAATATACAAATTTTAAATGTATTTCTATGTTTTAAATTCAAAATTTTATGTAAATTTTTCGTGATAAATTTATTTTCTCAAATAATTTTTTAAATCTCGCTTTGTTCGTTAACAAAACGCACACACTTCACTCAACAAACACAAACCCGTAAACCCGATTTAAATAAATAAATTTTGTATACTTATTTGTGTAAGATAAATTTCATAATTTTAAAACATTATGTCTATCGGCTTGAAATTCTTGGTATTTCTGGTAAAAGCCTGAAATTAGAAATTCATACTTGAAATCCTTTAAAAATTCTTTATTTTGTATATAACCTGGAGAAATTATTTATAGTCAAAAAGTAATTATAAAAATAAATAAAATAAAATAAATATATCATCACGCCTTCTACCCATTACTGGGTGTGGCACTCTGCCGAAGCAGATATATTTTGCGCGTGAAGTGTGGTTACCAGTCGTCAAATCACGGCCCCCAAAGATGTTAGTGGTGGAGGAGCCACAGGGGTAGTTTTAAAAATTATGAAAATTGTTTGTCGCCTGTGGGAATTGAACCAGGGTTCTCAGGATCCACAATTCGACTTCATACCACTGAGCTAGCCACCCCATTAATTTAATTACAGAATTAATTGCGTCCAAGTGACACTATAAGCTGTAGGGTACCTAGGATTAATTACATGTTATGCAGCGTAATAAAAAATATGTTTTTCAAACGCTCTCAGATATATTATTACCTATGTTTGTATTTATTCCAGCACAATGTATCAGCCCACTAGGCATGGAGAGCGGCATCATCAAGGACGACGACATCACCGCGTCCTCATCCTTCGACAGTAGCAACGTCGGTCCTCACCACGGCCGGTAAGTGCCATGAATACCTCACTTCTTTAATAATTCCTCTCTGCGTCCAGCTTAATGAGATTTATAGCGTTTCTTGCTGGCTGTGGTCAAGCAGAAGCCATTAAGCATTGTGCGGTTGTGGTTCTTGCGCGAGGGATATACAGTCGTATCTCGTCATGTATTAATAATGAAATTGTATGTGGAAGTGATGGACGGTCAGTCCGCCCCAGACTTATGTGTTATGGATGCCTCCGCTTGCTTCCGGTTTCTCGCTGCCACTTTTATTTTCACAAACGGAAAATTATATTGCATTGAGTGACTACACACTGATAGATGGATTTATCCTCTTTGCCAAGCTCACTAAATATTGGTTTTTCATCGAGGTTCGCAGTAAATAAGTCGAGATTTTTTCTATTGCTTTACATAATCATAAATTACAAAATGCTCATAAAAGATTTTATAAATCATCAAAGTTGTACTTTTCACATGAGTAGGCAATAAATGTATTTTACCTACCTGAAATATATGCAGAAAAACCTTCTTTTCGTCATTGTCGTATAAAAACAACTATTAAATAATTCCTTAATTATGTATCTAATACAAAATATTCCACAGTCTATTTTCAACCAATAACAATCAAATATTTATATTTTGTTGATCTATGATAGATATAAGTAAGGTTAAGTTTATTATTTTTTACATAAATAGTTGTAAATAAAGTATATTATTTGACAGGCATATAATGATTATATTACATTCAGATTATTATAACATTCATGGCTCATGTTGTAAACTTTATCCTCGTGTAATATAACCTACATTATATGCTCATTAAATAATATACTATTGTTTAGATATAAATCAGTAAGATGTAATTTCTAAAATATCCAAGTTGTCAGTCATAACATAGATTACATTTATCTCGAAACGTGAAACATCTTTGATATAACTACAGATTGCATGAAACCGTAATGCATTAAAATAGTGCTTTAAAAATGTTCAATTCCGTTATTAACATAACCTATATTTTGTAGCATCAGAGAAATCAATTAAATTCTCTGTCCTACTTGCATGTCTTAAAAATGAGTAAAGTAGTATTTGTATCTACAAAATAAGTAAGAATAATTTAATAATATCTTGCAATAAACAAACGGGAAAACAAGATATCAAGTGTGCATATGCACTTATTTCCGTCATTTGAAACCTATGAGTTTATTTCGAATAAACTGACGCAAAATAAACATAGCCATAGATACACTGAAAACGTTATAAGCACGAACTGACGTCATTCATCAAGATAAAACTTAATAAAATCATAAAAAACAGGCAATATTGACATGACAAAAAAATTACATTAAAAGACAAATTCTATTTAAGAATATTACTATATTTATTATCGATTCATTTAATGAAAATAATTATCTTCCATTTCTAATATAAATATAAATAAATATATCATCACGCCTTTTACCAATTACTGGGTGTGGCACGCTGCCGAAGCAGATCTTGGTAAGTGATATATTTATGCGCGTGAAGTGCGGTTATCAGCCATGAAATCACGGCCCCAAAGATGTTAGTGGTGGGGGAGCCACAGGGGTAATTTTAATTTGGTGAAAATTGTTTGTCGCCTGTGGGAATCAAACTGGGGTTCTTAGGATTCACAGGCCGATTTGATACCACTGAGCCACTACCCCACAATAATAATAATGATTATTTTACATTTTACACGTTCACCACGACACATAATTTCTGTCTATATCTAGTTGTCATTGATTTATCAGATTCATGATTAATTGTTTAAAACATAAAAAAAATCTGTTTAAGGACTTTAACTTTGACTACGATGTAGTTTTGAAGGGCTATAGGTGTATTCCATTTGCCAAAAAAAAAATAATCAGTATAATAGATACTATTGAATACAAGCATAATTCTCTTTAGCGAAAATTTGCCTTGCCCATGAAGTTGTATACGAAGTTGATCCGCACCGCAGTCAGATTTAGTTTATGATTTATATAACGAGATATGATACAATTATTTGGCTGATTTGGTGGCGGTAAATATAGCAAATAGTTGAAGGTTCTGAGCTGATTTTCACCATAAATTACAACGAATGCCGCTTGTGAATAATCCTCAATTAGTTTTGTATGATTGTGGGAATAACCAGGAGCAGTAG
This sequence comes from Pterostichus madidus, assembly GCA_911728475.2. Lineage (NCBI taxonomy): Eukaryota > Metazoa > Arthropoda > Insecta > Coleoptera > Carabidae > Pterostichus > Pterostichus madidus. The sequence continues at coordinate 32,821,507 of OU452306.1, forward strand.
CAGCGATATTACCAGGATTCAGGATTATATTCCATTACATGTCATACAAGGATAACTTCGTTAGTTTGCGGCTGTATTTGCTTGCACTCTGCAAGTTGCGGTAGTCGTACGAGTACCGTTCTTGCAACGCGCTCACCTGCGGCTCGGATCGATGAGACGCTGCCGTTCACCTGCCGCCCCCGCAACGTATTTCCATAAAACTGTTACCCGCCGAGTCAAGAAACAGGATCAATTTAAAACTTTCATATTTTCTTTTCGCTCTGCGGTTTGTTTCTGTTACCCCTGGGCTATAACGAATATAAAAGGATGACGACTTGACGACTGTCAATGCTATTACGGAAATCTTCTGTTCTACTGGGTTTTATTAAAATGACCAAGTAAATAAATATACCGCTAAACTCTTTTACCCTAAATGTAGGAGACGTTGTCCTAGCTGCTTAACTGGAGCTACAATTTCTAACTTTATTTAACAGCAAAAGGAAATAAATTTGGTATTTAATTTTTGCCACAACTCTGTCTATGTATATCCTTTCTTCAATGGGGCGTTATACATTTAAAAATGGGAACAAAGAGATGTATCTCGTGTTAGTGAGAGAGCTAGCTGACAGACCATGATCAACTAGAGCATATTTTTAACATGCCATCGTATGTTAATAGTATGCTCTGGTTAGTCGTGGACTGTCACTAATTCTCTCACTAATGTAAGATGGTTCTTTCTTTTGGTTCCCTTCTATCTCTCCCTGGCGTGACGTCAATTGTATAACTCTCCATTGAGAGAGAATGTGATAATTTTCATTTCGAGAGGAGAAAGTAAATTTTTCTTCAGTAGGGAAGACTACAGTACTTTCCCGACCATAAGTTTAGATAAACTTGCATAACTTTTGGAAAAAAAACAGTTGACGATCAGTTAAATGTCATATTTTATATTTTTACTAGAATTCTGTGCTTGAGAGTTTTTAATTTGATATTAAACGCGGCCTACTTCCAATTTTTAGGAAAACAATTGACAGTTACTATAATCATTTTCGGCACTTCTGCAAGAATTCTCCGTTCGAAAGCTTTACTTCGATATCAATATCGACATATTTTGAATAATTTTAAAAAACAATTGACAAACGCCTATATGTCATTTTTGACACTCAATTATGAATCATGAAGACTTCAATTTTATATTATGCAAAATTAATTTTTATCCTTCACACACGTTTTACTATAGTATATCAATTTTCGTAATTATCAAAATGTTATTATTTATAATAAATGAACCGATAACAATTTCAAAAAATATTTCAAATAAAAGATGTTTTAAGGGACTAGTAATTTCAAAAAATCGATTTTTTCTTTTTTACACTGTTCAACTCCTTACACCTTCTAAAATCATCTCCTAGAATATTTTTGAGAAATTCGAAAGTGAAATTAGAATTTTAATCAATCTCGGTGCGTTTTGTTTAATAAACTATTCTACACAATAATTCACCATAATTTGGCCAAAAAATAAAATGAAATTTTGGCCCAAGAAAAAAGGATGAAAAAAACGATTGACTTTTCACACTTTGTTTTAAAAGTCCGCCATTTTTTGTTTTTTTTACAGATTTTTCATTAACGGTCGTGAATTATTGTGTGAGACACCTTCCTCTTTAAAATGCTTTTTGAATATTTTGTTTCTGACTTGCCAGTCCTGAGATTAACTGTCCGCCATGGGACAAGGATTTTGAAAGGATTCACCTTTGGCGCCATCTATAAATTGGATAAAAAGTTACAAAAAATCAAAAAAAAAATTTTTTTGTACTCTCGAAGGACTCACATTATAGAGAAAGTTGTATGGTCATATCAAATAAAGAAGCTGCAAAAAAATTCTTGAAACTTTTTTTTAAGCCTTCTAATAGGTACTAGTCCCTTAAATCAAACTAGGGTGTTTTATAATTTATTTTATTTTTTATCAAAATTTACAGTTAGACATCTTTTATTGTCTGATCAAGCAAGCATAATTTATCGTAAATAAGAAAAATAGGAAAAAATTTTCCATCACTTGTCTCATAATTCCACAGAGGTTTTACAGCACGTTTGCATCAACTTCTCCGGTCATCAACAAACGGCTAGTCAGTTCAGCTTAAACCATAGACTGAACTGACCAGCCGTTTGTTGATGACCTGAGAAGTTGATGCAAACGTGCTGTAAAACCTCTGTGGAATTATGAGACAAGTGATGGAAAATTTTTTCCTATTTTTCTTATTTATTAAGACTCAATTCCACATCGCAATAGACATTTTGTCTTTTGTTTTATAATTTATCGTCTTGATAATTTGTTTATTCGTGACGAAATCTGAGCAAAGACTTACAGTTGAACATTTAGGAAAGAAAATAAAGGTTCGATTTGCAATTAGGATGTTGAAGTACGGATTTGTCGAAGTCGAGAACACGTTTGTATTTGAGATTAGTTTAAAATCGCGGTCGAGAGCACTTGTAGCATGTTCTGTCGATACAGCACTCAGCATTCTCACGAAGGGAATCGTTCCGTGCGTCGCGTCGCGTCGCGTCGTGTGACACTGAAAGAACCAATTGACCTATTGTCCGTTTTTTTACATTGTGTTCCATCCATTATTCCCATTGAGCGCCGCGCTCGTAAAGCGTCCCCGTTTGTTTGCCAGCGTCGAGGTTCATTGTTACGGAAACTCCATTATTTTTGGGTCTGGCGACGCTGGTGTCTCGGCGGGTGTACATTTCGCTGAACGCCTCTCATGCGCTCTGAATTGCATTCCTCGATTCGAGGAGCCAGAGAGCCAGTTCCGTCGCTAATGGACATTCTTTTCTCTGTTCCTGGGAGATTGTTAACAGTCTGATAAGCTCTCTTCGATTCTGAATCCCTATATGCATACCTCACCCAACAAACAAGTGAAAACTTGAATTCATTTATTTTCATTAGTCGGATATCAGCGTCTGGGTCGTTTATTTAGGCCTCATAATCTTTATTAGATTGGCTGGTGCTGACGAAAACTGATTGATCAAAAGATACATATAAAACGTATGTTTAAACGTTGTTTACTTTTACGATATCGTAATTGGATGAAGGATAATTATTTTTTTGTTTACGAATTCTTCGAGTTACATCTTTTATCTCAATGATATTTATGTTCTTAAGACGATAAAATTCTCAAGCTAGACTACACTCACTCCAGGGGCGTATCGAGAATTTTGCGAAATTGTCATTTTATATTTACTAATAATAAAAGTTACTGTCACGAGGTTTAAATTCGAGACCATTTGATTCCTTGTTTTCTCCAAAAGAATTTCTAAAATAATTAATAATTATCACACCATTCAACTCATTTCAGAAAGTGATATTCTGTTACAGCAGATAACGATAAATAGAATATTTTTGTGGTGAAAAATAATTACCGGTTGTAAGAAGAAATTCAAATTCTCAATTCTACAAACCGTTGCATTGCCACTGCACTATTTTTTTGCTAAAAGAAATATGAAATTTATTAATTCCTAGGTAATATTTATTGTAATTAATTCATCAAATTTTGTGGAATAAACATTCATTCTTAAAAGTTACATATTTAAGAAGAAAATCTATTTACAACATAAAAGATAATATAATTTTATAAATAAAAATTGAACCAGTAAAGAATACCTATACTCTGTTTTTTAACCAGGAGGAGTAATTTAAGTTTTAACCGCTAAAACTGATGCTTCTGATTGGCTATTGCTTCGTCCAGTTTACACTGTACATAGATTTTACATTTGATTTATTAGAGCTGTCATAAGTTTTGAGGTTATCTGTTTTCTTGATGGTTTTTTGCATTTCTGTGACATTAACATAAATCAGTTCTTTTAAGAACTAATAATATAAGGAGTGACAAATTAGAGTTTATAATGTCATTTGTATTTTAAAATAAATGCCATGAGATTTTATCAGTGCAGATATGTAAGAAATTTTTGTATTTCGCACCAACAAAAATCTAGTAACTTTCTTTGGTAACTTTCTATAGTGTAAATCTGACTTGTGCATTTACTCCTTCTGGTTAAACAACAGACTATATACACAGTAACTGTACTGTATCATAACAGCACGCTAGTGGTTCTATTAGATTACAGCAATAAAAAAATACAACAATAAAAAATCACAACAATGAGATGTTTCAACATTGAAAAATTACAACTATAAAAACAACAAAGCATGATTAGAACAACGAAAAATTGTGGTTTCAATTATCAGAAATTCTGACATGTTAATTTTCATTGTTGTGCGAACTGAATTCATCAATACTACCACCCTATCATATATACATAGTTTGAAGAACAAAATTATTGTTTTACAATAGTAGTTACCAATATTACATATTTCAAATACTAGATTGCAGCATATTTGAATATATATTTTATATTCTGAAAATCTTTCTTAAAATTTTGTTGGGTGTAATTTCACCTCACAATCGAGTGGCTAGCTCAGTGGTATGAAGTCGGCCTGTGGATCCTGAGAACCCTGGTTCGATTCCCACAGGCGACAAATAATTTTCATAATTTAAAAAACTACCCCTGTGGCTCCTCCACCACTAACATCTTTGGGGGCCGTGATTTGACGACTGGTAACCGCACTTCACGCGCAAAATGTATCACTTACCGAGATCTGCTACGGCAGAGTGCCACACTCAGTAATGGGTAGAAGGCGTGATGATATATTTTTTTATTTATAACTTATATTTGCCTAATAAAAGTATTATTATTATTTTGACAAAAAAAAATTGTGGTAATTCAAAGAAATTTGTTAACGATGTCAATAATTTATGAAGTGCATGTTGTTAGAAACAAAAATTCACTATATCTAGAAAAAAATTGCAATTTACAGTAGCAAAATTAGAACATGTTCTAATTTTTGAAACAACACCCGTATTACACTAAGCAATTTATTGCAGAGTTTTGTTGCCAAATAAATTACAGGTTTTGTTGATGAATGTAAAACGGGCTTTACATTGAATGTTTTATGTCTAATACTTAGGTATTTCACATTCAGCAGTTCTGCTTATCTTTGTCACGGATCATTTTCTGTTGAAATACTCGTAATATTGCAATGCCAAAAATCTTCTTGAAGAATTTGTTTACTTGCCTAGTACCTAGTAGCCATTTAAAATGCATCAAAAATGCTCGATGGTATTAGACGATAGAGGCGTACCGTGTCGTGCATATGCAGCAATATTTCTCAGAATGCTAGCGGAATGTTGTGAGAGCGCCAACTTCTCAGACTTAACTCCTCAGAAGAAACCTCTCACGAGGTGCGAATGAAGAAAACATCGTTATAAATACGTTTCAAATGACATTGTTCCCCTCTGTATTAAATTGAAATTTTGAATTATGAAATAGTTTTCAAAGTGGAAACTTTTTTAATTTACGAAACTGTCCGCGTGCTCTGTTCTCAAACTGTCACTTGAATTGTTAAACTGTGTCAGCCGGCAGGCTCGGTTCATTCTTAATTTATTCTCCTCATCAGCTCTGGAGTTCTGTGCCCGGAGTGGCCGAGTAACCGGAGCCCGATCGATTCCAGTGACATGAAAACTTCCACTCACATAACTTCACCCGTGAGGAATTCAATTCAATATAAATACAATCTAACTTAATTGAAAGATTCTATCTGTGTGATAGTTGTTACGTGCTTCTTGTTCGTATTGTTTATGGGAAATCGGAAATTTAAATCACATTGTAGACCACATAAATTTTTCTTAGAATGTATAGTTCCACTAAGGTATGAAAGTTGATGTTTAAATTATTTTCTGGTTGTGGTTTCTTTTCATCGGTTTACGCTACGAAAAGAAGTTTTAAAAAAATATTACCTTTATGCATTTTGCTATGAAGAACTAGAATTGTAAGAAACCCAGATATGGGTCAATGTAGTATAAGCAAATATCCAAATAACAACACAGGAAGGTATTTAAAATTTAAATATAATTTTTTTTATCTTGCTTATAGTTATGATACAATATTTTACACATTTAAATCGTATTTAGGACTGTTACGTACTTCTGCTTTACATTCAGGTAACACCCACGGCCATTACATTCTGATGTTAATAATATTTTTAAAATACTTGTACTGTATGGGATGGCTAGCTCAGTGGTATGAAGTCGGCCTGTGGATCCTGAGGTCCCTGGTTCGATTCCCACAGGCGACAAATTTTCATAATTTGAAAAAGCTATCCCTGTGGCTCCTCCACCACTAACATGTTTGGGGGCCGTGATTTGACGACTGGTAACCGTACTTCACGCGCAAAATATATCACTTACTGAGATCTGCTTCAGCAGAGTGCCACACCCAGTAATGGGTAGAAGGCGTGATGATATATTTATTTTTTATTTATTTACTTGTACTGTAAGTTACGTATTAATGACAAAATTAAAACACAGTAAGTGGAACCAGAGCTGGGCAAGCGACTTCAAAAAAGTGGCAAAGCTACAGCTACAGCTATTCTTTAAAAAAGTAGCTGAGCTACAGCTATAAGCTACATTTTGTAAAATATAGCTAAGCTACAGCTAAAAGCTTTCGTTAAAGTAGCTGTTAAATTTTAAAGCTACTTTTTTCAATTATTGTGAATTAATTAAATTTGCCATTGTCATATGATCAGTTGATTAGTCTTTTGTTATAATGACTGTTAATGTAATATTATGTACATAAATGTAAAAAATCGCAAATGGACAAATGTACTGATAATTTCTAATGCTATAATTTTTATTTATATCGGAATAAATTAACAGTCACATTAACTGAAGACTCCTAAACAGTCAATGTTTAGTTCATCTAATATTTAATACAAAAGTAGGATAGGTTTAGAATAAGTGAAAAATTAAATATGGTAATAGATTTTAAACTATATAACAACTTGTTATCCTACAGTTATAGAAAACAATAAAGAAGGTACAATTCAAATACAAAACAAAAATAAATAGATATTTCTTAATGAACAGTGGTAGCTTAGGGCTACAAAAAGTAGCTTTAAAAGTAGCTTCAGTTGTAATAACAATATTTTTAAGCTAATAGAAAAAAAATTGTTCGCTACAAGCTACAATTATATTTTTTCACAGTTAGCTAAGCTACAGCTAAGGTAAACGTAGCTAAGCTAGTAGCTAAGCTACAAAGGTAGCTAGCTACTGCCCAGCTCTGAGTGGAACTTTTATTGCACAGTTGGTTTCCATGGTTACATCAGGACTTTAATATTTATTTACCATCCACCGTGGACAGTAAGTAAGTATTATAGATCAAGGTCCTGTTTATTTTGACAACAATTTGATAGCTGTTAATTTTGAAACCTATTTTTCTTTCCTTTCTATTTGTACAGATATTGTAAAAATAGCTTACTATTCGCGAACTGTAAATGATTTTTTAGGTCGCGAATGGTTAGGAAAAACTACATTCTTGATCTGAAAACTGTCACTTACGGTTCAGGGTACCTAATATACTGATTACGAAAAATTCTCAAATATTTGTCTCAAGTTATCACTTTGACGAGAACTTAGGATATGATAATTATATTTCAGTAGTTTAGCTTTTATACTATATTTCATAGCAGTTCCAAGAAATTATTGATTATAATTAAGTACTTAACGGTATGCAAATTTTAAATACATCCCTGTGTTGTTATTCGAAGATTATAACTGTACTGCAGCGACCCATCTAATTTAAGCCAGACAAGCTAATGTTTTTCTGAATTTTCAAATGGAACATTTGACTGGGTAAACAGGCTCTTGGTTCTTAATTTTTCATTAAAAACAAGGCTTTGCATGGCTATATATCCATTACTAAACGATAAAAACATTCTCCTTCTGATACAATATACATGGATAGTTCTAGAACATCATACTAATCAAATGAAACTGCAAAATTTTAGAGGTACACAAACCAAATATGTGCGATTCTGAGTGATGATCGCCATAAGCCCCGTGTATAAGGACTCTACTTTGCAAGCGAATATATTTCTTCACAGACGATGAATGTATTTCATATTTTAACAGGATGCGTGTGACTAGTCAATGTTTACGTGTGCCAAATTTCATTCAGATCTGCAAAAAAAAAATCACGCTAGTACTACCTTAAACTTCAACTTTCATACTCTAGTGGAACTATACCCTTGTTAGTTCATTAAATGGTCAATTAAGGTAGTGCATGTGTGGTACAATAAAATAAAAATTCAATTGATTCATGTTGTTCTTAATTGACAACAAAAACAAAACATGTTACATGGTTGTCAGCTAATGAAACCGTAATTAAATTTTAAAATAAACAAGTTGAATGAATGGAAGCACATAAAATATGACTTTATTGACGTGTAGCTGTAAGCAAAATGTCTGCCGTAAGCGATTTTTCATTATTCGGTTCAAAAATTGTGAAATTTAATAACACGGACTGTGACTCTGTTCGAATCGAACGACCCATTTATTCATGTTTGATAACAGAAAATCGTTATTTCCTAAACTTGCTGTTTGTTTGCAATCATATAATGTTGTTTCCTTCACGAATACCTATGTAAGCTGACTACTTCAACGTGTATTCAAACACGCAAAACTATAATTATTTATTGATCTACCTTTGATGTTTGCCTAACGATTTCTGCTTCCAATAAACTTAACTGATGGCTATATTTACTCTGGATGAACAACAAAAACTTAAAACATTCTGTTGAGAATGTTGTCAGGTGTAGAAGAAGAGGCTTGATGTTTAAACAAGAGGTTGAACAAAAAGATTAGAATGGTGATGTATCTACGAGACAAGTGCATAATATTCGGGAACTAATTGGTGTGTACATCACAGTCTAACGTCGCGTCGTCGCGTGGCATTGTGTGCTAAGTTGTATGCGGTTGTGGCAGAGACGAACTCCGCTTTTGCGGGAATGTCTTTGATCTGTCACCGTTGAGACACACAGTAGCTTGAGCCGTGAATTATGATTGCATTTGCAGTCGCAAACCTCATACTAGCGCCACTTTATACCACATGCTTACTTTCTTTTGTCTTTTTACCATTTCTGGGCGAGATAGCACAGTGGCGCTGCTTGGAAACAAATTTAGTATTTCACAATTTTTAGTAGATAGTAAAACACCTTTTTTAATTTAGCCTTAAGTTGTCTATGTACATATGCTATAAAGTTAAATTTATAGTAAGAAAGAAGTAATGTGTACGGTATCATTAAGGTAGTACTAGTGCGAAAAAAATTTGGCGCACGTAAACATTGGATAGTCATACGCATCCTGTTAAAATATGAAACACATTCATCGTCTGTGAACAAATATATTCGCTTGTAAAGTTGAGTTCTTATACACGGTATGGCGATCATCACTCAGAATCGCGCATATTTGGATTGTGTACCTCTAAAATTTTGCAGTTTCATTTTAAAAACTAGTATGATGTTCTAGAGCTATCCATGTATATTGTATCAGAAGGAGAAAGTTTTTTATCGTTTAGTAATGGATATATAGCCATAAAAAACATTGTTTTTAACGAAAAATTAAGAATCCCAATTTATAATGGCAACACCACACTGTAGTATGGTATTTGAAAATTCACTAGACCAACAACCTGTTAACAATTCATGATATTCAAATCATAATACGTATAAAACACTTATTTTATTCAATTATAACATTTTTTGGAGCGTCAGTTTCGCCACTCGACAATCGATGGCGCCACCGTCACACTAGTACTACCTTAACTTAAAAAGTTGAGCATGTGCTAGAGCTAGTAATGATTTATAATAAAGTATGCAGGAAATAATCAACTTTTTTTTCAACCGCCTTAACACTTGATGTTTTTGTTACTAATTTAAAAATACAGGTATTACTGTTACTAGGTTACAATACTAGACTTAAACAGGCAGATTCATAAAGCGGATTAGCGCTAACACCATATTTTATTTCGTTTTTAACTCTCTTTTCAATGTACGAAACAAGTTTATTTTAACTTGAGTTAAAAAGAGAGTTAATTAGCATCAAATTTAGTTTATTTCTTTAATCTGTTTTAATTTGAAACAGAGTTATAGATAATATTAAAATCGGTGTTAGCGCTAATCCGTTTTGTGAATCTGCCTGAAAAGGAATAAATCCAAAATTACTTCCTTTGTTGTGTTATTCGGAATAAAAGTGCCTCTGTTTGATTCACCCTGTGGCAAACAATTTTCACCACATTAAAATTACCCCTGTGGCTCCCCCTCCAGTAACATCTTGGGGGCCATGATTTCACAGCTAGTAACCGCACGTCACGCGCAAAATATATCACTTACCGAGATCTGCTACGGCAGAGTGCCACATCCAGGAATGGATAGAAGGTGATGATATATTTATTTTACTTTAAGAATGCAGATATTTGAAATGTTATTATTGAATGTATACGCGTAGGTTGTTAATTTTAATTAGCTGCCAAGTGTTAAGATGACAAGTGTCTATTTCGTAAATTTAAATAGAGTTTGATTAGTGATGAAGCATGTTTAAAAGTACATACCTCTTTAATGCATTTTTAAGTGGGACAAAGTATAATACATAGTTTGATTGATTTATTTTGTGAATATTAATAAAATAGTTTAATAACAAGTGAATTTAAATTAGTAACTGTGAAATTATTCCTCTCTTTCTGAATAATATTCTGCTATAACGAGATATTGCAAAATACTTTCTTCAAAAGAAAACAAACAATATGAAGAATCATATTCATTTCTGTTCTTTTCTTTCTTATTGTATTATTTATTTTAAATTAACGATCACTAAAGAATTCGGTTTCAAAATGTATTTCAATTATGGACAGTTGCATCGCTATTACTTAAATTTTAAGTTTTCCTTAAATGAACAATATCGTATCGAAATGATCTGTCAAATAATAACTTAACATTGGTGTCAAACATTCAAATCGACATTTTTCATTTAAGCAATGCTTTAAATTTTAATAAAAAGCATACAACTGGCTATTATACTCCTAAATGAAAATATTTGCTGTTGCCTCTACAATATTTTCCTGAACATAAGTTAAGATAAACAATTTTTAGTAGAATTCATTTCGAGAGATATAATTAGATATCAAACTCGGTCGAATTTAAACAAATTTTGGAGAAACAATCACTTAAATTTTTGACTCTGAACAGAATTATCTGCCCGAGAACTTTAATTTGCTTAATTACTTTTGACAAAACAATTTGTGAACGCTTAAGTATTTTTCATACTGAACTTCTATCTGATTTTGATTATGTTTTAACATTTCTTAAAACAATACATAAAATGTGTTATTCATTGTCATGTATGTGCGTTTTAACTAATCCTGTCATTATTATAGTGAGAATAAAGTCCTTGTGATTATTCCCGACAATAATGACTGTAGCTTTTGTTTGTTTGACGCATGTCAGATGGTAGTTATCAAATAATTATTTAGGCGACAAATATTTTTCGGTGTAAATATCTTCAACACTTACACACTTATGCAATTTATTTTCTAATTATCTTATTTTGCCAGAAAAAAAAATCTCACAAATTAAATACAGCTTCTAGATATCACAGCTATTTTATAATAATTGCTGTTTTGTTTCATGTCTAGGTAGATGACATAAAAATACTCCCTCGCATATCTAAGTGGGTAAAATAAAAATGTTTTCAGCTTATTATTAATTTATAGCTACTAACTTAACAAGTGCGCGATGACATACATGGTGTGAATGACGTCTTCGTGCACGAGTTTTGTCCAATGCTTTTTGTAACGAGCAAAAATTATATAACCGATAGTGAGAAAAATTATAAAATTTGAAGCGTGAATTTATATTGACAGTTTAGTATGCCAAGAATTGACATTTGTTATTTGAAAACAAATTGTTTATTTTTTCTCGTAAAGCTTATTAAAATATGTCTGATTGATGGCGTTATAAGCTAATGTCTGTACTTCTTTTATAAATTCCTTAAAACGTGTAAGTACAGTTAGTGTTTTAAAAGTCAAAACCATAACAATTGGTGTTTTTTTTTTAATTACTTTGAAGCACTAGTGCGCAAAATCAAACTTTACTTCAGTTTCCAGGGTAACCTAAACTTTATTTTGAATGATGCGAGTACAAAAAAATTAATTAATTTAAACCGTAAAAAAAATTGTTTTAGAAATTGATATAATTCAATTATTATTATTTACCAATAATGGTGTTATTTAATTTCGCAAATTTTTGAAATAAATAGAAGCATAATTGAATACGGACATCTGCATCTTTCTAGGTGGCGGCGCCACTGAGAAAACACTACTTTTAATGTCCTTGGAAGATGAAACAAACACAGCAGTATTTATGTATCCTCCAGGGAGACAAAAAGTCTTGAAAGACTCTTATCTAAATAAACGTCGTCATTTAATGACTTAATGAACCAAAATTATGACAGGCCACAATTTAATGTATCTTATTACACTGGTTAGCATATTAAATTAAGATAAACTTTTTATTAACTGTTATTTACAATCTGTTTGTTAACCCGTAAACAACTCATCGTAGATATGAATGCATTGAAGACGTTGGTTAGGTGGGTTGAAGTAAACGGGATCGATTCAGCTTCCGTGATCACCTTATAATCGTGTCTTCAATTGCCTACGCACGTTGCACTGTTAAGCCACTGTACAGTGATTTATTGAGGCTGATCTTTGTGTCATCCTCGTTCGGAAATATCGTCTGGGTTCTACGTATGTATGTGTATCGCGTTGGAAATCTGAATGCGTCTGAAGAATTTCTAGAATAGAAATTGTGAACGGGTTGTGATTCGTGGGCGGCTTGTTAGACGCTTGACTCTAAATCGGGTTTTAATCCCGTGGAGAAATTGAATATTACCAACCAGATATGAAAATAAATGAATAAATATGTTGTGTAGAATGCCGACTCTGACTGTGAGGATTTTTTATTGCGTAGGGTGAATGAACGATATATTTTCTAGCATGACCTAACAACATTTCAATTAGGAATTCAAAGTAATTGTATATTAGTTCCATGTCAATTAGCTTAATTACTGCACTTAACAAAGATCATTTTATGATGGGCTACATAAATATATTGTCATTTTGAAATACTGGAATTGTTAATCTACCTACTGAAGTATTCCATCAGCAGTAACAACCTCCAACAGTCGTTTTTGTTTTGTTTTATTTTTATGAAACTTTATGGAGAGCAATAACGAGCAGTAAAAACTTGATGTTAATTCCGTCAATTAAAAAAGAAATATGAGTTTTGAATTTCAGTATTGTGGTTTGTAACATCTTAAATATCTTTTCATTCAAATAATATACTTATTTTTATTAAAAAAATATAGTATTATTCATTATAATTCATAGTAATTAATCCCGAGTATATACAGTCAATTAATTTGAAAAATTAAAATGATAGAAATAATTGAAGTAGTAAGTGGATAAAGCTGATATGTCACATATCTTAATTTTGTGTAATTAACATTAAACATTTACCTATAAATAAATTAGCTAATATGTGATAGAAGATTATTGAAAAAAATAAATAAACAGGTAGGTTATTAAAAAATCTGGAAAAAAAAGAAAAACACTTGCCCCTTTAATTGTTTTATGCCTGGTTTTATAAAGGACATATTAAATTAACTTCTGCAGTAAATATATTTTAAATTAATATACTCGATTCAATTTTATACAGGATGGTGAACGCAATTCTCGAACATAGGGATTTAACATGCAAAATTACAATTTTGTAATTTCTAGCTTCCCTAATTATTTTAAGCAAAAAAGCTTCAAATAATAATTTTAGGGCATAAAATTCTGCATCGAAGCCAATAAACAAAATTAACTTTGCTTGCTTCGTAACGGCACAAATTAGATCCGAAAATGACAAAAATACCCTCAAAACTATCGATAACCATGGAATTGAAACAAAATTAAACAAATGTTTGACGTTTAATCTGTCAAAATAATTTCTTTATTTATTATGGCATTTATTTTGACAGATAAAACGACAAACATTTGTTTAATTTTGTTTTAGTTCCATGGCTATCAATAGTTTTCAGGCTATTTTCGTTATTTTCAGATCAAATTTGTGCCGTTACGATGCATGCAAAATTAATTTTGTTTATTGGCTTAGATGCAGAATTTTATGCCCTAAAACTTTTATTCGAAGCTTTTTTGCTTAAAATAATTAGGGAAGCAGGAAATTATAAAATTGTGATTTTACATGTTAAATCCCTATGTTCGAGAGTTTCATTCACCACTTTCATGCCATATTTCGACAATCATTTGAATGAATAAATTATATGTAATTTGGAAGTAAATTAATTTGTCGTTTATAAAACCGACTATTAATGAATATGTTTATCGAAATAAACTAGAAAATTAAATTAAGGAAATATAACTAGCAGTTTACTATTTTTAACTTTTTAGTTCAATTTCTTAAATAAATTAAACTTTTATGCCAGTTGATGTGACCATGAAAATACAATTTATTTACCGTAGAACATATTTTCGAATTCTTTTATTACAAGTAGCAGAGGCAGAGTTTTCATTTTGATTGTGGAAATAACATTTAATGATCAAAATGGTCTAAATTTCCAAAAATATGCACATCACATTTCGCAAACGCAACTTTGCTAGTTATAAAAACACGTTATTTGAAAAGTCAAGGATTGTTAAAAATAATATTATTTCTTACTTTGAGCAGGAATCAGCTACCGGCTATATTCTACGTTGCTCACTGGGTATACGATGCCCAATCAGTCTATACTACTTCATTATCACTTATATACATATTTCGCTTGTATACGACACTTGAAGCATAAATACACATAATGCCACCTCATTTAAATAATTCATCGGAACCTCTGCGGTCACTATAAACACTTGCACTGTACTAGACTAGCTTAGTTCAGAGCGAAACAAATTTTTTCGACGAGGAAAAGTCATTGGTGATCTCTGTTCTAACTTGTTTATTAGCGATAAAAATATTTTTTAAATGTATTAAATATAATATGTAGAGATTTCTTAGCTGTCGGTTAATTTCCGACAATAAACGAAAGAATCCGATTTACGTAGAATTGGAATGACAGTGTGTAAGTGAACATAAACAAAACAGAGACGTTGTGTGCACTGAAATTTATTAGTGCAAATGTAGAATTTTATATTATCGTATATAATTGATACAACAATTTAAATGCTATAAATAACAACAAAAAAATATACAAAAATAATATTTATTAAATGAAATCAGATTAATTACAAAATTCTTGTCGTGTTCAATAATGAAACTATAAGAATATAAAAGCTTAATATTTCCATATCAAAACTAATAATATGTTTAATTAATTTTTGTGTTTGTATTTGATAGTTATCTACATTTAGGGTTAGTGCTAATAGCTAAGTAGGTATAAAATAGAATAATATTTATAGGGAATATTTATAAATAGTTTAAATGATAATAATTTATTTAAAAAGCTAATATTTCATTTTGTCTACCAGTCTAGATTTTCTGGAAATTCTGGAAAAAGTCTGGAATTGAAAAGCCAGACTTGAAATCCTTAAAAATCCTTTAATTTTCCTTTTCCTACAACTGTGCGATTTCTTTGTTATTACGTAACTATAATTGCCTTGGTTACGTATGGAAAGTAGATGAATGCAGACCAAGTGCGTTTCCGAAAGCAAAGAAACACTAGTGCGGAAAGTGCTTCATTACGTAACTGTCAAAAGAATATTGTTTTGACAGCGATTTAAATTTCGCGCCGAGCGCGGAATTCATATTTTGACCACAGACGCTTATGGAAGAAGAAGATACGGTGAACCAGCGCTAGTAAATATGCAGTAGTATATTTTGACGTTTATAAACGTAACCTTAATTTGCAGTATATCTAATCTGTAGACAATTAATAAAAAGAACCGAACAAAGTAAAATATATCGATAAATGGTTTTATTTAAAGAGTAAGTGAAATACTGCATATTTATTGTTTGTGTATATTATTAATACAGTTGTTACAGTTGCTTATATTGACATAATGTAAAGTGGAAACTTTTGTGTCTAAAGAAACATTGATTTCTTCCGTACCTGTTCATATTATTACCAGTAATATTATTGGTAACAATTTCGGAAGCTTCAGAAGTACCAGCAGCAGGTTGATTGTCATTGTCGAAAATAGATCCAACATAGTATGATCCGGAGCTTCAATTATCTTTGGAGGTGTTAATGATAAAGAAGAATCACTCACTGTACTATTCCAATCAAGATGATTTTGAAGAAATTATTTTGACATTAGTGAAATATTTTTAAATAACGTAGAACAATGTGCAAGCAATCAACAAACAAACCATAGCAACGCCGTAAAACATCGTTCTCATGTAATATGATTAAAATTTTATAAATTTTAATAATACTTTAGTGATTTACTAAATCGCACAGTTGTAGGAAAAATGTTGTTTATAACACGTGCCGAAAAAGGTTACATGCTCGTGCAAATTCTGCACTTGCACGTAACAAGCCTTTTTCGGCACTTGTTATACAAATAACTATTATAATACCTAGAAGTAAATATTTACAGTAAACACATAATTCTTTTATTTAGTTTTCTTCTCTAATATACATATTCAAGTAAATCAGTTTTAACGCTGCATTTGCCCTCCCAATTAATTGAAAAAAATGGCTATTTCTGGTAATTTTTAATGTAGTTTTTACAGCAGTTAACCAAATAAATTTAAAAATATTTAGATGCAAAATGTTATTCTCCACAACTTTCATTCGAAACATTTTTCACATAAAAAATTATATATATACAGACATATATAAAAATATTATTATTATGTTTCAAACTGGTAGACATCATGTAATTTCTGTGTGTGTAGGGCACCTAAATTTTTAGTACTGTGAGTGTCCTTGCGTCCTTGTACCTACGTAATGTACAAATTGTATAAAAATAATTTCTAAAATGATTTAAATGAATAACAGAATAAATAGAACTCACCCGTCAAGTGCGAAATTTATTTGGGTTTTTGTCTGGGTTTTTGGAGTTGGATTAAAATATACTGTTTGTCACTGGACTTCTCGAGTATCGTTTTATTAAGATAAGTGTTATCTTTCATTTTTATAGTAGTTTAGTTTTTTATATATATATTTTCTTTCATATCGTTATTTGTTTATATTGGTTACGTGTATAGAAACGCTGAGTTATGTTTTGTTTTTAGGTGTGATTGACGTTTGACAGTTGTGTAAATGTAACTGTTTTCTTTTTCTATTTATAGTTAAGGACAAGCCTGGTAAGCTACCTTAACTTCTACTCTTCTACCGAGAGAACCCTCCTTTTATTTCTTTTGGATAAATGAAAAATAAATGGGTGAAATTTGATGAATGTAAGTTTGGTACGTGGAATGTTAGGGGTATAACTGGTAAAGAAAATGAATTGATGAATGTCATGCGTGTGTATAATGTAGATGTTTTGTGTGTCAGTGAGACTAAAAGGAAAGGATGTAGTGAGGAAGAAGTGGATGGATTGTTTTGCTTGTGGTCGGGTGTTGCTGAGAATGAACACGCGAAGCATGGTGTTGGTGTGCTTGTTAGTGAACGAATGAAACCGTTTGTGAGAGAATATGGTTGTACTTCATCGAGAATTCTTTGGCTGAGATTAAAGGTAGGCTTTCATAGAATCTTCGTTGTGTCAGTTTATGGTCCAACCGAATCCGAAAATGATCTTGAAAAAGATAGATTTTGGAATTTGTTAGATAGTGTTATTGATTCATGTGATTCAGGTGAGAAAGTTATTGTATGTGGTGATTTAAATGGTTGGGTGGGAGTTAAGAGAAGCATGTCTGGGAATGTATTGGGTAAGTTTGGTGATGCAAGAGTGAATGAAAACGGTAGGAAAATAGTTTCTTTCTGTTTGGAGCGTGATCTCTTTGTTTCCAACTCTATCTTTAAACATAAACTTGCTCATTTGTATACATGGGAGAATATTAGTGAAAATAGACGGAGTATAATTGATTTTATTTTGTATGATGAACGATTGAGAAGTTTAGTTGTAGATACGCGTGTGAAGCGTGGTGCTGAATTGGGTACGAATGACCATTATTTGGTGGTATCGCGTATACGTCTAGATAAATGTTGGAGAATGAGGGTGAAAAAGACTAATAAAATGTTTCGTGTGAAATCCAGTGCACTGCAGAATGAGGATGTTAGAGATTTGTTTGTTGAGAAAATAAATGAATCTTTGCCTGTATGTGAACTTAATTTTGAATGCAGCATAAATGATGTTTGGTTCAAATTTAAGGATACAGTTCTTAAATGTGCAAAAGAAGTTTGTGGTGAATGTCGATTAGGTTCTTGTCCAAAAAATGCATGGTGGAATAAAGAAGTTAAAGAAGCGATTGAGGTGAAAAAGAGAGCATACTTGCGATTTCTAAATGTGAAAGATGTGCCTGGAAGTTTACGTGATGAATGCTTGCTGGAATACAAGAGGTTAAATAAATGTGTTAAGAGAGTAGTGAGAGAAAGCAAGGCGCGTTTTGATGATTTGATGAGTGAAAGATTAACTAATGATTTTACTATGAATAAAAGAATGTTTTGGTTGAGAGTGAAGAGATTGAGAGGTGGTAATGTCAGGGCAGTGAAAGCGATTAAGAGTGCGGATGGTGAGTTATTGTGGAATGAATCAGATGTTACTAATAGATGGTGTGAGTACTTTAGGACTTTATATGGTAGCATTAATAGACCGAATGGTTGTAGTGAAAATGTTAGCGAAAATGTTAGTGGTGATGAATGGGATATAGATGAGAGTGATGTTAGTTTCGCATTGATGCGTCTGAAGAATGGTAAGGCTCCTGGTTTGGATGGTATATCGAATGAGATGTTGAAGTATGGAGGCGAGAGGTTATTTGACTGGTTAGTTTATTTGTTTAGATTTTGTTTAAAACGGTGTGTGGCTCCTGATGATTGGAAATGTGCTATCATTTGTCCTTTATTTAAAGGTAAAGGTAGTTCGAGTGAATGTACTAATTTTCGTGCGATAAGTTTGCTGAGTGTGGTAGGGAAGTTGTACGGGAAGATTCTTATTCATAAGGTACGAACCTTAACAATCTCCAAGTTAAGCGATATGCAAGGTGGTTTTTTGCCTGAGAGAGGATGTGTGGATCAATTGTTTTCTCTTCGTATGATTGTTGAAAAGTCACTTGCTAAGAACAAGAAGGTGTTCTGTGGCTTTCTCGATCTTAAAAAAGCATATGATAGTGTTCATCGTGAGACATTATGGGATGTACTGTTACAGTACGGTATAAATGGTAATTTGTTGGGGGCAATTCGTGCGCTGTATGAAGGTAGTGAGGCTGCGGTGAGAGTTAATGGTAGATTGAGTGATTGGTTTTGTATAGACATTGGCGTGAAACAAGGTTGTGGGATGTCTCCGTGGCTCTTTAATTTGTACATGGATGTATTGTTACGAACGGCGTTGAATGGGGTGGATGGTGTACATATTGGTGGTAATGTTGTGCCTGCGTTAGCATATGCGGATGATGTGGTTGTTATGGGTGAATCTGAAGAGCAATTGAGACGAATGATTCTAAATATAAATGAAGTAGGAAAAGATTTAAATTTATTATTAAATGTCGATAAATGTAAAGTGTTAGTGTTTGAAAAGAGCGATTTGGTGACTGATTGTAATGTTTCGGTGAATGGTGTGAGATTGGGTCAAGTGAATGAGTTTTTATATTTGGGTAGTATGTTTTCAAGGGATGGACGTATTGATTGTGAGATTGAAAGAAGAGTATCTGCGGGACGCAAGGTATTGGGTGCTCTGGGAACCTTTGCTCGAAATGTGAATGTATCCAGAGATGCTCGATTGAGTGTGTATAATGGTGTTTTAGTGCCTACATTGATGTATGGTAGTGAATGTTGGGTGTGGATGAAGAAACATGAACGTCGTATAACTGCTGTGGAAATGAGGTATTTGCGGGGTGTGTGTGGTTATACTAGAAGAGATCGTGTCCGGAATACATTGGTGTATGATGAGTGTGAAATTGAGAAGAATGTAGTTAGAAAAGTAGGTATAAGTCAGTTGAGATGGTTTGGGCATGTTGAACGTATGTCGAATGAGAGATTAATGAAACAGGTATATGTTGGTGAAATTGAGGGTGAAAGATTGCGTGGGCGACCTATGAATAAATGGATGAATATGATAGAAGGATTGTTGCGTGAACGAAAGTTTCCGAGTACGAGGAACAAACGTGCTTGTATGAAAGGAATTATGAATGTGGATGAAGCAAAAGTGGTGTGTCAGGATAGGAACGTTTGGCGAAGATTAATTGCGGAATGAATCTGATGATTTCAGAAAAGCGCAGGGTTTTAGATTTTAGTTTCGTTGTTTAGTAATTTCCTTAGAGTGTTTACCTGTAATTGTGTGAAATTCACTTTCAAAAACAAGCGCAGGGACGACACTCCCTTCGTTTCTTATCTTTTTTATTCTTTTCTGATTTTACATTGAGTGTTTAACTGCAATTGTGTGGAATTTACTTCCAAAAACAAACGTAGAGCGACACTCCCTTCCTTTCTTATCTTTTAATTCGTTTTCAGTTATTACGTAGTGTTTAACTGCAATTGTGTGAAATTCACTTTCAAAAACAAGCGCAGGGCGATGCTCCCTCCCTTTCTTATCTTTTTGTTTCATTTTCAGATACTGCATTGTGTGGTCTTTTCTTTCATATATAAGTGCAGACTATCGCTTTCATCTTTTCTAATCTTGTAGATTCGTTGTTAGTTTCGTTATTAGATTCGTTGTTAGGAGTAAACGTGAGTAATTTGAGATTTTTGTTTTTATGCATTCGTTATGTACGTTGAAGAAAGAAAATGAATGGTAAGTGAAAAGGAATGATGTGATTGAAGGTTTGTTGTGTGATAATAATTTCGAGTGTAATAAATGAATGAGTTTATATGGAGTGATCTATGAAAGTGGTTGAAGTGAGGGTGGAATGTTTGAATGAAAATGTTTGACGAATGACTGGTTGTTTGATGGGTGTGATGAGTGAATGTTTTATGAGTGATTTTAGGGTTCGTGCTACCCCATTTGTTGGGATATAGCGTGAAGATATGTATGTATGTATGTATGTATTTAAATGAATGTGACGGTTCATGTTAGCAAAATGAAAAGTCAAATATAAATATTGTGCATAAATACTAGTAGGTTCCAGAAGAGAAAACTGAATTATTTTAATAATAAAGAAACTGTTTCATATTACTGGTATAAAATGACAGCTTTTAATTACATTTTCCTCCGCGTCTCGCCTAACATTGCTTACTCACGTGGTCAACAAGAAAGCATCGTTTTTAAATTAATTGTATATTATTATACTATAATTACTACTACTGCATCTTTCATCGTTTTTAAAAAGTACTAATAATTCATATAAAATTTATGTTTTCCACAGTAATTTTCAATATTTCGGTGACGGTGAAGGAACCACTATCATAAAAAGAGTCAAGTGTATTATTTATTACACGTGAAGTATTAAGGAATAAAACGTGTCTTTGGCTGCAGTGGACTCTGGTGTAGCGAGAGAACCTCTCGTTTGTCTTGAGCAGGAACAATGTGCATGTTTATTCCATGATATATGTTCCGAGGCCAAGAGCTCGCGCTATATATTACCTGTTATATGATTCGCCGCAGCCGCATCGAGTCGTTACGAACAATAACTGTTCTTTGTGAGTCCATCCCTCAAGATAAACAATACATGTTCACATTTAACTATATATTCATGATCCATTATCTTCGGCTTCGCTGCTCGTTGCCGTTGTCTTTCAGTAGGACGACGCACGGAACATTCATAATTAGTTTTTATAATTGCAGCCTACACGCTTATTCCAAGCATTCCACTCATTAGCATTTTCTAAATGGCCCATGCATCATACACTAACGATATTGCCGGCTAGTCACCACATATTCCTGCCATTGATATCTCGTTATTTATGCGTTTCTAAACAGAAGCAACGTTTCTAATGTGACTTGATGTATGTTTGTTGCAGGCTGAAGAACGAGAAGAATGGCGGCGCCTGGTGCCCGCGGCTCCAAGCGACGAAGGAAGCTGGTGAATGGCTAGAGGTGGATCTGCGCGGCGTGCACCTGGTGACTGGCGCCGCGACGCAGGGTCGCTTCGGCAATGGTCAGGGCGTTGAGTTCGCCGAGGCTTATGTGATCGAGTATTGGCGTCCGCGTCTCGCCAAGTGGGTGCGCTTTCGCGACGTCACCGGCGAAGAGGTACGATTCACTCATACCCTATTTATAACTTTCTTTGAAGTCCAGCGGAAGACACTACTTGCCAGGATGCTTTTGATTACTTCTTGCACTTTTAGTTTTAAGACGCGTTAATAACGACGCATGACACCCGCATGCAAACGACGCGACGTAAATCATACGCATACCGACTGCAGTTTCGCATATCTTTTACATTTTGTGCAATTGAGAACTGTTTCCTTTAAACTTGCTTTCTTAAAATACATAGTTTGCAGAAAAGATTTATGTTTTCTGCTTGTATTGGAACTAGGAGTCAATTTTCATTCACAATAATGGCACTAGCGATACATTTTTATTATGCACATTTTTTTGTTTTTTTAACACGAGAATAATTGTATGATATATCCCGAGTTCATAAGACGTACAGATTCTTAAACAATATTCAAATGACCATCTCGAGACAAGGGTTTTACCTAATGTCTTACTACGAGCAAAGAAGTTGAGTGCTTGAAAATAAAAATTTATCTAGAGAAAATCTATGAGGTCGCGTGCTATTTGGTAAGATAATTTCCCGAGACGAATAAAATCATATTGTCCAATTAGCATACTCATACATTTATCTGGTTACGAGATTTTACCGTCGTAACGAGATTTTATCAATATAAAGTGCTTATTGGGTGAATTTTCAAATGTGTATTCTGGGTTCTCAAATCTACAAGCTGACTCGATACCACTGAGCCACCTTCCCTAAAATTTATCAAGGGATTATACGAAGATCACATGATCAAAAAGTACAATGCTAAAAAAATATAAAGCTGTCAAAAAACGAAACCATTTTAAATACGATTTTCTATTAAAAGAATTGAGTTTTGATAAAATGAAATTTTCAGACGACCACTTATGAAAGTAACCATAACAACATCATAAACTACTACGGAAAGTTGAACAAAACATACACTGATATGTTAGTATAACGCACACTTCTAACATATCAGGTGAGGTTCCACTGATTGACAACAGATGGCGTTACGATGAAAGAAAATAATGAAATAAATGAAAAGAATTTGTATTATTATTTAAATTGAAGTTTTGGCAGAGTTTTCAACACATTTGCACAGATAAATCTTATTTTTTTTTAAATTAATAATTATTTATTTACTAATGTAGCATTCATAAATAAGAAAACATAGGAAAAAACACAAATTCCACATAAAAATTTTACAGCACGTTTGAATCAACTTATCAGGTCGTCAACAAACGGCTGGTCAGTTCAGCTTTAACCATAGACGCGTTTCGTCCTTTAGGGACTCATCAGTATAGTGCGATCAACTATCCAACTAGACCAACTAGGGACTAGTGAACTATGATACTGTCTTAGCTGAAGGAAGCTGAACTGACCAGCAGTATGTTGATGATCTGGTAAGTTGATTTACACGTGCTGTAAAGAATTTTTGTGGAATTTGTGCCGAGTGATGCTTTATATAAAATTAGTTTTTTCCTTTTTTTTCTTATTTATTAAAGCTTAATTCCACATCGTAATTGACATTTTATCTTTGTATTATTTTAGCATTATTTAGTATTTTGACATTACGGTTAGTACAGTTGGTATCACCATACCTAACCTCAAATGTCAAACGTCAACGCTTACCTTCGAAAAGAGATCAGCTGTCAAAGTGTAACAACATTGCTCTTGTAAACTTTTTTTAGAAATATTTTGTGGTCTTCTGAAAAATAGTGTACATAACTCGCTCGAAAGTGTGATAACTGTGCTCGTGTATTTATATCATTCTGCGCTACGCGCCTCGTTTTTCAATTTGTACACTCGCATGTTATCTTCCACTTTTGATGCTTGTTATGTAATATACTATTATTATTGGAAAGATTGCAGTCGAAAATATATGAAACAATGTGGATCAATAAATTTTGCATAAGACAAGTCAGACTGTGGTCTTGATAATCTGGGTTCGATTTCCACAATGGGGACTTACAATTTTGACGTCACATGCAGCAGACCCCCCACCACACAATTTTGTGTGAAACAACAAATTTGTAGAAAGAGCGAGGTGACATTATGCCGAGTACACAGACAAAACATTTGTCTGAGGCCGAGTCGAACAACTGCGTTCCCCATTCAACCCTTCTGCCCTCAGATCCCATTATTTGTTCTCACGTGATAAACGTCAAACTGTAAAGCTATACCGTTTTACTTACTAGATGGCAACCGAAAAATTTTAATTGTATAAGTTCCCATTGACACACAATTTTTACCACAATAAAATTACTCCTGTTGCTTATCCACCACTAACATCTTTGGGGAGCGTGATTTGACAGCTCTGCTATGACGTGATGCTATATTTATGTATTTTAACGAGTTTTGAAAAAACGGTCCTCAATTTCAGACAAGTTTTGTAGATGTTGAATGTTGGTTGGACATGCATTGTGCATCCCGGCGTTCGGCGTAGTATTTGCATGTTTTGAAAAGGCGCGCACAATAAAGTGTTCAGATTCCGCGGCGCGATAATGCCATTGAAAGCCGCGGCGCGCAGCACAAACACAGCGTGCGCGCACCCAGGAATGTGTATAATTACGTCGGCTGCACACACTCACATTATATATTTAACATTTGTTGAATTCCATTATGCATCCCTTAGTCGCATCCCTTTATGTTACATAACATTACATTCCACTAGCAGCACAGCTTTGTGAGATTTGTCTGCACTTCTACCACCAAACTATGTGTGTACAATTACCTCGAATAAACGAATGTCGTGCAGTTTTGTTTGTGTCTAACGATATTTTTTGTGCGTGGTGTACGATTTGTGTGTCGCGCGCACGCAACACGCTGTGGGAACCTCTTGAACCTCTGAACTATTTGCACAGAATGGAACGGTCACTATGCTATTCGGAAATGGAATACAACGTTTCTTTGTGTGAAATACGCGTTCTGTTTATGTTATTGTGATATTCTCAACGCTTATACAGGAAGCACAGCATCGGACTCACATATATTTACTCCTATTCAAGCTCGCTCTCATTTAAATATATTTTTAGACAACCACTTACTACGGAAAGTTGAAAATAACACGTATTTATATGTTATTATAAAGCACACTTCCAACATAGCAGTTGTAGTTCTTAGGGTCGTTGATTTCCATCGAAATATGAATTTCTGAACGTTCGAAAATTCGAAAGGGAGGGCTAGCTCAGTGGTATGAAGTCGGCCTGTGGATCCTGAGGTCCCTGGTTCGATTTCCACAGGCGACAAATTTTCATAATTTGAAAAAAGCTATCCCTGTGGCTCCTCCACCACTAACATGTTTGGGGGCCGTGATTTGACGACTGGTAACCGCACTTCACGCGCAAAATATATCACTTACCGAGATCTGCTTCAGCAGAGTGCCACACCCAGTAATGGGTAGAAGGCGTGATGATATATTTATTTATTTATTTATTCGAACATTCGAATGTTTTGAACTTTGTCAGAAAAACTTCGAAGCTTCGAACTTTCGAATTTTTTGAAGCTTCGAATTTACGAATTTTCGATTTTTTCGGAGCTTCGAATTCTCGAATTTTTTGCCACTGAATTAACAACATCTGTCATCTCCATACTCGCTCATGCATAATTCGCGAATTATATAATAAACTCGGCGAAGTGTCCTGCAAAAACTCTGCAAGGTTAGGCGTCTTAATTAAGCCATCTATTCTCTTACCGCCCATCTAAATGCTATGGACTTTTAGTAAAACGTTTTAAAATGAAAATAAAAAGGATACAAAAACGTCTTCATTAAAACGTTTTTGCATTTAACTGCAGATTTCGAAGAGTTAATAAAGCGTTATTTTGTTGGATTAACGTAATGATTTGCGGAGATTAGTGTGAGTCCGGTACTGTGTTGGCGTGCGTGACCAGCAAACAATGGCACGTCGCCGGACGGTGCGGGGGTGTAGAGTGAACGCAGTGCGGCGCAGACGATAGGCCGCCGGCCGCCGGCCGCCGGAAAAGAAAAGTCGCGTGATCAGAACAAATTAGAAGTTCCGAGCGTTCGCGTGTCGCCCGCCGATATCCACACCTCTGCACCTCTCCGAACCCTTCCTCTGCAGCGCCGCGACGCCATTATTACTAGCCACCATTATTATAATAATTCGTAATGAATGGCACTTGATCCGATACGAGAACAGAGAACTTCACTGCGGCCAGCGAACCAGGTCATGCTCTCTGCGATCGTACTCTCCACCAGGAAAACTAAAAACCATCGAGAGAATTTTTTCCCCCGATAATAATTATAATTCGGGCTGGGTTTGTTGGCGGCGCCAACGCGATAATGACGGTTTGTGGTTCTTGCTTAATTGATCGTTTGCTGTTCAACTCAAATTTCATGCTTCGTTATTACCACGTCAGAGTTTAAACCTTATTCATTTTTAACATTATTAAACAATCTATTCAGATAGGGTAGGTGACTCAGTGGTATCGAGTCGGCTTGTGGATTTAAGAACTCGGGTTCAATTCCCACAACTGGCAAACAATTTTTATCAATGTAATCAGATAGAGTCGTAATTGCACTATTATTATTCTACCGACAAGCTAATGCAAAAGAATTTAAAGCTGCGAATCAATGGGTTCCTGTACCTTTTTTATTATTTTTTGTATGAAACTAAATGATAAATCATGACGATCAGTGAAAACGCGGGTTAAAATCAATGTGCGTTCGCCGGGATTTGAACCCAGAACCTTTCATTCGCATGATGACTGCTCTAACCAATTGAGCTACAAACACTCGGCGAATACTCATGCTTTTTTCGTGCAATATTTAGTTGAAGAAATGTAAAGTGACATGGGTTGCGTCAATTCGTTACAAGTCAACAACCTAGTATGCATTGGGTGAATTCCCTGGGTGAAATTATTATAAGAATTTGTTGATTGACAATTTGTCTGTTGGTAATTATTAGAAATAATTTTTGAAAAAGCAATGAGCGTTCGCCGGGATTTGAACCCAGAACCTTTCATTCGCATGATGACTGCTCTAACCAACTGAGCTACAAACACTCGGCGAATACTCATGCTTTTTCGTGCAATATTTAGTTGAAGAAATGTAAAGTGACATGGGTTGCGTCAATTCGTTACAAGTCAACAACCTAGTATGCGTTGGGTGATATTCCCTAGATGAAATTATTATAAGAATTTGTTGATTGACAATTTGTCTGTTGGTAATTATTATTCACCCAACGCATACTACGGTTGTTGACTTGTAACGAATTGACGTAACCCATGTCACTTTACATTTCTTCAACTAAATATTGCACGAAAAAGCATGAGTATTCACCGAGTGTTTGTAGCTCAATTGGTTAGAGCAGTCATCATGCGAATGAAAGGTTCTGGGTTCAAATCCCGGCGAACGCTCATTGATTTTTCAAAAATTATTTCTAATAATTACCAACAGACAAATTGTCAATCAACAAATTCTTATAAAAATTCTTTATATTACAAGAGATATGATTTTTTAAAGTTTTATATTGGAGTTATGACGTCCCAAGTTAGGTTCAGTGGTACTTAACTTGTTTCGTTCAAAGAGTGCAAATAATATACGATTGAATTCTTGAAAAATAATCTTACTATGTTGAAAATCATATTTTATAGAAGTTGCAAGCCCAAGAACATGAAATAAAATTATAGTAATAAATATACAACATGTTGAACATGTACATTCCAGCAAACGGCGAACAGTTGGAACAATCAGTGCTGAAATGTTTTATTTAGTTACGTTATACTCCGCATATGTCTCTTATTTACCGCGCGAAGATACTTGTGGCTAATGAGAACCTTAGGATATGTGATGTTACTATATTTATAATCGCTTATATCTCTGAAGTAAAACATTATTTTTTACTAATTTTTTCACTAATAGCTATTATTCTATACATATTTTATGTTTTTATCCTTCATTTTTGTTATTTCAATTATGGTACACTAGCCCATTGTGATGCCAAATAGACGCGAATAAATATAAGATGAAATAAAACGAACAAATCGACAATGGTAAACAACAACAACGTATGAATAAACTATTACTTTACCAGGTAGATTCATAAAGCAGATTAGCGCTAACACCATTTTTTATTTCATTTTTAACTCTCTTTTCAATGTACGAAACAAGTTTATTTTAACTTGAGTTAAAAAGACAGTTAATTAGCATCAAATTTAGTTTATTTCTTAATCTGTTTTAATTTGAAACAGAGTTATAGATAATATTAAAAACGGTGTTAGCGCTAATTGGTTTTGTGAATCTGCCTGAATGTTACTAAATTTCGCGGCAAGACTACGGGTCAAATTCATAGTCATGACTCACCCTCACCTCATTCTCACCTCACACTCAATGTGGAAGTAACTAAGGCAACTAACTAAAAAATATGCATAATTTGAATTAGTTGCCTTAGTTACTTTGACTTTGAGTGTGAGGTGAGCTGTATTCCATTTGCCACTTGATTCACTTAAATCAGTTCAGATAAATTAGACAACATGACTAATTGAATTGAATTAAGCAAACTGATGCACTTATTGGAGTGAATTACTTCAAAGTAAATTAGAATCAGTAATTCTAGTACTAGAAATAAAGTAAAATAAAAATAAATAAATATATCATCACGCCTTCTACCCATTACTGGATGTGGCACTCTGCTAAAGCAGATCTCGGTAAGTGATATATTTTGCGCGTGAAGTGCGTTTACCAGTCGTCAAATCACGGCCCCCAAACATGTTAGTGGTGGAGGAGCCACAGGGATATCTTTTTCAAATTATGAAAATTTGTCGCCTGTGGGAATCG
This sequence comes from Pterostichus madidus, assembly GCA_911728475.2. Classification (NCBI taxonomy): domain Eukaryota; kingdom Metazoa; phylum Arthropoda; class Insecta; order Coleoptera; family Carabidae; genus Pterostichus; species Pterostichus madidus. The sequence continues at coordinate 32,850,510 of OU452306.1, forward strand.
AACCAGGGACCTCAGGATCCACAGGCCGACTTCATACCACAATAAAATAAATAAAGTCAGCGAAGTAATTCAGCGAAATAAATAAGTGATCTGGATCAGTAAATGTAAGTTAACTCAGATCAAAGTGACAAATGGAATACGCCTGTGAGGATTAGGTAAGGGTGAGTCACGACTATGAATTTGGCTCTACATCTTACACATGCAGACGAGAGACAACTTGTCTCGACAAAAGCCTATCACTCACTAATTGTTGTTGTTTTCCATGGGATGTGGTGACAAAGGGTAAGAGGGTGGTATTGGTGTGTTGGTTCGAGATAACCGTTACCATGCACGAGTTTACATAAAAAACCCAGACGCTTGTGATGTACAAAGGTTAAATCTATCCCAGGCTAACGCTCATCTAATAATTTACCCAGATATGTCATCATATCCCGTAAAACCAAACGCGACAATGCAGAAAAGCCATAAACTCGATAAATAATTATCTAAGGGATACTGTAGCTATTATAACATATGCACTAATAAATTTGATAAACAAAATAAAGTCTGTCAAGTCAACTTTAGAATGATACTTAAGATAACACTTGATTAGTCTGTATCTCTCGAAGCTGAGTTGATATAGTGAAATATCATAATTTTAAACAAAACCAAATTTGGAATGGTGGCTGAGCGTGTTAATGCACATCTCTTAATATACTGTGACGTCACCCGAACCAAGATTCGTCAGTTCGAATCCGCCTGTCGACAAAGCATGATTTGTCGTTAAATAAAAAATACAGTTACTTGTATTAATCATACTCGGGCGCTATAAGCTAGTCACTTATACATATGCCTTAAGGTAGTACTAGCGTGAAAAAAAAATTTGCAGATCTGAATGAAATTTGGCGCACGTAAACATTGGATAGTCATACGCATCCTGTTAAAATATGAAACACATTCATCGTCTGTGAACAAATATATTCGCTTGTAAAGTTGAGTTCTTATACACGGAGCTTATGGCGATCATCACTTAGAATCGCACATATTTGGTTTGTGTACCTCTAAAATTTTGCAGTTTCATTTGAAAAACTAGTATGATGTTCTAGAACTATCCATGTATATTGTATCAGAAGGAGAAGGTTTTTTATCGTTTAATAATGGATATATAGCCATGCAAAGCCTTGTTTTTAACAAAAAATTAAGAATACCAATTTATAATGGCAACACCACACGGTGGTATGGTATTTGAAAATACACTAGACCAACAAACCTGTTAACAATTCATGATATTCAAATCATAATAGGTATAAAACACTTATTTTATTCAATTTTTATATTTTTTGAGCGGCAGTTTCGCCACTCGACAAGCGATGGCGCCACCGTCACACTAGTACTACCTTAAAGTAACATCGACTACGGAAACCGGCAGTACGGCAGCGTAAAAACTGCGACATCTGTGTGCCCGGTAGATCCAGGCCCGAATCGGGCTGTAGCGCCATTGAAGAAGAAGAAGAAGAAATTCTGAATTGTTTCACTTTGTTATACCAAATTAAAACAACCCCTGTGACTCCCTCACTAAAAACATCTTTGGGGGCCGTAATAGGACGGCTGGTAACCGCACTTCATGCTTAAAATGTATCATTTACCGAGATCTGCAACAGCAGACTGCCACACCCAGTAATGGATAGAAGGCATGATGCTACATTTATTTTATTTTAAACAGGTAATCCAAGGAAATATCAACACCTACCTCGAATCGAAGACCGAATTAGATCCTCCGGTATGGGCAACAAAAGTTCGATTCATGCCATACAGTTTCCACCGCAGAACTGTGTGTATGAGGGTCGAACTCTACGGCTGCCGGTGGTCAGGTAGTTACCATATTACCAACCTGAAGCCTCAAAACATCCCTAACTAATAATTCTCTTCCAGATGGGGTGCTAAGTTATTCGATGCCGCAAGGGGACAAACGAGGAAATGACTGGGAGTTCTACGATACAACTTATGATGGACATTGGGATGGTGAAGAACTACAAAGAGGATTAGGGAAATTAACTGATGGTCGTGTCGGACCAGATAACTTCAAAATCGGTTATTATGAAAATGATCGTAGTCAGGGTTGGGTTGGGTGGAGAAATGATACCAGAGCGAACAGACCCATTGAGATCAAATTCGAATTTGATACTGTAAGAGAATTCACTTGCGTGCATATCTACTGCAATAACCAGTTCACTAAGGACGTACAAGTAAGTCAAATGTACAGAGTATTTCTATACTTGAGGATACAATTTTAAGGGTAGAAACAAACAGATTTTTTCACAACTTCGTAAAATTTATTTTAAAGTATTTTAGTAGAATATTGTTTGTACCACTGGATTATTAATAACACAATAATTAAATAAAATAATGAACCCTGCATATAATCATTTATCTGATGTTGTATAATGATTAAATTAACTATTATAATATTTATAATTATAGCCTAATTATTAATATATTAGAAATAACTATCAAATCAGTTTTATTCAAATTAGGGTCGTTGATTTCCACCGAAGTTTGAATTTCTGAACGTTCGAACATTCGAATGTTTTGAACTTCGTTAGAAAAACTTCGAAGCTTCGAACTTTCGCATTTTTGGAAGCTTCGAATTTACGAATTTTCGAATTTTGCCACTGAATTAACGCCATCTGTCATCTCCAAACACACACGCATAATTCGCGAAAAGTCGGCCACGAATTAAATAATAAACTCGGCGAAGTATCCTGTAAAAACTCTGCAAGGTTAGGCGCCTTAATTCTATTCTCTTACCGCCCATTTCAATGCTATGGACTTTTAGTAAAACATTTTAAAATGACAATAAAAAGGATACAAAAACGTCTTAAATAAAACTTTTTGACAGTGTAGCGAAATTTTAAGTCTAAATTGAACTAATTTGGCAAATAATAATAATTTATAATAATTACTTACGAATTAATACAAAACTCTGCAAATAATTCATATTAACATGCCATGTTCACGTTAGGATCCAGATTCGCAATTCGAATAATTCGAAAATTGGAAAATTCGGAATATTACAAAATTAGAAAATTCGAAGGTTTAATAAATCCGAACAATCGAAGTCTCGAATATTCGTAAAATCAACAACCCTAATTATATGTTTTGTTAAGGTAAACCACCCTTAATTTTGAAGATTTTTTTTTGTGTTCTGTGATCAACATGTCATATACTATATACCCTGCAATCTAAATCTATCCTGTAGTTATGCCTCAAGACGAGTCGAGAAATAGTTACCATTCGTCTCGTCTCGATTTTGACTTGAGAATCTCGATTTTCTATGTATAACGTCACCGTAATATGTGTGAGTAAGTAAACGTTTCTAAACTTGCACATCAGTCTAGAAATCCTGGAAATTCGGGATAAAACCCTGAATTGACAAACCTGACTTGAAATCCTTAAATTTGTTTATAATACCTGCAAAAAATTATTAACAGTCATAAAATAATTCCTTATTTTGGTTTTCTTTTGACTATTGAGGAAAATTTGTTTTTACTCGTCAATTTCCTCCTAATTAATTGAAAAAAAAAACCTTTTTCAGGCTGATTATAATCCAGTTTTTTACAATAATTTACCAAATGAATTTTATTATTTTTATATGAAGCATTTTTTCATTAAAATAATTTTGAAGAATTTTGAGATGAAAACCTACTTTGCTATGGAATTTTTTAATCTCCTGGCATTTTGTATTTTGAAACTAGTTTACACAATGTTACAGAAAGTAAAGTAAAACTCTATTTTCATTAATAAATAAATTAGTTAACTTCGTTTTAAATAAATGAAACCAAAACGAAGTAAATCATTATAACATGGAATAATTGACATTGGAGATGAGATTTCGAAAAGTCGAAATCTCTCGGTATCACTATTAAGATAAATCATTGTAGAAAGGAGCACAGATTTCATTTTAATTCTTTGTGTGCGCAGGTGTTCTCGGAAGCCAAAGTGATGTTCAGCGTAGGTGGACGGAAGTACAAAGGCGAACCCATCACTTACACCTACATCGAGGACCGCATCTTCGAGAATTCGAGGAATGTCTCCATCAAACTCCATCACCGAGTTGGAAGATTCGTCAAACTGCAACTGCACTTCGCAGCCAAGTGGATCATGATTAGCGAAGTTACCTTTGATTCAGGTGAGATTTACTATTTTCTCGAAAGTTTGTTTGAACTTTAGAATGAGTAATAACTTGTTTTCGAAGTCTGTAGAGCACCGACTATAAGTTATATAGAGCGTAAGGTCACGTCCACTTAATTCAAATTTATTTGTTATCTTACCCAACTAAAATTAGAAGATAAACAATTCAACGGGCGTGAGAAATGAGCCTTGAGAGTTAAGGCAACAGAAAGCGCACTTGGCAACAAATACAGTGTTGATAATCTGCAGGGATTTCATCGTGGGGAGAGTCATTAATCGTAGGGAGTTGCATATTAGTGCACATTAGAACCCTGGCACAGATCCACGATATACGAGGGTACGGTGAAGAGTCCCTGAAAAAAGAAACAAGAAATGGTTTATTTGGTCAAAACATATTTTATTTCTCAACATAATCTCCTTGTAGCTCGATACACTTCGTCAAACGTTTTTCTAATTTTTCGATCCCTTCCAAATAATAAGATTTTGGCAATCCTTCAAAATAGATGTTTGTCTCAGCGATGACCTCATCGTTTCCACTGTTTCGACTGTTCTTTGGTCTCTGGTGTGTTGTGCTGGATCCATGTTTCGTCCACGGTTACGAAACCGCGCAAAAAGTCCTTCTTATTGCGCTTGAACATCGCCAAACACTCCTTTGAACGGTCGCGCTTGTTGTTAACAGAGAGCAAATGTGGCACCCATCTGGCAGATAGCTTTCTCATATCGAAAAATTTATACAAAATGTTCCGTACCCGTTCGGTTGAGATGCTCATAGCCTCAGTAATCTCATGCACTTTAACTCGCCGATCGTCCAATATCATACCATGGATTTTATGGACGATTTCTGGCGTTGTAACCTCAATTGGACGACCAGAACGTTCGGCGTCCTTTGTGGTCATACTACATCAACGAAAATCTATAAACCACTTGTGAATCGTTCCAATCGATGGTGAGGAGTCCCCATAATGTTTAACAAGAAATGCTTTGGTTTGCGTAATGTTTTTTCCACGCAAGAAATAATGTTTAATCAAGACACGAAATTCACTTTTTTCCGTGTTTTCAAATATCTTCAAGGTTGCTTGCTTTCGATGGGTGTCAAAACAGAACTGAATGACATATCAGTCTGAAAATTGTAATGCGTTTTAGTTAAAGATGGTACATCACAAATGTCACATGAGATTTGCGATTGTGGCGCCATCTGTTTTATTTTTCAGGGACTTTTCACCCTGCCCTCGTATTTCCCAAGAAGTTTCGATACAAGCGCAAAACAGACGTCCAGACAATCCAGCTATTTTCTAAATGAGAAAATCAGAACATTAATCTTTATTGGAAGTTATAGAACTGTCGTGTCGTTAGCAGCGCTGTCATCGATATCCGACTGTAGCTCGCGTGCCAAGATGTTAACTTTCTTCTTCAAATTTTTGCAGTGTAATTATTTTTTGTTTTGTTCGCGAATTCTTTGTTCAGTTGGACGTTAAGCAGGAGTTATTACAAACGTTAATGCGCTAAAGTAAAATGAATTCGGTCGCAGGACAAGCATTCAGAAGTTTTGTAAAATGATCCCCTTTGTCCAAACTGTCCCGCCGCCTCTGCACGCGGTACGGATGGTAGATTCTGCGAACCGACTTCCCAGAACTAATTTAATAAGCACGCTCGTTTTCAATTCCACGCGCAGAGCTTATCTTGCTTCTAATTTATGTCGTGTAATTTTTCGCTGTCACTCTCGGCTCAAGATGTGGCTGCACGCTGGAAATACACGCGTGTCACACGCCCCTGCGCCTCTGCACGACACGACAACGCGGACACAGCGCGACTGATTTAGCTCCGCATTAAACTACGTTTGCACTGCTTTGATCTCCGTATCATATTTCACTTTAATAAGATTTAAAATAATTACGATGACAACACACAAAAGAACGACTCCCAAACTCACAACAAAGAGAATTCAATATGGAGCGAATCAAACACATCTTGAATAGTTAGTTTGTTATTATTCCACAGCCGTACGTATACAGCGAATTCGTTCTACGTTGTGTATGATGTATGGACAAAAACAAACGTTCATTAGAGCTACAAAGCAAGTCATAATTCCTCGGGATTCTTTCGGAAGATCAGTAATCAGATCGCGTCGAAATATTTCATGTTTAAATATACCCGGTATAAATAGCTACATGTCGGCCGTGTATTTACTGTTCCAGGTCCAGTAACTGGTAACTTTACCGACGAAGAAGAGGACGACAGTAATGCTGGAGATTCAAACAAGGAATCTTCTCTTCAAAAGGACCAGGTTCAGTCTTCTGTTGAAGATGAACGCAATGTTGTTAGTAGTGTTAACAGCAATTCAGGGTTACGAAGATATTTCGGGGTGGTAGTTGGAGTCCTGTCAATTATTGTTCTTGTGATGGTTGTTGCCATTTTGTTTATTGTTATCTATCAAAGAAGATTGAAAGCTACTGCGGGGCATAGTGTTCTACCTGGAGCAGATAATCGACTCAATACTGCTGGGAAGGTAAGTGCTCTTTATTTTATTAAAGTTTTGCAAAATCGTGAAGCCCGTGTCAGACGGTCACTTTTTTCATCAAACCGTCAGTGTTTTGAATACAAGTATTAAACTCAATTTGACGTCACATCGGTGTGTTTGACCGAAATATCTATATAGACGTTTATATTCTGGCAGTGAAATTCCTTAATTTTTTTTTCAAAGCAGTAGTTTGACGTTTGTTAGTGAGGTTAAATATATTTGTTGTAAAGACTACATGGATAAGTACAGAGTGATCAAAAGGAATTGTTATAGTTGCATAGTTGGCAATACAATTCCAGAGATCTTTTAATTCCACAGTTGGCACAACGTAATAAGCTAATAGAATTTTGACTTTTTAGGTAATAGAAATACTTTAGAAATAAATGTAAATAATAAATGTACTCAAATTTAAATTTTAAATGTCACTGTCAACAATAGGAAATGAATTTATGTATCAGGCTTACCAATTTCAAATAGTTTTTTTTATTGCCAACTGTAACAATTCCTTTTGATCACTCTGTATATGTTATACATTTCAACAGGCCAGAGTATAAGGAAGTCATATGTGAAAATATAAATATTATTTGAATTACTTTAGTTATAGAACAGGATTTGCTTCATACAAATCTATTAAAATAGATATTTGATCTCTTGTCAAACACATTTTTAAACAAGTTTTAATCAAGAAACTTATCTAAACAAACTTGTCTGCACACTACAAGAATACGAGTAAAATGCAATAAAGCTCCCTCCACGTGATTTTAGGTTGGTAAAATTTTGTAAATTTCAAAATACCCTACAAAAATTACTAAATAAACCAATGCTTCTAAATTGTTATTTGAAAAATATTTTCTAGCTTCTAACCTCAAGACGGATGTAACCTACTATTATTAAGAAATGAAAAATAATTCTTTGTAACGTAACCAAACATTAAGTCAGTCTTTGTCATTTTGATACATTTATGACATTTATACTCCTTTGCGATGAGCTTAAAATATCTCAAACAGTTTTAGAATTACTGATAAGTAAATGTCATTATAGTGGTCGAGGAAATTTTAAAAAGTTGTCGTGTCAAATGTTAAAAACAACCTCCACCACTTTTCTTACCAGTGATGAATTTTGTTTTTATTAAAATGCAATATCACTGACATATTTTTAAAATTTCCTCCACCACTATAATAACATTTACTTATCAGTGATCCTAAAACTTTTTCAGATATTTGAAGCTCATCGCAAAGGTCTATAAATGTCATGAATGTATCAAAATGTCAAACACTGAAATAAGATTTAGTTAGGTTAACAAGAATTATTTTTTTATTTCCTGATAATAGTAGTAATTACATCATGCTTGAGGTTCGAAGCTAGAAAATATTTTTCAAATAACAGTTTCGAAGCACTGGTTTATTTAGTAATTTTTAGGGAGTTTTGAAATTTACACAATTTTACCAACCTAATATTACATTTTTCAAAATTGGTCGGTGATACTGCACTTTTACCAATTTTTTTCTCAAATATAATTTGAAATATTATTTCTGATTTTGTTCTATTTGTCACCTTACAAAATATAGATCATTTCGGAAAAGGTCGGTTTACATCAACTAAATTTTAGCAGTTGTATCACTTTTGTCATCACTGACAACACTGATTGTCTAAAAGCACCTTCAAATAGAATGCTTCAAACTCACTGATGTGACGTCATCATTCAAAGTTTAACAAACAAAACTGATGGAAAAAGAGATGGACTTAAAGAACCTTCCCACGAATATTTTACCTGCTATTTGTACAATTGCTTAACAAGAACACAATAGTTTGGTTATTTTCTTAAGAATTCTTCCTTCATACAAATCTCAAGTATGTCTTGAAGCTCGTGCGTGTTATTTTCGCTCGGTACTGGGCGTGAGTTGCAGTGCTTCACGCAGTCATTGAAGGCGTTGATGGCGTGCCTCACGCTCGAAATAACCGTCTCGGCACGCGTGTTGCACGCACTCTCGCTCGGTAATTTGCCAGCGGCGCGACGCAGCAACGATCTGCGTTTATTTGCATTGTTTCGCGGGACTAATTGGCCGCGATGTGCGCAGGTATCAATGGATGAATGCGACAAGGCGGCGTTGTACCATGAACCATGTCGGTTTAATATGTACTCGGCCAGTGGAAGAGAATCGCTTGAACGGTATCCTGGGAGCCCAGAATATTCAGGTAAGGAACAAGTTTTCATTCATGTCGCGATAATATGTAGGTATATGTGCAGTTTTGAAAATACGATTTTCTCATTTCGAATTTTATAGTTCCGGATTTCTACGAGCTCTAAATCAATTGTTTTATTACATACTTATGGTATTCTTCCGTAGCAGATCTACATATACAGAATGTTCAATTTAAGGTAGTTCTAGTGTGAAGGTGGCGACATCAGTCGTCAAGTGGCGAAGTTGACGCTCGGGGAAAGAAAAATAATAAAATAAGTATTTTATACCTATTATGATTTGAATATCATGAATTGTTAACAGGTTATTGGTCTAGTCAATTTTTAAATACCATGCCACCGTGTGGTGTTGCCATTATAAATTGGGATCCCTAATTTTTCGTTAAAAACAAGACTTTGCATGACTATATATCCATTAATCAACGGTAAAAAAGCTTCTCCTTTTGATAAAATATAAGTGGATGGTTCGAGAACATCATATTAGTTTTTTAAATGAAACTGTAAATTTTTAGAGGTACACGAACCAAATATGTGCGATTCTGAATGACGATCACCATAAGCCCCGTGTATAAGAACTCAACTTTACAAGCGAATATATTTGTTCACAAACGGTAAATGTGTTTCATATTTTAACAGGATGCGTATGACTATCCCATGTTTACGTATGCTGAGTTTCATTCGGATCTGTAAAAATGTTTTTCACGCTAGAACTACCTTAAGTGAGCCACCATTGCTATCTCGAGAACTATAAGAGCTACGTGGTTGGTTTAATTATCAAACAAATACCATTTTGCAAGTCTATTACAAAACTATGACCAACATATTAAGTGGACAAATATGGAACACGCTTTTCTGATTTTAAATGAGATTGTTATTTATTGATGTGTCAATTGTTAAAATTACTGTAATTTGTGCCATGAACATTTGACTGATTATTATATCTTGTGTTTTAATCTCATGTTAATTTTTCCCTTCAAAATTTGATTAAAGAAATGTTAGTTTTGATTTGATTGACTTAAAACTAATATAGCATTATTTATGTTACTATTGAACACTAGCATTTATTTCCAACCGAATTCAAGACTGCATGTACATATTCATAGTAACAAAGACAAAAAATATATAGACGTCTAAGGCCGTATTTATTTGGGATTTTTAAAGTAACCCGGCAGGTTACTTTTGTTTAATTGGTACGCTTTAAGTAACCCAGAACTGATCTTGAACTGACCTTACTGCCCCAGCTATTTTAGCAGGTTGGCAGGTTGAACCCGTTTGCTATCCCTTTCTAATCAACTTGTGTTCCTTGTTATCCGTGACGGCATCGCGATTTGTAATAGTATAGAGAGGTTAGAAGCTATTTTTATGAAAAACGTATGTAATTTTATAAGAATTTTCTGAAAAAATATACAAAACTATTATTTATGCAGGTGATGGAAGAGCAATATGCAGTATGTGTTGCTTGCAATATAGTAGTCACAGAGGATAATATTATGACAGATAATTGCGACTCCGAAATAAATTATTTTGATACTGCTGATGTCAAAACTATTAAAAAAATGGACAGACCTTATTTGCTTTTTGACTACATGTAAAAAATATAAAGATGACTTAAAACATTCAATTAAAAGCGCAATTTAACATACAAACAAAACTAAGCAGATGTCGCTTCGAACATGCATTCAGATTTTAAATTTGCCGCTAATGTTTACAACTGACACTTGAGATACATCATTTATTTGGAAGTAACACGAGTTAGTTCTAGGTCAGTTTAGGGTTGAACCCAAAGTTCCCAAACAAATACGGCCTAACTAGAAAATTCTGATGGCGACGCTTTTCATCAATAAAATTTGTTGTTCTAGACGAATCTGTATTGTAGCCTCAATGTCGGTTATTAATTCATGAACGATAAATTAGAGCTTATGTATTTATAATTTATTTTGAATAGACCATTTTAAAAATGTCCGCGACCCCTAGGTGTTTATTTTTTAACTAACAACTTAGTGCCGCCAAATGGCGGCGAACGAGATATTTCAAAATGAATTTAAGTACAAAGTAAGTAAAATGTTTATAGTGAAAATGAAAACTTATTGTAGTATCAAAATAAATTAAGTATATTCATCAGTTATTTATAAATTATGTTAATTTGATAGATTTCGTATAATAATATATCCATTCTTTTCTTCTGTTCACGTTTTGAGGAAAAGAGTGAAATTAAATGTTTCTTGTTTTTTTTTTGAATTATTATTACAACCCTGTACCCAGCAGTAATAATTGCTATTATTAATTACTTTTCAATGAAGAAACAAATACTAAGCAACAAAAATAATCGAACTGTCACTTGTCAAATCATAGACAAAGATGAGTATACGGCACTAACTTTTTTTATCTCCGTCTAACGTCTGCACATGCGCAATGAATTTTTAAAATGGTCTATTGTGAATTAATTTCTTTTAAAAATGAAATGCATATCGTGCATTACCTTATAATCGACATAGGCGCCGCAATACAGACTTGTCTAGAACTACAAATTTAATTGATAAAAACGCCGCCATTTGAATACATTTAGTTAGACGCCTGTATATAATTTATATGTGGTAGTAATCTTATTTTAAGAATATAATAAGTACGGTCCTGCTCATTCGTAAATAACCGCAACCGAATGCAGCTGTTTCTCGAATGATGAGTATGCTTCAAATGCCTAATTTAATTCAAATTGCAAATTCCTGTATATACTCCAAATATAAACTGGAGCGAGAATTTTTAAATATATAATGATTCTACAGCATTCCTTACTTCAGGAATGTTGCAAATTGTGAACACACCTGCGCTACAATTAATTCAGAATTCATCAAATTCCATGCTGCATTTTTTTGATATTATTCCCAAACACGGTTCGCGAATATTATGTATCATCACGTTTTTCGCTCGGAAAATGCGGACATGATACAAGCAGGAAATTCAGTTCAACTTGGTTATATAACAATCTTTTCTAAATAAAGGAATTTTGCTCGTTATGAGTAAAATTACTGATAATTATGACAAATTCGCAAATTTAATAAAATGTATCTAATTTGTAAATTGTATAAAACTTATGCAATTTTGCATGAAAATTTCATGAAATTAGGATAAATAAATAAATAATAAATCCTTGAATTGCTAATTCATCTTCTTTTGTAACTCGATCTGTTACCGGTTGTTAAATTAATAACAACCTCTAATTTTCTGAATTCTTCTATAAATTACCAATATTTCGGCATTCTGTGACCAAAATAATTCATTCTCTAATTTCTATATTTATAGATTTATTTATTTATTTTTGATATGAAAAATATGACTTTTTTTGTTCACTCACTTCATTATGGCACTATTATTTCAACTCTTTCAAATGTGAAAGAACGCTGTTACAAGAATGTTATTTATCACCATGACAACTGTAATAAAATAGTTATTTATGTATTAAGGTTGAAAACAGGCGTTTCTAGCCCGTGGTTTGATTATTAGCACGAGGCGTAAAGCAAAATGACATTTTACAAAATCAAGTATTCACAGTTAACAAAAATTGTCATTTTATTTATGTATCCAAAGGAATTATTTTTTATGGCCCTAGGGCCAACAAGAAGTGTTTAAGCTCGCTTTTTAGGGCTAGAACACATGAATTTCGGCCTAGTTGTGCATAAATAGCATTTATGCACAATCGGGTCATTTTGACATATAACCTATTTACATATTTTAATCTTTTGAACATATAATTAAATGTTATTTTGTTGTGCATAAAATATTGTATGTACCACGAGTGAAATTATCGTTTCTGACCCTGAGAATGTTATTAACCCTCGGCGCTTTGCGCCTCGTGCTAATAAACATTCCACGGACCAGAAACGCCTGTTTTCACTCTTGATACATAAATAACTATATTGGCCTTAAGTCCAAAAAACTATGACATATCCATGGAAACGCAAATAATTTGTTTAATTTTAATTTGAATAAATTTGCGTTATTTTCTAAATAAATGGTAAAAAAAAAAGTTTCAATCGAATTAAAACTACTATTAAGTCTCGTAATATTGCCAAATTCCGCTTTGCATCGTCCGGAAACCTTTATTACTCGACCTGAAAACTTGTATTTTTAATCCTAATGAAACAACAAACTATTAATACAAAAATTTTACGAAGCTGTCAGTGAGCAGTCATTATATTATTTTTGTAATAACAGCTTCGTATTTAACTAAAATGTCAGAGTAAATTATTCTGGTTACAGAATACTGAAAATGTGTTAATCTGTGAAGTTAGCATGAAAATAAAAAGTATTCATAAACCAACAGTTCATAATTTGAAATTTATATATCTCGCTCTGTTTTGTTCTCATTATTATATTATATCTGGATAAATATGCGGACTATACACAGTTAAAAGTTTTCTTCATTTAACCTACATTGTTTGCTTTCTTGTATAAATTCTGAAACTTAACTTTTTGATATGACTTCATCATATTTTCCTTTTACAAGAACACAATAGTTTACTTATTTTCGTAAGAATAATTCAACGCGAACTTAAAACTACAATTTGTCCGCGCTAAGGTGTCTGCCAAGTCATCAAACATATTCGCCTGCGTTAAATTTTGCAAGATGGACTAAATTTTGTCAGATAGGTTCTCAAACTAAGTTAATATTAGTTTCGGTAAAAGTGCAGTATACGGCCTTGCCCGGTTTATTATTTTGTTGATAGATGGCAGCATGGTGGTCTGTAATAACAAAATGAAAGATTTACAGTGGCTCCTAAACAATGGTATAAGTAATTAAATTATTCACGGATATTGAAGGAATATCTAACTAGTCAAATTTCTATATTTTTATAACTCCTAGATCCTAATCTAGTATCATTTTATTTTAAATAACTCAACTCTGATCATTATTTTTTTAGATTAGCTCGCTTTACTCGCATTTTTATCAAACAAACCCTAGGCCCATAGAACGCACGCCCAACAGAAACAAGCCAGTATGTCCGATATTGGTAGAAAAAACTCATTTTTTAGGTTAGCTCGCTTCGCTCGCACTTTTAACAAACAAACCCTAAACCCGTAGAACTCACGCCCAACAGAACCAAGCCATTATATTCGATCTTGGTGGATTTAATTTTTTAGGTTAGCTCGCTTCGCTCGCATTTTAAACAAACAAACCCTAAGCCCGTAAAACTCACACCCAACAGAAAATACGTTTTCCGTTTGAGGAACCAACCTATCGTTTAATTTCAAAACGTAGAATCAAACTTGTTTTAGAATCACTGATTCATGAAATTTAGCGCATGCGCAACAAAGCAGACCAAGTGGGCGTAACAAACAAGACCATATACTGCATTTAAGCCTTAGTTTCCTATTAAAATATTAAAATTTTTGACATTTGAATAAATTTATTTAATATTTTACAAAGACGACCATTGTTTTAGAATCACCGGCATATTTAGTTCTCTATTTTGTCATTTGTAAGTTCATTTTGGTTCGCATTTGAGGTTGTTACTCTTTTGTGGTTTCCGGTTGTGTATTTCTCGTTGGTAAACGTTTTTGTATTATTATTTAAAAATTTTCAATTTTGTTTTAAAATTTATTGACATCGCAGTTTCATTTTAAACATAACCTAAAATTTATGTTTGACATTTCCGTCCATGACTTGGTCATATATCTTTTTCTTTTTAAATAGTAGAAAAAAGGTAAACTTATAAAACTGAGGTAACAGGAATCAATGAATGAACGAGCATGTATGTGACAAAGATAGATATAAATAATGTCTGTTAATTATTAATCCAGAAAATTATGATATTTCAGTCATCACATTGCGGACAAACTTTAGATAATGTTCTCACTATAACCGAGTTAAACTATAATTGTTTTTTCTTAATAAATAAGAAGCGTGAATCGCGAAATCCAATCAATATTTGATTTTTATGTTAAAATTTGTCATGTAGATGTAAAAGACCTGGCTTACCAAGATTACGCCGTGCCCCATCAAAGCGGTTCTGAGGGCTACGGTTGCGTGGGGGCGGCAGTTGTTCGTCCACCGCCGCCCCTACAAACCTTGCTCCCCAAGCCACCTCCAGTACCGCCACCTCCGATTCAAGAGCAGTACTACGCCGCTACTGAGATCTGCACGGGTGGCGTCTATGTACCGCCGCCGCCGCCGCTTTCCACGCCGCCTACGGCGCGGCTGGGAGCGCGCCACCCTCGGGCCAACCCCAGCCCGCAACGCAAGTATGTTGGACCCTAAACTCTTCACACACACCTCCGTGATCTCTAAGGGCGACCATAATTTTTTACAATATTGATTTTGACAACGGAAATTCATTCAATATTTAAATTATTCAAGCGCAAAAACTATTTCATTGTGGCAAAGTCTCATTCACACTTCTTAACATAGTCACTGTTTTTGTCGAGTGGATTGAACCATTTCCAGCTGTTGATACAAACATTGTTTTTGTATGGTTTAATCACATTCCTGTACACAAAATTATATAAATTACATTTTTAAATATAGGCTCGTTTGCATAAAACGTTGTCAGCTAATCACATTGTTAACTATGTGAAAACGTACCAAAGAAATGTCAAAATTCTTGACAATTCAATATTTTAAAACGTTATAATTTCTTTAGTATGCATTAAACTAATAATTATTTGTTACAAATATTGTTTTGCCATTGCTATTTAACTAACAATAAGCATATTAATGCAGATATTAGTTAATTATAACATCAACATCAGAACATATGTAAAATGTGGTGTCAGCCATCTTGGCTATTGTTATCTTTTAACATGCTATTAGTTAACAATATACAAGTTAACATCGCTTTATGCAACAGGGCCATAGAATTTGTTCGTACAGTTTAATACTATTTTTAGTATAATGTATAATTGAAAAACCAAAATAAACTAGTTTAGGTTAAAATAACAACAAAAGTTTTAAGTTTGCAAACTTTTATGTTTGTGTTTATGCTTATACTTAAGACAAATACAAAAACTGTTGCTGGTAATGGTCCGACGTTACCTACGTATTTCTCAAACTTTTCAAGGTTATGACAAACGGCGAAAACAGTAACTATATTCAGAGCTGTGAATGAGATTTTCAACATTTTCAAACGTAATATTTATTTTTTTAAATAAAAGAAATAAATATATCATCACGAATTCTACCCATTACTGGGTGTGGCACTCTGCTGAAGCAGATCTCGGTGATTCATGCGCGTGAAGTGCGGTTAACAGCAGTCAAATCACGGCCCCCAAAGATGTTAGTGGTGGGGGAGCCACAGGGGTAATTTTCAATTGGTGAAAATGTTTTGTCGGCTGTGGGGATCGAACCAGGGTTCTTTGGATCCTCAGGCCGACTTGCTACCACTGTGCCATTACCCCATTATATATTAATATTTATTTTTTGAGTAAAATGTAGAAGCTTTAATACAACAGCGAGCTTTGCCAAAAATACCGTTAATAATTTCTTCTACAACTTGTATCATAATATTTTAACATTATTTTGAACATTTGAAATCCTATATTTTTTGTTGTCAAATATTTTTAATTTATTTTAGAGAAAAATGATTCAAAGAAATTAATTTTTCACGACTTTAATTGGGCTATTTTTCTTAAAAACATTTTAATAACGTTTGATAGCGAAATATAATTGATGCCAAATAAACAAAATAATTTTAAAATGGCCATCATTTCATGTTGTACCATTTTGCAACTGTATAATTTAAATGTTTGGATCAATGCGTGATTGAAAAAAATTAAATTGTAAAAAATTGTGGATCCCTTCTCTGCTACCCATGGCTGTTACACTCTAACGAAACCGAATGACATATAGACGATGTTTGTGTAGTCAATGGAATATTTCGCTGTATGTACCGACTGTTTTGTTTATATCCTGTAAATAGTTCTTTTATATTTTTATATTTGTATATAATTATAAATAATAATATTAATAAATCTAGTAGATATTTACATTCCCATGTTACCATTTCACCCCAAAAATATCCTGTCACATACACGTTTTATTAACACAAAAAAAAACATGAAACATCAAACAATATTTATTATTTTTAAATCACAGTTAATAAAAAATTGCATATGTTTATTGTTGTTTAAAATTATTTATTTTTACTTTTAAATATGTATATTTTATTTGTTCGTTGATATATTTGATTTTATTTGCATTTGTAGATAAATAAAAATAAATGATAGAATTTTGTATAAACTTGCATTACTGCGATTCAAGTTACCGTTCACGCGAGTTCATGTTGACGTGACGTCGCAGACAGTAGTAAACCAAATTGGCTAGTAGTTAGTGTCAATCCTCTCGTGTTGTGTGCAAAATTACTGTATTTAAATAATGAATTTAAACATTAAACTGTGTAAAATGTGACGTTCAATAGTGTTTGTGTGTGTGGTCTTGATTTTGGATGCAGGGAGGTGTTTGCAGCTTCGGGAAATATGTACGATGGATACAGGTAAGTCATTGTTTTTACATGCTTTTATGCCATATTTCTACATGTTTAGTATCTAAAGGCATATTAGAGCCATAGAAGCTTCTAAATTATCGTTAGCTTCATACTTTCAAATATTTAACTCCGTAATTGTTACTAGAAATTCCAGCAAAACGTGATCGTAAGAAAAACAGAGCTAGTACACGTTCGCTAGCTGTCATAAAAAGATATAGGTTATTTTAGATGTTTTTATTTAGGAATAACTATAGAATTTGAAACTACTAATGTTGATTTTACGACATAATCTTATTACGTTAGTTATTATATGGATGTGAAAGTGTTTTAGTAGGTTTATTTATTTCAGTTTCAATAATTCGAACTCGTAGAAATGATTTTTATGTCTTATTTATTGTGGTGCAGTATCGTGTGTTCTGTGTTTTGTGACAGCTTGAAGTTGTGATTTTTGAGGTTAATTTTCGAGATGAGTTAAATTATTTAAGGATGGTATTGTTGTGAGCTATTATATGTGGGGTAACTGTGATATAACAGCAACCAGGGTGTAAGTTGATAACAGATTTGTGCTGATGTGTAACCGTGGTTGGTTTTCATCATAGCAGTGAACCAGTGGCGTACCTAGAACATTTGCCGCCCAGGGCGGTCTCCAATTTGCCGCCCTTTCTAAGGCAATCAAATGGTGGTTTTAATAAATGAAAAAAATAAATATAAAATAAATATATCATCTCGACTTTTACCCATTACTGGGTGTGGCACTCCGCCGATCAGATCTCGGTAAGTGATATATTTATGTTCGTGATGTGCGGTTACCAGCCGTTAAATCACGTCCCCCAATAATGTTAGTGCTGGAGGAGCCACAGGGGTAATTTTAATTTGGTGAAAATTGTTTGTCGCCTTCGAAACGGGGTCCTCAGGATCCACAGGCCAACTCTAAACCACTGAGCCACTACCCCATTAAATTAATAAACATAAATAAATAATTGCAATTGAGACAAACTATAGGTGGGGAACTTTTTTACCATTGGATGGCATATTTAAATTAGGCAGTAATAATGGAATTTTTCGAGATATTTTCAACACTACATTGACTTGACGATGAAGAAAAATATTCGAAATCATATAGTAATTCATAATTCGTAAAAATCGAATAGTAAACTTATGAAGTGAACAAGTTGTTTTTTACAACTAAAACTAAATATAAAAAATGCCGCCCGGTGCGGACCGCACCCACCAACGGTACGGTCGAGTGCTACATCCAGTAATTGGTAAAAAGCGTGATTATTGTTTTAGTATAAAATTTCTATATTTAACGGAGCGGTGATGGTAGTGTAAGACGTTACGTAATCTTTCGCCGAATGGATTATAGTCATGTGCAAAATATAAATCTATTACAAATGGGCAATATGCCATGCGAAATCAATTATGAGTATGGAGTGCATTTCGTAGCAAATAAAATTAAATGTAATTCGAAATAATATTTTAAAATGTTCGTCAAAAGTAATTCAAAGTTTCACATGACAAAATTAATTAAATTGCAAGAAATTTTCATTAATCAGGTTTCAGTATTTCTATTCATAATATTTACACATTTGTTCAAAACTATAGTGAACCAAATCTTTTTTTTTTCAATTTGAGGTAAATAAAAGTAATTTAATCATTTTTAAACAATCATTTTATAGTTCAGATATTATCAGTTTATTTATTATGAATTATTATTTTGTCGTTTATTTATAGATTTGTTAACTATTGTACTCGTATTTTGTACATAGAAAATCATAGTTGGATTTGGTTTTGGTTTTCTCTAAATAAAATGTAATTTTAAACACCTATAATGCGTCAATTTCTCATATTTAATTTTTGGGCTTCGTTTACTATAGTTCTGCCTACCCTATACGTTAGTGAAGAGAACTACAGATAGAATTAAAAATAAAATTCATCACGCCTTTTACCTATTACTGATTGTGGCATTATTGCAATAACAAATCTCGGTATGTGATATACTCGTATTTATGCGCGTGCATTGCGATTACTATCTGTCAAATAATGGACCTCAAAGATGTTAGTGGAGTGGTAGTCACAGGGACAATTTTAATGAGGCAAAATTGTTTTCCTACAACTGCGATTTCTTTGTTATTACGTAACTATAATTGCCTTGGTTACGTATGGAAAGTAGATGAATGCAGACCAAGTGCGTTTCTGAAAGCAAAGAAACACTAGTGCGGAAAATGCTTCATTACGCAACTGTAAAAAAAGGTTTTTTGAGAGCGATTTAAATTTCGCGCCGAGCGCGTAATTCATATTTTGGCCACAGACGCTTATGGAAGAAGAAGATGCAGTGAGCCAGCGCTAGTAAATATGCAGTAGTATATGTTGACGTTTATAAACATAACCTTAAATTGCAATAAATCTGTACACAACTAATAAAAAGAACCGAACCAAGTAAAATATATCGATAAATGGTTTTAAGTAAGTGAAATACATAATATTTATTGTATGTGTATATTATTAACACAGTTGTTACAGTTGCTTATATTGACATAATGTAAAGTGGAAACTGTCTAAAGAAACATTGATTTCTTCCGTACCTGTTCATATTATTAACAGTAATATTATTGACAACAATTTCGGAGACTTTAGAAGTACCAGCAGCAGGTAGATTGTCATTGTGGAAAATAGATCCAACATAGCATGATCCGGGGCTTCAATTATCTTTGGAGGTGTTTATGATAAAGAAGAATCAATCAATGTACTATTCCAATCTAGACTATTTTGAAGAAATTATCTTGAATAAGTGAAATATTTTTAAATAACCTAGAACAATGTGCAAGCAATCAACAAACAAACCATAGCAACGCCGTAAAACATCGTTCTCGTGTAATATCATTAGAATTGTATAAATTTTGATAATATTTTAGTGATTTACTAAATTGCACAGTTGTAGGAAAAATGTTGTTTATAACACGTGCCGAAAAAGGTTACGTGCTCGTGCAGATTTCTGCGCTTGCACGTAGCAAACCTTTTTCAGCACTTGTTATAAAAATAACTATTTTTAATCCACATTAAATATTTAAATTTGTGGCCTTTAGTAAGTAGCTAGTGGTTACATGTAGAGATACGGAGATTGAGTTACTTTAATAAATTTATAATTCAAAATGAATATATCAAACGTACAATATAAGGTTTCATTCAGTCTTCAGACAAAGTTATAAATCTATAATTTTCATTTTAGATTTACAAAACTTCAAGTAACTTCTGTATGATACTCTCATGATTATTAAAGATACTTTTATATCTCTAAATAACTAATAATACAAACCTTTTCGATCATATCATTTGACAATAAATTATGAACAGTATTTAACCACAATGTAATACTCTATATATTTGTTCAGAAATAAAATTTAACGACATGCGTTGAGGCGCCAGTCATTCCCAGGTCTTAGGAGATAAATCATGCATTTTGCAACACATTAAGTAGCTGCTACAACCCACACACACGGATAAATATTTACTATCGATTATTTATTCATCCCATAAAGTACGCAAGTATTAGTTGAGCACCTGCCTGCCTCATTTAAACTTGTTCGCTGTCCGTTGTCCTCCGCGTTGCACTTACGTATTGATTTTAATATCGTAGACTTTTTATTCTGAATATTTAATATTGTGCTACGGGATGTTTGGAGTGTACAAAGTAACCTGAGACTGTTTCTATTGGAAATTACTATTCAGTTACTTGTGTATTTCGTAAACTGTTGTTGCTGTTGCTGGAATATGAATTATGGAACAGTTCAAGCTCATAACTTCGGCTTTTATTTTTATTGTAATGAGATTCTTTTAACTTGAATACAATTTTTAATTCCTACAACGAAGCTAATTTTTTCTGGCCAAACATTTGTTTTTATGTGGCAGCATGGATATAGGATCCATAAATTCTATTCAATATACTCGTACCTATATGATCATAAATATGTTTGTTTATTTTAAATGAAAATGACAAGTAATTTAGTTGCTCCAAAGAATAACGGTGTATTATACACTCAGAGAGAGAAAAACATGTAATTTTTTTCTCGAGATGTAAAATTGAAACAAGAGGCGAAGTCCAGGGTTATAATATATTTTCAAGGTGTACATTATATTTTTCCTGAAACCGGCAAGAAGGTGCCTGTTTTCCTGACCTTTTTTTAGTATAGAAAGTAGATCATTATCAAAACAGTCAGGTAATAGAATGTTGTGATACTAGTGAGGAAAGGAAACGTAACAATTGATGGCACATCAGTGGCGTAGCTTGGTGACCATAGGCACTGGGGCAAAAAAAATTGGGGCCCTAACTAAATAGTTAAATTATATAAATACATATGTACATAAAATAAAAATACATAATAAAAACAAAAAAAAGAATTAGATTTCAATTAGGCAATAAAACGAAGTAGATAAATATTAAATGGTTTATTTTATAAGGTCGCATTACAATTACCTGCCTACATTAGTGATATAAAAAAATATTCAGTTTACAATCTCATCCCAGCCTTAGTTTTCGCAAAACTATCAATGAAAAACAAAAAATATATATATATATATATATCATCACGCCTTCTACCGAATACTGGGTGTGGCACTCTGCTGAAGCAGATCTCGGTAAGTGATATATTTTTGCGCGTGAAGTGCGGTTACCAGTTGTCAAATCACGGCCCCCAAACATGTTAGTGGTGGAGGAGCCACAGGGATAGGTTTTTCAAATTATGAAAATTTTTCGCCTGTGGGAATCGAACCAGGGACCTCAGGATCCACAGGCCGACTTCATACCACTGAGCTAGCCATCCCATTACTATCAATGACATCGAATAAATCTAGGCTTTATACTACGGCCTTGTTTTGTATTGATATTAGCGCTAAATCTCGGAGTGGAACTTGGCCTACACTATTTTTTAAATAGTTTTTTTTATTTTTTATTTGTAAATTATTTCAGCTGATGTAGTAGTTAGAGGAATTGTATAAAATAACAATATTACTGTAAATACATCCGTAAGGTCGCATTCTAGCACTCCATATTTGGTCATTGTTTCCTTACATAACTCGTGAACAGTCCATGCCTGAGTCAATTCAGATAAAAGTAGGTGGTAAATATTAAGTAATTGAAGTGAAAAATTAAGTCCTGTTATATCAGAATATTTTCTTTGAAATTTATCACAGTTTTTTAATAAAGTTTCATCTACAAGAAGTAAATATTTTGTTGTTAGAAAATTAAATATTTGACACATTGAACTATTATTGTGTCTAGTACTTTATTGAAAATGGTAACTAAATATTTCTTCCTTGTTTCTAAATCGGTTGTCAGAAGATAGTTCATCAAAATGTTTTTTAACTTTTTTTTGCCGTTTTTCTTGAAACTTGGGATCTATACCATATTTAAATGCAGTTGAATGATTCACGCGCTCTCACACACAACATGCGATCTATGATGATAATTGAGCTTCTTATTATATAATTCTGGAGGTCGGAGAAAATTTGTGAGGACAGCTAGAGTTAGAGGTATGCCAGGGGCCCCGGGGCACGGCACCGCCTAGCCCCATAGTAGCTACGCCACTGTGGCACATAACAAAATAGAAACAAAAACTGGAATAAAATCAAATTTGAATCCAAGCTGCTGGTCAAAAACAAACAAAATCTAACTATTAAGAAGACATTTCGTGCCAGTGGGTATTTTTATTTTAAAACAGTTTTGTACTGAATAATAATATAAATTCGATACATTCGAGTACATACTTTTCTGGCCACACATCTTGAAATAATTCCTCTTTTTTCTGTTTTGTTTGTCCATGTAATAAAAATAATAATAAAAAAACAATTTTGACCCATAGATATGGATTGCCGACGCCTGGTTTAAAACATATGACAGGAGTTCATAGGTCCGAAGTTCAAATTCTGGCGGTAACTCAATTTTTATCTTTATAATTAAATTTGTCGAATAATTTAGTTCTTTACTTATTTTATTTTTTATAATATAATATCTTGATCCAAAGGACTTCAGACCCAATTAGGTACATGTTTCACTTTAATTGAAAAATGACAAGGATATAACGGATACTACAAATAAATAACACTCTCCATTACCTATTGTAAAATATTCATAACAAAAATCAAACGAAAAAATTCATTTCCTCTACAGAATTAATTAAAAATTAACAGGTATTCCAATAATAAATGATTGAAAATGTTCAAAGTGAGTCACAGTAAACTCGAACAAAAAAAAAACAACAACTAACAAACTGAACTGTTAACACGTTGTTTCACTGACAGTTATATCAACAAAAAAATAAAAATGAAAAAGCAAATTTCACGCACGCCGTAACTGAAAGCGGGCTTTCATTTCGCCATTTTGAACAATTGAAATTTGCATTGGTGCATAAAAATACACAATGGTTCGAAATTACGTCCGCTCGGGCAGCGAGAGAGCAACGGCAACGCGCACACACACACACACACACACACATCACCGATGGGAATTTCAATATGTTCTTTGAGTTTATCTGTCAGTCACATCTCTGCCCACGCCAAGTCAACCTAACGAATAAAGGCTCCTCTCTCTTAGTAGCAGCTCGGCGGAATTTACTTTTCTCTTTTATTTATCCATTTATCGCGTCAAGTATGAAATGCTTCAAAAGATAGCTGCTAGACTGCGAGTTAGCTGGTAGTTTTATGCTGGTGTTGTACTGAATTATGCTGACAAAATCATATAAATTATTTGCGTCTGCTACTAAGAATATTAGTATAAATTATGCCCATAAGTCAAGTAACTACTACTTTGTTTATGCCATTAAATTTATTTATAGAATAGTTAAATTTAATTGAGATATATGATATCCTATCTGAACATGGTATCTAAATATATCCTTAATATGAAACGACATTAGATGAATCAAATTTTTATTATTACTACTGGTATTCATGTTACAAACATGTTTTCTAAACAAATAATATTTTGTGATAGTCAATATCTTAAAAATTAAAATAGATAGTACAGAAACAATACTAATACATTCAGGTACATATAAATATGCATATTTTATGCATCGGGATGAAATTAATGTGTTTTAGTCATAATAAAGCTACATTCACAAATCGAAATTAGTTTTTGTTTTATGCTTTATGTTTTAGTGTGTTTTTAGGTGCCATTTACAAATAGTTTTGCTTTTGTCGATTTTAGTTAGTAGTGACATCTATCATAAATTTTAGAAGATCGGTAATACAGTAAATGTAACTGTCAGATGTGTCAGAAGTTACACGTGCTGTCATATGTTGTTTGTTTACTTTCGTATTTTTTGGAAGAGCAAGGTAAATATTATCATAATAAGAAAATTAGAAAAATAATTTTTGAAAAGCAATGTGCTTTCGCCGGAATTTGAACCCAGAACCTTTCATTCGCATGATGACTGTTCTAACCAATTGAGCTACAAACACTCGGCGAATACTCATGCTTTTTCGTGCAATATTTAGTTGAAGAAATGTAAAGTGACATGGGTTGCGTCAATTCGTTACAAGTCAAATCCCGGCGAACGCTCATTGCTTTTTCAAAAATTATTTTTCTAATAATTACCAACAGACAATTTGTCAATAAATAAATTCTTATAATAGTAAGAAAATAGGTATTAATTTATTTTCATTCATTTTGACACTCAAATAAAAACAAACTTAGGTTATCGTCAATGCGAAGGATGATAGAAAGAAACAAGTATATATCACTACATCATTCTACGCTTCGTCCAATTGGTCTATTCCCAAGTATAAAACGTAAAACTAAAACATAAGTTTGGAGTTTGCAAACTTGTGTGTTAAAACCAAAACTAAATACTGATTTGTGAATGGCTGCATAAGATAACATGTCTACAAGGTTATTAAAACAAAAATGGAAAACATAAAACAAAAACTAATTTCGATTTGTGAATGTAGCTTTAGCGGGCTTAAATACTTGTTGCCTAGGGTCATAATAAAATAATTTCCTATGGATACATAAATAAAAAACAAACTTTGTTAATTTTTTCATTTTGTAAAATGTTATTTTGACTTTTGACATATACTTAAATGTACATAATTTAATCTTTTGAATATAAAATAAAAGGTTCTTTTGTTGTGCATTGAAATTAGCACTTCTGGCCCTGTGCATATCCCACCTCCTGTTAATAATAATTCCACGGGCCAGAAACGCGTAATTTCAACCTTACCGGGTGACTATAAATGATTAAAATTGTTTTGTTTTTTTGTGATACCTAAATATTTTAAATTTCATGGTGGTATTCCTGATTGTCCAATTATCAAACTTTATTGCACATTTATCTCAAATTTAAATATGTCAAATAAAATATACTTATAAATTGATTACCTATCAGCAAAGTTCCGCGAAAATTTCGAAAAATTCATTGTCTCGAGTTCTGGAAAAATTAGATCGAGATCGCACAGAAATCTAAAATTTTAAGGACAGAAGTGCTTGATTTTCCCCGTGGAGTAATTTTTCAGCACGAAGGACGAAAAAAAAATACATTTCTCTCACGCGGTATATATATGTTATATTTTCACGATCCCAAGATATAAAGTTAAAAATTTTAGAAATAATTATTTCAAAATGTAATATTGTTTCTTTTTTTTGACTCCACACCCCTACTTAAAAATAGTATAATATGTAGTATTATTAATCCTTCAATTTCATCATTTTATCAGATAATTTAGGAATTAAGTTGGAAATTTACAAATTAACAGATGGTAGATTGCACCGAAATCATAATTTTGTAGCCCTGGATATAATGGTCGTTCAAGTCTGCAGAAATATCGAAATTCTTCCGTAATTTACAGAAGCTGTGCTCGACAAATAAATATCTTCTCGGATATCTGCAATAATTAAAATTACAAAATCGAATAAAACGCATTACGTCTAATTTTTATAGGATAATTGGCTCTGTGGTATCGAGTTGGCCTGTTGATCCTGAGAACACTAATTTGATTCCCACAGCGCCACAGCCAACAAACATTTTCACCTCATTGAAATTAGCCATGTGGCTCCTTCTCCACTAACATCTTTGGGGGCCTTGATTTGCCGGCTGGTAACTGCACTTCACGCGCATAAATATATCACTTACCGAGATCTGCTTCAGCAGAGTGCCACACCCAGTAATGGGTAGAAGGCGTGATGATATATTTATATTTTATTTATTTTTCTCTTGCAGTTTCATTAATTTTGTCATTCGAAACTTTGAATTATTTTTGAAGAACTTTTGATATTATTTTTCTAAATTATATGTACTTATAATTGAAATATATATAAATATCAATCATAACCAAATAAGTTTTGTTATGAACGCGGAATACAAATTTTCGAATTCATTGTAGTGGAAAAAGAAAAAGATAAATTTGTGTACGTATTTTTGTAACACACTGTAGATGATATGCATGCGAACGATAGAAATCATTGGTGTGTACGTAACATAACAATGGGTTCGAACTTCGGCCGCAGAGACAAACGTTCGTTGCGTAGCAATCCGCAATTTTGTGCGCAAATTTTATCAAAGTCAGTGAGCAAACATTGTCTCTCCGTGTTTACGTTCTGCCAATTATTGGAACCTTTGTCGCAGCCCCTTTCCCTACCGCCCTTTCCCCTCGCTGTCCTCCACGCGTCCTTAGAACGAGCCTCAACCTCAGAGATGAGTTTGACGAAAGCGTGAACTCAAGCGCACAACTTTGTCTTTATTTTATTTGTGTTTCTCTTCTATCTGTAGACGCAGTCTCTTTATATTGCGTTCTTAAATTCCTCTGCATACATTCGCCACATACAAATACGGACAAATGTACTTAGCCTGCGGTTTCTTCTACTTAATTCGCTACAAAAAGAAACTCTTTCTCATCGGTTTAAATTGAACGGGTTCGCTGCACTCTTGGATCTCTTCCGAGTGATCTCACTCAAATCTTGCCTCTATCAAGAAACGTATGTTTCTTTTTATATATAGATGCAGAATGTTTTCGTCATTGATATCTCGCGAACTATGAAAGATGCTTGGATGGTTAAATGACATGAAATGTTTGTAAACGATTCTTCAAAAGTTATAAATTATGTCAACGTGCTTTCTAGTGTTGGGGAAGCTAGGATAATAACCGGGGATGAATAGTTCCCGCAATGAAATTCCCCCAATATATTTGTATTTTTTAATGACTTCGTGCAACATTGATTAATTATTTCGCATTCTTATCTGTTAATTCCGGTAATATTACACATTTGTTCCTGAACTAGTTCCGCAACTTAGAACATGGTCTATTTTTGTTGCGGGCAACTCGCAACTTTCCCCCAGATTTAGTGATTTTTTGGTTACTTTTTGTTTTGCCAATCTAAATACTTGCAAGTTGGTTAACCTAGTTTTACATGTGTCAAAATAGCGTTTTGTTTTGTTTGTTCTCAAAATCAAACGATAAACATATGATTATAAAAATTAGAGGTTACAAAGAAACATGAACATATCTAATAACTGTCAACTGTCACGGACTACCAACTTTCCTGAGATTTATGTTGGTATAATACTCAAAACCAATGAAATGCTTCATTGTATGTCACGTGTCTGCGTTTTAACCAATTCTGTCATTATTATACTGAGAATAAAGCTCTTGTGATTATTCCTGGGAATTATCTCTGTAGATGCTTTTTTGTTTGTTACAAATGATAGGTTGTTGTCAAATAATTATTTAAAACTGTCAACGCGTCGAGTAAAATGTGTTAAAAAATCGATTTTGGAAACAACTTCTAAGAATACATTAATAAGTAATCAATCGATATGGGCCCAGTTCAAAATCTTTTAAGTTGGATAAATCGACCTCAACAGTTAAGTCAAAAAATAATCTAATTAAATATAACTCAAGAGTTCGATAAATTAGAAAATAATTCTCCAGTATCTTTCTCAAACTACGGGCTTTCGTGACTATTGCCTGGCAACAAATTTTCGAAAGATCTGTCAAATTATTTTCAATTTATTCTCACTCCCTTGTTATATTATTACTGAGAATTATAGACTGCGCTGCCTGTTTTTGTTGAAAAATGTTGTGAGCTGTTCAAAGTTAGAATATCGCTTTTAAGAATCTTCCCTTCACTTTTTAAGAAAATTCACAAGGAAATAAGGAAGGTAGAACTGTTTAAAATTCCAAAGAGAAAAGTCTAGTGCAGCGACAAAGAACAACAGGGGCGACTCGACTCGACTGAACACTGTTGCTGGTAGTTTCAATCAAATTAAAAATGTTTGCATCGTGCATCCGACTGGAACTAACAAAAGACTTTAATTATTCCATAGCTTCGTACTTACATTGAACAACTTCATTAACTAGGACTTCATTTCGGATTAATAAAAACAATGTGTGCAATTTGGGCGCATAGATTTCACATTACTTGGGTCGTTTGTAGCGCTTTGATATCCTTAATGGCATTATAATGCTACACGACTCTATGAAAGTACATCTATTGTATTTTTATTTCAGCTACACTGCCAGATATTTATCAGTATACTATTGAATTATTTATACAAAAGTCTTTTATGATTTCATATAGCGATGTTAGGAAATTGTAATTTAGATTTGGTATAAATAACTTTTTAATGTTTCCTTACACAAAGACCTATTTAAATAATCATAAAAACAAACTTATTTCTCTATTTCTCCATGCTTAAATAAATTATTTTAAGCTTTAATAGGAAATATTTAGTAGTTCATAATTATATATTAGTTTTTATTGTTTTAATTTGTTGCCGTAGAATAGTAAATTACGTACTATGAACGGTAAGTGACAGTGTTTAGGTCCAGAATGTAGTTTGGGAAATCGAGGTCTAAAAAAAATTACTTGCAGTTCGAGGTTAGTAAGTTATTTTTTACAATACTTGCACAAATAGAAGGAAAAGAAAAATAGGTTCCAAAATTGACAGTTGTCAAATTGTCAAAGAAACAGGAATTTAAAATAAAATAAATAAATATATCATCACGCCTTCTATCCATTACTGGGTGTGGCACTCTGCCGAAGCAGATCTCGGTAAGTGATATATTTTGCGCGTGAAGTGCGCTTACCAGTCGTCAAATCACGACCTCCAAAGATGTTAGTGGTGGAGGAGCCACAGGGGTAGCTTTTGAAATTATGAAAATTGTTTGTCTGTGGGAATCGAACCAGGGTTCTCAGGATATGTAATATTTACTTACTGTTCACGGGGAGTAATAAGTAAATATTAAAGTCCTGATGTAACCATGGAAACCACTGTGCAATAAAAGTTCCACTTATTGTATTTAAATTTTTTCATACATTGGTAACTTACAGTACAAGTATTGTAAAAAATATATAGTGTGTGATTCGTTTTATAAATTCTTTAGATGCTAGTTTTTTATACACTCGTAACTAAAGATAGATTAAAAAAAACTGGTTAAATAATACACTAATATGTCCAAATCCCTTCTCGTCTATAATTCGGTCATTATTGACAACCCTTATTTTTCATGAATATTCTATAAACTATCATCACTTCGGCATGTTGTTTGAAAAATACTTTTTCTGAAACCGGTAAGAAAATAGCTACTTTCCTGAACAATTTTAGTATGGAAAGTAGATGTTTACCAAAACAGTCAAGTAAAGTACATATCCAAGGCTAAAACAAAAATATCAGTCTGGTAAAGTACAAAACAGTCTGGTACAGATTTTACCTAACTGTTTTGTATTTTACCTGACTTTTTATGTTGTTTTAACCTTGGATACGTAGTCGCTGGCAATACAATTCATATCAAAAAAATAAACTTTTTGAATTCTTCTTCTTCTTCTTCTTCTTTAATGGCGCTACAGCCCGAGTCGGGCCTGGGCCTACCGGACACACCGAGCCGCAGTTTTTACGCTGCCGTACTGCCGGTTTTCTGAGTCAATGTTACTTACTTTTAAGGCATATGTATAAGTGACTAGCTTATAGCGCCCGAGTATGATTAATACAAGTAACTGTATTTTTTATTTTAACGACAAATCATACTTTGTCGACAGGCGGATTCGAACTGACGAACCTTGGTTCGGATGATGTCACAGCATGTTAAGAGATGTGCATTAACACGCTCGGCCATCGCGCCTGTTTTGAATTATTTAGGATTAATTATTGATTAAATTAAACGGTTTCAGAAAAAATAGTATACACAATACGTTCCTGACTTATTATGTAATATACTATTTTAGCCTCATTAAATTTACTAACCTCTGCTTTCGCTTCGTTTGCAAATTTCAGATTCGAAAAGAACACCTTGATACACAAATAATTAGCGTAATCGTATATTTAATCCTTAATATTATTTTCCTGCATAAACACAAACTAATAAAGCTTTGATGTTAACTCTTAATATAAATGTTAACGGTAAATGCCTCTGCATAAACCAAATATTAATTTGTTTGCAACAACTAATTGTTACGATAGGTGATTACAAGCGAATGAAATTCAGCGGCGATATTTATAATTAATCTATATAACTTGAGGTTCCTGGTTCGATTCCCACAGGCGACAAATTTTCATAATTTGAAAAAGCTATCCCTGTGGCTCCTCCACCACTAACATGTTTGGGGGCCGTGATTTGACGACTGGTAACCGCACTTCACGCGCAAAATATGTCACTTACCGAGATCTGCTTCAGCAGAGTGCCACACCCAGTAATGGGTAGAAGGCGTGATGATATATTTATTTATTTTTATTTCTATATAACCGTACTTACTTAAAATGCAGCCCAATTATACTGAAAGAATACCTGTCCAAAGAAAGCCCTAGGATATCTATTCACGGTTTAGCATCTGGAAAGAATATACTAATTAAGCATTAAAGCTCAGTGAGAACACACCTCCAATCATTCATCTCAACTACTCCACAGGTCAAACTGACCAAGTCACATTACATTCGCTATCCTTTCGTATCTCGTTGATAACCTGGTTAGGGTTACTACAGCATACAAGGCTGCTCGCTGCACCGTTGACGGCCTGACTAGGGCTTCGCTACAGCCCAAAGCTGCTCGCTGACGTTGGCGGCCAGTCACGATTCCGCTACAGCCCACACGGCTACTCGCCGCACGTTGGGAGCCAACCACGGATCTCCATATATCCACACCCGGCCACAGCCCTAACAAGCGCTCACACTTGCGCTAACTCAACAATACCATCATCCAACTCAACTCACATACGCAAGGAGGACTCACCTCTAAACCTATCCTGAATATTCCTCGAAACTGTATTAAGCACTAACACAATATCTAACTATCTCATTACTACTATACTTGTCAAACGATGAACTGTAACTAACCTAAGAAATCCGACGATGTGGTAAATAAATATTCAATCAAACATTACGTAAATATTTAGTTGCGTTCATAAAAGGAGATGACATAAGCGAAGACGGGCTAACTAATGAGATGAAATAAATATGATTCTAACATAATAATAAATGTTGGATACAAATAGGTCTATAAGTATTGATACTTGTTATTCAATAAACAAAAGTTGATGTGAGATATAAAAACAACAATCTTCCATTGACAGAAAAATCCCTTTGCGACTTTACCAACGCTAATTTTGTTCTTTAAAGATCAGAAAAATGCCAGTAGTGTATTGCCGATTGAAATTCCGTCACATAGAATTGGAAATATGTGTTCAGGTGTATGAAAATTTTATTAAATTTGTCATGACACATTCTTAGCATCGACTGGTTGAATACTACGAATATGGAATTTCTATATGTTCAGCACCTATTCGAATTCATCGCACGGAATTCATAAAAATATTGTGATATGCAGTTCAAATTATATCTTGCAAATGCATATAGGACGCACATGAGTGCTTCCGTGTGAATCCAGTTCCATTGTGAATTTCAATTCGCGCCGATAAAAATATTACCTAACTGCTGTTACTGCTTCTCTGTTATTCCACGACAACATTTCAATAAATACATCGGAAAAACGAGACCAAGCGTAATATTGCACAAGCCTGAAAATTTCCAAAAACAGTTTGTTTTTTAATTCATATTACATATTATCTCGTCATTTACTAAATGGGGGATTCAAGAGGTAGAGCTTTTTAATATATATTTATTAAAATAAATTCTTGACCGTACATCATATTTAATACAATATAAAATCATACCATAAATGATATCTTTATTGCTGAAATATGAAAGTGTAAGTTGAATCATTTAAAACGTTCGCACTGCCATATTGCAATGACGTAGTTGCATTAAGCCAATCACAGAACTTTGTCTGAAACGTTTGTCGGTGCTCAAGAAGACGAAGAAGACGAAGAAGAAATAAGCATTCAGCATTCTACGATTCTACCAATGACTTATAATACTAGACGAATTAGTCAATGGAGTGTTGTGAAGCAGAAATGAATGGAATAACTTGATGGTCCGCCGGGTGCGCGGCAAGGAGCGAGTACACTTTGATGTTATGCAAGTTGCTCCTTGCCGCGCATCCGCCTCACCCACCTGTTATTTTATCCCTTTCTGCTTCTCAACAAACGCCGATGTTATCCGTCTAGTTATGTTTTGTCTGAGGATTCTACTGACAACGACAAGTTCGTGTTATTTATCTCTGTCTTATCTGTCTCTCTTTAAGCTAAGATGCAACTACGTCATAATAGTATGTTTCGAAAGTTTAAATATTTTTATCATGCTTTATACAAGTTTAAAATAAAAAATAAAAATTTGGGTATAATTATTTTATTACGTAGATTAACATATAAAAAATTCAAAAAAGTCTTGAAAGGCCCATTATAACTATATCAACTCTGCAATTGCAGATCTCATTACTAAACAAACTAGCTATCGATTTCATCTTGTATGGTTTGATTAGCTATGGAATTAATATGTTATTATTATGAATATGATTAAAGGTTTATTATGTAAATGAAGATTATAACTATGAGGAATAAACGAGCTTCTCTGAATGTGAGTGAAGCGAAAATGGTATGTCGAGATAGGAATGTTTAGCGAAGATTTATTGCTTGTTGAATGCGATGAATAAATGTTCAGTAAATGTCTTAAGGGTCCGTACTTCCCCATTTCAGGACATATACCGTGTTGTTATGTACGTGTGTATAATATAGTATTCAATAATAGTATATTCCGAAAAAGAACCACGGTGCGGTTCAATTTTACCACGGTTACGGTTAGAATGACGTCATAACGGATGGCAGTTGTCACTTGACAGATGAGTTCCGAAATGTGAAATTTATTTAAAATGGAAAAATGTTTATATTATAAAAATATTGTATTCTGCATCACACCTGCTTTAACTTAAATATAGGGATAAAAAAATAACACAAAGAAAAAAGTAAATATGAGCTTCAGAACAAGTAATAAATTCATCTAATATGAATATATATATTGTTAAATAATAAAAATACATTTTGTATCACATGTTTATTTATCAGTCATCATAAAAATATAGTTTTATAAGACAAAAAACCACAAACACTGCAAAAGCCGCCAAACACGTTTCAAATTTGTCAACAACAGCTGTGAAGTAACCAAACTAACCGCCGCTCGAGCACGGTTAGTTTGGTTATTAAAAACTAACCACAATTTTCAAAAACCGTATTCCGTAATGAAACCGGTTACTGAAAAAACTAACCATGGTTAGTGTGGTTCATTTTCGGAATACACTATAAGTCTTCTAGTCCTGGGTGGCTATTCACTGTGAAACATATGTCTGTACTTTATTCATATAATCTAAAATAAATAAAATAAATATATCATAACGCCTTTTACCCATTACTGGGCGTGGCACTTTGTCGAAGCAGATCTCAGTAAGTCATATATTTATGGGCGTGAAGTACGGTTACCAGCAGTCAAATCACAGCCCCCAAAAATGTTAGTGGTGAGGAACCACAGGGGTAATTTTAAATTGATGAAAATATTTTGTCGGCTGTGGGGATCGAACCAGGGTTCGTAGGATCCACAGGCCGACTTGTTTTTTGTTAGATATCATCTTTAAATAAAATAACTATTACTTAGAATCCACAGCACACATTCATACTTTACTGAAAAAGTTAACTTTTCGTACAAATATTCTAACCAAATACGTAACATTTTGACAATCGAATGAAAACAATTTTTAATTTAAGTAAATAATTGTCTCATTTTATATTATATTTTCATGTGTGACAATACAAAACATCTTGAAAAGTAGGCAATACTTATATTTTTTTGCTTGTGACAGCCAGTTACCAGCCGTCAAACCACAACCTCAAAACTTTAAATTATTTAAATATTCGAACTACGAACAGAATTCTTATTTTTACAGTGCAATACTATACCAATATACAATTAACAATAAAAATCTAAAATTAATAATAACATTTTCAGAGGCTTTACCTATAATACACACATTTATAAATAAATAAATAAATATATCATCACGCCTTCTACCCATTACTGGGTGTGGCACTCTGCCGAAGCAGATCTCGGTAAGTGATATATTTTGCGCGTGAAGTGCGGTTACCAGCCGTCAAATAACGGCCCCCAAAGATGTTAGTGGTGGAGGAGCCACAGGGGTAGTTTTTGAAGTTATGAAAATTGTTTGTCGCCTGTGGGAATCGAACCAGGGTTCTCAGGATCCACAGGCCGACTTCATACCACTGAGCTAGCCACCCCATTTATAAATGTTTAAATATACTAACCTTTTAACCTTTTCCTCTTTCTTAATGACGGCCATGTTTCGTGTCGATGAAGAATTCTCAAAGTTAAAATACGGTTGCTGTTTTCGTTCTCGCTCGCGCGTTATCTGAGAAAAAACGGCCGATCATTATGGCTTGAATTTCATACATTTTTGAGCAACGGTCGATGATAAATCAGGGTTATCGCTGGAAGGATAACAGATGAGCTCCTATTTTTTACAGAATTATTAATATTAATTATTATGAGGTCGTAAATAATCACTTGTTATTTTTCTTGTTTGTTGTATTGCAAAGATTGATATTTTTAATTGCTTATTAATTACTGGTCATATTTTATTTGATCCTGATTTGTTGTTTGTAAATAAAGTTTATCCATGGTAATTATTCGTAATTTATTTATTTACGGGATTATAAAATTGTGATTAATTGCAATTGTTTATCATTTTAATTGCTTTATTTATTATACCGCTCAGAATTGTTATTCACATTAGGATAATCTCGTTTTAAAAATAATTACGTATTAATTAATTAATCATATATAATAAAACACAATATTGGATTAAACAGTTTTATTATTTACGTGATTTTTTTATTTACTTTAATTTAAGTTATATAGGATTTTACATTCTTGTGTTAATTAGTTATACATATTATGTATACTTACTTTGATTTATTTATGGGGTTTAGTGGTATCGAGTCGGTTCGACAGACGACAAGCAATTTTCTCCACAATAAAATGACCTCTGTGGCTCCCCCACCACTAACATATTTGGGAGCCATAATTTGACGTCTGGTAACCGTACTTCCCGCGCATTATTGTATTTGTACCGAGATCTGCTACGGTAGAGTGCTAGAGACAGTAATGGGTAAAAGGCGAGATTATATATTTATCCACAACTCATATATAATGAAGCCATTATTACACTGATTTCAGTTGAATTATATGGCTCATAAAACACTAGTGTTTTATATTCCATAAAACACTTGTTACTTAGCAACCACTTCATGATCTACCGTATTTTGAGAAACTACAGGGTGATCAAAAGGAATTGTTATAGTTGGCAATATAATTCCAGAGATCTTTTTATTCCACAGTTGGCACAACGTCAGATAAAGGAAGAAATGCTATTTGACATTTCTAATAAATACAAATAGGTTATGTCAGGAGTCTGACAGCTAATAGAATTTTAACTTTTTAAGTACTAGAAATACTTTAGAAATAAATGTACTTAAATTTAAATTTTAAATGTCACTGTCAACAACAGGAAATGAATTTATGTATCAGGTTTACCAATTTCAAGTAGTTTTTTTTTATTGTCAACTGTAACAATTCCTTTTGATCACTCTGTATATGTAACTGAATCAACGTTAAATATTACCATCAATCTTCTTCGATACCTATAATTATGAGTTGTGGATAAAATTTTGTATTACACGTGTTTTATTGGTATATAAAACACTTAAGAATATTAAACACTTAAGAATATTAAACACTCGACCTTCTTGCGTGTTTTATATACCTAATAAAACACTAGTATAATAAATAACTATTATTTATTTTTTTTACATTTATTTATCTAATTATTTTCACGCTTTTTACCCTATTCTGGATGTGAATATAAAATTATAACAGTATTTTATTGTAAGTAATCAACACTTTGTTGTATTCATATATTGTAATAATGCTACTATCAATATAATGTGGCAATCAACATAATGTTGTCAATATATTATTATAATCATGATATTGTTGTAATCATCATCAAACAGATTCATAAACAGAATTAAATTTAAAGTTAAGTAACACAATTTTTATTTCGGATTGAAATTAGAGATGTTAAAAAAATAGGATAAATATATTAAGAAATTTGGAGTAAAAGTTATAGTTTCATACATTTATATTACGTTACCATCTTCACTTGGTTCTATAATTATCATTTATTAAAATTAGAAACAAAGATAATAGTATACATAACAAGCATCGAACGTGTAAGATAACGTGCGAATGTACAAATTGAAAAAGAGGCGCGCAGCGCCGAGTGATTTAAGTGCACGAGCACAGTTAACACACTTTCGAGCGAGTTATGTACAATATTTTTTAGACGACTACAAACTATTTCTAAACAAAGTTTACAAGAGCGATGTTGTAACACTTTGACAGCTTATGCGTTTTTGGTAATGTCAAAATATTAAATAATGCTAAAATATTAGTTAATAAGTAATTATTAATTTTTAAAAATATGATTTATCTGTGCATTGTGTTGAAAAATCTGCTAAAACTTTGATTCAAATAATAATACAAATTCTTTTCATTTATTTTATTATTTTCTTCCATCGTAACGCCGTCTGTTGTCAATCAGTGGAACATCATCTGATATGTTAGAAGTGTGCGTTATACTAACATATCAGTCTATGTTATATTCAACTTTCCGTAGTAGTTTATGATGTTATTATGGTTACGTTCAGAAGTGGTCGTCTGAAAAATACTTTTCCTACAACTGTGCGATTTCTTTGTTATTATGTAACTATAATTGCCTTGGTTACGTATGGAAAGTAGATGAATGCAGATCAAGTGCGTTTCTGAAAGCAAAGAAACACTAGTGCGGAAAGTGCTTTATTACGCAACTGTAAAAAAAGTTTTTTTGCGAGCGATTTAAATTTCGCGATATGCGCGTAATTCATATTTTGGCCACAGACGCTTATGGAAGAAGAAGATGCAGTGAGCCAGCGCTAGTAAATATGCAGTAGTATATTTTGACGTTTATAAACATAACCTTAAATTGCAGTATATCTAATCTGTACACAACTAATAAAAAGAACCGAACAAAGTAAAATATATCGATGAATGGTTTTAAGTAAGTGAAATACATAATATTTATTGTGTGTGTATATTATTAACATAGATGTTACAGTTGCTTATATTGACATAATGTAAAGTGGAAACTTTTGTATTGTCTAAAGAAACATTGATTTCTTCCGTACCTGTTTTCGTAGGCTTTAGAAGTACCAGCAGCAGGTTGATTGTCATTGTCGAAAATAGATGCAACATAGCATGATCCGGAGCTTCAATTATCTTTGGAGTATTTATGATAAAGAAGAATCACTCACTGTACTATTCCAATCTAGACGATTTTGAAGAAATTATCTTGACGTTAGTAAAATATTTTTAAATAATGTAGAACAATGTGCAAGCAATCATCTAACAAACCATAGCAACGCCGTAAAACATCGTGTTGAAATTGAAATTTTATAAATTTGGATAATATTTTAGTGATTTACTAAATCGCACAGTTGTAGGAAAAATGTTGTTTATAACGCGTGCCGATTTCCGCACTCGGCAAGGCTCGTGTGTTAAATTCTGCACTTGCACGTAACGAGCCTTTTTCGGCACTTGTTATAAAAATAACTATTTCCTATCTATTTTTAAACCATTCCATGTCTCACACTCTTACAACATAATACTCCATATGAAACATTTCGCTATTATTTTTCGTAGTTCCAAATCCAAATGTACGCTCAATATTCTACTGTATAGTAACTAAATGACCACAACATTGGCGACGAAGTACTGTTGTTATTTGTACTTTTTGGTGTTTAGATGCAAGTACAATGACTCCAGAAGCAGATAATTAGGTATCATTATACATGGATAAACACTCAACACTCTGTATTTAACTCGAACTAAATATGTTTATGTTGCTGAAAATTACCCCCAAATGACTAAAACTTAGTTGAATTGATTACAAAATGCGAAATGGTCGAAGTTGTGGGTCAAGTGTGTATCGCGATCACAACAAACACTAAACATTCAGCAACAGCCACAGCCACAGCCAACGCTAACTCGCGACATTAAAACGACGAGCGATAGTATCAGTGTGTGTCGGTGTGCCAGCACTAGTAAGTTTTATCACTGTACCGGGGTGCGAACGGCGGACCCGAACCGGAAGTGCATCCGTGGAACTTCCGCCGTCGTCGACAGATCCGCTGTTGGATAACTCGCAACTTTGCTGATATAGATTGGCTGGGTTCGCGACCCAAACCTACTACTTCGCTGTATCTGGCTTTGCAATCTTCGCGCTAAATATTCATTTAGCCGGCGCCTCTTCGAGTTACTATTTTATCCATGCTCAAATCGACTACTTGTAAACACAGTCTATTATACTCCTAGACTAGCTCGACTTAAGTTCAGAGCCTGTAAATCTTAGATGCCCTTGAAAAACTTGATAAACTATATGAATAAGTTAGTACGAATTCTTTGTTAGATTCGTTGTTAGAGTAGTAAGAGTGAGTCATTTGAAATATGTTGCGTAAGGTACGTCGAATGAATAAAAAGTGAATAGAAGTGATTGAAGGATTGTTCTGTGATGAGTAAATGAGCTTAAATGGAGGAATCTATGGATGTGGTTGAAGCTAGGGGATGCCGGAAAGTTCACCGAAAACAATTCACCGAAAAACAATTCACCGAAGTAAAAATTCACCAAACAAACAATTCACCGAAATACAATTCATCGAAAAACATATTCATCGAAATGATAATTAAATTGTAGTATTTTTAATGTTCCTTAGAACTGGTAGAAAAATGCAGGCATTTAGAAAAGGATACTTACCGTAAATTCCGAATCTTTTGAATATTATCCATTACGTTAAATATCGTTAATTATTGCAGGGTTAATGTAATTAGTTATTATTGAATCGGCTAAAATTTGTTTAAGCTGGGATAGTTTCTAATGAAATTACTGCACTCACGCATGTATAGTACGAATAATAGCATCGCTGCCAATATGTTATTAGGATTTATTCAAATAAAGCAGTACGTGTTCGGCCAAGATGGCGCACCGATGCATAATAAAAAGTACAGAGACTGTGTTATGAGAACAGAGCATCTAGTTCCAAATTACAACAAGAATAACATACATGAGTATTTACGAAACATAGCAAATAATTTATGTTATTAATGTAAAATATATAGTTTTATAAAAATGAAATGAGACATGATAAAGGAATCAATTTTCTATTTTTAAATAAGCTTGCATTTTGCTGCCATTCATAAGCCTGGATAAAGTGTAAAGGAAAATTAATTAGCATTTCGGTGAATCATATTTCGATGAACTGTCTTTCGGTGAATTGCTACTTCGGTGAATTGTTTTTCGGTGAATTGTATTCGGTGAATTGCATTCGGTGAATTGTTTTCGGTGAACTTTCCTAGACCCG
The DNA here is from genome assembly GCA_911728475.2 of Pterostichus madidus. Taxonomy (NCBI): domain Eukaryota; kingdom Metazoa; phylum Arthropoda; class Insecta; order Coleoptera; family Carabidae; genus Pterostichus; species Pterostichus madidus. The sequence goes on from OU452306.1 coordinate 32,890,775, forward strand.
AAGCGAGGGTGGTGTATGAAGATGATCATGTTTGACAGATTATTTGATGAATAAATACAATAAATATAAATATATCATCCCGCCTTTTACCCATTACTGAGTGTGGCATTCTGCCGCGGCAGATCTCGGTAAGTGATATATTTATGCGCGTGAAGTGCGGTTACCAGCCGTCAAATCACGGCTCCCAAAGATATTCGTGGTGAGGGAGCCACTGGAGTAATTTTTTATTTGGTGAAAATGTTTGTCGGCTGTGGGGATCGAACCAGAGTTCTTAGGATCCACAGGCCGACTCTACACCACTGAGCCATTACCCCATTATTATTTGATTAATCTGATAAGTAAATGTTTAATGAATGATTATAGGATTCGTGCTACCCCATTTGATGGGATATAGAGTGATGTTATTTATGTATATTAAGAATAACTTTCAAACCAGTGCTACTGAAAATGAATATGCTTTTAGGCCATGAACTCGTATATTTATGCGGGGTATATTTTCCTTTTAGGCCATTATTGGTATCTCGAAAACCATAAGAAGTATAAAGTCGATTAAATTACCAAAGTAATGTCATTTTAAAAGTCGATTTTAAAGGTGCTTCTGTACATACGAACCCTTTGTTACATCAGTTGACCTGAATCTTATTTTTTCATTTAATGTTTTATTTTGCAGTTTTATTTCTCATGTAGTATGCAAGAGATTTAAATAAAATTTTAATTAGACATACTAGAATGTAGTTAATACACTGATACAATTTAAAGTCAATCGATACATACATCTTAGAATGGCAGCCATTAAAAGAGTAAGTAAACATTTCTGTATACACTAAAACTTTTTTGCTTTATTCATAAATTGTTTAATAATAAAGATTGTTTTATATAATAATTAATTTTGATTTAATCCGACAAACTACCTACATAATAGATAATAATCATGATTGTCCATATAAGGGTTGAATTATTATTATTCTTTTTTAAATTTCCAGTAATACACATTTTGCATCTAAGGTATATTTAATGTTAAATTGAATTAAAAATGTTAAAAATTAATTGTAGAATTTAGGGAATGGAAGATACCTGCGTACATGCATACATATATACCTACATACATACATATATCATATCACGCTACATCCGATCAACTGGGGTAGTACGAACCCTAGAATCATTCATAAAATATTCATTCATCAGATTCATCAAATAATCAGTCCTCATCAAATATCTTCCTCCAAATAAAATCATATTTCAATAGATAATAACAAAACCCTGATTTTGGTTGATTTTTTTTTGCAGTAGGATGTAAAAAAGTATCATATAAAAAAGATACATATTCTCAAAATGTATCCAGTAGCTTAAACCATATATTTTTTCTAAAACCCATTTTAGATATTTGGAAACAATATTTAAAAATCTGGTGTGGTCACCACACGGCTTTCTTATACACAGCATATTTAATATTCAGAATATATAATATTATTAAACATGTAATTTAGATTTTCAGTAACAGCATTTATCTGTTTGAAACATATACAATATCAAATTTGGTTACGTATAATTTTTTAGTAATGTTGACTACTTTATGTCTAACTTTACTGATGAGGCATATACAGGATGTCTTTTTTTCGAGCTTAACTCTTGGTATCTCAAGTACCGTGAGATATGAAGTCGAATAAATTGAGGCAAAGTTGCCAAATTAGTTGTCCATTTTAATGACGTATTTGTTTTTCCGAAAAAATACATAGATAATTAGATAAAGCGAAAATTAAAATCTATGTTTTTTTGTTTCTATTGCTACTATGATTATTGAAATATTATTAAATATATAAATTAGTTTTTCTCGAAATTAGACGCATATACAGAAAAATTGCAAATAACATTTATTGTTCCAAATATTTTTTCCAATATCTTTTATTTGAAACTTTTTTTCGTAACTGATTGCATTTTTGAAATAAATGGAATTTATTGTTTTGTGTGTCCAGTAAAGTTCCTCTTCCGGTTTTTCAATTTAATTCAAAATCAACTCAGCTCTTCATATTTTTATGAAACTTATAATTACCAAGTTTCATTAACAAATCTTATCTCGTTCATGAGATATTGCATACTCGGACACACATTCATCCACTCACATACACACACATACACACACACACACATAAACACACACACAGACATCATTGAGAAAATTATCAAAATGGATTCAGTGAACCTCAAAACACGTATTTCCGCTAAAATCTCGTCAACGATTTTTGTCACGATTCGGATACTCCCTTATACTGTGTATAAGAAAGTGAAAATACCTTCTTACATTCAAATATTCCCTGTGGCTTACCCTCCTCTAAAATCCTCGGGGATTGTAATATGATTGACCCTTTACAGCATTTAAGTTTGCCACTCCTGCAGTATAGGGTCCCGATTCACGAGCCTAAGTGCGGTTGTTCATATATATTTAGCTTGAGTTAGATTCGAACTCGGGATCTTATGTTGTGACGCTATCCACACCACCGTACTGCCCGACAAGGTTGTGGAACAAAGCTAATAAAATAATTACGAACTATGATTACTCATCCTGAATTTATAAAATGTAAATTTAGTAGGTAAAAATGTACCTTCCCATTAATATTTCATCTTAAAATGTGTATCTGTCCGTGCTGGGAGCGGCAGAATTGAGTAAACTCTACCGCCTCCACCATTGCAGAGTCCGCCGCCACCACCGCCGCCAATGTACAAACCGTTAAAAGGGATTGTCTATTATTCAACCATCAGCCACTATAATAACTTTGTGTAACTTTGTGTTTGTGAGTTTCACCAGTTTATGGTTAACTGTTGTTTGCAAGATTAATGCTGTGGTGAATTTTATATGGCGCTCACCCGAACTATGATTTCATGTTGATTTCTCTCCCAGAACAATCATGAATTTGTAATCCTCTGTTTTTAATGAATTTTGGAATTGTTCCATTTGAGTTTAATATCGCATTTATATGAATATTCTCATTCGTTTTATTCTGAAATTTGAAAAAAAAAAATGTTTTAAAATTCATATCACGTCACATTTTTTTACATATTATCAGAGGTGGATTTAGAATATTACATGTCCGAGGCACAGAATAAAATCAGGCCCTTTTAAAAAAGAAATTTTATAATTAAATTGGTCTTTAAAATATTAATACTTATTTATTTGTTTAGTTGATATAAAAGATACAGTTTGAAATATTTTATGTAGTTATCTAATTTGTATGGGGTAGGTGACTCAGTGGAATCGAGTCGGCCTGTTGATCCTGAGAACCCTGGTTCGATTCCCACACTCGACAAACATTTTCACTACGTTAAAATTACCCCTGTGGCTCCTCCACCACTAACACATTTGGGGGCCGTGATTTGACGATTGGTAACCGCACTTCACGCGCATAAATATATCACTTATCGAGATTTACTTCGGCAGAGTGCCATACCCAGTAATAGGTAAAAGGCGTGATGGTTTATTTATTTATATTTATTTACCTAACTAGCTATTACCCGCGACTTCGTTCGCGTGGTCTACAATTTAATGCGAGTACCCGGCATGCGTTGCATTGCAACTCAAAGAAGAAAAGTGTTTGTGTTTAATTCTGTTTATTTAAGTGCTATTGGATATACAATATTTTTTGTTTTTCTCTTTTGGATTTTCCAAATTTAGTCCACACACTTGTAGCGATTGTCCCTGTGCTTTGTTGATGGTCATTGCAAATGCGAGTCGTACCGGAAACTGCAAACGTTTGAATTCGAATGGCATAGGACTGAAGCTTTATTATACCTATCTGTTAATATTGGTTCTCGTCTATACCTATACCAAATTTGAATCGAATCAGTGCAGTACTTTTCAAGATAGCTAGCGGCCATTTTGTTTCAAGACGGCGCGCGGCGGACTGAAGCTTTATTTGTATTATACGAGGGTCGTTCAATAAGTTCTTAGAAAAAAGTAGAAAAACACTTTTTTTGTGTAGATTTTTTTTTATTTTTCTACATAATCTCCTTTTAGCTCTATACACTTCTCTAATCATTTTCCCAAATTTTTTAAGCCGTCCAAAAAGTAGGATTTCGGATACTCCTCAAAATATGCCTCCGTTTGGGCGATGACCTCTTCATTGGTCGTAAACCTTCGTCCGCCAAGCCATTTCTTTAAGTTTGGAAATAAGAAAAAGTCACTGGGGGCCAAATCTGGTGAATACGGTGGATGTTGCAATAATTGGAACTTTAATTCCATAATTTTGGTCATCGCAACTGCGCAGGTGTGCACACGTGCATTGTCTTGATGAAAAAGGACCTTTTTGCTTTTCAAATGAGGACGTTTTTCTTTTATTTCTTCGCTCAGCCGGTCCAATAACGACGCATAATACGCTCCTGTTATCGTTTTTCCCTTTTCCAAATAGTCGATGAAGATGATTCCGCGTGCATCCCAAAAGACCGTTGCCATAACCTTGCCAGCCGATTTCGTACCTATATGTTAAGATTGGTTCTCGTCTATGCCTATACCAAATTTGAATCGAATCAGTGCAGTACTTTTCAAGATAGCTAGCGGCCATTTTGTTTCAAGATGGCTGACTGAAGCTTAAACACACACACACACTGACATCATTGAGAAAATGATCAAAACAGATTCAGTGGACCTCAAAACACGTATTTCCGCGAAAATCTCGTCAACGATTCCAATACTTCCTTATACTGTTTATAAGAAAGTAAAAAACAAGGATAAACCCTAGCTAGAGCCGACCTTCAATCCGCTCCAATCCTTTCTATAGATATATTTTCATATTTTTCTGTACAATATGTATTCAATTGTTTGAGGTAAAATCTGTAATTTTGTTAACATTTGCCAGTATTGTGCAATCCGCTTCTGCATATAATTTGGTTTTTATCAGTGAATAAATCTCTCCTTCGGCAATTAAATTTAGAATTTCGTGTAAAATGTTCGTGTTAATATGTATGTAGAAACAGTTTTTATGAAACACGTTCTTGTTGTTAAAACATTGTAATGGTTTAATGCGTGCAAATAAAGTACCGCGTATAGCATTTGTAGGTAATACAATGTTATGTAACATTATTATTTCTGTTCATAAAATTGCGTGACTTACTGTTGACCTAAATACTGAAAAATAAATTATTATCAAAATGTCTTGTTGCTCATATCTACTTCTTACTTGGATTAGGAAGAAAAATTATTTATTCGTTCTTGGTCTCGTTCTTGGTTTCTTATCAGGAAAAAATACCGAGTTTTTAGCGGTTTGCATGAATTTTATTTTTCAAAGTTAACCTCATTTCTTAAGCTCGTATTCCATCAGAGGCTGAAGAATAATTATTTTCTTCAAAAGTTTTATTAGGTACACGTAGGTTCAACGTACATTAAATGTGCTTTAATACATCTACAGAACATTTCTTGACGACTGAAATTATTCTTCCTGATAAAAATATGGACATTTACGATATTACGGTCGTATTTGTTTGTGAACTTTGGGTTCAACCCTAAACTGACCTAGAACTAACTCGTGTTACTTCCAAATAAATGATGTATCTCAAGTGTCAGTCATAAACATTAGCGGTAAATTTAAAATCTGAATGCATGTTCGAAGCGACATCTGCTTAGTTTTATTTGTATGTTAAATTGCGCTTTTAATTGAATGTTTTAAGTCATCTTTATATTTTTTATATGTAGTCAAAAAGCAAATAAGGTCAGAGTCTGTCCATTTTTTTATAATTTTGTCATCAGTAGTATCAAAATAATTTATTTCGGAGTCGCAACTATCGGTCCTAATATTATCCTGTGTGACTACTATATTGCAAGAAACACATACTGCATATTGCTCTTCCTTCATAAGTAATAGTTTTGTATATTTTTTCAGAAAATTATTATAAAATTACTTACGTTTTTCATAAAAATAGCTTCGAATCTCTCTATACTACTACAAATCACGATACCGCCACGGATGACAAGGAACACAAGTTGATTAGAAAGGGATAGCAAACGGGTTCAACTTGCCAACCTGCTAAAATAGCTGGAGCAGTAGGGTCAGTTTAAGATCAGTTCTGGGTTATTTGACAGATCTTTCGAAAACTTGTTGCCAGGCAATAGTCACGGAAGCCCGTAGGACTTGAGTGACTATTGCCAAATGGCAACAAGTCTGAGAAAGATACTGGAGAATTATTTTCTAATTTATCAAACTCTCGAGTTATATTTAATTAGATTATTTTTTGACTTAGCTCTTGAGGTCGATTCGCTCAACTCAAAGATTTTGAACAGGGTCCATATCGATTGATTACTTATTAATGTATTCTTGGAAGTTGTTTCCAAAATTTGTTGATGAATTTCTGTATCTGAAATGGAACTAAATCGATTTTTTTCACACATTTTACTTGACGCGTTGACAGTTTTAAATAATTATTTTACAACTACCTATCATTTGTCAACAGAAACAAAAGGTACTGAGATTATTCCCGGGAATAATCACAAGAGCTTTATTCTTAGTATAATAATGTCAGGATTGGTTAAAACGCAGACATACAATGAAGCATTTCATTGGTTCTGAGAAATGTCAAAAAATAATCAGCTGAATAACATATTTCGTTGGAATAAGGTAAAAACGAAGCGGTTATGAGATGTCTTATTCAATATAAATTCTATTCTATTTGCTCTCTCATTTTCCATCAAATGCAAGGATTAAAATTAATGTATTCCAATTTTAAATTGTTACGTATAAAATCAATAAATTTATTCTTTCTTCCTACTTGAGATGGACTAAGTTTTTCATAATGTTTCACCCTTATTTGGAGAGCTGGAGATAAAATAGAAAGTCACCTTTAAATTTTAATTAAACGGCTTAAAAATAATTCCTCATCTTTTGAAAATAATACATTTCCAAATGAGTGAGTACTTTAATGAAGCTTGCCATTAAATAAAATACCCCTCATTTACAGTCCGTACATTTTTCAAATCAATGCAACGATCTGAAGGAAAAAATAAAAGAATAATCCTGATGGCGATTAAAATCGAAGGGCGATGCTATCTCGAGCTTAATTACTCGGCGCGTAATGCAATCGCCGATCAGTTAATAAGCTGTACGTTTAGTTCAATTACCACTAATGAGTCCGCCGTCCACTTTCTATTAATTAGACGCTCTGCTACGGTTAGTGTTACATATTCAGAGCGACGAGAACGCGATCGACGATTGCCAATGGTTGTTGGTTGTATTGATACTGATGTTTGTGGTTTACTACTCGTAAAACAAATGAAAACATTTCAAGGCTTTCATCATGGTGATTAGGTTGATTAGTACCTATCTTGAAAAAGTGGAAAATGTATATAGTTAAACAGATAAAACGTTACATCTGTTTTTAATTCTGGGTATAGCAGCAATTTTATTAATTGTTAGATGTCGATAAGGAGTGATGGCATTAGCAATGGATTGAAAGACTAATGCTGGGTTGCATGAAAGTTTTATCGGTTCATTAGCAACTAACGGTTCAATAAATGTCTGAAAATCGCTATTGATACTGTTGCTAGATAAACAGTTCTTTAACTAAAGAGCTCTTTATTTTTTTCTTGCAACCCAGCATTAATAATACGAGTATATTTATTTTATTTTTATACTATGGTTACCATCCGCCAAATAATGGATCCTGTACATACATTTGTTTAGGAAAGTGGAAGAAAAATACAAATTTGAGTCCGCCATCTTTTAAGCAAAAATGATGAAGACCTATCTTAGGGACGAGTTGATCGATATTCTAAAAATTTGGAGAATCATTTAGAGTGTAGTTATAAATTAGATTGTGACCTAAATTTACAGTCCTCATAAAAGACAAAAGAGATAATAAACGTGAAAAAAAATGGAAGGAAATTTGCTCATGTTAATTTCATTAAAATAAATTAAATAAATGAAGAAATATATCATCATGTATTTTACCCATTACTGGGTATGGCACTCTGCTCTAGCAGATCTCGGTAAATGATATATTTATGTGCGTGAAGTGCGGTTGCCAACCATCAAATCACGCTTCCAAAGATGTTAGTGGAGAGGGAGCCACAAGTTTAATTTTAATGTAGTGAAAATTCTTTAAAGTATGTGTAAATCGAACTTGGGTTCTCAAATCCCGAGTCCGACTCGATACCACTCAGTCACCTAACCCATAAATAAATTAAAATAATATTGTATTATATCGTATGAATTGTAGATTTCGCCTGTGGTTGATGCTTTAAACTTATGTATTCGTACGAACTCAATATCATTCAATGGAAGTTGTACATATGCTATACAACTGCGATATTATTGTTCTATTAATTTATATTTTAATAATAAACTTGTGCCTACTTCATAATTTTCTTGACAATTCTAAATTAGTATCCTAGTAACCGAACAACCCGTGCGATGTAACATTCATGGCTATATTCAATTTGCCGCTTGGTCCACTGAAATCAGTTCAGATTAATTTGGAACTTGAAACCATAACTAAATGAACTGAAAACTAAGAAAACTTATGCACTTATTGAGGAGGATTACTTTAAGCTAAATGTGAATTAGTAAATTTAACACTGGGATTAAAGTAAGCGAAGTAAGTCAGTTAAATAAAAAAGCAATAGTTAGATTTCATCCAAATGGCAAATGCAATAGGGCTCATATCGCAACATTGTATATCCTTCATTTCTTATCGTTTTGGATTCATTATTTGAGGACTGATCAGGAGTAAGTTGAGGTGATATGTGAAGTGTGAGGAATAAATGAGCTTGTATGGAAGGAACTATGAATGTGATTGAAACGAGGATAGTATATTAGGATGAGAATGTTTGATAGAGAATAATTATTTTATAAATCTAATGTTCTATGAATGTTTCAAGGGTTCTTGATAACTCATTTGATGGAATATAGCGTGATAATAAGTATGTATGCATTTATATGTAAATATAGCATTTACTAAGATCTGCTATAATAAAATGCAACACCCAGCAATGGGTACAATGACGTGATGATATATTTATTTATTTCATTTTTTAAATCAAATTAATATAGCATCACGTTTTTTAACCATTACTGGGTGTGTCACTCTGCCGAAAGAGATCTAGTTAAGAGATATATTTATGCGCGTGAAGTACGGTTACCAGCCGTCAAGTCACGGTCTCCAAAGATGTTAGTGGTGAAGCAGCCACAGGGATAATTTTAATGTGGAAATCAAACTTCTAGATTAGTTAAACTTTTTTAAAGATTTCAACCATTAAAGTAATTATAGTAATATCTTAAAACTTATGTGTATTTTCGTATATTCATGAGAAATATTAGTAAAATATTTTCCACCCTCAAAACATGCTCCAGTTCCCATAATAATTTCTAATTCTGACACTGGCTCTTAAAGTTAAAAGCGTATTTCTGTTCAGCATGATTGATAGTTTAGGGAGTAGGTGATCGTGTTTTATCGCTACAAATGAACACGTCTGTTCTCACGGCCTTCAAGCCGACGAATCGTCATCGCTAGCAATTGTCTTGTTCGGTTGTTTGTAACAATAGACCATCGCTCGGAGTCAACTCACAGCCACAGCCACCCTTCATGTGAAAAATGCACGACACACGCGATGCGGTCACCCGATCGCCGCTTTTTATGATCCGCACTTCAGTGAGGAGTGTCGCACGCGTGCCGCACGCATTCAGACTGCAGATGCTGTCAGTGAATTGATTCCGGGGAGGTTTTTTATCCAATAACATCCATCAATGCAACAACTATTTTTGGATCGGGTTCCACACGGTTCGTAGTTCCCAAGGACGAAGTTTTATTGTGTTATTGGTGTTAGAAGCTTTTGTATGAAGCAAAATCGGATGAATATGTTTGGTTATCGATTTATTTTTTTATGCGTGACAGATGTTACGATTAAAAATTAGGATTAGGATCAATATTATTTTTACCATTCACACCCTTTTACACGTTTCTCAAAATGACTAAAATAAATATATCAAAATATTTTTTTTTAAATTTAAACAATTTGAATGATTTGTGATTCATTATTAATTGAATTAAACGGTTTATGAAAAAATAGTATATATAATACGTCAGGAAAGTGTTTTTACGTATTTCAGCATCCGCTTCGTTAAGTAAAAGATCATTTTCTTGACTTATTATGTAATATGCTATTGAATTCTTAAGTAGTCTAATTTTGGTTTGCATCCTTTGCAGGGAATTAAATAAACTTTATTGCTCTGATAGTGAATCGAGTCCATAAATTTTTCTTAGCTCTGTACAGATCGTCAAAGATGGACTTTTTTTCACTGAAAAGATTTTTTTTCTTCTAGGAGCTTGAGGAGGGGCGGAAGGGGTTAATCCTAAGATCGCATGTATCCCCTTAAAGTAGATATTTTAACTTTTTCGTCCTCGAAAATACGTCCAAATTAGCTAAAAATTCGACAAGTTATCACAATTTGAAAATTGGCAAAATTTCACGAATTTCAAGTTTTTTCTCATCGATAAATACATATCACGCTTTTTACCCATTTCTGAGAGTAACACTCTGCTGAAGCAGATCTCGGTAAGTGATATATTTTTGCGCGTGAAGTGCGATCACCAGCCGTCAAATCACGGCCTCCAAGTGTGTGAGAAATATGTAATATTATAAAATATAAATGCAGGACATATATATTTTTGGTTTCAGTCAATAAATTTCAACAGTGCATAAACTTTGTGCAAAAATAACAAGAAATGAAAACATTGACAGTTCCATAAAGAAAAAGGTTCGTACTCAACCAGTGACAAATATATAATAATAAATAAATAAATAAATATATCATCACGCCTTCTACCCATTACTGGGTGTGGCACTCTGCTGAAGCAGATCTCGGTAAGTGATATATTTTGCGCGTGAAGTGCGGTTACCAGTCGTCAAATCACGGCCCCCAAACATGTTAGTGTTGGAGGAGCCACAGGGATAGCTTTTTTCCAATTATGAAAATTTGTCGCCTGTGGGAATCGAACCAAGGACCTCAGGATCCACAGGCCGACTTCATACCACTGAGCTAGCCATCCCATTTATATATATATATATATATATATATATATATATATATATATATATATATATATATATATATATATATATATATAATATATAATAATATGTAGTTTAATTGCATATTATTAGTAGAACTTCAATATATTATTTAAATTGGATACATAACCCGCAACTCTTTCATTTTCAGTACGATTCAAGGAACTCATGTAAACATGTGCACAGGTGACGTCATACGTTTAATTACTTTTTTCAACTGTATTTGATGACGTACCTCGTCTGCTTTAGCGACTCCACTATATTAAAAATTAAAGAAAAACGCAATACCGGGAATGAACAATGGCGGGAAAATTAAATAGGCATGAAGGAAAAATTCAATTTTCAGATAGTACGTTTAATGAATCCAGTGTGCTTCATAACTGATTTAATTATAGAACGAACAGATGCAAAACAATAGAAAGCATCTCCAACTCTGCACATCTACAGAACATAAAATTTACATAACCCAACATAAACGCAGCAAGAGACCAACACTGCAATTTCACTCAACGCTGGTGAAGAGTCCATCACCATCAGATACACCACTGGTGTCACCATAAAATCTCCATATCTTGGCGGTTAATTGCAAGGAAACAATAGTTTTCAATACCGTGCTTTTATGACAAGCGTAACGTTGCAGTAGGCGCTAATTTAGAAGACAATGGATAGGCTATCACTTCCCTAGAAGGCAATAAGCAAATAGAATAACGAACACAACGCCGTGAGCGCTTCTCTCGGTCGAGCGGGGAACTGCATATGTTAGGGGTGTGTGTTTAGGCCGAGGGAAGGGGAAATAATTCGATTTAGAGTCCACCCTCTGCCCGGAGCGATTTACGGTTGGAATTCGGTTATATGTAACTGTCAATAATTGAATTGTTAAATATCGGTTCGGTTCAGTGAAATGCGTGTGGTAAATTTGTACACGATCACGTCCAAATTAGTTAATTACAACAATTTTATTATTTTGTTTTAAAATTTACACCAACCCTCTGTAACTTAATTAAAAAACGCTAAATTTACTGCAGGCGTAAAATGTGAAATAAAATTTATTAATTTGGCTGAATACTTTCCAGAATTTTAATCAATTTGTTCTCCAATTTATTTTTACCTTTACTGTCGATAAAAAAACATGAAACAGAAAATATTTGTAATTACATTATTTATTTTATATATATATATATATATATATATATATATATATATATATATATATATATATAAAAAAATATAAAATATATCATCACGCCTTCTACCCAATACTGGGTGTGGCACTCTGCCGTAGCAGATCTCGGTAAGTGATATTTTTTGCGCGTGAAGTGCGGTTACTAGTCGTCAAATCACAGCCCCCAAAGATGTTAGTGGTGGAGGAGCCACAGGGGTAGCTTTTGAAATTATGAAAATTGTTTGTCGCCTGTGGGAATCGAACCAAGGTTCTCAGGATCCACAGGCCGACTTCATACCACTGAGCTAGCCATCCCATATATATATATAAAATGCAGATCTTGGTAAGTGATATATTTATGCGCGTGAAGTGCTGTTATCAACCGTCAAATCACGGCCCCTAAAGATATTAGTGGAGGAGTAATTTTAATGTGGTTAAAATTGTTTGCCGGTTGTGGGAATCAAACCGAGGTTCTTAGGATACACAGGCCGACTTGATATCACTGAGCCACCAACCCCATTAATAATTACTTAATTTAGTTTTTTGACGTTTGTCACTAAATCTGTAACGTACCTCGTCTGCTTCAACCACTCTACTATACCATGAATATTTTAGCAGTTCTTAAAACTTTCAACAAAAAATAAAGCGAAACTGGGTTAAATTTAAATGAACGCTGCTCATTGATTCAAATTTTTTGTTCCACTTCTCTGGTGAAGTTGTCTTTACAATCCAGCAGATTCGTAAACACAAACAGACCTAAAAAAGAAAATCTACTGGGTGGTTGTTGAGCACTCCAAGAGGAAAAACAGGAAGTAGGTTCGCGAGTTCGTCATAGGCCAGCGATGGAAGTGATATAAAAAGCCGGGGTTGTGTTGAAGGCAGAAGTGTTTAGTGTATACAAAGTGCGCCATCATGATATTCGTCGCCGAACCGGAGCGTCGCATCCACGATACAAACGACTACATGTGCTACTGCATCTACTACAAAAACCTGCCTTAGAGGACAGAGCCCTACTAGAGAAATTTATATTGAAATGGGCTCCTCCGCTTTCATTGAAATATGGAAAACTATATATTGATAGAAAAATACATTGCGTATTGAATTATGACTACTTAGGATTCAATATTCCAATTAAAAAATATAAGTTAATAAGAGAAAGTGATATATAGTTATTTTCAGACGACCACTTCTGAAAGTAACCATAACAATATCATAAACTACTACGGAAAGTTGAAAATAGCATACACTGATTTGTTAGCATAACGTACACTTCTAACATATCAGATGCAGTTCCACTGGCTGACAACAGATGGCCTTACGATGAAAGAAAATAATAAAATAAATGAAAAGAATTTGTATTATTATTTAGATTGAAGTTTTGGCAGATTTTTCAACACATTTGCACAGATAAATCTTATTTTTTTAAATTATAAAATAAATAAAATAAATATATCATCACGCCTTCTACCCATTACTGGGTGTGGCACTCTGCTAAAGCAGATCTCGGTAAGTGATATATTTTGCGCGTGAAGTGCGGTTACCAGTCGTCAAATCACGGCCCCCAAACATGTTAGTGGTGGAGGAGCCACAGGGATAGCTTTTTCAAATTATGAAAATTTGTCGCCTGTGGGAATCGAACCAGGGACTTCAGGATCCACAGGCCGACTTCATACCACTGAGCTAGCCATCCCTATAAATAAATAAATAATAATAATAATAATAATAATAGCCGCTAACAACCCTTTCTAGGGTATCGAGCTCTTTTAGCAACATGGTTCTGATTAGTTTTACATCTTAATTACAGATTTTTAAGCTTTTTTTGTATATACTAAATTTAGTTTTTATATACTTCCCAGGACAATTTTTCTTTACTATTAATTAACTTACACATAATAATTAACAATTAGTTTATAAATAACTAACTTAATTCTAAATTCTATGCTTATTGTGTGTCTTTATGACTGTGACATTTATTTTGCGTCGTTTTATGTCTTTCTGCTCACAATTTACATTTAATCACTGTACACTAGTGACACTGAACAATTCTTGGTTTACGAACTGTTCTTCTATTTCTTTCCACTCGAGTTGATTTTGGGCTGCGTGTGTCCATAGTGGACCCGCCGATATTATGATTTCGTCCCTCCATCTAGTTGGTTGTTTATCTCTTCTTCTTTTGTTGTTCCGTGGTATCCAGTGTGTTGTTTTTGTTGTCTATCTGTTGTCGATTTGACGGGCTATAGGGCCAGCCCATTTCCACTTTAGTTTTTGGCATGTTGATATCGCGTATGTTACTTTGGTTTTGCTTCTTATAGTGCTGCTACTTATTTTGTCAGTTAGATTTAATTTTAGTAGGTAGCGTTCCATCCTTCTTTGGCACGATGGGATTTGAAGATACTGGATTTTTGATAGTGCCCAAGTCAGTGCACTATATGTTAGGATTGGTAGTATGCATTTATTAATACTGTTGTTTTTTAAAATTAATAATCACTTATTTACCAATATTTTAGCATTTGTGCAAATGTGTTGAAAAATCTGTTAAAACTTCAATTTAAATAATAATACAATTTTTTTTTATTTATTGTATTATTTTCTTTCATCGTAACGCCATCTGTTGTCGATCAGTGGAACTTCACCTGATATGTTAGAAGTGTACGTTATACTAACATACGAGGTGTATGTTATGTTCAACTTTCCGTAGTAGTTTATGATGTTGTTATGGTTACTTTCACAAGTGGTCGTCTGAACAAATAATTTTGCAAATACAAGAACGCACGTTAAACTTATGTGTGCATCACAAGAGTAAGAATCTTTGTTCCTCTTATATTATTGCAGCTCTCGTTTTCGGTTCGCGCTGCTATTACCGAGCTCAAGTAATAAAGAATCTCTTTACGTTCTTGATACACAAATAACTATAAAGTGAAAATGGTGCTAAAACATTTTTAAAAAGTATTTTTTATTAATTACTTACGAACTGATAAATTAATTAACATTTTAGAAAGAAGAATTTGCTTTATTGAGTAAAAAAGCCCTGGTTTCAATCTCGGCATCTGTCGAATTTTTCTTTTTAAAATACTCATATCATATGAATTATCTGCTATATACTTTTTGAGTTTATAACAAATATATTATTGTAAGAAATAGTACAAATGATTTAAAGTTTGGTAAACACTCTACAGGGAAATATTTTCGCAAGAGGGGAACCACGAGACGGTCCTGTTCTTGGTGGCACCGCTCGAAACACGACTTGGCTTTTAGCGGGCAACAAACGAGCGGGGCCGTCTCGGGGGAGCAAGCCTACCGCCTCTGCCGCCGCCGCCGCCTAATCGTGAGATATGTCGGGCCTTAAATGGAGCCACAACACGGCCTCTATGAGTTACGGGGCCGCGCAGTTTTACACACGACTCGAGCCCAACAACGAACAACCCAGTGAAAGACAAATCACACGCGCAACAAAAAAACTCCCGTTCCAGGCGCTCGCGATCGGGAAACGCAGCGCTAATGATCGCTCATTTATTTTCATTATCCGGATTAATAGTTTTATTGAACGGACCTTTTCTTTTACCGGTTTCAACCCCTTCGGTTTGCTCATTTGTACCAGGAATTTATCATTATTAGTCTTATTAAAAACACCACCACTGGTTAAATCCTTTTAAGTTATATGCATGTGCAACTACTATTATTCTTAAAATAAACCACTACAAATTCAACCATATATATTTTTAAACTATTGTTATTACGCTCGACATATATTTTCATATATGGGGTAAGTGGCTCAGTGGTATCGATTTGGCCTGGGTATTTGAGAAACTCGAAAAAATATTTTTCTCCTCATTAAAACTACCCCTTCACTAACATGTTCATAAATATATCACTTACCGAGATCTTTTACGACAGAGTGCCACGTCCAGTAATGGGTAAATGGCATGATGATATATTTATTTATTTATTTTTAA
Organism: Pterostichus madidus; assembly: GCA_911728475.2. NCBI lineage: Eukaryota > Metazoa > Arthropoda > Insecta > Coleoptera > Carabidae > Pterostichus > Pterostichus madidus. Next base: position 32,906,940 of record OU452306.1, read on the forward strand.
ATATTTTCAACCAGTATGAAGTACTATTTTCTAAATGCCAAGTATAAGTAAATAATGATAATTTTTTGGTAGAAGATGATTAAATAGTGCTTAATATGGCTGGATGCTGAATATTATTAATTTTTTTTACCCACTCCAATTGTGAGTACGATATCATATACATATTTAATAACCAAAATTACGCATAATTATGTCAGACATATTTTTCATTTTGACTCTTAAATTACGAAGCTTAGAAAAGCACGTTGTCTCTGAATGGGAGCTCGGCATGTACCCTCGGGTCATTTACGAGCAAAATAGATTTTTAAGTGGTTTAATTAGTGAAAAATTTAAATATATTGTCTAAGGAATAGAAACTACAAAAACAAATAATATTTTACATTACTAGCATGATAAAACAATTTTTTATTGTTGAGATGAGGAATGTCAATTTATACAATTGTCCTCACGTCAGGAAGAAATGGAAGGGAACCAAAAGAAAGAGATATATCGATAGTGAGAGAGATAGTTGACAGACCACGACTAACCAGAGCATACTTTTAACATACGATGCAGATTAAATGACATGTTAAAATATGCTCTAGTTGATCATGGTATGTCACTAATGCGAGATATCTCTTTCTGTTTGTCCTCTTTCATCTCTCCCGGTGTGACTAGCGAGCCGATTAGGCGACCCTATCATATCACTGAAGCAGTAAAAACAATTTACTTTGCATGTATTGTACAACATTTTTAGTAACTCATTTGGAAATAAAATTAGAAATTATAATTATATCCTGTCAGTTACAACTATGTGTCAAAAAATGTTCTTTCTACGACTGCTATGAAAAGTTGACCATTACGGTCTAAATTTGTCAATAAAAGTTGACGTTTTCTGTGGAACAATCGTAAAATAATTTTGACGCGCGTTGTTATGGAAAACAAGCGACAATAGTTATTTTTATAACAAGTGCCGAAAAAGGCTCGTTACGTGCAAGTGCAGAATTTAAATCTGCACGAGCATGTAACCTTTTTCGGCACGTGTTATAAACAACATTTTTCCTACAACTGTGCGATTTAGTAAATCACTAAAATATTATTAAAATTTATAAAATTTATAAAATTTTAATGATATTACATGAGAACGATGTTTTACGGCGTTGCTATGGTTTGTTTGTTGATTGCTAGCACATTGTTCTACGTTATTTAAAAATATTTCACTAACGTCAAAATAATTTCTTCAAAATCATCTTGATTGGAATAGTACAGTGAGTGATTCTTCTTTATCATTAACACCTCCAAAGATAATTGAAGCTCCGGATCATACTATGTTGGATCTATTTTCGACAATGACAATCAACCTGCTGCTGGTACTTCTGAAGCTTCCGAAATTTTTACCAATAATATTACTGGTAATAATATGAACAGGTACGGAAGAAATCAATGTTTCTTTAGACACAAAAGTTTCCACTTTACATTATGTCAATATAAGCAACTGTAACAACTGTATTAATAATATACAAAAACAATAAATATGAAGTATTTCACTTACTCTTTAAATAAAACCATTTATCGATATATTTTACTTTGTTCGGTTCTTTTTATTAATTGTCTACAGATTAGATATACTGCAAATTAAGGTTACGTTTATAAACGTCAAAATATACTACTGCATATTTACTAGCGCTGGTTCACCGTATCTTCTTCTTCCATAAGCGTCTGTGGTCAAAATATGAATTACGCGCTTGGCGCGAAATTTAAACCGCTCTAAAAAAAACTTAATGTAATGAAGCACTTTCCGCACTTTGTGTTTCTTTGCTTTCGGAAACGCACTTGGTCGGCATTCATCTACTTTCCATACGTAACCAAGGCAATTATAGTTACGTAATAACAAAGAAATCGCACAGTTGTAGGAAAAAAAATTTACGCTCTCTTAATGACGTTTGTTATAAACTAAATCAATTATTTATTTACTGGAAATCTACGAGTAATCATAGATACAAACAAAATAGAAACTTCAGTTTGATAGAATGAAATTATTTTGAGTAAAATATATTTTTTTTTTGGTAAGTTTTATGTAAGTCGTAGAAAAAATTATGTGTGTATTTCAAGCATAAACTGTTACACTTGTATTATTGCAATTACCATGCTTGAGTATAAAAAGTGTAATTTTACGCTCTTAATACATAAATAACTATTAAATATTACTGTCGCAACGAGCATTGTTTACTAAATTGTAAAATTGACAGCTAACCTGTAAATTTTTTTCACATTAGTAGATATAAAAATCATTTACATAATTATCAAATGGTTTCAATAAATGACGTTTATAAAAGACTAACAAATAAAAAATACAACACATTAATAATATTGACAAAAAAAAAGCATCATTTGATGGTTAAATCCTTATAAGTTCCATGCATGCAGAACTACAATTATTCCTAAAATAAACCTAAAGAAATTAAATCGTATTTTCAACTTTATATTTATTTGAAATTGGCATGAAAATCCATGGTAATCCTGCATTCAATTCAGAGAGATAACCGAAAGGAAATGAAGTTCTAAATTCAATCCGTTCTAAATTTCAAAATAAATTTATATTAGACAAATGATACGTTACCGTTGAAACCGGGTCACAGCATACGAGAATAAATATTGATTCTTTAACAAAACATGGTATTTTATAATCCAAATATACACAGCTTCGTCAAATACGCCAGAAGACGCAAGTAGGTATAAGTGTGTCAAACAAAGCAAACTGTCCCGAACCCCGCCGTTCGGGATTGGAGAAATGTCGGAAAACGACGGTTCACTCGCGGAGACAACGTTCGGCTGCGGTCCGTGCGTTTTCGGTCCGGGGTTTTTCAATCATTATCTGCTAATGACGAATGATTATTTTTATTTTCTTATGTGACCAGTGTACAAAGTTGTATAATTATGAAAAATAAATCGAACGTAAGATTTGAATGGAAATATATCTTAACAGTTTTGTAATGATGTCTGTCTAGATAAAGGTTTGAAGTAGACAATTCAACTACCCGAAGAATTTTATTATTCGGTTTTTCGGTTAACTAAAAATTTGTTACCCGGGTACTTGAGTACCCGTTGAGAGTAAAAAAGTGTTTACCAGATTAGAAAGAAATATTTTTCTTATTCGCTATTTTAAATAAAAATATTGTTTCAGATAAATTTTATTAAATAACATGAAATTCAATCAAATATTATAAAATTAATAACAAAAAAATATATACTATTCATATTTTCGTTTTGTAAATTACTAAAATTAATAAAATCTAATTTTCTGAAAATATTAGTGAAAATGTTAATTATTTTTTTAATTTATATCCTATGATTCTTAGAAAACCATATACCCTTTATCAGTCAGGATAACTTATGTACATTGTACATGGAAACAAGTACCTACTCCTACGGAAAGGCTATAAAAAGACCATTTTTAAGAAAAATTTCTTATATACATCACAAAACAAAAATAATTTACAAATAAACCAGATGTTAGCTTATTTTAATATTTAAATTTAATTAAAAAAAGTATTTGAATAACCAATACGAATTGTCCGCATATCGAATAGTAAAAATGTTCTTGTATTACCCAGATTTTTTGTTTCGGGTAGAATCAGGTTGAATTCCCTAGTCCGAATATTATTTGAATTTGTTGTGACAAAAATGGAAACGCAAAAAATTTGAGTATTTGTATAATCTAAAAAGATTTGATTAAATTTAAACCAAAACTATATTTTTTTCATTTATTGCATAATGTCTAATTTGTATTTTAAAATTCGTTTTATCGTTTTGTATTGAAACAAATTAGAACATTTTCAGTACTCTTAATTTCTTACAAGTGATTATTGCTTATCTTTATCTACACAATAAAACAATACCGATCAATAATATTTGAGTTTCGGTCAGTGTGGCGACCATCTTCAATTAGGTTAATAGACAAGATGATCCATTTTTACTAGTGAATAGAAATCAGTTTGATATATGAACCCCGACAAAATTTTCAGCAAGATATTCCATGCAAACTTGAGACGCCATTTTATTTTTCAATAAAGTCAACAGAGGAAAAAAATGTATACAACATTTGATCGTTTGGTGCTTTACAACAAGAACTGAAATTTTTAAAAACATCATGCCTGTAGGTTTATCTTTTTTTCAACTTTTTCTCGTCTGTTATGACGTATTTATCGATCTTGTCTTGTACTATACTATTACAGTCTCCTCTTCTTTGATAATATAATATCAGCCATGTATTATTATTTTATATAAATTGGATATAATTTATCTTACATATCTATATACTTTCCTGATCCCGATTTCACGATATCTATAAAATAAAGGATTTGTGAAGGAAATGGTGTTTAATATAATACCGAATTAATAAATTAAATTATAAAATCTTATAAAAATTTTTTTTTTAAATATATCATCACGCCTTTTATGCATTACTGGATGTGGCACTCTACCGAAGCAGATTTCAGTACTTAAGTGATATATTTATGTGCGTGAAATCACGGCATCCAAAGATATTAGTGATGCGGGAGCCACAGGGGTAATTTTTAATGTGGTGAAAATGTTTATCGACTGTGGGAATCGAACCAGGGTTCTCAACATCTACGGGTCAACTCGATACCACTGAACCACCTACCCCATAAATTAAAAATTGATTATAAAATCTGCATCTTTTATATTGAAATATTTGAATAGCATAACAAGGAATTATTATTTATTATTTCTAAATATAAGCGCAGATATTCCATTGTACTTTCCGGAATGAGACCTAAATAACTGTACTCTAAGAACAAAATTTAGGTCGAATGATCACTCATGTGTTCATATATAGGTAACTAGACCCTCGACACCCAATTTAAAGTTTGTCTGAAAACGCACAAGACTAAAGACACTACTCGCGATAACAGGATAAAAGTGTGGTGAGGACAGTTTCATGAAGTTCTTTCGGCAAGTTTTAGTTGGCGGACAATACTTCTTCACTTTGCTTTCAATAAGACACTCCGTGGATCAAATTCCATCTTTATTTTCTATTCAGAGCCTTTCGCCCTACGTGTGGCAATTCAGTCCGCGCCCTTCGAACCAGCGATTTCGTCTGTTGTACTTTTGATGATGTCTGAACGACCGATAGAAAAAAGATTTTGAGATGAATTATTTAACACCTCCACCGAGTGAAATTCTAGAATCGTCTCGAAACTTCTCTCATAAAATTTGTCACTGGGTCGTATTTCACTACATAAAAACCATTCTTCGCGAAATATAGAATTTATTATTGCTTATTAGAAAGTGATATTTTATTGGCATTTGACCCAAAAAACTTCCATTGGGAATTTTACCGTTTCCGAGAACTGCCAATAAAGAAAAGTGCTTTTTGCTCTTACATTCTTTTGTATTTAATATATTTTTTGTTTTAGTGAAAGTGATTAATTTTTTTTTCTTTTGTTTCAGGTTAGTTCTTATTCCAATAAGGGCTTTACGATTGTTATTTAAATGATCGCAGATGCTTCATTCAAGGTAAATTAACAATTTTACTAACTAAAACACGGTTTAATATTTTATGAAAATGAACTCAAATTATCAAATTATAAATTTAATAAGGATTTTACGTAAATACTTGACAATTGATGAAATAAAATTGAATTATAAAGAGCAAAATTGAGATACTGCCGGGATTTGAACCTGGGACCTATGAATTTCAATTGTATGCTTTACCTGATTTCTTAAAGTATGGAGTAGCTAGTTCAGTGGTACCAAGTCGGCCTGTGGATCCTGAGAACCTTGGTTTGATTCCCACAGGCGACAAACAATTTTCACCATTTTAAAACTACCCCTGTGGCTCCCCCGACACTAATATCTATGGGGGCCGTTATTTGACGGCTGGTAACCGCACTTCACGAGCAAAATATATCACTTACCGAGATCTGCTTCGGCAGAGTGCCACACCCAGTAATGGGTAGAAGGCGTATATTTATTTATTTATTTATTTATAAAGTAATATCTACATTGAAATACTAAAAAGAGTGTTATAAAAATAAATAAATATATCATCACGCCTTTCACCCATTTCTGGGTGTGGCACTCTGCCGAAGCAGATCTCGGTAAATCATATATTTAAGTGCGGTTACCAGCCGTTATATCACGGCCCTCAAAGATGTTAGTAGTGGAGCAGACACAGGGATAATTTTAAATTGGTGAAAATGTTTTGTCGGCTGTAGGGATCGAACCAGGGTTCTTAGGATCCACAGGTCGACTTGATACCGCTGAGTCATTACCCCAGGGTGTCGTAATGAGTTCTATTACGGTACATGTGCAGTAATGAATTTTGACAGTAAAATCAATGATACCTAGATTTTATTTGAAATTATATCAACCTACGCATGTCTCATATAAGAACAAAAAAGAAAATTGTGAAATTAAATTAAATTTAAAAAAAAATGTCAATTATGCAATAATTTTCTACATATCATGAAATTAGGTAAAACAAATGAACAAATTATAATATTTTTGTTTGTTTGATTAATTATTAAATGTCATTATGACTATTTGGTTAAAGGATAAATAAATCAATTTTCATAGCACGCTGATTCAAATACATTTTGAATTAAATTAATATAATGGGATAATGGCTCAGTGGTATCGAGTCGGCCTGTCGATCCTGAGAACCTTGGTTCGATCCCCACAGCCTACAAACATTTTCACTAAATTAAAAATTATCCCACCACTAACATCTTTGGGGGCCGTCATTTGACGGCTGGTAACTGCACTTCACACGCATAAATATATCACTTACCGAGATCTGCTGTGGCTGAATGCCACACCCAATAATGGGTAAAAGGCGTGATAATATATTCATATATTTATTTATTTTATAATTTTAATATAAATTTTGCAAGGGTAACTTTTTATCGTTGAATTAAATTTCCCTTCCGAACAAAAAAAATAAATACATATGTTCTTATTAAAAATAAGAAAGGTGCACCCCGTATTTTGTGAACCACTAGTCGAAAAAAAAATTGTTTGTATTTTCTTGATGGACTTGCAAATCTAACCAACCTTGTAACTCTTATAGTTCTCGAGATAGCAATGGTGGCGCATTTAAATTGAACATCCTGTGTAACAAGTTTCAAAGTCTGAAATTTATTTCAGTGTCCGGAAATTAATTATCAATATTATTAGTGAAAATAGTTAGAAATCAATCTCCCTTCCAATTGTTTCAAAAGCCAAATTAATTAAACAACTCAGTTAAACCCTCCTTACGACACACGTATTATTAATTCAAGAGTAAAAACATTTCGGTTAGGGGCGTGTTTGTGGTGCTTGATCACCGAGGTTAATTACCCTTGAAGTAGGAAAATGTGAAGTCAATCAAATGATTTCCCCTGAGGCGTATAACGCGTTTTGTGGCCAGGTGCGGGCTAAGCAGCGACATCTCATACAAACGTCACGCACTTCTACATTTCCATACAATGCCAGAATTAATCCCAAACGCGCCGATAAGTGCCGAGAAACTCCGCAAACTACGAGAAAGAGTCTTGCTTGAATGGCCTAATGGCGACCGTGATATACGAGAACGATTTTGATAAGCATAAACTGACAACAATCCACATTGTTCTGTGTCGGGTGTGTTGTGTAGTATTGAATAGAAATAAAATAAAACCGTCAAATATAGAAATGAATTCTGTCATTGAAAATTCCACACAAATTGAGTTACGAATCCAGGAAATTGGATAAAGTCAGTGGTTCACGTTTTTGAACATTGTAACTTTGTAACTGAAAAACTGTGAAAGCAATGTGATTTATGATTCGATCACTGAATTTACTGTAATTCAATAAGTTCCAAATTTCAGATCAATTGAAGTAATTTTATGTTATTAGGAAATACTTTGTAGCTATAGAATTACAGCTTTTGTGTCCACAATTCAATTATTTTTGTAATTTTTATACTCCAATTTTCAATACTGGATAGCTAACTTGCTTGCAGCAAGCATTGGCATCTGAGGCAAGGATGTTGACTGCGGTCATTTGCAGAGCAGGCAAAAATAGAGCTATATTTAAATGTTCTCATAAGCATTCATGTTTTAAAAACATTCTTAAATTTACTAAAAAAATATATAAACTTTAATAAAGAAATATACATTTTGCGTTATATTTGAAAGTATTAATAGGTACTAATAATAAATATATATATATATATATATATATATATATATATATATATATATATATATATATATATATATATATATAAAGGCTTCTAGGTCCAATAATAAAATTCGTTTTTGTTTTATGACAATTTTAATTTTTATATTTTGGTAAATATTTTATATTCTGTTTTTACTTCTTGTTTACTATTTATATTATGTGTTGATGATGAATGTAGTATACGTTCGAAACGTCCTCAAATAAAAACGTTTCATATATAACTTGTTGTTATTATTGGAGCTTGAAGCCTTTTTATTTATATTTATTAATTTTATGATTTGGATCCTAAACTTTTATTTTTTGAGGTAATAATATAAATAAATAAATAAATAATATAAAATATATTTAACAGAGATTATTATTGAATCTATAGGTTTTAATTTATAGCCTCTTGTTGAACAGTTTTTGCAGAGTTGGCCAAGGAATATTTATTATATAATCAGAAAGAGTTACATAGACTTACATAAAAGTAAGCAAGTGTTAAAATACAATTACCTGATATTATATCGGGAAAATAAATAGGAAATAAAATGATATATGTAAAAAAATAATACAGAAGAAAATACTAGAAGACAATTAAAATTTTAGGTAGGTATCTCTAACTTTCGCGGATCCCTTGAGATCTGTTCCCGGTTAAGAATCACTTGTATGGACTATGTTGATTTAGGATTATTATTTCGACGTCATTTTAAATCTTTAATTTTGATCCTATAATTCCTGACGTAGGGGTATTCTGCGGTGACACTCTTATTTAAGGAGAGAATACCAATGGTGAGTTATACATTTAAAATGATTACGTCACGTCGGGCAGAGATGGAATACAGAACGAGATATCTCGCATAAGTGAGAGAGCTAGTTGACAGACCATGATCAAGTAGAGCATATTTTTAACATGCCATTTAATCTGCATTGTATGTTAAAATTATGCTCTGGTTAGTCGTGGTCTGTCAACTAACTCTCTCACTAGTGCGATATATCTCTTTCTTTTGGTTCCCTTCCATCTCTTCCTGACGTGACGTCAATTGTATAAATCGACATTCCTCCTCTCAACAATAAAAAATTGTTTTATCATGCTAGTAATATAAAATACTAGTTTCTATTCCTTAGCCAACATATTTAAATTTTTTACTAATTAAACCACTTAAAAATCTATTTTGGTCATAAATGACCTGAGGGTCCATGCCGAACCCCCATTCAGAGACAACGTGCTATTCTAAGCTTCGTAATTTAAGGGTCAAAATGAAAAATATGTCTGGCATAATTATGTGTAATTTCGGTTATTAAATATGTATATGATATCGTACAATTGGAGTGGGTAAAAAATTAATAATATTCAGCATCCAGCCCTGGGTGGGCTCTGTATCAAGGATTGCTAAGGAGACCCAGTGCTGACTGAGCTATAGCTTAGGGCCCCGACATATTGGAGGCCCCGCGGAAAATGAAAAATTAAAAAACTAATAATGAAAATTTTTCTGGGTAAAAAATAACGAACTGAGGAAATTACTGGAATATATAAGTTTGCGTATGTCTAACTGCTTTAAGGACAAATATGCGACAGGATAAGTTAGACTCACTTACTCTACTATACATGAAAGCTAATGTATTGCGTCAAATCAGTTTTGATGATATATTAAAAACTTCGCGGATCGAAAATGTCATTTACAGGCAGATTCATGAAACGGATTAGCGCTAACACCGTTTTTAATATTATCTATAACTCTATTTCAAATTAAAACTAATTCAAGAAACGAATGAAATTTGATGCTAATTAACACTCTTTTTAACCCAAGTTAAGATAAACTTGTTTCATGCATTTAAAAGAGAGTTAAAGACAAAATAAAAAATGGTATTAACGCTAATCCGCTTTATGAATCTGCCTATTAGAATCATTCATCTAATAAGTTTCAAAAAGTGCAATTGTTACGCATTGTGTATTATTTCAAATTATGAAGGCCTACTAATAGTGTCAATATTCATTTACCATTTTTCCTGGCAATAATTTTCTCTTCTCTTTTCAATTGCACCATTTAAAAGAAATGGTACATACAATTATAAATGATTTACAAATGAGATTACTTTATTCTATGAATAAAAACTAATTTTCTTGAAACGCCCTTGGTGTGCCTCCAAAATCTGTTGAGCTTAGGGCCCCTTATAGTGTTAATCCGGCCCTGCGGAGGCCCCTCACTTCCTATAATAAATAGCAATCGCATTTATACATTATTAAATTTATTATAAGACATAATTTAATAATTTAAAAATATAGCGGTTGCTACGCCCTTGTTTATATTAAATATGTTAACATCAAAGTTAAATTCATGCAAATTAATTGCAAAAACAATAATTCCGTTAATTTGTATTTTATTTTTAATGATTAATTTCTCTTTTCGGTGCACCAGGTATAAATGAACTACAGATACAAATTGAATTTCGCATGACAAAACGGTAATTAAAACAGTACAAATTAACTTTATCAGAGGCACATTCGGGCGGGGGTGGGCCATCACAATTATTAATAACCCCGTACACGAATTACTCATGATGCTCGCATATGAATTATGTGCGCGTGTAACATTTTAATTAAGTGCGTTTTAAGTTAAGAGATTATCCGACAGAGCACACACCTGCCGCCGTCACCATTTGCGTGGGAGGCGGCGGTGGCGGCAGCAACGAATACCGAATTAATACAGTTATTAGGCGTGATTTATCGCCCCCGAACAATTAAACAATGCACGTCGCCCGGGACAAAATGGCGCCGAGACAAATCCACCGCCACCTGAGAGGAAATCGTAAATATCTGGCGAGCCTTGCGGAAATTCTTCTGGATTAGAATTTTGTGTAAATTTATTCTTTAGGTGGTTTATATTGTGTAGTCCGCGGTATTTATTATTATCATTATTTTTATTTAATTAGTCCGTATAAAATGGAAAAAATGTAGGTATATAAAGTTTAAAAGATTTAAAAGTGAAATATAATTACAAACAATTTAAAGCTCATTTGTTCATGAGGTTGACACTAAAATTATTTTATTGTATTTGTATTTTTATAAGAAACTTAATTATCTTTTTATTAGTAAAAAGTTTATTTTTATTACATGATTCAACTTTCTGTACAGTCCGTTTTATTTTATTTTTTTTTTCTGTTAGCTACAGCCGTTATTAGTATATTACATAATAAGTCAGGAAAGTGATGTTTTATTTAACGATACGGTTGTTTGACGTTTTTTGAAACCGTTTATTTGAATCTATAATTAATAATATAATTAAAAAATGTGTGTTTTTCTTAATAAAAATCATATTGACAGCAGACTTCATATCCAAGGTTACAGCAAATAAAAAAATCTGGTGTGGTTACCACACGACTTTCTTATACAATCAGGTAATCGTAGCTCAGTGGATAAAAGCGAGGTAAAACTTGCGTTTCTTAATTAGCAAGCAAGAGGTCGTGCGTTCAAATCTCACTGACTTCTACTTATATCCAAAAATATGGTTGTGTCTGAGTGGTTCGGATTCCACTATAAGCTGTAGGTCCCCTGTACTGTAATTGGGATTTACTTCCTGTTGTGCAGAGTAACAAATAAATAAATAAATATTTAATATCAAAAACACTGAATTGAACACTTATAACTTGCTCCTTGCGTTTGACAATTATTATTTGACATATAAATGTTAAACATGTTTATGCTTTTTGTTTCTATTGCTACTATGATTATTCGAATATATTATTAAATATATAAATTAGTTTTTCTCAAAATTAGATGCATATACAGGAAAATTGCAAATAACATTTTATGTTCCAAATATTTTTACTAACATCTTTTATTTGAAACTTTTTTGATAACTGATTCCATTTTTGAAATAAATGGAATTTATTGTTTTGTGTGTCGAGTAAACTTCCTCTTCCGGTTTTTCAATTTCATTCAAAATCAACTCAGCTCTTCGTATTTTCATGAAACTTATAATTACCAAGTTTCGTTACCAAATCTAAATCTCGTTCATAAGATATTGCACACTCGGACACACATTCATTCATCCATCCATCCATCCATCCACACACACACACACACACAGTTGTATTTTGAGAACCAGTTGTCGAAAAAACAATTGTTAATAGTTTTGTAATAGATTTGCAAAATGGTATTTCTTTGCTTATTTAATCAACCTTGTACCTCTTATAATTCTCGAGATAGCACTGGTGCCACACTTAAATTGAATAATCTGTATAGTTGGATAAATGATCGCACCATACTGATGAGTCCGGAAGGACGAAACGCGTCTATGGTTAAAGCTGAACTGACCAGCTGATACAGAGTATAAGGAAGTATTGTAATCGTGAAAAAAATCGTTGACGAGATTTTCGCGGAAATACGTGTTTTGAGATCCACTGAATCCGTTTTGATAATTTTCTCAATGATGTCTGTGTGTGTGTGTGTGTGTGTGTGTTTATGTGTGTGTGTGTGTGATGTGTGTCCGAGTGTGCAATATCTCATGAACGAGATAAGATTTGTTAACGAAACTTGATAATTATAAGTTTCATGACAATGCGAAGAGCTGAGTTGATTTTGGATAAAATTGAAAAACCGGAAATGGAAGTTTACTGGACACATAAAACAATAAATTCCATTTATTTCAAAAATAGAATGTTACGAAAAAAAGTTTCAAATAAAAGATGTTAGCAAAAATATTTGGAACATAAAATGTTATTTACAATTTTCTAATTTTGAGAAAAACTAATTTTTATATTTAATAATATATTTCAATAATCATAATAGTATTAGAAACAAAAAATATAAATTTTAATTTTCGCTTTATCTAGTTATCCATGTCTTTTTTCGGAAAAACAAATACATAATTAAAATGGTCAACTAATTTCGCAATTTTGCCTCAATTTAATCGACTTCGTATCTCACGGTTCTTGAGATACAAAGGGTTAGGTTCGAAAAACGGACATACTGTATATGCCTCATCAGTAAAGTTAGACATAAAGTAGTCAACATTACTAAAAAATTATACGTAAACAAATTTGATATTTTATATGTTTCAAACAGATAAATGCTGAATTACTGAAAAACTAAATTACATGTTTAATAATATTATTTAACATTCATATATTCTAAATATTAAATATGCTGTGTATAACAAAGTCGTGTGGTGCCCACATCAGATTTTTTATTATTGAGTTCAAATAAAATAAAAATGTACATGAAACTATTTCAAATAGTGCTGAGCTCTAAGGTTTTATATAAAAATATGGTGCCTTCAAATCGGCAATAATACTTAATACTGTTTCCATCCTTTGTGAGTATTTAGTCCTCATCCTCAATAGACTATAATAACAAGCACAACAGCAACATGAATAAGAAACAAATACCAAGTCGTCAAGGAAACAAATTCCCGTCTCTCCGGCTGCTAAGATTAATCCTCGCATTGCCGCAGTCAAACTGCGGAGTCCGGGCGACGTTCACCGGAATCACTCAGTGTCTCCTTCTCTGTCTCCCGCCACCCCTGGCCCTCACTCTTCCGGATCCTCTTAGCGCTCAAACTATTTATAACAATGATGCCAACCGTACAAACGTCGCGATTGAAGCGTGCTGTTGTGATGGAATTAATAAACGGCGGTGTAAATATGTTAATACCGCAACGTGTAACTATGTGAATTGTGAATGTCTCGCTTTCATTTTACTGTTGTTGGTTGTTGAGTTGTTGAGTTGTTCAATGATGAAGGGTGAAACACTTTGATAAGATGTAGCGGTTTTTGTGATGGCTTACACAGGATCCTTTGTTGATTGGAATAATTTTATTTGTGATGCTTTTGAATGGTAGAAATCTGTGTGTTGCTTCAATGCAATATATTATGACACATGAGGTGTAAATTTCCTTTTGAAATTCTACAGCAAAACAAAACAAAACAAATATAACGTTTCAATATGTAGAAGTAGTTAATATCAGTTTTCGAGAACTTATTATTTTAGTACTTTTCATATTATTATTATTTACATTTATTTAATGGGGTAATAGTCAGAGCTGGGCAAGCTACTTAAAAAAAGTAGCTAAGCTACAGCTATAGCTATTCTTTAAAAAAGTAGCTAAGCTATAGCTATAAGCTACAGCTAAAAGCTTTCGTTAAAGTAGCTGTTAAATTTTAAAGCTATTTTTTTAAATTATTGTGAAATAATTAAATTTTCTATTGTCATATGATCAGTCTTTTGTTATAATGACTGTTAATTTACTATTATGTACATAAGTATCAAAAATAGCAAATAACATCTGGCGCCTACTGTGTACTTTTGCGTATTAGAGCCAGTTAGAACCGGCAACAAATTATTATTTTGTGTGGGGTTACATTGTTGACCTTCTGCTTAAAAAGTAGCTTTAAGCTACAAAAAGTAGCTTTAAGCTACAAAAAGTAGCTTTAAAAGTAGCTTCAGTTGTTATTTTTAAGCTAATAGAAAAAAAAGTAGCTAGCTACAAGCTACAGCTATGTTTTTTCACAATTAGCTAAGCTACAGCTACAGCAAAGGTAAATGTAGCTAAGCTAGTAGCTAAGCTACAAAAGTAGCTAGCTACTGCCCAGCTCTGGTAATGGCTCAGTGGTATCCGAGTCGGCCTGTGGATCCTAAGAACCCTGGTTCGATCCCTAAAGTCGACAAAACATTTTCACCAATTTAAAATTACCCTTGTGGCTCCTCCACCACTAAAATCTTTGGAGGCCGTGATTTGACGGCTGATAACCGCTCTTCATGCGCATAAATATATCACTTACCGAGATCTGCTTCGGCAGAGTGCCACACCCAGTAATGGGTAAAAGGCGTGATGATATATATATTTATTTTATTTACATGATAAATATTAAGTTAAATTGACTAAAATTTATAATTATGGGATAGGTGATTTAGTGGTATCGAGTCGGCCTGTAGATTCTGAAAACCTGGGTTCGATTCCCACAGCCGGTAAACAATTTTCACTGCATTCAAATTACCCCTGTGGCTCCCTCTCTACTATTATTATTATTTACATTTATTTAATGGGGTAATGGCTCAGTGGTATCCGAGTCTGCCTGTGGATCCTAAGAACCCTGGTTCGATCCCCACAGTCGACAAAACATTTTCACCAATTTAAAATTACCCCTGTGGCTCCTCCACCACTAACATCTTTCAGGGCCGTAATTTGACGGCTGATAACCACACTACACGCGCATAAATATATCACGTATCGAGATCTGCTCCGGCATAGTGCCATACCCAGTAATGGGTAAAAGACGTGATGATATATTTATTTATATATTTTATTTAAAATTTATAATTAAATTGAGCAATGTTGAAAGTTTGAACGCGATTTTCTCGAAATGATATTTCTTCGAACGGCGGACAGTTAATCTGCGGATCTATTGAACCGATTTTAATAAATAAAGTCCGCCATTTTTTGTTTTTTACCGATTTTTCCTTAACGGTGGTAAATTATTGTATGAGACACCATCCTCTTTAAAATGCTTTTTGAATAGTTTGTTTCTGTCTTGCCAAACCTGAGATTAACTGTCCGCCATGGGACAAGAATTTTTAAAGGACACAACTTTGGAGCCATCTATAAATTGGATAAAAAGTCAACAAAAAAAAAATTGTTTGTACTCACGAAGGATATTATAGAAAAAGTTGTATGGTCAAATCAAATAAAGAAGCTGCAAAAAAATTCTTCAAAAATCCTTTTTTTAGTCTTCTAATAGGTACTAGTCCCTTAAATACAAAAGAAATGTTTCAGTAGTATCTGTATAGCACAAATTGGCAATCATAGCGCAGTAGATAAAACCGAAACCAAACTTACGTTTATTAATTAACAAGCAAGAGGTCGTGCGTTTTAATCCCCAATACTGTAATTGGTATTTAGTTTCTGTTAATTAAATAAACAGATATACCAGAATAATTAAATTATGGTAGAAAACCAGAAAATTAATATGAAAATGACTAATAATTGAATTACGACTTTATTGATTGACATATTTCGAAAACAGAAATGTCACAGTATAAATAATTCATCAGTCATAAAGCCATTAATCTAATAATCACCTTCATACTAATTAAATTACCTACTTAAATACTTATTACGCAGTAAACTAAACTAATAAATTGAGGTAACATAACGATAGTAAAAGGTCTTCAGACGAATACACTCTGTTGCAAAACAAATGTGAAAGATGTACAGTGTTAAAAAGAAGCGTTAGTAGGGGTCAGGGGAGCTTAAAGTGTCAGCTTTCCCTGGATGAGGACAAATACAGATAGCCAATATCCGGTCGGCGCGTCGCGGCGGGCAGACGCCGAACACGACGCCCCAACAATGTAATAGTCCATCCTCGATCACCATCTGTGAATGTCCATTGCGGTTACGCTGCCATTAGCCTAAACGTCCTTTAGCGCTCCCCCTCCACCGCCAATATATTATACATCGTTTGATAACCGATAGTTACACGGAACGCTCTCGCCGGATAATAATTTATGCTGTTCATTTTGTATGTTTGCGCTAATGATTTGTTACTTTTTGTAATGTGTGGTAGTGTTCATATTTGCATTGTTTTCTTTATAGAAGAAATAATAACTATTTATATAACGCGTTTACCTGCAATTGTGTGAAATTCACTTTCAAAAATAAGCGCAGGGACGACATTCCCTTCGTTTATAATCTTTTTGATTCATTTTCAGTTACTGGATTGTGTGAACTTTTCTTTCCTATACAAGCACTGCCTATCGCTTTAATCTTTTTTAATCTTTCGTTGTTAGATTCGTTATTAGATTCGTTGTTAGGAGTAAGCGTGAGTAATTTGAGATGTTTTACGCATATGTTATGTACGTCGAAGAAAGAAGATGAATGATAAGTGAATAGGAGTGATTGGATAGATGTGATTGAAGGTTTGTTGAGTGATATATGATTTCGAGTGTAATATATAAATAAGTTTATATGGAGTGATCTATTAATGTGGTTGAAGTGAGGGTGGTGTGTTTGGATGAGAAAGTTATTATTATTTGATGAATTTGATGAGTTCACGTTTTATGAATGATTTTAAGGTTTGTGTTACCTCATTTGATTGGACATAGCGTGATGTTATGTATTTATGTATATATGTATATACGAGGGTAAGGTGAAAAGTTCTCGGCCTCACACAGAGATGGCGTTCCAATCAGCAAAAATTTGTTTATCCTGCCTGGGTGCACGTGTCATTAGTTCGTATGACAAGTTTCAACGTGTTCTCTTAAGTAGTTTGTTTACACGAATTTTTGAAGTAGACGTCTTGCGTGTTTTTCATTAAAATGGATAAACTTGAATATCGTGCGGTCATAAAATTCTTTGTTTTGGATGGATTAACCCCTTAAGAAATTCATCCGAAGTTGACAAAAGTTTACGGGGGCTCTGCTCCTTCCATGTCAACTGTTAAACAGTGGGCAGCTGAATTTAACCGTGGTCGCACATCCCTCGAAGATAACCAACGAGCAGGACAACTAGAAACCGCCACCACACCGGAAATCATCGAAAAAGTGCATGATATCCTGTTGGACGCCAAAGAAAACGAAGTCGATCGCATCTACCGGAAAGGACATGGCCAGCGTGTTTTGGGATGTGAACGGGATCCTTTTAATTGATTACCTTGAAAAAGGCAGAACAATTACTGGCGAATATTACTCCAACCTTCTAGAACAGCTGGATGCCAAAATTCGTGAGAAGAGGCCTGGTTTTCACCAGGACAACGTACCTGCACACAAGGGTGCGTTGGCGATGGGAAAACTGCGAGATTTGGGGTATGATTCGCTCGGCCATTCCCTATATTCTCCTGATTTTTCACCCTCAGGCTTCTATCTGTTTCCAAACTTGAGAGGGCCGTAGATGAATATTTTCACACCCTCCCAGACTTTCAGGAAAGAATATTGATGTTGGAGAAATGCTGGACCAAGTGTGTTGAAGTCAAAGGAAAATATGTAGAAACATAAAATAATTTTTAACTGAAAATCGCAGTTTTTCATTGTCAGGCCGAGAACATTTTACTTTACCCTCGTATATTAAGAAAAATAAAAGAAAATAGATTAACTATATTTGCAAAAATATATTTATGTCTCTTGATTTTTTTTAAATCATTGTGACGGACATGTTTGGCTCCTCTGCCTCTAAAGTTTGCAGACCTCTGTCCTAGGAGATCAATTTTCCAACTTAATATTAAAAGTTTGACTTCAGTCAAAATAATTTTTAGATTTAATCTTTGTAAAATCAATATAAAAAAAATTACGTGTACAAAACGTAATAGAAGCATTCTTTTTTATTCGATTGATACACTCTATTTAGAACAACTGTTTATTTTTTTGCAGTTTAAGCGGTGGTTGCTAGTAGCAGCAGCTGATAAACTCATTTTAACATTACCATTTGTCTAAAATGTCCTTTAACGTTCCCCCTCCACTACCAATACATTATTGTTTGATAACCAATAGTTACATGAAACGCTCTCCCCAGATTCTAATTAATGCCTTCCATTTCGAATGTTTACGCTAATGATTTACAACGTCTTGTAATGAGTAACAAAGTTACAGCGATGTGAATATTCATAAGAAACGTGCATAAATTTCAAACGAATTTGTACTTTTTAACGAATTTTTACGAGTTTTTAACTTTTAATAAAACTTGCTTATGGATGCTGTCAGCATTGATAATGCGATTATCTTAAATTCTCATCAAGTAATAAAATTTGCTAAAACATTATGCGCTCGAATTTTATTCAACCTGCGGAATAATTTATAAGCGTTAATTTCTGCGAAGCTGTGTTGGAAATTGCCCGCGTATGCCAATGGTCACGAGTGTTTGTGTCGGTAATCGATCGTATTTAAAACGATGTCGAGCGACGGTCGTTAAATGGAAGGAAATGAAAATGGTCTTATTTGTGTGTCCGGTAGTAAAGTTTACATTTACACAAACATTTACCGTTTAAAACTAATCCACTCTCAAATCATAAAATACACTTCGCTTATTTTATTCCCATTTAATTTCTCTACCCTTATTTTCACCTGCTAGACGTTACCCTGTTCTGAGCGTAGCAACTGTGTTACTAATTACTTATCTCAGTAATACCCTTTAATGAAAATGAGTCATTACTTTTTATTCCACAATACGAAAGTGCGTAATGTCATAGTACTAGTTTCGTAAGGCATTATTTTAACACACGAGTCTAAATTTGGAAAAAGGGCCGCTCTGCGGCGAATTTTGCAAAGGACGAGTGCGCTAACAGGCCTTATGAAACGTGTTCTTTATACATTTTTTTTCTTTTGAGGTAATTTTATAATTCTGTTAGATTTAAAAAAACCTTGTTAAAAACATAACTTTGTGTTTTTTTAGTTATATTGGTAACGCTTCGCATAACACAAACAATTTAAATTTCTAGATTTTTGACTAGTAATCAATATTTTTTCTATATTGCGAATGTTATGAATGTTGTCTGTTTATAAGTATATTCTTTTTAATCCTATCCAGTGGCGTACCCAGAACTTTTGCCGCCCAAGGCGGTCTCCAATTTGCCGCGCTTCCTAAGTCAATCAAATGGTGGTTTTTATAAATAAAAAAGTAAATATAAAATAAATATATCATCACGCCTTTTACCCATTACTGGGTGTGGAACTCTGCCGAAGGAGATCTCGGTAAGTGATATATTTATGTACGTGAAGTGCGATTACCAGGCATCAAATCACGGCCCCCAAAGATGTTAGTGGTGGGAGAGCCACAGGGGTAATGTGGTGAAAATTGTTTGTCGGCTGTGGAAATCGAACCAGAATCCTCAGGATCCACAGGCCAACTCGAAATCACTGAGCCATTACCTCACTAAATTAATAAACATAAATAAATAATTGTAATTGAGACAAACTATAGGGGGGAACTTTTTTACCATTGGATGGCATATTTAAATTAGGCAGTAATAAAGGAATTTTTCGAGATAATATTTTCAACCCTACATGGACTTGATGATGAAGAAAAATATTCGAAATCATATAGTAATTCATAATTCGTAGAAATCGAATAGTAAACTTATGAAGTAAACAAGTTGCTTTTTACAACTAAAAGTAAATATAAAAAATGCCGCCCCAAAATATGTGCCTCCCGGTGCGGACCGCACCCACCGCCCCCCTCTATGTACACCGCTGATCCTATCATCTAAAAAAAGGATAAAAAATCTGTAACTATTATTTCGATTCCAACAATTTTCATTTTTGAGGTCATATATTATTCATTTGTCAGATTTAAAAGTACTCCTAGAAAATTAAGAGCACCAAAAACCGTGTGCTTATAAATCTCCTTAACGACAGGTCTTCAGTGCGTTTATACACTTAAGAACACCAAAATAGAAAAAAAAAATTATAATTTGTTTGAAATTTGTTTTTAAATCAAATAATAGTTTTAAATTCATTTGAATTAAAATGATGCTCAAATTGCCACGAGAATTTACCACGTATATGTGAGAACCAATAGAATCACGAATTTACTTGAAAATGAACCAATGAAATGAAATCTATTTTGATAGTTTTCCACTAAATTAATAAATGATAATTTTTCACTGTAATTAAATCTTCTTGGTTATCAATAAAACAAATACATTTTTCATAAACTTCAATTGAAAATAATCTAACGAAATGTCAAATTCCGACGAGGAACTTTCTTTAAAAATAAAAATAACAGGAATGTGTACATTTTCGGTAGGAATGTTATATTTCACAATTTTGTGTGATTTAACAGCTCTGTAAATGCAAATCTAAGTTTTTACTATAACATACTGTTACTGTGGTTTTCTCTTTATAAAATTACTTACTGAGAAAACGTCTAGCCGTGATTTAAGAATTAAAAGTAAGAAAAATGTTTAGGTAAGCGGTCGATTAATGAAACGCATCGTTAGTGACGGCTCGTTAGAGTTTGTAGCTTCTTTAAAAAACAAAATTACGTCGTAAATATTGCCACAGTTTATGCCACTACCAATAAAAAGTCTACACCTATCACACAAATTGTCCCATTAATACTGCACAATTAATTTCTCTTCTCTCGAAGTCACTTTCTAGGACTATTATCGACTGTTAAATGGAGTAACACCATAGTGTTAGATATATCTTATCTTAAACATCTTCGACCTATTTTTAACTTTTACGAATCTGATTCCTTGCGAGGTTATCGCCGTACCATTGCTATGTAAAGATCTGGGTTCTTATTCTTGAAGTCATGTAAATAAATTCGTGTATGAATTATGATTAAAACTATAGCAATAATGATAAAATCTTTCAATTTATGTCAAAATTTAACATAATCGCCATGGTTTTAATCATAATTACGAGGGTAAGGTGAAAAGTTCTCGGGCTGACAATGAAAGATGCGATTTTTAGTTAAAAAATTATTTTATTTTTCTACATACTCTCCCTTGACTTCAACACACTTATGCTGGTTTGCAAGAAAAAATAAAGAGTTCTTAGGTGCATTGTCCTGGTGAAAGATGTTTTTTTTTCTTCTGCAAGCCAGGCCTCTTTTCGCGAATTTTGGCATCCAGCTGGTCAAGAAGGTTGGAGTAATATTCGCCTGTAATTGTTCTATCTTTTTTAAGGTAATAAATTAACAAGATCCCTTTCGCATCCCAAAACACGCTGGCCATCACGCCTTTTACCCATTGCTGGGTGTGACATTCTGCCGAAGCAGATCTCGATAAGTGATATATTTTTGCACGTGAAATGCGAGTACCAGCCGTCAAATCCCGGCCCCTTATGATGTTAGTAGAGAGGGAGCCACAGGGGTAATATTAATGTCGTGAAAATGAAAATCGAACTAGGATTCTCAGGATCCACAGGCCGACACGATACTACTGTGCCACCTATTCCTACCTTCTATAATCGTGTGGAGTAAATAAATTAACTATTTATTAAAATAGATACTTCAAATTTCCAAAGTTATTTTAAGATATCATTGATTATTTTATATTATTTTTGTATGAACCAGGAAATTCAACCTTAGGTAAAACTATTGACATTTAATCGTTTTAAGCCGATCCTTTGGGTTTTGGTGACCTCTACTTCAGCTACTTCCTCTTTGAGTAGAACATAGTGGAAAGAGTAAATATGTGGACATGTCATTGACTTGTTTATCGGGTATGTTTCGTTGTAGCGTGGAAGGGTTGGCCTGGCATATTTGCAGTGCGCGCCGACAATGAATTTACATTTTTTCTTTTTACCCACGTCGCGGAAAGTGCGCTATCTCTCTGCTTTTATCTACACGAGCTGCGTACCTCTGCCCTGGCCTCGCGGCCCCCTCACATTGCTACCAACAGAAAGGAAATAAAGATAAAATGTTTTGATTACAAATCGAAGCGTATCTGAAATGCTCGCATCGTTTTCAGTCGGAAATGATAGGTATTACGACGAGATTACAATGAATAATAATCATACAATATTTCCATTACGAAGGCTATTAGCGTGAAATGTCGCATTTGTGATAGCTGTAAAGGAAAATAACCAATACAAATGACCAAGTCGAAATGACTATGTCGATTAACATTAAAAAGTAAAGCAATTGAAAAATTGATTCATTTCTTTACGACTTACAACATGCATATAACTCGACTCATTCACAGAAATCGTTTCAGTGGCAATGAAATATCTTGCAACAGATGCACCTATTTGCATTGTACCCGTCTATTGAGTGAACATATTATGGAACATTAGTTCTATACGCTTAGAGTTTGTTAAAAATGAGAGTGAAGCGAATCTTGCCAAAGACACATTCAATATTCAAATTGATGTAATTCGGAATAATTTGAGATAAAATTTAAAATAAAGGTTTGCATATATGCAGTATATGTTCCACAGGATAAATGTGCAAGCGAAGCATACTGCGCCAAGAATGTGTTCTTATATCAAAAATAAATAATTTTAAATAAGGAATCAAAAGATCCAGGGTTATTGGATGAAGGCTTGAGAATTTAGTAAGATAAATCAATTATTTATTTCAATAAAAAACGACGACGTTTCGAACACATGTTCGTGTTCATCCTCAGGTCGAATATAATTTTAACCACGCCGTGGTTATTGACAATTTAAAAAAGATAAATATTTTATTTAAATAATTACATGTTTTTAACAAAAAAAAAAGATTAAATTTATTTAAGGAGTATGCAAGACTGCAAACCTCCGAGTTCGAAACGTCGTCGTTTTTTATTGAAATAAATAATTGATTTATCTTACTAAATTCTCAAGCCTTCATCCAATAACCCTGGATCTTTTGATTCCTTATTTAAAATACTTTAACGGCTTAATAATCTAAACTTAAAAAAAAAATAAATAATAAATATAAATTTTTTGGTAATCATAGTCCAGTGGATAAAAGTGAGATAAAACTTGCCTTTTTGAATTAGCAAGCAAGAGATCGTGCATTCAAATCTCAATATCTTCTACTATCCAAAAAAAAAACGATTGTTTCTAAGTAGTTCGGATTCTTCTATAAGCAGTAGGTCCGCTATACTGTAATTAGGATTAAGTTCCTGTTGTGCAGAGAAACAAATAAATAACTCAATAAAAATACGAAAAAAATAATTAATAATAATTCAATTTCTAAAAAGGCAAATATATTTTATTGTTGCAATAGATTTACGTGTACTGCCTTGCTGACACATGCAATTAAATTTTATAACAGCCAAAACCATGTTCCATTGTGTAGAATTACATACCTCAATCATTTTTACGATTATAATTTCTGAAATTTGTGGAGAGGGAGAATGTCTCGTTCGCCTTCTGGATATCTATGTCGATCTGTTTTTTTTAACCTTTTCTTTTACTCAAATCTTTACCATCAACGATATGTTCAACTGAAGCATCCTAAGAGTTAGAAAAATATAGCTTCACTGTATACTGTGCGATGATACATTGAATGGATTGTTATGAGATGAGAATATCTAGCAGTACATGGTGTGTTTAGAAGTACAGTATTCGAATTCGAAGATTCCGGGTTCTAAACCAAGTCAAGCTAAAAATACAGAGTGATCAAAAGTAAGTGTTTCAGTTGGCAATATCATTCTGGGGATTTTTTTAATCCACAGTTGGTACAACGCCATGTAAAGGCGGAAATACTATTTGACATATCATTTTTATGATAAATACAAATAGGTTGAGTGATACTTTAATTTATTGCTTTGTGAGTAAACAACGATTTTTATTCATTTAAATTTTCAAATGTCACTGTCAACAACTAGAAATAAATTTATGTATCAGCTAGTCTTACTAATTACAAGTATTTTTTCTATTGCCAACTGAAACACTTACTTCTGATCACTCTGTATATGAACTATCACACTACAGCTCGGTCGTAATTTAATTTCGGAAGATGAGACAGAAGTTTTAAATGATGATATGTTTTTGACAGTTTGTCTCGGAAAAATCACCGTTTAAAATTTATTTAATTTACTTCTATTTATTGGTACGCAGATAGTTCTTTTATGTATTCTTTGATGACTGTAACGTGTTTCTTTTTTTACATCTGTCAAAGATTAGTTTACAGCCGCTACAGTCATTTGTTTGTAAGTCAATTTAGCGGAAAACATGTACTATTTAATTACGTTTTTAATTACTTATATTTACATTTGTTTGAACAGCACTTCAGATATGTTTTATTATCACATTGAAGTTTTGTGCTACTAGGAACTTAATTATTACCATAATGAAAAAGAAAAACAACAGAAAGCGCATGTTTACTTTTAAAGAAAAACTTGAATTTTATTATTAAAAGGACATCTCGCTTAACCTGGCAAAAACATTGGCGTTCGTTTATAAAAGATATCACTGTATAATAAAACAAAACAATTGAAAAATTGATCCACTTCTTTACGATTTCCAACGTATAGTGCAACTTATCCATTTTCGGGAACTTCATGAGCACTGTGATTGTTTCTGTTCCATTTTCCGGATTAAAGTGACGTCTCTGGAAGATGTTATGATGTTCAGGTATAAAACAAAAACAACAAAAAAGGCAGAAAGCGTCGGAAACTTTACGATGAAGTGACATTGACAATAACCCAGCTGGACAGTCACGGATAATATTACGTGGTTCTGTTGCACAAGTGTCGCGGTGATTGGAACTTTCCAATTTACGGAATCGGCCGATGGTGGTGCTGCGATCGCAGACAAGGCTTGCCGTCCACTCTCCACACCCCCGCCCCTGCAGCGTCATAAATGTTAGATGTGACCGCTGTCACGCGGCAAGGGTTGCTTGATGTCTTTATCAAACAATACTTACATGACAACGGTCTGACAGATCTCTCTGTTACGACACCCGTGTCTTCGTTTTTATGCCTAAACGACAACTTGATTTGCTTTATCCTATCTATAGGTTCCCACTTAGAACTGACAAACAAACATGTCAATATTAATCATCGATGGCAAAGAACTATTTTCAGATTATACATATAAAATATTTGTCGTGATAGAGGATTGAGCTAAAAGATGGATTTTCATATTTTTTTTAATAAATAAAATATTTAATAGCAGATATGACACTTATAAGACCATAAAAAGATAGTGATGGAATATATTGACGAATGCCAAAAATAGTACCGTAATTTATAAGACGCACCGAACGATAAGACGCAGCTCAAATTTATAAGATGATTTTTAGAAAAATATATTTAATGTTACTTTCGGATCATAATTTTGGTTTATTGTTAACATAACTCGTTCTAGCAATATTCAGTTCATCTTCACTCTCGGTACTATCACTCGTCTCGTTAATGTCACCGTTCGTATTACTTTCGTCTGAACTATTGTTGTCACTCCTTTCAAAAACTGCGTCATCTTCAGTACCACCTACAGCATTATTTATTCCGCATTTTTTATATGACTTTATAATCGTCTCTTCTTTCACAGCTTCCCATGAATTTTTCACCCAGGTACAAAATTCTGAAATTGATGGTCGTTTCATATTATGTCCTGTTGCGGTAACATCATGATTTGACTTTGCCATCCATTTATTCCACTCTTCTCGCATAAAATTTGTAAATGAGTTTAAAAAAATTAAAATATATATATATATATATATATATATATATATATATATATATATATATATATATATATATATATATATATATACATATATATATATATATATATATATATATATATATATATATATATATATATATATATATATATATATATATATATATATATATTCACGCCTTCTACCCATTACTGGGTGTGGCACTCTGCCGAAGCAGATCTCGGTAGGTGATATATTTTTCGCGTGAAGTGCGGTTACCAGTCGTTAAATCACGGCCCCCAAAGATGTTAGTGGTGGAGGAGCCACAGGGGTAGTTTTTGAAATTATGAAAATTGTTTGTTTTATTTTTATTTTTTATGGGGAGGCAAGCTCAGTGGTATGAAATCGGCCTGTGGATCCTGAGAACCCTGGTTCGATTCCCACAGGCGACAAACAATTTTCATAATTTCAAAAAAAACTACCCCTGTGGCTCCTCCACCACTAATATCTTTGAAGGCCGTGATTTGACGACAAGTAACCGCACTTCACGCGCAAAATATATCACTTACCGAGAACTGCTTCGGCAGAGTGCCACACACAGTAATGGATAGAAGGCGTGATGATATATTTATTTTATATTTATTTGTTTGTCGCCTGTGGGAATTGAACCAGGGTTCTCAGGATCCACAGGCCGACTTCATACCACTGAGCTACCCACCCCATGAAATGAATTTAGAAACGATTTATTGAAAAAAATATTTTAATGTTACCTTCAGACCATAAGACGCACCCAAAATTTAAGTCCATTTTTATATCTAAAAAGGTGCATCTTACAGACCAAAAAATTCGGTAGTTAAAACTCTTTTGAGAATTGGACTGTAAAATCTAGAATAAAGTTGAACATTCTTATTAATTTTGTTGTAATAAGAGCTTTCCTCATATAAACCATATAGTTAGTTGAAAGATAAATATCAAGCAGCGTATGTAACAAAGTTAAGTTAATTATCAATTAGTAGAAGTGGAGATGTGCGATAAGATTGTTGAAGGATGTAGAAAAGAAGTTCTTAATTTGAATTCCACGCACGGCTGGCAGAATCAGGCTGGGGTATTGTTCGATCTGCATCGATAAGTCCATCGTGATGTCGCGCTGATTGCTTCAGCTGTGCACAATCCCGATCTCGCGTCGCGACTGAAACGTATCGCGTATCAGCGACAGCTCCGTTTGAACTTTATCACTTCAATTTCATCTTGTTGTGTTGGGAGAAATGAAAACAAACCTGGCCGCTTTGTAAATACAAAGAAACGAAGCGATGCGACGCTGGTGGTTGCGTGTGCACGACTTCTGGAAATGACACATCTTTAATTATAAATGTGGAGCGTTGTTGTCAGGTGAAGGGCTGCGGTCGTCCTTCATTATCTCCCAGCTGCATCTACTACCCCCCGACACCGACCCTTGTCTTTCTACCCTCAGCGCCACTTATCTACAACTACAAGTAATTGTCTCATGCACCAGCAACTGAAATGCAAATTACTCTTACAGTGCAAACCAGGAACTGATTTTAAATAAAATTAATACGAGTATGCGTACAGTTCATGG
The DNA here is from genome assembly GCA_911728475.2 of Pterostichus madidus. NCBI lineage: Eukaryota > Metazoa > Arthropoda > Insecta > Coleoptera > Carabidae > Pterostichus > Pterostichus madidus. The sequence goes on from OU452306.1 coordinate 32,934,759, forward strand.
CAAATGGGAAGAGAATTACGTCATTGAATTTGTTCTACAAGAGATTCGCTACCTTCTCATTTATGTTATTTACTTTTTCAAGTCTCGTAATCACAGACAATAGTTATTTATGTACCTAAAGAAGAAAGTAGTCTACGATTATTGCCTCTCGCTCCTAGAGCGGCAAGAATACTTTCTGCTTGAGGTGCGTACATCATTTTTGACAATTTTTCTGTTAGGGAACTCGGACGACAGTTTTTATGTAACCATCGATACGATGATTCTTTTACTTTTCCTACAACTATGCGATTTCTTTGTTAGTACGTAACTATTATTGCCTTGGTTATATATGGAAAGTACTGTACACAATTAATAAAAAGAACCAAACAAAGTAAAATATATCGATAAATGGTTTTATTTTAAGAGTACGTAAAATACATAATATTTATTGTTTGTGTATATTATTAACATAGTTGTTACAGTTGCTTATATTGACATAATGTGAAGTGGAAACTTTTGTACTGTCTAAAGAAACATTGATTTCTTCCGTACCTGTTCGTATTATTAACAGTAATATTATTGACAACAATTTCGGAGACTTTAGAAGTACCAGCAGCAGGTTAATTGTCATTATCGAAAATAGATCCAACTTAGCTTGATCTGGGGCTTCAATTATCTTTGGAGGTGTTTATGATAAAGAAGAATCACTCACTGTAGTATTCCAATCTAGACGATTTTGAAGAAATTGTCTTGAAATTAGTGAAATATTTTAAAATAATGTAGAACAATGTGCAAGCAATTAACAAACAAGCCATAGCAACGCCGTAAAACATCGTTCTCGTGAATATCATTAAGATTTTATAAATTTTGACAATATTTTAGTGATTTTCTAAATCTCACAGTTGTAGGAAAAATGTTGTTTATAACACGTGCCGCAAAAAGTTACGTGCTCATGCAGATTTCCGCACTTGGCAAGCCTCGTGCGTTAAATTTTGCACTTGCGTAACAAGACTTTTTCGGCACTTATTATAAAAATAACTATTACCGCTCGGCGAGTGTTAAAATTTTATTGCCGCTCAGTCAGCGGCGACAGTCAATTTTTTGCTATCAACTGACAGTTGGAAATGTCTATTTTATGTTTGGTCATAGAAAAACTATATACAGACGCCTGACTAAATGTATTCAAATGGTAGTGTTTTTATCAATGAATTTTGTAGTTCTGGACGAGTCTGTATTGTACCGCTAATGAGTGCGACAAGAATTCTTGCCCTACTGAGTATTGCAAAGAGATACTTTCCACACTTATTTTGAATATTTTCAACACAACAGTAAAAAAAAATAGTTATTTTACATTATGGTCAACAGGAATATTTATTTGCGTACCTAGAGCAGAAAGTAGTCTATTACCGTTCGCAACAATCATATAAGAGGGACAAGAACACTTTCTGCTCGAAATTCACACAATATTTTTTCTACGACCATTTAGAAACGCTAGAAAACGAATTTAAAATCATTTTGACAGTTGACCTATTAATGGGTGTGGCACTCTACTGTAGCATATCTCGATAAATGACATATTTATGCGCGTGAAATGCAGTTACCAGCCGTCAAATCCCTGCTCTCATAGATGTTAATGAAGGGAGAGTCACAGGGGTAATTTTAATGTGATGAATATTGTTTATCGGCTGTGGGAATCAAACCGAGGTTCTCAAATCCACAATCCGACTCGATACCACTGAGTCACCTACCCCAAAACAGTAAAATAATTTATGAAAATAGCCAAAAGAATATAGTATTCTTTGTATATTGAAGGTGGTGAATACTATAAAATTTTCTTCTACAGAAAAATACCTAGTAAAATTAATTCCCAATCAATGAATGTATTAATTTCCTATTATTAGTCGTCAATTACGTCTGTCTCTTTATAAAAAGTCCACTAATTGCGGAAAGTATTAAGAATGCACACTATTAGGATTCTATTATGCATTTAATACGATTATAGATTGAAGCAATTAAAATTGAATGAACTTTAATTAGTTTGGTTTAGTTCATTGGCAGCCGGAATGAATTACCTTCCATTCAATACAAAATTGTAAATGAAAAATATAATATTCATAACGCAAAAAGAAGAACCTGCAATGAGCAACCATGGTGGCAATGGACAGATAGAGACACATATAGTAGCTGGCCGCTCACAGAGAAATTGAATTGCAGTGTTTACAACCACAATGGCCGCATACCACCAAACATTCGCTACCGTAATCACCGCTCCAGAATATTTCCATTTCAACACGCATTCCACACGCTCTGCTGTTGTTTGTGTCTCTCTCTAACATTACACGCATACCGGAACTGCGTCACCAGATTTTCTCGTTTAGCCGTGTGTGTGTGTGCGAGCGGAAGTTGTTATCTTTAACCCTTCGTTATGCTGCGGGTCATTTAAAACGTGTCCCTGTATGGGCTTCGGTCCCCTATCCTGCAGGACAGGACGGACACTGTCCACAGCCAACTAACAACACATACGCGGACATGTCTAGTCTGATTGAATATAAATATTATTGTTGCATATTGATCCTGGGTTTAAATTACCCCTCTAGTGTCTGGACGGAAACGACAAGTGTATTTATTACCTGCAATCTATTTACCATACAGATAATTCCATAACTAAATTTACGCATTTTAATGAACCATTCTAAATGATGAATTGTGAATTCTATTGAGTTAGATTGTTGATGTAGAAACCTAGAATTAGGTACTTTTAGAGATTGCTAGACTTTGTTCTTTAAAGCCTCATTCACTAACACGACATTAGTGGTTATAGTTAGTAGTTATAATTACTGTTATCGACATGAGAGTATGCCAAGCTCAAAAATGTGAAATGATTTCTGGATCTGCATAAAGCGGCACTGCGATTACAAATATTTTACTATTAGTGTTATACGTAATACATGAACCGCTCTGCCAACAAATACTAACTGTACTACGAGGTGTGGCTATTAAATAACGAGATTGAGGCTGCTACAAATGAAATACGCATGCACCAAACATCATCGACCGTCAACTTTTTAACGTGAAGCTTTCTCTTTCGAATGCAGTACCTTTCGCTTCTGTAAACAAATCTGTATAGCCGTAGCATTCGTTCTAATTAGAGTTGTTTTTTTGTTTCGCCGAAAAAATGTTAAATGCAACATTAGAACAACGAATTGTTGTAAAATTTCATAGCAAAACTGCTACTGAAACTTATAATTTATTGAAAAAAATGCCCAAATTGTGGAAGGACAAGTCATGGTTTCTCCATCAAAACAATGTGCTGGCTCATTCCTCAATGTCTGTCAAGAGATTTCTAGCCAAGTACAGCATCCCAGTGTTGGACCATCCGACTTATTCGCCAGATCTTGCATCGTACGAATTCTATCTGTTTCCTAAGGTGAAATTTGTCTTAATATCAACAAGATTTGAGCTTTGAAAGAGAAATCGGCACGCATTCTGAAGGAGCTGACAGAAGAAGACTTCCTGCATTGTTTCGAACAATGGAGCATTGTAGGGATAGAGAAGGGGTGTATATTGAAAGTGATAATAAGTAAATAGGTATGGAATCAAAATAAAATGTTAAAACAGCATCAGTCTCGTTATTTAATAGCCACACCTCGTAGACCAGTGGAATAAATACAATTTCACAGTGACGTTTTGTCGAAAGCACAGTTGTACCACTGTATCCTTACTTCGTTTGCAAGCTGCGATAAACGCAACACATAATAGTGGCAAAATGAAATCTGCACAGGGCAAGACTATTCGTAGTGGAGCGCGGGGATATTTTTGCAAATTTTATATAGATGTGCGATAATGAAGCACAAAATAAAGCACTAAAATACAATTTCTTTGCGAAAACTCAAGAAAAAGAATTAAACTACTTCAACCTAGAGTAGCAAATTGCACAGATACGACGCCCATGGTTTATTGTGTAATACTACGACTAAGTGAATTACTCTCCCTTACCCCATTGGCATTCTCTCTTGGCAAAGACAGTAGTATTTGTGTTGTGCATACTGTCGTTCACAATGCAAAAATTAGTGGTGTAGTTAATGACATTGTCGATAACGTAAGGCGTATTTCATTTGCCATTTAGATCAGATCTAACTTACACTAAATGAACCAAATCACTTATTTATTTCATTGGATTACTTAGCTCACTTTATTTCTAGTACAAGATTTACTAATATGGATTTAACTTATTATAATACACTCCAATAAGTGCATCAGTTTGGTTAGTTTTGTTCATTTAGTCACGTTGCCCAATTTATCTGAACTGATTTAAGTGAACGAAGTGGCAAATGGAATACAGCTAATGAATACTGTTTTTAATATAATAAACACTAGTTTTGAAAGAAACGCTAGATTCCAGTTCAATTCTAATATATTTTTGACAGTTGTATCTTCGGTTATTTGCTTGTTGTACATTGTTTCTTTATTAAAATGGGTGAAGGATTGTTTGTTAATATGATTCAAAATAGTAAATGTCTTACTGACAAAGGAAATCCTGTGACATTAAAAATTTCAATAAAAAGGACTACTACCATGCAATGGACGAATTTACCATTTTCTGATACTTTTTCTTTTCTTTATTTTCAATTATGTATAAGAATGTCATTAACAAAAAAGTTAATAATAAATTCTTTGTACGCATTTTGCATGTCACACAAAAGTATAGATTTCAAACGTCAAAATTCATTCTCGTTCCAATTGGTAGTTAGGCAAGATGGCCGTTAACCAGTGGCGGACTAATTCCTTCGAAGGCCCGGGGCGGACTCTAATACCGGGCCCCTTATATTGAATAGGAACAGAAAACAATGGAATAAAAAATACAAAGTGCAATGGGATCTATATTAATGTATAATAGTTTTATAAAACATGTTTTCTAGCCTAAACTTATCTATAATATCATCAAAATCTAATGTCTTCGCTGCTTTCCGCTCTATAGATAGAATTGCCAAATTTATTAGCCTATCCTCGGTCATAGTGGATCTCAGGTAATTTTTTATTAATTTAAGTTTCGAGAAACTCCTTTCACATGACGCCACGGAAACACAATTTGTTAAAAAGTATTGAATAATCAGAGGTATGTAGGGAAGGGATTCACTGAAATCTCATTTAATAATAAATTGAAGAATTTCTAGTGCTGTCCAGGTAAGAAATGTTTCTGCATTTGCATTGGTGGCGGATAAATGGTGTCGAAATCTCTTTACTTCTTGCACCACTTGCCACTTGCACATGAGCGGTATATTTATTGCGCTACCACTCAGTGTTGCCAACTATGTTGAAAGAAAAATTCGTAATTGTGAATAAAAAAATCACCTAATAAATCATAATTGCATGTTCATTCAGTTAAAAAAAAAATAATCTGGAAACGGGGGCCCCTCTGTTTGGTAGGGCCCGGGGCGAACCGCCCCTGTCGCCCCCCCCTTAGTCCGCCAGTGCCGTTAACTACTAACTATAAGTTTGGAGCTTACAAATTCTTGCGTTAACTGACATTAACGCTAGGCAGGATAAAGCTAATTTTGCTGTTGTGAACGTTCATGTGCTATTGTGCATGCCAAACTCTCAGTGTTAACTATAAATACTAACTATAACTACTGGTTTCGTATTGTGAATGAGGCTTAAATGATAAATGCAAGTTTACGGTAGATTGCATGAATTAACAATTGAAATAAAAAAAATACAATAAAACCTGCTTAAAATAAATAATAGTTATTTATTATACAAGTGTTTTATTTTTATGGGGTGGCTAGATCAGTGGTATGAAATCGACTTGTGGATCCTGAGAACCCTGGTTCGATTCCCACAGGCGACAAACAATTTTCATAATTTCAAAAACTACCCCTGTGGCTCCTCCACCACTAACATCTTTGGGGGTCGCGATTTGACGACTGGTAACCGCACTTCACGCGCAAAATATATCATGTACCGTGATCTGCTTCGGAAGAGTGCCATACCCAGTAATGGGTAGAAGGATATATATATATATATATATATATATATATATATATATATATATATATATATATTATTATTATTATTATTAGGTATATAAAACACGCAAGAAAAGTTTAAACATGAGACCGAAGGTCGAGTGCTTAATTTTTCTTTTTTTCTGTTTGATTCGTTGTTACCATCCTTTTTTAAGTAGCTCGTGTGGCTTTACAAAGGATCGTATAAATTTTTTGCATTAAGATTGTCGATTCAAACTTAATCAAAGAATCATTCTATCTGAAGCTTGTAACACATTTTCTGAACATTTTGTGCAAGTTTGTTGGTGGAAAATTTTGAAATAAACAGCAACGTGTCTCAACTTCTCAACTGACATGAAGGGTAAAGTATCGAAAGGGAAATTTTGAAACAGCGTCGTTGGCAATGAGCGTTGACACCGCGAGTTCGACACTGTCGATTGTTTCGGACGCGATCACGTCGCTGTGGCGAAAACAAAGTTCCGCGAACTAACCAATTACCCGGAAAAAGTTCCGGGCGGCCTGCGCAGCTGTTGTGTACAGCGCCGGGATTAAAAGCTTTTAAAGCGTCGCGGATTCGTGATTTATAACGATAATTAGGCCGCGAGCGACACCTGTGGCGATGCGACGCTGTTTAAAAATTGGCAACCCTAGCCTACCGGGATAATGGACCAGCTTATTTACATTATATTAAATTATTACCACCACTTTTTCATTGTTTATGAACATTTCTGTCTATAATTCATCCCTTCTGTATCATTTTAACGTCCTCATCGATTTTACATAACGCTTTTATTTTCCATTAAGGTATTTTATTAATCATACAAAATTACAAACAATAGCGTTGAAAGATAAAAGTAAATTCAATTTTAATTATCACAACTTTCCTTCATTCTAAATGTGTAAATAATTCTTTTGTGTAAAAAACAAAACATTATCGGTGCCAGTGGCGTACAGAAGGTTACAAATTTGTGTAAGCAAAAAAAAAAATATAGGTAAAACGCATATGTAAACTTTACTCATAGCGAGTGTCCACAAAAAGCGGGACACTCCTATTAACTTCTTTGTTTATAAAGATATCCAATTGAAAATTTAGTTGAAAATTTACGGGTGTAAACAGAACATATTTGGGCTTTATTTTTATGTATAAATTATAAATATATAACTTTCTGTTTAACCGGCATCAACTTTCTTATTTTAAACAGAATATCCCGTACATTTTTACATTTTTTAAATCTACGTTAAATTTTGAATACAATAATGTGCCGCAAATCATATTTTGCAGTAAAAAAAAACTTAAGAACAATATTTTAAATTTTTATGTAAAGTAATATAAGAAAATACTAACCTAATTATAAAATATTCAATTGCATTAAACTTTTTTATTAAATTATCAACATTAACAAGAAATTTTTGTATAAATAATCAATTTTAACAATACCTGAAGCTGTCAGTTTCAAATATTTTAAATAAAGCCACAGCCAAATTTTGTTGTTTTAATTTGAATTTTTTTGTATTATTTAATTTGTCAAAATGCAGTATTTCTTTTGTAAAGTTGACTAATTGAAATACTTCATAAAAATTCGAAATTATTCGATTATGGACGAATGGTTTTAAAATATAATATGTAAATCGAAGGAAGCGCGAATGAAAATGGAACAAGAAATCTAGCAGAAATCTAGACGAAAAAAGTATGTAATTCAAGCTAAACCCGAGTTGCATACATAATTTTTTCTATGATCGAGTTTTAACTTATTATGCTAATCTAGCTAACGATATTTCAAACGACAAAAATATTTATTTTGTAGGTTACATAGTTAAGTTTGTTTTTGTAGGTAACTAAGGGCAAAAATGTTTTTTTTGCACGGCAAGCAAAAATATCGTCCTTTTGACACTAGAAAGTATTTAAAAATGACATGTTTTTGACATTGGTAGTAGAAAATAGTTATTTATGTACCAAGGGTAAAAACAGACGTTTCTGGCCCATGCCATGATTATTACAAGGCGCAAAGCGCCGAGGGCTAATAACATGCTCAGGGTCAGAAACGCTAATTTCACCCGTGGTGCATACAATATTTTATGCACAACAAAATAACATTTAATCATATGTTCAAAACATTAAAATATGTACCTGGTTATATGTCAAAATGACATTTTGTAAAACCAAGTATTCACAATAAACAAAAATTGTCATTTTATTTATATATCCATAGGAATAATTTTTTTATATCCCTAGGGCTAAAAAGTAGTGTTTAAGCCCGCTTTTTAGGGTTAAAACATATATATATATATATATATATATATATATATATATATATATATATATATATATATATATATATATATATATATATATATATCTATCGGCCCGGTTGTGCAGAAAAACAATTTTATGCTTATTGGCTTCTAGGAAACAAATGAAAGTTAATTTAATTCCCAAAACTTGAAAAGTAAACAGAGCTTACCTTGTTTACCCTGACCGCACGCCACTGATCGGTACCTAGTTATTATTCCTGAATCAGTGAATGTGGAATAAATAAAAATGTGTAGAGAAAGGCGGAGATTTGCGATTTGGCCCACATTGAGGGGAGGTGTTATCGAACAAATCCCTACAAAACCTACGCTTTCAACACACACACCCTCACACACACGCAGAGCGGCAGAACGGTTAGTAATTACGGGTTTTGAGGCCGACCACCACACATTATAATCTGTTTTCAATACAGCGAACAGCGCCGCTAAATACCAAACTTCCAACATTGACAGACATTCATTCTGTTTACAAAAGTTCAGCTACCGTTTTGTACAAATTCAACTACAGGGAACAAAAATACCCAAATCCGAATACTCATACGTTGTAAAGTTTTAAGTGGATGCGTCCCGAAGAGAAATATAGCGCTGTGGTGTCACCGGCCGGATTTCACTGCACCAGAGAAAAAATTTACACGAAAATCCACTAGGAGTTCCGCCTGTGCATTTTTCATTGACCCGGTGGCGACTGGCGAACGCTAGCGACATGTGTTTCGCGAGAGATTTATTGCGCGCTCGTATCTGTCTGATACATGATTAATTAGTCGGACCAGCTCCAAAGGAAACGGAAGAAATTATCCATCAACCTACCTTTGCAATCTTTATGTGCTGGGATTTTCCCTACATTTCGTATTACCCTACTAAATAGCCGGTAGTAGCTTTCTGGGTCCAGTACGGATAAATATATTAGGCCGAAAGGTCCGAGAACGGCCAATGGCCGACATATGTCCAGTGCTAAGGTTAGGAGTTTCCTTAGATAAATCGTTCTTTATTTTCACTTTGATGTAACATATTTTTAGAAATACGTAGGAATACATTAGCTGAGACCCTTGGTTCGATTTCCACAGCAACTAACAATTATTTACCAAGATCTGCAACGGTAAAATGCCACAGCCAGTAATATAAATAAAAATAAATATATCATCACGACTTTTATCCAACACTGAGTATGGCACTCTGCCGAAGCAGATCTCGGTAAGTGATATATTTATGCGCGTGAAGTGCGGTTACCAGCCGTCAAATCACGGCTCCCAAAGATGTTAGTGGTGTAATTATTATTATTATTATTACAGACAATCGCCCAATTGAATATAATCTCTTAAAAGAACGTCTCTTGTGTTTTTTTAAATCTTAATGTAGTGTAATGATATATTTATTTTATTTTATTGTTTATAACATGCTGTCCCATTAAATAAATAGCATGAACCCTCGAAACATTCACGAATAATTACTTCCAGTAGAAATTATTCATTAGATTCATCCTACAATTAATCTGCCCTGAAACACCATCTTCAATTCATTCACATTCATCATTATTTTCATGCAAATTTGTTTATTCCAGCTATTTGTATTTATTCGTTCACGTAATAAACCTTTGATCATATCCATCTATTTCTTCGACACCTTCATAACTTTTTCAAACATGAAAATTATATTTCAATTTTTTGAAGACATATTTCTATTTATTCTTTTTCCTGAAGGAAATAATAATGAGAAATGTTATACAAAAAACTAGACAATAGAAATTTACATTTAGCCTAATGCCTTGAATCTGAAATTATATATCTTATAATAATAATAATAATGTTTTATTTACTAACGTGGCAACGTTCAGCCTAAGCTGCTCTTACACATAACCACTACATAATATTAAACAGAAATAAATACACAAATATGACAAGATAAACGTAACAAATTTTGATATTTAGTTATAAAAAATTTATATATAAGGAGGCTATTATAAAATGCATCGTAATAAATACGAGTATATAATAGTAAAACAAAAGACAAAATGTCTATTGCGAAGTGGAATTGAGTCTTAATAAATAAGAAAAATAGGAAAAAATTTTCCATCACTTGTCTCATAATTACACAGAGGTTTTACAGCACGTTTGCATCAACTTCTCAGATCATCAACAAACGGCTGGTCAGTTCAGCTTTAACCATAGACGCGTTTCGTCCTTCCGGACTCATCAGTATGGTGCGATCATTTATCCAACTAGATCAACTAGGAAATAGTGGATTGTGATACCGACTTAGCTGAACTGACTGATGTTAACCTATCCAATAGACATTTTGTCTTTTGTTTTATTTCAATAGCTGTCAAGCAGTTTGTGATTTTGTCGGTAGATGGCACCACGAGTGGCTTCATAGCTCTCATGTCATGTTACCGTTGTAGATAGGTTAACATCAGTCAGTTCTCCTTTTTCTCCTTTTATTAACGCAACTAGGTAATTATGTAATGTTTGATTGAATATTTATTAACCGAATCGTCGTATGGCTTACGTTAGTTACAGTTCATCGTTTGACAAGTAAAGTAGTATTGAGATGGTTAGATATTGTGTTAAGTGCCTGATAGAGTTTCGAGGATATTCAGGACAGGTTTAGAGGTGAGTCCTCCTTACGTATGTGAGTTGAGTTGGTTGATGGTATTGTTGAGTTAGCGCAAGTGTGAGCGCATGTTACGGCTGTGGCCGAGTATGGTCATATGGAGAGCAGCTTTGGGCTGTAGTGGAACCGTGACTGGCTGCCAACGTGCAGCAAGCAGCTTGGGCTGTAGCGGAACCCTAGTCAGGCCGCCACCGTACAGCGAGCAGCTTTGTGAACTGTAGTAACCCTAACCCGGTTTACCAACGAGATACGAAAGGTTAGCGAATGTTGTGTGACTTGGCCAAGTATGTGAATGTTATATGACCTGGTCAGTTTGACCTGTGGAGTACTTGACGTGAAGTATTTGATATGAATGATTGGAGGTGTGTTCTCACTGAGCTTTAATGCTTATTTAGTATATTCTTTCCAGATGCTAAACCGTGAATAGATATCCTAGGGCTTTCTTAGGACAGGTATTCTCTCAGTATAATTGGGCTACATTTTATGTAAGTACGGTTATTTAAATTAAGTATAAATATCGACGCTACGTTTCATTCGCTTGTTATCACCTATCATAACAATAGGGAGATGATAAAACAAATCTTAGCACAATTTTTAATGAAGAATATTTTTTTGTGATACGTATGTGTTCATGCGTTTAGAGAGAAACATGTAACGTCAAATGTGAACATTTATTTTAATAAATATAAAGTGGTGGAAATTAGATAAAGATCTACCAATTTGGTTTGAGTTCCATGTCATATTTTATGCTAACAAGATTCTGTTTTCCGAAAATTTAGAGTGCATCTGCCCATGTATATTTATAGCAGCAATAAATTTAATTATAATGTAGGCTTTGGCATAGCATTGTTTCAACTGCGAGACAAATTTGAAAAAATACAAATTTTCATCCGATTCTCCCCAGGGTACGAAAAAAGGTCTTCGCTCATGTATATATTCATATTTCAGATATCCTAAGTTTCGACCAGACCTGGTTTCACTGGTGGTGGTTTTTATCACAGTAATCTTATCTTTTTTAGGGGTTATTAATAGTCGGGGCATTAAATTGAAAATGTATTGTGTGCCGTGACAATTTACAAACTGGCTGACAGCGGTGGAAAAAATGGTGTCCCGCGGCCCGTGTTCGACTGTCAACTGTCAGCGCAGAAGAAACAAAACATTATCTTGAAACGTTACATCTCCAATATGACGTTCTGTTGGCAGACATATTTTTTCCACTTCCGCTTTGTGTCGCGCCCTGCTGATTTACAAAATAAACAGAAAATGCATGTTCGGCAAAGATAAACGGTTTTAAATGTAGCCGAGGGGGTTGCCGTACACCGCCTCGCATTCGACAAACGTTTTAGCATTTTTTAAACACCGACAGAATGATAAAATGAATAAATTATTACCACATTCGCTGCCCACAACCACTAAATTATGTCACTCATTTCGATTTCACATTTTACAACTCGTAACATAAATTAAAAATAAATAATCATTCCAGCCCCCGCGATTTGCTAGCGTCAACAAATCCAATAAACGCAATAACATTTATACATCATGAATTCAAACCCACATGCGCAATAAAAAGAGCAAATATTTCTGTTTGCTGGCAGCGCAAACCGCGGGAAATGAAGAATGAAAACTTGAAATATTTTCTATTTGCGATGTAGAATTAATTCCGTTGTATTCATGGCATGTGAGCGCGGCAGCCATTTTAATAAACCGTCACGAAAGCCGCTGTATCATTTGCGAATTCGCTGGCGAAGAATATAAACCATTTATAATGATTTACGTTGCAGCGCCGCGACCATATGCACCCTTTCCTGCCTCGTTCGTTCGTTCACAGCTCGCAGTGTTCGCATATCGTATCGAACGTGCCTCTAGCACGATTGCGGAACCTTTTTGTGAGATTTTTTATAAAAAGAAATGACTAACAAGATAAAAAACATAATGCCTCAAGCGCACAAAATAATATTGTAAATTAAATCCGTTTTTCTGCTTTCCTAGGAATTATACAATGAGGGTGTTTCATCATAAATTTATAGACAAATAATAAACCAAATGAAATGAAAGCACGTTGCTTTCTATTGTATAAAACTAATCATAAATTGTTGCAGTTAACGCGTCTTTAATCGAAAATCAATAAGGATGAAAATCAATAAGGATGAAAAAATTGAAGTTTACATAAACTAGTATTAATTGTTAATGTTAAAATAATAATGCAAATCTACTATGAGCATTAAAGCACAACACGAACATTTTTTCCACTTTGACATTAAGCTTCATAATTTTATATTTTTTGCATAGATAACAATTATAATACCCTGCATTGAAATTTTAGTATCAGCATAAGTTCAGATTCCAAATAAGAGTCTTTATAAGAATGAACTTGGCTTAAATTTTTATATTAAAATGAATTAGACGACAGTTCTGTCATAAATTGCAACCATTATAAAGTCAAAAAAAAAAAGTATATCTAAATGAAAATTTATATGCCTAAACTTAATATATGAGGCATCATTTTTATGTATAGATGATATACATACATACACTTCCGTTTTAACCGGAAACAGAATCAATTATCTTTTTTTAAATAGAACATATTTTCACATTTTTTAATTGTTCTTTAAATTCTGAATAAAATAATGAACCACAAATCAAATTTTGCAGTAAAAAATTAACAAGAAATTGTTACATAAATAATCAATTTTAACAAAAACTGAAGCTTTCAGTTTCAAATGTTTTAAATAAGCTACAGCCAGAGCTGGGCAGTAGCTAGCTACTTTTTTAGCTTAGCTACTAGCTTAGCTACGTATACCTTAGCTTAAAAATATTGTTATAACAACTGAACAGGGCCGGTTTTGCCATAAGGCGGGTGAGGCGACCGCCTTAGGCCTCCGATTTTTACCGGCCTCATAAAAATTCGGCCTCATACAAATTAGAATTTTTATATATAAAAAATTAATTTACAATTACTATGCAAAATAAAAATTTTATACATACTATTTTCCGCAACGAATTGTTTTGTATTTTAGGTATATATTATACCTAAATACATGTGGCAGCACTGTGTAGTCGCGTTGTGACAGTAGCAGTAGTACGTAGCATCGTCCAAAAGCGCAAAGTGCATAGGTTAATCCACACAATCCCTCAGTTCAAGAAAAATATATATTGATTATTAAAAATAGATTACAAGCAACATTTCCAAATATAATGACTCTCCTACAAATATATTTAATGCATCCTTTATCAAATGCGTTCGCTGAACAATCTTTTTTATGCTTAAAAAGAGTATCACTAGCCATATTAAATATAGAGGCAGAGATTTTGAAATCCATTGATTGTAATAATATAATTTCAAAGTTCGGTGAAGAAAAATCAAGAAAAAAGAAATTGTATTAATGTAAATTTCGCATTTTATAATTCATTTTTAATTTTATGTTATTATAGTATGAGACTGTGATTTTAGCTTCATGTAGGTACGGACTGAATAATAATAATTTTTTTAATCCTATGTAGGTGCAACTTTTATAATTTTTTGTTATGTAACTATTTGTATTTTATGATTTTTAAATATAAAGATACATTATATTTACATTTATGTACAATTTTTTTTCTTCTGGATACCTTTATATGGCATATAATCCCCCTCACTCTGCTACTGGCCTCTAATTTCCTTCCGCCTTAGGCCTCCAAATTTGGAAAACCGGCACTGCAACTGAAGCTAATTTAAAGCTACTTTTTGTAGCTTATAGCTACTTTTTGTAACCCGAAGCTACTTTTTGTACCACTGTTCATTAAGAAATACCTATTAATTTTTGTTTTGTATTTGAATTGTACCTTCTTTATTGTTTTCTATAACTGTAGGATAACAAGTTATTATATAGTGTAAAATCTATTAACACATGGGATGGCTAGCACAGTGGTATGAAGTCGGCCTGTGGATCCTGAGGTCCCTGGTTCGATTCCCACAGGCGACAAATTTTCATAATTTGAAAAAGCTATCCCTGTGGCTCCTCCACCACTAACATGTTTGGGGGCCGTGATTTGACGACTGGTAACCGCACTTCACGCGCAAAATATATCACTTACCGAGATCTGCTTTAGCAGAGTGCCACACCCAGCAATGGGTAGAAGGCGTGATGATATATTTATATTTATTTATTTTATCTATTAACATATTTTACTTTTCACTTGTTCTTAACCTATCCTACTTTTGTATTAAATATTAGATGAACTAAACATTGACTGTTTAGGAGTCTTCCATTAATGTGACTGTTAATTTATTCCGATATAAATAAGAATTATAGCATAACAAATTAACAGTACATTTGTCCATTTGCGATTTTTTTATATTTATTAACAGTCATTATAACAAAAGACTGATCAACTGATTATATGACAATGGCAAATTTAATTAATTTACAATAATTGAAAAAGTAGCTTTAAAATGTAACAGCTACTTTAATGAAAGCTTTTAGCTGTAGCTTAGCTATATTTTACAAAATGTAGTTTATACCTGTAGCTCAGCTACTTTTTTAAAGAATAGCTGTAGCTGTAGCTTAGCTACTTTTTATAAGTAGTTTGCCCAGCTCTGGCTACAGCCAACTTTTGTTCTTTTAATTTAAATATTCTTTGTATTATTTTTTACAGCAAACTTGATTTGTGGAATATAATACTATTCAGAATTTAACATAGAATTAAAAAATGGCGAAATATAGAAGCTGTTCTATTTAAAATAAAAATAGTTTATGCTACTTCCGGTTAAACTAAAAGTGATGTATATTATTTATACATAAAAATGATGTACCAGATATATATTTTTTGCTCATATAAATTTTCAGTAATAATATAACAAGAGAGTGATAATAAATTGAAAATAATTTGACAGATCTTTCGAAAACTTGTTGCCAGGCAACAAGATTGAGAAAGATACTGGGGAATTATTTTCTAAGTTATTCAACTCTCGAGTTATATTTAAAGCTACAGAGATTATTCCCGGGAATAATCACTAGAGCTTTATTCTCAGTATAATGACAGGATTGCTTAAAACGCAGACACGTGACATACACTGAAGCATTTCATTGGTTTTGAGTAACGTCAAAAAATTATCAATTAGATATCTTTATAAATAATGCAGTTTATAAACGTATTCTGCTTTCTGTGGACATCGGATCTATTCATTTTTCTTCAAAACTTTTTTGTTCAGTCAACTTTTCTTGTTTTTAAAGATGAATATTTTGAATGTTGATTTTTTTCCATATTGGATGAACCTGGAACCTCTGACGCCATGAGCCATCTCTTTGACATACATACTCCATGTTATTTTCCATGCGGGTTAGCACAAAGTAATTTTTTTACAAACTGTAAAAAAATATCAGGTGTTTAATAAAAAATATAAGTACACATTTTATTGCGCATTAATGTGTTTGAAACTAATTACCAACTAATTACATTAAAAACGTTTTCCAAACTATTAATTAAAAATTGTAAAGACTTCTATGCGGGTACCCGTTCGTTACCTACAACAAATTGCATGTAACATGTAGGTACTTAAATTATTAATACGTACATATAGGATGCTAGGAAAAAATACTTGGTTTAATTAAAACTTTGGTATAAGAGCGTAATTAGATGTAATTTGAAGCTTAAATTTTTAATTAAGCTAAATACAAGGCCATCATCTGGAACAAAGAGTGTCAAGTTGATGATTTACGACAACGAAAGAGATCCACCTTCACCCGGAAAGCAGAAGCATTTTAATTACACCCCCTGCAGAAACTACACGTCGTTTATAAATTATTTCACTCTTTCAAACAGCGCTTAAAGTTCAGCTTTGTAAATAACAAAGTAAATAAATATATCATCACGCCTTCTACCCATTACTGGCTGTGGTACTCTACCGAAGCAGATCTGGGTAAGTGATATATTTTTGCGCATGAAGTGCCGTTATTAGCCGTCAAATCAGGGCCCCCAAAGAATGTAATGGAGAGGGAGCCACAGGCGTAGTATTAATGTTGTCAAAATGTTTATAAGCAGTGGGAATCGAACCAGTGTTCTCAGGATCCACAGGCCGACACGATACCACTGTGCTACCTACTCCAGCTTTGTAAATAAATAAATAAATAAATATAAATATATCATCACGCTTTTCTACCCATTACTGGGTGTGACACTCTGCCGAAGCAGAACTCGGTAAGTTATATATTTATGCGGTTACTAGCCGTCAAATCACGGCCCCTAAAGATGTTAGTGGAGAGGGAGCCACAGGTGTAGTATTAATGTGGTGAAAATGTTTATCGGCAGTGGGAATCGAACCAGGGTTCTCAGAATCCACAGGCCGACACGATACCACTGTGCTACCGACTCCAGCTTTGTAAATAAATAAATAAACATAAATATAACATCACGCCTTTCTACCCATTACTGGGTGTGACCCTCTGCCGAAGCAGATCTCGGTAAGTGATATATTTTTGCGCGTGAAGTACCGTTACCAGCAGTCAAATGACGGCCCCCAAAGATGTTAGTGGAGAGGGAGCCACAGGTGTATTATTAATGTGGTGAAAATGTTTGTCGCCAGTGGGAACCGAACCAGGGTTCTCAGAATCCACAGGCCGACACGATACCACTGTGCTACCGACTCCAGCTTTGTAAGTAAATAAATAAACATAAATATATCATCACGCCTTTCTGCCCATTACTGGGTGTGGCACTCTGCCAGAGCAGATCTCGGTAAGTGATATATTTTTGCGCGTGAAGTGCTGTTACCACCAGTCAAATGACGGCCCCCAAAGATGTTAGTGGAGAGGGAGCCACAGGAGTAGTATTAATGTGATGAAAATCTTTATCGGCAGTGAGAATCGAACAAGGGTTCTCAAGATCCACATGCCGACACGATACCACTGTTCCACGTACTCTAGCTTTGTAAATAAATAAGTAAATATAAATATATCATCACGCCCTTCTACCCATTACTGGGTGTGACCCTCTGCCGAAGCAGATCTCGGTAAGTGATATGTTTTTGCGCATGAAGTACCGTTATCAGCAGTCAAATCACGGCCCCTAAAGATGTGAAGGGGAGCCAGCTTTGTAATTATAATAAACAAGTCTTGTTCCTCTGTGTTTTGTGTATTAGAAATCATACATTTTCATTACAGATATGACATGAGATGATATATTTAGCTGCGATCATAACTCATTCCAAAATAGAATTGAAAGTGTTATTAAGATATATGTGGCTTACTCCACCGCCGTGTGCCAAAATGCTTTACAAATTATTTTATTTTACGCTGTTCTGTGTCAAACAGCATTAATGCTATTTGCGCTCGCTCGCTTGCTTCCAAGAATATTGTATTAAACTGCTATTAAATTATAAACAATCTGCATGCACGTGGGATCCATTATAATGCATAACAAATTTTAAAAGCACATTTATTTTAAAATTAAACTTCATGAAATTATCTTCATTTATTCTGTTTGACAATAATGGAAAATAAAAGGAATGTAATTAGTTAAAAGGATGAAGAGGTCAGTTTTCTTCAACTAACCTACTTATTTATAGATTAGTCTAATTACGACTTCTTCATTGTTATAAGTTATAAACTATTTATTCTGCTCTTCTGTAAACTAAAATTAATATTGGAAAGAAGAATGAAAAGTTCACTCACTATTTTAGCAATTGAATCCAGGGAATTCACATTGTTATACTCGTGTTGTACCTTAATCCTTTAAGTCCTTTTTTTTTAATACATTTTTTCAATTGTTTCATTATTGGATGAAGTAATAAAAGACAATATTTGCAAAAATATATTTAAAAGATGATGGTCACATATAATAATTATTTTATTTAAAAATGCACACAAAACTTAACTTATAATGGCGGAATTTTATTTGTGGAGTGGCGAAACTGACGCTCAAAAAAATATAAAAATTGAATAAAATAAGTGTTTTATACCTATTTTGATTTGAATATCATGAATTATTAACAGGTTGTTGGTCTAGTGAATTTTCAAATACCATATCACCGTGTGGTATTGCCATTATAAATTGGGATTCTTAGTTTTTCGTTAAAAACAAGGCTTTGCATGGCTATATATCCATTACTAAACGATAAAGAACTTTCTCCTTCTGATACAATATACATGGATAGTTCTAGAACATCATACTAGTTTTTCAAATGAAACTGTAAAATTTTAGAGGTACACAAACCAAATATGTGCGATTCTGAGTGATGATCGCCATAAGCCCCGTGTATAAGAACTCACTTTTACAAGCGAATATATTTGTTCACAGACGATGAATGTGTTTCATATTTTAACAGGATGCGTATGACTATCCAATGTTGACGTGCGCCAAATTTCATTCAGATCTGCAAAATTTTTTTTCACACTAGTACTACCTTAAGCTACGAGTAACTGACATTAGCTACAATCCCAGGTCCTAAAAACATTAATCTCGTGCAAAGAAATGCAAAGAATGCAAATGCAAAGAAAAAAATTCGTACAAAACAAAAAATAAATAAAATAAATAAATATATCATCACGCCTTCTACCCATTACTGGGTGTGGCATTCTGCCGAAGCAGATCTCGGTAAGTGATATATTTTGCGCGTGAAGTGCGGTTATCAGTCGTCAAATCACGGCCTCCAAAGATGTTAGTGGTGGAGGAGCCACAGGGGTAGCTTTTGAAATTATGAAAATTGTTTGTCGCCTGTGGGAATCGAACCAGGGTTCTCAGGATCCACAGGCCGACTTCATACCACTGAGCTAGGCACCCCTAATTAAAATTAAATTAACATAAATAACCTTTGTTTCATACTATGCTATATTTTGTGTTTTACCGCTTGTATATTTTTTCTAGAAAATATAAAATTATTGATAAAATATGAAGGTCTAGTACCATTACTTGTAATAAAATATTGTCTATTCTAAAGGAAAACTGCGTTTGTACAACTGCCGCAGGGATTAGATAAAATAACTGATAATATACATATTATTATTAAAGATTTATACATATATTGTAAAGAATATTGATATTTTCGATATAATAATTTTGTAATTTTGTAAGTAAACAGCATTATAATGAATAAATTAATTAATAAATCATGTATACAATTGTAAAACTAGACATCAATTTGTATAAAACGAAGCACATTACCGTATTATATAAATTCTCTGGAGTAAATAATTCAGTTCGGCAGGTAAATGACAAAATCGAAACCAGCCGAGGTCATTGTCTGTGTGTTTGTCGGTTCATTTCCCGGCAGGTAACCGGTAATTACCGCTCGGCAGCGGTTGGAAACGCATCGTAAACCACTTGATCAGTTGGTTTGGTTAGCGGTTAGTTTTTTTTAATCCTAGAGGTTGGTAGCCTTGTGTCCATGCGGCTGAGATTCTGGAAGTAATTGGAGTTAAATTGCCCGGTAAATGGCTGGTGTGCTCTGCGCCCGACAATCGGTTCATTCGTCATTCGGTAGTAAAAATTGTCAGAAACATAAAAATCCTTCCCTTCGGAGAACGTTCCTGCTACTGTGTTTCCTGCTCACCGCGTCTGATAGATTGCGCACGAGTTTGTCACATGCTCCAACTAGTTTTTTCTTCTAATTGATTCATTCATCAACTATAGAACCACTATTTTAATATCTGCTGGGAAAATAGAGAAGTCGGACCGATTTTTCATCATCGGAAACAGCTATAACCTATAAGTACTTAAACGATCCATTTATTTTTCTTTTTCAATCATATTTCAGAAATATGATTCACTGGCCAGAACTTCATTTAAGGTTTTCTACTATTACTTTCTTTAAGGTAAATAACGTTACATTTGAACAATCACAAATGAATAACAAGGAATTAAGAAATTAAATAAAATTAATTATTTTTGTATTATGGGGTAGGTGACTCAATAGTATCGAGTTGGCCTGTGGATTTGAGATCCCGGGTTTGATTCCCACGGCCGATAAACAATTTTCACTACATTAAAACTACCCGTTTGGCTCCCCGTCCATTAACATCTTTGAGGGCTGTCATTTGACGGCTGATAATCGCACTTCACGCATATAAATATATCACTTACTGACACTTGTTATTGCAGAGTGCCACACCCAGTAATGGGTAAAAGGCGTGGTGATATGTTCATATTTTTATTTACTTTATTTTTTTTTGCATCATAAACTTATTTATTGGCTATCACAAACAGGTGTAATTTGGCTATTATAGTCCTAGGGCGTATAATGTACAAGCCCTCAGAACCCGTTGGTGTATCTTGCACCCTGTACATCAATATTATAAATTGCCTCATTCAGAAATAGATAAAAAAGGGGTAATGATGTACTTATTTATTAATTTTTATTTAAAAAATTCAGACACAATAATGAATTTGTAACACACTTCGGAATTGTGTGTTTACTTAAGAATTTACCACATATACGTAAGAACCAATAGAATCACGAATTTATTTGAAAATAAACCAATGAAATGAAAGCAATTTTGATAGTTTCAACTATTGAAATTTACACGTGATTATATTTTGACGTATCTCAAGCCCAATGAAATGCTTCATTGTATATCACGTGACTGCTTTTTAACCAATCCTGTCATTATTATACTGAGAATAAAGCTCTTGTGATTATTCCCGGGAATAATCTCGGTAGGTGCTTTTTTATTTGTGACAAATGATAGGTAGTTTTCAAATAATTATTTAAAACTGTCAACGCGTCCAGTAAAATGTGTGAAAAAAATCGATTTAGTTGTATTTCTGATACAGAAATACACCAACAAATTTTGGAAACAATTTCCAAGAATACATTAATAAGTAATCAATCGATTTGAACCCAGTTCAAAATCTTTTAAGTTGGATGAATCGACCTCAACAGCTATGTCAAAAAATAATCTAATTAAGTATAACTCGAGAGTTCAATAAATTAGAAAATAATTCTCCAGTATTTTTCTCAAACTTATTGCCTGGCAACAAGTTTACGAAAGAACTGTCTAATTATTTTCAATTTATTCTCAATCTCTTCTTATATTATTACTGATTTTTCATGTTAATTAAATCTCTTCGGTTACCAATAAAATAAATGCAATTTTCATAAAAAGTCAATTGATAATAATCTATCGAAATATCAAATTCTCGATTGGGAAATACAATACCTAACCTCTAACGTCAAACGTCAACGCTTACCTTCGAAAACGCATCAGCTGTCAAAGTTCAACAATATTGCTTTTGTAGATTTTTTTTTAGAAATATTTTGTGGTCGGCTGAAAAATAGTGTACATAATGCGCTCGAAAGTGTGATAACTTTGCTCGTGTACTTAAATCAATCGGCACTGCGCGCTTTGTTTTTCAATATGTACACTCGCACGTTATCTTACACTTTCGATGCTTGTTATGTAATATACTATTTCTGAGGGTATTTAAAAATAATGTTATTTTTTGTTCTATTTTATGAAATTTTTCACCTTTATTTGACTTAACATTTTACTACAAAATATATTTCAACTAGCTAAGTTTTTTTTAGTTTATTAAAAAACTAAAGCTCATAACTCATTGTAAATTTAATTACGTTTTAATTTTAATATATGTACGTGAATGTATATAATACATCAAAGCCTCTGACGGGCAGTTAATAAATTAATATTATTTTATCATGTATTCGGCTTAGTTGCATGTGCAGCTTAATAAGTTTATGTTTCTAAATAAAAAAGTGTTTTTTCTTATCAAATTTCTCTCACTGAAAAACTTTCAGTAATTAATCATTTTATTTTAAAATACTTTTATTGTTTTCGATGTTATCATTCTGAATATTTCTTAATTCATACAAAACCGTCATTTAAATAAAACATTGTAGTTAAGGTGAAATGTGCGTGATGTTAAAATTAAAAACTTAAACATAAATACATGTCGAGGCGTTATCAGATCGCCCCGTGAGTCGAGCGTGACTTTGTCCGTGAACTTTTTCACGCTCACGCGACCAATCGCCCACAAATCCCACAAAAATACACGCAGTCATGTACTGTCACCAGATGCGAAAGCTCTGCCATCATGAGAGCGAAAGAGATACTAACTCGGGGATTAGTACAAAATTGAGATCAAAATACTCGTACACAAGTTCCGAAATTTTATTAAAATACTTCCACAAGAAAATTTAAAGGATTTGGTAGAAAATAAGAATATAAAATTTGTTTCCGATGATAATTTTCATTTTAAGGTACAGACCACATATTTATTTTCTATGATTACTAATAGGCAGTTGCACCCCTGTCACTTAAAAATTAAGTATAACTTAATGGATAGTTATACATGAGCGTCACGCTAGATGGCCCCCTATCCCAAATCTTATCAAAATTTTGTGTACAGTTAGTGCTAGGTTTGTTCTAGTTTGTTCCTGATTTCTAAAGTTTGTTCTATTCATATACACAAGTTATTAACAGTTGACGTGGGGAATCCAGCATGACACTACGAGTAAACCTACCTAATCTTTTCAGTTTTTAAAAATCTTTTGATATGAGTTAGTGCTAGGTTTGTTCTACTTAGATACAAATTTTTAAAGTTTGTTCTATTCATATACACATATCACGCTGGATTCTCCAAATCAACTGTTAATAACAAAAATCGTTTAAGAATAAAGCTCATTTTAGAATCAATATGCGTGCGAGAATGTCATTCTAATGCCGAAACAGAAAAAAATAATTTATTTATTTCAGAAATCAGATAGACAAGAAAATTACTCACCATGTACAATTTCAATTTAACAAATCCAGTTTCCAAGTTCCAGCCTCGATCATGTCGTGACAAAAAGCGACAAGTAACCAACTAAGCTAAGCACTAAGCGCAGAAATGATCAGTCCCCTAAAAGGAGATGCTAATAATGTCGAATGTTAAACAGAACGGGCCACATACAACGTTCAACGTTAACGGCTGACTTGAGTTGTACGAGGCCTGTAAACAGACTTGATCGCGTTTTAATCAAAACCTGATATTGTATATCTTACATCTTGATCTAAACTCACGCTGGATAGATCTTATTTAAATATCCTGATTAATGTTTTCCATAAATGTTATATCCTATTTTGAATTACCGGTTCTTCGAAAGAGATCTTCTTAGGCACGCAGTCCTCAACATTTTATTTCACTCACACTTTCTGTCGAATATGTACATTCAAAATGTTTGGTAATTACTCTTGGTCTGATTTATTTATTTATTTATGCTGCTCTGTACAACAGGAACTTAATGCTACTTATAGTACAGTAGAGATGTTGATTTTATCCGGATATTCGTATATACGGATATTTATATAACGAATATTCGGTTTCGGCTTTCCGGATAGTTCGAATATCCGAATAGTTCGAATGTCCAAACAACTCGGATATCTGAACTGATCAAATATTCGAATAATCGTAATTGGATAATTCGAATATTCTAATAGATAATGAGGCCGAATAGTCAATAATAATGAACGAATAGTTTTTAAGAAAATATAAACTAGACCTGAGCGAACACTCTGTTCTCAGTAAGAATTTTGAAGGGTCTGATAATTTTGTAAACATCTGCAGGTTATAAGTTATATAGTAATAGTGCTTCTATTAAATTAAAACTACATACGAGTACTGTTGTTCTAATTTTATTATTAAATATAAATACATTAATGTGCTCTACAATTACCCAAATAATTCAAATATCCGAATAATGTTTGAATATCCGAATATCAGAATATCTGAGTCTTAATGTAAGTAAAAATAAGAAAAAAACAAATTTTCCATCACTTGTCACAAATTTAACAAAAATTTACAGCACGTTTGAATCAACTTATCAGGTCATCAACAAACGGCTGGTCAGTTCAGCTTTAACCATAGACGCGTTTCGTCCTTTAGGGACTCATCAGTATGGTGCGATCAACTATCCAACTAGACCAACTAGGGGCTAGTGAACTGTGATACTGTCTTAGCTGAACTGACTGATGTTAAATTATGTAAGCCGGTAACATGACATATGAGAGCTACGGAGCAACCCGTGGTGCCATCTACCGACAAAAATCGCAAACTGCTTGACAGCTATTGAAATAATACAAAGACAAAATGTCAATTTCGATGTAGTTTAACATCAGTCAGTTCAGCTAAGACAGTATCACAGTTCACTAGTCCCTAGTTGGTCTAGTTGGGTAGTTGATCGCACCATACTGATGAGTCCCTAAAGGACGAAACACGTCTATGGTTAAAGCTGAATTGACCAGCCGTTTGTTGATGATTTGATAAGTTGATTCAGACGTGCTGTAAATTTTTGTGGAATTTGTGACAAATGATGGAAAATTAGTTTTTTCCTATTTTTTCTTATTTATTAAAAGCATATCGAATGTTTGACAGCAATATCAATTATGCCATAGAGCTATAACTTCGATTTGCTTTTATTAATTTAAACCAAGTTTAAAATATATATTTTGTTGGTGCAACTGGTAATAGTTTCTACACTCATTTTGAATCTTGATATTTTAACTTTTCAACATGACTGCAGAAAAATAATGATGCCTTAAAGTTTTGTAGAATTATTTTTAAAAAAACCTACAACTGTTAATTATGCAATGAAATAAATGAAAGTAATAAAAAATATTACAAATTAAATTTTTAATGGCACAAATAGCTCCATGATAATACAACACACTGTAAAGATAAAAACTCAAGTCAAAATCACTCTTCTGACGCCTCATACACTAACAATTTTGAAAGGTATTATTAAATGACTGATAAATCGCAAATACTGAAATTAGTTGGATAATAATTAAAATTACAACAGTATTTCATTTAAAATCCTACAAACAGATGCTAATTAGATTACTCAAATACATGTAACAATTTTCCAATTTTCATTACCGTAATGATATAACGAGAATATTCCACTTTACAGTCATATTAGTAGGTATTTATTGATACGAAATTCCATTGATTCTACGTACAAAACAGTATCATTGCTAATTAAACATTATAGAATAGTTCTGTCTGTATTATATCTGCACATTCTCGTACCTGGAACAAATTCCTGGAACTTGTGCGCCACAAGCTCTATCAAATCATGTATTTGTGCAGTTTGAGAGGCACTTGGAAATATCATAACTTCGTTGTCCGCTTTAATAACTCTCGTGGCATGTTTCAAGTCTGTTGCGATCGCTTTGTGTATCGCTCCAATCACAATATCGGGTGGAATATACAAAACTAGCTTGCATTACTAATCCATAACATCAGAGGATATTATAATATTAATAGCATAGATATACACTGCAAATACACAAATTGGCATACTGGATTTATTTCAATAAATATGTTATTATCGCAAACATTTACTATTGTAGCAATTAATAATAAGTAGTTTTCACTCAAAGGACGGTTAAATATATGTGTTTTTTAATATAAATTACCTTATAGGGTCGTTCAATAAGTCCTTAGAAAATCCAAGAGATGGTGCTCTTAGTATCGAAAATGAATTTTTTCCAGTAAGCAGCACTCCTAACTAGTCAACTGTTAGAGTTTTAGCTTTAGCCGTCACGTAGTTTCATTGTTGTTGTCAATTGTAGTGAAAAACTTTTGATAGTTTATAATAATGGATAAAAGTGAGTTTCGAGCGGTGATAAAACATTTGTATTTAAAAGGCTTAACGCCGAAAGAAATTAAAGCTGAGTTGGATGAAGTTCATGGCACATCTGCTCCTGTGTTTGCAAATGTTTACAATTGGGTGAATGAGTTTAAACGTGGCCGTACACCCACAAAAGATGAACATCGTTCCGGACGCCCTGTAGAAGTGTCTACCCCCGAAATGATTGACCAAATCCACGATATGGTTTTAAGTGACCGACGAATCAAAGTGCGTGAAATAGTTGAGGCTACAGGCATATCACAAGGCACAGTCGCTTTAATTTTGCACGAAAAATTAGGTGTGAAAAAAATCTCGGCAAGATGGGTGCCGCGTTTGCTCACAGTGGAGAATAAACGCAATCGTGTGGTGGACTCTGAATTACGGAATTAAAGTTCCAATTATTGCAACATCCACCGTATTCACCAGATTTGGCCCCCAGTGACTTTTTCTTATTTCCAAACTTAAAGAAATGGCTTGGCGGACGAAGGTTTACGACCAATGAGGAGATCATCGCCCAAACGGAGGCATATTTTGAGGAGCATCCGAAATCCTACTTTTTGGACGGTTTAAAAAATTTGGGAAAACGATTAGAGAAGTGTATAGAGCTAAAAGGAGATTATGTAGAAAAATAAAAAAAAATTTACCC
Source organism: Pterostichus madidus (assembly GCA_911728475.2). NCBI lineage: Eukaryota > Metazoa > Arthropoda > Insecta > Coleoptera > Carabidae > Pterostichus > Pterostichus madidus. Next base: position 32,961,913 of record OU452306.1, read on the forward strand.
AAAAAAAGTGTTTTTTCAACTTTTTTCTAAGGACTTATTGAACGACCCTTACTATTCTAGCTAATATATCAGCAACTTTTATTATCGAAACAGACAGAACTTTTATTTTTTAATACTAAAGTAGGTTTATAACCAATAATTCTCAAGTTTAAACCGTACTCACATCAATTAAAAGATTAAAACCAAAATTATAACTGCCTTAGATTATTCGAATTGTTAACAATGTTGTTAGCTAACAACATAAAAACAAGCGCAGGGCGACGCTCCCTCCCTTTCTTATTTTTTTGTTTCATTTTCAGTTACTGCATTGTGTGGACTTTTATTTCATATACAAGTGCAGGCTATCGCTTTCATCTTTTCTAATCTTGTTGATTCGTTGTTAGTTTCGTTATAAGATTCGTTGTTAGGAGTAAACGTGAGTAATTTGAGATGTTTTATGCATATGTTATGTACGTTGAAGAAAGAAAATGAATGATAAGTGTATAGGAATGATGTAATGGAAGGTTTGTTGTGTGATAAATGATTTCGAGTGTAATAAATTAATGAGTTTATATGGAGTGATCTATGAATGTGGTTGAAGTGAGGGTGGTTTATTTGGATGAAAATGTTTAACGAGGGCTGATTGTTTGATAAGTGAATGTTTTATGAATGATTTTAGGGTTCGTTCTACCCCATTTGTTGGGATATAGCGTGAAGATATGTATGTATGTATGTATTTGTCTATTTTTTTCAAAATGACATTTCCCTTACTCATTCTAATTGTAATACTAACCATTCCCCTCACTAGTGATGAAAGTAATTTACCTTCATCACTATCGCAACTAAATTGAATAAAGGAAATGTCATTTTCACAAGTAATGTTGAAATATTGAAATGAGTACCATAAAAAATAATGAACGAACATATGACGTACAAAATTTTATTCTATATTATGTCGCCTTTAATTATTAAACATTATTTTCATATCCTTGAGTAACGTCTTAAAATAATTATAATTAAATGTTAACAACTGTTTGTTACCTCACGATACAATACCATAATATTCCATTACGGTATCTAATACTGTAAAGTATCATTTCCCGGACTGAAATCATTACTATAAACATGAAATTACGACAATATGAAATAAACACATTGTATACAGTAGTGACCTGTTGAAGATAAGAGTACCCAACTGTTTCGAGATAAAATTGTCTGCTTGAACCTAAGAAAAGTCTGCATCATTATGCACGAAAAGATATCACTCAATTTGAATAAAGAGTGCAAGTATTTTTGAACGTCTACCTGTCTCGCCGATTCGGTGTATTATTTAGGAAGTATATTAGGAGATAAGAGCCGACAGTGAAAGCGAAGCTTGCGATCAATAAGTCGACAGTGACAGAAATGTCTCAAATATCAGGCAATTTCGGTGGAACAGAGCCACTTAACGCATTTCATATCTTTGTAAAATATTAATTCCGATTTCTTGTCCCTGCGAAGAATAAAAATCCGCGATTATCATGCGACAAGCGTCCGCTGATGCTGGCTGGCGTCGGCGCTGGGATCTCATTCGAGCCAAATGGAGTGCACGGGAGCCGTGATAAACTGATTTAAATATTGGTTCGATTCTGATTAAAGTTCCAGAATACACGAATTCAAGCTGAGATGAATTCCAACGCTAACGCCGAGCCGAAGGACGATGCAAATCATAGGCTAGTTTTACAGGATAAGTTTTTGAAAGCTCCGTGTCTGGAATCGTAACTACCAGTTCTAAATTCTTTAATTGTTTGTCGATCAAACTTTCCTGAAGGAATTATTTAAATTAAACTAAATTATTATTCGCAGTATCTGGATTGAAAGTATACTCGGGAACGGATATAGTTTGCACAATGTTTAGAAATGAGAAGAAAAGTTTAATTTACATGATGTGCAGATCTGAGGTCAAAAAGAATTTTAAAAATTCGCAAAATTAAGTGCAGTTTATCTCAAGTAAACATTTTTAGTACCATGTTTGATATGGTTGTTGCTTGAAGGTTGTAAATAAAAGAAATAAACAAAATGTTACTGGATGTTTATTCAAAATATTGTCAAACGTTTTGGCCATGAAATACTGGCCTTCATCAGTGACTGGAGCACCAAAAATGTGAGAACATAATACAAAAATAACAAAAAACAGCTAATATAAGCTGTATTCCATTTGCCACTTGGTTCATTTAAATCAGTTCAGATAAATTAGATAACATGAAAAAATGAACTGAATTAAGCAAACTGATGCACTTATTGGGGTGAATTACTTCAAAGTAAATTAGGATCAATAATTCTAATACTGGAAATAAAGTCAGCGAGGTAATCTAGCGAAACAATTAAGTAATCTGGTTCAGTAAATGTAAGTTAGATCTGATCCAAATGGCAAATGGAATACGCCTATAATAGCCTAAGTCAAATATAAAAAATAAAAAGTAAACAGAACACGTGGAACCGTAGTCAAAATAATTTCAAAAACAAACATTGTTCTTTTATTTACAACCTTTAAGCAACAACCATATCAAACACTGTATAAAAGTAAGGTCAACCACACTAAGTTTACAATTTTTAGTACCACTGATTTGACAGTTATTTCTAATATGTTGATAATTAAATTATAATTACAAACATTGCAATAGTGAATTTCTGCATTATATAACATTAGATAAATGATTTTTAGTAGTGTTTACAATTATAATTTAATTATTAGGGTAATGGCTCAGTGGTATCAAGTCGGCCTATGGATCCTAAGAACTCTGGTTCGATCCCCACAGCCGACAGACATTTTCACCGATTTAAAAAATTACCCCTGTGGCTCCTCCATTACTAATACCTTTAGGGGCCGTAAGTTGACGGCTGGTAACGGCACTTCACGCGCATAAATATATCACTTACCGAGATCTGCTTCGGCAGAATGCCACACCCAGTAATGGGTATAAGGCGTGATTATATATTTATTTATTTTATTAGGTACTAATACTGAAAATGTTTACTTCAATAAACTGCACTTAAGAATGTCATTTACCTAATTCAGTGAAAACATGGATCACTATTGTTGAAATATCTTTTATTGAACAAATGACTATATTTCACCCAACAGTACTTTCGATAGCAAAGAGATAAAAGAATGGTTTGGTCGAATGATTTCTTTTCAATATACAATGTAATATATTATGTCATTTATTTTTTCCTGAATTATTGAAACACTTTGTATAAAAATAATTATTGAAAGTAATGTACATATAGATACATAGATAACATCACGCTATATTCCATCAAATGAGGTAGCACGAACTCTAGAACCATTCATAAAAACATTCACTCATCAGATTCATAACATAATCAGTCCTCGTTAAACATTCTCAGCCTAACACACATTTCAAGCACACTCATAGTTCTCTCCATATAAACTCATTTTGTCATCACACTCGGAATCATTCATCACGCGACCAACCTTATATCACATTCATCCATTATCTTTCATCTTTCATTAATCATTAATCATTCATTTAACGTACATTTCAAATACTTAAAACATCTCAAATACTCACGCTCACTTCTCTAACAACAAATTTAACAACTTTACAAAGATTAAAAAAGAAGAGAACTAAAGCATGCGCTTGTATTTTAAAGAAATTCCACATAATTGCAGTTAGAACTGAAAATAAAACTAAAAGATTAAAAAAGGGTGTATTGCCCTGAGCTTGTTTTTGAAAGTGAACACTATTGGAATTACACACTCTATTGAAGTAATGTAGAAAATAGAATCGGATTGCTTTTTGTGTCACTGTAAATAAATATTTATGTATAAATTACATCATAAAATGATGGCAAATATTGTAAGATTTTGTCTAGTTTACCAGTGGAAATATTCCTCACAAAGCTTCCGTACTCATTTGTTTATTTCTTACTCTGCACAATAGAAACTTAATCCCACTTATTGTACCAAGGAAGCTTTAGCTTATAGTGAAATCCAAACCACTCAGACACGATCGTATATTTTTATGTAAGCTGGTCAGCGAGATTTGAACGCACGACTTCTCTCGGTTTTATCCACTGGACTACAATTGCCTGTAATTAGTTTTTTTCCAGGTTCGGTTGATGTGTACTGAGCAGGGTAATGTGTTTAGGGTTGTGACAGAATTTTTATAATAATACAATAATATCTTTTTTCTATTCTCGTTATTACAATGTCATTTAACGTATTGGTTTTCAAAGCGCTAAATAACATCTTAATCATATGTTGACAAGCTGTGGCTTCGAAAGTGAAGTTAAGAAGTGACACATTAAGCACGGGATGAAGTTAGCTTCCTATATCTGTCATTGGTCATTGTAACTTAACCTTACTTTTCAAATAATTAATAAAACTTTACAATGTTTTGCTGTCTAAATTTGTCGTCGTAGATAGTTTTTTATACACTCGTAATTGAAGAGATGTTTAGAAAATTTGCAGGGCTATATCTTGTTCCTTTCTTATTTTTTTATTTCATTTATAGTTCGTACAATAGAGTGATTAACTACAATTGTGTGAAGTTTTCCTTTAAATACAAGTGCAGATTGTCGCCTTTTTCTTTTCTAATCTATGTAGATTTATTGTTACATTCGTTGTTAGAGGAGTGAGCGTGAGTAATTTGGGATGATTTGAGAATATGAAATGTACGTCGAAGAAAGTTTAATAAAAAGTGTATAGGAGTGAATAGATGGATGTGATTGTAGGTTTGTTGTGTGATTAATAATTACGAGTTTAATGTGTAAATGAACTTATATAGAGGGAACAATGAATGTGGTTGAAGCGAGGGTAATGTGTTAGGATGAGAATGTTTGATAAATCTGATGAGTGAATATTTTTATGAATGATTCTAGGGTTCGTGCTATTCCATTTGATGAGATATAGCATGATGTTATGTATATATGTATGTTACATAATATACAATTAATTTATATTTATCATTTCGTTATAATCCCGCAAAGGATTCTTTTAGCTTTGGAGGGTTTTTAAATTAATGTTTCAATTAAAATTTCAGCACCAGAATATTTTAATAATTTGTATTATATTTTACTATCCTAAGAAATTAGTTTGCAATCTATAAATCGTCAAGTGCAAATGCTATAAAAATTTATTAAAGTTATTATCTTGCTCACAGCCATTTTGAGAAATTAAATCCAAATTTTGGAATAATTTTCCAATAAAACAAAAGACAAAATGTCTATTGCGATATGGAATTGAGTCTTAATAAATAAGAAAAATAGGAAAAAAATTTCCATCACTTGTCTCATAATTCCACAGAGGTTTTACAGCACGTTTGCATCAACTTCTCAGGTCATCAACAAACGGCTGGTCAGTTCAGCTTTAACCATAGACGCGTTTCGTCCTTCCGGACTCATCAGTATGGTGCGAAGGACGAAACGCGTCTATGGTTAAAGCTGAACTGACCAGCCGTTTGTTGATGACCTGAGAAGTTGATGCAAACGTGCTGTAAAACCTCTGTGGAATTATGAGACAAGTGATGGAAATTTTCCATATTATTTCTTCATAAATTTTATGTTTTCAAATTTTATTATATATTCAATCTTTAAGTTAAAAATATATGAACAAATACATATATCTCATTTATAAAATCAATAAAATGTTGTTTCAAATAGATCAAACCAGGACGATTTACTTGAATATTTAGGTTGTATTTTTCGATGTACTATCAAAGCTATCTAGATCATGTGAAAAACGCCCAAAATCCGAGCTTGTAGTACCAGTCTTCGAAATGATATGTTTGATTTTTTATTTACAATTTTCGGTAGAATTGAACCGTGCTTGGCACCGCAGTAAAACGCTATAACACTAAGCTGCTGCCTCATTCAGAATTGAAGGAAACTGAGTGATGATACAGTTTTTTATTTGGCTGTCGAGGAATGTAAGTAAATTTAGTGTCAGTCATTTCTGGCGACGTCTCGTTCTAGTTGTCAGGTGCGTCATGTGAAGTCGCGTGTCACGTGAGATATTTATGCGAAGCAAGCCAGTTTCACGTTTCCTCCATCTGCCGCGAATATCAATTTCATATTTTTTATGCCCGGTACGGCGTTTGCTCTTATAAAGTATCGCATTTTTATAGCATGTAAGAGATCTAAAACCTATAAAAACTCGCGGTACACATTTCACTGTCATGTTCAAAAAATAGCTGCGAATAAAATACGGACAGTTTTCGGTTACGCTGTGCGCCGCGCCGGTGAAAATATATGAAATGACTATTAGCATAATATAATAACGTTGTAATCTGAAACCGAAAAACTTTCACGGTGAATAATGTGCTTTTTGTATGGAATAACGAGCAAACAGATATGATGAATTGTGTAAATATGGAAATGTGGATATTTATAACACAAAGCACAAGCGATGAAGAAAATAAATGAATTTCAAGCAAGTGAAGCAAGCTCTTCACTACAAATATTCACTAATAACAACTTGAGCGCAGTGTATCTCTATCGAGTAAATGCTACGCCGAATAAAACAACGTGAACTAATATCAGCACCGTCGAAAAACCATTTCATCTAAAAACAACTAGTATTAATCTTTTCCCTACCACAATCTGCGTCGTAAATATTTTTCAAGTTTAATATTGTACCGATCGCACATAAAATCTATCGTAATAGCGGACAAGTAAGTCGATGAAATAAAGGGACAAACTTTATGTAAAAATAATAGTTATTTATATATCAAGGATGAAAACAGGCGTTTCTTGCCGGTATAATTGTTAGTACGAGGCGCAAAGCGCCGAGGGCTAATAACATGCTCAGGGTCAGAAATACTAATTTCCCCGTTGTACATACATTATTTTATGCACAACAAAAGAACATTTAATTATATGTTCAAAAAAAATAATATGTACATAGGTTATATGTCAAAATGACATTTTGCAGAATCAAGTATTCACAATAAACAAAAGTTGTCATTTTATTTATGTATCCATAGGAAATATTTTTATGGCCCTAGGGCTAAAAAGAAATGTTTAACCCCGTTTTTTAGGACTATAACACATGAATTTCGGTTCGGTTGTGCATAAAATATACTAAAAAAACAAAACATAAATATATCATCACGCCTTCTACCCATAACTGGGTGTGGCACTCTACCGAAGCAGATCTCGGTAAGTGATATATTTTTGCGCGTGAAGTGCGGTTACCAGCCGTCAAATCACGGCCTCCAAAGATGTTAGTGGTGGGGGAACCACAGGAGTAGTTTTAAAATGGTGAAAATTGCTTGTCGCTTGTGGGAATCGAACCAGAGTTCTTAGGATCCACAGGCCGACTTGACAAAATTTACAAATACGCCGTCTAAAACCTATACAGAACGACTTATGCTGAAAGATCATTTTATTGGGGAAAAGTATAGTCCCAGTGGTTTTTAGGCTGCATGGTTTTTCGCCGGGGTTGATATTAGTTCTCGTAGTTTTAATCGCCAGTCGCTATATCCACTATTAGAACCACCTACGCTAGAGTAACTTATACAACTGACTATATTGTGTTGATCGCAATGGGAACATTTCCTTCCCGTTTGATGCGCAACCACAATAGAACGTTTGAACAATATGACACGGTAAATAGTAAATAATCTAAAGCACTTTATCATTGTCTCAATTGTCAAAGGAGAAAGGCACAACATTACGAATTATAACAAACTTCATTCAGCTTAAATATTATTCAATATTAATGTCTTCAGTAATAGGCTCAAGCAGGGACGTCGGAAGTGATTTTGCGTGAGGGGGGGGGAGGGTTGGTGGCGAAAGTTCTCACGCGGAGTGAAGGGGAGGGAGAACTTAATTAAACATTTAGTAAGAAAAAATGATCTTTTAAATCGGAACTCCAAACACTTTTATTCGTTCTTGGGTTCGAGAAAAACGAATTCCTTCAGCACATCGTTCAAGTCCAATAGTTTCGTCTTTTCCTGGTGAACATGAAGTAATAGCAGATTCGTTAATCTTTTTTCAGTCATGTTCCCTCGAAAATACGTCAAAATTCGGCGTAGAGCACTAAACGAAAATATCAACAAACTCCCAAGCTACCCAAAACAGAGGGGCGTCGCCCCCCCTGTTTTGAAGTGGAGGGGGCCACACTTCCGACGTCCCTGAGCTCAAGTGCCGTATGAAAATACGTTGCACACAAGTTAAAACTAAATTAATTTGCATTTCACTAAAATATTAATAACATACTAAATTTTGATACCGACATTGGATACTTGTAATCAGACAATTTTTTTTAAGCCCAATCATTCAAGTATATTTCACTATCGCTCACGTATTTTAAAATTTAACTCACGCCCAATCACTCACGACGGGTCACGATGGATTACGACAGTGATTCAAGAAGTACTACTATTAATTTACTAATTTAAAAGTTTAATATAACTCTAGTTATTATTTATTTAACGCTATTAATTAAAATATTAATTATTCGTATACAGAATGTTTCTATAATTATAAATAAAATAAATAAATATAAATATATCATCACGCCTTCTACCCATTACTGGGTGTGGCACTCTGCCGAAGCAGATCTCGGTAAGTGATATATTTTGCGCGTGAAGTGCGATTACCAGTAGTCAAATCACGGCCTCCAAAGATGTTAGTGGTGGAAGAGCCACAGGGGTAGTTTTTGAAATTATGAAAATTGTTTGTCGCCTGTGGGAATCGAAGCAGGGTTTTCAGGATCTGCAGGCCGACTTCATACCACTGAACTAGCCACCCCATAAATAATAATCATAATATAATTATATAATTAATTTTATTATAAAACAACACAAAAATATTGTGAACTTTGCAAAAAAAATAAATGTTTATGTATATGTCCGTTGGTCTGCTTGGAAACCAGATTAATTTAAAATTGCGCTGAAATTTTTTGATTGCAACTTTATATTTAAGCATCTAAGCGAAAAAGTGAGGTTAAATTCGTTTATGGGCTATATACAATCAGTGTTAGCACAACTTTATTGATAGGGCTTTTTAAATTTTCATGTTTATTTCATAAATGGTAGTGTTTATCACAAAATACGAGATAAATAAAATGGACTTATATTTGATTTAAAACACCTTTTACTTGAAACATTTTTCTAAATTATAATCGGTTCATTTGTTATAAGAAGTAACATTTTAATCATTTTGAAAATCGTTATGTTGTAAAACATAATATGAAAAACAAAAATTATCACATCATAATATAAAATTAGAGTTCTCATAACTCATAGTTGTACAAAATGATATTTAAACTTTTGACAATTGTTTTTGTCAAAAGTTACTCTAAATATACCAAGTTTGTCATCAAATTAAAGCTGTCGAACAAAGAATTCTAGTAAAAGTGTAAAAAATTATATTTAAGAGAATGTTAATTATTTTTCCAAAAATTGTTGAAATTAAAGCCCTAACGAAGAAAACTTATTTAAACTTGATTAGAAAAGTACAGTAGATTTTAGTTTTAGCAAGAAGTATGAAAGCAAACTGCATAGTTGATCCGTAGTAAAATCTAGTTCACATGAAGTTTCATTTTAAGTACTCAAGACCACGTGATTTCGTGATTGGTTCTCATGTTTTAAGTCAGGTATGGTATTTATGTATAAATTAAGATTTAAAATTTGTAATTTACCTCCTAGATTTATAATAAATTAAATGCGTTCAATCAACTTCACAAATTTAAGTTTAGAATATAAAATATGGTGACATTTTAAATGTAAATTCTGAATTCTTAAATTCATCATGAACCAGCTAAAGTAAATATGTATATTTTATATTAATTTATAAACTTAAATTAGTAAATTAAATATATGATCTTGATCTTGACCCAGGTCATTATAATAGTGATCTATTGCAACACAGGGACTCTTCTATTTCCTAGTTATACCATTGCATCTTGCTACTGTTTTGTATCTGCTACACTATTAATCGTGTCTATAATATATTGCTAAACTCGAGTATAGCATCCATAAAATCCTTCCCACACACTGATGATAATATTTTATATATAATAAATAATGTATACTGAATAAATTTCCAACACAGATGCACACTGATAAATAATTAATAAAATTTCGTGCATCAACAAAAAAATTATCGTCGTCTCGTCGCCGGCCTGTCGAGCGATTTTTAATAAAATATTCATTTTTGTACGTTATTTTCGTACGAAATTTTTTACACGACAAAATCAATAATGGCAAAGTGACGTCACTTCCTAGACGCGACGTTCCCTGCGGACGTTCTGCTCATTTCGATGACATTTATCAATCAACAGTGAACCTGACAACGGGATGCTGATATTCTAACCCTACCTATCCGCAGCTTCGAGGAGAGGCATCATGGATGTTCGGGTATGAAATTATCTGGTAGCCGGATTTTTTCAATCGTAGACATTCGAATGTCCGTTTTATCCGGTATTAGTTAAAAACAAGGATCCGGTTGAAACTGGAGTCCGACTGTAACCTGTATTCGATAGAAAATGAAATCTGTATTATTTTATCGTGAGTAAGAGGAAAAATAAAAATAAAAATTAACGACATGAAATTTAGATTCCTTAACTTTTGCTTTATTTAATTTCAAACTATTTTTTTTAAATAAGAAAAATAGGAAAAAATTTTCAATCACTTGTCTCGTAATTCCACAGAGGTTTTACAGCACGTTTGCATCAACTTCTCAGGTCATCAACAAACGGCTGGTCAGTTCAGCTTTAACCATAGACGCGTTTCGTCCTTCCGGACTCATCAGTATCAAAATTTTTTCCTATTTTTCTTATTTATTAAGACTCAATTCCACTTCGCAATAGACATTTTGTCTTTTGTACTATTTTTTTTATTTTTCCATATCTGCCCTGAATAATATTATTCCACTTAAGCTTTATTAGCCAGATTCTCAAAAAAGTTTTAGCTAATCCTGAATTTTGAATTAGCTAATTTTATGCTAGTCCGATTTAAAATAGTTAATTCGTTGCACTTTCTAAGAACTAAATGGTAAAAAGATTAGGTTAAAGTTTGTTGGGAATATAGTTTAGCTTAATTTGATAAATTGTAAAATTTAGGATTAGCCAGATTCTAGCTAAAACTCTTTTAAGAATTGGGCTGTTAGTGTTTTGATATATAGTAACGCTGTACTGTTGGTAAGTTACAATTATTAATCAGACAATTTTGTAAATGTTATAATTTTATATTATATAGAGCTAAAGATGACAATAACCTTGACCGAAATGTAGTTCAATAAAGAATATCTAACAAAATAAGCCTTATGCTGGGTTGCATGAAAGTTTTATCGGTTCATTAGCAACTAACGGTTCAATAAATTTCAGAAAGTCGCCATTGATACTGTTGCTATATAAACAATTCTTTAACTAAAGAGCTCTTTATATTTTTCTTGCAACCCAGCACAAGTCTATTAATTACTTATATTTAGTTTTGTTGTTTATTTATTTTATATAAGGGTGCTTTCTATGAAAATTGACAGGAGAAAAGTCACACCTCGATAATACATATGAAAATAGCAACACATACTGACTTGTAGATTAGTTGTAATATTAATGAACATGAGTAATTTGAGATGTTTCGAAAATGTGAAAAATACGCCGAAAGAAAGATTAATGTAAGTGTATAGGATTTTGAGTGTGATGAATAAATGATCTTGTATGGCGGCATCTATGAAGGTAGATGAAGCGAGAATGATGTGTTAGGATGAGAATGTTTGACGAGGATTGGTTACTTAATAAATCTAATGAATGTATATTTTATCAATGATTTTAGGATTCATGCTACCCGATTTTACTGGATTCAGCGTGATGTTATGTATACTGACTTGGAGTTATCTATTTATAACATTTTTGTGTTTTCTGTCTGGCAATACGGTGGTGTGGGTACTGTTACGGCATTCGAATCCGGAGATCCTAAGTTCGAATCCTACTCAAGCTAAAAATTATATGAACTACCAAACTGCGGCTCGGTAAGTTCGGACCCTGTACTAAAATTGAAACTCAGTTCCTGTTGTACAGAGTAGCATAAATAAATCAATAAACATCTCAATAGGTTCTATATTACTATGTTTTCCTTTGTTGTGTATTCTTTAGTGCACGTCCACAACGGCGCACCGCACTTAGCACCGCACCTAGCCTAGACCATAGCATTGCCAGCGAGGAGAGAATGAAAGCACTGTTTCTTATGCACTCGGCCCTAACGGCGCACCGCACATCGCACAGACGCTAGCACAAACCATAGCTTCGCACCAAGGAATAGACCATGGTATTTTCTGCTCGCACAGTAGGATCGCACACCGCGCAATATGGAGAAACTTATATAATTCAAATCAATATATTTTATTATTAACTTATCTGAATGTGACCATTAACCTTTCAGTAGTTGTAATAGGTTGCCCATGACAGTTTTTCCAATTTTTAAATAAATCATTGTCTACTTTTTCAAAAATATAGTCAAAGGTACCCACATCCATTCGCATGTACGAAAAGAATCTCTCAGGATCCTTTCTTATATCTTCGTATAAATGATGATATTCTCCATAAATTTTGCGTCTTTTATTTAAAAAGTGTATTTTATCGTTTTGTTTTGTCAATTCTAATATAACCCATGTATTTGTTTCGATAAGCAAATCCTCATCAGTGGAACTATCGGTCATCGCAAAAGCCATCTTTATTTGAGAGGTTTTATATAAAATGACGAATATTATATGCAATATGCGCTGTGCGTGTGGTGCGTCGTTATGGCCATACTTGTGCAATCCTCGGTGCAGTGCGATGGTCTGTGCAATGGTCTAGGCTAGGCTAGACTATGTGCGGTGCGCCATTGTGGACGTGCACTTATGCTACTTGCTACTTGCATGTTTACGATGCAATCCACCTTAACTCTAACTACTAATTTCGTATTATGAATGAGGCTTAATGAGTTATGGTTTTTTGCTGGTGTTGTATGAAGGTAGGGGTTGTGATTATGCTGCCGAGCTTTACGAGGCAACACAGTAAACAGAGAGTCCGTATTCCGGGCCGGTCGGACAGCCGTTATCGGCTCCCGAAGGGTTGTTTGCGCAGCGGCAAATTACCATCGCCGGTAAATATTAGCGTGCACAGGCATACAACCCCGTGTGCTCGTGCTCGTGCTCGTACCGGCATTTTAAAATTAATCTAGAGGTTCACACACCGCCATCACTCACACATTGTTCTCTTTACATGCAGCCGCTAACTATCAACCCTTTATGCGATCTGCCTGAATTCAAACATACATACACCGCAAATATTGAATTAATCGTCCATTCCCTGAATCATAAAATAAATACTATTCTCAATCATTTCTAGTTTATAAAATTAATATCGAGCAGGTAGACTCATAAACAGAATTTAATTTAATGTTAACTAACTCTTTGACCCATTACTGGGCGTGGCACTCTGTCGAAGCAAGTCTCGGTAAGTTTTACATTTTTTACGCCAGCCGTCAAATCACGACCACCAAAGGAATACAGGGATAATTTTAATGTGAAGTAAAGTTTGTCGACTGGGTGAATCAAATTCAAGTCCTCAAATCCAGAAACTGACACGTTGCCACTATAAAAGAATTCAATTTGACTGTTAAATAAAAATAAATTATCATGATTTTTACCTATTACTGTGTACAGAACTCTGCCGTAGTGAATCTCGGTAAGTGATATATTTATGCGCATAAAGTGGGGTTATCAGTCGTCAAATCACGGCCCTCAAAGAATGTAATGGAGTGTCCTCAGGATCCACAGGTCGACTCGGTACCACTGAGCCATCTTCCCCATAATAATACACAGTGATCAAAAGGAATTACTTCAGTTGACAATAAAAAAATCTATTTAAAATAGGGACTTATACAATTATGGGGATCTGAGGGCAGGAGTGCTGAAAGGAGAAAGCAGTTGTTCGACTCGGCATGATGTCACCTCGCTCTTTCTACAAATTTTTTTGTTTCACACAAAATTGTGTGGAGGGGGGTCCGTTTCGGGTCTGCTGCATGTGACGACAAAATTGTAAGTCCCTATTGGTGAGCCTGATACTTAAATTCATTTCCTGTTGTTGACAGTGACATTTGAAAATTTAAAATTAACTTTGAGTACATTTAGTCCTTATTCGTTTTTAGTTCAATTTTTCTTAAATATCCATAAATAAAATTGTTGTTATTTCTATAATTAAAAAGTCAAAATCCTATTAGCTGTCAGACTCCGGACAACCTATTTGTATTTATTAGACATGTCAAGTAGCATTTCCGCCTTTACCTGGGGTTGTGCCAACTGTGGAATAAAAAGATCTCCGGAATTGTATTGCCAACTGAAACAATTCCTTTTGAACATCCTGTATATGTAATATGTATATTTTTTTTCTTTAACTCGATTTTTGTGGTCCCTTAATGTTCGAGTAGAAGTTGAACTGTGTGTGATGTATAATTTAATCAGAATTAGCTGAATTTATTTTTGCAATTGATACCTGGAATAATTCTTGGTAAATTTAATTAAAAAGTCATAAATCCGTCCGTGTTGAATTTCATATATTCTAATAATACTAAATATTAACCACGTTCCCTTCGTGAGGAATCTAATTTTAATCCTGGGCACAAATTTCTAATATTGTCACGAAGTCAGGATAATCTATAAATATTAAAGTGACAGTTGGGATTTATTTCTATGTCTGTAAACGTGGACAGGTAGAATTGGGTCGTGTGTTAAATCTACGTATTAGCCTCATATTTGCTCGCTCGCCCTGAACGTTGTCCTGTTGTCAGACAGCGACATTCAGTTTAACATTAACCGGAGATTTCGCCTTTAACAATACGATAATCCTGCGATCGATAGGCACATCTGTGTCGCCCAACGGCGTGCGTTTATGCGGTAATCGTGTGCACAACCACGCACAACTAAAAAGAATCGGCGAGGTATTAACACGACTTAGTCCGCGTGATGGATTGACTTTAATATCTGCAGACGAGAAGTGGAAATAGAAATAACACCACATGCATCGTCATGGAGCAAAGAATTTGGCAATAGAACTGCTTTTCCTGAAATTGTGTTAGCTAAATAAAGCTTAGAGAATTGGAATCATAGAATATCCAACTTTCATCGCCAATTTCTTTTAAACTAATCCGGTAAGGCATGGATTTTTTAATTCTCATACCTTCATCTTTACATGATGTACTGTGTGTTAGTTTTTTGTTAAAAAATAATTGCAATATATGAATTTATTACGCAGTAAGCTGCCTCGCGAGGTACAGTTCTTATAACGCCAATGCATTTTTGATCGACTTTAATTTTACAATACTCAGCTCAACAACGATAAACTTTAAAAAATAATTTGCATACTAGTGTAGAAACACATGAAAAATAACATATTTACATTTCATTAAAATCCGGGTTAAATGCTTCCATGATAGTACCACCTTAACAACACTAACACTAGTATTCATAGTCGTGCGCCAGCGGTTCGCCAGCGTTTCGCCAAGTGTATCGCTTATGGGCGCTTCCTCAGCGCGTCGTTGGGCGAACGACTATGCATACCAGCGTAAGTGCAGACTAAATTTAGAAATATCGCATCAATAAGTGACATTCAATACAATTTTTCCCATTTGTGCTCTGATTTCGATGCGATGTTATTTAATTTATTAACGATACCTAGTTACCGGAAACTTTATCTGAAGATAGAAAGAACAGCCCTTAGAGTTGTTTTCGTCAATCACGGTTAATTATTTTATTTTATAGATTTAATTTAAGCCTAGAATATACTCGTATTTGAGATAACTTTAGTTAACGTTAACCGACTTTTAAGTCTGTTACATTTAATTAGTTAAATGATCGTTTAATAAAAGTTGGCTTGAGTAGATTTTGACGTTTTACGTATGTACAACTTAGCTAATATCCCCGATCAAAAAATCTTTGAAATAGAACACTAATGGTCGTAATTATCAAACTTTTAAATGCGCATTTATTGTTAACTACAGTTTTAATTTTAACAGCAATGTTAATTTCCCACAAGTCATTTGTTGTTTTCATTCTTAAACTAGATTTAAGAAATAAATATAGTTGATAATACTGGTCTCTAAAGAACTGAAGTATTGTTTTACTAAACAACTTTTTGTTTTGAGTTACGAAGATTTAAACAATGCCTTCGATTAAAAATCAAGAGCTAGTTTGCATAAAAGAAACTGAAATATGATTATTAATTTAATAATTGCGAGGATTAATTGCCAACAGGCACATGGAGTTAAATTAGAGCATTTGTTAGTAGATGGCAATATAAGCGATGCTTAAGTGTTGAGTATAGAACGGTAAAATCATCAATCCAAGCGCAAATCAAAATTAATGTTGGTAGGAATAGAGAAACGTCGGCGGTGAAAGTCCACACATTTACGCGTGATAAATGGCAGCCAGCGGAGTTAGACCAGACTCAGAGGAAACTCACGATGATAAAACCGAGCTTGTTAATGAACAGGTGCTGCCATCTCACCACAGCATTTCGTAATGCATATGCGTAATTGCCTTGTCGATTCAATCATGAGTAATTAAAATAATTCGCTGTTTTCCAATAAATATCGGCTAACGAGCAATGCTTACCCATGCATATACTGAATGACATTCATTCGATTCTACATAAATTTGTCATTGCTAACCGCATTAACCCCAATGTTGTAATTAAATACCTATCATTATTTTATACATTTTACAATTAGTTGTTTATTTATAATTTTTCTCTGTATTCATAAATTTTACCAATGTGGTGGAATTGTATACTGCGCTTTTAACTTGAAAGGTCACTTTAGCCTACATTGGTTTCCAATGGTGCATTTGCTACAGAATGGTTTATTTATGTCAGTAAATTTACAGAACAGAATTAACCCATTAGCTAACATTATTATTGATTTGGTTTAAACATTTACCCATTAAATATTTCACTGTAGTTCAACAAATAAGACATCGTACCGCTTTACCATTCGCTTTACTAAACATTTGTATAAACGGTCTCAGTTGTTTAAAAATTTATCCAGTTTCCAGTAATATAATTATTTTGTACAACATTCTAATAGGATTGTATCAAATCAATATTGAATTAAATTTTAACCGCTTACAGTTCAATTTTTAAAGTAGATTTTCGTCCAAATTTTAACTCTTTCCCTAATTAACATTATTGTGGCATGAATTCTTAAGACAACATGTTTAATAACAAATGTAATGTTTGTTTGTTTGTTTAAAATACACATAAAATAATTGAGTGCTTGTAATATTTTAAAGCCTCTGTAGATTAGTATTTTAACACGGTAGGGAGTTAATAACATTTGTACTAGTATATTACGTACCATGAATTGTAAGTGACAGTTTTTAGGTCAAGAATGTAGTTTGAGAAATCGAAGCCCGAAGAGTCGAGATTTCCTAAACGTTCGCGACCAAAAACATCACTTACAGTTCGAAGTTAGTAAGCTATTTTTTTTAAATACTTACAATACTAAGAAAAATCGGTTTCAAAATTGACAGCTGTCAAATTGATGTCAAAATAAACAGGACCTTTATATGTAATATTTACTGTTCACTGTGGACAGTAAGTAAATATTAAAGTCCTGATATAACCATGGAAACCACTGTGCAATAAAAATTTCATTTAAGGCCAGTTTTTCAATTACCGGTTTACTCTCGATTAATGTTAATCATGGTTAAATAATAATGAAAACCATAGTTTCTATTTTATTTAATAATGATTAACATTAATCGGTAATTGAAAAACTGGTCCTTACTGAATTTAAATTTTGTCATTAATAGTAACTTACAGTGCAAGTATTGTAAAAAAAACATTTAAGAATCTCTAAATTTGTTATTTCTGCATAAGTTCTCTCCCTGAATGATACACTTTTATACTACACTTGAAAGGGATAAATAACTTATGGATAATCTATGGGGTAGGTGTCTCAGTGATATCGAGTCGACCTGTGGATTTGAAAACCCGGATTCGATTCTCACTCCCGATAAATAATTTTTACCACATTTAAAACAACCTCTGTGGCTCCTCCTCCACTAACATCTTTGGGGACCGTGATTTGACAGCTGGGAACCGCTCTTTACGCGCAAAAAAAATATGTCACTTACTAAGATCTGCTACGGCAGAGTGTCAAACCCAGTAATGGGTAGAAAATGTGATGATATATTTAATTTATTTTATTTTAAAATTTATCAAAATCGCGTTTATCACATTTTTATTATAGCGAAGTAATTCATTTAACTAGTCATAGGCAGACAAATAGAGTTTGTCCCATGAAAAGCTGTTGGGAAAATTGCAGTATAACCCTACCAAAATATTTTAAGGTTGGCAGAATTGAATTAAATTTAAAAGTTACTAAAAAGTATTTACCTCAAACAGTAGCACCAAAAACGTTGTTGAATTATAATTTTCCTCCGATACTTACTTAAAACAAATATAAATAAATATATCATCACGCCATTTACTCATTCCTGGGTGTGGCACTCTACCGTAACAGATTCCGGTAAGTGATATATTTATATGCTGTTAAGATTTTTGAGAATCGGGTTCATTCGTTCATTATCGGTAAAATCCGAGAGCAACAAGAATCGTACATTATATTTAGTAGGCATGATTACTGTTTTTAATGATAAATAAAGGTATCTTAACAATACGAAACGTGTTACAGCGACATTTTACCAATTTATTTGTAACGTTGTTCAACGTTTGTTCGTGTTAGTGTATAGTGCGGGTATCTGTAGTGATCGAAGTGTTTTCTGAATGTTTGACTGAATATTTAGTAATATTTTAATGCGTAAATTGTTTTAAGTTGTGTGTTATTGTGCGTATTAATGTGTAATATATAAAAGAAACTTTAATATATAGGTGGTGGTGCTGTGGAATAGACTGAATGGACCCTATAGGTGGGACGTGGCCGGTAGCTGATTTTTGCTCAAAGTATGTAACAATATTATTGTTAACATTGGTAAAATTCTTTCTTAACTTATAGTTATAGAAACTAATGAACGAACATATTGCCAGAACAGGGATTTAAAACTTTTTGCGTCATATCAAATACAAAAAAATATAGTGACGTCTATAGGAGGATTTCTGTTAGAATAGTATGATGTCACGAATGTTGTGATGACGTGCACGTACTACGTTTACATTATAGCTGTAATGCAACTTTAGGTAAAACTCCAGTATACCCTCTTGCCATGGGCGTCCACAGACATATTTCCTGGGGGGGCGGGTCGCAGAAAACTCTCAGATAGACATAAATTTCTAAAATATTTTTTTTTACATAATATAAATACAAATACACATAACAAAATATTTAAAGCTTCAAATAAAAGTTTTATGGAATAAAATACGAAATTAATTTTACATGCTTTGTAACGACATAAATTAGAACTGAAAATGACTAAAATTGTCTCAAAACTATCGATAGCTATGAAATTAAAACAAAATTAAACAAATGTTTGACGTTTAATCTGTCAAACCTGACAAAATAAATTCTTTATTTATTATATCATTTATTTTGACAGATAAAACGTCAAATATTTGTTTAATTTTGTTTCAATTACGTGCCTATCGATAGTTTTGAGGCAATTTTCGTCATTTTCAAATCTAATTTGTGTCGTTGCAAAGTATGTGAAATTAATTTTGTTTATTGGTTCAGATGAAGAATGTTAAGCCCTAAAACTTTTATTTCAAGCTTTTTTGCTTAAAATATTTAGGGAAGCAGGAAATTACAAAATTATAATTTTACAAGTTAAAGTCGTATGTTCGAGAGTAGTGGTCACCACCCTAGTTAATATCCGAGGAGGGAAGCGAGCGCCCCAGCTTGCCCCCCCTACGGACGCCCATGCCTTTTGCATTATTTTGCAGTTTATGTTTCCAGTGATTTTAAAACAATAATTTACCATTACTTTTCGGGCCACCCTAAAAATCGGCGCCATCTATAATTGCCACCCGTTCCCAAATCTAATTTTCTTTTTTTCATGTTCATCAAGACATAATCTATATATGAAAAAAACCATTTCTGTCACTGGAAAAAATGAGACATCATTTTGCACTCTAGCTATCTATAATCTTGCCAAAATATTCGTAATTATAAATCCTTGAAACTTTTTTAAAAATTATTTAGATTAAATGATTATTTCAGGAGATGATATCAATATTCCTTACTTATTTTACACCCTGTGCATAGTTTTGAAATAGTATTTGTAGTACAGAACATGCATTTTGAAGTAAATAGGTTTAGGAATTTCCTAAATACCAACTATAAATATCAGTGACAGAACCGAATAGCACGAATCCTCTTTAATATATGATCTGTTAGAAAACACAGCGAGAAGCGCATTACTTTGAGAGGCCGTCGGGTCTTCATTTGAGAGCTGTAAATATACAAAATCATTACCAGTTCGACTGGTACATTTTTATTTCATTTTTTCCATTCCGCTCTAAATCCGTCGTAAATTTTTCCGGCTGCGGGAAGTTTTGGCTCTTGTTTGTGCAGAGAAATGTCCTCCTCGTATCAATAATATCGAGATAAAATTCCTTGGTCGAGTTTTAACAACCCGATGTTACTGCAGACTCGGTAAAAAATATCTATAAAAATTTAGTTTTTATGGCTGTTGTTCGCCACAATACTCACATTGTTACAACCGTGTCGTCTTCAGATATCGACACACCCACTTCTTTATCTCTTTAGGAAGAAGGATATTTGAGTTATGTTTCTATTTTAGCATTACTGCTCAAGAAAAACTACTACTAAAACTATCGTTCACGAAGAAAATAAAAATATTATAATCTAAATTGTACTTTCTCTTTACATAAATATAACTTTGTTTCTAGCTTCGCCAATGGCGAAACTTAGGGATGGGCTAGAACGACTCTAAAACAAAATTTATTATATGTTCGATTCAATATTCGAATAGGTTTTCTGATATGATTTAAATTTATCTTGAATTAATAATAATTATATAAAAAAAAAAACCATAAATCATAAAATAAATGAAGAAATAAATGTATCATTGCTTTCTACCCATTACTGGGTGTGGCACTCTGCGGTAGCAGATCTCGGTAAGTGATATATTTATTAGCTTTTAATGTGGTAAAAATTGTTTGCCGACTATATATAGGAATCGAACCAGGATTCTCAGGATCCACAGGCCCACACGATACCACTGAGTCACCTAAACCACAAATCATGCTTGACCTATTTTCAGTATGCCTAATTTAATTCCAAACAGGTATATTTTTCGGTCAATGTCCGAATTCGATATATATATATATATATATATATATATATATATATATATATATATATATATATAACCGCACTTCACGCGCACAATATATCACTTACCGAGATCTGCTTCGGCAGAGTGCCACACCCAGTAATGGGTTGAAGGCGTGATGATACATTTATTTATATTTATATTTAGAAAAATTGGGGTATATATTACATATATATATATATACCCCAATTTTTCTCTTTAAAATCAGTTTGATTTTCATTAAAGGACTAAACTGCTTAATTTAATCCTGAGAGTGAAGTTTATTTCACAAGCGGCATATAATTCACAATAACAGCATTATAGAAATTACTAGTTAATTTAGGTCACATAGACAAAGAAAAATATTTTGAGGTTTATAATATACTTATTGCTACGGTAATGCTTGCTAAATCCTGGAGTGATTAAATTTGAAATTCTCCTTGAAACCGAAAAATAAAAAAGAACATTTACTCCAGGAAGTGCAAAAAATTGATTTATTCTTACAAATACAAAAGTTATAAGTATAAAATTTACATTTTATCTGTTGTTCTATGAATTTTTCAGTAAAACATTAACAGGCAGATTCATAAAGCGGATTAGCGCTAACACCATTTTTTATTTCGTTTTTAACTCTTTTTTCAATGTACGAAGCAAGTTTATTTTAACTTGAGTTAAAAAGAGAGTTAATTAGCATGAAATTTATTGCATTTCTTTAATCTGTTTTAATTTGAAACAGATTTATAGATAATATTAAAAACGGTGTTAGCGCTAATCCGTTTTATGAATCTGCCTGAAACAGTTTAATCTACTAATGCGACTATTTTTCAATATTTTAATCGAAAATTGTTTATAGGGTAGGTGGCTCAGTGGTATCGAGTCGGCCTGTGGATCCTGACACTCCTGGTTCGATTCCTGTAGTCGACAAATAATTTTCACCACATTAAAATTACCCCTGGGGTTCCCCAAGCACTAACATCTTTGGGAGCCATGATTTGACGGCTGTTAACCGCACTTCACGTGCATAATTATATCACTTACCGAGATCTGCTACGGCAGAGTGCCACACCCAGTAATGAGTAAAAACGTAATGATATTTTATATTTATTTATTTATTTATTTACAAAGCTAGAGTACGTGGCACAGTGGCCTGTGGTTCCTGAGAACCCTGGTTTGATTCCCACTGCTGACACAGATTTTCACCACATTAATACTACTCCTGTGGCTCCCTCTCCACTAACATCTTTGGGGGCCGTGATTTGACGGCTAGTAACCGCATAAATATAAAACTTACCTTATTTATATTTCTTTTTATAATCCTGTGCGTATTATTTGCAATTAGAACACCTAGACTAAGTAAAAATTTATAGTGACGTCACTGGTCTTTAGATGTAAAATATTAGAAAGGAAACCTTCAGATTCACTTTGGAATAACCTTTAGCCGTTTTACCGCCTTCGAAAATAATTTATGGATTCAATGGAATTTACTGTTTTATCTAGATTGTAGATGAACTATTGTAGAAAGTTTCTTGTAATAACTGTGCTTGTTGGGATAATGTACATCTTACAAATACCAGTTATTGTTATAGTAGGAGTGCATGTAACGAAGTATTGAATATAGCAACAGCGCGCAGTGGTTGCATTGTTGTCCGTAATTCCTGCTGCAGTTTTCCCTGCACCTGAGCCCTTGTACCCTGCATCTCACTCACCCTCGCCATATTGATTTATTATGGATGTAGTTCCATTAAAGCGACAGGCGGATTTATAAGACGCCTCAAAACACTGCGTGAAAATACGTTACATGAGGGCACTTTTGCAGGGCCCGGATTAACTTATATTGCGTCCTGGGGCAGATTAACATTCAAACGTTATCAGAATCTTCTTAACAGTAAAACAAAGTTGTAAACAGAAAAGAAACAGTGGTATATTAACTAATTAAATATAAATGGGCATTATTGACTCATTTATTTAATAAGTTTGTGAAAAAATGTTGCATCAATAAAATAAATAAATATATCATCACGCCTTCTACCCTTTACTGGGTGTGGCACTCTGCTGAAGCAGATCTCGGTAAGTGATATATTTTGCGCGTGAAGTGCGGTTACCAGTCGTCAAATCACGGCCCCCAAACATGTTAGTGGTGGAGGAGCCACAGGGAAAGCTTTTTCAAATTATGAAAATTTGTCGCCTGTGGGAATCGAACCAGGGATCTCAGGATCCACAGGCCGACTTCATACCACTGAGCTAGCCATCCCATTTATTGCATCAATAAATGACATTTATCTGTATTTTAAGAGACTAGTACCTATTAGAATTTTCAAAAAATCTATTTTTATTTTCTTAAATTTTTCAACTCCTTACACCTTCTAAAGTCACCTCCTAAAATATTTTTGATAAATTTAAAAGTTAAATTAGTAAAGAAGAACTTTGAACGCTCGTGCGCTCGCTGGTGTAATAATACGACGAAAACTTTAAACGCGATTTTCTCGAAATGATATTTTTTCAAACGGCGGACAGTTAATCTTAGGATCTACTGAACCGATTTTAATAAATCTTGACTCGTTTTGAACTATTCTACACAATCATTCACCACAATTTTTCCAGAAAATAAAAAAGTAGCCGCAAGAAAAAAGGATGAAAAAAGGGTCGATTTTTCACACTTTGTTTTAAAAGTCCGCCATTTTTTGTTTTTTACCGATTTTTCATTAACGATAGTGAATTATTGTGTGAGACACCTTCCTCTTTAAAATGCTTTTTGAATATTTTGTTTCTGATTTGCCAATCCTGAGATTAACTGTCCGCCGTGGGACTAGGATTTTTAAAGGACTCAACTTTGGCGCCTTCTATAAATTGGATAAAAAGTCAAAAAATATATATACTCTCGAAGGATTCAATTACATTATACAAAAATTGTATGTGCAATACGGATTTAATGAATAGATTAGAAATTTAGTTAGGGTATCCTAAGACAGGAAATCCGTATTGTAATTATTCTCAACATAATATAAAGTTGACATCTGTCAATAGCTTTGTAAAATCTGTCATGTTGCGTAATATATAAAAATAATATAAGAATAATTAATTTTAATTGTTTAAATTTTTAATATTTTGTACCGTTTTTTGACAGTGTATTATGTAATTAATAAAATTTGACAGAGTCATTCAAAAATCTGCCTCGACAGATGTGTAGGGAATTTAATTACCTTTAATTTAAAAAAATATTATTCAGGTCCGATGTATATTAAGATCTCCTCCGATTTTTGAACATTAAAATTTGCCCCACTGTGCGCCGGCCGTAACTTCTAACTACATTGCCTATAATACATAATATGTAACTTTAGAGATCCACATATAGGTGTCTACTGGCCTGGAATTTACGAAAATCCTAGAAAAAGCGTGGCATTGATAAATCAGACTTGAAATCCTTAAAAATCCTTGAATTTGTATATAATACCTGGAAAAAACTACACACAGTAAAAAAATAGTTGGTTATTATGACACAAGGATGAAATAATTTTATTCGATTGCAAGAAATTTTTTATATATAAATATATAATCACGCCTTTTACCCATTACTGGGTATGACACTCTGCCGAAGCAGATCTCGGTAAGTGATATATTTATGCGCATGAAGTGCGGTTACCAGCCGTCAAATCACGGCCCCCAAAGATGTTAGTGGTGGGGGAGCCACAGGGGTAATTTTAAATTGGTGAAAATGTTTGTCGGCTGTGGGGATCGAACAAGGGTTCTTAGGATTCACAGGCCGACTTGATACCACTGAGCCATTACCCCATAAGGAATTTTTTGTCTAATTAAAATATTAGTTTAACGACTGAAAAGTATTTTTCGGTTGGTAAATTAGCAATCACCTAGCAAACATTATCAGCCCGATTCTCAATTTTTTGTTAGCTAATCCTGAACTTTGGATTAGTCAATTTTATTCTAGTCAAATTTTAACCAAACTATTTTTCAAACCCCAGAGAGGATCGAAATTATATTAGAGTATATATATATATATATATATATATATATATATATATATATATATATATATATATATATATATATATATATATATATATTTCTTTTTGAGAATATGGTTTAGCTTAATTTGAGTAATCTAAAATTCAGGATTAGCTAAAACTTTTTTTGAGAATTTGGCTGTAAAACTTTATTGAAAGGGTTAACTTTTAATACAAATACCCTAACCAAAAAACGTCACTTTTTTACATAATAAAATAATTGTTTAATTTAGTTCCCCTTTTCCCCGGTATACAGAGAAATCTGTTTTTACGCATCAGTTGCCCCCATTTAATTGATTTCCGATGTTTTTATCCAGTTTGTACAGTATTAATCAAAACAAATTTAACAGGTTCACTGCCATGTGCACCAAATAGGTACACAGTTTCGTATCCAAGATTTGATTTAAAAAAAATCAACGTATAGGGCCAATGGGCCAAAAAAAAATTATTATTAATTGTTTTCTTAATCAAGTTTTCTGTCAATAATATACTTTGTTAGAAATTTCATTGCGTTTTTCATGGACATATGTAAAATCCGCTCTGTGCACCAGTAAGGTGCACATGGCCTCAGAGACCAGACTTGTTCAATTTGACCTTGGTTTTTAATTCTGCGTATATTAAATGCGCTACCTACGGTCGGTTTTGACAACTTTAGCGCAACTGAACGTTTATTAGTTGGTTCACATCCCTTCAAGATGGATGACCGTGAAAATGAACGCTTGCTTCGTTTGTTCCATGAGGTTCCCACACCTTCTGTTTCAAGTGATAGTGAATTTGATGACAGTGATGCCGACCCTAATTTTACTTATAATGAAAAAAATGACGAGCGAGTATCAAGTAGTAGTGACAGTGACGATTGTTCAGATGTTGTAAATTCACCAAAAATCGTAAATGCGCCAAGTTCTCTTTGGAGCACACCAGATCCCTCGAAAATTAAAAATATTATTTACAATGAAAACAATGAAGATGTAGGAATTAATCCGGATATTATCGAGACCCTACAGGATGCAGAGCCGTATGAATTTTTTGTCTTATTCATTGACAAAGATGTTATTTCCTTAATTGTTCAAGAAACGAATCGGTACGCTCTCCAAAGAAAAACTTCTCCCAGTGTTAAGAGGAGTTCTCGAGTGCAGCGTTGGGCTCCCGTCAATAGTGAAGAAATACGTACATTTGTAGGATTGGTATTGTGAATGGGCCTTTACCAAATGCCTTCAGTTTCTGACTATTGGAAAAAAGATAATCCTTTACTTAGCAGCAAGGTAGGCGAATACATGTCTAGAAATCGTTTCGAGCTCATACTTAGTATGCTACACTTTGCTGATAATTCAAAAGCATCTCAAGGTGATAGACTTCACAAGGTTCAAAACTTAGTTGATATGATTGTAGCAAACTTTAATATAGCAGTCTGTCCAACCCAGTCTGTATGCATATACACCGATAATTGGTACACAGGAGTGCCTCTTGCAAAAAAGCTGCTTGAAAGCTCCACTCATTTGGTCGGGACATTGCGAGCGAACAGAAAGCACATACCATCTGAAGTTGTAAAACAAAAGTTAAAAAAACACGAGGTTATTGCTCGTCAAAATGATTGTGGTATAACAGTTCTCAAATGGAGAGACAAAAGAGATGTTTTGGTACTAACGACTAAGCATGTTGATCAAATTGTTGAGGTTCCAACTCGAAGTGGCGTTAAATGTAAACCATGTGCTATTATAAACTATAATACCGGTAAATCGACTATTGACTTATCTGACCAAATGGCATCTTACCATCGTGCTTTGCATAGATCCGTTAAATGGTACAGAAAAGTAGCCTTCGAAATTATGTTAAGCACAACTATAGTAAATGCAATGTATTTGTACAATTCTGTAACAAAGCTAAAAAAACTTAAAATTACAGAATTCAAGGAATCGTTGATAAGAAGTCTTATAACAAAAAGGGAACATACTTTAGAAAGTGCAAACCGTCATGTCTTAGAAAAATTAAATAAAAGGGGAAGGTGTCAAAATTGCTACAAGGAGGCTATTAGACGCCATTCAAGAAAAGAAGCACAACAAATAGCAAAAAAAGTTTGGACCCGTTGCCCGATTTGTTGCAAATTTTTATGTAATGATTGTTTCTTTAAATTACACTAATCTGTATGTTAGCTCGCTTTTTGTTTGATTTATTTTGTAATTAATAAAGTTTTATTTATCATTTGAAACATATTTTTTTTGATATGTGCCAAAAACCCATAGGCACATTTAAAAATTTTGGTCTAGGAGGCCCAATGATTAAGTTTTCCATATATAAACTTAACTGCGTGTACCAGTAGAGGTACACAGTCAACTTTATTAAATCATGCCCTGTGCACCAGATAGGTGCACATTTATTGAATGACATGTAATGCTGTGCACCTATATGGTGCACAAAACAATGAATGGCAAGGTAGCAAAAAACAGCTTGGCAGTCAACCTGTTAAGAATATTTAGATACAGAATATTACTCTCTACAACTTTTATTTGTAGAATTTTTCACTAAACTATTTTTTACAAATTTTGGGATGCAAGGACAGACCTTACTTAGAACTGCCTAGATTTTCTGAAATCTTTCAATTCTTTAAACAGACTCCATAATTATGTGGACCGAGATAAAGAAAATGTTAGTGTTCTGCAAGTGCCGTCTCCTTAATTCGCCCCTGCACATGCGGTTACATTACGAAGGGCGAATGTAAGCAAGTTGGGCAGTACGCTATTTGTTGTGCGTCAAAGGGCCAGAAACAATGGCCGGCACATGTTGATTCTCAGCCGCCCTTAGATACATTACTTATCCCATTCCATTTGGAAAACCATTAAAATAATCCGCGAGGGTCCAACGCATATACCGCAGAGGAGGAAGATTATTTTACCGCCATTTTTTTAATAAAAAAAATCGATTTATCTTTATTATAAGTTCGGCAGGGTTTATTGTTTTAGACTGAGATTACGTGAGATATATGAATGGTCGATACAAAGTTTTATACTTTCCATAGGGCTTTGCCAACTTTTCTCCAAAATTTCTAAAGGTTGAATACAACTGCATTGCTTTCAGTAGCACCGGATAAAAGAAATTTGTAACTCTAGGCAAAGTTCTCAATCGGACAGCTTGTGGAAACATCGTTAACCACTATTATATTGTAAACTTTTAAATTAAAATAAGAGCTTTCAAATGGGTTCTATAAAATTTTTATTCTATTTAGATGGAAACTTGATCATCTTCCATATCCTAAACTCTAATATGAACAATTCTTGTCTGTCTGTCGGCTCTAATGATTTTGATGAAATGATTTAGCTAGGTCTCATCTTCCAGTAAATTCATTTAGTACGTCATTTGAAAAGACATTGGTGAGAAAATTCATGAAAATTTAGTTCTTTAAAATATAGACATGTGAGTACTTTAGGGCAATGTAATTTGATCCAAGAAATCGATTAAGACCAAAAATCAACTAGATGTCACCAACTGTTTTCGAAATTTGAGCAAAAGCAAGGAAATTGAGGCGAAAAGATTTTCTTATATCTATTTCATGGTTTCTTATGTTTCATTTAAATTTCCATTTTCCGTTCATTCCAGAACATGATTATGAATATAAGAAACATTGTCCATTAGTATGATTACCTGTTATAATAAACAAGCAGATTTTTTTTTATTTTGGAAAATATGCTTCTTATAATAGTAGTAGCGTATTTAGTTTTGTGTATCGTTTATTAAAAGTATTTTTCTCTAAAATAATACAGAAACGTTTAATAATAAAGTTAGACAATTCTTATTCCCACACTTAATCGGTTGTCCTCGTGTTTATAGGAGATAATATTTAACTTTTACTTCTTTGAATCATATAATCTATATTTCAAATAACTTTAAAGTATTAGTATTTTATTCAATGAGCGTGTAATGATAGCTATTACTTATAAGGATGAAGTTTAATTTATTCGAATAGCTAAGAGCCACACGAGTTCAATACTTTACTTTTTCTACGACCTTTTCCATTAGAAATAACTCTTTTTAGGTAAGTGGCTCAGTAGTATCGAGTCGGACTATGGATTTAATGACCCTGGTTCGATTCCTACAATCGACAAACAATTTTCACCACATTAAAATTACTTCTATGGCTCATTCTCCACTAACAACTTTAGAGATTCTTGATTTTATTTTAATAAATTTGGCAAAAATAATGATAATTGAAGGTTATGTGACGTGAATGACAAACAAAATTTGCGTTGTTATAACAATGTCGATGTACTTATGAATAATAAATGATTACTCACTGTCGTCACTGCGTTGTCAGAGCAACCTTGATGTGATTGGCCGTGAGTAATGAGCTGCATTATCTCGCAGAAAACACACATAATGATCATAGAAAAAGTATATAATAGCTCGGTTTGCCATGTGGTAAATCCGGGCCTGGCTTTTAGTGTACAGAGAAGTATTCTGTTGGATACAACAAGTAAATAATTGCAAAGTCTGAAACGGAAAGCATATAGAGTGCAGTGGAAGTTTCTATTTTATTTTACGCTTTTAAGTTTCAAAGCTGTTTGTATCGTGCATATTCACAACACGGTAAAATACTTCCGATCGATCCATTAATTCAAGAAGTTGACAGCTCTTTGACGTTTCAAGTTACAGCATTGAAATGAACACGTTCCATGCTGCTCTTGATGCATTAGAATGCACTCTTTGTGCAACTGCATCGCTGGCGTTGTTATTAATCTCTCCGTTAACACGTTGCTCATTTAGATCAAATCAAAATGTCAAAGTAATTAGTACAGCTTAGTTCGGCAACAATGCCAAGCGATTCCGACGTTTAAAGCTTTAAAAACTCATTGTTTTGTAATTAAAATATTCGTGATTAAAAACCTAAAGCCAGTGGGATAACAGATTCGCTAATACCGCATTAATCAAACTCGTTTTAATTAATTTTGTCTCGAGCCACAAAACGTACTCGAGCGTTCTATTTGTCTTATTTGACCACCAGAACAAGACTAACGTCTATTCTTCATACAAAACTAGTTATCTTTTTGTACATGAACTCCGGAAGTTCAACTAAACTAATTTCAAATTTTATCCTACCACACTGGTGAGATTTGCTATGGTAGGTACTCGTACTTTAGCAGCCTGATGCGCTATGAGCCCGGAAGTTTTGTTTGTGGGGGATGGAAATCTAATAGGATAAAATCATAAACAATATGGAAACATTTCAGGACCTTGAGATACGAGTATAAGGGTCCCCAAAGGCAAATGTTTTAGCGTCAGTTGGTAATGTTCCATATTTTTGTTTTATTTTATTTGCAGTGAAATTGTAAACTAACAAATCACCATGGCCAACTTCTTTGAATTGCGCTACGCTTATTATGGCCGTTTCATATCATCATTTTGCCATATAAAAATTTGTCGTGAATTTTTTACAGTTTTGGTACGTCAAGTAATGCCATCTAGTGCTTTTTATTTCTATTAAAAAAAGTGACAACGCTGTCAAGTTACAAAAACAACCTTAAAATATTTGTAAACTGAAATTGATGTGATCAAACAAAATACATTTAATGCAACTGGGTATTTTATTTATACATTCAATATTATTCAATATTATGACTAGTATTCTGAGCTTTCGACTAAAGTGACTAGCTAGTCTAGACTAAGTGAATTTCATTTGGCAACGCAGCATTATCTGTCACTTCAGGTAAATAATGCCGCCATATTGTCTACCTATTTAAAAAATTTGAAGTGTTTATTGGCCAAAAGAAGGAAGGATTATTGAATTATTGGTACCAACGATTAGTATTTTACTGTAAAGATGGTATGATAATAAATATACAATGACTAGGCTTGTTTTTAGGATTTTTTCAATTAATGCAATGGGCAGTATTTTCAAATTTAGTTACGACGTATCTCGTTAGAGGCGCTAGTTGACGTGCCCGCTCTGTAAATTTGAAACTAGGAATTTTAATGACATATGAAACGGCCATAATAAGCGTAGCGCAATTCAATGAAGTTGGCCATGATTTGACATATTATAATATGGCATCTGTTGATAAAATTTGATATTAAATATAGCAAAGTATTCTATTTTGCATTTTATTTATTTTTGATGTTATTAGTAATTATACTCTCCAATAATAGTTATTTGTATATCAACGAAAGAAAGTGAGATATTTCTTTCAAATTTTTCAAGTCGAAGGTGAAGAATATAAAGCACGTGCGGAAAGAATGATATTTCCTTCACGAGATATACATATAATTTTTTCATTACCATATCGTAAATAAAATTTTCAGAAATAAATTTGGATGTTTTTGTTTTTTCTTTGTCAGATGTCACTTGGATGTCAATCATGTCAAATCATACCGTTGTTTTCTAGTAGCGATGGATATGGCCTAACTTTTCTTTCTTAGGGATGAAAAATATGCTTTTCTCACGACAGTATGAATAGTATTCACTTTTCCAATTATTTGCATGCAGAAAGTGTTTATTTCCTGCACTCAAGTGTCAACATAATGGTATTATTGATTTTCTAAATTTCCCTGTACAGACACAAATTCATCAAATATTTCTTTGGAATAGGTATTGATATCTTCCATTTGCATTTGCAAGAAATTATATTTTTTGTTCGTAAACAAACAATCTAGCAATACCAACAATACATAGAAACCAGAGCTTAACTAAATTAACAATGCCAGTAAAACGATAACGAATACCTACTGACTGAATTCTTTTATTTCGAGAACCAAAATAAAATAAAAGGTTGTACATACCACGGGCATAATCGAAGGATTATATCACGCGTCGAACTTTAAACATTCCCTCAGTGCTATAATCTTTTGATTATGCCCTTAATACATAAATAAATGTTAAATTTAAAATGTTACCGATGTATACTTTTGCCTTTAAAAACCCTCAGTGGTGCTAGATCGAATGACCTAGTAGATCATTCTATTTCTCCACCGTTCGGTATAAAAAAGCTAATTATTTCAACATTTTCTTCAATTACATATATTATTTATAGGTAGCAGAAGCATTAATGACAATGCGACACTTATCAATACAAATGTTAACTTGACAATTTAGATTTTATTTTAAAATATTCGATCTGATACAGTGCTGTCAAGTTCGTAACCATGAATATGGCAATTCCCATGTTTCACGTTAAAATAAACTTCGGTATATCTTTCTATAACTCACTACCTATAACTTTATTCCAGCGTTAACAAATACGCTTTTGAAACATGAAGTACTTATTTTTCTAAATACAAAATAAATATATCATTACGCCTTCTACCCATTACTGGGTGTGGCACTCTGCCGAAGCAGATCTCGGTAAGTGATATATTTTGCGCGTGAAGTGCGGTTACCAGTCGTCAAATCACGACCCCCAAATATGTTAGTGGTGGAAGAGACACAGGGGTAGTTTTTGAAATTATGAAAATTGTTTGTCGCCTGTGGGAATCGAACCAGGGTTCTCAGGATCCACAGGCCGACTTCATACCACTGAGCTAGCCACCCCATAAATAAATAAATAAATACACTGGTAATAAATCTGAAAACAAATCTAAACTAGGGCTTTTTTCAAATCATCCTAGCCTAGGGCTCCTTAAAGCGTTTATTCGGCTCTAAATCGAGATGTGTTCCCAGAAAGCGACAAATGAAGGAGAATATTAACTGGCTCTTTACTCACAGTTATATTTGTCTGAAGATTTTTTCCATGGAATAAGTCGTCTGGGCCAGCGAGGGCAGTAGAGGTGCGGAAACGGAACATTAATGACTAAACGGAAACTTAGTGCTTCCTTAGTTTCGTAGCAGCGCCGCAACGCAGAAATTTAATTTGCTTAATCGTGCAAGAAAAGTTGAGGGAACGCCAGCACGGCCAGCACAAACAGTCGGCAATAATAATGATGTTGAGTGCAGATTTACGAGTTTAACAAATTGAAATTTTAGACCGAGCTCGTTCGTTTTCAATTACGCTGCACCGGGCTGCAATTAATCCGCGGCCGAGTCCGTTTGTTAGAAAAATTCAATTTGGCAGCGACCGTTCCCGCGACATCGTCGTCACGGACCGACTATTTACTTAAGAGTTAGCGAATGTCCCTAATGAGCTCGAACGCTAAATAAAAACAGTGCCTCCGTGCGCTCTTGACGAGGTGCGAACGGTAATTACCCTCACCCTTTCGTCCGCTGTTCGTACGTGATTTATCATGCATCAGTCACACCACCCACTGCCCATTCATACACAAATTTATCATTTTTAATACACCAACTCGTATTTCATTAGTTTACATTTACTCTCTATGTACTCACATGTTTTTGATTCATTGCAACAACTTTTCAAAAGCTCGACAATTAAACATATTGCACACGTGCGATTACTCTCCATTTCCATTTGGGGACATTTTTACACTCCGCGTGTTGTTTGCCACATTTGTCACTACACGACCGTGAAATCAAATAAGAATAAATTACGAAAAAAAATGGTATTCTATAAATGTCGGTTGTATACTTTTAGCATCTACTCAATTCTAATTTTTCAAATATTCAAAATATTATTAATTGAAATTAGTACCTACTCTTTTCTATCTAATAGTTATTTTTATAACAAGTGCCGAAAAAGGCTTGTTACGTGCAAGTTCAGAGATTAACGCCGAACGCGGAAATCTGCACGTATTTGCGACACGTGTTATAAACAACATTTTTCCTACAACTGATAATTTAGACAAACACTAAAATATTAACAATATTTGTAAAATTTTAATCAGGCAGATTCATAAAGCAGATTAGCGCTAACACCATTTTTTATTTCGTTTGTACTCGTAACTCTCTTTCCAATGTGAGTAACAAGTTTATTTTAACTTCAGTTAAAAAGACTATTAATTACAATCAAATTTAATAAAATTCTTGAATCTGTTTTAATTTGAAACATAGTTATAAATAATATTAAAAATGGTGTTAGCGTTAAACCGTTTTATTAATCTGCCTGGAAGATGTTACACGAGAACGATGTTTTACGCCGTTCCTATGGTTAGTTTGTTGATTGTTTAATTGTTTTACGTTATTTAAAAATATTTCACTAATTTCAAGATAATTTCCTCAAAATCGTCTAGATTTTAACACTACGAGGGCAGGGTGAAAAGTCCCTGAAAAATTAAACAACAAATGATTTATTTGGTCAAAACATATTTTATTTCTCAACATAATCTCCTTGTAGCAGCGCCGCAGCTTCGTCCAACGTTTCTCTAATTTTTCGATCCCTTCCAAATAATACGATTTTGGCAATCCTTCAAAATAGGCGTTTGTCTCAGCGATGACCTCATCGTTGGAGCCAAATCTCTTTCCGCCGAGCCATTTCTTCAAGTTTGGAAATAGATAAATATCGCATGAGGGGCAAAAAGTCCTTATTATTGCGCTTGAACATCGCCAAACACTCCTTTGAACTTGTCACACAGTCGCGCTTGTTATCAACAGAGAGCAAATGCGGCACTCATCTGGCAGATAGCTCTCTCATATTCAAAAATTTATGCAAAATGTTCCGTACCCGTTCGCTTGAGATGCTCATAGCCTCAGCCAGCTCGTGCACTTTAACTCGCCGATCGTCCAATATCATACCATGGATTTTATCGACGATTTCTGTAGTTACGTAATAACAAAGAAATCGCACAGTTGTATGAGTAAATTATTTTTAATAAATTTATTTGTAAATACATTGAGATACACAGTATCAGGGCTCTATCTATTTACTTGTATATTGTATCATTTTGTGGTCTAATGGTAATTTACAAGCGTAGAAGTTTCATGGTGATTACTATTCCAACTCATACAATTCACGCTAGACCAAAATAAAGAACACGTTTTAAAACTAAATATTTAACTTAATCTTTCTAAAATAAGAGGCAAATAACTAAATTCACTCCCCATTTATAACGTCTCCAATAAAACCAACATACGTCCGTGAACGTCGAACATAAGTAATGTCTGTGTCGTAAGTCATTGGGACAGACTTCAGCGCGACAGTATTTAAATATTTGAACCCTGCGCGTGGCGGGGGTAGCGAGGGCGGTCAGTACGTGTGCTCGGCACGTTGTGCGACTTGTGGAAATTCGATTAGACGAGTGTCAGAGAGACGACACCCGCCGCGAGGAGAATACTAAAATGTTTAACAGACTCCGTCGTCGAAGATGTCGAAGCTGTTGTCGACCTCTATAAAACTCTACCTTTACGAGGACCGACACCCTCTCAGACCAATCGATAGGGGTGGCTACCTGTAGATATACAACATTATATCAGTACTATATTGTAATGGAGTAATATCTTTGTGAAAATGATAACCTATGTACGAATTGCACCATTTAAAATTATTTTAGTGACAATATAATATCCTATTATACAGTTCAAAATAATTGATGTTTTTTTACTTTCTTATACATAGTATAAGAAAGTATTGGAATCGTGAAAAAAATTGTTGACGAGATTTTCGCGGAAATACGTGTTTTGAGGTCCACTGAATCCATTTTGATCATTTTCTCAATAATGTCTGCGTTTGTGTGTGTGTGTGTGGATGGAAGTGTGTCCGAGTGTGCAATTTCTCATGAACGAGAGATAAGATTTGTTAACGAAACTTGGTAATTATAAGTTTCATGAAAATACAAAGAGCTGAGTTAATTTTGAAGGAAATTGAAAAACAGGAAGAGGAAGTTTACTGGACACAAAACAATAAATTCCATTTATTTCAAAAATGGAATCAGTTACGAAAAAAAGTTTCAAATAATAGATGGTAGCAAAAATATTTGGAACATAAAATGTTATTTGCAATTTTCCTTTATATGCGTCTAATTTTGAGAAAAACTAATTTATATATTTAATAATACATTTCAATAATCATAGTAGCAATAAATAGTTATTTATTATACAAGTGTTTTATTAGGTATATTAAACACGCAAGAAAAGTTTAAACATGAGACCGAAGGTCGAGTGTTTAATATTCTTAAGTGTTTTATATACCAATAAAACACGAGTGTAATACAAAATTTTATCCACAACTTATAATTATAGGCACCGAAGAAGATTGGTCGTAACGTTTAACGTTGATTCAGTTATACATATTTTCTCTCAAAATACGGTAGATTGAAGTAGTTGCTAAGTAACAAGTTGTTTACAATGTTTTATGGAATATAAAACCTTAGGGTTTTATGAACCATATAATTCAACTGAAATCAGTGTAATAATGTCTTTATTATATATGAGTTGTGGATAAAAAACATAAACATGTTTAACATTTATATGTCAAATAATAATTGTTAAACGCATGAAGCAAATCATAAGTGTTCAATTCAGCGTTTTTGATGCTATATCAATTTCATTGCTCAAATAGTAAGTCATTTTATATTTTTATTTCTATTAATATAAATTTATTTATATAAAATTTTGTTAGGAAGTAGATTACCTGTAATGAAAATTAAAAAGAAAAAATATTAAATATGCTGTGTATTAGAAAGTCTTGTGGTGACCACACCAGATTTGTTTTGTTTTGTTATTAGCTGCTAAGATACTCACTTTGAAATGTTATACTGGAATACTGAAATCGGGATATCTTTATTATTAAAATATAAGTTAATAGGGCTACAATATCGTGGCCGTAGAAGAAATATAGTGTACAATTCGCAAGCAACGTCCATTTCATAGTTATTGAACAATATATTATTGTCGTATCAATTTAGAAATAATTTTTTTTAAAATAACATTTGTTTTAGTATTATTTGTATAAGTAGAACAGAATTTATTGAAATTATGAAAAGGGTGTAGATATAGATAAAGTCAGTGTATGCCATCAGTAAACCTCGTTGATATTTACCCATATAATAGCATGTTTTCTAACCAATAATTACTTGACATATATTCTCCTGATCAATAAATGAACATCATATCCAAACCGGTACCAGCATACCGGTAATAATAACCGCTCCGATCACTAATGTATATCTAACAATATCCTGAGGTCACGTGACCATTCGGCGATGTCAGCCGAAGACCAGCGATGATTCACGATCGAAGGAAAACGGTGTATTTTCGTTTCTATAACGGGTAAGCTAAGCGTGCACTTAACTTATTATGCAAATGCCGAAATGAGCTTTGCACAATATATCAAAAACTCGTGCGCGAGTCATTCGATACGAGATTATTTGCTAGAAAGAGAGACCAGTTGAAAAGAAAGCGAAATAGGAATTATATTCGTCAGTCATAGGCGCCCCATGGGGTTGAATTCTAGGGGTGGATGTAATTAAAAATCTAATTGTTATTAGCTTCGAAGTTTCGAACATTAAAATAATCTTATTACTGTTATTATTATTGCTTTGCTTAATTGAAATTTGAGACAGTATGATTAAATTTAATAGTTTGGGGCACTACCATTTTTAATTCGACACCCCTTTTAAACGAATCAAAATTATTTGAAAGTTACTGTTCGACGTCCCACTTACATTTTTATTTAATGCGAGTTTAACGGCTTAATTCTGTTGGCTTAGATTTTCATTTTTGAATAAGGCAAGCAAAGCAAAAATCTATTTTATTTGCTAACGATGTTCATTGGTGATAAAATATTCATTTCAAAATTATTATTATTTTCACTCATTCGAATCTTCTTCTTCTTTAATGGCACTCATTCGAATATGACACAATTATTATACTTACTTTTTCAATAGAAAAAATTTGGTGTGGGCACCACACGACTTTCCTATACACAGCATATTTAATATTGAGAATATATGAATGTTATATAATATTATTAAACATGTAATTTAGTTTTTCAGTAATTCAGCATTTATCTGTTTGAAACACATAAAATATCAAATTTGTGTACGTAATTTTTTTTAGTAATGTTGACTAGTTTATGTCTAACTTTACTGTTGAGGCATATACAGGATATCAGTTTTGATATAGCATCAAAAACGCTGAATTGAACACTTATAACTTGCTCCTTACGTTTGACAATTATTATTTGACATATAAATGTTAAACATGTTTATGTTTTTTGTTTCTATTGCTACTATGATTATTGAAATATATTATTAAATATATAAATTCGTTTTCCTCAAAATTGAACGCATATATAGGAAAATTGCAAATAACATTTTATGTTCCAAATATTTTTGCTAACATTAATTTTTATTTGAAACTTTTTTCGTAACTGATTCCATTTTTGAAATAAATGGAATTTATTGTTTTGTGTGTCCAGTAAACCTCCTCTTCCGGTTTTTAAATTTCATTCAAAATCAACTCAGCTCTTCGTATTTTCATGAAACTTATAGTTACCAAGTTTCGTTAACAAATCTTATCTCGTTCATGAGATATTGCACACTCGGACACACATCCATCCATCCATCCATCCATCCATCCACACACACACACACACCGCCACACACACACACATACAGACATCATTGAGAAAATGATCAAAACGAATTCAGTGGACCTCAAAACACGTATTTCCTCGAAAATCTCGTCTACGATTTTTTTCACGATTCCAATACTTCCTTATACTGTGTATAAGAAAGTAAAAAACAAGTCAGCCTATCAGCTGACAAACAATTTTCACAACATTAATTTTACCCCCGTACTCTCTCCATTAACATCTTTGAGGGCCATAATTTGACGGCTGGTAATTGCATTTTACGTGCATAAATATATCACTTACCGAGATTTGCTATGGCAGAATGCCACACCCAGTAATGGGTAAAAGGCGTATTGATATATTTATTTATTTATTTGTACATTTATCATTATTATTATTATTATTATTTATTATGATGTTATTGTATAGCTAAGCTAAATAAATTTTCTTATTATTATTATATATAATATTCACTAATTTGTTTCTAGGATATCACTCTTAATCAAATCTTTTAATTTGTTTCAGGTATGTTATTTGATTCAATTAAATATCTTCCTCCAGTATGTTCCAGTAATAAGGTAAAATTGTTAATATTGCATTATTCGCACAGCGCTTCCACCATATTTTCTATTGCTATATTTTCGCAATGAATTAATATTTATCCTTCACATACTCATATAAACGTATAAGAAGAATTTATTAATTATACAAAGTAGTACCCCCTTTTTTTGTAAAATACGTACGTCCATGAAATGCGACAAGTTCGCTGAGTAGCTTGATCACAACATCGAACGCAACATTCTTTATTCGCGCTCTTCATTCAGTGGCAACGTCGACGTGAACAGTGGGGTGCGGCAAGGGGTGGAAATATCGATCAGTTGAGTACTTCGCTTCCATTTCCATAACACGTTTATAAATAATGATATTCATAACCAGAAGAGAAAGTCTTCAAAAAATCAAAATTAGTAATTAACAGTTTAATCAAAAGATTGGCTGATAGGGAGACTCTTATTAAACTTTTAAACATCCTTTGACACATTTGGAAGTTAATTAGATATTGGAGATTGAATTTTTAATAAACCCTGCATTTAGAATAATAAATTAGCAGCGCTGTTTCAATTCTTACCCTCGCG
The DNA here is from genome assembly GCA_911728475.2 of Pterostichus madidus. Lineage (NCBI taxonomy): Eukaryota > Metazoa > Arthropoda > Insecta > Coleoptera > Carabidae > Pterostichus > Pterostichus madidus. The sequence continues at coordinate 33,001,711 of OU452306.1, forward strand.
CAGTCGGCGGCCCGTGCACACCGTTTTTGAACCACTGAACCGGAAATTATTTTGTAATATTAATTATAAAATTTTCGTGAAACGTGATAATTAATTTGGAATTTTATACGAGGAAAATTTATTTTTAATTTTAAGAGCATTCGAACAACCAACATCACTCGTCTGTTTACAAAATTCAATTTATCTTTGTAATAAATTACCTTTTAAAAATATCGCCCACGTCAGAAAAACCAACGCTCACATCAACAAACATGAATTTATTTAGATAAATTAACGCACGTCATTTTTATATTCATAATTATTTAATATTTCATTACCTACTAAAGGAAAATTAACGGTTTATACAAAGCAATATTTCTCAAAAATATAATACTCGTAAACCACCTAAATAAGAATAAATACAAAATAATATATACATCAGATTCAATAGCAAACATCGTGAGTCATAGATGTCACTATTTTCTCCCAATTTCTACTAAATTTGTATAATTAAACTCTAACGTTTGTTGTTCATGAAATGCATATATGTATTACGAAACAATCCTAAAATATAATTCAAGGTATTTACAGAATGCCTTGACGACATAAGAAATAAAACAAAAAACTTCAATTTTTTTTTATAGTTATTTTTATAACAAATGCCGAAAAAGGCTCGTTACGTGCAAGTGCAGAATTTAACGCGCGAGGCTTGCCGAGTGCAGAAATCTGCACGAGCACGTAACCTTTTTCGGCACGTGTTATAAACAACATTTTTCCTACAACTGTGCGATTTAGTAAATCACTAAAATATTATCAAAATTTATAAAATTTTAATGATATTACACGAGAACGATGTTTTACGGCGTTGCTATGGTTTGTTTGTTGATTGCTTGCACATTGTTCTACATTATTTAAAAATATTTTACTAACGTCAAGATAATTTCTTCAAAATCGTCTAGATTGGAATAGTACAGTGAGTGATTCTTCTTTATCATAAATACCTCCAAAGATAATTGAAGCTCCGGATCATGCTATGTTGCATCTATTTTCGACAATGACAATCAACCTGCCGCTTGTACTTCTACAGCCGCCAAAATTGTTGTGAATAATCTTACTGTTAATAATATGAACAGGTACGGAAGAAATCAATGTTTCTTTAGACAGTACAAAAGTTTCCACTGTACATTATGTCAATATAAGCAACTGTAACAACTGTGTTAATAATATACACAAACAATAAATATTATGTATTTCACTTACTCTTTAAATAAAACGATTTATCGATATATTTTACTTTGTTCGGTTCTTTTTATTAATTGTGTACAGATTAGATATACTGCAATTTAAGGTTATGTTTATAAACGTCAAAATATACTACTGCATATTTACTAGCGCTGGCTCACTGCATCTTCTTCTTCTATAAACGTCTGTGCCCAAAATATGAATTACGCGCTCGGCGCGAAATTTAAATCACTCTCAATACAATTTTTTTTTACAGTTGCGTAACGAATTACTTTCCGCGCTAGTGTTTCTTTGCTTACATAAACGTACTTGGTCTGCATTTGTCTACTTTCCATACGTAACTAAGGCACTAATAGTTATGTAATAACAAAGAAATCGCACAGTTCTAGGAAAATATTATTTATTAAATATTTTTAACTGGTTATGTACAGTAGCTGCAAATTAAATTATCATTACTAACATTTGATTTTCTAGTTTTTATCGAACGCCTTTCGATAAATACGGTTTCCAAACGATTTTGAGATATGTAAAACTGTCAATCTTGGATGGAGGCGTGAAAAAGCAAATTAATAACACTTTTATATTTGGATAAAATTCAAAATACATATGTATTAATATGTGGCTTCTGTAAATTTTTATATATTGAAAGATTCGTATGATATAAAATTGACCGAAAAAATTAACACATTTTTATTTCGTGGGTGTTTGGGCCCCTCGGCCTTTCCTCTAATTCCGACACTGAAATTAGGATATATTAGATGTATCTTTTAATTTTTACAATTATAAAATAAATAGAATAGGTAAAAGCTAAACTCACATGTAAATTTTGCCATTTTATTTTCTATATTATATTAAATAATATGATCATTGTGCATCGGGTTCGTTCGTTTATTATCGGAAATAGGCCACGTTAAAATATACAAGACAAACGCTACCGAACAAGTTACAGCATAGCTCACTAATTACTTTGCACTGACGAAAAACGTCGCTTTGAACAAAGCTTGGACTAGTTTAGTTGCGGGTTGCTGTAGTGAACGTTGTGTTTTCGCGATATTTTTATTTGTAAACTAACTTAAATTGTGTGATATGTGCATATTCTTCTGTGAGTAGAAAAACAAATATTATTATAGAAGTGATTGTGCTCTGAAATAGACAATCCCAGGTTCCAGAATCTGCTGATTTGTTAATTTCAACAGTGGATAACATCGAACGTGGCCGGTAGCTGATGCCTGCACAAAGTAAGCAACAATATTCTTATTTTATCATTATTAAGTACGTTTTGAAAATATAATATTCTTTAGCTTTGAACTGGTTCTCTTCGTTCATAATTTTGAATTGATTCAATAACAATCGTTCTTAAATGACGCGTGTCTAGTTGACTTACGTAATGAAGCTCCATATAGATATATAAATAAATACATCATCATGCCTTTTACTCATTTCTGGATGTGGCACTCAGCGATAACAGATCTCGACAAGTGATATATTTATGCCCGTTATATCGGTTCTATATTGTAATTTATCTATTTTAAATAAAACTGTACAACAAGCAAGCCCAATTATGGGACAAGATTAATTAAGTTATAAAAACATATAAACTAGAGATGTTATATGTTTACAAAATTAGGCTTAATTGCAAATGATAAAATTATCTATACCATTAGGATGTACTATGAGAAATCTGTCACTGTGAAACAGTGGTCCTTTCTGCATATTTATATATTTAAAATTAAGTAGCACTTAATTCGAGTACAGCAATTTGAGTTCGTGGAGAGTGACTTCTGTGATTCGTTTTATCGATTCTTTGAAATTTACGCTACGATCAAAAACACAATAACAATTATAAATGAAAAAAATTAAATACTACACTACAGTATTAAAAATTTTAACGAAATTAGTTGATTTTGAAAATGTTAACCTAAAATGAACTGTTCAAACTTCAATAAAAGTAAAACTACTAGATATTATAATTATTACATGGCTTTACACTATGAAGTAAACATATAAAATTGTTTTTAAACATTTATTTTCTCTATATTAAATATATAAACACTATAAAATTGTAAAAGTATGCTCTCGCGATACAATCTTCAAATTACGTTTCATTTGATAAAATAAATTATACACTTTGTCACGCATAAAATGATGCACAGAATAGAAAGTTGTCACTTTTGGAATTATATGCACATATACTTGTTAAAAATATATTCTATCTGTACAATGTAAATCGCACATTTATTACTGATGTGAGAGTCACTCGTTTGACAGTTACGGAGCACATCTAAATTTGATGACGTCACACGCCCGTGGTCTATTGTAAAACAAGTGTTGCAAAGTGTGTTTCCAAGGGCTTTTGAACACGTTTATTACATACTATGGGATAAGGACCTCAGTGGTATTGAATCAGACTATGGATTTGGAAACTCAGGTTCGATTCCCACAACCGACAAACAATTTTCACACACTAAAATTGCCCGTGTGGTTCCTCCTCCACTAATATCTTTGGGGAGGCGTGATTTGACTGTTAGTAACTGCGCTTCATGCGTGTAAATATGTCACTTACCGAGATCTGCTAGGTAGAGTGCCACAAGCAGTAAGGGGTAGAAGTAGGGTTGTTGATTTTTCGAATATTCGAGACTTCGAATGTTCGGATTTATTGAACCTTCGAATTTAGATTCGAACTTTCGAATTTTTGAATATTCCGAATATTCGAATTTTCTAATTTTTGAATATTCCGAATATTCGAATTTTCTAATTTTTGAATATTCCGAATTTTCGAATGATTCGAATTGTGAATCTGGATAAATAAACTCATTTGCAGAGTTTTGTATTAATTCATAAGTAATTATTATTAATTATTATTATTTGCCAAATTAATTCAATTTAGACTTAAAATTTCGCTACACTGTTAAAAACGTTTTAATTAAGACGTTTTTGTATCATTTTTATTCTCAATTTAAAACATTTTACTAAAAGTCCGTAGCATTTAGATGGGCCGTAAGAGAATAGATGTCCTAATTAAGACGCATAAACTTGCAGAGTTATTGCAGGATACTTCGCCGAGTTTATTATTTAATTCGTGACCGACTTTTCGCGAATTATGCGTGAGCATGTTTGGAGATGATAGATGGCGTTAATTTAGAGACAAAAAATTCGAGAATTCGAAGCTTTGAAAAATTCGAAAATTCGAAAATTCGAAGCTTCGAAGTTTTTCTGACGAACTTCAAAACATTCGAATGTTCGAACGTTCAGAAATTCGAACTTCGGTGGAAATCAAAGACCCTAGGTAGAAGGCGTGATGATATATTTATTTATTTTTATTTTTTAACGACATGTTTACAGTGTGACCTATAAGAACACCGAAATATAAAAAAATCTAAGCGTATTTTAAATTAACAAATATTAAGTATTTTCTTGCCGACTAAAGTAAAATGCACGATATTATAAATTGAGAAAAATGGTCCGTTTTGACACAATAACGAAGCAATAATCAGAGCAAATGAATTCCCAAAAACAAAGCGAGAATCCAAGCGAACGCGAAATCCTTGCAAGTAAATCATTCCCAGCATAACCGAGTTAAAAACAAACAAACTGGAAACAAATAATTTCTCTGCAAATCCGAAACATTTTTCAACATTGCCGAGCGAAAGCAGATAATCCCGAGGTCGTACGATATATAGTTGTAAACTTTTCCTCGGGTAATTCGATTAATAAGACACTCATCAACATTAAGAGCGAATTTCCTGATCGCGGGGTTGTGGAAGGGATGTTTGAAGGTTTGGCGCCTTATTCATATTCAGATATGCAAATGCAGAGAAAATCCGCGTCGCGTCTAACACTCGCGCTACAGGATTCGCGCTTTAATATTCAGTGGCTGTGTATACTTCTAATTGGGCAAGATGAACGAACTTTTTTCTGTCCCCGTGGAATTTAATCTCGGGGGATTCTCCGCCCCCAAATTGCATTTGAGGTGCGGCGAGTGTTTTCGCAACATCGCGCACTTTATTCGATACCGACGTTCTTCTCCCAGTTGTGGTGGTGGCGGCGTTGGTAGCAGTGCCGTGTTCTTTTCATTTACGCAATTATGTCTCTTCCACGTTGAAACCCACTACCGCTCTGCCAAAGCCACTTTGTGAAGTTTTCATCAAGTGAACCCCATCATTAGTTTGGCATTTTTCTTTTATTTGTGCTATTATATTTATTCTCTTTAAATTCTTGAATGCTGTCTTACTGACGGAATTAATAAACATACCTATTAATTTTAATTAATCATTAATTTTACTACACAATACTTATCTCAATTTGATTTTGTCTATTGTTCTACAAACTACTACACATGAGGGTGAGAATAAACTATTTTATAGTAAAATCGGCGATTTAGTCAAGGTTCATCCTAGTATGGATCCTGAGAACCCTGGTTCGATTCCCACAGGCGACAAACAATTTTCATAATTTTAAAAAAAACTGGTAACCGCACTTCATGCGCAAAAATATATCACTTATCGAGATCTGCTTCGGCAGAGTGCCACACCCAGTAATGGGTAGAAGACGCGATGATATATTTGTATTTATTTTATTTAAAAAAAAAACTACCCCTGTGGCTCGTCCACCAGTAACATATTTGGGGGCCGCGATTTGACGACTGGTAACCGCACTTCACGCGCAAAATATATCACTTACCGAGATCTGCTTCCGCAGAGTGCCACACCCAGTAATGGGTAGAAGGCGTGATGATATATTTATTTATATTTTTACATCATAGTTTAGTGAAAAACTTTATAAAACAAAATTTCTGAAACCTATTTTTTGAAACAGGCGAAATTCAAGGCATTTGAAATTATGCTATCGGCTGTGGGAATTGAACCCAGATTCTCATTTTTGCAGCCCGATATTTAATTATTCCTGGGCGTATTCAAATTTTACTAAGACCTATAAAAAATTTCTCTGTGAGAAATTCAGTAAGAGTTATTTTTCTGAAACCGGCAAGAAAGTGCCTACTTTCTTGATCAATTTTAGCACGGAAAGTAGATTTTTATAAAAACAGTCAAGTAAAGTACGTATCCAAGGCTACAACAAAAATAACAGTCTGGTAAAGTACAAAACAGTCTGGTAAAGATTTTACCTGACTGTTATTTTTGTTATAACCTTGGATACGTAGTCTACTGTCAATACAGTTCATATCAAAAAATTTAAACATTTAGAATTATTTATGATTAAATATTGATTAAACAAAACGGTTTCAGAAAAAATAATATACATAACACGTCAGGAAAGTGTTTTTACTCATAGAAGCGGTTGGTTGAAATACGAAGCCACAGGCCGAGTATTTTAATGCGCTGAGTCACTTTTCTGACTTATTATGTAATATACTATTGTACCACTAGGCCAGAAACTGTATTTTTGCAAGTACTCGCAAAACTGTTTCTGGATGTATGATACACAAGATTTTTCGCGAATTTAAATGAAATTATTGATATAAAATTGTTAAAAATCTCTAACCTCCAACATCGTAACATCTCTATTATCACATGTTGGACTCGTCCAGCTGAATTTTCTCTATGGCAAATTGAATTATAATTACTTATATTTGAGTTTAAAATGCACAAATTAGCCCTAAAATTGGTAAAAATTTCTTAACTTCAAGCACTCACTGACACTGACAGCCAGTGATGCCAATGCTACCATTACAACAGTTCCTAGTTTTTACCGAATGGCGTTCGATAAAAACATTGGTTTCGAACGATTCTGAGATATGTAAAACTGTCAATCTCGGACGAAAGAGCGAAAAAAAATTTTCAAAACAATCAATTAATTGAAAACAGGTCTAAAGAAATCCAATAATCATCAAATTAAATCAACTAAATTGTCTACAATTTCCTAGGAGCAACTTACAACAACACAATTACCACTATAACTCTCTAACTCTCCACACTCCATCCTCTCTCCTCTCCTAGTATAATCACACCTTCCTACATTATTAACACTCTCACCTACACACACGATGCATAATTCACTTCTTCATGCTGGCGCTAAGCCCGGCTCTAGCTCGGCTCGCCTGCGCATATCCGCAAGCGAGCTCACGATCGCCGGTGTCTGTCTCACCGGTCGTGAATATCACTTCGTGCGGAGATAAAGCTGCATGCTGTGTAGATGCTGCAAGATCTGAGAAATGGTGCGATGTTGGAGAATATTGAGAAATAGTAAAGATTGAGATTTTGCGATGTGAAGAATGAAAGAAGAGTTTGTTGTTTGCTGGGTACTGTTAGAAAATCATTGAGGGATTCATCTTTTACGAAGTATTTTGGTATCGTTGTACGAGAGTGGCGTTTTCGTTTATTTTTACAATATATTTCTATTATATTCATTTAGAACTTTAGTATATCAAAAATTAAAAGCAAACAAATATACCAATGTATTTGTCTTAAATTTGACATATCATGATCAACGCCATTTCTTAGTAGCTGAATATCCCAATACCGAACATTGCTGAACATGTAGCCTTCTATACTAGAAAAATTGCGCCGGATACGTTGAGGAGAAAGCAGTTTTTATAATGCGTACTTCAAGAAAATTTCGTAGAAAATAATTAAGATAGGATAGGAGTAACATTTATTTATGTGGTATGTTTTTGTATTAAATTTAAAATAGAATAAATAAATATATCATCACGCCTTTTATCCATTACTGGATGTGACACTCTGCCGAAGCAGATCTCGGTAAGTGATATATTTATGCGCGTGAAGTGCGGTTACGAGCCATCAAATCACGGTCCCCAAATATGTTAATAGTGGGGGAGCCACAGGAGTAATTTTTAAATTGGTAAAAACGTTTGTCGGCTGTGGAGATCGAACCAAGGTTCTTAGGATCCACAGGCTCACTTGATACCACTGAGCCATTACCCCATTATTATTATTATTTATTATTTATTTCATAAAATAAAATTGTTATATAAAGAGAAAAATTGGAATACCACCAGGATTTGGCCCTGGACCTATGATCACCGGTCATATTCTTTAAACCAACTAAGCTACGGTCACCCTGAATACAAATCTGATTTGATACCAATGTTTCTCTCTATTTATTATGTGTCATAGGCAGCCTCGATCCCATATTTCATATACAATTTCAAAAAACTTTTCATAAAAAAAACTTTGTTATAGTTTCCTACAAACTTCGGTAAGTTGGTATAATAGTTCGTAGAATTAATTGTACAACTTGTAATAAATACTTTTGAATTTTTTTTATTTTAAAGTTGCATCCCCCAGCGATGTCTTCACCCCCACTCGGAAGGTCTCGACGCACATTTTAAAAACCGCTACTGTAGAAAATGTCAAATGGCAACTGCGAATACAATTACATTAATAAATTTGTTTCAGTCACTTGCATTTTCAATAGGTATATTTCAAGATAATGAAAGCTTACAGTTTACTTTTAATATGACTATATTTACGTCATTTCTTTCAAAACCAAAAAATGACAAAGAAATATATCTTCTTCTTTAACATAATATGTTAATTGTGTATAACGTCTTCTCTCAGTCCTACTACTTTTCATTTGAACAGTATGGATGTCAGTAATTTCATCTTATTTAAAATGAACCATATTTTCGTTTTTATGTTGTCAAGTTTTAAATGACGTAATTGACATAATGTAGGCTACATCTTCCCCTTCACAAGTGAGAGTTCGTGGGTTAAAAACTCGCTGACGTCAACTTAATATCTTCAAAATAGTGCTGTGTTTGAGTAATTAATAAATAAAAATCATTAACTGTATTTTTAATTAAAACTCTTCGTTAGAAGAGGGGTTAATTTTGTGTTAACTGATGTTATCTGCCGGTTTCTTAAAATGAATAAAATAAAATTTATGCTATTAGGATATTCAACTATTACGAAACGGCGTTGATCGCGATATCTCAAATTTAAGACAAAGGTACACTTTCAGTTGTTCTCCATAAGCTTACCATTGCTGTTACTTGTATTACTTTGTTGTTTATTTTATATTTGCTGTGGTTTTTAATTCATTTATATACGATATAGTTTTTTGTCTCGTTAGATGAAGTTTTAGTATGACGAGTAATTTCATTTATCTTTTAACATTTAGGTACAAATTTAAATTTACTCGTATAGTTCATAGGTTCTTTTAATGGAGTAGGTTTTTTTAGTAGAAATTAGTAGTTCTTTTAGTACATTATTAGTTAATTATAGTTTTATTACCTAAATTATATATTAGTTCTGCTATCATTAAATTTTATTAATATTTTTTTTATATACTTACTCATTAGATTAGTACAAAACTGTACCTTTGTTGTACTGCCAATTTTCACCCCAATGAACTCATTTTTATTGAAAAATATGAATAGTGATAGGTATAAAAAAAAATATATGTATATATATATATATATAATCACGCCTTCTACCCAGATTTCGGTAAGTGATATATTTTGCTCGTGGAGTTCGGTTACCAGCCGTTAAATCACAGCCCCCATATATATTAGTGGTGCGGGAGCCACAGGGGTAGTTTTTTAAAATGGTGAAAATTGTTTGTCGCTTGTGGGAATCGAACCAGGGTTCTCAGGATCCACAGGCCGACTTGACACCACTGAGCTAGCTACCCTATATAACAGTGATAGATGACAGTGACTAACTGAATTTTACGAATCAGCTTACTACTACTAAAAGAAATATACCGTTTTGCAAACCTAAAATTGGTTTGTTCTGTCTCCAATAAAATTATAAGATAATTTATTAAACAATAATTGCTCATTATTTTATAACGAAATTACGTTTTACAGCTATATTTTTGTTTGGATTTTTTATAACCGTAGGCTAATTATAACTCACTGTTTTATAACTGGCATAAAAATTGTACCAGTAATAAATTAACCTGGATTTAATTTTAGAACGCTATAAATAAATCTCAGAAAAAAATTAAAAGAAAAAAGTAGAATTTATGTTGTATTTACAAGGGCGCTTAACATAAATACCAATAAATAAAACTCCTTTAAATATTAACTACGATTTCATGGGAGCAATAATTTTAAATCAGTTAGCATTTACAATATATTATTTTTAATAATTGAGTGGGTAATTATTCAACATAAACATTAATAAATAATATTCTCCAAAAAACTTGACAGAAGTAGTAATAGTTTTAAAATAGTGTATCTTTGTAATAAATACATAAATATAAATACATTACAGGGTATGCACAGAAACCATGAATACACAACTTTAAATTGTAAATGAATGATTTTGTCAAATGTCAAAAATATTAGAAACTAATAAAGAAAAATTGATATTAAAATTTTAATGGTTTCTATTTCGATATTGGTTAACATATCTTCAGCTGAGAATAAACAATACAAGATCAAGAGCAATATTGAATGTATAATAATATTTATTTATGGAATATGTTATAATATTTTATCGCACGGTTGCCATTTGCAGCGTGGGATAATAGTATATTATTTAACGTGTAATATAACCATTAAATGTGAATCAAATATTAAACTTTATCTACAACTTTTTAAATACACAGAACAAAAATAGTAAAAATTACTTTAGTTATATATGTCATAGATTAACCAATTACAAATCACATGGCGCAGCATATGAAAATATTTGTTTGCTATTAGTACAAAATAGGCTATTAAATATGAATTTTATATGACACTCGTGTAATATGAGCTGCTTTATGAATTTAGACTTAGATATTTAATGAAGGAATTATTCAATAGTATATTAAAGAACGAGTTTTATAATTATCATTTTATTTTGTGAGAAGGGTGTCCAATCCTTTGAATAAAATAACCAACAATTTAGGGAATTTTGTATTAGTTGGTGATTCTGAAGTGACCTTTGTTAAATTGTTTGAATTTGAAATTTATTTCTATAGTCCACCAGAAATACATGAAATTGCTAAAACTACCATCAAGAGTTTACTTCGTAACAAGTCCTTTCTTTTTTAACATTATGATATATCAGCAGTCACCAACTTTAAAATTTAATTTGTGCTGCGCTATGTAATAGTTTTGTTATAAACATAAATAACTACTTTTTGCACTTAAAGTAAATACATAATAAATCATTTTTATCTATATATATATATATATATATATATATATATATATATATATATATATATATATATATATATATAAATTAATTGCACTTTACGCAAAAAAATATCATATTTAGAATTTCATATTATCAGATCTATTCTGTAAAAAGAATTGCTAAGTATTGCAATAGACCATTTTAAAAATTCATTGCGCATGTGCAAACGTTAGACGGAGATAAAAAAAGTTAGTGCCGTATACTCATCTTTGTTTATGTTTTGACAAGTGATAGTTCGATTATTTTTGTTGCTTAGTATTTGTTTCTTCATTGAAAAGTAATTCATAATAGTAATTATGACGGGTACTATATGCTGTGTACAGGGTTGTAATAATAATTAAAAAAAAAAGAAACATTTCATTTCACTCTTTTCCTCAAAATGTGAACAGAAGAAAAGAATCATATTAACATAATTTATAAATAACTGATGAATATACTTCATTTATTTTGATGCTACAATAAGTTTTCATTTTCACTATAAACATTTCACTTACTTTGTACTTAAATTCATTTTGAAATATCTCGTTCGCCGCCATTTGGCGGCACTAAGTTATTAGTTCAAAAAACAAACACCTAGGGGTCGCGGACATTTTTAAAATGGTCTATTGCTAAGACTGCAAACAACACTGGTTGTTAAGACGGTTGCTATCAAAAGACCTGTCAGTAATTGGTATATTTAGCAATCTTTTTTTGTAGAATAGGTCCAGTAGACGTGACTATATAAAATGAAATGTAACATTTTCTAAAAAATAAAATTGAAATATGTTTGTGTTCGTTACTACATAGAAAAAAAAATGCGAATAGTTCGACTTATTTCTGCAAAGATGAATTTCATTGTACATTTTCATTTGTAAATATTTTATTTTGTATGGTGCAGACACATTAAACTCCTATATTCCATGTATTCATGCACCCCCTACATATAAAATGTCCCTCCAACATTATCTACAATCCGACAGAAGCAATAATTCGAACTAGCTTCAGTGTAAATATTGAAAAACCGAGAGTGAATTGCGAATTTACTCCATCGAGTTTGCCAACGCTTGCATGGCGGACATTTTATTGCCTCTCGGCATTATTTAACCACGCTCATTTCGCTACTGTTGTCCGGTTCTTGTTGTTTATCACGCATCGTGCTGTAGTGAGTGCTACCGCTATTTGCACCATGACGGCTTTATCACACATAAAAACATTTTACATTTCATTCTTTCGTTCAACTCACGAGCCATGAGCAGGTTAACGGGGATAACTTGTTACTTTTAGCTATAAATCTTCTGTTGAGATATTCAGACAGATACAAATGTATAAGACAGCGATGTCTTGTTGGATGTTGGTTGCTGACTGCTGTGGGACATTGAAGATGTTGCTCTCTCCAGAGTCTTTCGTTTGATGATATTGCTGTACAAAGAACGCTGAAATATCGAAAGAAATTTGATAGAAGTAACATATAAATATTTTATTTTGAACATGTACAGTTATCCTGTTTGATATTTCAAATTGGAAATGTTACATAACAATTTTTTTGTACTCGCATCATTCAAAATAACGTTTTCCTACAACTGTGCGATTTCTTTGTTATCACGTAACTATTATTGCCTTGGTTACGTATGGAAAGTAGATGAATGCCGACCAAATGCGTTTCCGAAAGCAAAGAAACACTAAGTGCGGAAAGTGCTTCATTACGCAACTGTAAAAAAAGTTTTTTTGAGAGCGATTTAAATTTCGCGCCAAGCGCGTAATTCATATTTTGGCCACAGACGCTTATGGAAGAAGAAGATGCAGTGAGCCAGCGCTAGTAAATATGCAGTAGTATATTTTGACGTTTATAAAAATAACCTTAAATTGCAGTATATCTAATCTGTACACAACTAATAAAAGGAACCGAACAAAGTAAAATATATCGATAAATGGTTTTAAGTAAGTGAAATACATAATATTTATTGTGTGTGTATATTATTAACACAGTTGTTACAGTTGCTTATATTGACATAATGTAAAGTGGAAACTTTTGTATTGTCTAAAGAAACATTGATTTCTTCCGTACCTGTTTATATTATTAACAGTAATATTATTGACAATTTCGGAGGCTTTAGAAGTACCAGCAGCAGGTTGATTGTCATTGTCGAAAATAGATGCAACATAGAATGATCCGGAGCTTCAATTATCTTTGGAGGTATTTATGATAAAGAAGAATCACTCACTGTACTATTCCAATCTAGACGATTTTGAAGAAATTATCTTGACGTTAGTAAAATATTTTTAAATAACGTAGAACAATGTGCAAGCAATCAACAAACAAACCATAGCAACGCCGTAAAACATCGTTCTCGTGTAATATCATTAAAATTTTATAAATTTTGATAATATTTTAGTGATTTACTAAATCACACAGTTGTAGGAAAAATGTTGTTTATAACACGTGCCGAAAAAGGTTACGTGCTCGTGCAGATTTCCGCATTCGGCAAGCCTCGTGCGTTAAATTCTGCACTTGCACGTAACAAGCCTTTTTCGGCACTTGTTACAAAAATAACTATTACATTACCCTGGAAACCGATGTAAAGTTTGATTGAAAAGAAGGAAGTATTATTGAATTATTGGTGCCAACGGTTACTAATTCACTGTAAAGTTCGTATGATAATAAACATACAATGACTAGGCTTGTTTTTAGGATTTCTTCAATCAATGCAATCTGCAGTATTTTCAAATTTAGTTGCGACGCAACTCGTTAGAGGCGCTAGTTGACGTTCCCGCTCTGTAAATTTGAAACTAGGAATTTTAATGACATATGAAACGGCCATAATAAGTGTAGCGCAATACAATGAAGTTGTCCATGTTAAAAAAGTACGATCAATACCATCTGTTGTCAATCGGTGGAACTTCACCTGATATGTTAGAAGTGTGCATTATAGTAACATATCAGTATATGTTATTTCCAACTTTCGGTAGTAACTTATAACGTTGTTATGATTACTTTTATAAGTGGTCGGCTATTGTAGCCAATAGTCTATTGGCGCAATCGCCGCGGGACTGCACCTATTGTGCAGCGTTTATAAATAAATATTTAAACGCGAATATAGTAAGCAAAAGATTAAAATGTAGTTGAAAATGATGTGATGCATTCTCTGTGGCCGCGAAGGAGTTGGAAATAAACTGTCGGGGTATGCAGATGCCCGCGGTCTTTCCTTCGGCCGCACAAGTGACCGGGTGACTTATGGCCCCTAATAGTGACAGACGCTATTAAAATGCGTACGTACTGACAGATCACGGGCAATAACTGACAACTTTGAGTAACGGCTGGAGCGCGGACAAGCAACAATGTCGAAATTAAAACCGCTTATGATGCGTCACGTATTTTACATTTATTTCGTTCTGTCGGGTGTCGGACCAGACAGAAGTCATTTAACTCTTAACTCTTATATCCGCGCAAAAACTGTCGCCTGCCATCCTTCCTTTTTGCCCTTTTTCTTTTCTCGCCCCTCCACTCTGGAGACGCTCACATTCCGGCGCTGGCATATTTTAGAGATCAATTTTGTAAGCTAATTTCACTTATTTTCGAAAACACCATTCTTTAGATAAATTGCCAAGCAGTTCAGAACGATGACTTGGGGTTCTAGTTAAATATTTTTATTTCAATTCAAAAACTAAGATTTATCTTCTTTTATAAATATATTTTCATAATCATTTCTGTATGCAACAGCTAGTTGATATATACAGAGTGGTCCATTTAACTTGACTTGGTCAAATATCTTGCAAATTAAGCCTTTAACAACAAACTTTCATAAACAAAAGTTTAACCATTTTGAAGGGGCCATCCGATCTTGTTAACATTTTTCGCCCCCCACCCCCCCAGGGGGTCGCAGAGGGGGTAAACTTAGATATCTTAAATAGAAACCCTATTTTTTTATTACAGATTCGGAATCTCCATAAAAAAATATGAAGGTTTAATTTGAGAATTTTTTTCATATTATTGATAGATGGCGCTGTATTCGAAAAAACAAGTTTTTACCATTATTTCGACATTTTTTTTTTCGTGGCTTCCTGGCGGACCAACTGCTATGGTCATATGCCTCCATTACGCCCTGATCCTGCGTTTTAGGTCTTATAGTCAACAGCAACACGGGTTTCTCTGGATGGTCACCCATCCAAGTACTACCCGCGCGCAACGTTACTTAACTCGCGTTATCGCATAGATCAGTTCCAACGAGTGCAGCCATGACCGTTGACATTTTGACATTTATTGCTGTAGTTCTCCATTTTCGATTGAAAGTGCTTTTTATGATAATACAACAAATGTTAGTTATTATACTAAACAATTCAAAATAAGAATATTAAAAAAAAAACTTGTTTTTACGAATACAGCGCCATCTATCAAGAATATGAAAAAAATTCTCAGGTTAAACCTTCATATTTTTTTATGGAGATTCTGAATCTGTAATAAAAAAATAGGGTTCCTATTTAAGATATCTAAATTTACCCCCTCTCCGACCCCCCTGAGGGGTGGGGTCGAAAAATGTCAACAAGATAGAATGGCCCCCTCAAAATGGTTAAACTTTTGTTTATGAAAGTTTGTTGTTAAGGGCTTAATTTGCAAGATATTTGAACAAGTCAAGTTAAATGGACCACGCGGTTACAGCGCCATCTATCAAGAATATGAAAAAAATTCTCAAATTAAACCTTCATATTTTTTTATGGAGATTCTGAATCTGTAATAAAAAATAGGGTTCCTATTTAAGATATAAGTTTACCCCCTCTCCGACCCCCTGAGGGATGGGGGGCAAAAATGGTAACAAGATCGGATGGCCCCCTCAATATGGTTAAACTTTTGTTCATGAAAGTTTTTTGTTAAGGGCTTAATTTGCAAGATATTTGAACAAGTCAAGTTAAATGGACCACCTGTATATATATATAGAATTTTTTTTATATAAAACACATCTCATTTGTGTATTTCATCAAAGCGCAAAACTCAATTAAATATTTGTAATATTCGTAAAAATAAAGCTATCCATGAAAAAATTTGAACAATTTTCTACTGTCAAAAGTTTTGACAGTAGAAAATTGTTTTAACAACGACACACGTTACGTGAACTTATCTCTGTCTTATCTGTCTCTCTTTAATCCAAGATGCAACTACGTCATATTCGTTTGTTTCGAAAGTTTAAATATTTTTATCATGCTTAATACAAGTTTAAATAAAATAAAAAAATTGGGTATAATAATTGTATTACGTAGATTAATATATAAAAATTTCAAAAAAGTCTTGATAGGCCTATTGCAAATAAATAAATAAATATATCATCTCGTCTTTTACCCAAATCACGGCCCCCAAAGTTGTTAGTGGAGGAGAATCCAGAGGGGTAATTTTAATGTGGTGAAAATTGTTTTTCGGCTGTGGGAATCGAACCGAAGTTCTCAGGATCCACAGGCCGATTCGATACCACTGAGTCATCTACCCCATTGACTATTGTAGTGTTTATAATTATCAGTTAATTATTCATATATTAAAAATAACTACCAAACCAATGGTACTAAGAACTAAGAAAACCACCCTTAATTTTGGGAACTTTAAGAATAATTTTTTGTTTTATAATCTTTACGTCATTTAATATATACCCTTAAATCTTTTCCCCGAAATATAAAAACATCCTATATATTGTAAATTGGACTCTCTTCGCTTGCCCTTGAGAAATCAAATCTCGAATCTCGTAGAAATAGAAGAATTAAGTACATTAATTTCACTATTTCAATTTAAAATTCTATTGTTCCGTAGCTTTTCTAAAGCATTTATAATTGTTTTCTTTGAACATCTTCGACTGCGTTCCCTAAACATTCATCTTATGTGTCTGAACGAACCCGCATTATCCACTGACCTTTCCTTCGTCGCCTATAGATCAATTTATTTTGATATATCGTGATTTAATTAATTGGGGTCATTGTGGCAGTCATCGTGTATGGATCAAAGCCACGCATTGTCAGATATCATTAATACTTCATTAATTTATTATCGGCCGGACAAGCGACAACACAAAAGATTATAATTACATTCATTGTCCTTTTCACGGTCTAACGCCATATGTAGGCAGGCACGGGCACTGCTTTTTTATTCGATGCTCTTTTGGAATGTTATTCAATTATTTGTGATTAAGGTTTTCAATTGATTTAGCTGCTCGGCGTATTAGATTATCTCTAGCCTTTTTTTTTTACTTTCATTATTTGATAGAAATAGAAGTGATAAAGCATTCTAGAGGAGAGACCGAAATAAAGAAAAAAATTTGGTATGAAAAAATACTTTCTGGTTTAGTCGGGACAATTTAGAATTGAATTTTAGGAAATTTAAGCTAATTTGAATACTTCGCTTCTTCAGTATCATTTTTCATTTTCCGGCTATTCTTTGCAATTTTCACAAATAAATGGGATGGCTAGCTCAGTGGTATGAAGTCGGCCTGTGGATCCTGAGAACCCTGGTTCGATTCCCACAGGCGACAAACAATTTTCATAATTTCAAAAGCTACCCCTGTGGCTCCTCCACCACTAACATCTTGGGAGGCCGTGATTTGACGACTGGTAACCGCACTTCACGCGCAAAATATATCACTTACCGAGATCTGCTTCGGCAGAGTGCCACACGCAGTAATGGGTAGAAGGCGTGATGATATATTTATTTATTTTATATAAATAATACTCTTCAATTTAAAAGTAACGATTTTATTTGTATCATGTTGGGTGTGGATGAGAAAACATGAATAGTGTATAACTACTATGGAAATGAAATATTCGCGGGATGTATATATTATAAAATATAGAAGAGATCATGTCCGGAATACTATATTGGTGTATGATTAGTGTGTGATTAAGGAGAATGTTGTTAGAAGAGTGGGTATAAATCAGTTGAGATGGTTTGAACAAGTGGAATGTATGTCGAATGAAAGATTGGTGAAACAGGTGTATGGTGCTGAAATTGAGGGTGAATGATTGCGTGGACAACTTATGAATAAATGGATAAATATAATTGAAGGATTATTGTGTAAACGAAATATTCAGTGTGTGAGGAACAAGCGATCTTGTATGTAAAGAATTATGAATGAGGTTGAAGCGATTGTGATTTGTCAGGATAGGAATGTTTGGCGAAGATTAATTGCAAAATGAATCAAGCGCTGGATTCTTGATTTTAATTTTGTTTAGTTATTTCGTTAGAGTGTTTACTTGTGTGCAATTGCATAGAGTAATTGTGTGGAATTTTCTTTCAAATAGAAGCGCAGGCAGTCACTTCCTTCCTTTCCATTATTTGTATTCGTTCTTAAATCATACAACATGTATCAGATTGTTTCTTAAAAATGAGAAATACTTTGTACTTTTATTAGGCATTACTAAATAATACATCTTTGCGCACTTATGTAAATTTAATGTAGGTACGTATTATACACATAATTAAATTTGTAAAAACGACAGGTAACAAAAATATGATATTGAAATTTAGAGATTTTTATTTAATGTTAACAGTAAAATTTACCATTATCCAGACTTTTACACTTTTAGAAAAGCAATAGGTACTAATCTGAAACCAGGTAGGCTCATAATTTCACATAAAATTGCCCATTTAATAGAATTCGTAATTCATGTAGTTTAAATTTAAAAGTGGTAATAGTGATTCATTGAATCTAAAGATACGGCCTCACTAAATAAAGAAAATAGTGACAATTTATGGCTCAGATGTATCGAATCGACCTGTAGGTTCTCAAAACTGACAAACAATTTTCACCACATTCAAATTACCCCTGTGTAGAGGTGTGTAGTTCGTAAACGAACTAATTTAAATGAACTATTCCTAATATTGAACGACAAAACCTAGTTCGTGAGTTTATTAAAGACTAGTTCACTGCGAACTATTAGGATATGATTCACCACCACGACTGCACGGTCGATGAAGTCGAATCGAAAACGGAGAACGTTCGTAGTCGTTGCTTTGATCACCGCTCTGCTTCTCCTGTCTGCTGTCAAATTATGCTAGAACCAGATCCTAAAAGTTCACTTGTTCTCGCTCATGAATCACAATACAAGACGATTTCCGTCCATCATAGTCTTAAAAATTTCGTGAACGAAAGTGAACTAATGAACTAGTTCCGTGAACTAATCTTTTTGGTGAACGAGAACGAATGAACTAGTTCATTCAAATGAACTAGAATTCCCATCTCTACCCCTGTGGCATTCCTCCCTTAACATCTTTAATGGCCGTGATTTGACAGCCGGTAACCGCACTTCACGCGCATAAATATATCACTTACAGAGATCTACTACAGCAGAGTGTCACACCCAGTAATGGACAAAAGACCTGATAATATATTTATTTATTCATTTATGTCCATTTCGATATTAGTCAGTAGTAGGTAGGTACTTATAGTATTATTAACTGCTATTAAAAATAATGTAAAAACGTTAATAACATAAATATGCAAAATACAAACTATATTCAACAACAAATCAACTCAATTTCATAATAAACTCCCTACAAGAGCGCTATCTACTCTTCCAATCTTACCACTCTCCTTTTACAATAAAACGTGCTTTATAATTCTAACAGATCAATGAGTAAGCAGAAACGACCCTTTCTTCCACAACAATCTTCCCATATGCACATTGCAATCTCATAGAATCGGTCCTGCGCTATTCTAGCCGCCTGTACCGGTTATTTCTCTCTCTACATGGCGTCCATTATACCGTAAATAGCTTCCGTTAATCTAATATTTCACAATAATCTTGCCATGCACGCCTGATGGATTTAATTAATTTACCAGTTACCGTAGCGGCAACCTGGTTATATTTTTAACCGCAGGGAAGCGTTGGTGGCATTATCACGTACCCCGAAAAAGTAGGAAGTGATAATCGTTAAATTAAAAATATTCTATATGAGACGGAAGTTATTTTATTCTTCCTTTGAAGTGATTGTTTTTGTGTTTTATTTTGACGTGAATGTTTTACCAATTTATATTCAAATGATTTATTTTTGTAAGTTTATTTCAATAATAATTACTTTTTGTTGTTGTTTATTATTTTTCTTTTGAACACAGTTGGTATCAAGATTCAAATATAATCAAATGAATTTTAATTTAGCTGTCGAAAACTTGTTATCGGTGAAATGTCATTGGTTTCCAGAAATTGATATTTTTAATGAAACTCAATCAAATTTTTCCACGAATAAAAATTTGCCTCGGGAATTCAGAGAAGTCTCATAAATATGAACATGAGAGTGAATAATATTTTTATTACGCTATTTTTAGAAAGGTATTGGAAAAATTAATTCCGTATTTTGAGGGTGAGCTTCAAAATACGGGACATGCAAATACAACTTAGGTGACATATAATCCCGACTTGCAGAATTGCATTGAGTTGTAGAACTACTAAGAGGGTGGTTGGAAAGGTTTCTTCCAATTTCGACCCTTCCCATTTGCGCCACTAATAAAACTTATTTTTACTTTGTCTATCAATATAATTATTTCTTTATTCATTTAGGGAGAAAATTCAAATCAGGAAATATATCGTCTGTTAGTATTTTATTTAATATAAAACAGTGTTTCTCAACCTTTTTTTTAAATATGAGTTTTTGATCCCCCACTAAATTTTTGTAGATACGATATATGGTACGATTTATATTAGTTGAATTTTGAACCGATCTTGACGATGAATTTTCTATATTGATGTCAAATTTTTTAGGTTTAATTCGAATTAAATTATTTATTTAAATTTTATTATTTCATTTTCAGTATTTTAGGTATTTGTGTTATGTTTTTTTCCAATAAATAATTTCAATAAATACTTTTGTTGTTTTTGAAAGCTTTTCGATTCTCATTTTTCTTCGCACTCTTTCTTTAGGTATATGCAATATATTATTTGATGTTCGGTTAGTAAAAATAGCAAAAACTATCAGATAAAAATAAATAATTTATTTTAATAATGCCAGTAAAATTACTCATTTCGTCAATCTCAAAGCGGTTAATAGCTTTAGGTTCTATTGAAATAGGTATAATTTTTAATTCGTTTTCAGTTCTTACGTAGAGTGTTTAACTGCAATTGTGTGAAATCCACTTTCAAAAACAAGCGCAGGGCGACGCTCCCTCTCTTTCTTATCTTTTTCTTTCATTTTCAGTTACTGCATTGTGTGGACTTTTCTTTCATATACAAGTGCAGGCTATCGCTTTCATCTTTTC
Source organism: Pterostichus madidus (assembly GCA_911728475.2). Classification (NCBI taxonomy): domain Eukaryota; kingdom Metazoa; phylum Arthropoda; class Insecta; order Coleoptera; family Carabidae; genus Pterostichus; species Pterostichus madidus. The sequence continues at coordinate 33,023,246 of OU452306.1, forward strand.
TAATCTTGTAGATTCGTTCTTAATTTCGTTATTAGATTCGTTGTTAGGAGTACACGTGAGTAATTTGAGATGTTTTATGCATATGTTATGTACGTTGAAGAAAGATAATGAATGATAAGTCAATAGGAATGATGTGATTGAAGGTTTGTTGTGCGATAATGATTTCGATTGTAATAAATGAATGAGTTTATCTGGAGTGATCTATGAATGTGGTTGAAGTGAGGGTGGTTTGTTTGGATGAAAATATTTGACGTGGGCTGATTGTTTGATGAGTGTGATGAGTTAATGTTTTATGAGTGATTATAGGGTTCGTGCTACCCCATTTGTTGGGATATAGCGTGAAGATTGTATGTATGTATGAAATGAGTATAACGCCTCGAGTTTAAAAGTGCGCCCACTTAAAATTCCACTAAAATGGCTTGAGTATGTGGAGCATGAGTTCAGAAAGCTTAGAGATTTTTTTAAATATTAATAAAACTTCATAATTTTTTAATTTTCAAAATTCTTATTTGAAATTGAATCATTATAATGAACGACCATCAATTATTCAAGGTTCTAAATTTGATCTAATTGAATCTAAAGAAGAACTAAATTACTTTTGAGAGTTTTTTTAACAAATATTTTGAAAATTTCAGATGCTACTGCCACTAATAACATTAGAAACATGTGCAAAGTCATAAAATATTTGGGTAATCTTATGATTGTGTATTTATGTATTATATTTAAAATGTCTAATAGTGCAGCTCAGAAGCGGATTAAACATATTTTGGACCCTTCAGGACATAAAATTCTGCATCTAATCCAATAAACAAAAATAATTTTACATGCTTCGTAAGAGCACAAATTTGATCTGAAAATAACGAAGTTATCGATAGCCATGAAATTGAAACAAAATTAACAAATGTTGAACGTTTTATGTGTCAAAATAAATGACATAATAAATAAAGAAATTATTTTGACAGATTAAAAATCAAACATTTGTTTAATTTTGTTTCAATTCAATGGCTATCGATAGTTTTGAGGTTATTTACGTTATTTTCAGATCGAATTTATGGCGTTACGAAACATGCAAAATTAATTTTGTTCATTGGTTTAGATGCAGAATTTTATTGTTTAAAATAATTAGGGAAGCAGAAAATTATAAAATTATGATTTTACATGTTAAATACGCATGTGCGAGAGTCGCGGTGAATACCCCGTATATATATATTTCTCTTATTTAAACGAAAAGCTTGTATCCGGGTCCTAAATTTTTTAGGCCCTAGGCTATTGCCTCTTTAGCCTAGGCCAAAGTCCGCCTGTGGTGCAGTTCTATTTAGATTCGCTATTAACGCTTCAGCTTGATTTTGAAATATTCAATTTCAGCGCAAAACTCATTAGAATAAATCCGCAGCTGATTTTTTAATATCTTCTGTAAATAATTTAACTAATGACACACAAATTGATGCTGGGTTGCAAAAAAAAAATGAAGAGCTCTTTAGATAAAGAATTGTTTATCTAGCATCAGTATCAATAGCGATTTTCTGAAAGTCATTTAACTGTTAGTTGCTAATGAACCAATAAAACTATCATGCAACCCAGCATTAGCTGGTGAATACAGTAATTCGATTTAACAATTTGACGTTTATCTCTTTCCATAATTTTATCAAAATGACGCCTAGTGTCTGAGTACCGCTTGTACTTCCTTAACTATGGCCCTGGTTATAAGTTGAAATCAGTGAAGTTTGACTCACAGCGCAAACTTAGATCTAAAACTGTCTGTTCTAAATTATGTTGTAATTTTAGTGACTTTAAAAATAGAAACAAATTTCCTATATGAGAATGGCCGAATTGTAAACTCTCCACAAATAAGCACTCCAGCAAGAGAACCAGATATTTGGTTACAGTGCAAATGCCGGGGTTTAAATCCCACCCGAACCGCTTCTGTTGGGCCGACTGCCGAGGAAATTATAATACTTAGTAAGCTCATTAGCTCAGGTAATCCTCGAATGGGCGGACCGGCGAACTAGCGATACCTCGGGGTTCGACACTCGGGACTGACAGATGTCCGCTGACAATGCGCTACATATTGCAAGGTTCGTCGCCCTGACATATGAGATCTGACAGCCGCTGATAACTCTTAGAATGTTTGTCAGATATTGGACACGCACTTTTGCATATTGGATGTAGAAAGTTTTGCATTAGAATTAACCCCTCTATTTTTATCTAACAGTGTATACAACTACAGGTTGGTCCATTTAAAGTGTTATCAGGAAATATCTCGGAAACTATAAATTTTACGCAAAAATGACCTAGACGAAAAACAATCGTACAAAAGGGGGCCATAATAACGAAATATTGGTTTTGTCCTAGATGGCGCTGTTGTCGCTAAATCATGGTCAACTCAATTTTTTAAAATGAAAACCCCTATTTTTTTATTAAAGAATCAGATTCCTCGTTAAAAAAAAGAAGAATTTATTTAGTTCACTTTTTCGTCAGCATGATAGATGAGGCTGTAATCGCAAAAAATGATGTTGCTTTCGGACGTTCCTGTATTAGAGCTTATGCTTAATTTAATTAAAATCTAAAATAAAATGCAATTTAAATTTACACCATATGATTTTAGACAAAATGTAAACAATCAGATGAACCATATTTTATAAAAATGGCAATTGAATTTAATGAGACTATTTGTGATTTTAGATGTGCGTGTTAGTGGATGCGCTTGCACGCACACAAACAAAAACTAACAAACTCACAAACAAACTCACACGCACACAAACTCAAATAATACACACACACACAGCCGCGCGCATAAGCTCTAATACAGGAACGTCCGAAAGCAACATCATTTTTCGCGATTACAGCGTCATCTATCATGCTGACGAAAAAGTGAACTAAATAAATTCTTCTTTTTTTTAACGAGGAATCTGATTCTTTAATAAAAAAATAGGGGTTTTCATTTAAAAAAATTGAGTTGACCATGATTTAGCGACAACAGCGCCATCTAGGACAAAACCAATATTTCGTTATTATGGCCCCCTTTTGTACGATTGTTTTTCGTCTAGGTCATTTTTGCGTAAAATTTATAGTTTCCGAGATATTTCCTGATAACACTTTAAATGGACCACCCTGTATATTTGCTTTGGAAATTCATATAGAAAACTATAAATATGTGACAGTTGATTAATAAAGTAGCAAGGACCAGATTTTGAAATTATAGTTGTCAACCCGAACTCTAGAGAAACTGAGTCATGTACATTTACTTGAAGTATTTTTAAAATGTTATAATACATTCGACTAACCCTATTTCATTGTCAAAGAAATTAAATTAATTTAGTAGTAGTTTAGGAAAGCATTTCTCAAAAATTTTAATTTGAGGACCTTTTTATATATACTCGAATCTCTTTAACTCAAAATTGAGTCGAAGTTTACTGTTGTTCTTGTATTTTTTGTATAATGGGGGGTTCAATTGGTAGAGCTTTTTAATATATAATTCTTGACCGAACATCATATTTAATTCAATATAAAACCATACCATAAATGATATCTTTATTGCTGAAATATGAAAGTAAAAGTTGAATAATTCAAAACGCTCATTTAAATTTCGCACTGCCATATTGCAATTACGTAGTTGCATTAAGCCAATCACAAAGCTTTGTCTGAAACGTTTGTCGGTGCTCAACTTTACGGAGAAGAAGACGAAGAAGAAACAAGCATTCAACATACGTGAAGTTACGTGTTAGTTATCTCTGTCTTATCTGTTTTTTGTCTTTAATCCAAGATGCAACTACGCCATATTCGTTTGTTCGAAAGTTTTAATATTTTTATCATGCATAATACAAGTTTAAAAAAAAAAAAAAATGGGTTTAATCATTTTATTACGTAGATTAATATATAAAAATTTCAAAAAGGTCTTGAAGGGCCTATTGCCATGAATTTTATTTTCCTAACTAGAATTTTCGTAACTAGAAAATCGCTGTAATTCAAAGCCAATAACACGTCCCAATAACAGAATATTCTCTATAAGTCGAATGTTCACGGTCAAAATAATCTCTTACGATCGCCAAGTACACAATATATGTTCCCTGGTACAGAGTAAAATGTCACCGCTACATTTTAGAATAATAACGGAATAATTTGACATTGGTGATATCCAGGTGATATCTGTCAATAAAACAATAAATGTTTTCTAAATTTCTATTTCTAAAAAAAATTAGTTTCTGTTCAGGCAGTGAAAAAAATTATATGTATAACTTGTGAAGAAAGTATCATTTTTCCCTCAGGTGCATTATGTCTCTCATATTCGGTTTAGGAAATGTTGCATTTTTTTTCTTTGATTCACAAATAACTATTGTAATTTGGAAGTTTTGGGAACCCCTTGAAAGACCTGCAAGGAACCACATTTAAAAAAAAAGTTGATTTAGAGCAAAATAAAATATACGGAATACTAATTTTTTTACATCTTTTCGTTAAATTTATACTAGAAATATTTGACAGCGAACAAAATATGTCAGGCTAAACATATCACGCTTTAAAGAGGATTGCACAATCCTATGAATGACGTATGTCAGAATCATTTCTCAATCCGAAATCAACATCGATAAACATACGAGTACTTATTCTGGCATATCAATTCACATATAAAATTGCTTTCATACCAGCACCTAAATTTTTCACACTTAAATTATCATATTCATTCACAATTGAATATTTTTTCTCCTGAAATTCACTCAAATTATTTTCAATATATCTAATATATTTGGATACCTTCATGTTTCAAACAAAGGTACCTATAACATTAGGATCAATATATCTATTAAATAAAAACTTGTACCTTGTTTAAACATCCTTAGCATTTTATTGAAATTTGTGGAATTAGTCATAAATTAGCTAACATGATTTAAATTTAAATTTTAGATTTGTTATTAGGTATATCTAGGATATATTTCAAGATAAATATTAGAAGGTTGGCGAAAACTTTAATATTTTTTTTATACTATAACATCAAGAAGACAATTTAAAGCTCTCGTGACTGCAGAATTATAAATTGAAATGAGTCTGATTTATTTTTAATCGTTTTTTAGATATAATTTATTACAAATTTGATTTAACAGTAACGAATTTAATTTCGTATTATATAATGAACCAGATTCCAAATTTCATTTTCTTTTCCATTAGGAAATTTAATAAAACCGTAATTGCTTTAATCTTGACAGAAACATTAATAGAATTATAAGAATTCTGACCTAAAATCAAAAGCTAATAAATTAGATTCGGTTTTGGTCCATTGGAGCTAAATACACTCACGTATCAGCGCCATTCAACAGTGAAATAATCTTTGTAATTGGTTGGTTATTATCGAATGAAGCCATCGTCACATAAGTCAGAGAGTCGTCAGATTCTACACTTCTGTGGTTTCTAACATGAGTCGACCACATTCATCCAGTGCGCTTTTGACCCATTCATTAAACCGAGCATTTATAGATCAGCTTCATCACCTGTAATAAGTAGACAGAAATAATTCAATTAGTTGGAAATTTTGTTGAATTAAGCCGGAAGTTGACGTAATAGGGAATAATAAATATAATTTTTTGAATATTGGATTTCTGGACTTTAATATTGATTTTTTTTTAATTCGACGACGCACAGTGGTTCGGAATCCCGAAAAGCTGACCAAAAGTAAACAAATTACTATCTACTGATTTTGACGTTACTAATTCGATAGATTGGTATTACATACATACATACATACATACATATCTTCACGCCATATCCCAACAAATGGGGTAGCACGAACCCTAAAATCACTCATAAAACATTCACTCATCACACCCATCAAACAACCAATCATCGTCAAACACTCTCATCCAAACACAACACCCTCACTTCAACCACCCTCAAAGATCACTCCATATAAACTCATTCATTTATACACTCGAAACTACTATCACACAAAAAACCTTCAATCACATCACTCCCCCTCACCTACCACTCACTTTCCTTCTTCAACGCACACAACGCATACATAAAAAATCTCAAATTACTCACGTTCACTCCCAACAACGAAAAAATAACGAAACTAACAACGAATCTACAAGATTAGGAAAGATGAAAGCGATAGTCTGCACTTATATATGAAAGAAAAGACCACACAATGCAGTAACTGAAAATGAAACAAAAAGATAAGAAAGGGAGGGAGCGTCGCCCTGCGCTTGTTTTTGAAAGTGAATTTCACACAATTGCAGTATTAGATCTATCAAATTCTCTAGGCAGTTACCATTTATATCTTATACATAAACACAGAGAACATTTCAAAAGTGACGCTCGAGCAGTGCAAATCTGGCGAGCACAATAACCGGATTTGTACGTCTTTTATATTTGCGAATAATTAGACGTGTAATCAGCGGAATTTCGATCTGTGAAATGGACTCATCTCCTGAACGAAAGTAGAATTAGAGGCTGTATAATAAAAATTGTTTACTTAATTTGTTAGTATAATAATTAACAATCTTTGCTAATGATAATTAACATAAAAATAAAAACAAATATTATTTTAAACAAGGAAAAAGTTATTTTTACTACCGTTTTCTGTCGAAAGCTTAACGTCACCTTATTTCTAATGTTATTGCAAAATTAAACAACAAAAAATTAGCTGCTACTAGGTGCTATTTCGTTTGCAGTACAGCATTATTGCCAATAGAACAGATTTCTGAAGATGCGCAAGAATCTTGCAACAAATATATTAAAAGATTTCAGGAAGATTTCTCACGAAAATGTAGCCGAAAAAAAACTATGGAGGATATTTTTAACAGACTTTTGGTTTCTTCAGACCCTTTCATTACAAGTCTTAGGTAAATACTAAAGGCTACGGAAATTGCGACATACAGTACACCTGTAAGCTACTTTTTTTAAGTAGCTTGCCCAGCTCTGGTAATAGATAATGATTCAGTTACAGAATAGAGGAGGGTCACAATTAGCAGAGTTAAGTATATGTAAATAGGTCAGGTAATGTAATTAATATACTTTCTACTTATATAAAATTGTAGTAAATGACTGTATATCCTGAAATCTTACATAAATAGTATAAAATGAAGGTTAGGAGTAGGAAGCAGGTAATTGATTCAAAAAAGGAATCTTAAAACAACACGCACAGATAACTTGATTGAAAACATACGATTAGGGACTTGAGTCTAAAACGCAGGGGCAGGAACCTCGGACGCACGTCACCCTCTAACACAGTGCTGCGCTTGCCTGCGTACTGTTACGTTACTATACGTATTCCGCATATGTTACATCTTGAATCCATTAATCACGCAGTGCAAGCGGACGCTGGATTCTCGGTTCCTGCTAAAATTACTCAAGATTGAAATCCAATACGAATATTTAAAAAATCCCGAACGGACCCACGTGATTAATGATTACATTCTCCTTATTTTCATACGCTCATTTTGATTAATAACCGCAGAGATAAATGTTTCGGAAATTTCTAAAATTTGTTTTACTTAAATATATTGTGATTGGCAAGAAAACAAATTGCAAATGTAATTGATGATATACATATTCGTAAGTCGTAAGTCGTTTAATTTGAAGAATCGTCATATATCTTCCAAGAAGATAAATCATAGCCAGCTATAAAAAGCAAATATTTAATAACCAAGCATATTAAACAGGAAGATAAATTCGTACCGGTGCATTCTTCAAAACTGGGTTTGATTTATATTGGTTGGGTATGTGTATTCAAACAAACCAGCTATTAACATCACATTTAAAATTTAGTGCATTAAAAACGCGACGCGTACGTACATTCTTCCGTGGAAACGCAATAAAACATGTCGCCCATTCGTCTCTGACACTTTCTGTGCAGCAGCGAGGCAGCGGCGACGGCGGTGGCGTTGAAATACACTGCACTTGAACGTTGACCCCGTGGGAGGATGCTCTCCTCCTCCGCCCTGCCTCAGCCCTCAACTAACCAATCACCAGGCCCGGACCCAAAAACTAACACCCATTACTCATTTGACAACACTAACTAACTTGCATTTCTTACTTACAGCTTCAAACAATCAAAACTACATTTTAAATTACCAAAATATTCTCGAAAATATGTAATATTATAAAATGTATATAATATTTTACTACGTAATATTTTCTCAGGAGTTTGCGTAGAGGTCAATAAATGTAGACTCTTAAGAAAATTATTTATTCTTACGAGGTCAACCAACTAAATATAATAAAAAATAAATTAAAAAAATAAAATAAATATATCATCAGGACTTTTATCCATTACTGGATAGATATCGATGTATTTATGCGCGTGAAGTGCGATTACCAGCCGTCTAATTACAGCCTCCAAAGATGTTAGTGGAGGAAGAATTTGGCGAACAATGGTGCCAGAAAAACTGATTTCCCATGTTAAATGCCTACGGTTCTCTATTCGTCTTTCACCCTGGATAACATCAAGCTATGTCTTACCAAATGGAATAGCATGAATTCTTGAAATATGTATTGAACCATCTGTATTAGATTCATTCTAAAAATAATCTTTGCCAAATATTTCTATCTTGACAATATTTTCGTTTCATCCAAATTCATAATCTTTTTTATACACAAAGTAAAAAGTAAAAATCTAAGGCTAAGAACTAACTAAAAAAACGTTTGTACACGTTCGTTTATTCTTCCTGCTTGGAATCTTCCGTTCTCGCTAAAAAATTTCCATCAGATTCATCTATTTATTCTTATAGGTCGTCCACTTAATCAATCATTCTCAATTTTGACATCATGTACCTGTTTCGCCAATCTTTCATTCAGTCATCTTAAATGACAAACATCTACTTCCCTAACTACTTTTCAATTTATGATTTTGTATATAAATCTTTTTCTATGACTTTAACCTCATATTCGGGTCAAAAGTTGATTATTCTCTTTCATGTTATATAAGTAAAGCCATATCCATGACAACTGAAAAAGAAATGTATGATCAGGGCCTGGACAGCTGTATTAGTTACCCTGTTACGCGATTTTTAATGCCATCTCTTGCTGCCCCAAATGAACTAAATCAATTTAAATTAATAATGGGAATCATAGTAGGTTGACATTGTGAAACAGATTGCATATTTAAATGTTTGACAAACGGTGTTTTATATTTTGACAAGTAAAATTTGTAAATAATAAACATATCTGTCGTTATTGTTGTAATCTATATTTAATGGTAAGTAGATATCTTTTATAATTTTATATTTAATTGTATACTATTGTACAATTTTAGGAGTGTCTGGTACCACATTGTAATAGAAAAAAAATGGTGTTTCTTTTTTCAGAACAATGTAGAACGAAAAACATTGCTGGAAGACAATAATAATAGAAATAATTTAATTGATGTGCCTTATAGTAGCACTCAAGCACAATGTCGTATGTAGTCTTCATTTTCAAAATTGACAGTATCGAAACACATCATCAAAAAAATTAAACATTGGGGCTGTTCCACATATTGACCAATGTAAGTAATTAATGCAATATTGTGAAATTTCAAACTGTTATAATTATGAAAATTCTTTTATAGTAAATATAAATTCATTTTCAAAAATTCGGGATGAAAATATCACATATCTGTCAATAACAACAGTAACAACAACATTTAAGAATACGGATACTGAAGAAAGTAGCGAAATGATAAATAAGAATGCATAAGAAGGCGAAAATATACAGTATTCATATTTATTTGTATTGCATACTAGTATGTGTTAAATTAATATTTTAAATATGATTCAATAAAACTAGCTTTTTGCTAATTGTTTGTTTTTGTTGTTTATAATATATTTTTATTTCAATTATTTTGAAATATTTTAGTCAGTACGATCACGAGAATGATAAATATGTATCCTATATTATCGGTATTTTTAATAATAATTACTTGGGGCACCAAGAGATGTCATCAGTAACTGCGTAACAATCTTTTGTTATAGCTGTCCCTTCTATGGTTACTTGTTCGGTGTGTATGATTTAACATTAGTGACATCTGTGGAGAAAATAATAAGGGCCATAGTTTCCATTATTATTTAATCATGATTAACATTAATTGGTGATTGAAAAACTGGCCCTAAATCTTCTAATTTAGTTCTGAAAATTGTACGTGTTAGTAGGGTAATAAAAACAATTATATGTATATCTGTTGAAGAATATGTCATTGTTCCCTCACATTCGACACGGAAAATGAAACGGCACCTCCAGGAAGAAATACATCAATTACTTCTCTTGATACACACATAAAATTATTTGTAATTATTATTATAGCATTAATTAAAAATTTAATCGTTACCATAATTTGTATATAGTTTTAAATACGCTTTTTCTTTCGTCTTAAAATAAAATTTAAAAAATGAATCAAACATTCTTCAGGCAGATGTAACATCTAGTTACACAATCGTTGCACAAACAAGACTTCAACTTTACAAAATAAAAATACAACTTAATTTAACTGTTGAAGTCTATTATACATAAGCTGTAGATTCCCTGCTTACTGTTATTGGAATTAATTTACATGTTGTACAGCATATTAAATAGAACTTTGTCATAGTCATTTTCATTTGTTAACTAAATTAAATTCCTAGAATAAAATAATGCAGTTGTAAATAAACCCCGTGTTAATAAAAATAATAAATATTAAAATTAATTAACGGAAATTTGCCCAGATCAGACACGAAAAAAGGATGAAAAGAATATTATTAAAATCGGATTTTGGAATATCACATCTTTAACTGAAAAACAGATGAAAATAACAGAGAAAATATTAGGTAAAAATATTAATAATATTAGAAACAAAAAGAATGGAGTATAAAAAAACCGATGAAAACATGGGAAGGAAGAATAGTAGAAATAGGGAAAGAGAGAGGAAAAAATATAGAAGAAAGAAAAAAGATAGAAAGAATGGATACAAACTTAACCTCAAACAAAGTAAATCCGACACCCAACTTGGGTATAAGGATTACGGAAAAGAAGAAGCAGAAGAAAATTATATATGTCAAAATGTGAAATACAGGCAAAGTGTGAAATGCGGTAAATTTTGCATATTTTATCAAATCAAATATAAAGGCATGCGTTTGTAAGTAAAACGAACCTTACCAAAAACATGATCAATTTTTAAATAAATGTATGAAATTCAGAATAATTAACGTTAAAATCGAAAGGACTTCCATATGTGGAATAGGTGTTCTACGGGCTTAGAATATGAATAATAGACGTTCGAGCGAAGCGAATCTCGCCAAGAATGAGGTTTAATATACAAAATATTCGGTATACAAAACAATTTGTGTATCTGGAATTTTGTATATTACCCATGCAATATATGCAATGCTTGTTTTAAGTATAAAATAAATATAAATATATCATCACGCCTTTTACCCATTACTGTGTGTGGCACTCTGCCGATGCAGATCTCGGTAAGTGATATATTTATGCGCGTGAAGTGCGATTACCAGCCCCTAAAGATGTTAGTGGTGGGGGAGCCACAGGGGTAATTTTAAATTAGTGAAAATGTTTTGTCGGCTGTGGGGATCGAACCAGGGTTCTTTGGATCCACAGGCCGACTTGATGCCATTTAGCCATTACCCCATTTTTGTTTTAAGTAATTATTTAATTTTACTTAGAGAGTTCTAAAACTATTAATAAAGAGGCAATCAATTAAAAGGATGTTATTTATAAAAAAAATATTTAATTTTGTGGTATCGAGTTGGCCTGTGGATTTGAGAACTCGGATTCGATTTACACAGCCGACAAACAATTTTCACTAAATTAAAAAAAAACTAGCCTTGTGGTTCCCCCTCCACTAACATCCTTGAGGGCTGTGATTTGACGGCTGGTAACCACGTTTCACGAAATCGTCTACAGCAGCGTGTTACATCCTGTAATGTGTAGAAGGTATGATAATATGTATGTATTTATTTTTTAAATTTAATTTAAACATATCTTTTCCATAACATTTAAATGTTGGCATTGATGGAGACTTTAAAAAGTATCATCCTGCCTTATGAGTTATGTTGGAGATGATTACGATACGGCCCTGCACTCCTGTATCCCAGGTCTGCAAGTAATTGAAAAGCGAAGTGGCCGATGACGCGTGGACCAGACAACCATGCCTAGCACTAGGATACCGTAATGAATAGTGGCTGGTTCACAATGTACCAACCACTGACCACGTTCATGTCGATGTTATCTCGCGTGTGGTCCTCGAGGACATCATCCTCCCCTTACAACTCTCCCCACAGATTTACGATTATGTCCATATGTGAAGAACTTGCATAAAAGACATAACATTTTACAATCCGACGCCGTTTGTTTGAACTTTCTTCATGTCATATTTTGTAGCGAATTGTAGATGATTAGCGTTTATTATGCAGGCAGTATTTGATTTGTGCGGTTGTGCTATGCTCGGTGCTCTGGAGGTGATTTGTGACGCAGTAAATATTATTTAAAGATGCGCCTTCACAAAACGTTCGCTAACTCGCCGTGCGCGGTGTAATGATGCATGTCGCCCGCCTCCGCCACAACAAGAGGATGTTTTGCTCTCTTTGTCAACGAATGCTGAGGACATTTGCCGGTACTCATAGCCACAGCACACTGCAGATGGTTTTGTTTATTATGTTGTACTTGAAAACGCGCGATGAATATTACTCTCATACTTGTACTAACCCATTCTGTTTTCAAATTTTCCTTGCTGTACAAGTATCATATTACTACAATACACACTCTCCAAAATATAGTGTTAAATGTTACACTAACCAAAAACCCTGTACATGGAAGAACAAAATTTTTAGTATCAACTTCTAAATTTATCAGAACGGTTAATTTTACTGTACTCTAATAAAGCTCAAACGGTTAAAGGTAACCTACACATTGGGAGTGTTAAAAATAGTATTATATGTAATATGAAGGAATAATAATAATTATGAATGTGGATGAAGCAAAAGTGGTGTGTCAGGATAGGAACGTTTGGCGAAGATTAATTGCGGAATGAATCTGATGATTTCAGAAAAGCGCAGGGTTTTAGATTTTAGTTTCGTTGTTTAGTAATTTCATTAGAGTGTTTACCTGTAATTGTGTGAAATTCACTTTCAAAACAAGCTCAAGGACGACTCCCTTCGTTTCTTATCTTTTTTATTCGTTTTCTGATCTTACATTGAGTGTTTAACTGCAATTGTGTGGAATTCACTTCCAAAAACAAGCGTAGAGCGACACTCCCTTCCTTTCTTATCTTTTAATTCGTTTTCAGTTATTACGTAGAGTGTTTAACTGCAATTGTGTGAAATTCACTTTCAAAAACATGCGAAGGGCGACGCTCCCTCCCTTTCTTATCTTTTTGTTTCATTTTCTGTGACTGCATTGTGTGGTCTTTTCTTTCATATACAAGTGTAGACTATCGCTTTCATCTTTTCTAATCTTGTAGATTCGTTGTTAGTTTCGTTATTAGATTCGTTGTTAGGAGTAAATGTGAGTAATTTGAGATTTTTTTATGCATATGTTATGTACGTTGAGGAAGGAAAATGAATGGTAAGAGAATAGGAATGATGTGATTGAAGGTTTGTTGTGTGATAATGTTTTCGAGTGTAATAAATGAATGAGTTTATATGGAGTGATCTATAAATGTGGTTGAAGTGAGGGTGGTGTGTTTGGATGAAAATGTTTGGTGATGGCTGGTTGTTTGATGGGTGTGATGAGTGAATGTTTTATGAGTGATTTTAGGGTTCGTGCTACCCCATTTGTTGGGATATAGCGTGAAGATATGTATGTATGTATGTATGTAATAATAACGGAAATTATTATTGTAATTATTTATTATGATAGAAATAATACATAGAATAGTAAATATTTTTTTCTTGAAACCGGCGAGAAAGTGCCTTCTTTCCTGACTATTTTTTTTTAGTATGGAAATTAGATTTTTACCGAAACACTCAAGTAAAGTATTTATTCAAAGTTACAACAACAAAAACAGTCAGCTAAATTACAAAACAGTCTCATAAAGACTTTACCTAACTGTTTTTTACTTTACCTGATTGTTTCTCTTTGTTGTAACCTTGAATACCTAGTCTACTGTCAATATAATTCTTATCAAAAAATTTTAACATTTTGAATTATTTATGATTAATTATTGATTGAATTAAACGGTTCCAGAAAAAATCATTTTTATAATGCGTGATCATCACTATTAAGTTCTATATTTTATAACAATTATAATTGCTGACAATTAACACTTATCACATAATGTAATAACTTAACACACTTGTTTATACCGGGTGTATCTAAAAAAAGTGGGCCATAGTATTCATCTCTTTCAGCCTCCAGTTTTAAGCACAAATCTCCGGGCTCCGGTTATATAAGTCAAATATTCGGATTAAATAATATTTCTTTTAAATAATGAAAGAAATATTATAAGCTATAAGTTTGTATAAAATTAAATTATATGAAATGCAAAGAGATTTATAATTTCTTAATGACAGCAGATCAGAAAAATTACCCTTTAAAATGAGTGACACTATAAGTACCTATATTATCTACATAATAACAAAAAGGAGTTATTTCCCGAAATTTTTGCTTCGACTTATAATTTATTTTTATAATAAATAATATTTTAATATTATGTCTTTAATTGCATATTATTTTTTAATACTTTTATGTTAATCGATCTTTTTCTCGACAAAATATAAATACGCTTTTTTTATAATCCAAATCTTCATGTTAGTATTGACCAAGAGATGGCAACCTTGACTGTACACTGTACCTAATTATAACCCGCAGCCTTTCATTCTCTGTTAACTTCTTGAAAATCTAACACATGACACATGGTTCAACCTCTTCTATGTTTCGTTATTTGACAGCTGGTAAATAGCTTCAGTACGCAGTAGTTTTGTGTCATCTACCAGGAATTATATTTACAAAACTACCAAATTTATAATAGACCAAAATCCTTGACAACATTTTTATTACACAGTTTTAAAATAGATTTTGTGGAGTTCTACATTACAATAAAATGGAATCGTTCACAAAAAAAGTCATATGCGCCCTTAACCATTCAGACACGTCTCTTCATCCCTCACCAATTCCAATATATTCTCACATTTGGTGTCACTCAGACAGACCGAGGCAATAATTTATTGGTTTCAAAACTTAAACACAACTTCAAACATTTCATTGCCACAATACTTAATATTTCTTAAACCAGAACTATAAATTAACTAACACTAAACTAAATTGTTGTTACACAATAAACCATGGGCGTCACATCTGTGCAATTTGCTATTCTCGGTTGAAGTATATCAGTTTTTTCTTAAGTTTTCGCTAATATATTTAATTTTATTGCTTTATTTTGTGTTTCATTATCGCATACCTACATAAAATTTGCAAAAATATCCTCGCACTCCACTACGAATAGTGTTGCCCCGTGAAGATTTAATTTTGCTACAATTATGTGTTGCGCTTCTCGTCGTTTGCAAAAGAAATGGGGATACAGTGGTGCAACTGTACTCTCGACAGAACGTCACTGTGAAATTGTTTTTATTTCACTGGTCTATTGCCGTTAGTATTGGTTGACTGTGCGGTTCATGTATTACGTATAACACTAATAGTAAAATATTTCTAATCGCTGTGCTGCTTCATACAGATCCTGCAATCATTTCACTTTCTCCAGCTTGGTATACTTTCGTGTCGATAACTGTACCAATGTTAAACACGCTTCACAGCCAGTGTTGCCAAGTTAGTGGATTTTCCACTAAATCTGGTGGTTTGTGAGTGGTGTTTAGCGGTGAAATTTTGCTTTTAGTGATTAGTGGTTTTTCTGGTGGTTTTTAAAAAAAAATTATTTGTTATTATTTTTGTTTTGTGGATTATACCAGCTCTGCGTTTTTAGGTATACTAAAAAAGTGATAGATATGGCGAAACTGAAACATTTTATATAATCTGATAAGTTATCAGTGATAACCAAATTTTGTATAAAAATTGTAGGTTTAGTGGAAATCTAGTTGTTTCAAATTCTATTATTTAGTGGCTGGCGGTTTGACAATGCAGCACAGCAGTTAGTACTTGGATGAATGACCATCCAACGTCTCAAGCAGGCAAAACCACATTTCGGCTTGCTGAATCCGGACATCACGACACTCGAAAGGGTAAAAGCAATGTAAATAATGATGAATGAAGGAATGAATTAATACCTTAACTCTATCTTCCAAGAAAAATAAATAAATTAGTGGAAGACCCCATTCTAAGAATACCATACGACCACCATAGTAGAAGAAGAGCAGTAAATTAAAAATAACAATACCTCTATCTAATTAATAATCCTTCCGCAATCGTGTAATAAATAACATCGTCTATATTCGGCAACTGATTCCACTTGCATGAAAATGAACATCCGACTTGTGCTTGGCGCTTACACGTAGTAAATGATAACAGTACCGTATGACGTGTTTGTCAGCGTGACATCATGTTGTTTTAATCTTTTTAGAGGCGCGCGCGGTTCTCGGAAGCAGGCTACGACTACAATTCCTGGCGACAGCCCGTCCCACAGAGAACTTCATCCATCAATGACGTGACAGTTTTGTGCTCATCTCCAAAGTGTCGCTGACATCGACGATCTTTCAACGGCTTTATTGATTTGGACTTTGTTACACACACATGATTTTTAATGATTTCAATTCATTTTTCGCAATCAGGAGATCTATTCTAATTCTTGGCGACTGTTTGGCGACTAGTTTCAGTCGCTAAATCAATGATGTCACGGTGCAGTCAATATCATGGGGATTTTAATTTCTTTCGTTGGTATTAATAGGAATGACGGAGTATTTTGTGTTGGTACTAGAACTTTTGCCGCCCAGGGCGGTCTCCAATTTGCCGCCCTTTCAAAGTCAATCAAATGGTGGTTTTTAAAATTTAAAAAAATAAATATAAAATAAATATATCATCACAACTTTTACCCATTACTGGGTGTGGCACTCTGCTGAAGCAGATATCGGTAAGTGATATATTTATGTACGTGAAGTGCGGTTACCAGTCATTAAATCACGGCCCCCAAAGATATTAGTGGTGGAGGAGCCACAGGGGTCATTTTAATTTGGTGAAAATTGTTTGTCGGCTGTGGGAATCGAACCGGAGTCCTCAGGATCCACAGGCCAACTCGAAACCACTGAGCCATTACCCCATTAAATTAATAAACATAAATAAATAATTGTAATTGAGACAAACTATAGGTGGGGAACGTTTTTACCATTGGATGGCATATTTAAATTTTCAACCTTACATTGACTTGACGATGAAGAAAAATATTCGAATTCATATAGTAATTCATAATTCGTAAAAATCGAATAGTAAACTTATGAAGTGAACAAGTTGTTTTTTACAACTAAAACTAAATATAAAAAATGCCGCCCCAAAATATATGCTGCCCGGTGCGAACCGCACCCACCGCCCTCCACCCTAGGTGCGCCACTGGCCACAGCCAGATTTTGTAGAAGGCATGTTATATTTATTTGTTATTTAATTTAAAACTTCTCTAGTGGCACCCCTTTCACTAACATCTTTCAGAGGCGTGATCTGACGGCTGCACTTCACGCGCATACATATATCACTTACCGAGATCTGTTACGATTAATTTCTCTTTCATAAGTAGTGATTCGATGTAAGTCAAATTAATTATTGAATCATGCATTTTTCTCAATTTGTTGCTGTTAGTCTGTTTTTAGGCTTCTGTTATTCGTCCAGTGGATAAAACTGACAAAATACTTGTGTTTAAAAATTAACAAATAACAGATCGTACCTTCAAATCTCTCTAACTTCTAGGGTCGTTGATTTCGAATGTTTTAAAATTCGTCAGAAAAACTTCGAAGCTTCGAATTTACGAATTTTCGAATTTTTCAAAGCTTAGAATTCTCGATTTTTTGCCACTGAATTAACGCCATCTGTCATCTCCAAACATGCTCACGCATAATTCGCGAAAAGTCAGCTACGAATTAAATAATAAACTCTGCGAAGTATCCTGCAAAAATTCTGCAAGGTTAGGAGTCATAATTAAGCCATTTATTCTCTTACCGGCCATCTAAATGCTATGACTTTTAATAAGACGTTTTAAAATGACAATAAAAAAAGATACAAAAACGTCTTAATTAAAACGTTTTTGACAGTGTAGCGAAATTTTAAGTTTAAATTGAATTAATTTGACAAATAATAATAATTAATAATAATTACTTGCGAATTAATAAAGAAAACTCTGCACATGAGTTTATTTATTCTGAAAATAATTCATATCAACATGACATGTTCACGTTAGGATCCAGATTCACAATTCGAATAATTCGAAAATTCGGAATATTCCAAAATTCTAAAGTTTGAATCTAAATTCGAAGGTTCAATAAATCCGAACAATCGAAGTTTCGAATTTTCGTAAAATCAACAACCCAACTAACTTCACTTATATATAAAAAAAATTGATTATATCTGAGTGATTCAGACTGTATGCCCCCTGTACTGTAATTGGAGTTCCTATTGTGCAGACTAACAAAATAAATAAGTAAATAAAGTTCATCATCTGCCCCAAAGATGCTTCAAGTATATTTTCAAATTCAGGCGGTTTTCAAGCAATGTGCTTTCGGATTGTTATAAAATTATTTCGAATTATGAACACTCTTGGGATATTACAGCTGATAATGATTTTTCTATCTTTTCGAGCAAAAACTGTTGAAATGTATTGATAATTAAAACAAATGATTTCAATTGCATTCCATTTTAATACATACATTAAAAGAAATTAAATTCTAGTATCTAGTATAAATATTTAAAATATAACCTGTCAAACGTAACAACAAACAAATTCAGAATATTTTAAAAACTTTTCGTTTTGCTGTGCTCATATGTTACAATTTCATTTATTTGATATGTGTCAAAGCTGAATAAACCATTGAGTATCAATCTATTGTTGATTGTGAAGGTAAACGCGAACGATCAATTTTATAAATTGTGAAAATTAATGCTGCATGAAATGATGTTGAGAGCGTTCGTTGTGTGGGAAATAAGTGAATGACTTCTTCGTGAGTGAGTGGAGATATATTTTCCTCGAGTTACTTTTCTGTGTCAAAGAGTTTTAAAGGTAGTCGTTTTGGTCTTATCTGCGTGCGATGTCGCTGCCGTCTTGCGGTAGTGGAAGAAAATTGGAGTTTTCTGTACACAGCGACGGTTTATAAACGAGCAGCGCTCATCCATCAATGAGCTGGCGTTTCTACCATCTTCTTCGTCTCGCACCCCTCGCAATCAATCAGGATAAGATCTACAAACATTTCGAGAGAGGGGGTAAAGACTTATTTGTGACGTAACACCGTAAGGTTTTGGATGATGTACTTAATCTTGCGAAAATATGGTTGCTTTGTAATTGACCAGCCAATTCGCAAATGGACTTCTCCACTATAGTCACAAACTAGTAAATTAGTCATTTATATCGTAGCTCAGTGGCTAAAAGCGAGGTAAAACTTGCGTTTCTTAATTAGCAAACAAGAAGTAGTGCGTTCAAATCTCACTGACTTCCACTTATATCCAAATATACGATTGTGTCTGAGTGGTTCGGATTCCACTATAAGCTGTAGGTCCCCTGTACTGTAATTGGGATTTACTTCCTGTTATGCAGAGTAACACATAAATAAATATTCAGATTAGACCTAAAAACTTTATAAGACAATCAAAATTTTAAAAAGATAAGAAAGGAGTGATCTATGAATGTGGTAAAGTGAGGGTGGTGTGTTCGGATTAGAGGTGTGTAGTTCGTGAACGAACTAGTTCATATGAACTATTCCTTACAGTGAACGACACGAACTAGTTCGTGAGTTTATTAAAGACTAGTTCACTGTGAACTATTCGGATATTATTTATCACCACGGCGGCACGGCCGATGAGGTCGAATCGAAAGCGGAGAACGGAGAACAAGTGAACGAGTGAACGAGACTAATTACTAGAGGAGCTTACTAAGCTTACTTCATACTTTGTTCGTTCGTGGTCGTTGCTTTGATCACCGCTCTGCTTCTACTGTCTGCTGTCAAATTATACTAGAACCAGATCTTAAAAGTTCACTTGTTCTCGCTCGTGAATCACAATACAATACGATTTCCGTTCATCATAGTCTTAAAAATTTCATGAACGAAAGTGAACTAATGAACTAGTTCAGTGAACTAATATTTTTGGTGAACGAGAACGAATGAACTAGTTCACTCAAATGAACTAGAATTCCCATCTCTAGTTCGGATGATAATGTTTGACGAGAGCTGATTATATGATGAATGTAATGAGTGAATATTTTATGAGTCATTTTAGGGTTCGTGCTACCCCATTTATTGGGATATAGCGTGAAGATATGTATGTATGTAAAATTTGAAAAATGTTATTGGATTTTAAGATTTTTGCGCATTGCAATCTTTCTCTGTTGCACACTTAGTCTGTTCAGAATTCTTTCTACTTTTCATGTCTTCTATCTTCGCCCAATTGACAATTTTGATGTTATTGTTTTATGTACGTTTGTTTACCCCAGAACTGTATTAATTTTTTTCGAATATTTATTACTTCATTTATTTAAAAATAATAAATAATTACAACAATTACATATTGATAAAAATAATATACATATTTCTTATGAGGTGAATGTTTTAAAAAACAAAGTCACTGAGAAAAGCGGTATTGTTTAAAATTTAACTTTAGCAAACATACAATTTTATACTTATTAATATCATGTCTAACAGGGCTGAGAGAGGGAGTGCCGATTTTACGCGTAAAGACAATTGTAATGAGACGATGTAAATACTTTTACAAGATGAAATTCAAATGAAATAAGATGAACTTATTGTAAAAATATATATTTATTAAACATTAAAATGAAATAGCAATATTTACAGAAGTTATAAATTAATGATGAAATTAAACAAATTAACCGACATTGGAAACAACAACAACGACGTATGAATAAACTATTAATTAAAGTTACTAACTTAAACGGCAAGACCACATCTTGCACAGACAAGAGACAACTTGTCTCAACAAAAGCCAATCTACCACTGACTAATTATTGTTCTTTTCCATGAGATATGCTTCCAAGGGGGTAAGAGGGTGGCATCGTTGCGTTGATAGTGTAATATCATAATTTATAAACAAAAGCAAATTCTGAATTGTTTCGTTAACCTACACATGCAATAGTTTCTAGAATCTCTTGGATCCGCGGACCACAATTTGAGAAACGCTGCTCTATAATTTTTTTAACAAAAATCACTTATTTTGTTATTTTTTTTTACATTTATTTGCTCTGATACGAAGCTTCTGGCATAAAAATACTATTAGTAAGCTGTCAGTAAACTGTCTGTAGATAACAACTAAACAAAATGCATAAAATAACATAAAAGTGCCAGAATAAATTATTCTATTAACAAAATAGCTGGGTCAGTTCAAGATCAGTTCTGGGTTATTTAAAGCATGCCAATTAAACAAAAGTAACCTACCGGGTTACTTTAAAAGTCCCAAATAAATACGGTCGAAGTGTCCCAGTTTACCAACCCCCGTAGATCCGCGTCTACAATCAATGACCCCACATGTGGAGGTGTCAGAATGCACGTGAATGCTTTAGAATATGTAACAAAAATCATTTATTTTGTTATTATTTTTTTTTTTATTTGCTCTGGCATAAAAATATTGTTAGTAAACTGTCTGTAAACTGTATATAACAAAATAAATAAATATAAATATATCATCACGCCTTCTACCCATTACTGGATGTGGCACTCTGCCGAAGCAGGTCTCGGTAAGTGATATATTTATGCGCGTCAAGTGCGGTTACCAGCCATCAAATCACGGCCCCCAAAGATGTTAGTGATGGGAAAGCCACAGGGATCATTTTAATTTGATGAAAATGTTTTGTCGGCTGTGGGGATCGAACCAGGGTTCTTTGGATCCACAGGCCGACTTGATTCCACTGACCTATATAACAACTAAACAAAATGCGTAAAAAATAACATAAACATGCTAGGATAAATTATTCTATTAACAAAACATCGAAATGATGATGATTATTAAATTAATCATAAAAAATAAATATTAGTCATTAGCATATGAATCAATTATAGATAACAATCAAGTAACAAAATAGAATGATTTTTGTTTTGTTTTTATCGCCCTATGAAGTGTCCCAGTTTGCCAACCCCCTTTCCCCTAGATCCGCGTCTGCAATCAATCACCCCACGTGTGGCACGTGTATGTGGAGGTGTCAGAATGCACGTGAATGGTTGGGGCTTTCGCCACGCTGCTGCACCGGGCCTGTCATTCGCTCATTGTTACACTCGTAATTACAATAATGCCCACAGTCAAGGCTTCGACTCCAACACCCAAGCAAGCAAACCAGACAAAAATACGTCCCACTGACACGCATTTCCAATGCAAATACTCATTTCCCTCCCACTGTTATTCATATTAAAATTTCTACAATAATACTCGAATATTCTTACTTATTGTCACACATGTTCTAAACTACAAAGAGTCGCGTCCACTCTGATATTTTACATTGCTTCATGATTCTTCTATAGTGAATACAATGACAGATATTGGATTGTAGGTTTTATTCAGATTTCTAGCTTTATATTTTATGTTGTGTTCTAGTCGTTCGATTACATAAAACAAAGTTATTAGACAGATTATGTGTCCATTAGGTCCATTTCATGTCAGAAAACAGTTAGGTTATGGAAACAAATGTGTTTTATGTTGGGTTTACCGTACGTTATTGTTTGGTCTCACATAAAATATATGTAAATAACAGAATGCCGCTAGACGACACGAGACAGGAAACAGATAATTCCAATTTAGTCTCAAACAAGAAAAACTGCTTTTTTATTCTGCTCAGATTTCAAAAAGTTAACTAAATGGTAACAAGATTATGATAGAGCTTATTTAAACTTTTTTGAGAATATGGTTTAGTACAAACACAAAATGTCAATTGCGATGTGGAATTGAGTCTTAATAAATAAGAAAAAATAGGAGAAAACTAATTTTCCATCACTTGTCACAAATTCCACAAAAATTTACAGCACGTTTCAATCAACTAATCAGGTCATCAAACAAACGGCTGGTCAGTTCAGCTTAACCATAGACGCGTTTCGTCCTTTAGGGACTCATCAGTATGGTGCGATCAACTACCCAACTAGACCAACTAGGGACTAGTGAACTGTGATATGGTTTAGCTTAATTTATCTAATCCAAAATTCAGGATTAGTTAAAACTCTTTTGACAATTGAGCTGTTAATGTAAATTTTACAGACGATCCTAAAGAAAACGCATTTTAGTCCTGTCGCTGTTATTAACAGCTCAGCAGGCTAATGCTCGGTTTTTCAGTGACGGTTTAAACTCAAATTTTGGTTTAAGTTCAAGTTCAGAGTTTAAAGTGTTTTCCAGTGTAGTTTAAACCTTGAACTCAGTTCCAATTTGACTTGAACCTGAACCGCCATTTTACTTGGTTTAAGTAAGGTTCAACTGGCACCTACATTATTATACTCGTAATAATAAAATAAACGACTGTGTCACTGTATTTATTGATGTTTACCTGCCACAAAATGATGAAGTTTTTAATTTTTATTTGAACATAGCCAAATGGAAGATAATTTATTCTTGGGCGTGAGGGGGTATAAAAATTGAAATTTTCTACTAACTCCGCTATTAAATTCCCCAAAGTCCTGCTGAATATTTATATAACGAGCGGCGTATAAGGACTAGAAATACTGTGGAGAGGCAAGGCAGTGCGGAGTATGGAAACGTAGGTTCCAGTACTTGCAACTGGTATTAGGCTAAAATTAAGTACTGGAAGATATGTTGTAGCTACAACTGAACTAAACAATAGCACTTGTAATAAAAAAGAAGTTGTTTTCTCTAATAACGAAGAATTTGAGGCAGCTGGTAATTTTGTAAACGCAGTAAATAGCGATAATTACCGATAACAAGTTAAACCGGATAACAGAACAAGATATTATATTGTATATTATTTTCATAGTATGTTAAATTCATATTTTTATTTATAATACAATTAACAATAATATTATCAAATAAATTTTAAAAAAAATAATAAATTAATTAAAAACGCATAATTTCTGTCAAACATTTTATTGCCATAGAAAATGAGTTTTACTCTCGGTCGTGGAAAAATAAAATATAGTTCCCGTTTGTCGAATAGCTTCATCAATCGTTAAATCATTCTATTATTCATATCATAAATACAACTAAAATTGCATGTAAATGTTTAAATGATTTAGAATTAAAGTATTTTAATACTATTTTTAATTTGAGTTGTGTGGTAGCATTAAATTAAATGAATGAATTTTACTCTCGGTCGTGGAAAAACAAAATATAGTTCCCGTTTGTCAAATTGCGTCATCAATCGCTAATACATTGTATTATTCATGGAAAATATCATAAATACAATTCATGTTGGATATAACTGTCAAAATTATCTAAATTTAAAGTATTTTAATATCATTTTTAATTTGAGTCATGCAGTAACCCCGATTTACATTTTGTGTATATAGCGCGCTGTCAATAATAGAAAATATTTGCTTCACTCTGTTACTTTTTTGACATTTTGACATTAACTGCGAACGTACATAAATGTCATAATTTTTCATGAAGTTTTGCATAACGAAACTTTATTAGTTAATGACAGGAACTATAATACATGTCATTTTTAAATACTTTCTAGTGTCAAAAAAAGATTATTTTTGCATGCCATGCAAAAAAAAATAGTTGCTACGTAATAAACTTAACTACTTAACCTACAAAATAAATATTTTTGATGTTTGAGTCATTAATTAGATTAGTATAATTAGTTAAAATTCGATCGTAGAAAAAATAATGTATGCAACTCGAGTTAAAAGTGTCTTTGTTGCACTTATGGGTTTACAACACTCGCCTACAGCTCGTACTGCAAACTCTACTCGTGCAATAAAGTGAAAATTTTAACACTAGTTGCATAAGTAACTATTTTTCTGTTTTGCAACTATAACAAATTACAACACACAAAAGAGTTCGTTAATTGCTCATTCGAGTGCTATATTAGCGTAGTACAAATTATACTTTCAGCAATTTCACGTATTTCAGGTGGAGTACAAAGAAAATCGTCTACATTCATTTTTACTTTAAATAAGTTGACAATTTCAAATTGAAACAATTGAATTTTCATACGTCACATCAGAATCACCAACTAATACAAAATTACCTTTTGAAACTACGAGTTTTTATTTAAAATAAACGTAAGGGCACAAAATAGAAAAAATAGTTTAAAGAAATGATTTCATAATAAATTGTCGATTATTTTGTTCGAAGGGTTGGGTCACTTCGCTACGCATCGTAACCCAAATTCCATTTTCACAAGATAAAATGACGGTTGTGAAACTAGTTCTATAATATACCATGACCCATGAATGAAATTAAAAATGGTTCTAAATATATGAAAATTCTCGTTTTTTCCTAGGAACTACTTCTGGTCCCATCTATTTAAAACGAAAAATCTCTAATCTCAGTAGCATAACGAGTATAATTTACAACCATATTTCATAAAATATATCATCACGCCTTCTGCCCATTACTGGGCGTGGTACTCTGCCGAAGCAGATCTCGGTAAGTGATATATTTTGCGCGTGAAGTGCGGTTACCAGCCGTCAAATTACGGCCCTCAAAGATGTTAGTGGTGAGGGAGCCACAGGGGTAGTTTTAAAATTGTGAAAATTGTTTGTCGCCTGTGGGAATCGAACCAGGGTTCTCAGGATCCACAGGCCGACTTAATACTACTGAGCCATTACCCCATTAAATTAATAAACATAAATAAATAATTGTAATTGAGACAAACTATAAGTGGAGCACTTTCTTACCATTGGATGGCATAATTAAATTAGGCAGTAATACAGGAATTTTTCGAGATAATATTTTCAACCTTACATTTCACGACGTAACTATTTTCCGAAATGTAATAAACTTTACCTTACTCCTCGCCATATGAGTTAGAAATAGTCTTGGAAGTAGCGTTAGGATAATTATAATTCATGGCTTGTGTATCTAATTGACAAAGTCCAGTTCTGCGAGTCGCGTGCAGCGCATCGAATCTCAGCTGCAACTGCAGACTGCACGTACAATAGAACGCCCGGCATCCACATTCTGCGTAACTAATCGCGCCTTGCTCGTAACAACACCAGCACCAACAATAACTCACTATCCCCGCATCTCACCCCGCACCCCACCCCGCGTGATATTACACTAAACGTCATCGGCTAGAATTTCCACAAATGTCGACCATTCTCAACTATGCACAGCTGTCAGAGAGAACCACTGAAATGCAGAAATCACAATCACGACAGTAGGTATTTAGGTTTCTGCTTTGTGGTGTAAGAAGATAATAAAAGTGTTTGTTAGGAGAACATCTTTCATTTTATTGCCACTTAGTTTACCGCAGTATAAAAATAGATTCATTTCACTACTGACTTGGAAAGTACTCGTAAGGTAAAACTACGGACTATTAGATGTCATAAAATATAAATAAAATTAATATTCATAAGAACAGAGAGAACTTCGATTCAATAGTTTTGAAATTTTGGTTTAAATTAACCTGAGAGAGGGATGAAAATAGTAGTTATCATACATATTTCACTAGTATCACATTCAAAGAGGGAAGGAGGGCTTAGGATACAATGGGGGATTCAAGTGGTAGAGGTTTTTAATATATATTTATTAAAATAAGTTCTTGACCGTACATCATATTTAATACAAGATAAAATCATACCATAAATGATATCTTTATTGCTGAAATATGAAAGTTAAAGTTGAATAATTTAAAACGCTCATTGCAATTACAGAGCTTTGTCTGAAACGTTTGTCGGTGCTCAATTTTACTGAGAGGAAGACGAAGAAGAAATAAGCATTCAGCATTCCACGATTCTACCAATGACGTATAATACTTGACGAATTATGCTATATTCAAGTCAATGCAAACGCCGTTGTTATCCGTCTAGTTATGTTATGTCTGAGGATTCTACTGACAACGACACACGTTACGTGAAGTTACGTGTTATTTATCTCTGTCTTATCTGTCTCTCTTTAAGCTAAGATGCAACTACGTCACATTCGTTTGTTTCGAAAGTTTAAATATTTTTATCATGCTTAATACAAGTTTAAAAAACAATAAAAAATTTTGGGTATAATAATTTTATAACGTAGATTAATATATAAAAAATTCAAAAAAGTCTTGAAAGGCCCATTGCATCCTCTATCTGGATCTAATCCATCATGGACAGACTACAGAAGTTTGTGCCGTAAAAATCCACCAAAAAGTGTTAAAACGCGATGTTTTATGACTACCGTTTAGTTTCAAGATGATAGATGTTTCTGTACTGTATTATTATTAACTTTTTATTAATTCTAGTATCATGGTATTTTTTTAATATCTAACTTTTAATCTTTTTAGTTTCTAAGGCAAAATTTATAATGAAGGTAAAGAGACGAAAATATAGGCAGTCGTGCTTTCGTGGATAGGATATGAATTATTGTTTAGATTCCACCAGAATTTTTTGTGCAGATTAACAACTATATAAATATCAAAATAATTGTTTTACTATTTATATTTGAAACTGGAGACAGATTTTGATTGTATTTTAATTTTAACATCACGCTATATTCCATCAAAGCACCAACCCTAGAATCATTCACCATACATTTGCTCATTAGATTCATCAAATGATCCGCTCTCGTCAAACGTTCTCATCCTAACACACCATCCTCGCTTAAACTACATTTGTACTTCCCTCCATGCATGCTCATTTACTCATCACACTCGGAATTATTCATCACGCAATAAACTTTCAATCACATTCATTCAAACACTCATACAAACCTTTCATTAATCTTTCTTTCGTCGTACGTTTCACATGCTCAAATTACTCACGATCACTCATCTAACTTTAATAAATAGATTCATGATAGTTATTTATGTATGAACAGTGTTAAATGAATCCGCGTTATGAAAATTATAGTATTAGCCGAAGGTGAAGACCTATAATCACGACGGGGACGAAAAACCCACTTTACGCCTGAAATATTAATCTTAATATGTTTCAAAAATTTCACTGAAATATAGTCTTTCTGGTATGTTATTGAAAAACCAGTTGTGTTGGTTGCTAAGTAATGTAAATGAAAATCTGAAAGCCCTAGGGCAAAATAGTTCTTTCGGCCTATGCCGAAAAAATGTAGGTCCTTCACACTTTATAAATGAAGCCATTTTCTAGTAAAGTATTTTTAAAAGAGTTCGTGAAAAAACATTTATTTTGTTCATTCGTTGCAACTTTTGCTAAAGGAAACAAGAAATATGCAATCATATTTTGCACTGAATATGGATACATCAAGACTTTTCGTAAGGTCGTAGAAAAAATAAATAAATTTCTGATACAATTTTCATTCAACTGTTATGTTTCTGTTATAATTATCAGCCTGTTAAATGTAGAAGAAACTATAGAATTTATATTGCTTTTAGTTAAAATTTGCTTAACAATCAATTAATAAATTGAACATAAATCAATAAAAATACTAACTAATATGGCATTTAAAAATCTAACGATAACTCCGTATATTTAACTAGAGCTTTATTTTGTTTTACAAATAACTCCAATATCAATATTTTCAACCCGGAATAATAACAGAGTTAGATAACTTCAAATTTAAATTCCTTTAATGAATAAAAATGCTTCTAATTATAAAATATATTAAAAATATTTAAATCATCACGCCATTTACCCATTACTGGGTGTGGCACTCTGCCGTAGCAGATCTCGATAAGTGATATATTTTGCGCGTGAAGTGCGGTTACCAGTCGTCAAATCACGGCCCCCAAACATGTTAGTGGTGGAGGAGCCACAGGGATAGCTTTTTCAAATTATGAAAATTTGTCGCCTGTGGGAATCGAACCAGGAACCACGGCTCCTAAAGATGTTAGTGGAGGGAGAACCACAGGTGTAATTTTAATGTGGTGAAAATCATTAGTCGTCTGTGGGAATACAACCAGGGTTCTCAAATCCACAGGTCTACCCTATAAAATACATATTTTTATATTGTTTCCATTAGATATTTATGTTCTTTTCATAAAATCCCAGATACATCCCTTCTTTAACCTTTCACATTAATAGAAGGGAAACTAGGGCTCCAATTTCTGCCACCAGCCAATATCTCTATCGTGTTGTTTTCAAACATAAGCTCGAAGGGTGTCAAAGTCTCCATCTGTTAGACATTCTCCTATTCAAGGCACTGGACAGAACTAGAAATCACAACAATAAGTAGTCCACCCAACAAGTATCTTGTTATTGTCTCTAGTGAAAGGGTTGGTGTTCGAAGGGTTGTAGTTGTAGTGGATGGCTTTGTACAGAGACATGTTAATTACACTGTCATGATCGCGAGTGACCGCAGCCGCGTGCGTTTGACATCTGATCGTTCGAATAATCATAGCACGTTCGTTGAATTACCGTTGTGTACCTAATCATAGGTCATGTCCGTGACGTGTGCCCAGCTTGGGGCAGCGGCAGAGGCAGCAGCAGATCAACTCACTCGTACATTGCTACATTGGATGGAGCGGAGATCGGCGATGGACCCAACGGACTCTGTTATGTACTGATGTGATTATCTTGTTTGAGTTGTATCGTAACCTTGTTTTTCATTATCGAAACATCGGAGGAATTAGTTTAGTATGTTGTTAGCATGGATCTATTTGATTTTATTTCTTTCTGTGCGGAAATTTCAAGACAAATTCTTCCTACGACAGGGCGGAAAGTAGTCACTTTCCGCATTCATTTAGGTGTGGATAGTAATTCTTTTCTGTACTCGAGTGTACACAGAATGACAATATTGTTTTCGGTTGTCATAAATACAAAAAATGATAGAGAAACAATAAATCTGCAACAAATTTTGATATTATTTGAGAACATGAAAAAAAATCGAAAAATTAAATAATTTCTTGTAGTGTAAAATACTAAATTTTCGTAGGAAAAGTAGTATGTAGTACACGACTCTGTCAAAAAGTAAAATTTTCTTCCTTCAACTGAAAGACAAATGTAATACTTTTCATCCATAGGCAATAAAGATATACTTTGCACATAAGCGCAATTTTAGCGCTATCAATGAGACATATTTTAACAAGCTTTATGAGAAAAAATAAATAATTCGTTTTCAAATAACAAATGTCAATTCATTGCATACTAAACTCTCAATATAAATTCACGCTTCAAATTTAATAACTTTTCTCACTATAGGTAATATAATTTTTGCTCGTTACAAAAATATTGTACAAAACTCGTGCACGAAGACGTCATTTCACCATTCGTGCAAATTGCGCTCATGTGGAAAGTAAGTATTCGCGCACTTGCTATGTAAATAGCTATTTTCCACGGTCATGTTGAAAAGTCAACATATCATTCATTCAGAAACTGCTTCCTTTCCTGACCAATTTTAGTATGGAGAGTAGATTTTTACAAAAACAATCAAGTAAAATACGTATCCAAGGCTACAGTAAAAATACAGTCTGGTAAAGTACAAAACAGTCTGGTAAAGATTTTACCTAACTGTTTTGTATTTTACCAGATTGTTTTTTTTTGTGTAATCGTGGATACATAGTCTGCTGTCAATACAATTCATATTATAAAAATGTTAATATTTTGAATTATTTATGATTAATTATTGATTAAATTAAACGGTTTCAGAAAAAATAGTATACATAAATAATACGTCAGGAAAATCTTTTTACTTGACTCAGCGGATCAAAATAGTCGACCTGTGGCCGCATATTTCAAACAACCGCTTCGTCAAATAAAATATCACTTTCCTGACTTATTATGTTAACTAACTCATGTGTTAATTCTCAATTAACGCATTCGCTATGCTCTCTTATTAAAATATCTCACTTATTAATCGCTCTCCTTAACATACTTGTTAATTAAATAACTATGTTGTTTTCTTCAATTTCATCACTTTAAATCCAACTAGAAACTGTTTTTAGTACAAATAGACATTAGTACTATCTCGTTCGAAATGATCGGTAGCTAGAAATTTAAATTTGGAACAAAAAGTTATTGTTATATTACTAAATTATTTCTGAAATGAAGACCAACTAACGTAAAAAAAAACTATGAGGACGTCTATCAGCTTGTAAAATCTCATATTTCAATTGCATTCTACAACTTTTTGCACAACAAATAAACAGTTTAAAGCATAGGGGCCATCACAAATCACATCCACTGACATCGTAATCAACCTGGACGTAACCACAACTATTATATTGAATCCTTACTGTATTTCAATTTCCATCAAACCCAGTGATTTAAAATCCTGGCCATAGCCACAGGCTGACAGATCACAATGCTGGTACCGGGGTTGATTTGAGCGTCGTGCTACCTGTGCATTGATCGCGGACGTCGCGGCGGCGGCCAGCAGTGCTAGGCACGGTGACGTGCAACAATGGCGCTGGAATCGATCAGCCTACCTGGACACGCCGTTCTTGCGGCCGTGATCGACTGACCGAGACGCGAGACGCCACACGCCGTCCAGAACTTCATGATAATTAGCCGATGGCGTGTCGGGAGACGGTCGATGGCACCGACGACCCCTCAAGCCGGACCTGCACTCGCGCTTACAGGGAAATCGACTACATTTCTCATAATACGCAACATGAAATACTTCCGTCCAATTAAAAATGTTTTTTCACCCTAATCCACGCATTTATTTTACACGTTTCAGTTATTGCTACGCGTGCCACCACTACATTTTTTACTAAGTAATATTAATATTTCATAAAATAATAACGCAGGTATACCATTTGAAACATTTCTACGGAATTACTTTCTATCCCCTTCCCTGCTCTGTACACAGGGTTAAAATGTCCATTGTGAGTTTGCCCTGAATAAGCACGTATCAGAATTCCTACATATAATTTTAATAGTTTCACAATTGTTTTGTAACAGACAGGATGTACAAGAAATAATCGTTTGCCAAATTATTGATTAGATTGCGTCTTTAAGACACATGTCATGTTATTCAACTTTTGGAACACGCGCGATCGTCTGAGGTATTTCGGTATTTGCCACATTCAGCGAAATTATTGCGATCTAGCATTTATTTACTATAAATGCCGTAGTTTAAGATAGTTCGTGAATGATAGTGGATGATAGTATAGATAGTATACAATGTAGAAGTATGTAACAGACAGTTCGAAAGTAGTAGATGTTAGTACGTAGATAGTAGTTATGATTCGTGAGTAGAAGAATATTCGAGGGTGTCTATCCCGATAATATGATGTTATTAATTTGTTATTTGTTGTTTAATTAATTCATTATCTTTATTTTATGTTGATTCTTATTATGTTGTTTTAATAAAATATTTACCACTCGCACCTGCAGCGTTTCATTACTTATTATTCAACTTCAGCACGTCGACAATCAGTGGTAAAGATAAATTCTCATTTTGACCACAATGATTTGTTACAGTTTTATTTATTTATTACTCTGCACAACAGGATCTTAATATCAATTACAATATAGGTTATAGTGGAATCTGAACCACTCAGACACTTTTGTATTTTTTTTTTATATACGTAAGTTGAAGCCAGTGAGATTTGAATGTACGACCACTTGCTAGTTAATTATGAAAAGCAAGTTTTACCTCTCTTTTATCCACATATCTTTTTGATCTTTTTATATTATACTTTATTTCTTTTCTACTTTATTACAATACAGGATCCGGACTCATCGAACCGTAGCAGTTCATATATTTGTGCACTCTAAAAAAGAGTTGATTATACTTTAGTAATAATCCATTCACCGGAAATGGTAGTTTACTAAAAGGACTCTAATTTACATCAAAGAAATGTAAATTGTGCTAAGATATATATAATTTAATCGAAATTTGATGTAATAAATTTGGCTCTATTAATCGTCTACCTCAAAAATGTAAAAAGAGACCAACAAAAATTACAATAACATCTGGAACAAAAAATATAATTACAAAAATTAGCACGAACGTAACAAAAGCAGCAACTAGTCGAGGTCTGCAAAGATACCTTTAGCCAAAAGTGTACACAATATTTTTTCTACTACCGAAAATTAATATTCATCTATTTTTAATTGTAACTACTACAAATTTTGAAACAAATCAAACAAAAATATAAAAAACAATTGATATTTATGGTCTGCAATAGTTATTTGTACATTTAATAAGAACATTTTTTCACGAATTTTAAATTTGCTGCACGATGCCCTGTGATTCAGGATTGTATCAATCAAATGAGGGAAAAAAAGAAACTTTCATTACGTGTTATACTTACATATCATTTTTTTGGCATAATGATATTAAATTGGTTGTACGAAGATAAAAATTAATCATTACTTTGACAGATGTCAAAATTGGGCCTATACTCGTAGATTTGAGAACCTGGATACGATTCCCAAAGTCGATAAACAATTTGCACTACATTAAAATACCCTTCCACTAACATCTTTGGAGGCCGAGATTTAAGGACTAGTAACCGCACTTCACGCGCATAAATATATCACTTACCGAGATCTGTTACGACAGTGTAATGGGTAAAAGGTGTGATGATTTATTTATTTATTTTATTTTTATATTGAAAAATTTAAAATAATTTCCAAGGAGGTAAATAAATAAAAATAATAACAAAAAGTAAATTTAAACTAATGAATAGAAATATTTTTTGAAATAGCTACGAGCGTTCGCCGGGATTTAAACTCAGAACCTTTCATTCGCATGATGAACTGCTCTAACCAATTGAGCTACAAACATTCGGCGAATACTCATGCATTTTCGTTCAATTTATAGAAGAAGAAATTTGTAAAATGACATGGGTTGCGTCAATTCATTACAAATAACAACTTAGATTGCAGTGGGTAATCCCAAGAAGAAACTCGTAATAGTATAAGAAATAATTTCTTAAACTAATGAAATTGTAATATTTTGGTACTGTTTTCACTATTTTGAACTTTTTTATTATTTTACATGACATTTTTAAGTGATTTAAAAATGTATCACTTTTTAAATGATTTTTCGTTAAAAAAAGCCTACTTTCATTATCAATATGCAAAAAAATACTTTGCAGACCGTTGCTATTGGTAACGGTAAGAGCCTCGTTGCCAATTGCAATTATTCACTTTTCACCAAATAACTTTCAAAAACTTACTTTTTAACCGATCGTAGAAAAAACTATTCGCAGCTGAACATAATTTCAAAACTGGCATGTGTCATTATTACATATGAAGATACAGTTGCTTCTCAGACTAGTAGTGAATTATGTTATATGTTGAAACTTGATACATCATATTAGTAATATGTGAAGCATATGAAAACAATAGCTGCAATCTTGAAGAATCATATTTCAGCGTGTGACTGGACAAAACCTCAACACTGAAAATCATCATGATTCACCTTTCTTGTTTGTACTTAGGTGATTTGATTTCACTGTTTAGTTAAAGATAATTTCAACCGCTCTTCCGCTATTCCTGTTAAACAATATCATCTTCTCATCTTCCTTAATGTACCTAACTTTTCTGGTGAAGTACTAACAACTAACACTATCTATAATTATAAATATTAGTCCTAACCATAAATTTCGTGAATACAATTCCCGGTAAGATGATAGCAGCAGCTCTTCCTTCTGCCTTACAACCATAATATATAGAATTAATAGATTCTAAGATTTCACGAGTGGGTGCGAAACTAGAACCATGATATACTCCAGCTTTTCCGAGAAGACGAATATGAATAAAGTTGAAATAATTATTAGCGTAATGTACATCAGGCGATGATGAATTACCCAATGAGTATAAGCCGCAACAGCCTTAGCATCGCATATAACACGTAACTTATACTGCGACTTTTGGGAGATGGAATTTGGGAGATGGGTTGCGTTGAAGTATAAAATATCCAAGGACGTTGAAAGGAGAGGATATGGTATTACGATACTGTAGCATTGCTTGAAATGAGGCTTGGGCAAGGGAAAGAGACAACAATAGTTTTTCTGCACCATGCTTAGTCAAATCTCTTCTTCTTCCAAATATTTTGAATTTTTGTGTAAGAAAAGCGGTGGCTAGCTCAGTGGTATGAAGTCGGCATGTGGATTCTGAGAACCCTGGTTCGATTCCCACAGTCGACAAACAATTTTTATAATTTCAAAACAAAACTACCCCTGTGGCTCCTCCACCACTAACATCTTTGGGGGCCGTGATTTGACGACTGGTAACCGCACTTCACGCGCAAAATATATCACTTACCGAGATTTGCTTCGGCAAAGTACCACACCCTGTAATGGGTAGAAGGCGTGATGATATATTTATTTATTTATTTATTTATAAAAGCGGCGTTTATACGTTGTCAGAGGGCGTTGTTGTATGAGAATATAACCACGAGGTGTTCATTTGTGTTTCAATCGTTGCGCAGTGTGGAATTGGACATATTTTTTGTAGATGGTAACTAAGTGTTTAGTTTGTACACTTATGTTTGTTGAAGTAATTGTAGTTTTGATTTGTTTAAAAACATAAATTTGATATTTATTCTCAAACTTCCTCTTAATATTAACGGGTTTTATATTTATTATTAATAGTAAATATTGTTCAACAATTACAATTACAAATATTTATTTTAATCGCTAGATCACACTAATAATAAACGTTGATAATTTCAGTTTCCTTGTAAAAATTCATCATCTTTTAGGGAGAATGATTCTGTTCTGTCTTGTTTAAATTTCAAATCTCTTTATGACACATGCGCAATAGCAGGGGCTAAGCACGGTACAGGAAATAATACTTCTGTCTCTGTCAATCTGCCGAGTCTCACAGTCTTGACTTTAATGCCGTATCCCTCCTTTCAACGTCCTTGCTCTCTGCAATTCCGGGAAGACGAATATGAATAAAGTTGAAATAATTATTAGCGTAATGTACAGCAGGCGATGATGAATTACCCAATGAGTATGAGCCGCAACAGCCTCAGCATCGCATATAACACGTAACGTATGCTGCGACTTTTGGGAGATGGAATTGAAAATAAGGGTTGAGTTGAAGTATAAAATATCCATTACAGCACGTCGGTGGGGTGGGGGGTGCGCGTGCGCCGCTCCGTGGTGGGGGCGGCGCCTCCCCGCCGTCACAACTCTCACAGCTAACTCAGTTCGATTCGCACCGCGGCGATGGTGTGACAGCGCGAGTCACGCTCCACCACGGTCTGCACTCGTAAGTTTGTGATTGCAAGTCAGTGTTGGATTGTTTCTTGTGGATTTATAGCGCCAGGTGGCTGCAGGCAGCGTCACGGTGAGTGTACCTGTACCTCCCACTGAGAGATAATCAGCGTAATGAACCGATCAGATCAGGATCTGTTTGAGATAAGCGCGTGTGAGGAACATGAAAGCGATCTTTGAGAGTGTTGTACGCTACCTACTCACACCTTGCGCGCTCGCATTCCACCGGGTTCCAATAAGATTGGATTTCAGACATAATCTTTGCAATTTACCTCCTGACAACACTCGTTTCTCACAGCTAACTACTTGCCCATTATTTTAAGATATGTTATGCTTTCATATCACGTTTTATTAACTACTACAAAATATGCTTGTTATTTTTATCACATCTGTCATTCTATATTTGTAGAACTAATCTCACTCAAATGTTGACAAAGTATTCTATTCTATCATCAGTTTTTACCTGAGGACCGAACATGGGGACTCTTGTGGTACCCCAAATCCTACGATGATATATTAGATGAGCACTACAAAAAGATCATCTGTCAAATTTGTTTACATTCATATTTAAGGTCGTTATATTATAAAAAAAAATGTTACCTATATTTTCAAAGGTACTACATCATCCTACAAAAATTTGACAGCTCAACAATTGGAATAAAAATACTAAATAAATAAATATATCATCACGCTTTTTACCCATTACTGGATGTGTTACTCTGCCGTAGCAAATCTTGGTAAGTGATACATTTTTACGATAGGCGTCAAATCACGGCCTGCAATGAAATACAGGGATAATTTGGAATAAAGTTTGTTAACTGCGGGAATCGAACTCAGGTCCTCAAATCCACAGACCGACATGTGGACACTATAGAAATATTGAACTGCTTTATTTGTAAAATAATACACATATTTAGTAAATAAATTCTTTTATTATGTCAACGTTTTGGTCAACACTTTAGCCTTTTTCAGAATATAATATTAACAATAAGAAAATTATAATTCTAAAAATATTAAAATATTTAAAAATAAATTATTATACAATAAATAACATTCGTTTAAAAAATTCTTCTTTGGTGTCAAACATTACTACTATAACAGTGATTCGAGTCGGTTTGTGGATTCGAGAACCCGAGTTCGATTCCCACAGACCACAAACAATTTTCAACACATAAAAAATTATCATTTTTTATGGAGCAGGTGGCTCAGTCGTATCGAGTCGACCTGTGGATTTAAGAATCTAGGTTCGTTTCCCAATAAATAATTTTCACCACAATTAAACTACTACTGTGGCTCCCTCTTCATTAATATCTTTGGGGGCCGTGATTTGACGGTTGATAACCTCACTTCACGCGCATAAATATATCACTTACCGAGATATGCTACGGCAGAATGCTTCACCCAGTAAAGGGTAAAAGGTGTGATTATATATTTATTTTTATTTTATTTAAAATTACCTCTGTGGTTCTCCCTCCACTCACATCTTTGGGGACCGTGATTTGACGACTGATAACCGCACTTCGCGCGTATAAATATATCACTTACCGAGATCTGCTATGGCAGAGTTCCACACCCAGTGGCGAAAGGCATGATAATTTATTTGTATTTGACAGTCAAATTAAAATTCTATCCTTTTGCCTTATTTATATTTTGTGAAAGAAGTTCACATTTCAATATGTGTTATTCTGGTGTATTTTCGCGAATGTTTCTCGCAGTGAACTCAATTTGACATTTGGCGGCACGGTTGTCGCTGGCGGCGTTCGCCTGAATAAAACGTGACTGAAAGGATTTCAGTGTTCTCTAATACCTGCTTTCTTCATCTGCGATGTTTCAAGTTTGCCGTCCGCCGCCGTCTAGCTTTGTCGCCATTCCCGCCACCGACTCCGCCACCCCCGACATCGATCAAAAAGACACACGATAATGTCTTCGCCACTTCATATATCCACGTGTAGAAGCGGCAACTGTCACTTTCAACCCTTTATTGATCTGGTCAGAAATATAAAATTAGGGGTAATTTTTCACTTGCGGGTAATGTGCCAGGCAGATATATGGAAAAATATTGCATTGAAATCACTGTACAAATTGCAAAAGATGACCAGGTAATTACTGATTTCCAACATATTAAAAATTTTCCTATAACCCAATAACCGTTCCACACACATCGTCGGGGTTTTTATTTGACAGCTGGTAACCGAACATAGTAATATATTAGTGGATCTAATCCTAATATATGTAGTTTCTTTAGTAATACGGTATACATGGGCGTCTGCAGGGGGAGGCAAGGGGGGACGTGGATATTATCTAGGGTTCCAAGGTGACCAAGACTCTCGAAAATAGGACTTTAACATGTAAAACTATAATTTTTCAATTTCCTGCTTCCTTAAATATTTGAAGCAAAAAAGCTTGAAATAAAAGTGCATCTGAACCAATAAACAAAATTAATTTTGGATACTTTGTAACGACACAAATTAGATTTGAAAATGATGAAAATTGCTTCAAAACTATCGATAGGCATGAAATTGAAACAAAATTAAACATATGTTTGACGTTTCATTTGACAAAATAAATGAAATAATAAATAAGGAATTTATTCTGACAGTTTTGACAGATTGCACGACAAACATTTGTTCAATTTTTTGCCAATTTCATATCTATCGATAGTTTTGAGACAATTTTAGTCATTTTCAGATCTAATTTGTGCCGATACAAAGCATGCAAAATTAATTTCATATTTTATGCCCTAAAAATATTAGAAAATAAAAACTGTAAAACTGCTAAATCGGAATTTATTGAAGAAATGGTGTCAATTTATGGAATAGTTATTCGAAAATTGTCCTACCTCTTCAATTCAAACCCAGACGACAAAGACTAGTAATTTATTTCACAAATTTAAATATTTTTTTATCCATTTGTTATGATATGTAAAAAAAAATATTTTAGAAATTTATGTATATCTGAGAGGTTTTTCTGACTCGCCCCTCCCCTGGAAAAATGTCTGTGGACGCCCATGACGGTATACTTAAAAATCATTAAATTAAATTAAATATTGCATTTAAATCAATTAACACAATTAAATAAATAAATATATCATCACGCCTTTTACCCATTACTGGGTGTGGCACTCTGCCGTAGCAGATCCCGGTAAGTGATATATTTATGCCGGTTACCAGTCGTTAAATCACGGCCCCCAAAGCTGTTAGTGAAGAGAGTCACAGGGGTAATTTTAATGTGGTGAAAATGTTTGTCGGCTGTGGAAATCGAATAAGGGTTCTCAAAATCTATAGGTCGACTTGATACCACTGAAGCCACATACCCCATAATTAACACAATTCATATTACTTATTTCATTACTGCTAAAATGTATATTGAAGGTTATCAAAAATTGATATTGTCTAAGTTACACTAAGTGAAACTAGGACAAATACAATCAAATGTATATCGTTTAATTGTCACATGCATTTTATAAACTTGATTTAACAATAATTACATACGTAGATATACATAACATTAATCCCACAAAGTGAGATAATAGTAACCCTTGAAATATTCGCAGAACATCCACTCATAAGCTTTACGATATGAAAGAATTAGTTTTCGTCAAACATTCTCATCCTGACACACCATTCACACTTCAACCATATTCACGTTCTCTCCATACAAGCTCATTTAAGGTAGGACTAGCTTGAATTTTTTTTTTGCAGAACTGAATAAAATTTGGCGCTTGTAAACATTGGATAGTCATAAGCATCCTGTTAAAATATGAAACACATTCATCGTCTGTCAACAAATATATTCGCTTGTAAAATTGAGTTCTTATACACGGAGCTTATGGTGATCATCACTCAGAATCGCACATATTTGGTTTGTGTACCTCTAAAATTTTGCAGGCTCATTTGAAAAACTAGTATGATGTTCTAGAACTATCCATGTATATTGTAGCAGAAGGTGAAAGTTTTTTATCGTTTAGTAATGGATATATAGCCATGCAAAGCCTTGTTTTTAACGAAAAATTAAGAATCCCAATTTATAATGCCAACACCACACGGTGGTATGGTATTTGAAAATTCACTAGACCAACAACCTGTTAACAATTCATGATATTCAAATCATAATAGGTATAAAACACTTATTTTATTCAATTTTTGTATTTTTTTGAGCGTCAGTTTCGCCACTCGACAACCGACGGCGTCACCGTCACACTAGTACTACTTTAATCCTTTCATTCGAAATCATTAAATCTAGACTGATTTAGTAACAAAATTTGATATTCTAAACATTAACAGCCAGATTCTCAAGAAAAGTTTTAGCTAATTCAGAATTTTGGATTAGCTAATCTTATGCTAGTCTGGTTTAAAAAAGTTAATTCAAATCACTTTCCGAAATCTAAATGGTAAGAAGATTATGTTTAGGTTTATTTAAACTTTTTGTGAATAAGGTTGTATCTTAATTTGACAATTCAAAATTCAGGATTAGTCAGATTCTAGCTAAAACTATTTTGAGAATTGGGCGGTACATAATACAGTTTTCGTAGAAAACCTGCATATATATAAAAGTTATTCTAAAAGTTTATGATAACATAAAGAAAATATAAAATTATCTAATTTTTCTAGTATTTTTTCAAATGACGCCAAGAAAAATATATATATATTTTTTTTCATAAAATAATTATAGGTTCCCATCCAAAAAATAAAAGTTGATAGTTGTATTATATAAATAAAAAATAAATAAATATATCATCACGCCTTCTACCCATTACTGGGTGTGGCACTCTGCTAAAGCAGATCTCGGTAAGTGATATATTTTGCGCGTGAAGTGCGGTTACCAGTCGTCAAATCACGGCCCCCAAACATGTTAGTGGTGGAGGAGCCACAGGGATAGCTTTTTCAAATTATGAAAATTTGTATTATATAAATCTGAAAAAAAAAATATTTATTTGTGTCACCAAATACTATATTTAAAATAATAAAACTTTTATATTTTAGTCTCTGTTGTAGAAAAAGTATAAATCTATTTTTTAAATACATCTCTCTGTTGAAAAATGTATGAATTTAAAATTTCAAAAGCTTTGGATAAAATAAACTTTAGCGCGAAAGAGACATAGGGAACCACAGGTGAAATTCCAGCAGAAATATTTAGTTGGAATGCGTAGGGAATTTTTGTAATATAAATTTGATTTCCGTGATTAGATGAAGTGTGGTTACTGGAGGGGGGGGGGGGCAGAAGCCGAGGCATACAGTGGGAGACCGGTGGCCTTTGACATTTTTTGCCCTTGGCACCGTCATAATGAAAACCGTGTACCGTGTGCCGCAGGTATGAATCCAATTGTGGACCCTTGTTTGAATTTAATTATTAACATTCCATGCTCTCTAGTTATTCATAACGAACTGATTGAAATTCCATTTTGGAAACGTTACACGAATTTGTTATTCAAATATATATTTTTCCGAGATAATTCTATTTGTTTAATTAAAGATTTCATTTTCCTGTGACATTTTGTTCGCTTCATTCTATTTTATATAGAACTAATTTCAGACGAACGTTGACAAAGTATCAATTTATATACTTGACGACCTGCATTCGGATCGCGCAATATTATAGAATTCTATAGTAGAATGCATGCGAAAATTTTGAAATTGCCGAATTATTAGTACATTCTAAATTATTCTGCAATAGAAATGAAGTTTATCTCATTCATAGACTCCATGATACAAAAAGAAAAAACTATTATTTTGTATTTCAGAATGATATATTTGATGGACAATGGGCACCATAGAAAACCCGTTATTCTTTTTGTTGCCATAGACCATTTTCTTTAAAAAAATATAAAGAGCAGATCTTGACAACCGTCATAAAAAATTACTATTATTTTCAACTGCACCATAACTGCACGATTTTTGATACATTTTAGTGTCCATAAAATAACACTTTATTGTACTATTACGATAAAATTGTAAAATTGAAGTTCTGTCAATGTTAAAAAAAAAAATCAAACAAATATCATATTTATATTAATAATTCGTTGGCAATTTTTTGTCCTGAGACATTATTGCCATTTTTTCCAAGTATTTTTGACAAATTTGACAATTTAATGATTATAAATAAAATTGTTAGATAAAAGCTACAATAAAGCACACTTTAATATATTTTAAGAAAATAAATTGCCCCCATGCAGTCTAACATAAAGCTTTGTATGTAACTCGTACATAATAAAAATGTTTATATTTGTTACGTAAATAAGATAGAAAATATTAATATTGGTGGAAAATCCAATATGTAAATTATTTTTAATTATGATTAATAATTAATATTATATTGTGAGATAGATGGTTCAGTGGTATAAAGTCGGACTGTGGATTTGAGAACCCGGATTGGATTCCTGTATACAATTTTCACCCCAGGAAAATTTCCACTGTGATCACCAACATCTTTAGCTAAATATATCACTTAACATATTGAGATCTGCTACGGCAGTGTACCACTCCTAGTAATGGGTAAAAGGCGTGATGATATATTGCTTTATTTTATTAATTAATTTATGGAGTTAGTGGCTCAGTGGTATCAAGTCGGCCTGTGGATCCTGAGAACCTCGGTTCAATTCCCACAACCGACAAACAATTTTCACCACATTAAAATTACCCCTGTGGCTTCCCCTCCATTAACATCCTTGGGGACCGTGATTTGAAGACTTGTAACCGCACAAATATATCAGTTACCGAGATCTGCTTCGGCAGAGTGCCATACCCAGTAATGGGTAAAAGGCGTGATGATATATTTATTTATTAATTAATGGTTCAGTGGTATCGAGTCGGGCTATGGAGTTGAGAACCCGGGTTAGATGCTCACAGCCCACAGCCAACATAAAATATTCACCACATTAAAATTACCCCTGTGGTTCTCCCTCCACTAACATCATTGGGGACCGTGGTATGACGGCTAGTTACAACACCTAACGCACATAAATATATCACTTACCAAGATCTGCTACGGCAGAGTGCCACACCCAGTACTTGATAAAAGATGTGATTCTATATTTTTTGTACGTATAAATATGTATATTTTTTCGGGAGAACTGTGTTAGTATAATTAAAGATTACTTTTCCTTGGCAAAAATGCGACATTTCGTCCTTTCGCATTTATGTTTTCAATTTAAGGAATCAGAGAATTATAAGTATATAATACGCAGAGTTTCGTATACTCTTTTCAGTCGGCTCGGGAAGATTTTAAAAAGATTTTCCCAACATTGCGAATACATTCCAATAAACAACGACAAAAGCTTCCGTCGAGACACTTTTATATTTCTGTCGAATAAATCTTTTATGTAAATAAAGAAAAAATTCGAATCAATTTTTTTATGAAAAAGCACCAATAAGCGCAAACATAATGCGGGACATTGAAAAAGTTTTTTGATCTGAAATTTATTGGAGGAAGTTGAATGCACATTCTTGGCGGATTACAGCCAATCATTCAGCCTGTTTGCCCAGCCGGGCTGCGTTACTCACGTCGGAGTTCCATTCTCCCTGAGAGTCACGGAGTGCACTACTTGCCAACGAAAACCCTCTATGGGCTGCACTATTATTTATACTCTTCAGAAAGCCCACGTGCTCCCTTTCTTCTGTACCTTCCTTCTCAATTTGTAATATTTATAATTTATTAATCGTCCTTTTGGTACAAAAAAAGGGTTCCGGAGCTACCTGCTTTTGTGCTATCGTTTTAACTATTAAGGGTTCATAACTCAAACATTCAAAGGGATTTGATGATGTGGTCTACCCCGTTTTAATCAAATAATATCCCTGGAAATATAAGTTAAAATGTGGTGCTCATTCTTTTATCAACATTGTTTTATCTACTTCTATATCATAACTCAAAACTTAATAGGGATATAATATACTCCCAATATCATTTAATTAAATATGTAGCAAATATAGACGCAAATTTAATTACATCATTTATGCCCGTTTGCACCAACAAAACTTAAAATTTAAGTTCGATATAAATTAACAATATCGC
This sequence comes from Pterostichus madidus, assembly GCA_911728475.2. NCBI lineage: Eukaryota > Metazoa > Arthropoda > Insecta > Coleoptera > Carabidae > Pterostichus > Pterostichus madidus. The sequence goes on from OU452306.1 coordinate 33,067,533, forward strand.
ATCCCATGTTTGGCAGCAATGTAAATTTCTTCATATGACATTTTATTTCGATTTGCTTAATTAACTTAATTTGTCTTAAATTTTACGTTTTATTATCATGTCCATTTATAATTTCAATTATAATATAGTAGTATCTATAGGATATATTTTCTTTAAAAAAGCTAAAGATTGATGTGGTTGCTACAGTGTTGAAAAAACCCGGGTTTTTTTTTTTAAAAACCCGACCCACTGGGTTTTTTGGGTTTATTTGGGCATTATTGGGTTTTTTGAAATATTGACAAATACACTTTTTCATTAAAGTTATTTAATTTTAGATTAATTTTTTATATAATGTTTAAAATGTATATTATATACTTCTAAACAGTAAAACAAAATTTATGTAATATTATGTAATAATTCCAAAAATATATTTATTTTATTTTGAATTAAAAACATAATACGCTCTATTATGTTATTGTCATCCTTATTTAATTTAAAACTATATTCCAAATTTGCCGGTAAAAAGATTGGAAATCAATCAGTTTTAGTAATGTAAGACAAATAAAATTTGGTCTTAAACTAGTTTGGTAGTAATCAGGGCTCGAAATGGACCGGAGCTGACCGGAACGCTGTTCCGGTTCGTGAAATGGTCAGTTATATCGTTCCGTCTCGTAAAATAATGGACAATACCGCTCCGGTTCGTCACTTTTCAAAAAACATAAATGAAATATTATAAAATTATATTTATTTTTAATTCCTAATAGAATTAATTTTGAAAGACGTTCTGAATCACAATTTTTCCAAATTGTTGTCGCTCATATTTTAGTATTTCAATTAAGGCGTTTAGTTAAATAAGGAGTCTCTTACGCAGCTTTCTAAGACTGCGCTCTAAGGCTTTGTATGTTTCGTGCACTCTACACCCTTGCATATTCTGTGCTGTGCTAGTGTATGATATGTCAATAATATTAAATAAAAAATCATAATAAATACAAAAATTATATTTCATTCTTATACAATAATTTTAGGCTATAATAAAAGACGAATCTATTGTAATTACAGAAACTGATTCTGATCTTCCATCTTGTTGAACTGTGGAACAAGCCAAGTTATACCAAAGTAATAATAATTGACTTATTAAAAAAAAAGCTTTAGGGTGCTCCATCTGCAAAACTGTTCAAGATTTTGATATAAACAGCGATAAAAACCTACGATTGTCTAAAAATTGGCAAAATTGCTTAATCATGTTTTGTGGAAGAAGAGGGAAATCTTGGAATATAAGCTGCGAGTATTGTTCATATAATATAATAAATATTATAAATCGAGCGTTCCGTTTCGTAAAAATTTCCATTTCGAGCCCTGGTAGTAATATTTAACGTTGATTCAGTTACATATAGTTTCTCAAAATACGGTAGATCATGAAGTGGTTGCTAAATAACAAGCTGTTTACAGTGTTTTATGAAATATAAAACACCAGTGTTTTATGAGCGATATAATTCAACTGAAATCAGTGTAATAATGTCTTTATTATATATGAGTTGTGGATAAAAGATATTTATGTTCTGTTCAGATAACTTTACTTTATATTCCCGCGGTTTTTCGATATTACATGAAAATTTTGGTGTTAAGTTTTTTCTTGTTTTTGTGTAAAATAAAATTAAATTTTGAAAAGAAAAGTTTATCATATATCAAAACATGTTCCGAGATTTGATTCTATCTTAAAATTCATCCTGGCTGAATTTTCAACCATTCAATAAAATGCGTTTTTTTAATGGGTTTATTTGAGTTTTTTAGGTGGATTTTATTAAAAAAACCCAGGTGGGTTTTTGTGGGTGGGTAAAATATGAACAACCCTGGGTTGCTAACTATATTTTTTCTTCCTGCTTTATCAAGATCTGTTACAGCAGAAATACGATTTTTAGGAATATGTATAACAACATGATGATGTATCTATTTATTTATTTATTTTAATAATAACATGATAATTACAAAATTAATAACAAATGACTGGACAATTATGTCATGTTTTTAAACCATGACAACGAAACAACAATTGTTTTCATAAGATACATTGAAAATGTAAACTACGTCAACGAAATGAATCACGTATGTTTTGTTTTATAAACAAATGCAATAACGTGATTATTATAGTGATTGTTACAGTTACCATTTAGCCATTATAATGGTTATGAAGCCATTGACTTCATATCAATTTTTACAAAATATTTAGTAAAATTTTGTGTGAGTAAAATCAACAAGAAGAATCTCCCGCTTCGTGTATCTCTCTCACCATTTGGTAAGAATCTCGCTCCTGACAATGTTTGTTTTTTTAATAATCTTCAGCTGGTAGGCGGTGCACTTTCCTCAAACTCGTTAACCGGCGTGTTTCTTCCTCAACTTCGTAATTAGTGCACACGATCCACGAGCGCCAGCGTTCACTTTATTTTTACTGCTCGTGAGATCCTGCTCTTGATATATGGCTTATATATTAACCACCGCTTTGTGTTTTCATAACCCAGGCTAATTTGGTTTTCTTCTGACTCTGTTTACTCTACCTCAGTTCAAAGACTTTGACGTGGATTTCATTTTGTCTGGAGCTATTAATCTATATTCAACCAATAATCACGTATGTATACTATAAATATATTGCTTTAAGGACCGCTATAACTCTGCAATGGAATTGTTTCTGTCGCTTTAATTCACAAAAGAGATTTACACTCACTTACAAATAGTGATTCATAGTCGCATTGTGCTTGTTTGAGATAGTAAATTTGATGAATTTTCAAATTAATGTAGTACTCATTAAAATGTTCTAGTCTAGAAACACAGATAAGTCTATTTAGGAAGAAGTGTTTCTTTTTTAATAGTGTGTTTTAATAAGCCAAGGTAATGTAGGATTGAAATTAAAGGACTAAAGCCTCATTCACAACACGAAATTAGTAGTTAGTGTTAGTGGTTATAGTTAGTAGTTACAGATTAAAATACATCGTTCACAATGTCCCAAATTAATGATTTCGAATTTATATTTCTGTCGGTAATGTAGTGCACATTTTTGAAAATTATAGATATTACAAGAAATTATAATAGATGTCACAGTTGTCAACTTAAAATTTTGACAAATAGTTACAGTTTTGTTTGTTTGAGTTCTGATATTTTGTCTGTAGTTCTGATTTGGTAGAACTGGTTTTCTTCTACTATTTTTCTTTAAAATTGGTCTTACAAGTGCTAACAACATTTAAATTGTGCTATGGTCATTCTGGTGTAATTAAAGAACATGTCTTCATCATATGACCTCATTTCTTAGATCAAATTATCCCAGTCTCCCTGATTTGTTCGGTTTTGGTTGATTGGGCGAACCCACCATCTTCTATTTGTTTTTTTATTTCTTTTCATTTGCACATTTAAAGTTGCAAGTAACAACTTTTTTTTGTGCTTCGATTAATTTTCGTTACATAAAATTCAAACTGAGAAAACCAACTGTCACTTTACTCCTCGTTTTTGATTGGCTGTGCCGTTAACCACTAACTAAAACTTTGAAGTTTACAAACTTCTACGCTAACCACGTTTAGCGTAGACCTGCGCTGGGCTAAGTTCGTTGTTGTGAACGCTACTAGAGGAATACATATACCAAACTTCTAACGCTAACCATAACTACTAACACTAACCACTAATTTCGTGTTGTGAATGGGGCTTTAGGCTTAAGTTGTAGTCAATTTTATTGAAGCATAGTTGACAACGTTTCGGTTACGGATGTAACCATCTTCAGGTCAAAAAACTAGTTGGTAAAAATAACAACACAAAGAAATAATTTCTTTTATAAAATCTTAGTCGAAGTTCGGAGTCAGCAAAGTGCAATAAAAAAAAAATTAATAGAAGTTAAACGAAGCAAAAAACAAGAATCTAAATTTCAATGCTGACTCCGAAGAGTCGAAGTGACGACTCAGTCCGTCTGTGTGTGTGTGTGTGTGTGTGGATGGATGGAGAATGGATGGATGGATGGATGTGTGTCCGAGTGTGCAATATCTCATGAACGAGATAAGATTTGTTAACGAAACTTGGTAATTATAAGTTTCATGAAAATACGAAGAGCTAAGTTGATTTTGAATGAAATTGAAAAACCGGAAGAGGAAGTTTACTCGACACACAAAACAATAAATTCCATTTATTTCAAAAATGGAATCAGTTATGAAAAAAAGTTTCAAATAAAAGATGTTATCAAAAATATTTGGAACATAAAATGTTATTTGCAATTTTCCTGTATATGCGTCTAATTTTGAGAAAAACTAATTTTTATGTTTAATAATATAGTTCAATAATCATAGTAGCAATAGAAACAAAAAACATAAATTTTAATTTTCGCTTTATCTAGTTATCTATGTCTTTTTTTGGAAAAACAAATACATCATTAAAATGGTCAACTAATTTGGCAACTTTAATGAAAATTAAAAAGAAATCAGTAAAATCTCATAATTTTAATAAATTCAGATAAATGCTGAATTACTGAAAAAGTAAATTACAAGTTAATTAATATAATATAACATTCATATACTCTAAATATTAAATATGCTTTATATAAGAAAGTCGTGTGGTGCCCACACTAGATTTTTTCATTTTGATATATGTTTGCCCTAAATATTCAATTCGCAACTTTGAACTTATTCTACATGTTATTATACGTTTAAAATTTACGTTTGACCTGAAGATGGCCATAATCTTGGCTGAAACGTTGTCAATGAATCTTCATTAAATAAACTACAACTTAAACCTATCTCCATTATTACCTTATCATATTACATTTGGTTTATTAAAACAATCTACTAAATGTTATTTTGTTGTGCATAAAATATTGTATATACCTCAAATGAAATTAGCGTTTCTGACCCTAAGCATATAATTAGTCCTCGACGCTTTGCTCCTCGTGCTAATAATCATGCCACGGGCCATAAACTCCTGTTGTCACCCTTGGTACATAAATAACTATTTCAAATGCAGTAGTTCTTTTCATATTAATATACATTAAAAAAAAACATACGAATTACATACAAGACATAAAAAAAATTTAAGTCTGTAGTTCTCTTTATTTATATAAAAAAAAATAACTGAACTAAAAGTCGTTTTATTTTCGGTTGTACTCATAATTCCTTTCATGTAAATTCCAGCAAACCTTTAGGGAAATATGAGAAGTGGATTCGAAATAAAAAAGTAAATTTTATATGGATCATTAATTTCCTGTTTGTATTCGGAGGTAAATATATTATAGGAATAAAGGACAATGGGTGTAAGCCGTTTAATGTTTTAATCCAAATACTCGTAGGTACAAACGAACCATGAGAAAAAGTCAGGGGTTTAAAAAGCATTTGACAGAACAGAAAGAGTCCCATATAATCGTCCCGTGCATGACAGTTCTATAATCCCATTGTGTCGGGTCCGGGCCTCGCACATCCGGTGTCGCATTATGCGGTTTTTTCAGCGTTTCCCTCGTAATTACCCGAGCCGCCGCCACTGCCCCCGTGACAGATTACCGCCCTGTAAATGGAGACGAGTCCCTTATAATTCAACAACGGTTTTTGTCGTCAGAGTCCTGCTCGTTAAATGATGAATGCACACGGGATTCGTTATAGCGCTGCTCTCTTCGGGATTCAGGGATTCTGCCAGTGACGTACCATAGGAATTTACAAAAGATGCACTGTATATTTTTAATTATATTTGATTTCGATCCAAGCAGTTGATTGATTTTGTAGCAATGGTTCTTTGTATGCTAACGGTTGAAAGTAGGTTTTTGCAGACCGATGGTGGAAATTTTAGCAAGAGCGCAGCGAGGTTTGCAACCAGAGGAATATACAACATTTTTTCTACCATCGGAAATAGAAATTAATAGATTTTTAATTGTAATTAGTACAATTTTTTTGTATTTTAGATACTAGGAAAATAATATAAACATTCGTACACACATACATACATATCTTCACGCTATATCCCAATAAACGGGGTAGCACGAACCCTAAAATCACTCAAAAAACATTCACTGATCACACTCATCAAACAATCCGCCCTGGCCAAACATTATCATCCAAACACACCACCCTTACTTCAACCACATTCATAGATCACTCCATATAAACTCATGCATTTATTAGGTACACTTGAAATCATTTATCACACAACAAATCTTCAATCACATCATTCCTATTCACTTATCATTCATCTTCTTTCTTCAACGTACTGATAAAACCAATTTATAATGTAAAAAATGGGTAGAATTACAAAAGCAATATAATATGACAGATAGCTCAATGACAATGCGTTGGACAGTGATTTACATCACATTAAAACATCTTGAGGAGGAAGGCGTTATTTGACGGCTGGTAACTGCACTTCACGTGCAAACATATATATTTACTGACATTTGGTACAGTAAAGTACCACATCCAATGGGGTAAGTGGCCTGTGAATTTGAGAATTAGATTTTCACCACATTAAAATTATTCCTGTGAATTTCCGTCTACAAACATCTTTGGAGGACGTGATTTGACGCCTGGGAACTTTACGCGCATAAATATATATATAATAAAATTCTATATTTTTCAATAATAGCATAAGTTTTCAATTTAAAATATGTTACGTATATATATTTCGATGCATCATTCGGTTATTCGGCGAAATCGAGTATCAATGCACTTCTATAATTTACCATCAGGAAAATTACCCCTCCTCATTTCAAAACCATATTTCAAATCCAATTAATTTTTTACAATAAAATACACATATTTCACTAATTGATATCTGCTGTTATTGTTTGGTTTCCATTAACTAACTAGTATTTTTTATGTTGTACGCCACTGGTACACGAGCCGTGCTCGAGTTAATTTTCAAATGTCTGTCAGGGCGTACAGCGCTGTCATAACGAAAGTTAATATTTTAATCCGACATTATTTGAATTCAAATTTCAGCGCATGGCTTGACATCTATGCGATGTGACTTTTGTAACGGTTACTGCACGGAAACACAAAACCGCTCTTCAATCCTAAACTATGACTTTTTAGTTTTGTACCGCCATTTTTTATACTTTAGTTTGTAACTGTAAAAATTTCAATATAAGCCATGTCAGATTTGAGGACAATTACGTCACTGAGTTTGTAGTAGAAATTTCATCAGAATTTTAGCAATGATGACATGCACAAAAACGTGAAGATATTACGCAATGTCAAATGTTTATAAATTATTTTATATAAATTTTTTTAAATAACATTGAGAAAATTTTAGTTCGTACATTTTATTTGAAATAATTTTCTATAATAGTAATTACATAATGAATCAGGAGAGTAATATTTTACTTTAAGGAAAAACACTTTCCTGATGTATTATGTATACTATTTTTTTCTGAAACCGTTTAATTTAATCAATAATTAATCAAAAATAATTTAAAATGTTTATTTTTTTTATATGAATTATATATACGAGAGCAGGGTGAACAGTCCCTGAAAAATGAAACAAGAAATGATTTATTTGGTCAAAACATATTTTATTTCTCAACATAATTTCCTTTTAGCTCGATACACTTCGTCCAACGTTTTTCTAATTTTTCGATCCCTTCCACATAATACGATTTTGGCAATCCTTCAAAATAGGTGTTTGTCTCAGCGATGACCTCATCGTTGGAGCCAAATCTCTTTCCGCCGAGCCATTTCTTCAAGTTTGGAAATAGATAAAAATCGCAGGAGGCCAAATCTGGAGAATATGGTGGATGACGAACCTATTTGTAGCGCAATTCATGCAATTTTGCCATTGCGACTGCGGACCTGTGTGCCGGTGCGTTGTCCACAATGCGGCACCCATCTAGCAGATAGCTTTCTCATATCCAAAAATTTATGCAAAATGTTTAACTCGCCGATCGTCCAATATCATACCATGGATTTTATCGACGATTTCTGGCGTTGTAACCTCAATTGGACTACCAGAACGTTCGGCGTCCTTTGTGGTCATACTACCACAACGAAAATCAGTAAACCACTTGTGAATCGTTCCAATCGATGGTGAGGAGTCCCCATAATGTTTAACAAGCGATGCTTTGGTTTGCGTAATGTTTTTTCCATGCAAGAAATAATTTTTAATCAAGACGCGAAATTCACTTTTTTCCATGTTTTGAAAAATCTTCAAGGTTGCTTGCTTTCGATGGGTGTCAAAACAGAACTGAATGACATATCAGTCTGAAAATGCGTTCTAGTTAAAGATGGTACATCAGAAATGTCACATAATATTTGCGATTGTTGCGCCATCTGTTTTATTTTTCAGGGACTTTTCACCCTGCCCTCGTATAAAGTAGCGAGCGACAACAATCCCTTTATAATTTGTATAAATTAAAGTCAAGTATAATGGTTACGCCCCTAAGATATGTGTACTTGATGTAATTATCTCATTCGCCTCGCCCTTATTACGACTCTGCGTTCTCATTTTGTTTCTGTAACAAACATTTGTAACATTTTAAAACAAAACAATGACGTACGTATATTATAACGTTGGTAACAAACAAGAAAAAGATTCAAAATTGCAGTGAACAATCACAGTAATCTATTTTAATTAATACACTGCCTTCAAAAACTATTTAATGAATTAAATTAATCAACTAAATGATTCTTCCTTGGTATACCTTTCCCTATTTTCCGTCCAATTTGCCCGGGCATTGTCTAAACTTACCCCACATATACAACAGAGTTGAAAAGATAAACCGAATAAAGAAACCGCAGCGTCATTCGTTTCTCGAGAAACAAAAGGGGTTCGTGTTATGCACGTGATATTTTTGTGCGAAGATTTAAATTGTGTCCTCTGCTCCCCACCACACTCTGCTAGAGCTGGGGCGGAGGTACGGGGTTTAGACTAGGGGTAGGTGACAATGGAACACGAGACAATTATCTATTGTAGGGTTGACGCGTAGAGAACACGCATCATGCATACCAACCACGCAATGTAACGACCTTTGCGAATATGGAGCTACATGCTCAAAACAGGGGCGGAGATACTATTAGGGCTTTAAAAATACCAATGCTCCTTTTAATATTGATTATTAAGAAGTAGTTTTGGTAATATGTAAAAGTAAAATAAGTAACTAATTTATTTTATCAGGTTTTCATTTTTATTTTTGGAATTTTACTTTCATCTTTCTCATACATACATATATACATATATCTTCACGCTATATACCATGAAGTGGGGTAGCACGAACCCTAAAATCACTCATAAAATATTCACTCATTACATTCATCAAATAATCAGTCCTAGTCAAAAATTATCATCCAAACACACCACCCTCACTTTAACCATATTCATAGATCACTCTATATAAACTAATTTATTTAAATAAAATATAAATATATCATCACGCGTTCTACCCATTACTGGGTGTGGCACTCTGCCAAAGCAATATTTTACTGTTTTTTATATATTTGTTCACTATAAATTGTAGGCTGAAGATGACCTCATTTCGAGGCCGAAACGTTCCAAAATAAATAAATGTGAAGAATATTTAATTTTTCCATATGAATTTGATTTTGATTACCTTTCCCAAATTACAAATATATTTTCTGGATCTGAAAACTAACCATTCAAGAAGAAGAAAACTAAAAACAAAAATATAGGTTTAAAAGACAACTACCTGTCGGTTTATCTGTTTGCACGGTATCTCAATTACGTGTTGCATTTTTGAAATGATATTGTCTATTTAAGCTTATGACCGAAATGCAGGGGTTAACTCTATAATGGGTTATTATCAATGAGTCGTAACTTTATTAATGGGTCTTTTAAAATTTTTACGTTTATTTTGTAAATAAATCATAATTTGATTCAACACAAGTTTTACTTATTGAGTAAAAAAAGTATAAATATATCATCACGCCTTCTACCCATTATTGGGTAAGTGCGATTACCTGCCGTCAAATCACGCTCCCCAAACATGTTAGCGGACGGAGAGCCACAGGAGTAATTTTAATGGGGTGAAAATTGTTTGTTGGCTGTGGGAATTGAACCGAGGTTCTGAAATGAAAAATGTAAATCATATTAAATTAAATCTCGTAGTTTTTAAATTAAAGCTCTCATAATGATTGTGGTTGAAGAAATAATAAATTAATTAATTAATTATTATTCAGTAAAAATGCATCAGCATACATTGAGGTAGATGGGTGGAATAATCTGATATAGCAGGTTAAGTGCGTGAAATCGCCAAATCACGGCCCCTAAGAATCTTAGTGGAGAGGGAGCCGCAGGGGTAATTTTAATGTGGTAAAAAATGTTTGTCGGCTGTGGGAATCGAACCCGGATTCTCAAATCCACAGGCCGATTCGATACCACTGTCACAGTATAAAACTTCTTTCCTGTTCTTCTTCTATATTTATAATTCATCTTGTCTTTCCCTTACAAATATTAAATCTGACGGATGATAGGTACCACGTGGTATAATTTGAGATTTGTTGTGAGAACTAAACTTACAAATGCAACTTTGTATTCTTCTCTCCCTGTATGTCCACCTTTCTCTAGCAACTTGCCACTAACACGTCACAATGACGTCATATATCCCTTCTACAAATTATAATATTTTGTTTTCTTAAACTGTAAATAATGAATCGATTTTTTTTATTTCTTATCTTGAATATATAAGAATAAAATAAATATATCATCACGCCTTTCTCCTAATACTGGATGTGATACTCTGCCGAAGCAGATCTCGGTAAGTGATATATTTTTGCGCGTGAAGTGCGATTACCAGCCGTCAAATTACGGCCCCAAAGATCTTAGTAGTAGAGGAGCCACAGTAATTTTAGTGAGGTGACAATGTTTGTCGGCCGTAAGAATTTTATTTTGAATTATATACAAAAAAATCCAAATTTGGTCGCAGGTCCCAATAAGTTTCGAAAAATAGGAGATGAAACTTATAATTACCAAGTTTCGTTAACAAATCTTATCTCGTTCATGAGATATTGCACGACCGGACACACATCCATCCATCCATCCATCCATCCATCCACACACACACACACAGACATCATTGAGAAAATGATCAAAACAGATTCAGTGGACCTCAAAACATGTATTTCCGCGAAAATCTCGTCAACGATTTTTTTCACGATTCCAATACTTCCTTATACTACGTATAAGAAAGTAATAATACAAAAATTGGTTACTTATAATTACATACTAGATCCTTTTAAATAAATCAAATCTTCTAGTTAAGTAAGTCTTCCTAAAAAGTAATTGAAAAAGTTTCATAACCAAAGACATGTTTAGGTATTCTCATTGACAAATAACTGTCATTAGATTCGCATCGTTAACATATCATACAATAACATAACACAATCGTTCAACAACTGAATAGAATTGGCAGTAGTTACGTCGATCTGATTTCTACCTATGACGATACGCAGACGGAAGTCTCCGACACTGCACTGTTATTCAAATTACCACAACAATATCTCGTATTCCATCACAGTAGGCAATGCGTGTGCCTCGCTAATTCCCCTTCGTGTGGCGCCACTGTTTAACAGCCACCCCAACCCCAAGTCGACTTCCATTTCATTAAAACAACAAATTTTCGTGACACTTCGTCGTTAAGATGAAAAAGTTTCGAGATCTGCTTCGCTTGTAGCATTTTAAATAGCTTTACAATTCTGACGACTCCTGGTTCTGGTTGGACAATATTGCTGCAATGCTATGTCAAACTAACAACTTAACCTGGAACAAACTTAGAGGAAACTTAGTTTTGAGTTTGGACAAATACTTGCGACTTGTTCCGATCAATAGAACGAATTCTGATGTAAACTTGTTTCCGACTTGATGCATTATCTATTTTCGCCTTCGACACAAATTACTAATACTGCCAACTGTAATCGTAAATAAACTATAATAACACTAAAACTAACTCTAATAGTACTTTATAATCTTTACTTAGATTTTTTATTGTTTTCATGTTCCAGACAAATTGATGTATTCTCGGATATATTACTTTCTTAATCAATTTCGTAGTTTTCAGTTAGTATAGGAAGCATCTTATATTACTGTATTTTTAACGTATTCCTTATGCTTATTTATAAGAAACGAACGGATCTTAAATTTAGTGTTATAATAAGGTTAAGTTAAAAAGAAGAATTTTTATAGTAAAAGCGATGTAAATCTACTTTTTCTGAAACCGGCAAGAAAGTGCTTACTTTCCTGACTAATTTTAGTATGGAAAGTGGAATTTTACCAAAACAATCAAGTAAAGTATGTATCCAAGGTTACAACAAAAATAACTATCTGGTAAAGTACAAAATAGTCTGGTAAAAACTTTACCTGACTGTTTTTTTATTTTACGTGACTTTTTGTTATAACCTGCTGTCAATACAGTTCATATCAAAAAATTTAACATTTTGAATTGTTTATGATGAATTATTAATGAAATTAATCGGTCTCAGAAAGAATAGTAAACTTAATACGCCGGGAAAGTGTTTATACTTTCCTCACTTATTATGTAATATAATAATTTCCTGCGTTGCTGTTGACCAATACCACCTAAAACGCAGATCAGGGCGTAATGGCGGCATATGACCTGAGTAGTTGGTCCGCCAAAGAAGCCAGAAAAATAATAATAATAATAATTTCCCACGTGTCTCCGATGGCAACTAAGGCAAAGTAATATTTCCGCTTGATTAAAGATGATTTTTTATTATTTTTTTTGCGTTTTTAATTGTTTTATCAAAAAAATATTGTGTGAACCTCGAGCAGAAAATGTCCTTGTCGCTTTTGCATGGTTGTTGATCGATGCAGCAATAGACTATTCTGTTCTAAACACACAAATAACTATTATGTTTGTATGTCGAAATGTACAATCTGCAAGCAATGCAATATCACTAATCAACACTATTGGATTACCTTACTATCCGTTATTGTTTTTAGTTTGATTGTCTATCACTGAACATTGTAGCTAACACTGAAATTTTATTTCAGGACCGACTTTGTACAGGATCTCGGCCGTGTGTAGGTGTACGAACGCGGAACAGATTACGAGTGCAGCTATTATCATCTGACGTAAGTCTTAATTGATTTAATTTTTTATTACGTGTTACATATATTGTGGAAAAAAGAGTTAGGTTTGTGTCATAACATTAAAGAAGAAAATTATGCAGAAATCTGCGTGAAAAACTAACACTAGGAAATGCAGTGAAGATTCTTATCATAAAGTTGTAGATTAGCCGAGTAGTTAGTACATAATTTTGGGTACTTCTTTCGCCATAGGTTAGCAATATTAAAAAAAGAGAATTAATTCTCGGACATCTATACATGGAATTTGATCTGTGAAATAAAATTAGTTTGACAATTTCAGCAGGAATTTAAGGGATAAAAAAAGCAGGCGATATATGAAATCCAACTAAATCAAAGACGGATTCATTGAGAACATATTCAAGGGATATCTACGGTAACCATATTGTCTTTATTATGTAGGACAGTTATTTATTTTTTTTCCTTTATTGATTACTTTTGGTATTTATTTACTGCCCGATTCTCAAAAAAGTATTAGCTAATTCTGAATTTTGGATTAGCTAATCTTATTGCAATCCGATTTTAAAAAGTTAATCTTTTAAACCAAGTGGTAGCAAGATTATATGAGAGTTTATTTAATTTTTTTTTTGAGTATATAGTTTAGCTTAAGGTAGTACTAGCGTGAAAAAATGTTTGCAGATTTGAATGAAATTTGGCGCACGTAAACATTGGATAGTCATACGAATCCTGTTAAAATATGAAACACATTCATCGTCTGCGAACAAATATATTCGCTTGCAAAGTTGAGTTTCTTATACACGGGGCTTATGGCGATCATCACTCAGAATCGCACATATTTGGTTTGTGTACCTCTAAAATTTTGCAGTTTCATTTGAAAAACTAGTATGATGTTCTAGAACTATCCATGTATATTGTATCAGAAGGAGAACGTTTTTTATCGTTTAGTAATGGATATATAGCCATGCAAAGCCTTGTTTTTAACGAAAAATTAAGAATCCCAATTTATAATGGCAACACCACACGGTGGTATGGTATTTGAAAATTCTCTAGACCAACAACCTGTTAACAATTCATGATATTCAAATCATAATAGGTATAAAACATTTATTTTATTCAATTTTTATATTTTTTTGAGCGTCAGTTTCGCCACTCGACAACCGATGGCGCCACCGTCACACTAGTCCTACCTTAATTTGATTAATTCAAAATTTAGGATTAGCTAAAACTCTTTTGAAAATTTGACTGTATAAGCGTAGTTCAGTCAGTATCAGATTAAAAGATAAAAAATCATTTTAATAAATATTTTCAAACAATTATTCTAACTATATTCTTGACTCTATGTTTGTCAAATAAAACTTTAAATTCAAAAGGTTTTTTTGATTTTTATGAATCTTTCTCAGATTTATCGTTTATCACCGTAAACATATCTATATAAATATTTTAAATTATTATTTGTGATACAGGTATTTAAGCTCATCTTTCGGAGAGTTGACGAGCTAAAAATAACTAAAAAGAAAATTAAAAGTAAATAATTACGTTCCTAGTGTATGGATAAGTTCGAATATACTGATATTTACATTTACAACAAGTTCTCTAGAATTTTTTCTTGCAGTTCGTAATTAAAGTATCACTTACATCTTCATGTAACTTAAAACTTTGCTAATATATAATCATGAACTACTTCTCTACTTGCAAACTAAAATATATTTCTCCGCAAACTAATTATTTGCACCAAGTTTATGAAGTTATGAGAACATCTGAATTACTCTGCAACAATAATTTGATGAAATATGTTTTTGTAGAAAATACAGACAGAAGATTTAAATTACTGTAGGTATTATATGAGATCGTATCAGTATCAATACTTCCTTCGTTTCGGATCTTTTTTATTCGTTTTCTATTCTTACATTGAGTGTTTAACTGCAATTGTGTGGAGTTCACTTTCAAAAACAAGCGGCGGGCGACACTCCCTTCCTTTCTTAGCTTTGAATTCGTTTTCAGTTCTTACGTAAAGTGTTTAACTGAAATTGTGTGGAATTCACTTTCAAAAACAAGAGCAGGTCGACACTGCCTTCCTTTCTTATCTTTTTGTTTAATTTTCAGTTACTGCATTGTGTGGACTTTTCTTTCATATACAAGTGCAGACTATCGCTTTTATCTTTTCTAATCTTTGTAGATTCGTTATTAGATTCGTTGTTAGGAGTAAGCGTGAGTAATTTGAGATGTTTTATGCATATGTTATGTACGTCGAAGATAGAATATGAATGATAAATGAATAGGAATGATTGGATGGATGTGATTCAAGGTTTTTTGTGTGATAAATGATTTCGAGTGTAATAAATAAAAGATGGGGTAGCTAGCTCAGTGGTATCAAGTCGGCCTGTGGATCCTGAGAAACCTGGTTCGATTCCCACAAACGACAAACAATTTTCACCATTTTAAAAACTATCCCTGTGGCTCTCCCACCACTAACATCTTTGGGGGCCATGATTTGACGACTGGTAACCGCACTTCACGCGCATAAATATATCACTTACCGAGATCTGCTTTGGCAGAGTGCCACACCCAGTAATGGGTAGAAGGCGTGATGATTTATATTTTATTTAAATAAATGAGTTTATATGGAGTGATCTATGAATGTAGTTAAAGTGAGGGTGGTGTGTTTGGATGAGAATGTTTGACGAGGGCTGATTATTTGATGAATGTAATGAGTAAATGATGGGGTAGCTAACTCAGTGGTATCAAGTTGGCTTGTGGATCCTGAGAAACCTGGTTCGATTCCCACAAACGACAAACTATTTTCATCATTTTAAAAACTACCCCTGTGGCTCCCCCACCACTAACATCTTTAGGGGCCGTGATTTGACGACTAGTAACCGCACTTCACGCGCATAAATAAATCACTTACCGAGATCTGCTTTGGCAGAGTGCCACACCCAGTAATGGGTAGAAGGCGTGATGATATATTCATATTTTATTTAAATAAATGAGTTTATATGAAGTGATCTATTAATGTGGTTAAAGTGAGGGTGGTGTCTTTGAATGAGAATGTTTGACAAGGGCTGATTATTTGATGAATGTAATGAATGAATATTTTATGAGTGATTTAAGGGTTCGTGCTACCCCATTTGATGGGATATAGCGTGAAGATATGTATGTATGTATGTATGTATGTATGTATCAGTTTAAAGAACTTTCGTTATGATTTCATGTAGCACGCAAATCACGTCATCGTAAAACATAACTCGCACTAAAATACGACTGGGCCGGTTATCGAATAATAATTGATCTGAACGTATGGGTCCAAAACGAGCTTGTTATCTTGTCTCGCCTTATTAGCGTCTCTCGTGTTACAAAAACTACCATCGTTATATTAATCATGCGTGCCGTCATCGTAAAGTAACGAAAACATACGACACACAAACATGCCGCGCGCTGTGCATCGAAAGATAACCGCTCTGAAAGCAGGGTTTTAACCGGAAACTGCGGTAATCGTGACTAGTGTCAATCGTTGGGTTATCGGTGATTAGCAAAGACGAGGAAACGTACATCAGGCGGAGAGATTTTATGCTGAACATGTGTGGTTAAGCAGATGCTTTGTTGCTGTCATCGCTTTTGTTCTTTTGCCGATTCATCCTGTTTCTTATTCATTCGTTGATATGCTTGCTAAAGATGGTTGATAACTTCATACATTTAGTGGAACATTTAAATTCCGTTATTTTTTAAATTATTTATTTTATTTGTACTATATTTTCACCACATTAAAATTACCCCTGTGGCTCCCCCACCACTAACATCTTTGGGGGCCGTGATTTAACGACTGGTAACCGCACTTCACGCGCATAAATATATCACTTACCGAGATCTGCTTCAGCAGAGTGCCACACACAGAAATGGATAAAAGGCGTGATGATATATTTATATTTATTTATATTTATACTAATTACAGTACATGGTTCGAATTCACCGAGCCGCAATGTGATAGTGCATGTAGTTTTAGCTTAAGCAAGATTCGAACTCAGGATTTTCGAATTCAAATGCCGCTACTCGTACCACCGTAAAAAAATTCAGTACAAGACATCCTTCATTCTTTTATCGCGAAGTGCAATTAACAATCTGTAAATCACGATACCAATATAATGTACGTACCTAGAGCTTTTTATTTATGTAGAAATCACTTTGTTGAGTCGTAAACCTTTCTTTGTAAGAAAGAAATTTGGTTAATTACTGACTCATTTGTTTTAGTAGTCATAAATAAATAAAAATATTACAAAACCATTGACGAAAAATATGGTTTGTAATTTTCAATAACACTTCATGACGAATAACTTGGCAATTATGTTATTTTTAAAAATTTATATGAAAATAATTTAAGAGATAAAAATTCTCCTATATAATAAGATGTTTTCTTAAATCAGCCTGGGGCCCCACATTATACGGTGAGACTTTGCCCCACACCAATGCTAAATACCACATTGAACACGTTACGCTTAGCTCCGCATGGAGATTTGAATAGTATTTTTTGGGGCCCAACGCGCTACATTGAACCCTTTAGTATAGAGCCTCAAAATTATTCATGTAGACATGGACGCATCAAATAAAATTTATATTTTTATTTATAAATTACCAAGATAGATATTTTACTTTTTTCTTCTCACCGTTCGCTGTTACATTCGTTATTCATTTTTCCTGATGTCAAAAATGTATCGAAATTAACTTCTACCGCTATTCAGCGAAGCCTAGAGTTGCTGTAAAAAATTTTACCGCCAGCTACCGCAGCGTTTTACCGGGAGTGAAACGAACAAAATCTAGTACCTTATTATTTTACCGCCAACTCAATCAAACACAAAATCCTTACCGCAGCGGTAAACAGTAACCGCCACGTAGCGAAATGAACAAAGCTAGTATTGTAAAAAAAATTATTTTGTTATTAATTTCATGCAAATATATTCTTTTCGCAGCTTACAAAATATACCTAAGAAGGTTAAAAATTAACAAACACTCGATAAACTATACAAATTTGATTGTTTTCAACTTATACCTAATCTAAAATACGACGTCCAAATGATTCCAATTTGTATAAACTGTTGATCCGCAGTACTAAAATATAATTAATCTCTTGTTGAGCAACTTAGTAAAATAATAATATCAAACTGTACAAACTCATAAAAGGTATAATGTTACGTAACAAAATTGTAACTTCATTGTGTGCTGGACAGAGATATTGTTCACGGACAATTACCTTAATTATATAAGGGTGAAAAGGGAAAGGACAAAAAGTGTCATCTTCCCACATGTTTCCACAGTGTGGAAGGATTCACACGTGTGTAATTGCTCCACGTGTCGGTGGAACATCAATGGAACCTACCAGTCTAGCACTGTCCATTGTCTTTTGTGCGTCATAAAGAAGATTTTTAACGATAAAGACTTTCGTTGATATTAAGTAAATGGGCGTTTAAAATTCTTGTCAGAGTTAGTAACTTCTGGGCGGTTGAACCGTTTCTAGCCCAGTGGCGTATCAATCCATTTTCTAGGTAATTAGTTATCTAGATGATGTATTGGTAGCTCGAAGGACTAATATGAGATGTCTAAGAGAATGATGTATGATTAGTTAGTATTGTTGTATTAATTTGTGTAAAGGATAATTACTTAAGTCATGCGAAAAGTCAATCGTTCAGCGAGTTACAATCTCTTGAACTCGAACTTGAGGTCTGTGTGTACGTTCACTGTACGAGTAATTAATCTTTAATTACTTAGCTCATGTAAATTACCTACACTTCTCTCTCATTTGCAAGGGAAATTATTCTCTTTGTAGTCTGTTCATTTTTATAACTTGCCATTAGCGACTTACTTACTATTATTATTTTTAAAACTCTACCGCCAAAGAACCAAGAAACTACATACATTACTTGCACTCTTGAGAGAAAGAACTAAAGTATGCGTACCCTGAGCTAGTTTTATTTACAATAAAAGACAGACATTACCACATTTGTTTTATCAGGGATGGAAGCATGCCCTATATTTCGAACAATAGAATCGCTGTCATCTGTCAAGTAAAAATGAAGTTTTTCCCTAATATAGCATTAAAGAATCGGTGTTTATTGGTATCAAATAGTGCACAAATTATATTAAGTACAGTTCTACTGCAAAATTATTTATAATGGAATACTAATTTAGCTATTTGAAAAATATCGCCTGAATTCTACAATAGAATTTTATAGGGCATGCTTCCACCCCTGTTGACGTGATTTTCATGTTCAATATATCTGAACAACAATATTTATTCTTTCACAGCCAGTTTCTCAAGAAAGTTTTAGCTAATCCTGAATTTTGAATTAGCTAATCTTCTGCTAGACAGATTTAAAAAAGTTAATTCAATTCACTTTCCAAAAACTAAATTGTAAGAAGATAAAATTTATTTAAACTTTTTTTGGGAATATGGTTTAGCTTAATTTGACAAATCCAAAATTTAGGATTAGCTAGATTATAGCTAAAACTCTTTTGAGAATTGGGCTGTCATTGTTCAGTTCAAATTAATGAAATAATATGGTTTCATAATTGACCTCTAATATAAATATAAGTAGAATTTTTCCGCACTATAGTCTGTTTTTTAACCAGGAGGAGTAAATGCATAAGTCAGATTTACACTATAGAAAGTTACCAAAGAAAGTTACTAGATTTTTGTTAGCGCGAAATACAAAAATTTCTTACACATCTGCACTGATTAAGTCTCATGGAATTTATTTTCAAATACAAATGACATTATAAACTCTAATTTGTCACTCCGTATATTATTAGTTCTTAAAAGAACTGATTTATGTTAATGTCACAGAAATGCAAAAAACCAACAAGAAAACAGATAACCTCAAAACTTATGACAGCTCTAACAAAATCTATGTACAGTGTAAACTGGACGAAGCATTAGCCAATCAGAAGCGTCAGTTTTAGCGGTTAAAATTTAAATTACTCCTCCTGGTTAAAAAACAGAGTATAGTATGGTAACGTATATCAATTATATTTGTAATAGGGTACATCATTGTATCCATTGTTACACGAAAGCGTTTAACAGTTTTAAATGATTTTCAAAACAAGCAAATATTGTATCACATAGAGAAAGTATCTTATTTCGTACACAACGTATTTTTAATCTCGGTTACACTTACTTCTTACACAATAGTATATTGTAACACAAGTTTTGCAATGGCCGGTGTTACACGTATGTTACATACTATTTTTTGTATTGTCGTGAACTTAAATTTAAATTTCTTAAAATCGATATTTGCCATCTGTTCTTTACTGTTATATTTATCATTAATTCAAATAAAAAGATTCTTCCACAATGGTTGTCTTGGAAACGACATTATAAACGATTTATTGCCGCACTGAAAATATACAAGTATGTCTATTTCTTTTCTTTTTGTGTTGAAATCACGTTTCCATCTCTCACTTTTTAACAATAAAATCCCACAAAACTTAGAATACATATTTAATAACCAAAAACTTTATATCGGTTAGCATTTCTCCAGCAGTACGGTGGTGTGGATAGTGTTACAGCTTCCGAATCTGAAGATTCCTAGTTCGACTCTCCCTCAAACTAAAAATATATATGAACAGTTGCACTGCGGCTTAATGAGTCCGGATCCTGTACTGTTATTGGAATTAAGATCTGTTGTACAGAGTAGTATGAATAAATAAATTAGCAAAAAGCATCATATTTTTATTAAAGATAGTGTGTTGGTTAGTAATTAATAAATGCTTATATTTTGAGCAAATGAGATTGTATTATATTTGAAAATGTGTTGCTGCAGAAGAAACATTAGGAAAATATAATCGTTACAGAAATGAAATGCCTAAGAAATATTGCAGAAAAAACACAGTGGGACAGGGAAAGAAATTAAAATATAAAGAGAATGATAAATCAAGAAATAGATATATGTAGTTAAAAAGATAGATCAAACGCAACGGGGATGAACCGGAAGAATCTAGTTAGGAAAATAATAGAATTAGAAAGCATTGATGAAAGGAGGCAAAGAGGGAAATCTATGAAAACAAGTACTAGTATGGTAACGTATATCAATTATATTTGTAATAGGGTAAATCATTGTATCCATTGTTACACGAAAGCGTTTAACAGTTTAGACTCGAAGCTGTGCAAACTTGCATACTCCTAAAAAATATATATAATTTATTTTTTTTTAAACATGTAACTTATTAAAAAATTGTTGTCATTTTAAATTGTTAATAACCACGTCGTGGTTAAGTTTTTGACCTGAAGATGAACACGAACATAGTGTTCGAAACGTCGTCGTTTATAATTGAAATAAATAATTATTTCATTGTACTAAATTCATAAAGCCTTTATCCAAGAACCCTGGATCTTGTGATTCCTTTTTTTAAAGAAAAAAAGAAAAGTAAAAATAGGAGAAATATAAAAAGAAAAAGGAAAAATATAGAAGATATGAAAAAGATGACAAAGAATAGGAATGAATTGAAGGAATGGATAAAAACTGAATCTTAAAGAGAATAAATTAGACACCCAAGTTAGGTATAAGGATAATGGAGAAGAAAAAGAAGAAGAAAATGTGTTACGATTGCAAGAAGGTTGAAAAACATCTGTTTGTGGAATCCAATCACTCATACCCAGTTGTTTAAACATAGTCAGCAAGATTAGATTTATGTGATGAAAATTCCAGTTTCAGAATGTAAGATTTGAACTAAGTTTTCATTTCTCCATTCCGAAGGGTTACCACAGAGCTATTAATCCAATGAATTGACTTACTGAGGTATTCATAAACATTTTGTTTTTCAAAAGCAATCAATAATATTTTCATATCTGCTATTTTTAAATTGAAACCTAGTACATAGGTATTTCAGAAATTCAAATATTTTTGAAATCTACTAATACAAATTTGTACAATGGTCATGTTTATCAAACGTGAAACAAAACTAATGATTCACTAGTACTAGCAGGTGTATTTGTTTGATTAATTAGCATGTTTAAAAATCCTAGTCGGCGCCACTGGCATGTCACCTACACACAACACTCTTTGTTGTTAGTTTTATCTGAAAACAAGAAGCGTAGCGCGCCTCGGTCAGACAAAACACGGAACAAGGCAACTGTTTTCGCCTCTAACAACGAGCTGTTGTTTTCTAAAACGTAATTAGCGTAAACTCATTTACCTATGGCGAAGTTGATTCATTAGTGACAAACATTTCTCTCGGCTTCATTATAAATTATTTGTAGATTGCTATAACTATTTTAATCTAAACTGAATTGTTGTGCGCAGAACTTGCTATTAATCAATTTTGATTCAATTAACTCTGAGATTATATTACATTCCGTTTTTGTGATTGGAAGTTACAAGGAGACAGTTTGTCGTCGAATCAATATCTTGTATTATTAGACTTTGCACACCACAAAACACAAAGCAATTCTGAGATTATTAATACTAAAACCCTGTCGTATTTCAGCAAAACATTTTGTCATTTGTGTTTAGTACATTCTACTGCAAATGCTTCTTCAGCATTCTGTACAAAATGCTGAAACAAATTTTGATGTCTTCCGGAAACATTATTTCATATGTCTTCTCTTTTAGTTTTATTTTGTTTTGTTTGTTTATTTATTTGTGACGTTGTAAAATAGGAAATTATTCCTTGTTACAGTACAGGAAATCTACATATGAGTATTACAGTTTTTTACGTTCTAGTAATTATGAGATAAACCAAACTTTTCTTTCGAAACGAGAAATGAATATGCAGTGCAACCAACGAGAAGTTAAGCCCGGAAAATATGTCAACTAAAGTCAAGGATTCTATATGAACACTGGATAGCTGACTTACGCGTACAAATGAGACATGTGATGGGAGTATGCCGCCATTTGCAAGAAAGGCAAAACATGCATTTTTCTATTGTATTATATGGCACTTTTTTGTATTTGTATTGAATAAATATTATCAAGTATGAAATTATAGGTGGAGTAAAATAAATTATTGAATAGATAACACAAACATTAAACATTTTGTCGTCTTTTTGTTGTTTATAGTGCTCTTTGGTGATAAAATAATTACAATTACATGAACAATTTTAAATAACTCAATTCCGTTAATCAAAACTAATAAATAAAATGATGTTTTAATGTTTTAGAATTTTCTTTCTATAATCATATATGTATTTCTAAATTTAGATTATACAAATATATTAATTAAAGAGAGACGACATAAATTATTTTTAATATTTGCTATATTTTAAAATTATGTTAGTATTTTTTAATATTATTATTATTATTCTTACAAATATAATGTAAAATGTATTTTTTTAAAAATATTTATTTTATATTTTTAGTAAATTCAAATATGTTCTAAAAAGATTAGTGCTTATGATACATTTAAATATAGCGCTACTTTAGCCTGCCCTGCAAATGGCCGCCGTCAACATGCTTGCTTCGTAACCAAGTTAGCAATCCATTGTTTATATAAAATCCTTGACTAAAGTGTAATTTCGTTCTAATTTCTGTAAAATATGTAACATAAGTAACGTTGGAAATAGTTTCTATAAACTGCCATAGCTTTTAAACCAGTTGTTATAAACAGAAAAGTAAGTTCTAATTTCTATGTTATACTGAGTCTAATATTGGAAATCTATTAGAGGTTTTGTTAGATTTGTACATTTTGCAAATAAATTTATAATTTTCATTCTGTCTAAGCGTCCCAAGTTTTACTTCCAGTTTACCTGTAGTCAAAAACAATAATTCCTCGAATTTTTATATCTATATAACAAAAAATAATTAATAATATGTTGTTTGCCACAACATTTAATCATTTCTTTCAACAAAATTAAACTCAGTACGATGATGTGGTTAGCGTTACGGCATTAAAATCCAATAATTCTGAGTTCGAATCTCATTTAAGCTAAAAAAGCATTAACTACTAAATTGCGGCTTGGTGAGTCCGGACCCTGTACTATAATTGGAATGAAGTTATACCAAGTAGCATAAATAAATTAATATAAACCAGCAAATGAATCAAGACGAATAATGAATCTTGAGATTGAAACTAAAATTTTTGATCAATTGACTTGTTTATTTGTTTTGAAAATTTGATACTAGACTACAATTGACTTACAAGTTCACAACATTTTAAGTGTTTCAAATGTTTGCTTGTTAATTAAACGTGCTGTCACTGAGCCACAACTACCAGTTTACAAGTGCATGAAATTTATTTTGAAAAATATAGGAAGAATTCGTCTTGACCGTACAAATATTAATCTTATCATCTAAGAAATACTTTTTATGGAAGTTTGTGAAAGAAGTTGAGATAGAATGAAATTTCCTGTATGCGTGCTGTTGGTTTATTAAAAGTTGTATTTCTTGATGAGGTTCTGAGCTCGAGTTCGATGCAAAGACGATGCGATGCGATGCGTTGCGTTACGGATATGCTGATGACAGCTTCCGTTCCGCCACAGAACTTTTCTACTCTCTTTCATTAATATGCGCTGCTTCCAACTCGACGTGTGGACGGATGTGCTCGTGCTGCCATTGAGAATATATATTATTGTATTTCATTTATTATGTATAATGTATGCATCGCAAGATGAGCTAAATGCACACGACCAGAAATAACTAATATATATTTATTACTGCAAAGTAGAACGTATCCTGACAACCATTTTGTTTTATTATTGTGGACTTAAATTTTTATACGTATTATAGAGTACTTAACTTTAGTGTTATGGGGTACGTGGCTAAGTGGTATCGAGTCGAACTGTGAATTTGAGAACTATGGTTCGATTCCCACAGCCGACAATTTTCATCACATTAAAATTACACCTTAATGGCTCAGTGGTATTGAGTCGGCCTGTGGATCCTAAGAACCCTAATTCGATCCCCACAGCCGACAAACATTTTCTCCAATTTAAAATTATCCCTGTGGCTCCCCCACCATTAACATATTTGGGGGCCGTGATTTGACGGCTGGTAACTTCACTTCACGCGCGGAAATATAGGTATCACTTA
The DNA here is from genome assembly GCA_911728475.2 of Pterostichus madidus. Lineage (NCBI taxonomy): Eukaryota > Metazoa > Arthropoda > Insecta > Coleoptera > Carabidae > Pterostichus > Pterostichus madidus. The sequence goes on from OU452306.1 coordinate 33,092,543, forward strand.
CCGAGATCTGCTTCGGTAGAGTGCTACACCCAGTAATGGGTAAAAGGCGTGATGATATATTATATTTATTTTTTTAAATTACCCCTGTGGCTCTTCCTCCACTAACATTTTTACAGGTCGTGATTTGACGGCGGGTAACCACATTTCACGCGCATAAATATATCACTTACCAAGATTTGCTACGGCAGAATGCCACTCCCAGTAATTGGGTATAAGGCGTGATGATATATTTATTTTTTAGTAAAAAAATAAAAATCTATCAAGTCGTTCCTGATAAGCCTTGGAGTTATTTTTTTTTTAATTGTACAAAGTAAGAACTATTTTTTAATTTCATTAATATCAGTCATCTTATTGATAACTCGCGGACATTTTCATTCAAAATGACGAATTGTAATAATTTGTAGTATATACCAGAGCTGGGCAAGCTACTTAAAAAAAGTAGCTAAGCTACAGCTACAGCTATTCTTTAAAAAAGTAGCTAAGCTACAGCTATAAGCTATATTTTGTAAAATATAGCTAAGCTACAGCTAAAAGCTTTCGTTAAAGTAGCTGTTAAATTTTAAAGCTACTTTTTTAAATTATTGTCAAATAATTAAATTTGCCATTGTCATATGATCATTCTTTTGTTATAATGACTGTTAATTTACTATTATGTACATAAATATCAAAAATAGCAAATACCATCTGGCACCTACTGTGTATTTTTGCCAGTTAGAACCGGCAACAAATAATTATTTTGTGTGGGTTTAGCTTGTACGCATGGGTACTTTGTTGACCTTCTGCTTAAAAAGTAGCTTTAAGCTATAAAAAGTAGCTTTAAGCTTCAAAAAGTAGCTTTAAGCTTCAAAAAGTAGCTTTAAAAGTAGCTAGCTACAAGCTACAGCTATATTTTTTCACAGTTAGCTAAGCTACAGCTACAGCTAAGGTAAATGTAGCTAAGCTATAAAAGTAGCTAGCTACTGCCCAGCTCTGGTATATAGGTATTTTAATTTGGATAAATACAAACTTTTAGTTCATATTTCATGAAAATCGATGAAACCGTTCTTGCGTGAGTCGGCAGCAAAGAAACAAATAATTTTATTTATAGACAGACATTTTCCTGCAGAATATTGACTATTATAACTTGAACTAAAATGAAGTGTTTAACACCATTTTGTCCTAATTTCTGCTCCGAACATAGTCCTCATTTGTAAGAACGAAACTTAAATGGCAAACCAAAGTAAATAAAAGCAATTCGAAGTAAAATATATGTAATATAAAGTAGTTTGCATTGCTGCCAAATATTTGATTCGATATTCTTTCCTATTCTGTAATTGAATGACAACTTTTTATATTTCTTGATTATTATACATAAAATATTGGGTTGGTGGCTCAGTGGTATCAAGTCGACCTGTGGATCCTAAGAACCTCGGTTCGATTCCCACAGCCTAGAAACAATTTTCACCACATTAAAATTACCCCAGTGGCTCCCCCACCACTAACATCTTTGGGGGCCGTGATTTGACGACTAATAACCGAACTTCACGCGCATAAATATATCACTTATCGAGATCTGCTTCGGCAGAGTGCCACACCCAGTAATGGGGGATTCAAGTGGTAGAGCTTTTTAATATATATTTATTAAAATAAATTCTTGACCGTACATCATATTTAATACAATATAAAATCATACCATAAATTATATCTTTATTGCTAAAATATGAAAGTTAAAGTTGAATAATTTAAAACGTTCGCACTGCCATATTGCAATGACGTAGTTGCATTAAGCCAATCACAGAGCTTTGTCTGAAACGTTTGTCGGTGCTCAAGAAGACGAAGAAGAAATAAGCATTCAGCATTCTACGATTCTACCAATGACGTATAATACTAGACGAATTATGCCGTATTCAAGTCAATGCAGTGTTGTGAAGCAGAGAAGAATGGAATAGCGAGTACACTTTGATGTTATACAAGTTGCTCCTTGCCGCGCACCCGCCTCACCAACCAGTTATTCTATCCCTTTCTGACTCACAACAAACGCCGATGTTGTCCATCTAGTTATGTTTTGTCTGAGGATTCTACTGACAACGACAAGTTACGTGTTATTTATCTCTGTCTTATCTGTCTCTCTTTAAGCTAAGATGCAACTACGTCATATTCATTTGTTTCGAAAGTTTAAATATTTTTATCATGCTTAATACAAGTTTTTTTTTTAAATAAAAAATTTGGGTATAATTATTTTATTACGTAGATTAATATATAAAAAATTCAAAAAAGTCTTGCAAGGCCCATTGGTAAAAGGCGTGATGATATATTTATATTTATTTATTTTAAATCAATCTTCTGATCGTGTATACTATGTTGGATACACTGAGTGATGCCGCAACATCTGTAAACTCATCATATATAGATGTTGGCATGTCTAACCGCCTGTCAAACTTCAATCCTTTCTCTCAGCTTCATTCATAAGTTAGTAATGCTCGAAAAAATTATTAATAGAATTGTACCTTCCGTCTTCTACCATCCGCTGAATAATTTAGAAGCCTATACTGACAAATCGGTAAAAATAATATCCTAAATTTAAATTCTAGTGAATAATTTGTGAGACAGACATCGTTAGGGGTTAGATGAGGGTGTATTTCTTGCTAGTTGTGACAGTTATGATACTTAGTATCATAATGATCTGTTTTGCGCTAATACCGGATGATCTTTTATTCAAACCCCCGGAGTTAAAACTTTAAACAACGTTTTATATATCCTCTTCGGCTGATCGGTCCCCGGAGGAACGTCGATCGCAACCCCCTCCTTGTCTTCAAGAGCGCTGGTTGCTAGGTGAAATGTTTGAGTTTGTCATGTGTTTTATTTATTCCCCCTTTACTGTGTGCTACGGAAGTTCAGACCGTTTTGATATTTCACTTTTGCCTGGGTATGTGTATATATTAGAACTGCCTCTTGCAGTATTCTATTCGAGCTAGTTTATATGTGTTTCCGGTACAGAAAATCCAAACATGTTTTTTCTTAAATTTTGGAAAATATAATAGGTATTCTACAAAAATTAATTATTTTGTGATAATCTACGTACGAAAATAATTTTTTCCTACAACTGTGTAATTTCTTTGTTATTATCTTGGTTACGTATGGAAAGTAGACAAATGTAGACCAAGTGCGTTTCTGTAAGCAAAGAAACTTTAGTGCCGAGAGTAATTTGTACTTTACGCAATTGTCAAAAGAAAATATAAGTGAGAGCGATTTATATTTCGCGCCAAGCACGGAATTTTATATTTTAGGCACATACGTTTATGGAAGAAGAAGAAATATGCAGTGATATATTTTGACACTTATAAACACAATCTTAAATTGTAGTGTATCTAATCTGTACACACCATATTGTGCAGACAATAACTCAAGTATATCATAATTAAATATGATAATTAATCAAAATAACCGAACAAAGTAAAATATATCGAGAGTAAGTGAAATACGTAATATTGATTGTTTGTGTATATTAGTAACACCTTGTTACAGTTGCTTACATTGACATAATTTGAAGTGGAAACTGTTATACTTTCTAAAGAAACATTGATTTCTTCCGTACCTATTCATATTATTAACAGTAAATTATTGACAACAATTTCGGAGGTTTTAGATGTACCAGCGGCAGGTTGATTGTCATTGTCAATGATAGATCCAACAATTATCTTTGGAGGTGTATATGATAAAGAAGAATCACTCAGTGTAGTATTCCAATCTAGATGATTTTGAAGAAATTGTCTTCAAATTAGTGAAATATTTTGAAATAACGTAGAACAATGTGCAAGCTATCAACAAACAAACCATAGCAATGCCGTAAAACATCGTTCTCGTGTAATATCATTAAAATTTTATAAATTCTGATAATATTTTAGTGATTTTCTAAATCGCACAGTTGTAGGACAAATGTTGTTTATAACACGTGCCGAAAAAGGTTAAGTGCTCGTGCAGATTTAAATTCTGCACTTGCACGTAACAAGCCTTTTTCGGCACATCTCACGGAACTAAGTTCATGCTTTTTAACAATTGTTTTTACCAGTTTTTAATTATACGAAATTTGTGAAGAACTATATTATATTAATCGCGTTCCAAGTGATAATATTCAGTTAATGTTAAAATAATTATTATTTTACAAATCTAAGAAATAAACATATATGTACTAGGTAGGTTTCTGTGCTAGTGTAACATTTATTGTTTAATTATTATTGTAATTAAATATTGTTTTATCCTGAATTGCCATCTCGGTGCACATGCGCATTGCGCATTGCCTGACAATATGAAGTTGCAGTTTAATAGAGTCACTTACGTCACAAAAACATCAATAGCGATCGTTTTAAATAATTCTCTTTTTAATTAAATATTCTAGATATTACTATATTAATTTTGAGAATTTTTTTTAGCAATATTGTAACTCATTTACAACTAAATTTGTTATACGTTAAATATTTCTTTAACCGCCGTAATGTAGCAATGGCCTATTTGAAAGAAAGAAAACAAAAATTAATTTCTGAACTGAATTATAAATAAATTGAAAAAATAAAATGTAAGTATATTATGTTTCGTTCGTATTTCCTTTTTGAAGAAACGGAAGGGAAAGGCATTAGTAGCGTCGTTTTCTGAAGTATATATAGGTTAAGGATGAAAAGTGAACGCTGTTTGAGTACCGCTGGCCTAAACAGAACAGAGCAAAGGACGAAGGACGTTTGGCTGTAAGGGCCTCAAGTCCTTTGAGCCGTGTGTGAAAGGGTTTTTTGAGTGTCGCGCCAAATCTCCGTATTCCGTGCATCGGCAACATAACTTTTATCGCGTTCTTCTTTTGTAATGAAAACTTTGTCCGAAAGACAAATGCGTCTGTAGACGACGTGACAAATATGTTTGTTCGGTGAATAATGTATATTGTCTGGCTAGATCAAGCTGCTAATGTAACGTGATACTTTTCCACTTTAGCATCGCTCATTCCCAAGTTTTTCACAAAGGAGACAAATGTTCCATTTCCGAGAAAATACGCGCAATTTCTCCTGCTCCTCCTTCGCTGTTATTATTTTTTGCTTTGATGTGTAGTTTGCTCTGCCAAGTACTAATCTGCACTTGCTTCGCCTCTTTCATTTCCTACGTCTCAATATCACTTACCATTTAATCCATCTTTTGTACTTTCTACCTACCTATATTATTTATCGTCTTATAACTGATCAATAAGGAAAGTCATCAACTCGCAGATTTTCTTCAGGGAGTATACAATAGAGTCTTCCACTAATTTATTTTTTATATTTTTTTTAAAGATTGAGTTAAGGTATTAACATTAACGTTTATTACATAGTTTTTAATTATGAATTTTAATTTGTTACACACAGTATAAGGAAGTATTAGAATCGTGAAAAAAATCGTTGACGAGATTTTCGCGGAAATACGTGTTTTGAGGTCCACTGAATCCGTTTTAATCATTTTCTCAATTATGTGTGTGTGTTGATGGATGGATGGATGGATGGATGGATGGGTGCAATATCTCATGAACGAGATAAGATTTGTTAACGAAACTTGGTAATTATAAGTTTCATGAAAATACGAAGAGCTGAGTTGATTTTCAATGAAATTTAAAAACCGGAAGAGAAAGTTTACTACACACACAAAACAATAAATTCCATTTGTTTCAAAAATGAAATTAATTACGAAAAAAAGTTTTACATGAAAGATGTGAGCAAAAATATTTGGAACATAAAATGTTATTTGCAATTTTCCTGCATATGCGTCTCATTTTGAGAAAAACTAATTTAAATAAAATAAATAAATAAATATATCATCACGCCTTCTACCCATTACTGGGTGTGGCACTCTGCTGAAGCATATCTCGGTAAGTGATATATTTTGCAAGTGAAGTGCGGTTACCAGTCGTCAAATCACGGCCCCCAAACATGTTAGTGGTGGAGGAGCCACAGGGATAGCTTTTTCAAATTATGAAAATTTGTCGCCTGTGGGAATCGAACCAGGGACCTCAGGATCTACAGGCCGACTTCATACCACTGAGCTAGCCATCCCATAAAACTAATTTCATTATTTAATAATATGTGCCAATAGTAGCAATAGAAACAAAAAAATCTGGTGTGGTCACCACACGAGTTTCTTATACACTGCATATTTAATATTTAGAATATATGAATGTTATATAATATTATTAAACATGTAATTTAGTTTTTCAGTAATTCAGCATTTGTCTGTTTGAAACATATAAAATATCAAATTTGTTTACGTATAATTTTTTAGTAATTTTTACTATTTTATGTCTAATTTTACTGATGAGGCATATATAGACTGTCCATTTCGATATAGCATCAAAAACGCTGAATTGAACACTTATGACTCGCTCCTTGCGTTTGACAATTATTATTTGACATATGAATGTTAAACGTAATAAAATGTTACGCTTTTGTTCGTCTCTTGTTTCTAATTCCATGGCTAATATTATAAAATTGTAATTCCCTGAATTTTATATATCGAATCGAACGTTTATTTGAGACTATACAAATTTTTGCAGGTGTAACGTCGCACTGAATACCGCGAATTGTTTATATTAAATTTGGGTGGTTGGTTCAGTGGTGTCGAGTTGGACTATGGATTTGAGTACCCGGGTTCAATTTCCACTTCCAACAAACAATTTTCACCACATTAAAATTACCGTTGTGGTTCCCCCTCCACTAATATCTTCCGTGATTTGATGGCTGGTAACCGCACTTCACGCTCATAAATATATCATTTACCGAGATCTGCTACGGCAGAGTGTCACACCCAATAATAGGTATATAGCGTGATGATATATTTATTTATTTTATTTATGTATGAAAAGCTATCCCTGTGGCTCCTCCACCACTAACATGTTTGGGGGCCGTGATTTGACGACTGGTAATCGCACTTCACGCGCATAATATATCACTTACCGAGATCTGCTTCAGCAGAGTGCCACACCTAGTAATGGGTAGAAGGCGTGATGATATATTTATATATTTTATGTATGAAAAGTTTTATATTTTTAGAATTTGTTTGTTGTAAACAGTTTAACAATTAAAAAATATATATTTATAACTTTTTCTTTTGTGAACGACCCCATTAATTAATCTTAGTAGTGATTTGTAATGCGTACGATAAGAATGTAGCTTTAATTAGTTAGTGTAAGGTAGAGAAAAGTATTGATTTGAAAACGCGTTAGGGAAATGAAGTTGAACGCATGTGGATATTTTTGCGTGAAGCGTAGTGCTCGCTTGTTAATTTCCGGCGTGGATATCCGTTGTCTGGGTCGCGCGTCCTAACGACCCTTAGGGCCAAACACCTCCCTCGCCTGGACACCCTTAATTATGACTATATCCGACACCGTAAATCACTCACGCCAAGGTATTTATATAGAGCTAGGGTCACTTTTCATGGCGTTGCTTTTTCTTCCTCCCAGCACGAAAATGCTATTATTGCTTACTTTAAACGCGCCAATTGTGTTGGCGAATGAATAAAAGTCAGGGTATGATTTTGCGTTTTGCCGGTGAAATTGTTGGTAAAGTATAGTTTCGTAGCGGATGTAGTCAAGTATTGAACCTGCGTATATTCTGCGTAATCCCCACTTGGTGGTTCGTGCTCGGCGATGGCTCGTATGCTAATGAAGTAAGATTTATGTATTTGCTGTTTGCCGAGGGCCCCTCGTGCTCGAGACGCTGTAAATCATTACAACGAGCCCTACTTCGAGGAATAATTATTGATGGATAAAAGTTGCGCCATGCTCGAAATTCCCGCCGTTGTAACAACGTACTCCACTCGTAAATAACAGCTGTAAGTATTTGCATTGCAACTCGCGGAATATTTAAATTTATAATTTTAGATTCGCTCCCTTGAACGGAAAATATTATCCAGTAGCGTCCAGAAATTCGCCCGAATTATTTAACAAAAGTTAAGACACGTAAATTCCTAGCTCCCTTCGGCGTAAACAGAGGGGTCTTCCATTATAGTCCAAAAATGGTAAATTAGTCATTTATATTCAGACTAATTTTATTTCCTATCAGAAATGATCAAAGTTTTTAAAATATTATTAATTTTTGCTACTCTGTACAACAGGAACTTAATCCTTATTACAGTACAGGATCCGGGCTCACCGAGCCGTAGTGTGCTAGTTCATATATATTTAGTTTGAGTGAGATTCGAACTCGGGATCTTCAGATTCAAAAGCCGGCACGCTATTCACACCACAGTAAGAATCTGCCGACTAAAACGTTTAAAGTTTAAATGATTGTAAGTTTGCAAAAAGAAATAAATGTTCTCATAGATTAAATTTACATTGTTGATTATTCTGTTCAATTAAAAGAGAGGTATTAAATTATCAACCCCCGAGAGGGGTGGCTAGCTCAGTGGTATGAAGTCGGCCTGTGGATCCTGAGAACCCTGGTTCGATTCCCACAGGCGACAAACAATTTTCATAATTTCAAAAGCTACCTCTGTGACTCCTCCACCACTAACATCTGTGGGGGCCGTGATTTGACGACTGATAACCGCACTTCATGCGCAGAAATATATCACTTACCGAGATCTGCTTCGGCAGAGTGCCACACTCAGTAATGGGTAGAAGGCGTGATGATATATTTATATAAATAAATTATAAAGTAATAAAATGGGATACTGCCAGAATTTGAACCTGGGATCTGTGAACAGCGAATATACTTTAAACCACCTAAGCTACGGTGGCCCTGAGATTTATATATGAAAAAAATTGAATAATATCAGATAATATCAGCAGCAGGTTGATTGTCATTTCCAAGAATAGGTCCAACATAGCTAGATCTGGAGCTTCAATTATCTTTGGAGGTGTATATGATAAAGAAGAATCACTCAGTGTAGTATTCCAATCTAGATGATTTTGAAGAAATTATCTTGAAATTAATGAAATATTTTTAAATAACGTAGAACAATGTACAAGCAATCAACAAACAAACCATAGCAACGCCGTAAAATATCTTTCTCGTGTAAAATCATTAAAATTTTATAAATTCTGATAATATTTTAGTGATTTTCTAAATCACACAGTTGTAGGAAAAATGTTGTTTATAAAAAAAAAATATATATCATCACGCCTTCTACCCATTGCTGGGTGTGGCACTCTGCTGAAGCAGATCTCGGTAAGTGATATATTTTTGCGCGTGAAGTGCGGTTACCAGTCGTTAAATCACGGCCCCCAAACATGTTAGTGGTGGAGGAGCCACAGGGATAGCTTTTTCAAATTATGAAAATTTGTTTATAACACGTAGATTCTGCACTTGCACGTAACAAGCCTTTTTCGGTACTTGTTATAAAAATAACTATTATTTATTTATTTGTTACTCTGCATAACAGGAACTTAATCCCAATTACAGTACAGGAGACCTACAGCTTATAGTCGAATCCGAATCACTCAGATACAATCGTATTTTTTTATATGGTTTGAAGTCAGTGAGATTTGAACGCATGACCTCATGCTTGTTAATTAAGAAACGCAAGTTTTACCTCGCTTTTATCCACTGAGCTACGATTGCATGTAAACGAATCTAATTTTCTTAATAATGACATCACAAGACTTTCTAAAACTGCACTTTGTTTTCAATTTAGATGAACTTTCAATAAAAAAAACTGGTGGAGGGTCTCATTGTTTAACAAAAAGTTGTGAGAGGTTTTTAGAAATAGAAACTGTAGCACTCCCTTCGCCGTTAGCAATTCAGTTTGATTTAAAGCGCGTCAGTTCACTGCGTCCCTTAATATTTATTGTTGCTTTGTCCTCCCCCGGCGCCACTGCGCGTGTATCCTCCACTGAAACCCAAGGGTGGTTGTCTGGGCGACAGTCAGCTATATTGGTATATAGAATATCAAAAAGGAAACTAATCCTCTTTAAATTTTCTTAATCGCTTGTCCCTAATATCCTTAGCCGGGAAGCAACAGCTCCTGGGGATGTAACTTATCGAGTCTATTACCTGGCTGCGTCTCCACCGCCGCCTCCGTCGCCGTCGCACTGAGATGAAAATAAGATTACATTTCCAGCCACCGCGCGAAACTCGGCTTCCTCTTTCTTATTACGCCCCCCGAGTCTTGCAGCGCACAATTCCCACCAATTCACAAAATGAAAAGTTAAATATTAAAACCTTGTAGAGAAAGCTTGGAACTTTAATATTGCTGTCTGGCTGCGACGAGCGACGACGAATCACTTATGAATGCGTGCCAATATCGCAGGAATTAAATCTTCCACTTATTACCTCCGTATATTAATTTCACTGCGATAAATCACGATGGTAGGGTATGTGTGTGTGGAAGTGTAACCATTAGTTAAATGCTTTTCAGGTTGGGAGAAATTGCCGCCGTGGACAAAAGGTATTGACATGATCAAGCCAATGCGTAGCGTAGTTCGAGGGCAAGATGAATAGTCCCTAAAAAATAAAACAGATAGCGCCACAATCACAAATCTCATTTGGCATTTGTGATGTACCAGCTTTAACTAGAACGCATTAAAATGTTCAGACTGATATGTCATTCAGTTCTGTTTTGACACCCATCGAAAGCAAGCAACCTTGAAGATTTTTGAAAACATGGAAAAAAGTGAATTTCGCGTCTTGATTAAACATTATTTCTTGCGTGGAAAAAACATTACGCAAACCAATGCATCGATTGATAAACATTATGGGGACTCCTCACCATCGACTGGAACGATTCACAAGTGGTTTACTGATTTTCGTTGTGGTAGTATGACCACAAAGGACGCCGAACGTTCTGGTCGTCCAATTGAGGTTACAACGCCAGAAATCATCGATAAAATCCATGGTATGATATTGGAGGATCGGCGAGATAAAATGCACGAGATTGCTGAGGCTATGAGCATCTCAACCAAACGGGTACGAAACATTTTGCATAAATTTTTGGATATGAGAAAGCCAGCTGCCAGATGGGTGCCGCATTTGCTCTCTGTTGACAACAAGCGCGACCGTGTGACAAAGGAGTGTTTGGCGATGTTCAAGCGCAATAAGAAGGACCATATTCTCCAGATTTGGCCCCCTGCGATTTTTATCTATTTCCAAACTTGAAGAAATGGCTCGGCGGAAAGAGATTTGGCTCCAACGATGAGATCATCGCTGAGACAAACGCATATTTTGAAGGATTGCCAAAATCGTATTATTTGGAAAGGATCGAAAAATTTTAAAAACGTTGGACGAAGTGTATCGAGCTACAAGGAGATTATGTTGAGAAATGAAATATGTTTTAACCAAATAAATCATTTCTTGTTTCATTTTTCAGGGACTTTTCACCCTGCCCTCGTATAACCTCCGCATATTAATTTCACTCCGATAAATCACGATGGTAGGTATGTGTGTGTGGAAGTGTAACCATTAGTTAAATGCTTTTGAGGGTGGAGGGAAATTGCCGCCGTGGACAAAAGGTATTGACATGATCAAGCCAATGCGTAGCGTAGTAGTACAGATGGTCGCAGTTGGTGAACAAGTGTTGCTGACCCCTGACCCGTGCTATTACCCACCCTCCCCTAGTGTACAGCTGGCAGCTCTCACGTGCTCGACTAACTAACAATAATACACGAGTGTGAATGTGGCTGCCGTGTAGCGAATTCCAATTTGCATGTGAATGTCACATATAGCGTGTTATGTCAGCACCAGAGTCTGACTGAACTCGAGGGCTTTCCTCATGACAGCTGCACAGTTATTCTTCGCGCAGAATCCGCTGTGTCAGATCCAAGCCCGCCTTGTTTTCAATCTATAACAGCGGTTCTTAACCTTTTTGTCATTGGCCAAATATTTTCCGTAGCCCTTCAGTTTCTTGTGAAAATAAAACTTGAATTACATTATACTTTTTTCGTCTAGATTCTAGTTCGAGTTTGATCCGAGAAGTACCTAGCCAGTTCTAGAATAATGTAATTCAGAAATTGCGATCCGAATTTCGTTCGAGTTTCATATACAGAGTGATCAAAAGGAATTGTACAGTTAATAATAAAAAAAATATTTGAAATTGGTAAGCCTGATATATAAATTCATTTCCTGTTGTTGACAGTGACATTTGAAAATTTAAATTTGAGTACATTTACTATTACATTTATTTCTAAAGTATTTCTCTTACTTAAAAAGTCAAAATTCTATTAGCTGTCAGACTCCTGACAAAACCTATTTGTATTTATTAGAAATGTCAAATAGCATTTCCGCCAACTATAACAATTCCTTTTGATCACCCTGTAGTTTCTAGTATAAAAATATACGTCCAGCGCTATTTTTCTCTTCGATTTTCATACTAGGTTCGTCTACGCCTGCGTAGATATGCGAGCATTCAGGTTAACCAACCATACTTCAACACTCCGATCAACTGTAAATTTTTTTACATTTCGCCTGAAAGTTGGGTTTTATTATTTTTATCCATTCGCTATTAAGATTTATTAAAAATGTCTTTTCAATTTTTCTCCATATTTGAAATCTCTGTGCTTTAAATGCAAAGTATAACCTCAATTTGACAAAATGTAGTATTTCTTGTCGCGATCAGGGAGACCGGACCATCGATTTTTAAAGAAAAATAAATAAAGTGAATATATCATCATAGTTAGAGAGCTAGGGTGCAAAATGATGTCTCATTTATTCCAGTGACAGAAATGGTTTTTTCAATAGATTATGTCATGATAAACAAGAAAAAAAAAATTAGATTTGGGAACGGATGGCAACAATAAATGGCGCCGATTTTAAGGGTGGTATATATATATATATATATATATATATATATATATATATATATATATATATATATATATATATTCACTTCTGTCATGTATTTGGCCGACGTTTCTGTCGACTTCATATATGTTTTGTAGGATGTTTAATCGCTTATGTACCAAATGACAGAAAGTAATAAATAAGTCACGTGACCCCCCTAAACCAGTCTACTTTGAGAGCTTCTGTCACTAACGAGCAAACAGCAATAATACTGTCAATCATTTTTTGTCATCTATTCGTCGTGAACAAGTAGTAAAACTAATTTCAGCCTGTAAAAAATATGTCACACGACACCATAAAAATTGCCACTTTGACCGGTTCTGTCATGCGTCACCTGCCAAAACTTCTGTCTACAATTTTTATTACTTAATTATACCAAAGCCTATAATTTAAAGAGAAAATTAGCCTGCAAAAAATATGTCAACAACCACCCTTAAAATCGGCACATTCACATCGGCGCCATTTATTGTTTCCACCCGTTCCCAAATCTAATTTTCTTTTTTTCGTGTTTATCATGACATAATCTATTGAAAAAACCATTTCTGTCACTAGAATAAATGAAACATCATTTTGCACCTTAGCTCTCTAACTATCACGCCTTTTACCAATTACTGGATGTGGTACTCTGCCGTAGCAGATCTCGGTAAGTGATATTTGAATGCGCGTGAAGTGCGGTTATCAGCCGTCTAATCACAGCCTCCAAAAATGTTAGATGTTTCATCACTTTGAAATTTTATTATTATTATTTTAATTTAAACAAAATTAAATGAATGCGATATAAGAAAAACAGTATGCAAAACACATGCTACAATGAACAATTGTAATATTCGTACTTTCTGTAACTCACCTGCGACTCGTTCCATAAACTGTACTCATAATAAGGGTCATTGTTGCACTTGTACTATTGCCAGCTAGCTGAAAAAGTGAAGTAAATAATGACTCACTTTTCAACTGTGGAAACACACAAATTACTAACTGATTGTGAATAAAAATAATTACAGAAGAAAATACTAGGAGACAATTAAAATTTTAGATATCTTTAAATTTCGCGAACCCCTTGATATCCTTTCACAGACCCCAGAGATCCGTGGACCACCGGTTAAGAATCACTGGTGTATAACATACGTGGATTTCCGCACGGCCACCACAAAGAGAACACACAGCAGCAAAATTGGATGTTTTACGCTGTTAAACAACTAATCATTTTAAAACTCTACCATTGTTCCTTTTGAATCCACATCCCTCTCAAAACGAATAAAAATCATAATTAAATTATTTCCCGATTGTAGTAATCATAAAAAATGTTCAATTGCTGTCAAAATTAGAACAGGAATTTAAATTACATTTCTTTTTTTAATTAGAAAAAAAAAATCATTCCATACAATGGCATTTCATTCTTCCGTAGATACTTTTAGCCTGGTATAATGATGCTCGCATTTCTTTCATTTTAATAAAACATAATTGATAGCAGAGCATTTCTCAAATGAATAAGCTTTGTATAAAAATAAATGAGTTGCGGCCGCTGTGGTTTCATTAGTCACCCCCAGTCGGCGCTGGAAACACTCAGTCTGCAACGCAGATAATAACTTCCACACGCATAATATTGTAGGAGTAATTAGTATTAATGACGCTAATGCTTAATGGATGAGCACGTGTGTGTGTGATGTACATACAAGTGCAGTTTGGGAGACCACTTCCACCACCACTATCTACCTCTCTCTATTGTCCGTTTCGCCCATTTCCAACTAAACTACTAGCAGAGCTGGGCAGTAGCTAGCTACTTTTGTAGCTTAGCTACTAGCTTAGCTACATTTACCTTAGCTGTAGCTGTAGCTTAGCTAACTGTGAAAAAATATAGCTGTAGCTTGTAGCTAGCTACTTTTTTTTCTATTAGCTTAAAAATAACAACTGAAGTTACTTTTAAAGCTACTTTTTGTAGCTTAAAGCTACTTTTTATAGCTTCAAGCTACTTTTTAAGCAGAAGGTCAACAAAGTACGCATGCGTACAAGCTAAACCCACACAAAATAATTATTTGTTGCCTGTTCTAACTGGCTCTAATACGCAAAAATACACAGTAGGTGCCAGATGTTATTTGCTATTTTTGATATTTATGTACATAATAGTAAATTAACAGTCATTATAACAAAAGACTGATCATATGACAATGGCAAATTTAATTACTTCACAATAATTTAAAAAAGTAGCTTTAAAATTTAACAGCTACTTTAACGAAAGCTTTTAGCTGTAGCTTAGCTATATTTTACAAAATATAGCTTATAGCTGTAGCTTAGCTACTTTTTTAAAGAATAGCTGTAGCTGTAGCTTAGCTACTTTTTTTAAGTAGCTTGCCCAGCTCTGGGTACTAGAAAGATTAAAGTTTATAGTACAACAATGAGAATATCACTAGATATTCTTCTAAAAAAACTGCCTCAAAAAACTGTAATCCAATTACTTCACATAAAACAGTTGTGTGCAAAAAATTAAACTTAGGAAATAGATATTATTGCGTATATCTACTAATCTAAAATAGTTATTTATGCAACTAGAGTTAAAAGTGTCACCTTCTTGGGCGTCTGCGGAGGGGAGCAAGGACGGGCGCAAGCCCCCCCCCCCCACCACCCCGGTTATTAACTAGTGAGGTGACCACGACTCTCGAACATAAGACTTTAACATGTAAAACTATAATTTTGAAATTTTCTGCTTCCCTAAATATTTTAAGCAAAAAAGCTTCAAATAAAAGTTTTAGGGCATGAAATTCTGCGTCTGAACCAATAAACAATACTTTGTAGACACAAATTATATTTGAAAATGCCGAAAATTGCCTCAAATCTATCGATAGGCATGAAATTTAAACAAAATTAAACAAATGTTTGACATTTTGTCTGTGAAAATAAATCCTTTATTTATTATATCATTTATTTGGACAGTTTTGACAGATTGAACGTCAAACATTTGTTTAATTTTGTTTCAATTTCATAGCTATCGATAGTTTTGAAACAATTTTAGTCATATTCAGATCTATTTTGTGCCGTTACAAAGTATGCAAAATTAATTTCGAATTTTATGCCCTAAAACTTTTATTTGAAGCTTTTTTGTTTGAAATAATTAGGGTAGTAGAAAATTAAAACAATATAATTTTACATGTTAAAGTCCCATGTTCGAGAGTCGCGGTCTCCACCCTGTATATGTATATATATAAATAAAATTAAAATTTAATTATAAGTGGTTTAAAGATAATGAATTTAAGCTGAAACCAAATTTTCAGCAGTATTCTTATGGCCAGCTAGCGACATGTTCCCTATCTCAAAGATTGAGTAATCTAAGTTTATTAAGTATGCACAGACACAAAATATTAAAAAATAAAAACAGTAAAACTGCTAAATCGAAATTTATTGAAGAAATGGTGTCAGTTTATGAAAGAGTCCAGACGATAAAGACTAGTAATTTAATTCACAAATTTAAATATTTTTTTATCTATTTGTTATGTGTATTTGTATTTGTTACGTAAAAAATTCTTTTTAGATATTTATATATATCTGAGAGTTTTTTCTACGTTCAAGTTTTAACTATTACTAATTTTTACATTTCAAACGTGAATAGTTATTTATATCACTAGGCTTGAAACTGTACTTTTGCGACTAAGCATATTTTGACAGGCCGAATTGACCTGCAATAAAAAAATTATTCAAATATGTTGAAAACTGCAGGATTGCGACAAAAAAAAGTAGCCCAAAATTAACAATATTTAAAACAATTGGTCGAACTATCGGTAAAAAAATTCAAATCAAGTGAAAACTGTAGAATTATAAAATTACTTATAATTGACATTATTTACAAAGTTGAAATGTCTCGGTGATCTACAGGTCAAACTTGATCTGTAAAAAATTGTTTGTAATAGTTTCAAATCTGCAAGAGGTGTTTGAGAGACAGAAAAATTGAACAACCGATGACCTAGACAGAGTGAACGATGTATCCGATTCATCATCTTCTATACTCTAGAGATTATATTCAAGATTTCCATATATTTCAATTATTACCGATGATACAGACACCGTATCGATCGCGAACGAATAATTTCATCGAACAGCTAAAAAGAAACAACTTCAGTGTTGCAATTTGATAAAATTTAATATTTCAACTTTTTTTTTAAATGCTAGGTAACTCCACTGCTTTCATTTCTGTTATAACTATGGTAAAAATTAAATTCAATGTAAGAAACAAAACGTACATTCTTTGAAAACAACATAATTTAAAATTAGTTCCATTATTACGCCTTTTACCCATTACGCCATTACTGGGTTTGGTACTTTGTAGTAGCAGATCTCGGTAAGTGATATAATTATACGCATAAAATGCGGCTACGAGCCGTCAGGTTACAACCCCCAAAGATGTTATTAGAGGGGAATTTACAGGGATAATTTAAAAAATAAATAAATGTAAATATATCATCACGCCTTCTACCCATTATTGGGTGTAGCACTCTGTCGTAGCCGATCTCGGTAAGTGATGTATTTGCGCGTGAAGTGCGGTTACCAACCGTCAAATCACAGCATATTAGTGGAGGAGGAGCTAAAAGGGTAGTTTTAATTGGATGAAAATTGTTTGTCTCCTGTGGGAATCGAATCCGGGTTCTCAATTAGATAGTAATTTATTATTCTTTCGCTTCAGACTACCTAAAGAAAATTGGAATTAAGGTTAGGAAACAGAAAATTCTTCTAGACTAGAGCAAAATTTATTACGTAATATTTTCTTATTGTAAACAAATTTTCGTTCAACAAAAAGTCCGCTTAACAGAACCAGAGACTAATTTTTGTCCACTCAATAAAGTGTAGTGTTAAAAGAGGTGTTGACTGTAGTTGTAGGGATGAAATAGTAATGGCCGAAAGGGGATGTAACCAGTGCCGGACGTCGGACGGACGAGGTATTGATTAGCAGGCGCAGTAGAAAGTGATAATAAATGGGACGCACGCGGCAGCTGTTGAATGGTGTCCACCACCGCGCAACATTAATGACACTTTTTCAATGCATTTCGCTATTGATAATCAAAACTCTAACTTTTCTTTATATTTCAAGAGATACTTTTTTTCAAAGTCCTCGGGTATTTCCAAGAGCTCGTAAAATGTAGGAATAAATAAAGTATACGAAGATGTATATTGAGCGCAGGAAACATGTAAAAACTTTCGTCTTGCTAGGGGCTCTATTGAATCTCGCTTAATTAAAATTTCAGTTTGAGTGACGTAAAGAAAATTAGGTCGTTTCAATGTTCAGCGTTATTAATTTTTTATCGCAGAGCATCGCACTCTCTTACTGCCAGAGATTCCGTGCTCGATACACAGATCGAGCAATGTTGTACTGTCAGTGAACTTATGACGAGAATGCTGGTTGAAAAAATTACATCATCTCTAATGGTGGAATTCTGGGTAATCCATAAATCTGTAAATGATAGACAAAATCGTAATGAAACTTATATATTTTCTTCCTATCAACAAATGTTGATTTACAGATCTATAAAGTTATAATAGATTTGTTACAATACCGTCATCACAATTACCTCAAAATTCTCATGTTTTTATTTATTTGTTATTCTGTAACAACATTTTTCAGACTACCACTTATGAAAGTAATAATAAAATCATAAGCTACTACGGAAAGTTGAAAATATACACTGATATTTTAGTATAACGCACACTTCTAACATATCAGGTAAAATTTCACTGATTGACAACAGATGGCGTTACGATGAAAGAAAATAATAAAATAAATGAAAAGAATTTGTATTATTATTTACATCGAAGTTTTGACAGATTTTTCAACACATTTGCACAGATAAATCTTGTTTTTTAAAATTAATAATTACTTATTTACTAATATTTTAGCAATATTTAATATTTTGACATTACGGTTAATAAAGTTGATATCACAATACCTAACCTCAAATGTCAAACGTCTACGCTAACCTACAAAAACGCATCTGTGGTCAAAATGTAATAACATTGCTCTTGTAAACTATTTTTAGAAATATTTTGTGGTCGCCTAGAAAAGTAGAAAGTGTGATTTTTTTATAAAAAGTCAAAAATCGCTGTAATTAAAATACTAAAAACGATATGAACGGCATTCGATTTCTCGTAGTCCGAATGATATAGAATCATATTTTAAAATTTTTCGATTTTTAAACTGGTTCAACCAGAACAATTAGCATTTTAATTAATTGAATTTCGTGCGATCATGACTCCGGCGATTAAAAAAATATATATTTCATATCTAATGTCATATTATTTTAAATTAATCTTTAAAGTCATACTATCATGGAAGCATTTACGATAGATTTTAATGAAATTTAAATATGTTATTTTTCATGAGTTTCTATATTAGCATGAAAATTTATTGTTTTGTTTATAACTTTATAACATACATAAAATCAAATACTTGTTTTTATAAACTTTTTCGGTTACCTATACTTTTATGAGACAGTCACAGCCACCTTAATGAGAAATTTTTCCTTTACTAATTTCTGAAATCGTGGTTGTATGTTTGCAATGTACATTATTAAATCAGCCTTTTACAATCTGCAATTTTGATCACATAAAAAGTAAGGGGGTCGCGAAAGAATATACATATGTGATTTTTTCCTCAAAATGGGTCATGGCTCCGAAACATTTGAAAACCACTGCACTAAATCACAGTAGCTCAGTTGGTTTAGAAGAACGTATAACCGGAATTCGGAATTCAGTAATTCCAGGTTCAAATTCTGGCGGAATCTCAATTTTTATGGGGTAGACTCAATATCGAATCGAACAGTGGATATGGGAACCATGGTTCGATTCATGCAGCCGAAAAACAGTTTTTATTACATTAAAATTACCCCTGTGGTTTTCTCTCTACTAACATCTTTGGGGGCCATGATTTGCTGGTTGATAACCATAATTCACGTTCATAAATATATCAATATGGGATGGCTAGCTCAGTGGTATGAAGTCGGCCTGTGGATCCTGAGGTCCCTGGTTCGATTCCCACAGGCGACAAATTTTCATAATCTGAAAAAGCTATCCCTGTGGCTCCTCCACCACTAACATGTTTGGGGGCCGTGATTTGACGACTGGTAACCGCACTTCATGCGCAAAATATATCACTTACCGAGATCTGCTTAGGCAGAGTGCCACACCCAGTAATGGGTAGAAGGCGTGATGATATATTTATTTATATTTATTTTATAAATATATCAGTTACCAAGATCTGTTACGGCAAAGAGCCACACCCAGTAAAAGATAAAAGACGTGATAGTATATTTATAATTCTATTTCAATTCAAAAATTTACTGTATACTTTAAAAAATATGAAGATGGTACTATCATGGAAGCATTTAACCCGGATTTTAATGAAATTGTAAATATGTTATTTTTCATGTGTTTCTACACTAGTATGCAATTTTTTTTTAAGTTTACTGTTGTTGAGCTGAGTAATGTAAAGTTAAAGTCGACTAAAAATGCATTGGCGTTATAGGAACTGTACCTCGCGAGGCAGCTTACTGCGTAATAAATTCATATATTGTAGTTATTTTTTAACAGAAAACTAACACACAGTACATCATGTAAAGATAAAGGTATGAGAATTAAAAAATCCATGCCTTACCGTATTAGTTTAAAAGAAATTGGCGATGAAAGTTGGATATTCTATGATTTTTGATGAAACTGTCGGAAATGCTTGGCAACTTTGCACGGGTAGACAGAGATGGTCGCACGCGGAAACAGTGATGGTCGTAGGCGTAGACAGATATGGTCGCACGAATAACAAAGCAAGAACTATGAAAGTTATTATTTCAATCAGTAAAATATATTAATTTTAATACAAAAAAAATATATTACAGCTTTTTATATTTATTTATTTGTTGTGACTGTTGATAATAATTGCTTTGGTGCATTTTTCTCATTTTTCTTATGAACTGTCAACAGGATGTATCAATAATACAGTTACGTTTCGTACCGACTGGTAATATCATGCTGCTTGTGGTTCTCGCCTTGTTGTCATAGCTTCTGCTGTGTAAAATCTTACACTGCTATTGGTTGGCATGAAACATTCACTTCCAAAAATGTTGCTATGTTACTAAATTTCATAAACTTGTTAAATAGTTTTATTTAATATATTCAGTGTTATTGTTAATTATACGATATTTGCAGCGAAATGTTAATTCTGTTAATAACCTATACCATACAAAAATGTAATAATTATTACCTATACTTTTGTATGAGACTGTCATGATAGAACCACCTTAACTAAATTAATAAAGTTTGTTTCCAACGATTGTCCATCCAGGTAGAAGTAGAACTGCTCTCTATGAATAGTGTAGCATGTGCTGTATACAATTGTATCGTTGCTCGTTGCGCTACATATGTTAGCGAGTGTCGGGCACTGGATTCCAACAGCAACGGCGCCAGGTTGAACTCTGCGACGTCGCGATTATGCAGATGAAGTAACGCGGCACGTGTCCACATCCGGCGCCAGCAACAGATGGCACTGATGTCTTCTTACCCCCACCTCTACACTACAACCCCAGCCCACTCGATCGCAATCTTTCTTCCAACTCGGATTCTTTTTCCTCTTGTTGAGGAGACAGTTGATAAGTTATAATAACTTTACAAACCTACTAAGTGCATTCTGTTCATGTGTGAACGTGTGTCCAGAGCAGCGCGATAATTGGCATCGGTTGGGTTATTAAGGCCATCATTAGCGCCCTCGTGTAGGTGAGGGAGATTCTCGTCACATCGTCGCATCTCGCCTGGTATTGCTCCAACCCCTGGTCTAATCAGCGGCTCGCTTTAATCATTTCACAACCCTCCTCTCGATGTGACCGCAACCGCTACCGCCACCAGACCCGACCCTCCGCAAAGTGCAAGGGTTTTGTGTTTTGTCACCGTATAGGGAATATTTTTACTGGAATTGTATCTGATGTTGAATCCATTAACTCTTGCTCTTTGATGAGCTTTCTAACAAACATTTTATTAGATACCACAAGCAAATACAAATTTAGGGACACATTTTATAAATAATTAAGCAATTATTTGTTTCCCAACTAGGCTATGCAAGCCTCAGATTATTATACTGACGTCATTTGAATTTAACTCTTTATACATATAACAAAAGATAAATATTCGTATTATGTCGATATAAAAAAATTTGAATCCAGGGCGATCGTGGCTTAGTTGATTAAAGCATATGACCAGAGTTCATAAGCTTCTAGGTTCAAAACCTGATGATATACCAACTTTACTTTTATAATTTAATTTTATAAATATTTATTTAAAAAATTACAAATAAACAGTCGTATCGTAGTAGCACTGTCGCTTCTTAAGTAAAGTTTACGGATTCAAATCTAACAGATTTGAAACTACAAAATTTAAAATAAAAATTTAATAATAGGAACTATTTAAAACTATAATTGTTCCGACGAATATTGATGAATGAAGGTCCCTACAAAAATATTGTGAGGTGCAAACGTATTATTGCATGCAATACAATTTTAAACAAGATTTTTTAAATTTTAGCTTTTTATGGAATAGGTGGCTCAGTGGTATCGACTCGGATTGTGATTTTGAGAACCCTTGTTCGAGTCCCACTGCCGACAAACAATTCTCACTACATAAAAATTACTCCTGTGGTTCCCCTGTACTAACATCTTTGGTGGCCATGATTTGACGGCTACTAATCACACTTCGTACTTGTAACTTTCATTGTAGTACAATATTGCTGAGAGGAGTAGTGTTGCTGAATTCAGTTCGCACAATGGAAATTCACATATTAATATTACTGATTATATTTGATTGTTGAAATTTTTCATTGTTGAGATCTTTCATTGTTGAATTATTTAATTATTGAAATATTTCATTGTTGAAATCTTTCATTTTTATGATTATCCATTGCTATGATCTTTCATTATTGTGATCAGCCATTGTTGTGATTTTGCATTGTTGTAATCAAGTAGAACCACGATCGTGCCATGTTTCTGTTTTGGTGATATCATTTTATGTTGTTATATTGTGTAATTTTTCTTTTACATATATAAAATTTAAGAATATGGGATGGCTAGCACAGTGGTATGAAGTCGGCCTGTGGATCCTGAGGTCCCTGGTTCGAGTCCCACAGGCGACAAATTTTCATAATTTTAAAAAGCTATCCCTGTGGCTCCTCCACCTCTAACATGTTTGGGGGCCGTGATTTGACGACTGGTAACCGCACTTCACGCGCAAAATATATCACTTACCGAGATCTGCTTTAGCAGAGTGCCACACCCAGTAATGGGTAGAAGGCGTGATGATATATTTATTTATTTATTTTTTTAAATTTAAGAATGAATGTGCACTTCACAAAATTTTGTAAAGTCGATGCCTCCATCTTATGTTGCTAAAACATGTCAAATTTGCCAATTTTACAGTTAACATATTACAAAAAATAAACAACCAAAATCACAGGCTATTGTCATATGTTGGCAATTAATTTTATATTTACTTACTTTTGCAAAATGTTTTTAATTATATTATTTAGTGCTAAATATCAACGAAGGGCCGATTTTTTCATCTCCGGATAAAGTTCCCGATTACTATCAGCAGAATAAATGAAAAATATCGCATTCAGTATAATTACCATTTGTGCTATAATTTCGAAGCAATATTTTTTTTAATTAATTTATTTATTTCGCTGATAGTTATTCGGAGTTAGAAAAACTGGTCATAATTTTACAATGAAACTACATTGATATTTATTTAGAATTAAAAAGTTAAGAGTCCTTTTAAAATTGCCATTTCTTTCTTTTACTGTTAGAATTTAAGTACTCGTATATCTTTAACTACAAGACGATATGTCTAACCTCGAACCACATAAACTAAAATATTTTATAGGATGTTTCAGCGTTTAAAAAAGTAGAGATCCACAATTTTTTTTGTAAGTTTCATATGTAATGGTAAAACTTGTACTAGCTAGTAAGTAATAAATAATAAAAAGGAACGAAACCAGATGATTCCCTTTCCTCTTGGTCGTTTTTCCAGAACGGCCAGCTCTCCTAGTTATTAAAGGAAAGATAGTATGTAGAGATTATGTAGGACTAGGGTAATATCCCAGTAATATTTCGTAGTAGGCGGAGCCAAGCACCAGGTGCAGTATGTTGTATGAGCAAAACAACCGCATTTGCATGTGAACTGACTTATCTGTATAGGGGCAGGGGTTATAAAAATCTCCCTAGGCCAGTGGATTTTTCAATTTCATCCCCTTTGGGGCTGAAAACAGCGGCGCCGGCAGATGGCGACCGAGATTACGGAATCATAACAGATGGCAAGGAGTGAGTTGAGCATCTCTCGATTCTCTCGCCTCTGTTGGATGTTTTTATCGCCGCGTACAAATTATAGGTGAGGGAATGACGTGTAATTGGGAGGTTCTACGATCCAGTCAGTGCTGGACGTTTAGTCACCCGTGTTATTTCGTTAGCCCCTAACCTGTTATTACGTCAATTGCATCAATAACCTGACAGAAAAACGCCTTATGATGTGGTTTCCACACTGCTATTTGCTACTGTGCGTGGTCTTTTTACTATTAGTACAAATACATACTTAATGAAGCGAGGCACATTCACTTAAAGCTTATTTTTACTTTACTAGCAGGGAGTTATTACAAAATTACAGGTTATTATGCATTTAATAAATATTTTTAGTAGACACTAATATTTCCTTACAGCTGAATAACGGTCTTGAAATATAAAAAGCACAAGGTTAATAGTACTAGTAGTAAACAATGATTGTAGTAAGGCCAATAAGACAGGATGAGGCTGGATAATATCCTATTATTATATTTTTTAATAATGAAACTATCCTGTTACATCTCATTTTCATTGACCGTTACATACATCTATTTACTATTTTATATTTTTACTCAAAATTATTCAGATAAAACTAAAATAATTTTAATACAAGAATAAAATGGTAATAGCAATTTTATAGAAACTTCACTTGTCTTTATATTTTTATCAGTATATTAGTTAAATTATTAATACACTCTCAACATATTCGTTAATAAACATAAGCGAATCGTCGTAGTCCAGCACATACAACTTTTGTCTCATAAGAGGAAATTGATGACTTTAATTTATATCCAAAATATACGACTTTACTCAGGATACGAGCAGAAGCTGTAGGTCCATTGTAATTGGAAATAAGTTTGTATTATTTACGACTATAATAATAAATTTACATTATTTAAAATTTGCTAAAATGCATTCTTAATTGCTTAAAGTGGCCCACAATACAGAACATCCGACAAAATAAAACATACATAAAAATTTAAATTTTTATAATCTGCTTTCAAACACATATAATTTGTATAATCACTTTTATAATTGATTTAGTTTTACAAGTACCTCGAAACTAACTGAAATATTAGGCAATTGTGCCAAATAATTAACTAAAATATAATTTTGTTCTTTCGAAAACTAGTGAACAAATTAATGCTGAACAAAATGATGGACACTTATCAAATATTGTCATGCAAATGCTGAACAATCAAGTCTAATGCTGGAGGAATGATCACTTTACAGTACATAATTGCTTAACTAATCTAAAAATAATTAAAAAACGAGCATACATTTATATTTCGCCAAACTAAACAACCTTAGCAATATAATTTCGTATTATTTATTATATTTTTTGTCACAAGTTTCTGGCTTAAATAAAATAAAATTTTGAATTGTACACAATTTTTAATCAAATTGAGCCAAGCATTTGTCAGAAAATAAACTAGATTTTTGAGAGTAGTTTCTTTCATAATTTGTACTAAACGTAATGATATCTAGTTTATTACTATAATGATTTGAATTTAGAATTATATACAAAACATAATTAGTCCGATTCTCAAACAAGTTTTAGCTTATCCTGAATTTTGAATTAGTTCATCGTATTCTAGCCTGATTTTAAAAGTGAATCCAAATCACTTTAGACTCATGAACAGGCAGCGGAAAGTTATATAGGTATCCATGGGACTGTATTTATAGTTAGACTTCCACCTAAGGAATGGCGCTGATAGTCTTTATGTGAAGACATCCATTTTAGATAACTACAATATCGGCAATCTTTGGTTACTAGAGTGTTCCTGTAATTGTCATTTGTAAATATTTCAAATTTTTTAATCTGTCAAATATTCAATTAATTTTCATTTGTGAAATAATGTCATATAAATAATGTTATCAACTAATATCAATTGTTGTGTAAAAAACTGCACTGCTTCTGGTAAGTAAGTGATTACATATTAAATAATATTTAGATGAGGAAGTCATAATGTATTTTCAAGTTCACAAGAGTTTGATATAACTGCGATTGAAACAGTTAAAATTATAAATAATTTGTATATAGGTGAATATTTTAATAAATATTTATATTGTAATAATTAATTTTTATTTTATGTAGTTTAAATAAATATAAAATAATAATAAAAATTAGAAGCTGCCTAAATATGTACATCGGGTTGCCTATATACATGACTTTAGTTAGTCTTCCACTACTCAGATGGCGCAAAATACAGTCCCAGTGCGTAACATGTCAGTTTCTTATCTATAGTAGTATATTATGATCTGTGCTCATGAAGGTGAAAGTTCGCCTTCAAATGTTTGTTTTAAATTCAAAATTTAATTGTAACCTTACGGTTGTACAACTTATAACGTAGAATCATGTTAAATTAACTTCTTGTATCAAGACTTGAAAATGACACTATTCACTGTCGAAACGTCGTCATATAAAAAAATATTTATAAATTTTAAAACCTAGCAAACCATTTATTACACTCAATCAAATCACTCTCTGAAAAACAAATAGTACCAAGATTATACGATATATTCGAATTTATGTAAACATTTTTGAAAATATTTATTTATTTATTTATTTATGCTACTATGTACAACAGGAACATAATCCCAATTACAGTACAGGGTCCGGATTTATCGAGCCATATATTTTCATATATTTTCAGCTTGAATGAGATTCGAACTCGTAATCTCCGGATTCGAATTCACACCACCGTACTGCCGGACATGATTTAGCTTAATTTGAAATTAATCAATAATTCCGGATTAGCTAAAACTCTTTTGCAAATTTGGCTGTAAAAGTTTTATTCATAATAATAACATTTTGTTTCGAAGAGATCAAATTTAAAAAATCATTGTTCTGTTCGAATTTCACTATAAACTTTGCACATAAAACTTCATAATTTTTCAGAACGTTTGACATGACACAATATGGTTGGTCATTGGAACTATTCTTTTGGTTATAATAAAATAGTAATTTTTATATTTTGGCTTAAAAAAATTGAGTTGAAATATCCTACACTACAATCATCCCACAACTTTTTTGTTCACTCCATCCAGTGTTATTAAATCCTATTAAAGTAACATTTTGTGGTTTAGCCATTAAACCATCAACTAAATTAGCATCATTCAAAAATTGCTCTAAATAGCGTCACAGAAGATTGACAATTGCCTTAACCACTTTAGTTCCCAACATAAAGGTCACAATTCTAAATCGCAGACATCTGCAGCTACAGTTAATTCTCTGAGAAACTGGTCTTTCTCTGAGTTTCTCACAGGTGCAGCCATTGTGCAACCGCAACAACGGAGGATCGTTTTCCGTTGCCAAGCAACAACCGAACAGTCTGGGATTTGATTCAACCGGCAGCGAGAGCGACAGGTCGTTGTTATTTCTACGTGAGATTCTCCTCTTCACACTGCAGTGATTTCTCGGAGCTGTCAGTGTTCGTTTGTACTCCAAATACTTGTAGCGTTAGGATTTCACTTACTCTAGTAGCAGTAGCAGTTACCTGGGAGGATTGTGTTGTGTTTAGGTGCTTATTAAATCGACCGTGATGCGCTCTGTTGTGATAAGCAATTATCCTCTATGCTCGTATTATTATCACTCACTTAACACATACAAATCTAATTTGTGATCTTGCTCTACAATTTACTGCTCATTATTTAAACGTATTAATAATATGTTTACTACTGAATCGCTTATTTCATCATATTAGTAGTTTCTAACACTGGAATTTAATATTTCAGTTGTAATATTTACGAATTACTTGTAGATCAGCGGTTTCTAACCTTTTTGAGCCGTAACACAGATTAGAGAATAATTTTGGTTTCGTGACCCATAGAAAGATAAATAAAATAACGAATTTTGAATATATTGATGAATATGTAAATTGACTTTTATATATTTATAACGTATAAGTATTGCTTCTGTGAAAAATATTTCGCGACCCATTAAATATGCCAATCGACCAAATTTTGGGTCGCGATTCATAGATTAAGAACCCTTGAAATAGATCATAATTTTTATAACAAGTGCCGAAAAAGGCTCGTTACGTGCAAGTGCGGAAATCTGCACGAGCATGTAACCTTTTTCGGCACGTGTTATAAACAACATTTTTCCTACAACTGTGCGATTTAGTAAATCACTAAAATATTATTAAAATTTATAGAATTTATAAAATTTTAATCATGTTACATGAGAACGATGTTTTACGGCGTTGCTATGGTTTGTTTGTTGATTGCTTGCACATTGTTCTACGTTATTTAAAAAATTTTCACTAACGTCAAAATAATTTCTTCAAAATCATCTTGATTGGAATAGTACAGTGAGTGATTCTTCTTTATCATTAACACCTCCAAAGATAATTGAAGCTCCGGATCATACTATGTTGGATCTATTTTCGACAATGACAATCAACCTGCTGCTGGTACTTCTGAAGCTTCCGAAATTGTTACCAATAATATTACTGGTAATAATATGAACAGGTACGGAAGAAATCAATGTTTCTTTAGACACAAAAGTTTCCACTTTACATTATGTCAATATAAGCAACTGTAACAACTGTATTAATAATATATACAAACAATAAATATGCAGTATTTCACTTACTCTTTAAATAAAACCATTTATCGATATATTTTACTTTGTTCGGTTCTTTTTATTAATTGTCTACAGATTAGATATACTGCAAATTAAGGTTACGTTTATAAACGTCAAAATATACTACTGCATATTTACTAGCGCTGGTTCAGCGTATCTTCTTCCATAAGCGTCTGTGGTCAAAATATGAATTCCGCGCTCGGCGCAAAATTTAAATCGCTGTCAAAACAATATTCTTTTGACAGTTGCGTAATGAAGCACTTTCCGCCCTAGTGTTTCTTTGCTTTCAGAAACGCACTTGGTCTGCATTCATCTACTTTCCATACGTAACCAAGGCAATTATAGTTACGTAATAACAAAGAAATCGCACAGTTGTAATTATTTAAAGCTAGCCGAAAAATAGTTTCCTTTTTGATTAAATTATAATTATAAATAAATTTGAGATACAATACTAAAATATCGGATAATTTATTAACATGTTTTAAATGCAACTTGAATATTTAACATAATATATTTTCAAATGTTCAACGGTTCTAGATTATTTAAAGATTATTTAGTTCTGCGTTAGTTTGAGCCATTTATATGGGGTAGGTGGCTCAGTGGTATCAAGTCGGACTATGAATTTGAGAAATATATTTGACATGTCATAACAAACAACATCCACAGTAAAGTTCAAAAGAATATATATTTTATTAAATTATAACAAAGAAGAATAAATATTAATTATAACAATTTCATGGCATTAGCGATTGTATCAAAATTAATATTTATTTAATGAATTTTTCCAGTTCCGGATAAAGGAAAATAAAAACTATTAAACTGTTTTGCTGAGAAAAAATAGGGGAACCAATAATTGAATACTTTAAAATAAATATTGAAATCCGTCTGTATATTCTTGTACTATCTCTCTATTCTTCAACTTCAAAGGATTTGTACTTAAAAAATACACAGTCATAATAATTTAGCTGAGCTTATTAACTTAAACTAAATGTATAAGTAAACAAATGGATTCTTGGCATTATCTTCAAGATGTTGTTGATGAGTAAACATCAAGGTATACATAGTCTTCTCAAAAGAGTTGATTGTTGAAATAGCTCAATTTCCCTTGTTTTGCATCTGGAAATCTTGTAAGATTGTAGAAAGAGAAATTGATTCCACCGTGGAAGAAGAATGGGGAGAAAGACCGTTGGAAGTACAAATAAATCTAATTATATCTGCTAAATCTAAACTCTTAACTTTGACTTCATAAAGCTTCCGACTTTTCACGATGAGTGAAATTAATGACGTCAATTACCTTCATAAATTTAAATTAGCCAGTATCTGGAAAAACGATACTGCCGGCTCCAATTACTATTAATTACGTCATTCCGTTTTCTTGCCTCCTTTTGAGGGAAGGGAATGTTGAAGGAAGCCCCACGTGGCACAACCCGCGGATTACTTGATCGGTAACCGTGTTCTGTTCTGTAACCACTAACCGACCAGGTTGTTTGTTGGTTGTGATCGTCTAAGGTTTCTTATAAGTAATGTAATATACACTTCTACAAGTATCGTTTACTGTACGGAACTATGGTTATCCGGTTTTATAACAATACCATTGTTTCTGGGAAATGAATAATATGGTTCATACCTTATTGCCGCTAAGCAAGCGGCAAATATCAACTTTCTGCTTTCGACTGACAGTTGGAAAAGTTTATTTTGTGCTCGGTTGTAGAAAATAGTATATTACCATGCATTGTAAGTGACAGTTTTTAGGTCAAAAATGTAGTTTGAAAAACAGAGGCCCGTATGGTCGAGATTTCCTAAATATTTGCAACCTAAAAATCACTTACAGTTCGAGGTTAGTAATCTATTTTTTTACAATACCTGCATCTTCTTTCATATGTTAGACTCGCCCAGCTGAATTTTCTCTATGGCGTTTCATACTATAAATATTATTTATTAATGATAGTTTTTATTGGTTCTACACAGCAACTGCAAATTGATTTATAATTACTTAGCTCTAAAATTGGTAAAAATTTCTAACTTCCAAGCATTGACTGACACTGACATCCAGCGATGCCAATGCTAACTTCCTAGTTTTTACCGAACGGCGTTCAGTAAAAACATGGTTTTCGAACTATTTTAAGATAAGTAAAACTGTCAATCTCGTATTGAGGCGCGAAATAGCTATTTACATAACAAGTACGCGAAGACATACTTTGCACATTTTAAAAGACGAGCGAAGCGAGTGCTTTAATTTGCGCGCATAGTGCAAATAACGTCTTCATGCACGACTTTTGTATAATGGTTTTTGTAACGAGCAAAAAATATATAATCGACAATGAGGAAATTTATTAAATTTGAAGCGTGAATTTATATTGACAGTTAAGTATGCCATGAATTGACATGTTATTTGAAAACAAATTGCTTATTTTTTTCTCGTAAAGTTTGTTAAAAGATGTCTAACTGATGGCGTTAGAAGCTAATGTCTTTATTTTTTTTATAAATTCTTGAAAATGTGTGTATATAAGTACAATTAGCGTTTTAATAGTAAAAATTTAGAATCATATAAAATGGGTGTTTTTTTCAATTACTTTGCGCACTTGTGCGCAAAAACAAACTTTCTATCGGTTTCCAAGGTTATGTAAACATTATTTTGTATGCTGCGAGTACAAAAACGTTATTTTGAATGAAGCGAGTACAAAAAAATATATTATATGTTATGTACCTACTGATATGTGCTATTGTTACACTCAAGAATTGCAAATATTCCTTGAAGGTATATTTTTTTTATATTTATACCTACATATATTTTTTATAATTGAAATTTCAAAGTCTTTTTAAGAATTCAATTTTGCATGAACGAAGCAGTACGATTTTTAATCAAAATTCATATCTTGTTATAATATTTGTCCTTTTCATTTTTTCATTTGGTTCATATTTATCAATTAAAATTCTTTCCTTTTTTCATTCTACTTCCAATTGTTCTTCCTTTTATATATTTTCTTTTCATTATTCATAAAACCTGAAAAGAAATATGATATTAATTATACTTACATGAAAATATTTTTATTTGTAGAACAAATTTAAAAATTTGAATAGTGAATGAAATAAAGGTATGCTTTTACATTAATATTTATAGCAGGTAAACCATTGTGGCCACCAGTACAGTCCAATTAAAATGACAAATGTCCCAGCATGGAGCAAGAATTGATATAAAGTCTAAGTACACACAATAACTACTCTGTACTACTTGTCTCCCGTACGCTTACTGTGTAGTAGTAGGCTAATTAGCATCCCATATTAATTAATGGCACAGTAATAAAGTTATGAGGATGAATTATTAATGTACTCGTATCGTATATAGCTGACGCTAATTATATACGTTGTTGTTCATTATTTGTATGGAACATTGAAACTTTTCGGTTTATTGTTCATATACTTCACTTCAATTATTTATTCATTACATCGAAATACATCGAAAAATGTTCCCCGAAAGTCTGTGCGTGTGACAAAGTTATAAGGTAGCCTAGTTAATAATGCAAACCGTCCTCAGAACGCAAGAACAAAAGACATTAATAACGAATGATGTGAAACATTGGAAATGTAATTCGATTTCCCAAAAGTGAACCTAACTCGTAAGAAGGATGAAGGATAGATCTTTAAGCGACTGTTCATATTTTTGGTTCTTTATTTTGGTGAGGAAGCAGAGTAAATGAGTTGCGCTAAAAATAAATCGAGATATGACGGATAACACGTTGAGAATGCGGCCGAGTGACAGCGCGAAATATAGACCGGATACAGTTTTTTTAAACTGAACTGTTTATTATACAAAGATAAATCTCCAATGTTGATGCTGTACGATATTGGCGAATTAAAGCAAACATAAACTCGTAATGTAAACGTACCCTTCTATCAAACCGGATGTAGATTATTTCGAAACAAAACTCGCATTTCTCTTCCGATGAAATACGGCAAAAAATAACAATGTTGGAATTAAAATATATAAATAAATAAATACACAATGACTATAGATGATTGACATTTCCCTATATAACCCTATATTTTTAACTGTAGTATTAACTGCTAATGATCGATTTTATTTTTCATCGCTATTTTACAGATGATTACAATTTCGGTATTCTGAGACCAGAAAAAATTTCTCTGACATTTTATGTTAATACATGCATTTTGTTTACCAATATAAGTAGCTGTTATTATAAAAACATATATAAAGACAAACAAGATAAGTGTGGTTCAAAATATATATTTAATATTCTGGCAGTTTTTCAAGAGTACAAAATGCATAAAAGTAAAATAGAAGTCACAGAATAAATAATTTGGATCACAGAATGTCGAAATGATGATAATCTGTCGAGTATTTATGAAAAATAAGGGTTGTCATTAACTTATCGATCTTTAACAGATTATTTTTTGACGTTTTAACCAATTCTGTCATTAATTTACTGAGAATAAAGCTCTAGTAATTATTTCCGGGAATAATTTCTGTAGGTGCTTTTATTTGTGACAAATGATAGGTGCTAGTCAAATAATTATTTAAAACTGTCAACGCGTCAAGTAAAATGTGTGAAAAAAAAATCGATTTAGTTCCATTTCAGACACAGAAATAAACCAACAAATTTTGGAAACAACTTGCAAAAATACATTAATAAGTAATCAATCGATATGGACAAAGTTCAAAATATTTTAAGTTGGATGAATCGACCTCAACAGCTAAGTCAGAAAATAATCTAATTAAATATAACTCGAAAGTTGGATAAATTATAAAATAATTCTTCGGTATCTTTCTCAAACTTGTTGCCATTTGGCAATAGCCACTCAATCCCTACGGGCTTTCGTGACTATTGTCTGGCAACAAATTTTCGAAAGATCTGTCAAATTATTTTCAATTCATTCTTACTCTTTTGTTATATTATTACTGAGAAAAATTGAAATACCGAACACCGATAAATAAAAAAATAATATATAAATAAATATATCATCACGCCTTTTACCCATTGTTGGGTGTAGCACTCTTCCGAAACAGATCTCAGCAAGTGATATATTTTGCGCGTGAAGTGCAGATATCAACCGTAAAATCACGGTCCTCAAGGATGTTAGTTATTAGAAAATTGTTTGTCAGCTGTGGAAATCGAACCCGAGTTCTCAAATTCACAGGCCGACTCAATACCACTGAGTTCGCCATTGAGGTACTTACTCCATAAATGTAGGAATTAAAATCCAATAATAATAATTGTCTGTTGAAACTTACTTTCAAACAAACTTCAAAACATGTAATAGCGCTGTCAACACATTTCTCGAGGATCGTTTAAGAGAATGAGCATTATCTGTCAAAATAGTATCAGATGCGACGCAACAAACACGCGTTTCTTGTAGGGCGCGGGAATGTAAACATTTACATTAAAAACAAAAAGCACCAGCTGCGGCGTTGTGCTGTGAGAGAGGCGTTGTTGGAGCCGAGCAGCAGATAAGTATCACGGGCATGTGGCGAGGACACGCCCGTCGCCGTGACTGAGACGAGATGACTGATGCTGATTGCCGCTGGTGATGGTTCGAGTCGCCGCCACCAGGATACACCACCGGCAGGCCCGGACTCACGCCGATGACAGATCTCCCCACGGGAAACAAATACCTACCACCGCTGACATACGTTAACAACTTCTAAAATTACTTTTTTGAAACCTTTTAACGATCTTTTTAAAATATTGACTTGAACACGCAGTCTAAAGTGTTTAAATGAACCTTGATTTTTTTCAATTCCAGTGCTCAAGATTCTAACAGAATCTTGCTAAAACAACATTTAATATTTAATTACTCGCGTGAGAGATCCCGAGCTCGAATCCCACTTAATCTAAAAAATATATGAACAATGCAGCTTAATGAGTCCAGACCCTGTACTGTAATTCGGATAACGTTCCTATTCTACAGAGCAGCATAAATTTTTATCATCACGCCTTCTACCCATTACTGGGCGTGGCACTCTGCTAAAGCAGATCTCGGTAAGTGATATATTTTGCGCGTGGAGTGCGGTTACCAGTCGTCAAATCACGGCCCCCAAACATGTTAGTGGTGGAGGAGCCACAGGGGTAGCTTTTTCAAATTATGAAAATTTGTCGCCTGTGGGAATCGAACCCAGGACCTCAGGATCCACAGGCCGACTTCATACCACTGAGCATAAATAAATAAATAAATATGTATAACATGGTACGTCGCGTAGCGCCAACTGTGTTGTCATTTATTGTTTGTGTTTATCTATTGATAATCGTGAATTTATTAGTTTTTACATAATAATACATATTTTAAGAAATACTTTAATAATAATTTATTAAATAGCTCAGTTATGTACGATAACTAAATCATAAAAAATATATGAATATATCGTTATGTCTTTTACCCATTACTGGGTGTGACACTCTGCCGTAGCAGATCTTGAAGTATGGTTACTAGTTGTCAAATTATTGCCTCCAAGGATGATAGTGGAAGATGAGCCACAGGAGTAGTTTTAATTATTTTAATGTGGTGAAAATTATTTGCTGTGAAATTCAAACCCATGTTCTCGAATTCACAGGCCGTTTGGATAACAGTTAGCCAGCTACCCCATAAATCAATTACTCGTAAATCATAAAGAGAAACCTGGGATCTATTAAGTCTGGTCATATGCTTTAACCAACTAAGCTATGTTCGCTATTTTTATTCAAATTGTTGTCTCTATTTTATTTTGTTTGTTGATTTCATTATTGGGAGATGCTGGTGGCAACCTTCAGCAATTTTAGCACCACACGACTAAGAAACTTTTCAAATTTATGTAATAATCGACGTCTACTTAACATACCTTTGACAGTTTGCGCTAGAGCAAATTGCTAAAACATTTGAGAAATCCTTCTTTATCTTTCTTGTCAATTATTGCGAATATATTTGTCTTTATTAATTTGATGTACGTAGCACAACTAACAAGCTAATAAGTGTAAAAATGCCTTCCTGTATTTGCAAAATTAGAAAAGTCATCTTGCATTTACAAATTCCTCATATTTAAAGTGCCTTTGTCTACTTCTACCATCTACGTCGAACTTTGTCCAGCATCTTCTATTGTTAATTATTTAGTTAAAAATACGAATTAAATGTACGGTAATTGTTTCATGCATAAAGCTAGATTCACATGTACCGTTGTCTAAGGAAAATTTGTATTCTGTTATGTGACTGGATAAAACTTGACAGACCAAACGGTTACAATACTGATGGCGATGTTGAAACATTTCAATTTTTGACAGCTGTTACCATCGTTAACACTCATGTAACTGTACGAAAATATTTGTAAATCAGAGTAAACTATAACAAAAATATTTTCTTACCTATTCTATAGGATCATTATTATTATTTGTCATGACTGCTCTATAGATTACCACAACTATAGCACTTTGTGAATTATTTATTCTATTATTTTTATTTTATTGTTATGCATTTTGCAATCGTACGAAGATGTCACTACTTCTTAGCCACATTTTACACGAAGCTGGCATTGAGCTATCAATGTATTCTTTTTCATAAGAACAGTTACGTAAGTATAAGTTAATTAAAAGTCCTTTTCCGTTTCTTGTGATACTAAGGAAATGAATGAAAAATTCCATTTTAAATTTGCAATTTTTTAAATGTTTTTCTGGCTGAAAATACACGAACCAAAGATACGTTTATAATTTGTGCATTTGCAAATTTTTTGTAGGTGTTTATTTTGCTATAAATATTTTAATATATACGAGAGTTGTTAAATTAGTATAATGTTTGCAAATATAGTAAATTTATGAGTTAATAAGTAAAATAAAGTATGGAAGAACAAAATAGTACTTTATATAAGAAAATAAAGTTCGTTATTATTTTCCGAAAGTGAAGTTTGAATCCTGAACGTCCGAAGAATGCAATTGCTTGAATCAAATAATGACATTTTAGTTACGTTTTATATACGATACTTTATACACAAATAAAATAATTAGTTATTTAAGTAACTATATTCTGTTTTTTAACCAGGAGGAGTGAATGCACAAGTCAGATTTATACTATAGAAAGTTACCAAAGAAAGTTACTAGATTTCTGTTCGCGCGAAATACAAAAATTTCTTACACATCTGCACTGATTAAGTCCCATGGAATTTATTTTAAAATACAAATGACATTATAAACTCTAATTTGTCACTCCGTATATTATTAGTTCTTAAAAGAACTGATTTATGTTAATGTCACAGAAATGCAAGAAACCAACAAGAAAACAGATAACCGCAAAACTTATGACAGCTCTAATAAATCAAATGTAAAATCTATGTACAGTGTAAACTGGACTAAGCACTAGCCAATCAGAAGCGTCAGTTTTAGCGGTTAAAATTTAAATTACTCCTCCTGGTTAAAAAACAGAGTGTAGTAACAATTAAGCATATTCCTATAAACGAAATCTATTTCTCTGTTAATATTATTAACAAATATTATGAAATTCATTTATTATTAATATTTACAGAGAAGTTGGAATATCTCTCTTTGACAAGCGCACAAGAACAATGAAGTAGGTCTATTAAATACTAAGAAAATAAAAAAAAATTCTAGATGGCACTGCAAATACTTGTCATTTTTATTTCCTCAGTAAATAATGAAACACATTAAGTAATGATTTTGATAAGAATAAACTTAAAATTATTTACCGGTTGTATATAAAATATATTTATAGACTAGATAGAATACTCCGTTGCTACGTTTGATATAATTAAAGTTACAGACAGTGAAAATGCGTCTGGCGCCCGTCAGGTGCCCACGCAAGTAATTACATATTGACCATGTTAGGAAATTCGTAGAGTATGAAATATGTGCTTCCTCCTGAGTGGGATCCTGGAGGCCGCACGCAAAGCGCCCTTAAACTCTGCATAACCCGTCGCAAATGGCGCATCCACTCGCGTCGAGATTACAATCGCAATAATAGATTTTTAAACGGTCGAATGAATTACTTTCTTAGAAGCTTCTCGGCAGAAGAAAGAGGAGCATTTTTCGTTGCTCTGCGGTCGGTTAAATTAAAATTAGACGAGTATGATTCATTTAGCGCCGCAGCCTTACGTCGCCTCTCCTCAGCATCTCGGTTGGCTTTGACAGTGACAAGAACTAACGGTGCGTCGCCGCCGAACATGTGTTTCAGAGGAGATGGAACAGTTTTTAATTACTTGTCACCCTGCCAAAATAATTGCGCGGGATATGGTGAGCAATTTATTTCCCGCGCACGCTGTTTGCTGGCGAATATTTCGACGCGATGGCGATTCTTAATAAAGCTACGTTTCTACTTCTTAACATAGTCTCTGTTTTAGTCTTTGTTATTTGTTTTTTGTTTCTGTTTTTGTCGGAAAAATTCCAGCCATTTCCAGCTCGTAACATAAACATAACCTTAATTCCTTATTCTAGTAAAGGTTTATTCACTTAAATGAGAAAATAATTGTATAAAACTATTTGAAATGCTTTGAAAATTATATAAAATTATTAATGAGGAATAGTAATTACCATTAGAATTAAGAACTAGTTTAATTAAATTATACAATTCCAAAATAATTTTGAAAAATTGAGACATTATTGCAGTAAATAAACTGGAATATTTCAAATATAACAATTTAAATTTCTAAATTGATTTTTATAAGTATTATATGGTATATTATGGTATGAAGTCGGCCTGTGGATCCTGAGAACCATGGTTCGATTCCCACAGACGACAAACAATTTTCATAATTTCAAAAACTACCCCTGTGGCTCCTCCACTACTAACATCTTTGGGGGCCGTGATTTGACGACTGGTAACCGCACTTCACGCGCAAAATATATCACTTACCGAGATCTGCTTCGGCAGAGTGCCACACCCAGTAATGGGTAAAAGGCGTGATGATATATTTATTTATTTATTTATTAAAATATGTTTGAATTGCAATTATACTTATAAAATAAAAGAAAAGAAATCAATTTTAAAATGACAACGACTAAATAATTTCTTTTTGACATGTTAGTTTTTGTTGTTGGGGTAATGGCTCAGTGGTATGAAATCGGTCTGTGAATCCTGAGAACCCTAGTTAAATCCCCACAGTCGACAAACATTTTCACTCCTGTGGCTCCTCCACCACTAACATCTTTGGAGGCCGTGATTTGACAGCTGGTAACCGTACTTCGCGCGCATAACTATATCACCGAGATCTGCTTCGGCAGAGTGCTACACCCAGTAATGGATAAAAGGCGTGATGATATATTTATGTTTATTTTAGTTTTGTTGTTGCTTTTAATCTAGTATTTTTTATTTTTTTTACAGTTGAAATCATTACTATTTTTATTCTATTGTCTATATTTATTGTATTCCTCACATAAACCTAATGACAGATGACAAATACGGCATAGAATTGACTGCATATTGCAGCATAACAAGAGATAGCATTACCGCAGCTAACTCTCTCTTACAGAACAGCGACGAAAGACTATGTCGAAAGTATGAAGTTTGTAAACTTTGTGTTTATGTGCAGTGACAAAGATAAAGACTAAGACTAAAACAGTAGCTGGAAACGCTCAGCTGTATTAACATATGACAAACTCTCAAGGTTATGTCGAAAAATTAAAACTAAGACTATGTTAAGACGTGGAAACAAGGCTTTAGCTGCGGTAATGCTATTTTTTGTTATGCAGCAATATACAGTCAATTCTATACCGTATTTGTCATCTGACATTAGGTTTGTGTGGAGAATACGATAATAGAATAAAAACAGTAATAATTTCAACTGTCAAAAAAAAAATTACTGGATTAATAGCAACAACATGTCAAAAAGAAATTATTTATTGCTGTAATTTTAAAATTTATTTCTTTTCTTTGATTTTATAAGTAGAATTGCATTTCAATCATGTTTTAATAACATAAAAATAAATTTTGAAATTTAAATTGCTATATTTGAAATATTCCGGTTTGTACACTACAATAATGTCTCAATTTTTAAAAATTATTTTGGAATTGTATAAATTAATTAAACTAGTGCTTAATTTTAATTGTAATTACTATTCCTTATTAATAATTTTATATAATTTTAAAGTATTTCAAATAGTTTTATAAATATTTTTTTCATATAAGTGAACAAATCTTTAATAGAATAATGAATTAAGGTTATGTTTATGATAAGAGCTGAAAATGGCTGGTATTTTTTCGACAAAAATAGAAACAAAACGTGACAAACAAAGACTAAAACAGAGACTATGTTAAGAGTCGGAAACGTAGCTTTACAGAACAGCGACGAAAGTATGAAGTTTGCAAACTTTGTGTTTATGCGCAGCGACAAAGACAACGACTTAGCTAAAACAGTAGCTGGAAACGCTCAGCCGTATTCATACAGGGTGATCAAAATGAATTGTTACAGTTGGCAATAAAAAAAACTACATGAAATTGGTAAGCCTGATAGATAAATTCATTTCCTGTTGTTGAGAGTGACATTAAAAATTTAAATTTGAGTACATTTATTATTACATTTAATTCTAAAGTATTTCTATTGCTTAAAAAGTCAAAATTCTATTAGCTGTCAGACTCCTGACATAACCTATTTGTATTTATTAGAAATGTCAAATAGCATTTCCGCCTTTACCTGACGTTGTGCCAACTGTGGAATAAAAAGATCTCTGGAATTGTATTGCCAACTATAACAATTCCTTTTGATCACCCTGTATATGACAAACTCTCAAGGTTATGTCGAAAAATTAAAACTAAGAGGTGGAAACGCAACTTTAGCGTGCTAAGAATACCTTCTTTCTCGTGTCGGCGCGAAATGCAAAATGCCTTCAAGCAGTGCGATTATTCAGTGTCCGACAGAGTTAACCAGCGCACGAAGATCTTACGCACCAAACTCTTATGCTAATTTCATCATCATCTGATCCTGCAAATCGTAATGAATTCGTAATATACGTTTATTTATTTTATATCATTCGTTTCCTTTGGCAATTATAAATTTATTCAGAGATTGTATCATTCATCTCTGATAAATTAC
The DNA here is from genome assembly GCA_911728475.2 of Pterostichus madidus. Lineage (NCBI taxonomy): Eukaryota > Metazoa > Arthropoda > Insecta > Coleoptera > Carabidae > Pterostichus > Pterostichus madidus. The sequence goes on from OU452306.1 coordinate 33,133,253, forward strand.
AAATCCATTTTTGTAATTGGTTATTTAAATATTTATTAGTTTTTAATGTTATGACGGATGGATCAATACGTAAATGGCTTTATCGTTCGGCCAGTTTTATTTTTAAACAAAACGAATGCTGGCAGCTTCTAAAAATACCAAAGTGGCCACTTCCTTTCACAATAGGCGCATTCTTTTTACCATAAAGCGTAGCTCAGTTGGACTTGAAGTGAGGTGAAATTTAAATTTACTACATGATTGGATAAATCCTTCTGTAATACAGTCCAGGGGCCCAAAAGATAAAAGTAGTAACTACCAGGAGTTGATAACATACTTAATACATTTTTTATCAACAATGAAATCTCTAAATCAATCATATTTTTTAGTAGACTCTAGTTTTAGTCTGCAAAAAACAAATCTAAGGAATTAAAATTGTTAAATCTACTATTTCTCTCTGAAATTCGTTTGTGTTTTTAATTTGGCTCAGTAGAATTGAGTCGACCTGTGGATTTGAAAACTCGGGTTCGATTCCCACAGCTAATAAACAATTTACACCGCATTGAAACTACCTATGTGACTCCCCATTCACTAACATTATTGGGGACCCTGATTTGACGACTGATAACCGCACTTCACGCGCAAAATATATCACTTACAGAGATCTGGTACACCCAATAATGGGTAGAAGGCGTGATTATAATCCGGGTTATTATAATTGATTTACAAAAAGTAGGAGTGATAATATATTTATATTTATTATTAAATAATTTAATTTAATCAATTACTAAATATTTACTTAGAAAATTATAATTAAAAGATACTTTTCTAAAAGATATATAAAAAAAATAAATAAAATATCATCACGCCTTCTACCCATTACTGGGTGTGGCACTCTGCCGAAGCAGATTTCGGTAAGTGATATATTTTGCGCGTGAAGTGCGGTTACCAGTCGTCAAATCACGGCCTCCAAAGATGTTAGTGGTGGAGGAGAAAGATATATGCACCGATAAATTAATAAGAAAAAGATGCAAGATGTTTCCATGGTTACTAAAGACAGCCTCAAAGTTTAAAGACGAGTGCTAAATTCAGCTCAATAAATATTACAACAAATATGTCTGTATTACGATTTTTTTTCTTTACATGTGCCAAATATTCCAATTCCCAAGAAGGGCTTTATATGTATAAGTTTGAGCGACACTAGTATAAAAAATGAATCATATTTATTATTGTATTGTTCCAGCCGCTGAATATAAAATTGTAAAATGTACAATGTACGTTTCATTACTAGTTAAATATTTATCGGAGTACACTTTATATTAATTAACGAACGATGTGCAGACTTGCGCATACGACAAAAAGCATGAACTCATCAGTCAACAATCGGTAGCTGAGCAGAGTAGTGTTAAACAGTTAATAGTGTAGATGAGATTCTGTGTTTTTCTGGTTTTTTTTCCTCTTAAATTTAAATTGTGTTTATGATTGTGCCAGTTCAATGGATTTTTCCATAAAATAGGAACATGGTGAAGGTATTTACATTTGTTTAATTATCATTATTATTATTAATATATATTATTTTACATTTCATAGAATACTTATTGTATTTCGAGAAGTTAGGTTAAAATTGCAAACGTCAAATATCATATACCGATGTGTATTATGGCCGGTTTATAAGCGAGAAACTAATTTACTTCCAAAGTAAATAAAATATATTCATTCAAACCAGAGTCAGAATTTTGACAGTAATGGTATATATGCCTAAGGTGACCATTTATTTTTAGACACTAAACGAGACAATAAAAGGAATATATAGGTACATAAATATAAAACCATCTGAAATATATATTTTGGTAAAACTCCAGTATACACTCTTGACATTGAAGAAGTTCATTTTTCCAGTGATTCTAAAACAGTTTTTAGGTTAGCTCGCTTCGCTCGTACTTTAAATAAACAATCCCCGCTTTTCACCGCTACTGCCGCCGTTGCTTTTACACTGTCTGGCTATCTGATTTTAGATTCTCTATCGCAATAACAATAATTTACCTGTTAACTGTTTGACTAGGATTACCCACTGTTTTAGAATCTTTATAATCATGTAAAATGCGCATGCGTCAAAGTAGTCTCTGTCGACAAAAGGGTATACTCGAGTTTAACCTATATTTTTATTCAATATTTTACAAAACATAAAAATAAATAACACATTTCTGACAATAAAATTTAAACGTAGTTTAAATTTAGATTTACTTATTAGTTTTACTCATTATAACATGAGTAATACTTATTAAGTATCAACCACTAAAATTTGAATCAACATTCAGTATCAACCGCTAAAATTTGAATCAACAATTTTATCTGTTTTTTAAGGAAATTATAAGATTCTAAACAATTCTTTTGAAAATTAATTTTTGTAATACCTAATTAGTGTGTTTAAAGTGTCAGTTAAAAATTGTATTTTTTCTGGGGTAAAATAAGTGAAAAGTTTATAGTGGAATCCGAACCATTTAAACACAATCACAATCGCAGTTTTATATATATATATATATATATATATATATATATATATATATATATAATCTTGGTACTATTTATTTTTCAGAGAGTGATTTGATTGAGTATAATAAATGGTTTGCTAGGTTTTAAAATTTATAAATATTTATTTATATGACGACGTTTCGACACTGTACTTCTTGGTACAAGAAGTTAATTTAACATGATTCTATGTTATAAGTTGTACAACCGTACGGTTGCAATTAAATTTTGAATTTGAAACAAACATTTGAAGGAGAACCTTCACCTTCATGACTCTAAAGTTATTTGGATTAACTTTTTAAAATCAGGCTAGAATACGATTAATTAATCCAAAATTCGGATTAGCTAAAACTTTTTTGAGAATCGGGCTGATTATGTCTTGTATATAATTCTAAATTCAAAACATTATAGTAATAAACTAGATATCATTAAGTTTAGTACAAATTATGAAGTCGAGGACCTTTACTTGAGCTACGATTACCTGTAAATGATGTTATCAAACCTTCTTAAATTATTATTGCACTCATCTCTTGCAGGTGATTTAAAACATTGAAATGAATTGAAGTTGCGATTTTAGGTAAAAATAATCTGCTTAATGTTAACTTTATCTTCCAGTACATAATAAGTTTTGGTCAGTGTTGAGTTTAACAGACGATATGTAAATAATTCGATTCCATCATCGATCACAATGGAAATTCTGTGGCTAATTTGCAACAAGAGCGGTCGGTCGGTGAAGCGCTGAGTCACTGTAACATGTATAACAAATGTGGCCGGTTATTGGTCCGAGTGGAATCGCGGCGCCCGGAGGTTCGGAGGTTTAGACCCCCGGGGGGACGTAACTCACCCCGAACAAGACGTATCGACCCGCACCTGACACGACGCCCCCTGCTGCGGATGTTACACGCCACTGTGTGACCAGCGACACTCCCCATCACTTACACACACGGCTACAATCGTTTTTTACTCATGGTGATTTAAATTTTGCAAGAGCAAAACCAAAATCCCTACTGACCTGTTTTCATACTTCAACAGCCTGATTTTGTAAGAGAGTTGTTACTAAAAAGTTGTTAAAACAATTATAGTTGGACAATAGTTATTTTTATAACAAGTGCCGAAAAAGGCTTGTTACGTGCAAGTGCAGAATTCTGCACTTGCAAATGTTTATACATTTATTTTAGTAACGAATTTAATCTTTGTTCTTAGTATCTTGTTTGACTGTTGAGATGTTCGCCTCAATTTTTTAAGATTTCTACTAAGTGGTTCCTTGAACTATGGTTTTATATTTAATTATATTGTCGTTACTTAATTTTTTTAAATGTAACTATAAATATTTTTTCTTAAAAATTGGTAAGTTTAAATTATATTTTCTTGTTTTTCAAATATTACATTTATTGTGATTTGCTTTGTAGCTTGATAATGGTCAAAATTTTGCACCGAAACGTCGCTGTTTTAATAAAATTTAACTAAAAATTGGTTCAATTTTTTCAATTTTATTACCACGTTTAAGTTACATTCACAAATCGAAATTAGTTTTTGTTTTATGTTTTCCATTTTTGTTTTAACAACCTTGTAGACATGTTATCTTAACAAATTCACAAATCAGTATTTAGTTTTGCTTTTAACACAAAAGTTTGCAAACTTCAAACTTATGTTTTAGTTTTACGTTTTATACTTAGGAATAGACTAATAGGAAGAAGCGTAGAATGATGTAGTGATATATACTTGTCTCTTTCTATCATCCTTCGCATTGATGATAACCTAAGTTTGTTTTTATTCGAGTATCAAAATAAATGAAAATAAATTAATACCTACTTTCTTATTATGATAATATTTACCTTGATCTTCCAAAAAATACGAAAGTAAACAAACAACATATGACAGTACGTGTAACTTCTGACACATCTAATAGTTACATTAACTGTATTACCGATCTACTGAGTACAGCCGATCTTCTAAACTTTATGATAGATGTTACTACTAACTAAAATCGACAAAAGCAAAACTATTTGTGAATGGTACCTAAAACCACACTAAAACATAAAGCATAAAACAAAAACTAATTTCGATTAATGTTTTAGTGTGTTTTTCACAAATAGTTTTGCTTTTGTCGATTTTAGAAGATCGGCTATACTCAGAAAATCGGTAATACAGTAAATGTAACTGTCAGAAGTTACACATGCTGTCTTATGTTGTTTGTTTACTTTCATATTTTTTTGGAAGAGCAAGGTAAATATTATCATAATAAGAAAGTAGGTATTAATTTATTTTCATTCATTTTTACTCTCGAATAAAAACAAACTTAGGTTATCATAAATGCGAAGGATGATAGAAAGAGACAAGTATATATCACTACGTCATTCTGCGCTTCGTGCTATTGGTTTATTAGTATAAAACGTAAAACTAAAACATAAGTTTGGAGTTTGCAAACTTTTGTGTTAAAACAAAAACTAAATACTGATTTGTGAATGGCTGCATAAGATAACATGTCTACAAGGTTATTAAAACAAAAATGAAAAACATAAAACAAAAACTAATTTCGATTTGTGAATGTAGCTTTAATATCAATATTTAAAATAATAAAAATAGAAAGTCAGAACTTCATTGTTATTTTTCAGTCAGACTTCATATTTTCGTATACTGAAATACATAGCTGGTATGTACGATATGTACTACAGAAGTGGATTATAAATGAAATGATATGATAATAAGTAGAGTAGCTAGAACCAAAATTCAAATGAGACCCATACATCAAGCACTAGTAGAGCACAAGTAGGACTAAATGGCAAAGTTGTCTGCATAATGTTATCTCAGGCAGCGTATGAATATGAATGAGACAACAGAGTACATTTATGACTAACACAAATCGCAAGACTTGGATCTAGGTGTGATATAAATTGAAATGAGGTTCACGAGAGGAATTTTTCGATTTCGTGTTGCAAATCCCCCGCTGTTTGTTCGCCTTCCATCAGCAGTAACGTCTCGGCGTTAAGACTGCTTTGTTTGTGACGCGTGCGTAAAATCAGAGTCTCAGCAGCAAGGGAGACCCCTTTAGATGTCGGATCTGCTTTGAACACGTGATGTTATTACCCTCTTCCTTCTGCTCGCGCGCTCGCGGGCACAATCCCCCAGGTAGACTGACCACCACTGGAGGCATCGGAACAGACGTACCGAAAAATCTTTATCCGTTTCCTGTCAGCGCAGTGGGGGTGGATCAGACGCGCAGCATCTTGTTGATGCCGCGTCTTACCGCTAATACATAGAGATTTCCCCAGAGATTGGCTGGCCGCGAAAAACAACACCGCAAAAAATATCTCCCAATATAAGAACGCGCTACGCGCTACAGTCACACCTCCGCCATTCGCAATCGATACACACTACAAAATCTTACACATATATAAATTAGATACGGTGGTAAGGCGATGACTTGTGGTCCTACAACCCTATAGGTCATGGGGGTTACTGCCCAACTCAACTTTAGGACTATCGTGTTTGATAGATAAAATGTTTAAAATCCTATCTTTTGGAAATAAACTGGAAATATGGCCATAGTCGAACTTAAATTAAATAAATAAATAAAATAAATATATCATCACGCCTTCTACCCATTCCCACAGCCGACAAACAATTTTCACCACATTAAAACTTATCCACTAACACCTTTGGAGGCCGTGAGTTCACGGCTGGTAATCAAACTCCACGCACATAAATATATCACTTACCGAGATCTGCCAGGACTGAATGCCACACCTAATAATACGAGTGATATATTTATTTTAATTTCTTTTATAATAAAATAATTTACTTAAACTGCAAAATACTTCTTTGTTAAAAATTAAAGGTATATAGTTTTATAACATAACCTAAATAAGTATGAATTCGATTCCTATTACAACTAATAAAAAAAAATAAAAAATATCATCACGCCTTCTACCCATTACTGGGTGTGGCACTCTGCTGAAGCAGATCTCGGTAAGTGATATATAAGTGCGGTTACCAGTCGTCAAATCACGGCTCCCAAAGATATTAGTGGTGGAGGAGCCACAGGGGTAATTTTTGAAATTATGAAAATTGTTTGTCGCCTGTTGGAATCGAACCAGGGTTCTCAAGATCCACAGGCCGACTTCATACTACTCAGCTAGGCACCCCTAATTAAAATTAAATTAACATAAATAACCTTTGTTTCATACTATGCTATATTTTGTGTTTTACCGCTTCTATATTTTTTCTAGAAATTATACTTTTACGGACTAGTCCGGTAAAATAATTGCAGACACAGTTTTTATAAATTTTTATAAATAAATATAAAATAAATACACGCCTTTCACCCATTAGTGGATGTGGCACTCTATCGAGTAACATCTTTGCCGGCTGTTATTTGACAGCTGGTAACCGCACTTCGCGCGCAAAATATATCACTTACCGAGATCTGCTTCGGCAGAGTGTCACACCCAGTAATGAGTAGAAGGCATGATGATATATTTATTTATTTTTTATAGAAATTATTTGTTTTCAAATAATTAATGTCAATTTATTCAACTAATCTGTCAATATAAATTTGCGCTTCAAATTTAATAACTTTTCTCACTTTCGGTTATATAATTACAAAACAAAACTCGTGCACGAAAATGTCATTTACACCATTCACGCAAATTAAAGCACTCGCTTTACTCGTACTTTAAAATTGCGCTCATATGCAAAGTTTGTATTTGCGCACTTGTTATGTAAATAGCTCTTTTGCTTATATTAATTGTAGGAATTAATTTTAGAAAGGTAGTAACAGTATCAGGCACGGTGGCTGAGCATGTTAATGCACATCTCTTAACATACTGTGACGTCACCCGAACCAAGGTTCGTCAGTTCGAATCCGCCTGTCCACAAAGTATGATTTGTCGTTAAAATAAAAAATACAGTTACTTGTATTAATCATACTCGGGCGATATAAGCTAGTCACTTATAGATATACCTTAAAAGTAAGTAACATCGACTCAGAAAACCGGCAGTACGGCAGCGTAAAAACTGCGGCTCGGTGTGCCCGGTAGGCCCAGGCCCGACTCGGGCTGTAGCGCCGTTAAAGAAGAAGAACAGTATCAATAGCGTTTTTCTGAAACTTATTGAACCGTTAGTTGCTAATGAACCGATAAAACTTTCATGCAACCCAGCAAGTTAAAAATGCTTTAAACTCGTGTGAGAGACAAACCCAATTTATATATTTTGGTATACTCGTATATATTAAATAAAAATTAACTTTGTTAATTGAAACAAGGGTAAGAATTTCCCCCAATACGTCACTGCTTGTGGTGAAGCTTACAACGGCAACAACAACTACAGCAATGTTGGATCACGAGACAAGATGAATGTAGACAGCTCCGCTCGGTAGCCGTAATAATTGATCCGGATATTTATACCCTTATTCAAATTGATTTAAAGCTATCGGCGACTCAGCTGGTTTGTCTTGTCGTGATTAACTCAACACTGGTGCACTAGTGCATTGTGTCAGACAACGTATAACAATAAAGCTCATAATTTCTGCAACACGGTAGCGGGATAGAATTACTCATATGTTCAATTAAAATGTCGCTGCTATGAAGTAAGTGGACAGAATGGGTTGTATTCTAGTTACAAAGCACTTTAGATGTCTTTGTTGCTTATCTTCTCTATTTTTAATTCCATTGCAGTTTGTAGAATATTTTGCATTGTACTAATAAGATTAAGGACAGGGTGTTTTGTAATATATGTAATATGCCGAGCTATTTTCTCTACACATATGTCATAACTTGATAGTTACGCTGGTGAGAAAAAGAAACGATACACTTGAATTCGTACAATTTTCTCAATTTTCAAACCATCATAACTTGGCGGATTTTCAATTAATTTGGACGAATTTTTAAGGGCGAAAAAGTTTAAAGTGTCTGCTTTAAGGGGATACATGCCATCTTAGGGTTATCCCCTTCCACATCCCCTCAACCCCCTAGAAGGAAAAAAATGTTTTTAGTGCATAAACGTCTATTTTTGACGATCTGCACCTCTCACCTTCAGGACTATAAAGATTATTCAATTTCCTGTGAAGGACGCAAAGAACGAAGTTCCTACGATGATTTGCAATTATGCGTATTTGAAATTAAGGTAGTACTAGCGTGAATTTTTTTTTTGCAGATCTGAATAAAATTTCGCGCACTTAAACATTGGATAGTCATACGCATCCTGTTAAAATATGAAACACATTCATCGTCTGTGAATAAATATATTCGCTTGTAAAATTGAGTTCTTATACACGGGGTTTATGGCGATCATCACTCAGAATCGCACATATTTGGTTTGTGTACCTCTAAAATTTTGCTGTTTCATTTGAAAAACTAGTATGATGCTCTAGAACTATCCATGTATATTGTATCAGAAGGAGAAAGTTTTTTATCGTTTAGTAATGGATTTATAGCCATGCAAAGCCTTGTTTTTAACGAAAAATTAAGAATCCCCATTTATAATAGCAACACCACACGGTTGTGTGGTATTTGAGACCAACAACCTGTTAACAATTTATAATATTCAAATCATAATAGGTATAAAACACTTATTTTATTCAATTTTTAAATTTTTTTGAGCGTCAGTTTCGTCACTCCACAACCGATGGCGCCACCGTCACACTAGTACTACCTTAAATGTGTATTTGAAGGTTTTTGATCTAACAATGTGTTATTTGTTAGGGGTGGAGGGTTGAAGGGTGCAAAATGAGACAATCCTAATTTTGCGTACAGTCCCTCAAAGTAGAATTTTTTTTCTGAAAGAATCATCAAATTTTATTGAAATTTCTTCTAGGGGATAGAGGGGTATAGAAAGGGTTAACCCTAAAAACAAATGTTTCCCTTTAAAGTAGACACTTTGAACTTTTTCGCCCTCTAAAATTCGTCCAAATTAGCTAAAAATTCGCCAAGTTATGACGGTTTGAAAATTGGAAAAATTTCACCAATTTCAAGTGTTCCTTTTTTTTCACCAGTGAATATAGTACATGATGATAGTGAAGGGTGAGCTACAGGAGTATTAGAATGTTGTGATAATAGTTTGGTGGCTGTGAGAATCGAAGCTGGGTTCTCAAATGTTATTTAGATGTAATGGCTCAGTGGTATCAAGTCGGCCTCTGGATACTGAGAACACTCAGACGACAAACATTTTCACCAAATTAAAAATTACCCCTGTGGCTCCCCCGCCACTAACATCTTTGGGGAGCGTGATTTGACGGTTGGTAACCGCACTTCACGCGCATAAATATATCACTTACCGAGATCTGCTTTGGCAGAGTGACACACCTAGTAATGAGTAGAAGGCGTGATGTTTTTTTTTAATTTTATTTTTTAAATTACTCAACAAATTTAAATGAGACAAATATAAATTTAACTTAAGAGAAACTACCCTTCAAGTGGTATTTATTGAGATAAGATTTCAAATTGAGTATTTCATTAAAATTGTGACATTTATTTTCCCCGTTTCCAAGGCAATGAAAATAAAAGTTTGTCACTTGTAAACATTTCTCTTCTTCGATGTCAGATTGACAAAAGTGACATATCTATATATAGTTTTCATACATGCGTTGAATTATCAATGAAATCCTGTGATAAGTCAGATATAAACGTTGAAATTCCTGTACGTTTTGATGCGAAGTTAATTGGTCGTGGGCGTTGAACGAAGCGCGGTCAGCCGATCCGATCGGCCGGTCGCATGAAATAATTACCGCATCGCATCGCATCGCCCGTCTCCATCCACTTGCTATTAATTTCACCTCCGTTCGAACGAAGCCAACACCGAGCATTTCCATCTGTCGAACGGCGGTGGCGGTGGCGGTGGCGGCGACGGCAGCGGCAGCGGTGCAGCGCCCGCGCTTTTAACGAGTCCGAAATAAACCGCAGCGGGTGACTAATCACCGGCTTTCTCATTCAATTTATAACGGAAGGTGCCACGCAACTGTTAAATTAACATGGATATTTACTCGCTTTAAATGCGCACCACTATCACTTACTCTAAACTGCATTTTGAGTTATTTTGTTGTTTATTAAGCGGACTCGAACATTAAATGAACGTTTTTTGACACTTTTCGTAATCAATATATTTTAAAAGGAAAAGTTCCTCTTTAACGAACTCTTTGTTGAAATTGATTACAAATGAACCATGTCCTTAATTTTACAAATTTTGCAAAAAATCTAGTTTTCTTACAATCTGTACCTCAAAATGTTTATACTCTCAAAGTTTTTTACCATTTTTAACACTCTGTATATGTAAGATAGTTGAAAATTGCTTAACACTATTTAAATAAACGAACAGTTTATAAAATATTCTCGGCACCTTAGTTGCCCAGTAAAATAATTGTTCCATATATAGACAGTTGCACAATTACAGTATCAAGAGCCCTCCATAAACCGTTTGTGTATTTAAATAGAGTCAAGGAATTTTCAACTTTCTTAGATATATTTTGTAAGCTTCCTATTGAAAATACTCTAGGGATACAAACAGCAAAACATCAATATTTGTCCGTAAAATTTGAGTTACGATATTTTATTTGCCGATTTTTAGGTGAAATTTCATGAAATTGAAGGGTTATTTCAAGTTTTTGGCCTATAACTATCAGAAATCCGGTTGTATGCTACTTTTGGCACTTTGGCTGACTTCTCCATACATTTCTGTATAAGTTTAGTCAGAAACAATAAGTACTAAATTATGGTTATATAGAGTTATTTCAGCATATTCGTAGAAACATTTTTGTTTTCAAAAAAATTCGCCCTGGGCGCAAAAGCAAACTTTTTGGCTTGCGGCTATGATTTTCCTGAATGATTTTGTATCAGAAACCGAGCTGAAGTACTAAGAAAGTTAGGCAGAACAAAGAATCTAATTTTGTTACATAGTGTTATTTGTCTAATGGAAGATTTGTCTTTTACATTTTAAGCTATACGTATTATTTAATAGAACAAAATGGAACCTACCAAAATGAGAAATTAACATTCTTGTTAAAAATATGTTTTGATATTTTCATTTAACTAAAACTTTATATTGCAGAGTTCATTAATTATATAATTATTTGAATAATAATAATTTTGTTTATTTTATTTTTCCTACAACTGTGCGATTTCTTTGTTATTACGTAACTATAATTGCCTTGGTTACGTATGGAAAGTAGATGAATGCAGACCAAGTGCGTTTCCGAAAGCAAAGAAACACTAGTGCGGAAAGTGCTTCATTACGTAACTGTCAAAAGAATATTGTTTTGACAGCGATTTAAATTTCGCGCCGAGCGCGGAATTCATATTTTGACCACAGACGCTTATGGAAGAAGAAGATACGGTGAACCAGCGCTAGTAAATATGCAGTAGTATATTTTGACGTTTATAAACGTAACCTTAATTTGCAGTATATCTAATCGGTAGACAATTAATAAAAAGAACCGAACAAACTAAAATATATCGATAAATGGTTTTATTTAAAGAGTAAGTGAAATACTGCATATTTATTGTTTGTGTATATTATTAATACAGTTGTTATAGTTGCTTATATTGACATAATGTAAAGTGGAAACTTTTGTGTCTAAAGAAACATTGATTTCTTCCGTACCTGTTCATATTGTTACCAGTAATATTATTGGTAACAATTTCGGAAGCTTCAGAAGTACCAGCAGCAGGTTGATTGTCATTGTCGAAAATAGATCCAACATAGTATGATCCGGAGCTTCAATTATCTTTGGAGGTGTTAATGATAAAGAAGAATCACTCACTGTACTATTCCAATCAAGATGATTTTGAAGAAATTATTTTGACGTTAGTGAAATATTTTTAAATAACGGAGAACAATGTGCAAGCAATCAACAAACATACCATAGCAACGCCGTAAAACATCGTTCTCATGTAATATGATTAAAATTTTATAAATTTTATAAATTTTAATAATATTTTAGTGATTTACTAAATCGCACAGTTGTAGGAAAAATGTTGTTTATAACACGTGCCGAAAAAGGTTACGTGCTCGTGCAGATTTCCGCACTCGGCAAGCCTCGTGCGTTAAATTCTGCACTTGCACGTAACGAGCCTTTTTCGGCACTTGTTATAAAAATAACTATTAAATTACGTTTCATCAACTGCATCCTTATGATGTCTTCGTTAAGCTAATAATAATAATAAAGCTACAAAAATAAATATAAACAGTTATGCTTTAAAAGCTGTGTAATTGTGGATTCAATTACTGTTTTAATTATTATACATATAAGTTCTAATGTCTGTTGAAAGTATATTACCATCTTCGAGAAGTTCTAGAATATAAAGTAATGTTTATTACTATAAAATGTTTTATCACTTAGGTTCATTGACTTCATCTAATGGAGCGTTTCATGATGATTTAACTTATTAAGGGATTGCATTTCGTCGAAACAGTCTTTAATTTCGCAACCGCAAATTACCGTTTTATTAGTTGTGGTTTACAAAGAATCAGATTCTCGTAAATCGGAATCATTTGAAAACCACTAACACACGTTTCGTGGAATCACAGTACCTAACGGAAGTCAATCTGTGTTTATGTTATTACTAACAATAATTTATGATGTCCATTTCCTGTGACATATTCATTGAGATTTTACTACACAATAACATACGTCGAATGGCGAATTAGAAATCCAAATTGTATTAGATAATATCGTAGAGTTTATAGTTTATACCATTAATAAAAACAGAATGACTAGAGACGAGAAACAACTAAAATGTTTTAGCCAGAAGCGTATTTAGAAATACTTCGAGGTAAAAAGAAACGCATCAAATTTTGATCCTTTTTAAAAATAAAAATGCACAACAGAAACTTAACAGATTGTAGAATTCGAATCAGTCGGGCACACAAGTATTTTTATATTCGTTGATGTCACATGGCCAGTTTTTACTTCATTTGTATTTATCAAATTGAGTATGGTGACGTCGCACTATTCTATTTGATGTATACGAGGGCAGGGTGAAAAGTCCCTGAAATATGCAACAAGAAATGATATATTTGGTCAAAACATATTTTATTTCTCTACATAATCTCGATACACTTCGTCCAACGTATTTTCTAATTTTTCGATCCCTTCCAAATAATACGATTTTGGCAATCCTTCAAAATAGGCGTTTGTCTCAGCGATGACCTCATCGTTGGAGCCAAATCTCTTTCCGCCGAGCCATTTCTTCAAGTTTAGAAATAGATAAAAATTGCAGGGGGCCAAATCTGGAGAAAAAAGTCCTTCTTATTGCGCTTGAACATCGCCAAACACTCCTTTGAACTTGTTACACGGTCGCGCTTGTTGTCAACAGATAGAAAATGCGGCACCCATCTGGCAGATAGCTTTCTCATATCCAATTTATGCAAAATTCCGTACCCGTTCGGTTGAGATGCTCATAGCCTCAGAAATCTCGTGCACTTTAACTCGCCGATCGTCCAATATCATACCATGGATTTTATCGACTATTTCTGGCGTTGTAACCGTAATTGGACGACCAGAACGTTCGGCGTCCTTTGTGGTCATACTACCACAACGAAAATCAGTAAACCACTTGTGAATCGTTCCAATCGATGGTGAGGAGTCCCCATAATGTTTAACAAGCGAAGCTTTGGTTTGCGTAATGTTTTTTCCACGCAAGAAATAATGTTTAATCAAAACGCGAAATTCACTTTTTTCCATGTTTTCAAAAATCTTCAAGGTTGCTTGCTTTCGATGGGTGTCAAAACAGAACTGAATGACATATCAGTCTGAAAATTTTAATGCGTTCTAGTTAAAGATAGTACATCACAAATGTCACATGAGATTTTGCGATCGTGGCGCCATCTGTTTTTTTTTCAGGGACTTTTCACCCTGCCCTTGTATGCATTAAACTAATGTACTGTACTGAAATTGAGATTAAGTTCCTGTTGAGTAGAGTAGTATAAATAAATAAATTTCAATTACATGAAGCCCATTACTCAATTGGTAACAGCATTTGACTGAAGTTCAAAGGTCCCAGACATTCCAGTTTTTCTTTCTATAATAAAAATTATATTTCATCAGTTGCTAAGTATTTACTTGAAATTGCTGATATTTCTTGAAAATGCATTTCTCTGTTTCGGCATTAGAATAACATATTCTCACACGCATATTGATGGTAGAATGAGCTTCATTCGTAAACGATTTTTGGTGACATATTGTTATCATAGCTTGGTATAACTGCATTAAATACGCAAAATATCTAGATAACTGACAAAATAAAGAAAGAAAATTTATACAAATATCTGGACAACGGACAAAATCAATTGCAAATCACTGTCATCAACATTAATATTCTACCAAAAAAATCCCTTAATGGCAAATGTCAATTATTTTTATAAAGAAATTATGCAAAGGAAAGCCGAAACAGAGAAAATGGTATAAAACACTCATTACAGGAGGCACGAATAGGTTGTCTTCTGTAACTTGTATTTGAACATACTCATTGCCGTCTTAGGCCATACAGAGGCCCTTGGGCACACAGTTTGGGGCCCTTTCATAAAATAAAAATATTTGAATGAAACATCCGTATGTACTTTTATTTAGTGACTTTATTAGTTATTATAGTTAGCTTTATACAAATCAATAATAAGTGAAGTGATTACTACTCGTATTTTGAGAATTGAACTTATGTTAATGATGATAGTTTCTTCCGGGATTGCTATTATATCCTCAAAGTTCTTTTAAATATTTTAAAGTTGTTTTCATATTTGTATACATTTTATAGGATTAATTTAAAAATGGGATGGCTAGCTCAGTTGTATGAAGTCGGCCTGTGGATCCTGAGATCCCTGGTTCGATTCCCACAAGCGACAAATTTTCATAATTTGAAAAAGCTATCCCTGTGGCTCCTCCACCACTAACATGTTTGGGGGCCGTGATTTGACGACTGGTAACCGCACTTCACGCGCAAAGTATATCACTTACCGAGATCTGCTTTAGCAAAGTGCCACACCCAGTAATGGGTAGAAGGCGTGATGATATATTTATTTTATTTTATTTTATTTAAAAATGAGATGGCTAGCTCAGTTGTATGAAGTCGGCCTGTGGATCCTGAGAACCCTGGTTCGATTCTCAAAGGCGACAAACAATTTTCATAATTTAAAAAAAAACTACTCCTGTGGCTCCTCCACCACTAACATCTTTGGAGGCCGTGATTTGACGACTGGTAACCGCACTTCACGCGCAAAATATATCACTTACCGAGATCTGCTTCGGCAGAGTACCACACCTAATAATGGGTAGAAGGCGTGATGATATATTTATTTATTTAATTAAAAAAAATATACGTTATATATATTTTTGAAATTTAAAATTTTAACGGCAATTCTTAGCAAAAATTGCCCTAAAAATAGAGCTCCTCTCTTTTCCGTGTAAACGATGACCTCAACATTTTGAGGCCCCCATCCAGCCGGGGGCCCTGGGCTCGTGCCCCATGTGCCCTTATGGAAAAGACGGAACTGAATATACTATTCTTCCCTCAGTCTCAATAAATAATCTGCCACTGTAAATGTTTAAGAATGATCGTTTTCTCATCAACATTTCTCGTCTTGAATTCTTATCTCAGTGACGTCGTAAATTTGTGTTCTGTTGATTGAGAATTTTGCTGTACACTACATTTTTCCATAATTATTCTGCTCATTTTATGTTTTCGAGTTATCCAACAATGTTAATATTTTTTCATGGTGCTAGGACGACGAAGTAGGTCTTAAAATGTCTTTCCTTGGTCCCGAGTCCGCTTCTACGTTTATGTATACTAACGTGAAAATATCGTTGGTTAAAATAGTCTTCGAGTAAAAAGAAGGTTTCGTGTGCGATGTTTATGTATGTTCCCCGTCGTTTCCGATTAATCAGCAAGTATTTTTTAACGTAAAGACGCGAATGTGGCATATGGCAAGCATGTGCCGGGTATTTATGGTGAATGGCGCGCTGCTGATGACCTGCAGCGCTCGGTAAACACCGCCAGGTTCAAATAACCCTCGCCGCCGCCACTTGCTACATTACCCGATCGACTCGACTCGAGCATTCGCCGTTCGCGCACATTTAAAATACATAAAGAAGCGCTCTATCGCTGCGCTGCTCCACTGCTGCTTTCATTATATTTTTATTATTTAAAAACAACTACTCAGTTTGTAGATCGAGTTAACTTCTACCTTCGTACGATACATTTATGTTTAGCGAAGCATTCCTTGTTTATTTTATCGAACTCGTTTTGTTTTGTGTTCTGTTGTAGATAATTTGTGTAAGTTAAACAACCACAAGAAATAGTTAACTGCTAGTCTTCTAAATATGAAAATTGCATAGTTAGTAACTTAGTTAAAATTAACTTAAAACACAAAATTTTGTTAAATATTGTAAGCTTTCTTCCATGCCTCCAACTTGATTTAAAGCTCTTTTAATTCATTTCTTCGGATAATTTTTACCAAAAAAGAGAGTCATTTTAAGACTTTAAGAATTGACACATAATTAAATTGGTTCGGGAGACTGTACAAGTGGTTTGCAAAGTGTGGTTCGTGAAGACATTGGATGGGGGTCGCCGGATGCTATTTAGAAATGATAAAAAACATGACACAGTGGTATCGTGTCGGCCTGCAGATCCTGAGAACTCTGGTTCGATTCCCACTGCCAATAAACATTTTCACCACTTAATATTACTCCTATAGGATAATAGCTTAGTGGTATCGTGTCGGCCTGTGGGCCCTAAGAACCCTGGTTCGATCCCACAGCTGACAAAACATTTTCACCAATTTAAAAATACCCCTGTGGCTCCTCCACCACTAACATCTTTGGGGGCCGTGATTTGACGACTGGTAACCGCACTTCACGCGCATAAATATATCACTTACCGAGATCTGCTTCGGCAGAGTGCCACACCCAGTAATGGGTAAAAGGCGTGATGATATATTTATTTATTTTTTATTTAATACTACTCCTGTGGCTCCTCCTGCACTAAAATCTTTGGGGCCGGTGATTTGACAACTGGTAACTGCACTTCACGCGCAAAAATGTATTATTTACCGAGATCTGCTTCGGCATAGAGCCACACCGTATTTTGAGAACCACTGGCCGAAAAATTTTTTGTTAATAGTTTTTTAATACACTTAGAAAATGGTATTTTTTTGCTAATTTAACCAAACTTGTAACTCTTATAGTTTTCGAGATAGCAATAGTGGCACAATTAAATTGAATATCCTATATATTTTACCGAGATCTGTTTCAGTAGAGTGCCACACCCAGTAATGGGTAGAAGTCGTGATGATATATTTTATTTTATTTATTATATATTTTGCGCGTTAAATACTAGCCGCCAAATCACGGCCACCAAGTTGCTAGTGGTACGAGATTCACAGGGGCAGAGCTGGGCAAGCTACTTAAAAAAACTAGCTAAGCTACAGCTACAGTTATTCTTTTAAAAAGTAGCTAAGCTAGAGCTATAAGCTACAGCTAAAAGCTTTCGTTAAAGTAGCTGTTAAATTTTAAAGCTACTTTTTTTAATTATTGTGAAACAATTAAATTTGCCATTGTCATATGCTCAGTCTTTTGTTATAATGACTGTTAATTTACTATTACGTACATAAATATCAAAAATAGCAAATACCATCTGGCACCTACTGTGTATTTTTGCGTATTAGAGCCAGTTAGAACCGGCAACAAATAATTATTTTGTGTGGGTTTAGCTTGTACGCATGCGTACTTTGTTGACCTTCTGCTTAAAAAGTAGCTTGAAGCTACAAAAAGTAGCTTGAAGATACAAAAAGTAGCTTGAAGCTACAAAAAGTAGCTTTAAGCTACAAAAAGTAGCTTTAAGCTACAAAAAGTAGCTTTAAGCTACAAAAAGTAGCTTTAAAAGTAGCTTCAGTTGTTATTTTTAAGCTAATAGAAAAAAAAGTAGCTAGCTACGAGCTATAGCTATATTTTTTCACAGTTAGCTAAGCTACAGCTACAACTAAGGTAAATGTAGCTAAGCTAGTAGCTAAGCTACAAAAGTAGCTAGCTACTGCCCAGCTCTGCACAGGGGTAATTTTAAAGTGAAGTAAAATCTACAGGTCGACGCCTTTCCACTGAGCTATCTACCCTCCACAAAAATTTTAACAAATGGTGAAAAGATTGACTGTGTGACAACGGCCTTAAACAACCACAAAAGTAGTAATTTAATGTTGTCGAGAACAGGAGAGTTATTTCAAAGCTGTTAAAAATACGCTGTATCTACCAGCAAACGGTAATTTCGTTCGTTTATTGATAATGAATCTTCGAAATCTGAGAAAAATCAGAGATAAACAACAATAATTTACAGTGGGACGCCGCCCATGCCAAGCGACGGTCGTTAAGTAGGTAACAGACGCAGTGGCGGCGACAGGCGGTAGAATACGGCTTCCGTTGACATTTCAGAAGCCTATTTTCGCCTCCTCGTCTTGCATACACTACATCTACACGCCGCGCCGCGTCCGCCTCGAATCATCGTCGGCTCTGGAATAAAACTAACCTTTATCGCGCTGTTTTTATCGGGCAGTCGACGAGTCGCGGCCCCGACAAAAAACCATTAAACGTCAAGTTAATAGTCGGACGACATCTGGAATGTTTGTTCTGGGGTTGTAAATGTGCAATAAGTTTACCTGATTGATTGGTGTAGTGCGTTTGTATTGTACGCTACCTATAAACATGCCTCGCGGTCGTCTGGCTCGTCTTGTTCTCAGTGGCGGCGCTAGGAAATCAAAAATGAGAAAACATGAGAATATGAAACATTTCGGGGATAAGACACATACCAGATGACAGATGTCTACCTTTTTATTGATTCTAGAAAATACAATGATAAAATTTACATAAATAAATAATCATCACGCCTTCTACCCATTACTGGGTGTGGCCCTCTGCCGGAGCAGATCTCGGTAAGTGATATATTTTGCGCGTGAAGTGCGGTTACCAGTCGTCAAATCACGGCCCCCAAAGATGTTAGTGGTGGAGGAGCCACAGGGGTAGCTTTTGAAATTAATTGTTTGTCGCCTGTGGGAATCGAACTAGGTTCTCAGGATCCACCAGCCGACTTCATACTACTGAGCTAGCCGCCACCCCATATAAAATTTACATATGGCTGTAATTTCTGCCCTATTAATTTCAGAACAAAAGTATGAATACAAAAAATGTTCAGAATTAAAAATTGCATGTAATAAGTACAAAATTCTTGTTTACAAACGTTTCGGTCACGATAGAGAGGCATGATACAAATTTTAAAGCCCAGTTTTCAAAAGAGTTTTAGCTAAAATCTAGCTTGGATTTGTCAAATTAGGCTAAATCATATTCCCAGAAAAGTTTAAATAAACTTTAATATAATACTAAACTAAGTATTGATTTTAAAATAAACAAAGTAAGAAAAATGTAATATTTAGCAACTGATTTAGCTGATGAATGATGTAATCATGTACAAATTTTATTTGCATCTTTTTCGTCTAAAATAACTAGAGAAGCAATCAGGAAACTTATTCGTTATACTTAAGATTTATATAAGTTTTGCTTGTTTTGTAAACAGACTTTAATCATCTGCATCTTTTATTTGATTCTTTATCGTCTGAAAGTTGCTAGAAAAGTAAAGGCAGCAATTTTTATAGAACATCTCGTATATTCGATAATTTATAAAACTGTACAACGAATTCTTTATGCCTTTAAAACAGGGTTGTTCATATTTTACCCAGCCAAAAAAGCCCACCTAAAAAAAACCAAATAAACCCATTAAAAACCCATTTGACTGAATTATTGAAAATTCCCCCAGGTTGAATTTTAAGATAGAGTCAAATTTCGGTAGAAAATAAAACCTTTAACTTAAATGATCACTTATTGCATCACATCGTAGTATCACATTGCATTACTTTGACAAATGTCAATATCAAACTAGTTTAAGACCAAATATTATTTGTCTTATATTATATTAGTATTACAAAAACTGATTGATTTCCAATCTTTTTACCAGCAAATTTGAAATATAGTTCTAAATTAAATAAGTATGACAATAACATAATATAGCATATTCTGTTTTTAATTCACAATAAAATACATATTTTTTTTTCAATTATTATATAATAGTACATAAATTTTCTTTTAATGTTAGAAGTATACAATATACATTTTAAACATTATATACAAAATTAATCTAAAATTAAATAACTTGAATTAAAAAGTGTATTTGTCAATATTTAAAAAAACTCAATAATGCCCAAACAAACCCAATAAAACCCAAAAAAACCCAGTGGATCGGGTTTCTTTTTAAAAAAACGGGTTTTTTTCAACTCTGCTTTAAAATAATAATTCAATTTTAATGAAAAACGACCAGAAATATTGACAGAATAGTTTTATTATAAATAAATATTGTAAAAATACATTTTCGTTTTATATTTTGATTTATTAATATATATTTGTTGCGATACACTGAATATATACAGTCTAATATAACTAAATGTATTCAAATGGTAGCGTTTTTTATCAAGGAAATTTGTAGTTTTGGACGAATTAGTATTACAGCGCTAATGTCGATTGTGCATGCTCATGAAAGATAAATGACCGCTTATGTATTTGCAATTATTTTGAATTCTAAATTAATTCCTTTATTTTTATGATTATTTTTTATGACTCTAGGGGCAAAAAGAAGTGTTTAAGCCCGATTTTTATGGCCCATTCCTATGGATACATAAATAAAATGACAATTTTTGTTTATTGTAAATACTTGATTCTACAAAATGTCGTTTTGACATATAACCTATTTACATATTTTAATCTTTTAACATATAATTAATGTTTTGTTGTGCATAAAATATTGTATGTACCACGGGTGAAATTAGCGTTTCTGACCTTGAACATGTTATTAGCCCTCGGCGGTTTGCGCCTCCTGTTAATAATCATGCCACGGGCCAGAAACGTCTGTTTTCACCCTTGATACATAAATAACTATTTATTTGTTTACTGTCTATCAATCAGTACATAATTACTTATCGAACAGTAATTTGTAAACATAACTTACAACCTTGAAAGCCGTATTCCTAAACATTTTAAAATCTCGATCGAAACAAGTGCATTTTTCTTTATCTATGACTTCTAATAATTGTATACCGTATTCTAGTTTACCCTCACAAATCGTTGAAATAAATTGTTGGGTCTTTCGGGGTGAGCCCGTGTCCCCATTGGCGCCGCCACTGCCTGGCGTGAAACTTGTCGAGATAAAATACGGCAACCTACGAACTCCGAATGAAAGGGCGCTCTACCTACGGTACGGTGCATGCCGAGCATGCTTTAAACCCTAGCCCACTACACCTTTTTAATACACTATAAATTCCTACGTACAACGCGCTTCAAACTATTTGTTATTTGTTTTTCTTCTCCTTACAAAGGTTGCATGTTCATTACCATCGCAAACGTGACTGATTTTTTTGACAATATTGTCTGCACTGCGTAGACGGAGAAACTTCTTCGTGCCATTAGGCCCGGCTGGGCGAATTGTAACGGCGTAACAGGGAAACGACAACGACGAGTCTGAATTGTTGTAACGGCTGTCTTCCAGAGCCGTGACTCAGTCAAGAGGAAGAGCGATAAAGCACTTAATGGAGGTGTAATTACACGGGGCCTAACGCACTCGCTGTCTCCTTCCAGACGTCGTTCATGTCAACGACATCTCGCTGCACAAGGAAAAATCGTGCAAATCCTTATATTTTCACGCTTAAAACTGCGATACCTGGTTCGAATTCTATTAAAATCGCCCCTGTGTTACACCCTCCACTGACTATAATGGAAGCCGTAATTTAATAATTTTATAGCTGTAGCTGCAAATTTGCAATAGAGTTGGGTAAAAGGCATTATGATGATCATTTATTAATCCTACTATTTTAAAGTGCGTTTCATATAAATAAATAAATATATCATCACGCCCTTTACCCGTTACTGGGTGTGGCATTCTGCCGTTGCAGATCTCGATAAGTATATATTTATGCGTGTGAAGTGTCGTCAAATCACCGCCCTTTAAGATGTTAGAGATGGGGAAGCCTCAGGGATAATTTTAATATGGTGAAAACAAAAACAAGTACAGGTCGACCTCCCTTTCTTATCTTTTTGTTTCATTTTCAGTCACTGCATTGTGTGGACTTTTCTTTCATGTACAAGTGCAGGCTATCGCTTTCATCTTTTCTAATCTTGTAGATTCATTGTTAGTTTCGTTATTAGATTCGTTGTTAGGAATAAACGTGAGTAATTTGAGATATTTTATGCATATGTTATGTACGGTGAAGAAAGAAAATGAATGATAAGTGAATAGGAATTATGTGATTGAAGGTTTGTTGTGTGATAATGATTTCGAGTGTAATAAATTAATGAGTTTATATGGAGTGATCTGTGAATGTGGTTGAAGTGAGGGTGGTTTGTTTGGATGAAAATGTTTGACGAGGGCTGATTGTTTGATGAGTGTGATGAGTGAATGTTTTATGAGTGATTTTAGGGTTCGTGCTACCCCATTTGTTGGGATATAGCGTGAAGATATGTATGTATGTATGAAAATGTTTGTCGGCTGTGGGAATCGAACCAGGGTTCTCAGGTTCCTCAGGCTGATTCGATACTACTATGTCACCTACCCTATAAAATGCGTTTTATATGTTTATTAATCCTTTGCTCTACACAATAAGTAAATTTTCCTCTATTTGCATGGAATAAAAATAATCGAAAAATATATGAGTATGCAACTTTAATTCGTTTTGACTTTTAAACCAAGCTTACAACATGTCATTAGTATTGAATCATCCCAGGATTATACAGGTAGAAATGTGAAAAGATACAGAACCGTACTATAATAATAGACAATCGTAGCCCAGTGCTTAAAAGCGAGTTAAAACTTGCGTTTTTTAATTAGCAAGCAAAAGGTCGTGCGTTCAAATCTCACTGACTTAAAATTATATCCAAAAATACGATTGTGTCTGAATGGTTCGGAGTTCACTATAAGCTGTAGGTCCCCTGTACTGTAACTCAGACTAATTTCCTATTGCACAGAGTAACAAATAAATAAAATAAATAATATTTGTTTTTTTGCAGATAACGATACAGCTGTTCTATTATCTATTAGTAAGTACAAATTTTCTGTAATTTATACCCTTGAGAGTTAATCAACTGTGACAAACATACGGAATTTCAACCCAAATTAGTTATATATATATATATATATATATATATATATTTATTAATTAGTCTTACTAATCAAATAGCATCGAATATCTGTACTGTTTACTGTACAGCAAAATATTCTTAATTTTTCTCATGTTCCTGTGATGCAAATCTAATTCTCTAATTTTTTAATTTATTTCTCTGTACAACAGGAACTTAATCCCATGTACAGTATTCATGAAATTACTTCATAATACTCATAATGAAGATATTACTTCAGATAACATCACAGGAAAATATATTAGTGATGCATTTTAAAAGTACATTGATCTGTCTTAACATTATGAGGTTAAGTCACAGACAAAATATATACAGACTTCTAACTAAGGTCGTATTTATTTGACATTTTTAAAGTAACCCGGTAAGTTGCTTTTGTTTAATTGGCACATATTAAGTAACCCAGAACAGTTCCTGAACTGATCCTACTGCCCCAGCTATTTTGCTGGGTTGACAGGTTAAACTAGTTTTCTATCTTTTTCTAAATAACATGTGTTCCTTTTTATTCGTTTTAAATTGGTGACATCGCAATTTGTATTTAAACAGTTGTCACTTAGAACGTACCTTCAGATTTTAAATTTCGCTAATTTTTACAACTGATACTAGATGCATCATTTATTTAGAAGTAACATGAGTTAGTCCTAGATCAGTCCAGGGTTGAACCCAAAGTTCGCAAACAAATATGGCTTAAATATATTCAAATACTTTGATCAACGAAAAATGTAATGTACGAGTTTGTATTGCAGCACTAATATTGAATATTAGTTCATGAACGATAAATTAGGACTTATGTACTTACAATTTATTTTGAATTGAGAATTAATTGCTTTTAAAATGAACTGTATTGTCAAATTATAATTTTTTAATTATTAGTGCCCTAATTTATGAATTATGGGGTGGCTAGCTCAGTGGTATGAAGTCGGCCTGTGAATCCTGTCCACCACTTACATCTTTGGGGACCGTGATTTGACGACTGGTAACCGCACTTCACGCGCAAAAATATATCACTTACCGAGATCTGCTTCGGCAGAGTGCCACACCCAGTAATTGGTAGAAGGCGTGATGATATGTTTTATTTATTTACTAATTTATGAATTCCATGAACTAAGTCGACATTAGCGCTGCAGTACAACCTCTCCCAGAACTACAAATTTCATTGATAAAACGCTGTCATTTAAATACATTTAGTTAAATGTTTGTATATATTTTCCTTGTGGTAAAGATCATCAAGCAATGCTCATCTTGCTTTGGACACAGTAATTTATGATCTTTTGTCTTCTACTTTTAGCAAAAATTTGATTTATCTGCCAGGTCATTTCATAAATTTGGTTGCTGTACAACGAAAATCACAAGCTATGTAAAACAGTTAGGCGATGTCTAGTTTCGTTTTAAGGTGAATCATACTAATAATTTAGTCTGAAGTAAGTGATTGAACAATGATCTATTGGAAACATGATATATTATTGTTCTTAAAATGAAACACATATACTGGGTTGTAAGAAAAAAAATCTGGTGTGGGCACCACACGACTTTCTTATATATAGCATATTTAATATAAAAACGCTGAATTGAACACTTATGACTCGCTCCTTGCGATTGACAATTATTATTTGACATATAAATATGTTAAACATGTTTATGTTTTTTGTTTCTATTACTACTATGATTAATGAAATATATTATTAAATATATAAATTAGTATTTCTCAAAATTAGACGCATATACAGAATAAGTGCAAGTAACATTTTATGTTCCAAATATTTGCTAACATCTTTTATTTGAAACTTTTTTTAGTAACTGATTCCATTTTTGAAATGAATGGATTTTATTGTTTTGTGTGTCCAGTAAACTTCCACTTCCGGTTTTTAAATTTCATTCAAAATTAACTCAGCTCTTCGTATTTTCATGAAACTTATAATTACTAAGTTTCGTTAACAAATCTTATCTCGTTCATGAGATATTGCACACTCGGACACACATCCATCCATCCATCCACACATAGACATCATTGAGAAAATGATTAAAACGGATTCAGTGGACCTCAAAACAAGTATTTCCGCGAAAATCTCGGCAACGATTTTTTTCCCGATTCCAGTACTTCCTTATACTGTGTATAAGACAGTAATAAAGTGCTCTTTAGTTAAAGAATTGTTTATCTAGCAACAGTATCAATAGCGATTTTTTGAAACTTATTGAACTGTTAGTTACTAATGAATCGATAAAACTTTCATGCAACCCAGCAATAGTGAAATAATTTTGGAAACATAAAATATAAAATAATAAAACATAAATATAACATCATGCCTTTTACATTTTACTGGGTATAACATTCTGCATAACAGATCTCGGTAAGTGATATATTTATGCGTGTGAAGTGCGATTATCAGGGGTCAAATCACGGCCGCCAAAGATGTTAGTGGTGGGTGCGCCACAGGGGTGATTTTAATGTGGTGAAAATGTTTGTCGACTGTGAGAATCGAACCAGGGTTCTTAAGATCCACAGACCGATTGGATACCACTGAGCCACCTATCCCATTAAATTTATGTACAAATAATAATTAAGAAAGCAGTTGGAGGGAAGGTAATAAAATAAGTATAATCAAAACAATTTTAGCAACCAGTTTGTTGTTTTTAGTGTAAAAGATTTCAAATCAGGTTTATATTTCGCACTCCGCATTATCCTTGGGTGGCATAACGAAAGTAATTCTATATCTTGAGTAAAAGGCGTGTCGAAACATTTATTAATCCTCCTATTTTTGAGTAAACTTCATGTTTCTTTATTTGTATTTGAAAAAAGTAGCGCAAGTAAACGTATGTTCATGTTGAACGATGAATAGTATTTACGACATATAAATTCCATGATACTTGGGACCACCAACACCAACATAACGAGCCTAAAGTCCCAAGCTTCGTAAATCTGTAAATACCGCGCACGCAGCTGTTCAGTACAGCACACGTGAAGTCGGTAAATTAGCGGCCTGCATTGCGGACAATACTCAACCACAGAACAGATCTTCATTCAACAGTCTTCTTGGTCATTTCTGTCATCGTTTGTCTTTGGTTAAATCCTCCACAACTTTGTACTTCTTTTACTTCACTAAAATCAGTCGACAATTTTTCATCGTGTTTTCCTCATTTAACATCGTTCACTGAACAATTTAATTTAGCTTTGGCAAACAATCAACTACCAACTAAATAAAATTTAAACGTTTTGGAATAGAGTTATTAACTATGTCTTTATTATTAGTATTTTTCTTTACAAATCTTAAAATCCTAAATAGTTTGAGCTGTAAATGTGCTACGTGTATTAACCACACAATTTTTTAAAATACATATTGTTAAGTTCGAAATTGTCGTATAAAACAAATCGTGGAACACAACATTATATTGATTGCAACAATATTGTGATTGCAACAATATTGTGATTGCAACAATATAGTGATTACAACAATATATTGATTACAATAATATTACTTTGGTACGGAATGTTCTGTCAAACATGAGTCTCTGAAATGTTATGTATTATAGACCGACATATCATGGTATCATGTGTCGCCATTGATGACGTCATACAAACATTCAATGTTTGTACTATTTAAAATAGAAATTCGTTTGAAAAATTTCTAATTAATTATACACTATTTTAACGACATCATTTTTATAACTTGACAGTATAATAAAAAATGAAATGTATAATGCCTGTTTTACATTGAGCAAGCGCAACGTGCAATTGCAACTTGCAAGTTTTACGTTCAACTAGTTGCACCAAAATGTTGCAGAGATATTTTTTTCACTTTACATTTAGCAACTTGCAACTTGCAACTGCAATGTAATATTAATTTATTTGCAAATTTTTGTCATTACTAACTTCATATTATATCAGCTTAATCTCTTATATCACTTGTATTATACACATTTGTTTCATATGTTATTTTGCATTGATATAAAAATTTATTCTTATAAGTATTTGCACAATTATTTGCAATGCAGTAAATCATTTTAATATCCTTAACGCAACTTTATTTTTTTTTGACATTTATAATAAGTTGGTAGCATTCTAACAAACTTAAAATTACTAGAAATAACTAACAGTGGCCTTGCAAGTCTTGCAAAAATTAGAACACGTTCTAATTCGTGCAAGAGGTTGATGCAAGATTGCTTCTGTCTCTTGCACTTGCAATTTCTGTATTACATTCGTTCAATATTGCTTCAACTTGTTGAAAGTTGCAGTTGCATTTGCAATATTGCTCAGTGTAAAACAGGCATAAGACTTTGATGAATCTTCACTTTTAGACACAACTAAATCTAAAAAACGTAGTTTAAAAAATCGTAAAGCAGGCTAATTTTAAAACGCGATGAAATAAAACAATAATTATTTGTTTGTTATTTCTGACGGATATGACATTTCTTTTGTTTTACCACTTCAACAAGTGATTTTTTTATCAAGTTGGTGCTTCCCTATCTCTAGTCACAAATTCTAATAATAAATAATCAATATTAATGTCAAATCTTTCAGATATGTCAGTACCAACAAACATGTTGATTTATTGTTTTATTTCTCATGGCATCATGTATTTTCTTTTAGTTACAAAGCTACATTTACAAATCGAAATTAGTTTTTGTTTTAGGTTTTCCATTTTTGTTTTAATAACCTTGTAGACATGTCATCTTATGCAGCCATTCACAAATCTGTATTTAGTTTTGGTTTTAACACATAAGTTTGCAAACTACAAACTTATGTTTTAGTTTTACGTATTATACTTAGGAATAGACCAATAGGACGAAGCGTAGAATGATGTAGTGATATATACTTGTCTCTTTCTATCATCCTTCGCATTGACGATAACCTAAGTTTGTTTTTATTCGAGTGACAAAATGAATGAAAATAAAAACAAGATTTTAATACCTACTTTCTTATTATGATAATATATACCTTGCTCTTCCAATAAATACGAAAGTAAACAAACAACATATGACAGCATGTGTAACCTAGCACATTTGACAGTAGCATTTACTTTATTACCGATTTTCTAAGTATAGCCGATCTTCTAAAATTTATGATAGATGTCACTACTAACTAAAATCGACAAAAACAGAACTATTTGTGAATGCCACCTAAAAACACACTAATAGTGTATTCCGAAAATGAACCGGTTAGTTTTTTCAGTAACCGGTTTCATTACGGAACACGGTTTTTTTAAATTGTGGTTAGTTTTTAATAACCAAACTAACCGTGCTCGAGCGGCGGTTAGTTTGGTTACTTCACAGCTATTGTTGACAAGTTTGAAATGTGTTTGTGGATTTTTGTCTTATGAAACTATATTTTTATGATGACTGATAAATAAACATGTGATACAAAATGTATTTTTATTATTTAACAGTATATATTCATATTAGATGAATTTATTACTTGTTCTGAAGCTCATATTTACTTTTTTCTTTGTGTTATTTTTATATCCCTATATTTAAGTTAAAGCAGGTGTGATGTAGAATACAATATTTTTATATTATAAACATTTTTCCATATTAAATAAATTTCACATTTCGAAACTCATCTGTCAAGTAACAATTGTCATCGTGAAAGTGTTCCGTTATGACGTCATTCTAACCGTAACCGTGGTAAAATTGAACCGCATTGTGGTTCATTTTCGGAATATACTATTGAGCATAAAACAAAAACTAATTTCGATTTGTGAATGTAGCTTAACTCGTACATAAAAAACAATTGAACAATAAACTTAGTAAGCATAGGATGCAGTTTTTCAACGCGGTATCACATATTTTATTATATTTGTATATATTATATTTATTTTTGTTTATATGTTTAAACATTGCATTGCTTTAGAACAAACGATATACCTATAATGTATTTAGGTGACAAATTCAACTCGTTTTGTAGAAATCTTCACAAATCTCATAATAATTTTCTCAACATCAAGCTGAATTTAGCGGTGAATATGTAGTAAAATTTAAAAAAAAGTCAGCTTTTGGGGGAAGGGGGTATGACCCTCTTGACCCCTCCTGAATCCGTGCCTGGTTGCCACAAGCGCAAATGTACATTTTTTACACTACTTTTTGTAATACACTTTCAATTTTATTTGCATATTAACTCTTCTCATTATGAAAGAGATGTTAATTGTTTGTTGAAACAAACATCGTAACGATGGCAAGGGCGACTAAAGTGAGAATCCGCGTAACTCCTCAGCTGAATAATAATTGATTAGGTAGTTTGGTGTGTGCAGATAAGATTAGCGCAGTTCTCTCGCAGATCTACGTAGGTAGATACACACTACACTCGTACAATATATCGCAGCGAGCGCTAACTTATTTGCATTGAGATTATGTAAACGCTATGTGCTAGTGTTGAACGCCAAGCCACAAGCATCTCTGCTAATTTTACTAATAGTTAACTACACTCGTTCCACTAGCGAGAAATGATGCTTGCTTATTATAATCTGGGAATATTTACACAGGTAGCGTACCATCTAAGAAGATTTAAATGTTGTTGGTGATTCAAATCGTAGTATTTATCTCCAGGTGAAACTGTAACCAAGTTCACTTGTAATTAACTCTGGTTGTGATATCTGGTGTTATGTATTTTCTTTTTTAGCAATTGGCACAAATATGTACGTAGTAGATTATAATCTATCTATAAGTAACGAAAACGTTATAAATAGTGTATACGTGTTGCGAGCAAACAAGAAAGAAATTGCTGAAATATGATTTTTTATTTTCAATAATGAATTTAAGCTCATCCGAAAGTATATCAATAAAAGATATCCTTGCTTTTTAAATTTTATAATTTAATATCAGAAAATTTTCGTGACATATAGGTATATTTTTAATAATATCAAAAAATAATTGATATACATTTCTACTTCCCTCCTATTCAATTCGGTGACGATAGTAACGAATATGTTAATACGAAGATAATAATAAGATAAAATAAATATTCGTATAAATTTCTCATACAAAAATGCATTAATTTTTATCTTTAGTATATAGGCATTATGCAAACTGTTTTACACTTCGGGAGAAAATTTAATGCTATATATTATAACGTACTTAATATAGAACAAAAATAATTTTGTTAAAATTTGGAAAATTATGTTAATTAGTTAGTAGTTCTTTTAAGTAAATATTTTTGATACTACTGTTTTGATAGTTATTTCTAATATATTAATCATTACATCATAATTATAAATACTGCAATTGACTGTCAATTTATTCATTATACAACATCAGATAAATTACTGTTTGTAATGTCGGCCAGTGACACTAAAAGTGTACACTTTAAGAACCACCTTCTTAATTTTAATAAATATAAAAATTTACAAAATTGCAATGTAATTTATGTAATTAAAACAAAATAACAATCAAATGCATTAAGTTTTTATGTTAAACTTTGCCCTGAATAATATCATATAATTATTTGTACTTTTCTTCATGTGAATAATTTTCTATTTTTAATAAATTTATAAAAATAATTTAATATTTACAGACAGATCAAAAGCTTACATTTAAACAATGCAAAACTGCAATGTATCAAAATATTTGACCGAATTAAGTCGCTTATTTATTTGTTATTTTGTTTTTAAATTGTAATTTTGTAAATTTTCATATTTAATTTCTACCATTAGACAACACAGCAAATAAATTTAGTTTCTTGATTTAGGTGTCAAATTTTAAGCTATATAATTTTTATTTGAAGCATTTTTGTCTAAAATAATTTGTAAAGTAATATGCACGAAAAATATATTTTCCCATTTTAAACGCCTATAGCCCGCGTTTCGTGATACATCCGGTATATTAGTAAAATCATCTTTCAAACATCTAGATAAAAAAATATGTAACTGACGATAAAAATATGACATCTTACTAGACCTGTAATTACAGACATACTAAAGCCATTATCCAATACTGGTTTTTAATATTATGTTATCCAATCCAGCTTATATTTTGATTTATGATGAATATCTGACTATAAACAAAATGGTAACATCTGTGATTACCAATCAGTTTAGAGATTAATTCAGTTAGGTATAAAAGTGCGTAGAGATAGAAAACGCTGACTTGCAATGTAGGGGCGACTCGGACTCTCGCTAGCTCGTTACAATGGACACATTGACGGCCTAATCCGTCAGTAACACGCGGGATTGTGTTCTGCGAGACAATTACATCTGCGCTCGCCGCTCGCCGCTCGCCGGGATCGGGGTGGTCCACTCCAACACTAATTGACTGACACGTCGCCCC
The DNA here is from genome assembly GCA_911728475.2 of Pterostichus madidus. Lineage (NCBI taxonomy): Eukaryota > Metazoa > Arthropoda > Insecta > Coleoptera > Carabidae > Pterostichus > Pterostichus madidus. Next base: position 33,165,207 of record OU452306.1, read on the forward strand.
AACTTTTAAATAAATGATCCCGCCACAAATTTAGATAGCCGATAAGTGCCTGTATCCCTGTCACTTTAGATTGTCTGAATGTGGTCTTAGTTTTGTCCCTATAAGGCAGTGAAAACTTAGCAATTGTTTCAAATAAAAATTCTGTTCATTTAGTTTATGCACGGTCCTTTCTTACATTAGCATATAGTTCTACATATACGAGGGCAGGGTGAAAAGTCCCTGAAAAATGAAACAAGAAATGATTTATTTGGTCAAAACATATTTTATTTCTCAACATAATCTCCTTGTAGCTCGATACATTTCGTCCAACGTTTTTCTAATTTTTCGATTTCTCCCAAATAATATGATTTTGGCAATCCTTCAAAATAGGCGTTTGTCTCAGAGATGACCTCATCGTTGGAGCCAAATCTCTTTCCGCCGAGCCATTTCTTCAAGTTTGGAAATAGATAAAAATCGTAGGAGGGCAAATCTGAACCAAAAAGTCCTTCTTATTGCGCTTGAACATCGCCAAACACTCCTTTGAACTTGTTACATGGTCGCGTTTGTTGTCAAATGCGCCACCCATCTGGCAGATAACTTTCTCATTTCCAAAAATTTATGCAAAATGTGCCGTACCCGTTCGGTTGAGATGCTCATAGCCTCAGCAACATCGTGCACTTTAATTCGCCGATCGTCCAATATCATACCATGGATTTTATCGACGATTTCTGGCGTTGTAACCTCAATTGGACGACCAGAACGTTCGGCTTCCTTTGTGGTCTTACTACCACAACGAAAATCAGTAAACCACTTGTGAATCGTTCTAATCGATGGTGAGGAGTCCCCATAATGTTTAACAAGCGATGCTTTGGTTTGCGTAATGTTTTTTCCAAGCAAGAAATAATGTTTAATCAAGACGCGAAATTAACTTTTTTCCATGTTTTCAAAAATCTTTCAAGTTGCTTGCTTTCGATGGGTGTCAAAACAGAACTGAATGACATATCAGTCTGAAAATTTTAATGCGTTCTAGTTAAAGATGGTACATCACAAATGTCACATGAGATTTGTGATTGTGGCGCCATCTGTTTTATGTTTCAGGGACTTTTCACCCTGCCCTCATATATTAAAAAAGAAAAAAGTAATTGCAAATATCTCTGTTTCCGTAATCTTTTTTAAATTACGGTATCTCTGCAATTGAGATTTAGTTTAAATTTCTGTTAATTCTGACATAAATAGTCTCGCGTTACAACTACCTTAAGATTTTCTTCATTTCTTCCGTGATGGAGTTGCATCAGAATGGAAGTTTTTTCCAACAAGTAATTTCAATGAAATGAAAATGCTTCAGTCTTGTGCATTAATGAAACTGTCTTATTAAATTGTTGTTGAAGACACGCGATGCATTCAACGTTAATCCAAGGAATAAAATAAATAAACAAACCGTTTATAAGGGTAGCGTGACTTTGTTTGGTACCTCGCAGTACCAGGAGCTGAACTCGGCGCATTGACGTTTGCACAACGTGGACAATATTTTTGTCGCGGAACGAAAAGAAATCGTGGAAGAAGGGTAGAAAAGTAATCGGCAGCGCTCGACGTTCATGTGACGTCTCTTATGACCGATCGGCGGCGTTGGCTTTGAAAGTTGGTAGTAAATGACGATCATCCTTTTAATATACGTTATCGCATGTTTGTTCAGACGTAAAAGAGAGGCAATAAATATCACGATATTTACACAGAGCGGGCAGGCGCGAGTTTCGTTGCGGCCAATGGCTCGCGTGCCACCCGAAGATGGATGGTGGCTCAGACTCACCTTCCTATTCCCTCCTCACCTCCCCGGCTACTCACTTCCGCCAATTAGGTCACCAACTCTCGCCAACTATAATATTTGGAAGAAGGAATTGATTGTTTGATTTGCCACAAGTTTTCCCTCGCAAATTCCCAGATGTTAATATTTATTGTTCTTCAACTTTACGAAGAATTATGATACCCTTAAATCATCTAGACATATACATGCCATAACTATAGATTATCTTTATTCTGATTTATTGAATTTCTAGAAACTCTTTCTATCTAAACTAGTTTCAGATGCTCTGATGGTATTAGAGAATTCATTATTTCTTTCTACACAAAAGAAAAAATCTGGATAGATCGAAGTGACCATTTACTTGTAGTAACCTAGTAACGGCTTGCAGGATTCAGATGATATTCCGTTCCGATGGGGATAACGATAACAATCATCCAAATTAACAACTAAGTAAAATAACCTCAAAAGTTTCTTTTTAAATTCTAAAATTTTAATACGGTCATAAAGTCAGGAAAATATTCTCACTTTTAATTTACCCTAATCTCATTTCACTATGCAGTAATTTTACAGGAAAATGTTCAAAATTAAAAACTGCATCCAAGGAGTCCAAATTTATTAATATGTAACGTTCCTGTCATGAGATAAAAATAAATTAAAATTGCCATATATAAGCTGTTAACAGAGTGCCATGCAAAATAAAATAAATAATTTGACAGATCTGCCAATATAAAAAATAATAGTTATTTATTATACAAGTATTTTATTAGATATATAAACACGCAAGAAAAGTTTAAACACGAGACCGAAGCTCGAGTATTTAATATTCTTAAGTGTTTTATATACCTGTAAAACACAAGTGTAATACTAAATTTTATCCACAATTCATAATTATAGGTATCGAAGAAGATTGGTCGTAACGTTAAACGTTGATACAATTATATATAATTTCTCAACATACGGTAGATCATGAAGTGGTTGCTAAGTAACAAGTTGTTTACAGTGTTTTATGGAATATAAAACACTAGTGTTTTATGAGCCATATAATTCAACTGAAATCAGTGTAATAATGTCTTTATTATCTATAAGTTGTGGATAAAATCATTTCTATTACTTTGGCACTCTCTAAATAGTATAAAAACGGCAATTTTATTTTACGTATATTTTATGACAGGAACGTATTATATCAATAAATTTAAGTTCATTTAATGCAATTTTTTTTTAACATCTTTTTACAATGTTTTTGCTAAAATTAACTGCAAAAAATATATAGTCATTTAAATATTTTACCATTTTTTTCCTTATAACCAAAAAAAAAGTAGACATCCGGTATATCATTAAATTTGTATATGGCACAAGATATATTGTACACATTTTGTTTTTGTTATTTCCATTTTCATGATACCCTTAAATCATCTAGACCAGTGGTTTCAAACTTTTCAGAGTCATGACATCCTTGGAGGCAAAGATCACAAATAAATTGTTTGGCGACCCCCTTACTTTTTATGTGATCAAAATTGCAGTTTATAATTTAATAATGTGCATTACAAAAACAAAAACACAGTTTTAAAAATTAGTAAAGAAAAAACTTCTCATTAAAAACTTTAATAGTCTCTTAAAGAAATATTTAATAGTATTTTACTATCAAGGTATAATGAATTCTTTAATAGCCAGTTGCGTCAATGTTACTTAAATATAAATTTTTCTTTAAATGAACAAGATCTTATCGAGATGAACTGTCAAGTAAGTAATTTAACATTACTGTCAAACATTTGATTCGATATTTTTCATTTAAGTAATCCTTAAAATTTAAGTAAACACGATACAACTGGATGAATTTTTTAACACGTTTTTACAATTTCCGACGACCCCTCTTCAATTATTCGCGACTCTCAGGAGGTCGCGATTCACACTTTAAAAACCACTAATCTAGACATTAGAGGTGTGTAGTTCGTGAACGAACTAGTTCATATGAACTATTTCTTATAGTGAACGACACGAACTAGTTCGTGAGTTTATTAAAGACTAGTTCATTGCGAACTATTCGGATATGATTCACCACCACGGCGGCACGGCCGATGAGGTCGAATCGAAAGCGGTGAACGGAGAACAAGTGAACGAGTGAACGAGACTTATTCTTCATTCGTTCGTGGTCGTTGCTATGATCACCGCTCTGCTTCTGTCTGCTGTCAAATTATACTAGAACTAGATCCTAAAAGTTCACTTGTGCTCGCTCGTGAATCACAATACAATACGATTTCCGTTCATCATAGTCTTAAAAATTTCGAGAACGAAAGTGAACTAATGAACTAGTTCAGTGAACTAATCTTTTCGGTGAACGAGAACGAATGAACTAGTTCACTCAAATGAACTAGAATTCCCATCTCTACTAGACATACACATACCATAACTATAGATTACCTTTATTCTGCTTTATCGAATTTCTAGAATCCTCTTTCTATCTAAACAAATTGTGAATGCGCTGATGGTATTCATTATCTCTCTTTTCACAAAAGAAAAAATCTGGTTAGATCGAAGTGACCATTTCCTTGTAGTAACCTAATAACGGCTTGCAGGATTCAGAAGATAATACGTTCCGATGGGGATAACGAGATAAAAAGGAAAAACTTCCTCATTTACATTCAAACAGTCCACTTAACACCCCGTGCGGCGCATTTAAACGAATGCTTTTAGCGCTGGACCTTCGGACATCGGCAGATCCGTGCGCTCATTTCAAGCCTGTTTGAAGTCGCATGGAAATGAACCCCGATGCCCTAGAGGCCGGTCCGCGCCCCCATCGTTGCTTTCTGGGGCGCAGTAACTGGGATTTATGATCGGGGGCGGCTACTTTGGAAATTATAATGTATCGGAGCCCCGGGAACCTTTAAGAGCTCGTGCTTTCTCGTCTGACTTGATTTCAATGGCGGAGGTGTAAAAAGAAACTGTGTGCAAAGTTTCGCACGCAGAATATACAACTGCCCTGGGAGCCACATCGCCCTTAACGAGAATTAAATTAGATTAAACATCCAAATTAACACCCAAATAAAAAAAATCCCAAGAGTCTTTTTTTCATTTCTAAAACTTGAAAACAATTACACGGCTATAAATTCAGGTAGATATTCTCGCTTTTACGAGAAATTTACCCTATATCTCATTTCAGAATCCAGTAGTTTAATATGTATGTAAGAATACGAAGATTATAAATTTTAATTCATTATTAACAAATTAAAATGCAGATAGTGCCTACAAAAAGATTATGCAAATTAAAATACATTTGTTTGAGACTAGTATATGTAAGTGTAGACTATGTCAAATTGATAAAATAATTAAATTTATTTGGGACACAAAATATACTTTGTACATTTTATTTCTATTATTTACTTTTTCAATGTATCTGAAGAAAATAATGACATCATTATCAAATCATTAGACTTGGTAACCACTAAATTTAATAAAATTTATTTTTTGTTTTTCTTTTCCATATATATATATATATATATATATATATATATATATATATATATATATATATATATATATAAATATATCATCACGCCTTCTACCCATTACTAGGTGTGGCACTCTGCTGAAGCAGATCTCGGAAAGTGATATATTTTGCGCGTGAAGTGCGTTTACCAGCCGTCAAATCACGGCCCCCAAAGATGTTAGTGGAGGAGGGGGCACAGGAGTAGTATTAATGTGGTGAAAATGTTTATCGCCAGTGGGAATCGAACCAGGGTTCTCAGGATCCACAGGCCGACACGATAACCACTGTAACACCTGTGCCACCTACTCCATATATATATATATATATATATATATATATATATATATATATATATATATATATATATATATATATATATATAAAAGATATCTTCTATTTCAAATTATCTTCAGACATTCTTAAACAGACGAATATCTCTAATTAAACAATGTAAAATGCAAAATGTGGATTTGAGAATCGATTTCCACAGTCGACAAACAATTTTCACAACATTAAAACTACCACTGTAGCTCCCCCTCCACTAATATATTTGGGGGCTGTGATTTGACGACTGGTAACCACACTTTACGCGTAAAATATATCACTTACTTGAGATCTGCTACGGCAGAACGCCACACCCAGTAAAGGGCAGAAGGTGTGATGATGTATTTATTTACATTAATTTTTATTTAAAATGCAAAATAATAATTAAAAATTAAGATTTACCCTCATAAAAAAAGGTAAAACCGTAAGTATCATACAATATAGGAAATTTTTGATTTAATAACACAAAACGTTGACAAAATAAAGAAATAAATAATTTACAAAAGTATTCATTTTTTATTATATTTATTATAATTTATTCCCACAGGCGACAAACAATTTTGATAATTTCAAAAGCTACTCCTGTGGCTCCTCCACCATTAACATCTTTGGAGGCCGTGATTTGACGACTGGTAACCGCACTTTACGTGCAAAATATATCACTTACCGAGATCTGCTTCGGCAGAGTGCCACACCCAGTAATGGGTAGAAGGCGTGATAATATATTTAAATTTTTATTATAATTTACTATAATTTCTAAATTTCTGTAATTCCTGAAAAAGGTCCATGTGGAAACTCACACAAGTTGAAATAAAACTATTTTTCAGGACAGAAATCCAATAATTCTTCTCGTTCCCTATAAAAAAGATTTATGTGAAACTAACAAATTATAATTTACTAATCCAAAACCAGGTATGTGTAAAAGAAGTCAGTTTCCCACCGCCCTACTTCTTATCACCATGTCCATCGATCGCTATTATTTACCGGCGACCCATAAAACAGTTCTTAAAAAAAACTACACACACCCTGTACCTGTATTGTGGTAGTTGTGTTTAGGTTATAAATCGCCGAACAAAGCTCCGAGTGGGCACCGTACCGCTGACTGGTACACTGTGTTCCGTGCCCTGGAATTCCACCACGAAGTGAAAAAGTCGTTATCGCGCCGATATATCGATCACACCACTGTGTGCACCGCCTTCTGTGCTAGAACTACTTAGCTGCTTCTATTTTCCGTTCTTTATACATTCTTCTAAACATATAATTAACTTTCTTGTTATATCATGACACAGAAATAAGAGGGTTGCAGAAAGTTTAATTATTGTTGTCCCTGTTCAATCAGAAAGTTCATTTAAAATGTAAACAAATAATTTATTAGAAAAATTTTATACATTTAGGGCCAGGTTTTCAATCACCGGTTTACTTAATTAATTAATATTAATCATGATTAAATAATAATAGAAACTATGGTTTCCATTATTATTTAATCATGATTAACATTAATCGGTGATTGAAAAACTGGCCCTAATTTTGTTTTCATTAGAATTACTTGTTTAGTTTTAAGCCACTTTTATACTTTATCAGCCCAATTCTCAAAAGAATTTTAGCTAGAATCTAGCTAATCCTAAATTTTGAATTTGTCAAATTAAGCTAAACCATTTTCCCAAAAGATTTTAAATAAACTTTAATATAATCTTGTTCCTATCTAGTTTTCGGAAAGTGAATTGAATCATCTTTTTTTAACTCGGACTGGCATAAGATTAGCTAATCCCAAATTAAGGACTAACTAAAACTTTTTTGAGAATCTGACTGTGTAATTCTAGAGATATATTTAAAACCGAACCATTAATGTAATCTTGTGATCATAGGTTTTTAGTTTTTATTTCTACGTTCAGAAAGAAGAAATTATTCTCAAAGTTCCACGAAAATCTATTAATGCTATTCTGAGATACCTTTAACATGACGATATATATTTTGAAATAAACTGCTTTATCCAACCGACACAGTGCTTCCCCAGCTATAATAATATGGTAGTTTTAATTTAATACTAGTGCCAAATTCGTTATAATATTAACTTTGAGTAGTTCAGCAGGCTGTTAAAAAAGTTCCGGGACGGTGAAATATCTCGAGAAAAACACATCGAATCAAGAAACCAAAAAACACTTGTTTCATATTTTGCAAAAACCTATCTAAGCACACCAAACACAAACCCCAACCCCCACCCCCAGGGAGTGGGGCGGGGGCAACGTTGAAACCTTAAATGGGAACCCCCATTTTTTATTACAGATTGGTATTCTGCGAAAAAAAATAAGTTAATTTTATCTGAAACTTTTTTCCAATTCGGAATAGATGGCGCTCTAAACGCAAAAATAAGTTTTGACATGATTCTGAAAGAAAAGTAAAAAACGGTCTAATATCACAAGAAATAAACATTGAATCAAATAAAAAAATCAACGTAATCACAAGTAGCCACAAGCCTTTTTTTGCAAAATATGAAACACGTGTTTTTTGGTTTCTTGATTCGATGTGTTTTTCTCAAGATATTTCACCGTCCCGAAACTTTTTTAACAGCCTGTATATTCACTAATAATCCATAATGTTCCATTTTATAAACATGACTGGTACATTGTAATATAAATAAGATCTGTTTTGTAAACTTTTTACTTGTCTTCTGATGATGGCGTAACTGCCGAAATGATAATAAAGATTTGTCAAATTTTGTGAAACAAATATCAAGTGTTTTATTTATCGTTTTAATCATGTTTCACCGAGTGCCTACAGCTTCATCAATTGAATTTATTTATAAACATTAGGTGCGTTCAACGTGCTAAGCAAAACAAGCAAACCGGAAGTAAGAATCATTGAACGGTTTTGCTAGGCTAGCATTTGCTCGTTTTGCTCACGAGCAAAACAAGCGAGAAATTTCTCGCTCGAAGTGCTAGACATTCAAATATTTTTGCGGGAATTTCAAATTGTAAGTTTATAACATGAAAGATCGAAACTATTTTGATAGTTGGCAAACAATAATTAATTTAAAGATATGAAAAATGGAAAACGAATATATTCAGCTTTTCGTAGATGTTGGGATTGATCTATATGAAACTATTATCGGTAGGATTACAATTATTATAACGGCTATAAAATAGCCGTCATCAGATTTAGTGAATTTTGCCATCATGGTTCTTAAAAAATGTATATAGAATACCATATTCCAAACAATAGCCTAACATCTCCAACACAAACTTGGCTTAAAATTTTTAGAGCAAATTTCAATCTGTCAAAAGTCAAAACGCATAAAAAGCACATACAACGTGCGCACTCATATTATTTATCATTAGCCGAACACATTTCACGATGTCTTGTTCGGTACAACTCGGTCTTGAAAATGTAGCGAAACGAGCAAACCGTTCAGTGGACCAAGCAATAAATCGCATTTGCTTACTTAGCAATTGCTTGTTTTGCTAGGCTCATTGAACGCACCATATGTTACTTGTTTCATTAGGATTAAAAATACAAGTTTTCGAGTTGAGTCACATAGATTGTTGGACTACGCGTAGCGTACTACGAGACTTGAAATAGTATTTTTAGTCCGATTGAAACATATTAATTTTTACCCACATATTTATAAAATTTCACAGACTTATTCAAATTAAAACGAAACAAATTGACAAAATTATTTTTATTAATATCACAACTGTTGTAAAAACAGTGGCGTATCAGTGGTAACGTAAACATTCCTGAAATAGCGTTCATAATACTGTCATATTCAAGAAGGTGAAAAAAAAATATGGATAAAATAGCTCAATGGAAATGCGTTGACCTGTATTTTGAGAACCAGAGTTTGATGCCCACAGCCGACAAATTTTGCTCTACATTAAAATTAGCTTTGGGAATTGAACCCGAGTTCTCAAATCCACAGTTCGATTTGATACCACTGAGTCAACTATAAGCTTAAGGACCGGTATTATTAACCTCATTTATTGCTTAAATCTAGTTTAAGAAAGACAACAGCGAATCACTTATAGGAAATTAACATTGCTCACAAAATTTAAACTGTAGTTAACGATAAATACGTATTTAAAAATTTAATAACTCCGGCCATAAATATAAAATTTCACTGCAAAATTACAACGCGTGTTGGAGATATCGTGCATACAAACAAACTGACTTTTTTTAGTATACCTACTATATATTTTTATGTCCAATAAGGTTTAAACGTAAAAATTCGCCAAAATCTCGAGATTAGTGAAAATCGCCATAACAATATTTTCCCTATTATAGGTCGGAGAAGTAAAAATATTAAACTGCATTCCGATTTTCAACAAAATTGGTTACGTCGTTTCTGTTTATAGCTTGCCAACATTTTGTTTATAGTCTGCACTTGGGACAGAAAACATCGAATTATTATCTAAATTTCTACAAAATCTGTAATGCTTTGTTTTTCATTTAATTGTTATAATTATTTGCATGTTAAATACAAGAGAATACATATAATTTATATTGTTGTTACTTAACATTTACTTTACAATCAATTAATAAATCGAGCGTAAGTCGTTTTTAATTTAGCACGTCTTTATTTAATTTCAAGATTATAATAACCTTATGGGATTTAAAAAAAAAGTATATGCCCATAGTTGCGCAAATCGGAACTACGAGAAAGATACAGTTTGATACCAAGCTAAGAAATAAGTATTTTATAAAGTAATTAAACGATAGTTATCTAATATTAAAATATATCATCACGCCTTTTACCCATTACTGGGTGTAGCGCTCTGCCGAAGTAGATCTCGATAAGTGATATATTTATCAGCGTGAAATGCGGTTACCAGCCGTCAAATCACGGCCTCCAATGATGGTAGTGGTGGGGGAGCCACATGGGTAATTTTAAATTGGTGAAAATGTTTGTCGGCTGTGGGATCGAACCAGGGTTCTTAGGATTCACAGGCCGACTCGATACCACTGAGTCACTACCCCATAATATTAAAATAAACGAACTAATTTCTATTAAGAAACATTTACACTATTAAAAGAACCTAAATTTATACCTAAAACTTAGTAAATAAATGAAACTAATACTAAAACTACAACTAACGACAACACATACCTATGTTCCATATAAATTAATATCGAATCGACCTGTGGATTCTGAGAAGTCTGGTTCGATTCCCACAGCCGACAAACAATATACACCATATTCGAATTACCCCTGTGGCTCCCCCACTACTATCATCTTTGGGAGGTCACGATTTGACGGCTAGTAACCGCATTTCACGCGCATAAACATATTATTTACCGAAATCTGCTATGACAGATTTCCACACCCAGTAATAGGTAAAAGACGTGATGATATATTTATTTATTTTTTTATTTTAAAAGTACAACTAGCCAATCCAAAATAAAAGAAAAAACAAAGAAATACAAGTGACAGCAATGATAAGCTCATGGAAACCAACTGAAAGTGTGCTTTTGTCTTTTGATCAACGCCATCTTTTAGTAGTTGAATATCCTAATAACGTACCTAGACAGATGCTGAAAAAAGTGCAAAAAGCTGCATCGTTTTAATAGGTTCAACCTTTCTCAAGAAATTGAAGGATAAACAAACACTTACTTACTTAGAAGCTCCTTTTTTGCAGTCGTTTAAAGATAGAATATTACCTCACTAAATCACTGTATAAAATATTTCCAATATCTCTCAACACATCAAACTTGACTGTAGCATCATCAGCACCTTAATTGGAAGAACCCAACAAGGTTATAATCTCTCCCCAATGTGCTAAACCTAGCGACACACCAATAATGTCCCAAGATAAACTTTTTATGACTCACATCTCGCTATAAAAATCACAACGCATAAGACGGTAACAACCACTACATGTTTTTGTCTGGCTTTAACGGTTAAATATGGTTCAACGTGCCCTAAAAGGTTCGATCGTGCTCTAATTAATTACAGAAATGCAACGACATAATTGCAAGCAAAAACAACAAGACAGAGTTGCCCACGCGCTGAAACTTTGCAATCAAATGCTCTTTAGCCAATTCGCATATTTCAGCTGGACAAATAAACTACGATGACCTCCTTTCTAAAGTTTTATTAGAGTTCAAAGTTTATATGGATGGTCACTAATGTTTATTGGTTGAGATATGTTGATGGTGATATCTCTAATACCGTTACGAGACATCAAAATTACATTATAGATACCATTAATTTGTTTGGACGGAGGGATTATGTAATCTTACATCGTTTTTCCATAAAAATCTTAAATATTTTCGTCATAAAATATTTATAAATACATTAACATTTCTACTAAATGCCTATAAATATTTTATGCATAAACGTTTTATTGATCACAAATGCTGTTCATTTAACGCCATCAAAATATTTAACGTAAAGATAACATAAATATTTACTTTAATATTGGAAATATTCATTGCAGTTTGCTTTCAAATCCATTAATTTTAATTAAAAATTACTGCAGGTTGACTGTAAACCGCATTTAATGCTCGAATGTCAATTTATAATCTAATATATAATCAATCCGTCAACAATAACATCAAACATTTTATTTATAAACATAAAAGCAACAAAGTTGATTTCTAAATAATGGAAATATGTACATCGGCAGTGTGGACCATAAAGCCGGTGGTATACTGAAAACGTTATAAGCTTAAGACTTATGTCAAAAAAAATATAACTAGATGAATTACATAGGGTGCTGCTATGTTAACATGATGTATATATAATCGGCTTTAAATGTTATTGCGCGTTGCTTTTTTACAGGTAACAAGATTTCATTTTTCTTTGAATTCGTAGATATTTTAGAGACCGTGGATCTACCAACTTTTAGTGCGTTCGGTATTCTCTAATAAATTTTAAATCAATAGTGAAAATTAATGACATATATACTAATTTACCTCTAATACAGCAATTAAGAGTAAAAGCGGTCCATTATTTGCATATTCTTGTTCAAAATAAATTATTAAATGAAGAATCAGCCATTGGCATTCCTTTGATAAATTTCTTTCCCTCGACATTGCTATAAAATAGCTTTTAAAAACTACTATAAATACTCGTGCATAGGTCAAAGTCAAAGTCCTTAAAGAGATTTTTTGATGTTTGCAACAATAAATCATGTATCTGACAGATCAATAACAATTCGGTATAGACAGAAATGTCATGTGAACGTGCAAAATACAAAATAATTATTATAAATGAAAAAATAGTATATTACATACCATGAACTGTAAGTGACAGTTTTCAGGTTGGGAAATCGAGGCCCGAAGGGTCGATATTTCCTAAACATTCGCAATTTACAGTTCGAGGTTAGTAAACTATTGTTTACAATACTTGCATAAATAGAAGGAAAAGAAAAATAGGTTTCAAAATTGACAGCTGTCAAATTGTTGTAAAGATAAACAGGACCTTGATATGTAATATTTACTTACAGTTTATGGTGGACAGTAAGTAAATATTATAGTTCTGATATAACTATGGAAACCACTGTGTAATAAAAGTTTCACTTACAGTATTTAAATTTTGTCATTAATAGGTAACTTCAAGTATTGTAAAAATAAATATTTTCAATTCATGAATCGATAGTAAATATAGCTATTGTTCAAATAAAATATATATATATATATATATATATATATATATATATATATATATATATATATATATATATATATATATCACGCCTTTTACCCATTACTGGGTGTGGCACTCTGCCGAAGCAGATCTCGGTAAGTGATATATTTTGCGCGTGAAGTGCGGTTACCAGTCGTCAAATCACGGCCACCAAAGATGTTAGTGGTGGAGGAGCCACAGGGGTAGTTTTTGAAATTATGAAAATTGTTTGTCGCCTGTGGGAATCGAACCAGGGTTCTCAGGATCCACAGGCCGACTTCATACCACTGAGCTAGCCACCCCATTATTATTCAATATTCTTAAATAAAATTCATGGTTCAATGCCAGTTTTTATTTAATTGTCATTTAAATATTGCACTAGTTTTTTATGATTTTATGAAGTTTTATCAGGATAGATGACATCAGTCTATCCTTATAATGTTTTCAGTATAATGTGAAAATACGGCAGCGTAGTAGCGTATTAATAGAACAAGGGTGTGTAGGGTAGATGTAGGGAGGGTTTTGTGATAAGGGCGGCGGTTGCAGCACATATTATCCGTGTCGCACGGCCGACCACCGAACAGGTAACTGCATTATAGACGCTCACGAGTGCACGTATAATACACGTCTACCACACTACTCAGGGTTAATCACACGGCTTTGTACTTTGAATTCAAACCATTACTTAAAGTTTCATCACTGAAATTTAAACTTTGGGTTAGTGCTCGCTAGACTGAGATTACAGGAATTATTCATCTGAAGAACATTTCCCAAAACTTAAATACGAATATATCTATAACCAATGTCCCGAACCGTAAACGAAAACCGCACCTATAGTTCCCTACTCATGAAATCATAACCAAAACTCATATTTTTATGGAAACCGAAAACCGATACAAAAATTAAATTGATTCTATAACCGAACAGATATTATTTTGGTTCTAATACTGTAAACTTGACAAGTATAAGTAACGTATTATATCGACAATAAGAAGATGAAGAAAAAATTAATAAGACTGCTACCAAACAAACATAAATATGATTAGTTTTTATATTTTTATAAAGTTGCAGTCTTCCATGTGTTCAAATTAAATGAATTTCACAAAAATATAACTTTATTTCGTAAAATAAATAAATATATCATCACGCCTTCTACCCATTACTGGGTGTGGCACTCTGCCCAAGCAGATCTCGGTAAGTGATATATTTTACGCGTGAAGTGCGGTTATCAGTAGGTTTTGAAATTATGAAAATTGTTTGTCGCCTGTGGGAATCGAACCAGGGTTCTTAGGATCCACAGACCGACTTCATACGCAAAATATATCACTTACCGAGATCTGCTTCAGCAGAGTGCCACACCCAGTAATGGGTAGAAGGCGTGATGATATATGTATATATGTATGTTTGTCGCCTGTGGGAATCGAACCAGGGTTCTTAGGATCCACAGACCGACTTCATACCACTGAGCTAGTCATCCCATTTTTTATTTTGTAATTTTAAATAATATGTTTATTTTAAACCTAAACCGTAAAAATACAGTAATCGCAAAATACCGAAACCATAACGAAAATGAAATTTATATTTTAAAATAACAGAAACCAAATCTAAATAGGGTGTTTTTAAACTTATGCATACAATTTAAATCGTAAATATTATGTGTTGAACTGAATATGGAACAAATAGATATATTTTTTTTAATTGGCAAAATTATGTGCAATTTACTTAAAATAAATATTTTGCAACCACTGGTATGCTTGTTATTTCTAATGATTTTAATAACAAAATAGCAAAATTAAACTAATTTATACATTATTAAAATTATAATTTAATTATTAATATTACTTGTACGCATTTTTAGTGGTTTAAATTTTCAGTAATAATATAACAAGAGAGTGAGAATAAATTGAAAATAATTTGACAGATCTTTCGAAAACTTGTTGCCAGGCAATAGTCACGAAAGCCCGTAGGGTTGAGTGGCTATTGCCAAATGGCAACAAGTTTGACAAAGATACTGAAGAATTATTTTCCAATTTATCCAACTCTCGAGTTATATTTAATTAGATTATTTTTTGACTTAGCTGTTGAGGTCGATTCATCCGACTTGAAAGATTTTGAACTGGGTCCATTTCGATTGATTACTTATTAATGTATTCTTGGAAGTTGTTTCCAAAATTTATTGGTGTATTTCTATATCTAAAATACAACTAAATCGATTTTTTTCACACATTTTACTTGACTCGTTGACAGTTTTAAATAATTATTTGACAACTACCTATCATTTGTCACAAACAAAAAAGCATCTACAGAGATAATTCCCGGGAATAATCACAAGAGCTTAATTCTCAGTATAATAATGACAGTATTGGTTAAAACGTAGACACGTGACATACAATGAAGCATTTCATTGCTTTTTAAGAAACGTCAAAAAATTATCAATAGTATTTTTTTTTATATTGCTAATAATAAGTTTCTAGCTAAATAATTAAATAATATCTTTTATTATTATGGAATAGGTAGCTCAGACTGTGGATTTGACAACCCGGGTTCCATTTCTACATCAGACAAACAATTTTCACCGCATTAAAATTACCCTTGTGACTCTCCCTCCAGTAACATCTTTAGGAGCTGTGATTTGACGGTTGGTAACCGCACTTCACGCGCATAAATATATCACTTACTGAGATTTGCTACAGCAGAGTGCCACCCCAGTACTGGGTAAAAGGCGTGATAATATATTTATATTATTTGTATTATTAAAACGTTACATAATGCTATTTTTAATATCAAAATAGTAGCCATCTTATTACTCGTAATATATTAAATTAAGGCGCGATGGCCGAGCGTGTTAATGCACATCTCTTAGCATACTGTGACGTCATCCGAACCAAGGTTCGTCAGTTCGAATCCGCCTGTCGACAAAGTATGATTTGTCGTTAAAATACAGTTACTTGTATTAATCATACTCGGGCGCTATAAGCTAGTCACTTATACATATGCCTTAAAAGTAAGTAACATTGACTCAGAAAACCGGCAGTACGGCAGCGTAAAAACTGCGGCTCGGTGTGCCCGGTAGGTCCTGGCCCGACTCGGGCTGTAGCGCCAGTAAAGAAGAAGAAGAAGAAGAATATATTAAATTAAGACTACTGACACTAACATTTTATTTTAAATTCTTTCTGATCAGTATATCAAGTACTTTCTGCAATTTAATGTTTTTCCTGAAGTCTTGAAACATCCTATATAACTGAATTTACAAGGAAGCCATAAACGACATATATGTTTGTTTCTCTGAATATCAATAAATGTAGAACTCCGTATCCTGCAAAAACACTTCTAATATGCATAGATATATAGAATGCAGAGAAAGTGTAGCACCACAAGTGACATACAAAGAGGACCTGCGCTGCAGAGTCGGTTGATTGTTGTGTTCAGCTGATAATAGCAGCGAAGTGCCCCACAGTGTAAATCAAAGCACCACCGCCCCCGCCGCAGAGTTCAAACCAAAGCCAGTTTGATATTTCACGCTCCGCGATCGCGGCTCGACTCGGCTGCCGGCGAAACACTTTCCGACTGAAAGCACCGGAATGAGATTGAGTTTTTCCCTGGATGGTTTCGCGAAACTTGCGCACGTAATCAACAGGCACTGCCGACGAGTGCCCACCCCCGAGCGCTACGTTCGCCTTCTCTCTTTTATACATTCTTCCTTCCATTAGTGGCGACATTCTGTCCGCAAATCTCTACATTCCAAACCCCGAAACACACTTTATTTTACCTTTTATTCCTGCGATAACAATTAAAAATAGATCTTCACGCCGTTTCCCACTTTATTACGAAATTCTATTAAAGGTTTGCAGACTACCAGTATTGAGGTGTCTGGAGTACATTCAGCCAGACGCTTCGGTCTAGATAATAGTCAGGGAGTATTTGATTTTACCTCATTTTTATTACAAATAGTATATTACAATACGAGTGAAGAAACTAAGATTTTTGCTCATGCGTGAACAGAGCTGGACAAGCTACTTAAAAAAAGTAGCTAAGCTACAGCTACAGCTATTTTTTTTAAAAGTAGCTAAGCTACAGCTATAAGCTTCTTCTTCTTCTTCAATGGCGCTACAGCCCGAGTCGGGCCTGGGCCTACCGGGCACACCGAGCCGCAGTTTTTACGCTGCCGTACTGCCGGTTTTCTGAGTCAATGTTACTTACTTTTAAGGCATATGTATAAGTGACTAGCTTATAGCGCCCGAGTATGATTAATACAAGTAACTGTATTTTTTATTTTAACGACAAATCATACTTTGTCGACAGGCGGATTCGAACTGACGAACCTTGGTTCGGATGACGTCACAGCATGTTAAGAGATGTGCATTAACACGCTCGGCCATCGCGCCTGTACAGCTATAAGCTATATTTTGTAAAATATAGCTAAGCTACAGCTAAAAGCTTTCGTTAAAGTAGCTGTTCAATTTTAAAGCTTCTTTTTTAAATTATTGTGAAATAATTAAATTTGCCATTGTCATATGATCAGGCTTTTGTTATAAAGAACTGTTAATTTAATATTATGTACATAAATATCAAAAATAGCAAATACCATCTGGTACCTACTGTGTATTTTTGCGTATTAGAGCCAGTTAGAACCGGCAACAAATAATTATTTTGTGTGGGTTTAGCTTGTACGCATGCGTACTTTGTTCATCTTCTGCTTAAAAAGTAGCTTTAAGCTACAAAAAGTAGCTTTAAGCTACAAAAAGTAGCTTTAAAAGTAGCTTTAGTTGTTATTTTTAAGCTAATAGAAAAAAAAGTAGCTAGCTACAAGCTACAGCTATATTTTTTCACAGTTAGCTAAGCTACAGCTACAGCTACGGTAAATGTAGCTAAGCTAGTAGCTAAGCTACAAAAGTAGCTAGCTACTGCCTAGCTATGTGCGTGAATCAGTTTATAATACAAGATCTTATTTATGTTAATTTAGTTTCTGCTAGATTAGTTGAAACTGTGCGCATATGCGAT
Source organism: Pterostichus madidus (assembly GCA_911728475.2). Lineage (NCBI taxonomy): Eukaryota > Metazoa > Arthropoda > Insecta > Coleoptera > Carabidae > Pterostichus > Pterostichus madidus. Next base: position 33,183,417 of record OU452306.1, read on the forward strand.
CTGATAAATTACGCTACATTACTTTGTGTACCACCAGCAAATAGTAAAGTACGATACGATACATTACAATACTTTACATTAGGATACGTTACGGCATACGCTGTATAAATCCAGCTTTAGTCGGATTGTGATTTGAGAACCCGGATTCGAATCCCATTGCCGATAAACAATTTTCACCATATTAAAACTAACCGTGTGACTCCCTCTACATTAACATCTTAAGGATCTGGATTTGATGGCTGGTAACCACACTTTACGCGCAAAATATATCACTTGCTCTGAGATCTGCTACGGCAGAATTCCACACACAGTAATTTCTTAAAAACTAAATTCCTTTCAATCGAATAAAAAATAGTGAGAAACGCAGAACGACAAGCTTTTTTTTTACTACATTTGTACGAAAAATAGAGTTTTTCGTCCTTGTCTCATACACAACTATGTTTGCAAATTAAGTAAATGATTCGAAAATAGTATATAAATTAAAGAAAAAGATGTCAACGGCCATGGCTGCACTCGTTGGAACTGATCTAAGCGATAACGCGAGTTAAGTAACGTTGCGCGCGGGTAGTACTTGGATGGGTGACCGTCCAGAGAAAACCCGCGTTGCTGTTGACCATAATACCTAAAACGCAGATCAGGGCGTAATGGCGGCATATGATCTAAGTAGTTAGTCCGCCAGAGAAGCCACAAAAAAAAAGATTCATAACAAATGTTCTTTTTATTTGTAATCATATATCATCAACTGCAATTTTTTTTAGGTATAAAAATAAATATAAATAAATATATCATCACGCCTTCTACCCATTACTGGGTGTGGCACTCTGCTACAGCAGATCTCGGTAAGTGATATATGTTGCGCGTGAAGTGCGGTTACCAGTCGTCAAATCACGGCCCCCAAACATGTTAGTGGTGGAGGAGCCACAGGGATAGCTTTTTCAAATTATGAAAATTTGTCGCCTGTGGGAATCGAACCAGGGACCTCAGGATCCACAGGCCGACTTCATACCACTGAGCTAGCCATCCCATAAAGGTATTATAAAGAAAAATGCTGTCAAATAAAAGTAAAAGAAACAAATTATGTAAAATTTGTAGGGCGTAAAAGGGAACAGAGTAAGTTTTAATGACAAAGTCAGTGACATGAGAACCTGGTGTGAAACAGCGACAAGGTGTGGGGCATTGTGCAAGTGATGCGAACACAGCGAACGTGATACACAACATAACACGTAACGTAACCTAACGTAATGTAGAGAGCAGCAGCAGCAGAAGCAACAGCGACAGGTTCATGCGGTGATCAAAGGCTTCGCGTCGCGGTTGCAATTTATAAACCCGCCGTCACGCTGCCCGAACGCAAGAACTTACCATCGGGATCAGGGGGTGCAAGAGAGACGATCCCATCGGCTATAAGAGGGTGGAAGAGAAACAGAAAAAGGGAGGTGGAGAAAAAAGACGATGCTCGTTTTTAAGACGAAGCTGAACGCTTCTATGAAAGGATTTATGTGTGTGATTTCCACAAAGATTATTTCAAGACAGTTCAAACGCTACACAGAAAGGTTTTAGCTTTAGCTGAACTACACATAGAGATTTTTGTACGACGTACAAGAGGCAAAAATGTATACTCGTAATTGTTGGGGACGACTTTACAGAATGAAAAGATGGGAAAGGATCTATATATCTTAGATTTATACCCTTTCAAATTTATAGATAAATGTGAATTATAACAGTTCTTCCAGAGAGTCATGTTTTTTTTTAGAATATGAACAGGTACGGAAGAAATCAATGTTTCTTTAGATAGCATAACAGTTTTCACTTCAAATTATGTCAATATAAGCAACTGTAACAACATGTTATTAATATACACAAACAATCAATATTGTGTATTTCACTTAAGCTACATTCACAAATCGAAATTAGTTTTTGTTTTATGTTTTTCATTTTTGTTTTAATAACCTTGTAGACATGTTATCTTATGCAGCCATTCACAAATCAGTATTTAGTTTTGGTTTTAACACAAAAGTTTGCAAACTCCAAACTTATGTTTTAGTTTTACGTTTTATACTTAGGAATAGACCAATAGGACGAAGCGTAGAATGACGTAGTGATATATACTTGTCTCTTTCTATCATCCTTCGCATTGACGATAACCTAAATTTTTTTTATTCGAGTGTCAAAATGAATGAAAATAAAAACAAGATTTTAATACCTACTTCCTTATTATGATAATATTTACCTTGCTCTTCCAAAAAATACGAAAGTAAACAAACAACATATGACAGCATGTGTAACTTAGCACATCTGACAGTTGCATTTACTGTATTACCGATCTTCTAAAATTTATGATAGATGTCACTACTAACTAAAATCGACAAAAGCAAAACTATTTGTGAATGGCACCTAAAAACACACTAAAACATAAAGCATAAAACAAAAACTAATTTCGATTTGTGAATGTAGCTTTACTCTTTAAATAAAACCATTTATCGATATATTTTACTTTGTTCGGTTATTTTTATTAATCATCATATTTCATAATGATATACTTGAGTTCTTGTCTACTCAATGTGATGTGTACAGATTAGAGATAATACAGTTTAAGGTTATGTTTATAAACGTCAAAATATATCACTGCATATTTTTTCTTCCATAACCGTATGTGCCTAAAATATAAAATTCCGTGCTTGGCGCGAAATTTAAATCGCTCTCACTTATATTTTCTTTTGACAATTGCGTAAAGTACAAATTACTTTCGGCAATAGTATTTCTTTGCTTACAGAAACGCACTTGGTCTGCATTTGTCTACTTTCCATACGTTACCAAGGCAATAATAGTTACGTACTAACAAAGAAATCGCACAGTTTTAGGAAAAAGATTTATAATTAAAAGTAATATTTCAACACCAATAATTTACAATTTTGAGGTTATATATCATTCATCTGTCAGATTTAATAACATTCATACCACTCCTAGAAAATGAAAAGCGTCAAAAATAGTGCGCTTATAGATTTCTTTAACGGCGTGTTTTCAGTGCGTTTATAGAGTTATAAGAACACCGAAATAGAAATAGTATATTATGTATCATGAACTGTAAGTGCCAGTTTTTAGGTCAAGAATTAAGATTTCATAAACATTCGCGACCTAAAATCACTTACACTTCGAGGTTAGTAAACTATTTTTTGCAATACTTGCACAAATAGAAGGAAAACAGCTGCCAAATTGTTGTCAAAATAAACAGGACCTTGATCTATAATTTTTACAAACTGTTCTTGGTGGATGGTAAGTAAATATTATAGTCTTGATGTAACCATGGAAACCACTGTGCAATAATAGTTCCACTTACTGTGTTTAAATTTTGTCATTAATAGGTAACTTACAGTACAAGTACTATTTACACTAAATTTTCAGGACGTGACAGGGAAAATTTTGACAATTTCAAATGTTTATAAACAAGAATAATAGCAACGTAACCCGCTGTCCATGGTAATTTGCATTTCATGTATAAACGTGGTATAAAACAAGTAGTAAACATTTTAATATATTTTTGAAATATTTAATAGCAACAAAACGCTATACAACACTCGTAAAAAAATCTAATTCACTCATTTGTGTGCCCTTGCACACTCAGCTAGCGCCTCGTCTGCTGCTTCGAATACGATACGTTATGCCAATGGCACACTGGTCGAGGAGCATGAATGAGCGTCGAGGAACTCATCGATGAAACAACAGAACGCACCCTGACTGATAAAATAAACAAACACGAAAAAATAGCACAAAGCAAAACCAAAATGACAGCCCACGCTAACATGAAATGAGGCACAATCGTTTCATCGAAGGAATTCCTCGATAGAAATATAGGAGCCTCTATTTTTCATCGATGACGGGTGCGTTCTGTTGTTTCATCGATGAGTTCATTGACGCTCATTCATGCTCCTCGACCAGTGTGCCATTGGCATTACGATAGTCAGGGCTACGTCGTTACGTTGTATAAATGTATACATTCAAAACAGAATTTTCATCTCTTACGTTAGATTACGGTATATTACGATACGTTAGGGCATACGCTTTATAAATCCAACATCAATACCACTGAACCACCTACTCTTACGTTACGTCATTATAAATCCAGCTTAACTAACTCTCCGATTCTTTTATAACTAATAATCTAGTTTGGATAGTAGGGACATCTCACGCTGTACAAACTATAGTATCTATAGACGTATTCCATTCTCCATTTGAACTAAAGTTAACTTATTCTTATTGTAACAGATTACTTATTTATCATTCTTTTTGACTGACTTACTTTAGCTCTGTTTTTAGATTTATTGATTCAAATTCAACACTCTAGGTGAATCAATTTATTTAGTTCAGATAGTCTCATGATCTGATTTAAGTAAGCCAAATAACTGAAAGAATGCAACTTTTATAACGGTCCTAACAGATTTTTCGACTACTGCAGATTATTTCTAATTTTGTTTCTATTAGGAAACAGAGAGACTTATTATAAAGAATGTAACAAGAGATCAAGGGAATTCAGGTTGGTGTAATGCAAAGCAGGATTTAGTGATATTAGCGTAGTACCGCAGATAATAAAGTATTTATCCAGGGAGTAGTAGGTGCTTGGTGCGATGTTTATGCAGCGCTAAAGTCACATTTAGCGGCGAGTACAGCGCCGGAAACACCGTCGTCGCATCGTCATGACACAACATTGACCCGAGTTTATGATTTTGTGGGCCCGCAAACTTCCCGTACTGTCCTTTAAGATAATACGAACAAAGCTACTTCTGTTTTAATTAAATTTAAGTCCTACTGAAAGGATTAATTAGCCGGAATGGCAGATCTTTGGGGACGCACCAAATTGCGGCGAATATGAACGGAATGCAAAACAGACCCAACTCCGACGAACCTGTGAACATTCTGAAATTAATTTACGTCTTAAAGTAATACGGTTTCTGTTTCAAACGGGAACGCCAAAGCGAATTTCCTTTTTTATTTAATCTCGTTTTCCTTCTTCCTGTGCGAACTCTCTGACGCTTGTTTTCTCATTTTCTCCACCGCACTCGAAAAACTAAATAAATACACCACCACGCAGCTGCTCTCGATCATTCTCTTCCTCATAATTACATCTATCCATTCTTCAAAAAATATCAGTTACAGTTACACCACTCTTTTTCTCACTTCACAAGAACGTCAGACTTCTGAGATTAAAAGGGTTGCTGCATTAAAACGCAACAAATTATAATTTGTTTTTTTTTCAAAATTTAACCCATGGCACGCGTAACAATTTATATTTAGTGTCTTTCATTACCTTTATCTTTGTATTTTATTTATGTATTTATTTATGTAACTCTGTATAACAGGAATTGAATCCCAATTACAGTACAGGGTCCGGAGTCACCGAGCCGCAAAGTTGTTGTATAAAGAAATTGAGACAAATTAATAATTTGCAGCCAGATTCTCAATTTTTTTTGCTAATTCTGAATTTTGGATAGTTAATCTTACGTTAGTCGGATTTAAAAAAGTTAATTCAATTCGCTTTTCCAAAACTAAATGGTAAGAAGATTATATTAAAATTGATTTAAACTTTTTGGGGAATATGGCTTAGCTTAATTTTACATATCTAAAATTTAGGATTAGCTAGATTTTAGCTAAAACTCTTTTGAAAATTGGGCCGTTACAGTTTATATAATAAATGTCAAACTGAACTAGTTATGTTGATTCGCAATAGATGCCAACACTAATCAACGCAGTCATGGCTACTTCATTGAATTGCGCTATGCTTATTATGGCCGTTTCATTTAATCCTTTTGCCATATTAAATTTTGTTGTGAGTTTTTTACAGTTTTGGTACATCAAGTAATGCCATCTACTGCTTTTTATTTCTATTAAAGGAAAGTGATAACGCTGTCAAGTTACAAAAACAACCTTAAAATATTTGAAACCTGAAGGTTATGTGATCAAACAAAATACATTTAATGGAACTGGGTGTTTTATTTATATATTCAATATTATTAAATATTATGACTAATATTCTGAGCTTTCGACTAAAGTGACTAGCTATACTCTGGTTTTTAACCAGGAGGAGTAATTTAAATTGTAACCGCTAAAACTGACGTTTCTGATTGGCTAGTTCTTCGTCCAGTTTACACTGTACATTGATTTTACATTTGATTTATTAGAGTTGTCATAAGTTTTGAGGTTATCTGTTTTCTTGTTGGTTTTTTGCATTTCTGTGACACTAACATAAATCAGTTCTTTTAAGAACTAATAATATACGAAGTGACAAATTAGAGTTTATAATGTCATTTGTATTTTAAAATAAATGCCATGAGACTTAATCAGTCAATGTGTAAGAAATTTTTGTATTTCGCGCGTACAAAAATCTAGTAACTTTCTTTGGTAACTTTCTATAGTGTAAATCTGACTTGTGCATTTACTCCTCCTGATCAAAAAACAGAGTATAGTCTAGACTAAGTGAATTTCATTTGGCATTATCTGTCACTTCAGGTAAATAATTCCGCCATATTGTCTACCTATTTAAAAAAAATTAAAGTGTTTATAGGTCAAAAGAAGGAAGTATTATTGAATTACCGACGGTTAGTATTCTACTGTAAAGATCGTATGATAATAAATATACAATGACTAGACTTGTGTTTAGGATTGTTTCAATCAATGCAAGAGGCAGTATTTTCAAATTTAGTTACGACGTTTCTCGTTAGAGGCGACAGTTGACGTACCCGCTCTGTAATTTTAATGACATATCAAATGGCGATAATAAGCGTAGCGCAATTAATTGAAGTTGGCCATGACTCAGTGAGCTGCGTTACTATAGTACCCAGAATCTAATTGGCTTAAAAACTTCTTATTTGCTTAAAACGTGTTGAATAGTATGTACTTCATTATTCCACAGTTTTGAATAATGAAACATTTTATCTCTCTAAAAACTTACTTATAATAAATGTGTTACTCGAAGTATTACTTAATGGTCATGGTAAAAATGTTTTCTACTCCAACCTTAATCTTTTGTTGCATTCTACCGTGAAAGAAGTGTCATTCGAATACGCTTTTCATCAATAATAGCATTTGTTTGAAAAGCAGGCAGGTTTTGTTCATAACAATGATTTTTTAAGTATGTAAACAAACTAGTAATCTAGTTTTACTGTAGTTATAATGGTAAGGAAAAATATCAATAAACCTCCAGAGATTTCATTGTATTCTGTTTTTTTTTAAATGTGGTATACAACCAAACGAGAAACCTCTTGTGGTAAATTCTTCTTCTTATACATCTGCCCTTCTGTCCATATTTGTAAAAATAAAGGAAGCTCAGCAATAAACAGCGAAGAAACCCCGATGTCAGTAGTTAATAAAGTCGTTTGTAGGCCAGCATCGTCTGCAGCTCTGAGACGTTATTCCAATTTATGTTTTCTTGAATTGTTCGTGCATGGCACTCATGTACTCGTAGCCTATACCTGGCACGCGGAGCGGTGGTAGCATTTACGTATAATGAATCCCATTACAAAGTCATTATAACCGGTAATGAAGTATTCATGTAATTAAGCGTGACGTCCCAGATACGCCATTCGTAATGATTTCATTTATTAATTACAATCAACGGATCACTAAACAGGACACTCCTTTAACTTGAGAATTATGCATCGTATTAAATAATACATGGAATGAAATCGAAATAGACATGTCTTCAGTGTCATTATCAAGAGAATTTAATAAGTTCATTCATGTACATATTAAGAGTTTTGCTATTTATAGAACTAGCGAATGATATTTGAAGATGTGAGTCAAATAAATAATAGATGGCATCCTTCTTAAGTCAGGAATAGCTACCGAGATAATGAATAAATAATAATAAATCCAAATCTTTTTAAAAACTAAATATTGTCATAAATTAAATGTACTTATAATGGCCAGTTGCACCGCTGTCTCTTACATATATAGTGTAACCATGGGTCCATGGGCGCCCGCACATTTTTTTTTCGAGGTGAATCGAAATAGTTAAATTCAGGGTTGAAAAAAACCCGGGTTTTTTTGGGTTTATTTGGGCATTATTGGGTTTTTTGTAATATTGGCAAATACACTTTTTAATTCAAGTTATTTAATTCTAGACTAATTTTGTATATAATGTTTAAAATATATATTGTATACTACTAAACATTAAATCAAAATTTATGAACTATTATGTAATAATTGCCAAAAAATATATTTATTTTATTGTGAATTAAAAACATAATATGCTCTATCATGTTATTGTCATACTTATTTAATTTAAAACTATATTTCAAATTTGCCAGTAAAAAGATTGGGTATCAATCAGTTTTTGTAATACGAACGTAATATAAGACAAATAATATTTGGTCTTAAACTAGTTTGATATTGACATTTGTCAAAGTAATGCAATGTGATACTGCCGTGTGATGTAATAAATGATAATTTAAGTTAAACGTTTTATTTTGTAAAGAGATTATATATTAATAACACTGTAAAATATATAAAAGATGTTTACGTTCCGAGATTTGACACTATCTTAAAATTCACCCTGGGTGAATTTTCAACCATTCAACCAAATGGGTTTTTTAGTGGGTTTATTTGGGTTTTTTTAGGTGGGTTTTATTAAAAAAACTCAGGTGGGTTGTTTTGGAGGGTAAAATATGAACAACCCTGGTTAAATTAGATTTGAATAGAAATCTTGGTAAAATTAACATTATATTTTTCCTTTCCTTATCTTCTGGAGGGGAGAAAATCAAGGTTTTTATTTTATGTAGCCAAAAAATGTTTCCAGTTGGAGGATACACATGTCATTGTTTTTTGCGATTGTGGCGCCACCTTTTGTCGTACAAAAAATGTTTCGAATAAATTTTTCATATTTTTAAATTGACAATTCAAATCTTGCCATTTAAAAATTTTAAATTCCCCCTGCCCCCCTACAAGGGTGGCAGGGGGTTCGATTGATACTTCATTAGATAGAGCACATTAACATTAGTAAGATCCCGTATAGTATTTTTGAAAAATATTCATCTGCGGAATTTTAAAAGGGGTGGACGGGTGCTCTGAGACAGCCTGTACATAGTATTTTTAGCACTTCCAGCCATACATTTTTAATTAATGATTAATTTTGATATTGACATTCACAATGACAGTATTATACAAATTTTTAAGTAATATAAACAGAGTGAAATATTTTGAAGGTTATAATATACTTCTTGTTACGATAATGCTTGTTTATCTGTCAGTTTTATCTCGGCGGGATTAAATTTGAAATTTAATTCCTCCAGGATTAAAACTGACACTTCAGTTCTCGAAAAAGAAAAATAAAGTAGATTATTTTTTGACGTTTCTCAAAACCAATGAAATGCTTCATTGTATGTCACGTGTCTGCGTTTTAACCAATCCTGTCATTATTATACTGAGAATAAAGCTCTTGTGATTATTTCCGGGAATTATCTCTGTAGATGCTTTTTTTGTTTGTGACAAATGATAGGTAGTTGTCAAATAATTATTTAAAACTGTCAACGCGTCAAGTAAAATGTGTGAAAAAAATCGATTTAGTTGTATTTTAGATACAGAAATACACCAACAAATTTTGAAACAACTTCCAAGAATACATTAATAAGTAATCAATCGGTATGAACCCAGTTCAAAATCTTTCAAGTCGAATGAATCGACCTCAACAGCTAAGTCAAAAAATAATCTAATTAAATATAACTCGAGATTTGGATAAATTAGAAAATGATTCTCCAGTATCTTTCTCAAACTTGTTGCCATTTGGCAATAGCCACTCAAGTCCTACGGGCTTTCGTGACTATTGCCTGCCAACAAGTTTTCGAAAGATCTGTCAAATTATTTTCAATCTATTCTCATTCTCTTGTTATATTATTACAGATAATTTACTCCCAAAAGTGCGAAGAATCTTTTTGTCCTATGATCATTTCGTCACATCCTTAAATTCTTAACAAAATTATAAAGTTGTAATTAATTTGAATCAAATGATGAAATAATTTAATATAAATTTTATAAATGAATATTTTAAACCTTCCTTTGTAAATGTTCATTCGGAACAAATGTTGTCGATCCGCCCCTGCCTAAGTTATTGAAAGAAATTGAAACACAAAAAGTTTACTGGCTTTAGCTTGCCAATAAAGAAAGCAGTATAAATTCTGTATTAATAATAGAGTCTCGAAGATACGTCCTCTTTTATTGACAAAAGATCTTAGATCAAATTATAGTTGTCTTCGATGACATCTTCATTGCAAGCACGACAATTTAGTTCCACGCTGAAAGAAATTCAAATACCAATATCTTGAAATGTCATTCAAGTACCAACAACTGTATACTTCATTGTTATTACTATCTTTGCTTCAATTATTATTCCGTCAAAATAAAATCATACAAGAGACGAGACATATAGAATGATGATGTTATTCATATAACGAAGAAGGAAGCGTTGAAGCACGGAATATGTAATTCCATCTCTTATGATTCTAATATGAAATGCTAGCGTAATGTAGACAGTATTACTTGTGAATCCCAACCAACTGTGATCGAATTTGCATTTGTAAGGCGTTCCAACAGACACAAAAAGTCGTGTTTCCGATAACAATAACATCTATTCAATACACTCGTACGTAATATGACGGTATTGAATTAAACCGTGCTTTCTATTTCATCTCGTTTTTTCTTTGCGAAGGACGTTTACAGGACCGGTTCCAGTGAGCCGGCTTCCGGTTCAAGCGACACTAAATTCAGCCTTTGAGATCAAACTTTGACTTTGTTTTTGCAGACCTTTTTGTAATGAAATAAACCAGCAGCGGGGTAACACGAGTGTTGATTGTCTCCTCGGTTCACTGTTTTATTCAAATCTGGGAGCAGCATGGAACTGCAGTCGAAAACATGTTTTCAAGATTTTGTTGAAATAAATGACTTGTTATATTCAATAGAGTTTCCAATTCTGTCTTTATTGTTATCCCCCATATTCGCTTTTTGTACACAGGTGTCTCACGATAGCTGGTGCCATAGGCGAATAACATGGAAATAAGGTTTTCGTTACTTGGTTACTTTATTGGAAAAAATATTTAAATGAATGTTTAGATTATTCAATTCTGTTTCTAAATCGGTCTATATTTTACATTTTACTTACTTAGTTACTGCTGAAATAAATTTTAAAATATGTAGGTGACAGGTAATCGTTACACATATGTTTGCGTTTATTCTTTGTTTCATGACTAACTGTATAAATAATATCAATTTCTGACAACTTTTAAAATTTATTTTAGTAGTTATTATACAGAGTGATCAAAAGGAATTGTTACAGTTGGCAATTACAAAAACTACTTGGAATTGGTAAGCTTGATACATAAATTCATTTCCTGTTGTTGACAGTGACATTTAAAATTTAAATTTGAGTACATTTATTTCTAAAGTATTTCTATTACTTAAAAAGTCAAAATTCTATTAGCTGTCAGACTTCTGACATAACCTATTTGTATTTATTAGAAATGTCAAATAGCATTTCCGCCTTTATCTGACGTTGTGCCAACTGTGGAATAAAAAGATCTCTGGAATTGTATTGCCAACTATAACAATTCCTTTTGATCACCCTGTATAAGTAAAATAAGTTGCTTTAGATGCAGAATTGAATTCTCTACAACATTTATTTGAAATATTTTCCTGTAAAGTCATCGGTGAAGTAATGGTATTGGTAATAGTATATTATATAATAAGTCAGAAAAGTGATATTTAACTTGACGAAGGGATTGTGTGAAATACGAGGCCGTAAGCCGAGTATTTTAATCCGCTGAATCAAGTAATAACACTTTTTTGACCCACACCCAGTAATGGGTATAAGGCGTGATGATATATTTATTTTTTTTACTTGTTTTATCTATTTCCGGTTATTAGAATCGACTCAAAATTCATAGAAGAAATGTGTTCTTTATATTCGGAATTTACTGTAAGTGTATAATAAATGTTTGGGTAGAGAATCTACAATCAAAGAAGAGTTGACAAGAACATGAAAACATGATTTATGTGGAAGGAACAAAAGAGAAATTATGATGAAACTAGAAACAAATATATTTTAAAATTCTACGTCAGTCCCTCTTATCTTTGATGACAGCAAACTTTTCTCTTTTGATTCCATTGTAACGAAAATTTCATTTCGATCGCGACATTCTAAGAATAAAAAGAACTGCTACAGGTCGAGGTGAGAGATCAGAATCAGATCACTTTTCTCTCTCATTCTAACCCTTGTTACAGTCCATCTGTCTCTCTTGGAACGAGCGTATAAAACTGTAATTAAAGTTAAAAAATTCATTGTCACACCTCTGGAATTATTCAGTTGGTATATTGGTTCCCGTAGAAAAAAATCGTTATGCACGCCTAGTGTTGCACCTTCCGTGCCACGGTGGGGTGGCGGGGGCGGCGAGTAACCAGGGTAACGGGTCGTGCCTATGAATTATGCAGGGCCCGCGCCTGTCCTGCCGCCTAGCGGCCAGGGGATTAAACAGGTTTAGCTCGCCAGCCTAATCTATGCGATTGCTTTCCAATTGAATTTTTCATGTCCATCCAAACTCCAATTCTGTACACTTGACAATTATAACTATTCAAATTTCAATGCCATCATTATTAATTATATTTGTTGTCAACTTTATTAAATACTGAAAATTGCTAATTTCCTCTGTTGGTAATTCAATAAAATACAGTTACTACTACATTGACATTAACTGAATTGTTTACAGATTAAACAATATATAATCATGTTTTACTAATTACATAGGGCACAAAATAGCTAATTTTGTTTGTTGACATCAAGTCATTCACGCACTAACTGTTGCTATTGTTCGACAAGAATTGTAATGCTACACACACGAATATTGGATTTACCGCTGGAGTTGGCTTATTACAGTTGAAGCTCTTTGCTGAACTAATAAAAGGAAATCATTCAATTCGCTCTTAGTTCTAGAACATGTTAAACAAATCAGTATTAATCAAAACAATTCTTAATCGAATCAGTTCTGATTTGGAATCGGCGGGAATCAAATTCACTTAACGTCCAACCGGAGATAATCTTGTAACATTTTACGTCTGAGTCACTTATCAAGGAGAATGAGAGGCAGAGGAATTCAAAGTTATTTCTAATCGATCCATTCATAAAATACTAACTTTTCATTCGTTTTTACTTCATAAAAACCATCCCTGTGTCTTATTGTATTTGTAGGTTTAGATATTTCACTATGACATAATTATGTCACTACATTATTGGCCAGTTTTAACAAACTTTTAAATACGCATTTATCGTTAACTAAAGGCAGTTCCGTCTTTTCCATAAGGGTACATGGGGCACCAGCTCAGGGCCTCCGGCTTGTTGAGGGCCTCAAAATGCCGAGGTCGTCGTCGACACGGAAAATAGAGGAGCCTAATGAGCAATATTGCTAAGAATTTTTAAAATTTAAATGTAAATCGAAAATCAAATGAAATTTATATTTTTTATACAGCGAACAAAATTTGAACAAATCGAAATCATTTTCAAAAAAATTCATAACGTAAAATTTCATAATTAATTTTATAAAAAGTATACAAATATTAAAATAACTTTAAAATATTTAAAGAACTCTGAGAACATAGTAAAAGATTTTGAACAACAGAAATCCCGAAAGAAACTATCATCATTAACGGAAATTCAATTTTCAAAATACGAGTGGTAATCAGTTTACTTATATTTGATTTGTATAAAAGCTAACCATAATAATCAATAAAATCACTAAATAAAAGTATATATTGATGTTCTCATTCGCATTTTTTCTTGTTTCTCTAAAAGGGCCCCAATTTCTGTGTGCCCAATGGATTAAGACGACTCTGACTAAAGTGGTAGGTAACTCAGTGGTATCAAGTTGACCTATGGATTTGAAAACCTTGGTTCGATTCCCAGAGCCGACAAACAATTTTCACCTCATTATAATTACCCCTGTAGCTTCCCCACCGCTATAACCTTTGGGGGCCTTGATTTATCGGCTGGAAACCGCATTTCACACGCATAAATATTACACTTACCGAGATCTCCTACAGCACAGTGTTACACCCAATAATTAGTAAAAGGCGTGATGATATATTTATTTTATTTATTCCAAGTTCAAATTTTGACAACAATGTTAATATGTTATGGGGTAGATGGCTCAGTGGTATCGAGTCAGCTGTGGATTTGAGAACCTCGGTTCGATCCTTATGACCGGTAAATAGTTTTCACCATATTAAAAAAAAAAAAACCGAATGGGGTGGCTAGCTCAGTGGTATGAAATCGGCCTGTGGATCCTGAAAACCCTGGTTCGATTCCCATAGGCGACAAACAATTTTCATAATTTAAAAAACTACCCTTGTGACTCCCCCACCACTAACATCTTTGGGGGCCATGATTTGACGACTGGTAACCGCACTTTACTCGTAAAATATATCACTGCTTCGGCAGAGTGCCACACCCAGTAATCGGTAGGAGGCGTGATGATATATATTTTTTTTTAAGAAAAAAACTATCCTTGTGGCTCCCCCTCCTCTTACATCTTTAGGGACCGTAATTTGACGGCTGGTAAACGCGCTTCACGTGCATAAATATATCACTTACCGAAATTTGCTACGGCAGAGTGCCACACCCAGTGATGGGTAAAAGTCGTGGTGATATATTAATTTATTTATTTAATATCCCGTAAATGATTCGCTAGATTTAAGAAATAAATGTGGTTTCATGATCGGCCACAGTACTCGAGTGGCTAACGTAGCAGATACTCTTGATATTGTACGCCATTGGTCGCGGGATTGAATCCCGCCCAGGGTATGGATGTTTGTGATCTATTTGTAAGGATTAGGTAGGAAAAGAACCTTCAGGTGAACCTCGTCCTTGACCCTATGTGGTCAATAAAGCCAAATAAATAAATACCAGCCCTATATCTCAGGTATAATCTAATTTATCCTAATTGCACCTAATATATCTAATCTAATAAGGATCGTTTTTGTTTGTTTCAGAAATGTCTTGAAGTGGCAATGGACGTATTTTATGCGCGGGCATCAGAATGAAACATGCCATCTTCTCCGTGTGGATCCTTGAGGTCGTGCTGATCTCCGTGACCAGTGCCATCGATACATGTAAGTTTCATGACCTTGTAAACTCTAGGTGTGTACTTTATTTGCAGGGGCGGCTCTATGATATTTTACAAGGGGCGGCTCAAATATAAAATATTGAATTCCATGTGTATCCAGTAAATATTTATTTATAATAATAGTTATTTATGTATTAAGGCAAGGGAATATACTGGAGTTTTACCAAAAACGCTACTAGCAAACATAACTATCATCTTAGGGGCCCGTGATTTGACGACTGGTATCGTACTTAACGCGTATAAATATATCACTTACCGAGATCTGCTACGGCAGAGTGCTACACCCAGTAATGGGTAAAAGGCGTGATGATATATTTATTTATTTCTTATTTTAAAGCCACTACTAAGCAGAGCTGGGTAAGCTACTTAAAAAAAGTAGCTTTGTAAAATATAACTAAGCTACAGCTAAAAGCTTTCATTAAAGTAGCTGTTAAATTTTAAAGCTACTTTTTCAATGAATTATTAAATTTGCCATTGTTATATGATCAATTGATCAGTCTTTTGTTTTAATGACTGTTAATAAATATAAAAAATCGCAAATGGACAAATGTACTGTTAATTTGTTATGCTATAATTCTTATTTATATCGGAATAAATTAACAGTCACATTAACAGAAGACTCCTATATAGTCAATATTTAGTTCATCTAATATTTAATACAAAACTAGGATAGGTTAACAATAACTTTAAAAATATATGTTAATAGATTTTACACTATATAATAACTTGTTATCCTACAGTTATCGAAAACGATAAAGAAGGTACAATTCAAATACAAAACAAAAATTAATAGGTATTTCTTAATGAACAGTGGTAGCTTTAAACTACACAAAGTAGCTTTGGGCTATAAAAAGTAGCTTTAAGCTAAAAAAGTAGCTTTAAGCTACAAAAAGTATCTTTAAAAGTAGCTTCAGTTGTTATAACAATATTTTTAAGCTAATAGAAAAAAAAACATAGCTCGCTACAAGCTACAGCTATATTTTTTCACATTTAGCTAAGCTACAGCTACAGCTTAGGTAAACGTAGCTAAGCTACAAAAGTAGCTAGCTACTGCCCAGTTCTGCTACTAACAAACATAAAATAAATGAAAAAACAACGAAATACAAGTGACAGCAATAGAGATCAACTGAAAGTATATCTTTGCCTCAAGTTTGACATATCATGATCAACGCCATCTCTTAGTAGTAATTTTTATCATCTGGATGACCTCTCCTATGAAACTTGCTTCTTGCACGCAAGTTTAACACCACATCTTGTTACAGTAGCAAGGTGCAGAGCCACCGTGAGTAGCTCCCGTTCAATGTGCGCCAGTCATGAAACTATTACGTGGGCTTATTACTGCAGCCGGTGAATAATCGCATAATTATTGCAAGTCCGTGCCTCATACAGTCGCATCGAGATGCGTTGCATGTTCGCATGAATATGTTATTATGCGCTGCTATTCAAACCAAATGTGTGCAATCGCAAACTCTGCTTTAATAACGAACGCTACTGCCTCCACTTACTGCTACTAGTACCTCCTTCATTATACGTCATTATAGTTTTTATCTCTAATGTACTTGGGATCATATTGGTGGAATAATTTTATACCAGATTATACAATAAATTAGAAATATTATACTGGAATTAGCTTAGAAATGTCAGTGCTCTGATTTACTAAAAATAATATAATCGTAGATTTGTTCGTGGACAACACTGATTACGCATAATTAATTAATTGTATAATTAAATTTATTAAATATAATTGGATTATGATTTAAAGTAATTTAATTTATAATCATGAATAACTATATATGTACCTATAAAGCACGTTTGTGTTTGTGTATATTAATAACATAGTTGTTACAGTTGCTTATAATGATATACATGGGCGTCGTAGGGGGAGGCAAGGAGGGGCGCCCGCCCCTCCCTGGATATTAACTAGGATGGTTATTACGACTCTCGAACAAAGGACTTTAACATATAAAACTATAATTTTGTAATTTCCTGCTTTCCTAAATATATTTAAGCAAAAAAGCTTGAAATAAAAGTTTTAGGGCATAAAATTCTGCATCTGAACCAATAAACAAAATTAATTTTGCATACTTTGTAAAAAGCAAATTAGCTTTGAAAATGACGAAAATTGCCTCAAAACTATTGATAGGCATGAAATTGAAACAAAATTAAACAAATGTTTGACATTTTATTTGTCAAAATAAATGAAATAATAAATGAAGAATTTATTTTGACAGTTTTGATAAATTGAACGTCAAACATTTGTTTAACTATGTTTCAATTTCATAGCTATCGATAGTTTTGAGACAATTTTAGTCATTTTCAGATCTAATTTGTGCCGATACAAATAACAGTTTATAGTAGAATCCTTTCTTTCGTATTTACTATACTCTGTTTTTTAACCAGGAGGAGTAAATGCACAAGTCAGATTTACACTATAGAAAGTTACCAAAGAAAGTTACTAGATTTTTGTTAGCGCGAAATAAAAAAATTTCTTACACATCTGCACTGATTAAGTCTCATGGAATTTATTTAAAATACAAATGACATTATAAACTCTAATTTGTCACTCCGTATATTATTAGTTCTTAAAAGAACTGATTTATGTTAATGTCACAGAAATGCAAAAAACCAACAAGAAAACAGATAACCTCAAAACTTATGACAGCTCTAATAAAAGGTGCGTTCAACGTACTAAGCAAAACAAGCAAACCGGAAGTAAGAATCATTGGACGGTTTTGCTAGGCTAGCATTTGCTCGTTTTGCTCGCGAGCAAAACAAGCGAGAAATTTCTCGCTCGAAATGCTAGACATTCAAATATTTTTGCGGGAATTTAAAATTGTAAGTAACTGGAAACATCGAAACCATTTGATTAGTTGACAGACAATAATTAATTTACATTTATGAAAAATGGAAAAGGAATATATTCAGCTTTTCCTAGATGATGGAATTGATCTATATCAAGCTATTATCGCTAGGATTACTATTATTATCAAGGGCTATAAAATAGCCGTCATCATATTAAGTGAATGTGCCATCATGGTTCTTAAAAAAATGTATATTTATTGAATTCCATATTCCAAACAGCCTAATATCATCAACACAAACTTGGCCGAAAATTTTTAGCACAAATTTCAATCTGTCAAAATTCAAAACACATAAAAAGTACATACAACGTGCGCACTCATATTATTAGCCGAACACATTTCACGATGTCTTGTTCGGTACAACTCGGTCTTAAAAATGTAGCAAAACGAGCAAATCGTTCAGTGAATAAATAAATCGCTTTTTGCTTACTTAGCAATTGCTTGTTTTACTGGGCTTATTGAACGCACCTATTATCTATGTACAGTGTAAACAGGACGAAGCATTAGCCAATCAGAAGCGTCAGTTTTAGCGGTTAAAATTTAAATTACTCCTCCTGGTTAAAAAACAGAGTATAGTTGTATTTATCAGGTGGAAGTTGAAATCAGCAAGTTTTAAACTCGCGAACTCGTATTTGTGAGGTTAATGCTCTATTCACGAATTTTTGTATGATTTTAAGGGTAGCATTTTCAATATAGAATATAAAGCAGCATTTATCAATTGTAAATAACTTTTCCTGTAACTCATTTTACAATATATTCTAAACTACGACAACGGCAATAATATCTTACAAATAGTGATGAATACTGTCGTCGAAACTATCATACAAGTTCTTTGTGTCGCGGAAAATATGTGCTCTCCACCCTCGCTAGAGACAGGGAAACTTTCGCGGAGTTCCATAACAAATAGTTGCTGCAACGGCAACAGCGTCTTTGTCCCCGTCTCAATAAAGCAACTCTTGCAATACTCACATGATATTTTGGCGAGGAAAAAGTCTTGGAGTGATATGTTTATTTGGCAGCGCAATGCGATTGGCATGCATTTATTCATCGGCGCCTTGGTGGAACGCCATGTTTTATGTAGATACTGTGACGGTTGATTTGTTTGTTACAGCACAATGTATCGCGCCGCTGGGCATGGAAAGTGGCGCCATCCCCGATGAGGATATCACTGCTTCCTCTTCTTTCGACAGTGGAAATGTTGGCCCTCAGCATGGCCGGTGAGTTGTTTCACTTTTTTGTATTCTTAAGATCACAATTTTTACACAAAATTTGGTTTCATATTTATGTAGTCAACATATAGGTCGAGATTGTCTTTAACAATATTTATGTTTTGTTACATCATTCGTTGAAATAAACAAATTGGAACTAGCATTCTTGAATATCGAAAATAAATAATTCACCCTATTTTGTAACTCGATCATTTTATGTTACTGATCGATAAGTTAATGACAACACTTATTTTTCATGATTACTCTATACATTATGACCATTTCGGCATTCTGTGACTAAAATTATTTTACTGCGTTATTATTTTTTTCAATACATTTGAATCTTAATTCATTTACTCTGTTATTTATTTTTTTTAAATACATTTTAATCTCGTACAAAAGAGCCAATATATTAACCAAACTCTTTACGAAGCTGTCAATGAACAGTCATTATATTAGTATAAAAAAATTAATTATTTCGATTAGTTTTTCACTTTAATTTATTTTTAAATTTCTGAATTTAAAGAAATTCAAGATGAAGACATAATATACACACAACCAGATGTAGAAACAACAAAAAAATTAATATTAATAAATAATTCAGTTCAGTTCTTTTAAGTTTAGAATTAAAAGTATTTTTAAGTCTAAGATTAAAAGCGTAACAGCAACAGTTACATTTTTATATTAATAGCAAAATTATCAACTTTTAAGACGGTTGAAGAAAAAAATATTGGACAGCGACAATTATTCAATTATTCGAAAATAAAAATCACAGCTTCCTATACTGCATCTATAATCAAATTATATCAAAGGAAATGGTGTCTGTATGGAATGCATTGGTACTTTAACACTAATCGTTCAATAAAATATTTTAAAAATTGGGATACCGCGTGAATTTCAATCTGAGAACTATGAACCAACTAAACTACGATCGCCATGTGATTCAAATATGATTTTATTCAAATTTTTGTCTGTGTTTTGTTATGTCATAGGCAGCCTCGATCCCATAACTTTATCATATACTGCAAGACATAACACAAGAGTCGTCAGCAGCGATATTGTTATTTAAGGGGAATATTTACCAACTGAAATTTAATTAGTATTTTATTTGTTACTTTGTACAACAGGAACTGAATCCTAATTATAGTACATATTACTGGGTCGCTGATATCGTTTGTCCATCTTGGCTTTATAATTATATATACTAATATGAATTTCAATTTATTCAAATGAAAACGTAACAGGAAGTAATCACATGCGTTTCTACTTCATTGAATTATTAAGTAATGCTACAAATATATTCAAAGTAACAGTATCAATAAAACTTAGGTGGGCGGAGTAGTTCATTTTCTGCCGGAAACACATATCCCGTCAACAAGATATATACATAATTGGCGTAAATGAAATAAATTAAAGAAAATAAAATAAGATTGCTTTCTTTGATTAAATATATTTAAAATAAATATAAATATATCATCACGCCTTCTACCCATTACTGGGTGTGGCAATCTGCCGTAGCAGATCTCGATATGTGATATTGCACGTGAAGTGCGGTTACTAGCCGTTAAATCACGCCCCCCAAAGATATTAGTGGAGTGAGAGCCAGAGCTGGGCAAGCTACTTAAAAAAAGTAGCTAAGCTACAGCTACAGCTATTCTTTAAAAAAGTAGCTAAGCTACAGCTAGAAGCTATATTTTGTAAAATATAGCTAAGCTACAGCTAAAAGCTTTCGTTAAAGTAGCTGTTAAATTTTAAAGCTACTTTTTTAAATTATTGTGAAACAATTAAATTTGCCATTGTCATATGATCAGTCTTTTGTTATAATGACTGTTAATTTACTATTACGTACATAAATATCAAAAATAGCAAATACCATCGGACACCTACTGTGTATTTTTGCGTATTAGAGCCAGTTAGAACCGGCAACAAATAATTATTTTGTGTGGGTTTAGCTTGTACTCATGCGTACTTTGTTGACCTTCTGCTTAAAAAGTAGCTTGAAGCTACAAAAAGTAGCTTGAAGATACAAAAAGTAGCTTGAAGCTACAAAAATAGCTTTAAGCTACAGAAAGTAGCTTTAAAAGTAGCTTCAGTTGTTATTTTTAAGCTAATAGAAAAAAAAGTAGCTAGCTACAAGCTACAGCTATATTTTTTCACAGTTAGCTAAGCTACAGCTACAGCTAAGGTAAATGTAGCTAAGCTACAAAAGTAGCTAGCTACTGCCCAGCTCTGGTGAGAGCCACAGGAGTAGTTTTCATTGTTTGTCGGCTGTGGGAATCAAACCAGGGTTCTCAAATCCACAGGCCGACTCGATACCACTGTACCACCCATATATCTAAATGTAATATTTATCATTTTCAGCGATATATTTAACAAACTCTCATCTGGCAACTGTTATTTGAAAGTCAAAACAGGCAAATATGACTAATGCACTATCAAACCTAGTAGAAACAAAAGTGTCTCTCATTTCTGAGTCACATGGTAATCACATCTCGCGTATCTAGACAGCTGTCGACTGTCATTTGACCCCTCTTTAGTTTATTAATTCCTATTTAATAATAAATGGTTTGCATAAATTTGCACTTGATTTTAAATTCATATTACAGCCTACAGCAAATATTACTTACTTAACGCAGCATTGCAACCCAAAAGCGAATGGTGTAATTTTGTTTGATATTCAATCAAACACGTTGTGTTGTACGACAAAATAGATTCGGCACTATTTCCATTTTCTATCGAACAAATTTGAATGTAAGCGTCTGCTACTCATTTCACCACTATATACATTTGAGTCACTGTTGTGATAACGTAGTTTTTTTGTGTAACAAACATAACATGCGTGTTATATGTTTTATCAAACATTGAATAGAATTATATAGATCTGACATCATTTTTGTAATATGTACATGCATTTCTACAAATGGGGTGGCTAGCCCAGTGATATGAAGTCGGCCTGTGGATCCTGAGAACCCTGGTTCGATTCCCACAGGCGACAAACAATTTTCATAATTTCAAAAAAACAACTACCCCTGTGGCTCCTCCACCACTAACATCTTTGGAGGCCGTGATTTGACGACTGGTAACCGCACTTCACGCGCAAAATATATCACTTACCGAGATCTGCTTCGGCAGAGTGCCACACCCAGTAATGGGTAGAAGGCGTGATGATATATTTATTTATTTTATATAATTCAATTTTAAACAGGATTTTATAAATTTTAGCTTTTTATGAAATATGTGACTCAATAGTATCAAGTCCGACAAACAATTCTCACTACATTAAAATGATTTTATTTCTACAAATTCGTAATGTACAATAAGATTCTTGTTACTCGATTATATGCATATAAAATATAAGCATTAATATTTTGAGAAACATATTTCTTTTTACTGAAAATAGAAAATACATATTTTTCTTACAACTGTGCGATTTCTTTATTACGTAACTATTATTGCCTTGGTTACGTCTGGAAAGTAGACAAATGCAGACCAAGTGCGTTTCTCTAAGCAAAGAAATACTAGTGCCGAACGTAATTTGTACTTTACGCAATTGCCAAAAGAAAATATAAGTGATAACGATTTAAATTTCGCGCCCAGAATAATCTAATTTTTAAATATATATGATTACCCAAACAAAATGTTCTCAAACATCGAGTTATAATTTTATTTATTAGTTTTGATCAATTCGTTTGTGTTTTTAAAAATTGTTTATCTAATTGCAAATATTTTATCACCAAAGTGCACCTACAAACAACAAAAAAACTATATTTTTCTTCATATTATTTGGGGTCGTAGCAATTGCTATACTTAGTAATTTGTGTTACAGAATAGAATAAGTGAATATAACACAATATTTCCAAAATATATTTTCTCTATTTCGGCATTAGAATAACTTTAACATTTTCTCGCACGCATGTTAATACTAGAATGAGCTTCATTATTAAACGATTTTTGGTTACATATTATTATCATAGACTGGTATACCTGTATTAAATACACATAATATCTAGACAAATACAATTTATAAATTAACCTGGGCAACGGACAAAATCAATCGCAAATCACCGTCACCAACTTAAGTATCCTATAAAAAATTTTCCTTATTGGAAAATGTCAACTATTTTGATAAAGAAATTATGGAAAGGAAAGCCGAAACAAAGAAAATAATATAAAACAGTCGTTACAGAGGGCAATTCTAACAATCGCTCGTTCGTCTCCTCGCCGCTTCGCTGCTCGTGTTCGAATTTCAAATTCGTGCTAGAATAAATTGCCTGTAACTAGTATTTTAATATACTATAGTCTGTTTTTTAACCAGGAGGAGTAATTTAAATTTTAACCGCTAAAACTAACGCTTGTGATTGGCTAGTGCTTCGTCCAGTTTACACTGTACGTAGATTTTACATTTGATTTATTAGATCTGTCATAAGTATTGAGGTTATCTGTTTTCTTGTTGGTTTTTTGCATTTCTGTAACATTAACATAAATCAGTTCTTTTAAGAACTAATAATATACGGAGTGACAAATTAGAGTTTGTCATTTGTATTTTAAAATAAATTCCATGAGACTTAATCAGTGCAGATGTGTAAGAAATTTTTGTATTTCGCGCCAACAAAAATCTAATTACTTTCTTTGGTAACTTTCTATAGTGTAAATCTGACTTGTGCATTTACTCCTCCTGGTTAAAAAACAGAGTATAATCTTGTAAAATTATTGTCCAAATTGTAAAATACAAGATCAAATGTGTCAAAAGTTAAACATGTAAATTTATTATTTATCAATACAGACTGTAAGATTGATAAATACAAAAAATTCACAAACGATATTAAAAAATAAATCAATCAAGGAAAAATAATGTAGATTTGGTAGAGTTGAATGACCGAATGGTTAATACAGAATCCACCAAATGTCGCTCCCCTCGTCAATAGGTTTAGCAAATCAGTAGAAACTGAATAAATGCATGACGTGAACGTTATTCGGTGTGGTTATGGCAAATTAATAAGATTTATCGGGCGACGGTCTTTCCCCGGAACGTTGATGGACTCTAGTCTCAGTCTCAGTCGCTCTGATTCGAACTCTGCGATTGAATATGGAATAGAGATGAGTAGCCAGAGGATGTCTCACAACCCTAGGATATGTTAACTTCATTACCAACGTGATAGAGTTTCACCATGAAAATCAATAGAAAATACTTTTATGCACAACCGGACCGAAAAGCATGTGTTTTAGCTTTAGCCCTAAAAAGCGGGCTTAAACACTTCCTATGGATACATAAATAAATTGACAATTTTTGTTTATTGTGACTGCTTGATCATCGTGAATTAATTGTTAATCGTTTTTATTCCTTATTTTTTATTTTGTATATTTAATTTTTTCTACTGGTGATATATACAGAATATAATACAGAATATGGACTATAGACTAATTAAAACAATATGATAAACAAAAATGTACTGTTTTTCCATCAAATAAAATATTTTACAATATTTAATAAAATATTTAACAGAAAAAAACTATTAGATACCTATTAAAATATTTTACAAAATATTTATTTCGTCTTCATTTTGATTTCATACCTGAACGGAGTCCTAATCTATTTTTAAATTTATATTTTTATGAAATAATATACAGTTTAATTATCAATAATTAAACTATAATGATTTCAAAAAATATTGTGACGTCAGGATAACATCAGTTAGCTGAAGACAGAAGACATGAATAGAAGAAAGAATTCTGAATACACCAAGTATTTTATATTAACACTGGATAGCGTACAAATAAGGCAAATGGTTGGGTATGCCACAATTTGCATGAAACGCAAAATATACATTATATATCATTTTTCTTCTGTTTGCATTGCATAAATACTATCAAGTGAGATATGAGGTAAAATTACCTGTGTGATTTCCTTCCACAACCATATTTTGGGGTCGTGACTTGATGGCTGGTAACCGCATTTCATGCGCTTAAATATATCACTTACCGAGATATGCTATGGTAGAGTGTTGCACTCAGTAATGGGTTAATGGCGTGATGATATATTTATTTTGTTTATTTAAGTGTGAAATTATAGGTTGAATAATACAGATTATTGAATATATAACACAAACATTAGAGAAATATCGTCTTTTTGCTAATAGGTGCACTTTGGTGATAAACCAATGACATGAACAATTTCGGATCTCGGATCTCGGTAAGTGATATATTTTTGCGCGTGAAGTGCGGTTACCAATCGTCAAATCACGGCCCCCAAAGATATTAGTGGTGGAGGAGCCACAGGGGTAGTTTTTGAAATTATGAAAATTGTTTGTCGCCTGTGGGAATCGAACCAGGGTTCTCAGGATCCACAGGCTGACTTCATACCACTGAGCTAGCCACCCTAATGTTCATATAAAATGTTTAGAATAGAGAGGGTTGAAAAAAGATCACAATTATCTGACGTCAGAATTAATGGCTTTAAAAACTCAAATATCTTAAAAACCCAATAATAATTTGTGATTACAGTGGAAGACTCTCATTTTCTGTTGATCTATACTTATCACTAAATTTGAAATTTGATAGCGAAAAGATAAATTTGATTAATGGTACCTCAAAGACTTTAACAGATATCGTATTATAGGTAATTCTGATCTAAACGGTGTGCCGTTATTTAATTTACCTCCTTGTGCCGGCCCTGTAAGCGAATTTTGAAGTGTGAGTGATTCACTGTACGGCACTGCCTGAAGTGAGTGAAACGCCGTCCGTCCAGTCGAGACAGGGGTGCGGGATGTGGGACGAGGAATATGAAACTTTAAATTCATCCAGTGGCTGCTCTGAATCTCTGGATTCTGACAGTTTCATGGAAATTTAAAATCCCACATTTTCCTGTGCCACTCACCTGCGGCCGAGCCGCGCGATCAATAGAGCGTTCCGCGCGCGTTTTGTGTTTCACGCGACGTAAAGCAAACCAGGATACGAGGGACGAGGAAACGGTAACCGTAACGTAACGGTAACAGCGAGGTAGGCTTTGCCGAAACAATTCCAGCAGCCGCGGCGCGAATAAAAAACTAACAGCCCTTAACAAACCCTTCGTACCTACGTCACTTTTTCCTCTTACACCTTCTTTTTTCTCCTTAACGGACGTTGTGAGGCGTGATTAAATCTTTTACAAACGATTCTCAAATCTTATTTATTCCCTGCGGACATCTCATTCAATCACACTATTACATTGATTATGTTCGTTCTCATGGCCGCCGACACTAGCGCAACTAAATCTTGGAATATTTTTATTTGTCACTTTGCACAACAGGAACGTAATTCCAATTACAGTACGCGGTAAGTACACATGTGTACAACAAAATCAAGTATTCATAATACACAAAAATTGTCATTTTGTTTATGCATCTATAGGAAATTATTTTATTATAGCCCCAGGTCCAAAAAATAGTGTTTAAGCCAGCTTTTCATGGCTAAAACAGATGAATATCAGCCCGGTTGTGAATAAAATATTTTCCCTACAACTGTGCGATTTCTTTGTTATTACGTATCTATTATTGCCTTGGTTACAGGTGGAAAGGAGACAAATGCAGACCAAGTGCGTTTCTGTAAGCAAAAACGGAAAGTAATTTGTTACGCAATTGTCAAAAGAAAGTTGTATTGAAAGCGATTTAAATTTCGCGCCGAGCGCGGAATTTTTATTTTGGCCACAGACGCAAAGGGAAGAAGAAGATGCAGTGAGCCAGCGCTAGTAAATATGCTGTAGTATATTTTGACGTTTATAAACATAACCTTAAATTGCAGTAGAGCTAATCTGTACACAATTAATAAAAAGAACCGAACAAAGTAAAATATATCAATAAATGGTTTTATTTTAAGAGTAAGTGAAATATATAATATTTATTGTTTGTGTATATTATTAACACAGTTGTTAGAGTTACTTATATTGACATAATATGAAGTGGAAACTTTTGTACAGCCTAAAAAAACATTGATTTCTTCCGTACCTGTTCATATTATTAACAGTAATATTATTGACAACAATTTCGAGGCTTTAGAAGTACCAGCAGCAGGTTGTCATTATCGAAAATAGATCCAACATAGCATGATCTGAGGCTTCAATAATCTTTAGAGGTGTTTATGATAAAGAAGAATCACTTACTGTAGTATTCCAATCTAGACAATTTTGAAGAAATTGTCTTGAAATTAGTGAAATATTTTTAAACAATGTGCAAGCAATTAACAAACAAACCATAGCAACGCCGTAAAACATCGTTCTCGTGTAATATCATTAAAATTTTATAAATTTTGACAATATTTTAATGATTTTCGAAATCGCACAGTTGTAGAAAAAATATTGTTTATAACACGTAAAAAGCCTTTTTCGGCACTTGTTATAAAAATAACTATTATTTCATTTTGACTTAAATCAGTTAAGTTTCCAAAACTTACAGAAATCATGCACCAGTCAAATATTGAACCCAATGAACGAATAGTTGGAAAAGGAATATATACGAGTAGTTTAAAATATCTTGAAAAAAAAGATATAAAGAATTAATTTGAAAATATTCAGATGACGCCCTTATTAATGTTGTAGTCCCTGGAAATGCGGGAAGATAATGGTATATGATTATCAGTGGAAAGTTGGAAATTAACCTAATTCCGAGGAACAAAACAGTGTTCGGATGACCCAACATAAATCACGATTGCGGAGTCCGGGGCCAATAAACATTCCGGGCTTCGATTTCGGGCCAGTAGATTCCTGACCACCATCAACAAGATAACGACTCCAAATGGGACCAAACTCGACAATACATTCAAATTAAATTAATAACATGCCATAATTTATGTTCATTAGAACGTGTGACGGCGGCGGTAGTCGACAACTAACTACTGGGTCCTTGTCGCTCTCTGACTCACTCCACTTGATCTAATAATTCTAATAGGATTCGTCTGGAAGAAACAGCGGCGCTTGCAGCCGCACGACCGAGTTACAACTTTCAAATTGATTTATTGTCTCGTCCTGCAGCCATCTATAAAGATAAAACACACTTGAAAATGATTTTCTCCGGTTTGACACGTGAAATATGGAATCATCTTTCATGGGAATAACTTTTCTAATTTATGAAATTTGTCTAGTTCCACTAGAGTATGAAAGTTGGCGTTTAAATGGTTGTGGTTTCAAGAATCTGTTTCCAGGTACTCAGTCAAATGTTTCATTTGAAAATTCCAGAAAAATATTAGCATGTCTACCTTGAAATAGATGGTTCACTGCAGTACAGTTATAATCTCCGAATAACAACACAGGGATGTATTTAAAATTGTCACACCGTAAGTAGCTACTTAGTAATAATCTATAATTTATTGGAACTGCTATGAAAACTACTGAAATATAATCATCATATCCTAAATTTTCGTCAAGTGATAACTTGTGACAAATATTTGTATATTTTTTGTAAAATATTTAAGTGATATGAGTAGGCGTGTTAATCAACTAATAATAAATTTGAACTCGGATAAGACATTGACAACAAAGAATGCCAAAGCGGTAAGAGAGAGTAATCCACTGAAATTTGCTACTATGTGCTAAGTGCTTAATTTTGTGCTTCATTATCGCACATCTTTATAAAATTATCCCCGCGCTCCACTACGAATAGTGTTGCCCAGTGTAGATTTCATTTTGTTACTATTATGTGTTGCACTTCTCGTCGTTTGTAAATGAAGTGCGGATACAGTTGTGTAACTGTACTCTCGACAGAACGTCACCGTGAAATTGTATTTATGCCACTGGTCTATTGCAGTTAGTATTGGTCGGCAGAGCGGTGTATGTATTACGTATAATACTAAATAGCACACTTTGCGGGTCATGGGTCGGGTGCGGGTATGAACATTCGGGTTGCAGGTCGGGTGCGGGTCGACTAAAGTGGATCCAATCCAATGTTATTTTAAAAATTTATTAATTCTTCAAATTAAATATGATTATTGTATTATTTATAAATGTACTTATACTTCTTGTAGTACTGTTGTAAACAATTATATTTTTTCCGCGTCGGGATGTGGGTACCCGCGGGTTACCCACGAGTTACTCGATACCCGCATTGCGATTCGAGTTGCGGGTCGGGTCTGAGTTATTTTTACGGATAGCGGGTCGGGTGCGGGTCTAACATATTTAAAACTTGCGGGTAGCGGGTCGAGCGCGGCTTTAGATTCTGCGGGTGTGGGTCTAATAAAGTGGACCCGCGCAAGACTCTACTTGGAGTTTCTTACAAGACTAGTGTAGTTCTTCAGAAAGGTAATATTTCTTTCAAACTCTTTTCGTACACAAACCTATGAAAAGAAACCACAACTATGAAATAATTTAAACGTCACCTTTCATACTCTATTGGAACTATACCAAACTTCTGCGGTGATATATCCGTGCGTTCTTATAACATTTAACATATGTTGTGTTTGTCTGTGATCGATACATCTGTTTCCATCTTTGTTAGTTCAATAGAGGGTAATTACAGAGCAAGAGAGAAGGGTTGGGACGAAAGGGATGATTGGAGCGTGCGCTCCAACTGAGTTCAAGGATTATTAGTGTGTAGCTTTGGGCGATTTGCCGAGTTTGAACCGAATTGTAATGACTAATATTCTCAATGGGTAATTGGAAATCTTGTTCCTGTGGCTCAAATTGAATTTTCCTTGGAAACAGCGCGTGTATAGAAACTGTTGCGCTCAATTTGCTTGCCAAAACACAAGTCAGCCATTCGCTGGAAAACAATCGCGAGCTTCGAACGCCAAATGCGATTCGAGCTGTTTAACCGCTCTGGTAACCAACATCAAAACGCAGAGCGCCGCGCTGTTCAACTGAATTGCCAACTGTTTCCGATTTTTAAATCACTGGCTTTTAAATTTCATTTCATTAGGCATTTTATATGTTATTTAAAACATATGCAACACGGAATTTAAACCAGGGCGCACAAAATTTTTACCTCGCGCGTCCAATTTCATTATCAGCTAACGACCTTCAATTTTTTAACATGTTCTGCGCGATTCTCAAAAAAGTTTTAGCTAAATCTGAATTTTGGAGTAGCTAATTTTATTCTAGTTCGATTTTAAAAAGTTGATCCAAATCTCTTTCCAAAACCCAGATTATTTAAACTTTTTTGAGAATATG
The DNA here is from genome assembly GCA_911728475.2 of Pterostichus madidus. Taxonomy (NCBI): domain Eukaryota; kingdom Metazoa; phylum Arthropoda; class Insecta; order Coleoptera; family Carabidae; genus Pterostichus; species Pterostichus madidus. The sequence continues at coordinate 33,213,766 of OU452306.1, forward strand.
GTTTAGCTTAATTTGATTAATCCAAATACAGGATTATTTAAAACTTTTATGCGAATTGTGCTGTTAAATATCAGGTTTATATTTTACATTTCGAAAAAAAGAACCATTTTTGATATTGGGAAATGGATTAAAAATAACTTACTAGCATTATTATTAAAACATTTACAAAGTGGATTAAATTTTTATTTATATAATGCCATTTTTATTCCAGTTTGGAATTATTGGTCTTACAGATATTCACAAAATAAGAAAAAATAAAGTTTATAGTGCCACTCTCAAAAATAGATAATAGTTATTTGTGTATCAAGAGCGTAAAGTGAATCTTTATTGCTCGTGCTCGGTAATTGAAGCGCGAGCGAAGCGAGCGCTGCTATAGAGCGAGAGCAATAAAGATACTTTACGCTAGAGACACACAAATAATTTTTTCTACGACTTTACTTACCAAATTTTTTTTAAAAATAATATGGAGCTAGTTTAATTCACATTCCACCAATTTCTGTATTGCATGTAACCATGACGATATCAGTATCCATTCTGTTATCAACAATCATTGTTTGTGATAAATTTTGACACATAAATAAAAAATGTGCTCAATAATCTCAGAAAATAGTGATAAAAGTGATTTTTCCTGCACTCCTCCAGATATATTTGAAACAGCGCAAAATGCTACCTTGAGTTTATTACCTGCAAAATTATAACCTCTTCATCGCATGGTGTAAGGTACAAAAAATCAAGAATTATAGCGAAAATTTTATACTTGCTTATTTTTTGGAAAAATCTAAAGTAATGATAATAATAATAATACAAAACTGTCAAAATTGCACTTTCAATTTTAGCATACCTCATCCTCATGAAGTTGGCACTGCTGCTCTGCTGTGTTCAGGTTCAACTTCAAATCATAACGCAGCAAACTTCATGTATAATATGTATAAAAGTGTCAAAATGAATCTAACCTATATTTTAGATTTTGTAAGTATTGTTTCAATAAATTAAGACTTCAGCAACAATTTATATTTTTCTAGGCGAGCGGTAAAGTATTTTATTATTCGTTACTCGGTAACCATCAACTTTACGATGACAACTGAAAGCATAAATGTCAACTTTTCATAGCAGTCGTAGAAAAAATATATTTATTTTAATCAAATGAAAGAGAGAAAAAAATGAAAGACATCTACCTAGTTATGTTTTGAAAATGATTTCTCCCCAACCTTACATAGCGCATTTCTGATTACGACACCCCAAAAAAGGATTAATAAATAGAATGCTCTGTTTTCGCATTGGAGTAAAATTTCAAAATATGCATCAAGTTTGCTCCGCGCTCGCTAGGGGAGCCCGACCGAACAGAGGAAAAGTTTCATTCAAAGGATGCAGTGGCGCTAGTGCTGCTCGGAATGTCTTTGATGTGCTGGGATGAGATGTGGCCTCATAAGTATGAATTATGAGCGCGCTGGGAGGAGACACTGTCACGTATCGCTGTAATATTAATACTTATCGCACCTGCTTTGTGAACTTTCCGAGTCCTTCCTGCTTGTATTCCTGCACCCTGGCACAGACAATCATACAGAACTTCATAAACATCGTGGGGACGAGACGATACTTTTGTTAGAAATGTTTTTAAAAGGGTTAAAACTCAGTTTTAATTATTTTAATCCTTTCGATGAATCATCAAAGACATTCTTTTATATTTTTACTAAAATTTGTGAAGTATTTTAATAATGTTTTCTCATTTAGGGTTGAATTTATATAATTTTGTACAATACTTGTACTGCAAGTTACCTATTAATGACAAAATTTAAATACTGTAAGTGCAACTTTTATTGTACAGTGGTTTCCATGGTTTTATCAGGACTTTAATATTTACTTACTGTCCACCGTGAACTGTAAGTAAATATAACATATCAAGATCCTGTTTATCTTGACAACAGTTTGACAGCTGTCAATTTTGAAATCTATTTTTGTTTTCCTTCTATTTGTGCAAGTATTATAAAAAATAGCTTACTAACCTCGAACTGTAACTGATTTTTTTAGGTCGCGAATGTTTTAGAAATCTCGACCCTTCGGATCTCGATTTCTCAAACTACATTCTTGACCTAAAACTGTCACTTACAGTTCATGGTACGTAATATACTATTTTATTATTTTCAGTAATAATATTACAAAAGAGTGAGAATAAATTGAAAATAATTTGACAGATCTTTCGAAAACTTGTTGCCAGGCAATAGTCACGAAAGCCCGTAGGGCTTGGGTGACTATTGCCAAATGGCAACAAGTTTGAGAAAGATACTGGAGAATTATTTTCTAATTTATCGAACTCTCGAGTTATATTTGATTAGATTATTTTTTTACTTAAATGTTGAGGTCGATTCATCCAATTTAAAAGATTTTGAACTGGGTCCATTTCGATTGATTACTTACTAATGTATTCTTGGAAGTTGTTTCCAAAATTTGTTGATGTATTTCTGTATCTGAAATGGAACTAGATCGAATATTTCACACATTTTACTTGATGCGTTCACAGTTTTAAATAATGTCTTCATGGCCTGATATAAAAATTTGAAGGATTTCAAAAAAGTCTTTTAAATAAATGTAAAACGTAGCAATGTTTTTTTTTTAAGTCTTGTCAAACATAACACCTAAAGAGAAATTTTTATCTTTTGATTAAATTTTAACTAGAAAGCTAGGTGGAAAATAAATTACCTATCTTCAATTAATGTATAAACAATTAAACCCTAAGAACCCGTTATCCAATGTTGGAATAATCTGATAAATAACAAATCTGGCAACCTGTCTATAAAATAGTAATCATTTATTTAATAACAATTAATCACAACCTTGTGCTTAGTTTATGTAGAAATATAGAAAATTAACATTCATATTAAAAGCACAATGGGCTCCTGTACCATAATCGAAATAAAGAGAATGAATTATAAAAACATAAAATATATATTGAATCATGTGGTGAATAAATGGATAACGTGGCTTGATTCAATTGAATTTTATTGCATGGACGACGTTTCAACCCTGTTTAGGGTCATTATGAAGTCTTATTTGAGTTATAATTAACTTTACATGGTAAAATTATTGTAATTTGTAAACAGTTAAAGTTGAATTTAATTCAATAAAAACATTTGAAGGTGAACGTTCACTATAATTTTATCTCACCATTATTAAAGGGCCATAAGCCGAAGGAATCAATTAAAGGCCAGTGGATTTGAGAACCTCGGTTCGATTCCTACAGCCGACAAACTATTTTATGACTGTGGCTCTCGTTCCACTAACATCTTTGGGAGCCGTGATTTGACGGTTGGTAATTGCACTTCACATATAAAATATGTCACTTGCCGAAATCTGCTACGGTAGAGTGCCATACCCAGTAATGAGTAGAAGGCGTGATGATATATTTATTTTATTTATTTTATCAAATTTATCGTCAATAATACAAAATGAACAATAAATGTATAATAGTATGTATTTCTATTAACTGACGATGTCAGATGGGAAAACAATTTATTACGCTGTTTATTTCTGTCTACATATTCAGTAAATGTATCATAAGAAAACTTTTATTCTTGTGTTTTCAGTTTACAGATATTTTTTGCATCTCTATGTTCATTACATTTTATTTTTTTTAACATTTTAATTTTAATTATTTTAATTTATGCGTCAAATCATAAGAACATATTTTTTTTACATCTGGAAAAGAGCATTGAAATACTTTCTTCTATTTTTACGGATAATGATGTCGAATTTAAAGAAACATAGTAGCATCGCACTCATCACAGCCTCCCAAGCAACGATGTTATCGTATGCTCACTTCAGCTTCGCTAATGAACGACGTGTTTAGGTGTTGCAAGCGCACAATGAATGCTTTCAACTTTTTTCCAGGCGAAATAAATAAATAAAAGACTGACAGCTTTAAAATCTACTTTCTAGATAGCTACACTTCATTAATAACTAGTTGAAATATTGTTTCTGCCAATGAGTAACAACAACCAGCGAAGTCATTGTGAGAAACGTGTTCTACTTTCGGATTACAAATTCTGATCACCTGTAGTTTACTTGATCCTTTTGGATAAGAATAACAATTAATAATCATCAGCGATCAACACACCTTTTGTTGAATTCTAATAGCAATAACATTCTATTTTTATATCAGTTACAATATTTTGGCGCCCTCCTGTCATGTCAGAGGTGTGCCAAAAGTTGTTTAATTTCATTTCAGATCTATCTCAAAGATAAACTAAATGGTACAAGTACAATCTCGAGTGCTTTGAGCGAATCATGATTCATTTTTATTAAAATATTATGTGCAAAATTAACAAGAACATTAAGAAACAGTATTATGTTTATAATTGATTGAAAAATAAAATAGATACAGGGTGTTGATTTTAAGTGGCGCACCATTGCTATCTCTAGAAGTATCGGAGCTACGAAGTATTAACAAACAATTTCTAGTAATACTTTAATGAGAAAAACAAGAATTTTCTTCCCCCCGCTATCGTATTAACATTTTCCTTAGCACCGGGACTAAAATATTGTACTCGACAATGATAAATAATAGCATGGCAGATTAAAATTTATTATTTCTATCATAATTCTGGTGTCAACATTCAAATTTCTATCCTGGTCGTGGATAAAACAATTTTCCACTTAATCTTTAATCAATCTAAATTTATTTTTATTATTTCGCAGCTTCCTCAACAAAATTCATGGCTCTCAAGGGAAGCGCGATTCACAGTTTGGGAACCGCTGCTTTATTCTTCTGAGATTAATAAAAAATATAAAAAATAAATATATCATCACGCCTTCTACCCATTACTGGGTGTGGCACTCTGCTAAAGCAGATCTCGGTAAGTGATATATTTTGCGCGTGAAGTGCGGTTACCAGTCGTCAAATCACGGCCCCCAAACATGTTAGTGGTGGAAGAGCCACAGGGATAGCTTTTTCAAATTATGAGGTTAATTATTATAATTAATTAGATTTGATATCGTTTTTTAGAGATTTCGAAGAAATTATAATTTTGTTTACATATTTACCGTTTTGCCTTCTCTTTGACTGCCGCTGTGTAGTAAATAGATAGTAAGATAAAGATTTTGCCAATTACGTCAGTATTTTTTTTTTTATCCCAGAATGAATATATTAAAATATTTTTCAGATAAACATCCCGTTGTTACCTCAACTACCACTTAATTGGCTCTTTCTCTGGTTCCGTGAGGATTCTTAAACTAATTTGAACAAATAAAAAATAAGTAGTTAATTTAAATTTTAAATTCTTGCAAGTTCAAAAAGTGAATATGGAGAATTACAGTGGCGCATCAAAAGAGAGAAAGTACTTAATAAAAATGTCATTGGTTTCTCCTGTCAAAAAAATTAAAAATTTATATATGCGATTCTGTCCACAAAATGAATCTATTTCATACAGTACTACTATATTTTACGTTGTTAATAACGATGGACGTAAAAATTATTCTAAAACTCGCTATTAATAATAAAATATAGTTGTTTATGTAATCAAGGGTGAAAACAGGCGTAGTGTGATTATTAGCACGAGGCGCAAATCGCCGAGGGCTAATAACATGCTCAGGATCAGAAACGCTAGTTTCACCCTTGGTACATACAATACAGTGCTTTCATTTGCGCAAGTAGTGCAAATGACGTCTTTGTACATGAGGTTTGTACAAAGCTTTTTGTAACGAGCAAAAATTATATATCCAACAATGAGAAAATTTATTAAATGTGAAGCGTAAATTTATTTAATGATAGTTAAGTATGCCATAAATTGAAATTTGTTATATGAAAACAAATCGTCTATTTCTTCTTTTAAAGCTTGTTCAAATATGTCAGATTGATGGCGTTATGCTCTATCTAATCTCTAATGTCTCTATCTCTTTTATAAATTCGTTAAAATTTGTGTAGATACACATAAGTACAATTAGCGTATTAATAGTCAAAATTTAGAGACATCAAAATTAGTGTTTTTTTTTCAATTACTTTGAAGCACTAGTGCGCAGAATCAAACTTTACTTCTGTTTCCAAGGTAATGTATTAACTATTTACATAACAAATGCGCGAAGACATACTACATGAGCGCTTCGCTCGTGCTTTCATTTGCGCGAATGGTGTCTTCGTGCACGAGTTTTCTACAATGCTTTTTGTAACGAGCAAAAATTATATGATCGACAATTAGGAAAATTGTTAAATTTGAAGCGTGAATTCATATTGACAGTTAAATATGCCATGAAGTGACATTTGTTATTTGAAAACAAATTATTTATTTTTTTATTGTCAATATTGTTTGATGGCGTTATAAGCTAATGTCTCTATTACTTTTATAAATTCCTTAAAATGTATGTATATACGTAAGTACAGTTAGCGTTTTAATAGTCAAAATTTAGAATAATAAAAAAATTAGTGCTTTTTTCAATTACCTTGCGCACTAGTGCGCAAAATCAAACTTTCCATCGGTTTCTAAGGTAATGTAAACCTTATTTTGAATGATGCGAGTACAAAAAGGTTATTTTGATGATGCAAGTACAAATAATACACCTAGGGTTACCACCTCAGAACTAAGTCTCGCCCGGAGACGACGACTAATTTTTTTAAGAAGATCTTGCAATTTTATTATTATTGCCATATTTGATAAAAAAGGGTTACATTGTTTTGTTAAAGACAAGTGTTTTTGTTATCATGGTAAAATAATTACTTATAAAATAAAGTAAAACAAGATTGGAAGTGATAAATCTACTGTAACAATAAAATTAGTGTATTCAACATCATACATACGATTAAACTGTAACAATATTGACAAAATTGAAGATAATCACATGCAACGGAAGACATCCCCTCACCTAACATTATGTCAATTTCTGAAAACTTGATACAATTCTAAAAAAATTGATCTGATATAAGATGATATATCAATTATTAGAACCGAAATTAATTGTATAAATTCTTCTTAAAATCATGAGGACAGAATCAAGAAATTGGAAGATTTAGTGACAGAAATTAAACTAGATAACAGTAAGATGTAGAAGATCATCAAAGAAAAAATGTAATAATTTAGCGGCGTAGAAGATTCCGAAAGTAAGACAGATTTGTCCTGGACAACTAACTACATAGCACTACATATTCAATGTTACTTACACAACCCGGAGAAATAATAATTAAACCCGGAGCCCGGAGATAACTCACTGAAACCCGGAGAGGTGGCAAGCCTAAATACACCTCTGGTTGAAAGTTGAAATATTTCAACTGCTGGTAGCCTCGGTCTGCAAAGATGCCCTTGTATTTAAATAACTATTTTATATGATTTGTCAGAAAATAAAAAAAGTGTAGAATTGTGGGAGGGTGAATGAAGAAGAGCTCCATGCATAAATCCAAACATTAAAATCGACTTCATAATTCTCATTGCGCCGGGCTGTCTCTTTAATCCGCTTAAAGCAAGTCTATTTCCGGTGCACAAATGACACTAATCGTAAAATATTTGTAATTTCAACATCCCGTGCAGTACGAGAGCGTGTACAGCGTGGGCCAACAATACCGCCCTCTCCGTCTCTTTATCTCTTCACATCTCGTTGTCCTTGTCGGCGATGCTCAGCTGTTCAACTGTTCAATACCTCGTAAATAATACAGAGAAAAACCAGCGCCAACGAACATTCACTGGCCGCAGCCCAGTAAAAACCTCACGCAAGAAATCTGATACTTGTGGTTTTATTGTAAACGTAAAAAGATCTAGGTTAGATGGCTCTGCAGTAACCGGATGTCCGCTTCTATCTGAAAACATTCGCCTCGACAAGCTTTTTCACTTTTTTCCTTTATTCCCATTGTTATTTAATATTTTCTTCTGTACTTAACAAGCTGCTCCCAAACGAGTTATTTTGTAGGAAATTTATCCTTCTTCGGAGAATGGGAATAGATTCTTAAAATCGAATCTGATAACGACAGGATTTCAGTCAATTTACAAGAGGGGCAAAAGGGAAATTCAATTGGATAAGTCGGATCCAATTTCGGAACTTAAACAAGGATATTAAATTTATCAGCCAATCAGGCCCATTCTTATTTTCTACGAATCCTTGTCGAAGACAATCACTCTTTCGAACGCGTAAATATGCTTCCCTCTATAAATCAGTATTACCGAGCAAGTAATTCTCTTTTACCATCCTATTTCTTTTCTTTTTTACCTTCTATCATTTTTTTTTTGTTTATACGCAGGTGATAATACAACTTATATCAAAAGAAAGATAGAATATATTCGAAGTATCAATATCTGAAGCTAATGTTTGTCACATGAAAAGTTTTGTAGAATGTTGAATTGTTACATGAGAATTTGTTGTATTAAAATTTGTTTTTATTTGTATTTATATCTAATAATATAATAGCGAGGCATATTTAGAAAGATCTAGAAATTACTTTTTTTATTATAGTTCTATATTTTGTTGTGAATCAGTGTAGATTTAATATAAATAAAAAATAAATAAATATATCATCACGCCTTTTATCCATTACTGGGTATGATACTCTGCCGAAGCAGATACTGAAAGATGATATATTCATGCACGTGAAATGCGGTTACCAGTCATCATATCACGGTCCACAAAGATGTTAGTGGAGAGATGATCAACTGGGGTAACTTATCTTGCGCTTATATTTTATTATACATACATTTTTTGTTAATAATTTATTTTTTAAAATAAAATAACGACATTCAATTATAAAATAGTTATTTATGCATTAAGGGTGAAAACAGGTGTTTCTGGCCCGTGGCATGATTATTAGCACAAGGCGCAAAACGCCCAGGGCTAATAACATGCTCAGGGTCAGTAACGCTAATTTCACCTGTAATACATACAATATTTTATGCACAACAAAATAACATTTAATTATATGTTCTAAACATTAAAATATGTAAATAGGTTACATGTCAAAAATTATATTTTGTAAAATCAAGTATTCACAATAAACTAAAATTGTCATTTTATTTATGTATCCATGGGAATGATTTTTTTAAGGCCTTAGGGCCAAAAAGAAGTGTTTAAGCCCGCTTTTTAGGGCTAAAACACATTAATTTCGACACAGTTGTGCATAAATATAAAAACCTTTACGGGAAGATGTTCGCAATTTTTTATTTTACCTTAAACACATGAATTGTTATTTACAGCTTTGAGGTTAGGGAAGCAACTTCCATTCATACATTACATGAAACTCTTGGAGTTAACCGAGCTTTATGTGGTAAACATTATCCTGTTAGTGTAGTGGTCGATAATATAGTGCTCCAGGAATAGAAATCATGTTTACAAATGTATAAACCATTCAATGTAAGATCGCAACGAACCTTATGTAAAGTTGTGACTGAATAATAAACGCACTCGATTCGAAGACAAGCGTTCATAAGTTCATACCTTGTTTATCAACCTTATTTATTTATTTATGCTTCTCCGTACAACAATAACTTAATCCCAATTACAATATAGGAACTCACCGAGCAGCAGTATGATAGTTCATATATTCTTAGCTTTAATGAGATTCAAAGTCGGGATCTTCGGATTCAAATACCGTAATGCTAACTACATTACTGTACTTTATAACCAAAATAATTGCACTATATGCCAGTTTTTCGAATTCCACATTCCATTATAAACTATAGATCTCTCGAACAATTTCCTGTTTTACTTTATAACAGATAGATATAAAACCTTTCTTAAGTACATATATACTGAACTATCAAAATTAAAATGCTTCGAAACAAAGTATGTAAATATAAAAAGAAATTACTAAAACTTTTTGAAAATCCCTCTTATAGTTTGTTGGACTTTCCTAACGCATCAAACATTTTTGTATGTATAGAACTATAAAAATATAAGCAAGCATTCATAAGTTCAAACGTTGTTTATTCAGTTTATAATAGATACTCGTACCTCAGGAGAAACGCGTCGGCCTTTAAGCCTCACAATACGAAATTAGTGGTTATGGTTTAGAGATGGGAATTCTAGTTCATTTCAGTGAACTAGTTCATTAGTTCTCGTTCACCAAAAAGATTAGTTCACTGAACTAGTTCATTAGTTCACTTTCGTTCACGAAATTTTGAAGACTATGATGAACGGAAATCGTATTGTATTGTGATTCACGAGCGAGAACAAGTGAACTTTTAGGATCTGGTTCTAGTATAATTTGACAGCAAGTATGAAAGAAGAAAAAAATGAAAGACAAAATTGGTTTTTTAAAGTTGTATTTTTAAATAAATAAAAAATACACAAAATAAAATTATAAAAATAAAAAAAAATTACAATAAAGACAATATAAATACGAAATACCTAAAATTAAAGCAAATGAAAGAAATTAAAAATTACTATTTAAAAATAATATTTGTGACACGAACGAACGAAGTATGAAGTAAGCTCCTCTAGTAATTAGTCTCGTTCACTTGTTCTCCGCTTTCAGTTCGACCTCATCGGCCGTGCCGCCGTGGTGGTGAATCATATCCGAATAGTTCGCAGTGAACTAGTCTTTAATAAACTCGTTCGTGTCGTTCACGAACTACACACCTCTAGCAAAGGAGTATAATTGTCATAAATGTATCAAAATGGCAAAGACTGAGATAAGGTTTGGTTAGGTTACAAAGAATTATTTTTATTTCCTGATAATAGTAGGTTACATCATGCTTAAGGTTTGAATCTAGAAAATATTTTTCAAATAACAGTTTCGAAGCACTGGTTTATTTAGTAATTTTTAGAGAGTTTTGAAATTCACAAAATTTCACCAACCTAAAATTACATTTTTTTTTAATTAGTCAGTGATACTGCATTTTTGCTCAAAGTTATGTTAACATAAAACAAAATTTCTAAAACTTTCTGATCATACCTTTCATAGATTGTTGGTCTAGCGCAACAAACCTTTTTCCATATGTGTAGAATTGTGCAAATATATAATGTCAGCATAAAAGGGTAAACAAAAAGTCATGAGTGCAGTTAACAAAGCATAATGTAGTTTGGAACAACTAACAACTTTCAAAGTACCTCAAATTAATCCTCACTTTTACTTCCCGTACAAGCAAACTCACTTTATCCGCTACAAATTTTTCGAGCTGTCGCAGGGCGCCGACGACCCTCTAGCGACACATTTTCCAAATAAAATCCCGTAACTTTTCACCCTTACGATCCACAACCGTAAGGTGCAAATTCCTGTGTTTGGGTGAAGTGTCATCGAAACTGGACATGTAATCGAGGCTCTGATGACAGAATGCAACAATGGTGAGTGGACAATGCGCGTCACTCAAATTTTAATTACGATTCGATGGTAGAGTGTTAAGGGATAAAACAGTTTTAATTGGGCTCGCAATGGAATGTTTTATTTTGATGCATTTATTTGGAATTTCGGTTATTTCATTTATCTCTTCCTGTTGGCGACTAACTACTATGTTTGATGAATTGACAGTGATGTATTTATTTCCACGGATGAATTAATCTGTTTTTACAGTCGGTATTTTGATTTTCCGACCTGGAAAATTGTTATATATACCTATTCATTTCGTAGTTGTTATTTTAAAAGCACTAATAAGATGTGGTTTCATGCTTAAGTGCTGTTAAGAAGTTACAATTTAGATATGAATCTACATTAATTTAAAAATTAAGTTTTAAATTGAATCACTTACACCAGTTGAAGCACAAGGTTCCTTAATTTTTTAAAACCTCTTCAACTTTATTAAACTCATTCTAAAATTAAATAACCCAAATCTTGCTTCATGATTAATATTTCCCACACCAATTCATTAGCTATCACCATCATAATCATTTTCGTAAATTATAAACTTGAACGTTAATTTATTCTAAATGTAGAAATAAATATGGATATCTTATTTTTATTATAATTAAATAATTACAGGTACCTATACTAATTTAAATCTTTACAGTTAATTATTTTAGGCGTATTTTTGTTTAGGAATTCTTGGATTTACATGAATACTAAAAATTTATTGGACAATATAATTTCATTTGATTCCATTATTATTTAACTGTTATATAAATAAATGTTCATAAATTCATAAATTTTTATGAAGCCTCCGTTGAGTCTTGTGTGTTTTGTGACAGTTGTAGTTAATATTACGATAGTTTTAGAGATTGGTAAGTTGAGTTTACTGATCTAGGAATAAAATATTTATAAGGTATAAGAAAAGTAGCAAATTTTATCTAAAATAAAAATAAATAAATATATCATCACGCCTTTTACTCATTACTGGGCGTGGCACTCTGCCGAAGAATATTTCGGTAAGTGATATATTTATGCGCGTGTAGTGCGATTACCAGCCGTCAAATCACGGCCCCCAAAGATGTTAGTAGTGGGGGAGCCCCAGGGGTAATTTTAATTTGATGAAAATGTTTGTCGGCTGTGGAGATCGAACCAGAGTTCTCAGGATCCACAGATCGACTCCATACCACTGAGCCATTACCCCATTGTAATTGTATGAAATTGTTCTTTGGAGTATTTAGAGAGAATACTTGAAAATAATCTCTCACTGCGAATTTTTTTTCCTCTTTTAGTTATATTTTATTTAAAACCTGTTGATAACAATAAGCAATTATATCATTACAATAATAATAATGTATTATTTAATGAGAAAATGTCATTATATGCGAGTAAAATACTATACTGTAGCTACAACTATATTTAAGTACATGGAACAAAAATAGTACAACATAACCTTACTTAAATCTGTCATGGATCAACAAACGACAAACCACGTGCTTGAAACATGACATGAGAAAATACTTGTTTGCTATTGGTTTGAAATACACCGTGGAATATGAACTTTCATATTATATTAGTAACGAATTAATTATTTAATAGTTGTAGATAAAAGTTATTTATTTTTTACTTTCCACAACAGAAAATTGAATCTAAATTTTAAAATACAATAAAAGCGATTTTCAGCTTCGTAGCTATACAACTGCAAATATATGTATTTTAATTTGACTTCATAAACTTGTTTATTTGCCCTCAAAAGCGGACGTAATTTGGCTAATATAGCCTTAGGGTGTATAAAGTTTCCAAGCAACAGCTATTCAAATAAATCAAAATCCTGATTTATGAACAACACAATAAATACGTATTTTTCTCGTAAACCTCTTTTGACTTCTATGGCACTAATTTTCTCTGTCAAACACAAACTCCACCAACATTTCTTTGGCATAATTATTGATATCTTCCATTTTTATTTACCACCAACAATCTACGTACATGCATAGAAACCATAGTATACCTAAAATTAACAACGCCAGCAAGACGATAACGAATACCTACTGACTAAATCCTTTAATTTCTAGTACCAAAATAAAATAAAATAAAACGTTGTACGTACCACGGGCATAATCAAGATATGCCCTTAATAAATAACTATAATGCTACTCTGTACAACAGGAACTTAATCCCAATTACAATACGGTGTAGTAATTCATATATTTTTAGCATGAATGGGATTTGAACTCGGGATCTTCGAAGTTTAGTGAAATCCGAATCATTCGAACATAGTTATACTTTTGTTTCATAAAAATCTGCCTGTACTACATTGGTCTTCACATTCTTAAAAGTTGAATACATTTGTCAGGATACCGGTTGTTTTGTGTTCCAGTTTTTTACCGGATACTTGGTTATCTAGATCGCAATAAATGAATAATCACGGATATCTGAAATTTATTGACATCCAATTTAGCTAACAGATCTATTTAAATGGCATGACACATTATCACATATTACTCCACATACGAAATAATGCCAAAATGTTGAATTTGAAGTTTGAACATAAAATAGACAGACAAATATAAATATCTAACGCATACTCGTTTAGGTTTATCTGAAAGATGTATATATTCAGTTAATCTCATGAGATTAGGTACCTGTCAGGTAGAATGGATCATTTAACAGAAACATAGTCAAGTTTCCAAGGAAGAAGATTCCAATAATTCAATTGCATGGAATAAGTAACGACATGTACATAATGCAGATATCTTTTATAATGAGTCTAATATTGCGTGCAACATACAACTTGTCTAATATATGTGTACGTATGTTATTTCTTCATTCGGACTGACATTATTTACTTCATTCAATGCTATGATTGAAATTTTCTTCTTACGGTAAGCTAACTGTAGATCAAGAGTGTCGAAATCGTTTGGGCCGGTAACCATTTTATATTCGTGTCTTAAGTGGACATCAACAATAATTCGACTAAAGAAAAGCTGCACAAATTAGCATCGACGGGAAATGAAAAGATGAGTACTTAAACTGGACAATTTAAAATTAAATAAATATATATATATATATATATATATATATATATATATATCATCACGCCTTCTACCCATTACTGGATGTGGCACTCTGCCGAAGCAGATCTCGGTAAGTGATATATTTTGCGCGAGAAGTGCGGATACCAGTCGTTAAATCACGGCCCCCAAATATGTTAGTGGTGGAGGAGCCACAGGGGTAGCTTTTGAAATTATGAAAATTGTTTGTCGCCTGTAGGAATCGAACCAGGGTTCTCAGGATCCACAGGCCGACTTCATACCACTGAGCTAGACACCCCATAATAATTTAAATAATTATTTAATAATTTAAAATTAATATTTATGAAATCAATATTTATTGTAAAGAGCAAAATTCGGGTAACATCGGTATTTGAATCTAAAGCCCTTTTATTGCATCATGTATTAAGCATTTTCTTGCATCTTTGGTTTAGGCACAGGCCACAAGAAATAGTTTTGAGAGCCACCAATTTGGCATCCCTCTTATAGATGATAGTCGAAATTAATTACTAATAAACACTTGAAATATAATAAATTTCACTAAACTTGATTAACATTACTATAAAATAAAATAAATCAAACCACGTTTAATATTTGCTCCCACCGCGATTCATTTACGATCATTACCATCATTAAATCAGTAACATAACCTTAATTAATTAATTCTAACATCGATGAGAGTCAAAGATAGCCATAAACAATTGCATTCCATTCGCATGCAATAAATTTCCATTATCAGCGAATTAGCGCGATTATCTCTCGTTTGAAACAGGTACAGCAGAGAATCGCCTCCGGGCTCAAACCACACCGTGCTGCAGTTTCACTGTTCTGTTCAGTGTTCCTCCCACAGTCGCTCCGCGGTGTTGATGTTATCTCCAATTCCCAACATTCAATTCGACGGCGCGCAGATCCCAATGGCCGGAATCAGATCTTGACAAGCGGGTGATAAAACCGTGAATGCCTCGGGCAGAAGAACGCGACATCATCCCGTGAACGCTAAACTTTTTACCCTGAATTTGATTTTAGAAATAGGAACGGTTTATGGAAGTGGGATATGTTTCAAACTGAAAAGAAGATTTGAAAAGGAATTTGAATCATGTGTGACGCATACCTTTTTATTTTCTTTTTCTTGTTTTGTTACATATTTGAGATTTTACAGTTGTTCAACAGAAGAGGGTGAGATAGGTTTTATATACACCAGCTGTTGATTGTTGTTGATGCAAATTTCGATATATAAATAAACAAATCATCAGTGATCAATATCATAAGTATTTATTTTTATGGAATATACGAGAGAGTGGTAGCGAAACACATCGGATTGTAGATTTGAGAACCCGAGTTCGATTCCCACAAGCGACAAACTGATTTTATATTAAACTCTATTCAAATTACTCTTATGCTCGCCCCTCCACTAACATCTTTGGGGGCCCTAATTTTATGACCAGTATATGATAAATTTATTTTTAATTTAATTTAATTTTTTTTTATTTATGGAGTAAGTGGATCAGTGGTATCAAGTCGGCCTGTGGGTCCTGAGAACACAGCCGACATCACATTAAAATTAACCCTGTGGTTCCCTCACCACTAACATCGTTGGGAGCCGTGATTTGACGCTTGGTAACCGCACTTCACGGACATAAATACATCACTTACCGAAATCTGCTTCGGCAGAGTGCTATACCCAGTAATGGGTAAAAGGCATGATGATATATATATTTATTTATTTAATTTTTATTTAAAAGAAAATATTAAATAGATACAAGCAATATCAAGAGCTTGAAAATTACGTTAATTTGTTTATTTTTGCAGTACAAAACATACGGTACTCCTTTTGTTTTGATAAATTTTAAAAACCGTTGTGGTTGTAAAACATGTGAAGAACGAAAATTATAATATTAAATTGTTGTCCTTATAATTCGAAGATAAGTGTCAAAAATAACACTTACGCGTTCGTCAATTTTTTTTTATGCCGAGTTTGATATCAAATTAAAGTGGTCATGCAGAAAGTGACATTTAAGCGATTGTCAACTGTTATCCCAATATTTTAAAAAATTATATTGACTGACATACAAGTTTCCGCCAATAGAATTAAAATATCTCTTTGACTGGTAATCGCATTTCCCGCGCAAAATATATCGCTCACAAAAATCTTTTAACAGCCGAATATAGCCCTAATAATTTATAAAATGGCAAGATACAGATATATTTATATTTTATTTATTATATCCCTGCATTCTTTCGTTCTTTTGGATCGCTTGCCAAATATATTTATTTTATTTTATGAATATTAAAACAGACATCTGTCTATTTGTATCTTCAATTTAAAATGTTTCCATGACTGCACCGATACAGACCTCTAGTATACACTTCATAATCCTGCCATATGAATAAATTAAACCGCTTGTTTCTGATATCAAATACAATCTAAATCCATTTGTTACATGGTCATAAGAATTGAAGTGAAAGGGAATCTCGATGGCTGAGAAAGGAAAAGGTTATAGAGGATAGGAAGAGGTAGTTTGAGAAACACTGAATGGGATTACAGCGAGACATTCGATGTTCTTTACAAGCACGTTACACAAAGTAGAGTACAAGTCCACAACGACCCTACTTGTGGCGCCTGGTAACAGCTGAGCTGTAGAGAAAGCGCCGCGCAGCTCGATGAATGTAGTCTTGGGATTAAATCTAGATTAGCAACTTGAACGTAAAAGGGCTTTTCTAAGCTAACGCTAAAGGCCCAATCCCACGATGACAAATATAAGCAACTTCTAGTTGAAGATATTGACAATTATTTCTATTTTCTGCCCCCACGGGTGAAATTTGCACCTACAATTTAGGGAATTACGTTACTGAAAGTTTTAAATAAATATAGGGAATTTTCTGTCCTTCATAATTATTTTTTGAATGACATTTTTTATTTGTGGTTGTGTGGTGATGACAGTAGCTAGGAATAGTAAGTACATTAATTAAATATATGGGGTGGCTAGCTCAGTGGTATGGAGTCGGCCTCTGGATCTTGAGAACCCTGGTTCGATTCCCACAGGCGACAAACAATTTTCATAATTTCAAAAACTACACCCCTGTGGCTCCTCCACCACTAACATCTTTGGAAGCCGTGATTTGACGACAGGTAATCGCACTTCACGCACAAAATATATCACTTACCGAGATCTGCTTCGGCAGAGTGCCACACTCAGTAATGGGTAGAAGGCGTGGTGATATATTTATTTATTTTTATTAATTAAATATGGGGTAATGGCTCAGTGGTATAAAGTCGGCCTGTGGATCCTAAGAATCCTGGTTCGATCCCCACAGCCGACAAAACATTTTCACCAATTTAAAATTACCCCTGTGGCTTCCCACAACTAACATTTTTGGGAGCCGTGATATGACGGCAGGTAACCGCACTTCACGCGCATAAATATATCACAGAGATCTGCTTCGGCAGAGACCCAGTAATGGGTAAAAGGCGTGATGATATATTTATTTATTTTATTAATTAAATAAAATACTACCCAACGTTTGGATTACTTGGCTTTTGGTATAATATTTGTATTTTTTTTCCTTTACATGAAGAGTGACGTTTCGAGTCTGTGGTATGGTCTTATTCTCAATTTAAAAAATTATAAGGTTTACAGCCATTATGACAATGTTTCAATTAAAAAATTGTAGGTCAAAATATACAATTTTGAGTAATAATATATCAGGAAAGTGAGAATAAATTGAAAATAATTTGACAGATCTTTCGAAAACTTGTTGCCAGGCAATAGTCACGAAAGCCCGTATGGCTTGAGTGGCTATTGCCAAATGGCAACAAGTTTGAGAAAGATACTGGAGAATGATTTTCTAATTTATCCAACTCTCGAGTTATATTTAATTAGATTATTTTTTGACTTAGCTGTTAAGGTCGATTCATCCAACTGAGTCCATATCGACTGATTACTTATTAATGTATTCTTGGAAGTTGTTTCCAAAATTTGTTGGTGAATTTTTGTATCTGAAATGGAACTAAATCGATTTTTTTCAATTATTTTACTTGACGCATTGACAGTTTTAAATAATTATTTGACAACTATTTGTCATTTGTCACAAACAAAAACACCTACAGAGATAATTCCCGGGAATAATCACTAGAGCTTTATTCTTTGTATAATAATGACAAGATTGGTTAAAACGAAGACACGTGACATACAATGAAGCATTTCATTGCTTTCGAGAAACGTCAAAAAATAATCTTTTTAACATGTTGATTTAAAAGTGGTAAAAATCTTACCTCCAAGTACGAAATTGACAGTGTCTATTACACTATAAATATTATTTATTAAAGATAGTTCATTTATATGTATTTTTTTTATTCATCTGATTTAATAAGTAAGTGATTTTGTAGATAGTTTTTAAGACAGTGTGTAACCGGCGATAGACGTGAAAGGTTCATAATAATTATTTGTAAATCTTTATTAAATAAAGCTGATGTACTTATTCCTTGTACTTTGTCTATTATTATACTGACAAATATATGAATAGAGAAGTGCAGAAAGAATAGTATTAATCCAGAAAAAGTTACATCATATATATGACAACAATTATCAGAATTAGATTATATATTATTGCGACATTTTTTTTTCTCCCTTAGTAGAAACTTGACAATAAAATTAAGAAACAGAGAAAAATATGTTTGTAAGTAGATTAACATTTAAGATAATAAAATTTTTGTGGAATAGCCTATTGTCGATATATCCTGTCGTTGGATTGAACCTTACGACGTACCGTTTTGTTTTGTGTTGCAGACTGAAGAACGAGAAGAATGGCGGAGCTTGGTGCCCGCGGCTGCAAGCGACGAAAGAAGCGGCAGAATGGCTGGAGATAGACCTGCGCGGCGTACACTTGGTGACCGGCACCGCGACACAAGGCCGCTTCGGCAACGGTCAAGGCGTCGAATTCGCCGAAGCCTACGTGCTCGAGTACTGGCGCCCTCGCCTCTCCAAGTGGGTGCGATTCCGCGACGTCACCGGCGAAGAGGTAGGTACACGTGCCTAACTCATTTATCACCACATTATAACATCAAAGTTGCCCGTGTAATGGAATCTCGGAACACGTTATAGCTGTCAAAACGTCGTGTACCGCCGATAATTCATTTGATTTATAAATAACCGATGGAACATGAGGCCGCGAACAGCGAACACGTGCGCTATTTGTAGCGGATGTTTCTGTCTGATCGCCGCACGGCGGCGCTCTTTGATTTACTATCGACAAGTCTTGCTTGCGCTGCGTTTATTTCCGTTCCGTTCGCTTAGTCTTAGTTCATTCAGTGGATGTATGACATTCGCAAGCAAGCAAAACACTCCAACACTTGCCTCAATCAATCCTGTTCTGAATACGGTCGTGGGAGGCTAGATTTAGGTCATTCGTTCTCTTCAAATTGTATTGATTTACGTCACGCATACGAAATTCGGCGCCCGAGATATCGACGGGCGGCACCTCATGTTACGTGACTCTCCTTTACCTCAACACTGCTTATTACCCAAACCTAACTCCATTTTGCACACAAAATTGCTAGGTTTACTCACTTTTAACTCTTATTCGTCATCATGGAATATCCACTCAGTGGCGTACAGTGGCATACCTAGAACTTTTGCCGCCCAGGGCGGTCTCCAATTTGCCGCCCTTTCTAAGTCAATCAAATTGTGGTTTTTATAAATTAAAAAAATAAATATGAAATGGCTAGCTCAGTGGTATGAAGTCGGCCTGTGGATCCTGAGGTCCATGGTTCGATTCCCACAGGCGACAAATTTTCATAATTTGAAAAAGCTATCCCTGTGGCTCCTCCACCACTAACATGTTTGGGGGCCGTGATTTGACGACTGGTAACCGCACTTCACGCGCAAAATATATCACTTACCGAGATCTGCTTCAGCAGAGTGCCACACCCAGTACTGGGTAGAAGGCGTGATGATATATTTATTTATTTATTTAAAAAAATAAATATAAAATAAATATATCATCACGACTTTTACCCATTACTGGGTGTGGTACTCTGCCGAAGCAGATCTCGGTAAGTGATATATTTATGTACGTGAAGTGCGGCTACCAGCCGTCAAATCTCGGCCCCCAAATATGTTAGTAGGGGTAATTTTAACTTGGTGAAAATGTTTTGTCGGCTGTGGGGATCTTAGGATCCACAGGCTAACTCGAAATCACTGAACCATTACCCCATTAAATTAATAAACATAAATAAATAATTGTAATTGAGACAAATTATAGGTGGGGAACTTTTTTACTATTAGATGGCATACTTAAATTAGGCAGTAATAAAGGCATTTTTTGAGATAATATTTTCAACCCTACATTGACTTGACGATGAAGAAAAATATTCGAAATCATATAGTAATTCATAATTCGTAGAAATCGAATAGTAAACTTATGAAGTGAACAAGTTGTTTTTTACAACTAAAACTAAATATAAAAATGCCGCCCGGGGCGGACCGCACCCACCGCTCCCCTCTAGGTACGCCACTGGTGGCATAACTACCACAGAGAGAAAAAGTTGAAACAGACTCAAAAATAATCAAAAGCAAAATAAATAACATAATATTTTTATTCAAAATTCGTTTTATCTAATCGATTTTAGGACGCTTTGATACCGAATAATTTGAAATGTAAATATAATAAATGAATAAGTATAAAAATATCATAACGCCTTTTACCCATTACTGGGTGTGGCACTCTGTCTAGCAAATCTGACCTCCAAATTACAGCCCTCAAAGATGTTAGGGGAACCACAGGGATAATTTGAATGTGTTAAATATGTTTTTTTTTTTTGGAAACTGCTTTTTAAAATGCTTTTACTGATTAACCTAAAACTTAATAAAATAAATATATAAATATATCATCACGTCTTCTACCCATTACTTGGTGTGACACTCTGCCGAAGCAGATCTCGGTAAGTGATATATTTTGCGCGAGAAGTGCGGTTACCAGTCGTCAAATCACGGCCCCAAAGATGTTAGTGGTGGAGGAGCCACAGTGGCATTTTTTGAAATTATGAAAATTGTTTGTCGCCTGTGGTAATCGAACCAGAGTTCTCAGGAACCACAGGCCGATTTCATTCCACTGAGCTTTTACTGATTAACCTAAAACTCTCAAAAATATTTAAATATATGATAGAAATTTTAATATAGTAATGCAACATGCTATGAAAAGGAAACTATTTTGTGGAGTTCCGAAATGCAAGATCAGGCAATCACGTAGGTTATACTTAATAATGTTCTGTTTGAGTTCAAAATATATTTTTATTTTCTTATTTGGGAGTTGCATTTCTAAGTTGATTTTTATGAAATACAATTTCAATAAATTAATTGTGTTTTTTTTCAAAATCTCAACAGTTTGCATCCCTATCGATGAAACACAGAATGAAGATAACGAACTAATTAGTAATATACGCTTTACTTGTTAACGTAAATAGTTTTTTTTTAAGAATAAAATATTGTTAGTATAAGAACTATTGGGATATCTCAACAAGAATGCGAATCTAGTGGCGAAATTTGAAACTACGACTACGGAGCACTTTTATGAGATTTGCGCTGTTATGCTGTTACATAGGACGCTACTGTTTCAGTATTGTTTATGTATTTATTTTTAATATTTTCAATGAAAATTGAAGTTAAATTTCATCTTTCTTGCTTTCTTAACACATCATTCTGTAGAAGGAGGCCAGTGCTGGATTATAGCATAAGCTAAGCTATAGCTTAGGGCTCGGAACTTTGGGAGCCCCGACACATTGTAAAAAAAATTGAAAAACTAATAATGAATATTTTTGTGGGTAAAAAATAACGAAGTGAAGAAACTACATTTTATATTAAAGACGAAAAATTCGCGTTTACAATACTTCATCTTCGAAGTATAGTGCAGTGTCTAGTATCCCAAAAATGATCCCTCTATCGGCGACAGCAAGTTTCGCGCGCTCGACATGCGAGGTTATACGTCAGTGCCATACTCACAAAATTGATTCCGACCAAATCAAAGTATAAACAATTCATTTTGTATATGTCATACAATATATTTTGTACGCTATATTCTGAATATACAACGGTATTAATAGTGTCAATATTAATTTACTTACTTGCTCTTCTCTTTTCAATTGTACCGTTTAAAAACAATAAACCATTACTGGGTGTGGCACTCTGCCGAAACAGATTTCGGTAAGTGATATATTTATGCGCGTGAAGTGCGGTTACCAGCCATCATATCACGGCCCCCAAAGATGTTAGTGGCGGGGGAGCCACAGGGGTATTTTTTTTTAAATTGGTGAAAATGTTTTGTCGGCTGTGGGGATCGAACCAGGCCGACTTGATACCACTGAGCCATTACCCCATAAAAACAATAGTGCATACATTATAAATGATTTACAAACGAGATTACTTTATTTTATGAATAAAGACTAATTTTCTTGAAATGGGGGGGAGCAAATCTGTTGTGTTAGGGCCCCTCATAGTGTTAATCCGGCCCATAAAAAAATCCTCATTGCCTCAATTCTAACTATATGACTTATAAGAATCAATATTCATCAACCAAAAATAAACAACGTAATATAAAATTACCAACTTCGATAAAACGTCTGTTAAAATTGTTTTATTTCACCGAAACCATGATGTTATAATCTATCCCTGACTACGCCACTGCATTCACCACAAAATAATATTTTTCCACGTAAAAGAAAACAGTGAATACAGCAGCATTCTTTCGCAGTATATATCATGTCCGTGATAATATTTTTGTAATGTTTGTCATTAGCGCGATGTTTTTAAACATTGGCGCCAATTAGTATCAGGTGTCAGCGTCGATAACTCGGTTACTAACACACTCGGCACGCGGCCGTGATTACAAGGATCGCTTCGATCGTGGGGTCAACGTGGGACGCGGGGGAAAGAAGAGGAACGCGGCGCCGTCTTGCTGCATGCACGATACATAATATTTTACTGTCATGTTTTATGAGCAAACAGGGAAATTATTTTTTCCACCTTGTCACGCAAGTTTTATCGATCTTCTTCCTCTATTTTTACTAATTGCACAAAGGGGTGCCAGCGTGTGTGCCACACCCCGTCTAGCGTGCTCCGCTCGCCTGCTACTGTGTGTAGAATGTTGTCTGTCAAAGACGATTCTCGTGCAATGCATATATGTATACATTTTTTCATGCGGTCATCTCTGACATGCTTTCATGTTTTATTATAAAGGCACACGAAGCACCCAGCAGAAGGGATGAATTTCCATCCCTAGTGTTGTGATATAAGCTGGGAAAGTTTGCTTTTGTGTTTTGCTTTCTAGGGATATTTTCATTTCTCTTTTTCATACAGATTAAAACTAATATCCTGTACTAAAACTGCACAAAGCAAACAATTCTATAACAATAAAGCTCATTCTTTCTACTTATTAAGCCAACTAATAAGAAGAAAATTTTAATTTAACCATTTTAAATACCGAAGCGGAACTAATTTTGTAACGTTGCTAATTGTTCTGTAGTTTCTATTGTGTACAAACACAAGGACGTTGGAAAACATAAGATAAAACAGAAAAACTGTCAAAAATAAAAGCTACATTCACAAATCGAAATTAGTTTTTGTTTTATGCTTTATGTTTTAGTGTGTTTTTAGGTGCCATTCACAAATAGTTTTACTTTTGTCGATTTTAGTTAGTAGTGACATCTATAATAAATTTTAGAAGATCGGCTATATTCAGAAGATCGGTAATACAGTAAAATGCAACTGTCAGATGTGCTAAGTTACACATGTTGTTTATTTACTTTCGTATTTTTTGGAAGAGCAAGGTAAATATTATCATAATAAGGTTGGTATTAAAATCTTGTTTTTATTTTCATTCATTCACACTCGAATAAAAACAAACTTAGGTTATCGTCAATGCGAAAGATGATAGAAAGAGACAAGAATATATCACTACATCATTCTACGCTTTGTCCTATTGATCTATTCCTAAGTATAAAACGTAAAACTAAAACATAAGTTTGGAGTTTGCAAACTTTTGTGTTAAAACCAAAACTAAATACTGATTTGTGAATGGCTGCATAAGATAACAAACATGTCTACAAGGTTATTAAAACAAAAATGGAAAACATAAAACAAAAACTAATTTTGATTTGTGAATATAGCTTTAATAGTTGTAGATAAAATGCACCTCGAGTAGAAAGTGTCCTTGCCACTTTTTATGGTTGTTTTTCGCTACGACTCAATGAATAATCTCCATACATTAGCGGCAATAGACTTCTTTCTGCTCTAGGTACACAAATAACTATTCAATCCTGTGTCAAATCATGAACAATTTGTTATTGTTTTAAAAAAATATTGTAACACATCTTGAAAGAGTCTTTACTGAGGCTCGCTTTGGAAAATGCTTGCTCATCCAGTAAAGTATCAATTTCTGGTCTTATTACATAAATTACTATTTCCTATGGCACTCATTTGCGTGCGGAAAGTATTTATTTTCTACTCTAAGGTGTTAACAAAATGACATTGTTTTCGGTTTTCATAAATACAAAAAAATACAATGAAATAATGAATCCGCAACAACCTTTGATATGATATCAGAAAATAAAAAAATCTAAAAAATAAATAATTTCTATCTTACACACACGCTTTCTAATGATTCCTTTTCAACACTTTTATTACAATATACTACTGCCGACGGTCGGCAAAGTGCCCTTGAGCTTCAATTGTTCACTTTCTGTTACCAAATGAGGTTCTAAAAGCCTACATTTTACTGATCAAAGAAAAAAGCACTTTGTGCACTTTATACAAATTTTCAATTTTTGTTGTCTATTATTAAAAATTTCAATTTTATTTTAGAGAGCAAAAATGTTACTTCACTGCTGTGGATAACGTAAATACCCCCATATTATGTAACTGTATCATTATCTGATAATGATCGATAAGTTAATGATTAGTTTTACTTTTCATAATTATTTTATACCATAGATAATCACAATTTCTATATTCTGAAACCAATATAATTTACCCTGACATTTGTATATTATATTCATGCATTTTGTTTACTAATATTGTAACAAAGCGGGTACTGAGCGTCGCGAGCGCGATTTATTCGATGTGAATAAAACTATTCGCGATTACTTTTAATTAAATAAATACAACGCATCATAGAACACAGATAACTTTATTTAACATAATGAACTTATATTATGAGTAAAATTATAATAAAATAAAACTAGAAACATTTATAATTAACTAAATGATAATTAAATGCGCGCAAAGCGCGAAAACGAATTCGACGTCGGTCACATCTTGACCGGCCGACAGAGCAAACCTGGCTTGACTGATGCTACCGCTCAAAACCAGACGCTATGTTT
The DNA here is from genome assembly GCA_911728475.2 of Pterostichus madidus. Taxonomy (NCBI): domain Eukaryota; kingdom Metazoa; phylum Arthropoda; class Insecta; order Coleoptera; family Carabidae; genus Pterostichus; species Pterostichus madidus. The sequence continues at coordinate 33,239,432 of OU452306.1, forward strand.
TTGAGCGGGGGTGAAGGGTGGTATTTTGGGGATGCAACACATGGCCGAAGACTGCAGATGATCACACACATTCGTTGCCACGATAAGATTTTTCTGAGAATCTTATCGCACAAAATAGGAAAGCAAACTAATAGAATATCTGCAGTCAACTCAAAAACCACCTTGTTACAATATATGTAACTGTTATTCTAAATTGTAATTTAATGACAGCTTACTGACAGTTCCGTAAAAAGTGTGGTTAAAAATATTTTTTTTTTATAAGTATATTGGCAGTTTTGTTCTTGGGCAAAATATATAAAAGTAAAATAGAAGTATCAGAATAAATGATCACAGAATGCCAGAATAGTAGTAATCTGCAGATTAATCATAAAAATAAGGGTTGACATTAACTTATCGATCATTACCAGATAATAATCGAGCTACAGAATAGGAGGGTTAATTATTATAGTAAAATAAACGATGAAAAAAATAACCTATTATTTTTCAAAAATTGCGACAAAATTAGAAACTCTTAATAAATTGTAGATATTTTAAATGTATTTTTACTTGCATTCGTTCCCCTAAAGCAGGGTCCATTAAAAATTAATATTGCCTTAGGGCACCAAATTATCTAGTAATGTCCCCAAATCCCCAAATAATAATGTAACTAGATCTTTAAATACAGGGTTTAAAAAGTGAGATAATCTATTTTATATTTATGTTTTTCATAAGTAATAATTGTAATTACGACATATACTATGTTAAAGCGCCACACCAAGTAATGGGTAAAATGGCATGATTATATATATATATTACTTTCTTATACGCAGTATAAGGAAGTATTGGAATCGTGAAAAAAATCGTCGACGAGATTTTCGCGGGTTTGAGGTCCACTAAATCCGTTTTGATCATTTTCTCAATGATGTCTGTGTGTGTGTGTGGATGGATGGATGGATGGATGTGTGTCCGTATGTGCAATATCTCATGAACGAGATAAGATTTGTTAACGAAACTTGGTAATTATAAGTTTAATGAAAATACGAAGAGCTGAGTTGATTTTGAATTAAATTGAATAGCCGGAAGCGGAAGTTTACCGGACACACAAAACAATAAATTCCATTTATTTCAAAAATGGAATCAGTTACGAAAAAATGTTTCAAATAAAAGATGTTAGCAAAAATATTTGGAACATAAAATGTTATTTGCAATTTTCCTGTATATGCGTCTAATTTTGAGAATATTTCAATAATCATAGTAGCATTAGAAACAAAAAACATAAATTTTAATTTTTGCTTTATCTAGTTATCTATGTCTTCTTACGGAAAGAAACTAAATTACATGTTTAATAACATATATTCTAAATATTATATATGCTGTGTATAAGAAAGTCGTGTGGTGCCCACACCAGATTTTTTAGTTATGTAACAACATACAATTGAATTACATTTCTATTACATAATTAATTGTTGCAGTTAATAATTACAATAACACAAATATGAGTATAATTATATATAAACATGAATTGAAAATAAAAATATGAAACAACTTTATAACTAGACAGAGTTATGGCATGACAAAGCTATAACTGACAATAACAAAAAATATAAAGATACAAAACCATGTAGACAGAAAACAAATGTAATATTTTCGTTATAACATCACACAATCTCGTCTATATCACAGCAACAACGACAACAGCAACGACAACGAAATGAAATTATAAACTACAGACAGGAATTTGTAATGTTGTTTATGTCAGGCTTTGATAACACACAAGTAAATCATCCTGTTTCGGTATCGTTATGATTGCGTTAGTTGGAAAGAAACCAGTTAGTCACAAGTATGACGTGACGGGAACGTAAATATTCGTGGTCGTGTCGGTTCATTTACTTGTGAACACACACGAGTGGTGCTTGATCTAAAGTACCTCTTTACAGGGAAACTATACTACAATAGCTGCTCTTACTGCAGACCACACTTTACTTGCTGCATACCAGAGTTATTACTGATACGATGTAATTTTAGTGCTGCTTGAACAATTGCTTAATAAGGAAAGAATGGAAATGAAACTACCATTAGTTACTAGTTCAGTAGTTATAACGTACTGTGAAATTCTCGAATGTATGATTTGTAAAAGCGGAACTAATGTTACCTTTTGCTTAATTGCCAAGAGATTGTTTGCAAATTTAAATTACTCTGACTCAGAATTGGCAATCTGAAATGGTAATATTTCAATTCTATTTATACTTTTAAAGAAGCTACTAATTCTTCTTTGTTTCTTTATTCTTCAAATTTGATGTAAACTATAATAATTATACACAAATGTTGGCAGGAAAATTTATTTTGATTTTCAAGAGATTTTGCAAGCAAATTTCAAAACATAGACATAAAGAGGTATTTGGACTATGCTTGCCACCTCTCCGGGTTTGACCCGGAGACTCTGGGTTTCAATGAGTTATCTCCGGGCTCCGGGTTTAATTATTATTTTTCCGGGTTGTGTAAGTATAATTGAATATGTAGTGCTATGTAGTTAGTTGTCCAGGACAAATTTGTCTCAATTTAGGAATCTTCTACGCCGCTAAATTAAAAAAAAAATTATTTGATGATCTTCTACATTTTACTGTTATCTAGTTTAATTTCTGTCACTAAATCTCCCAATTTCTTGATTTTGCTCTCATGATTTTAAGGAAGAATTTATACAATTAATTTCGGTTCTAATAGTTGATATATCATCTTGTATCAGATCAATTTTTTTAGAATTGCAAGTTTTCAGAAATAGACATAATTTTAGGTGAGGGGATGTCTTCTGTTGCATGTGATTATCTTCAATTTTATCAATATCGTTACAGTTTAATCGTATATATGACGTTGAATACACAAATTTTATTGTTACAGTAGATTTATCACTTCCAATCTTGTTTTATTTTATTTTATATGTAATTATTTTACCATGATAACAAAAACACTTGTCTTTAACAAAACAATGTAACCCTTTTTTTATCAAATATGGTAATAATAATAATAAAATTGTAGGATCTTCTTTAAAAAAAAATAGTCATCGTCTCCGGGCGAGACTTAATTCTGAGGTGGTAACCCTAATTAGGACTGGAATATTCGTGAAAATTTATTTTTGTTTTCACCCACTTGAATATAACATTATTTCAACTTTCAAGAATGTTTACGTTACCATGGATACGTCATCGTTTTTTTAGCACTTTTCTACAACTGTAAAAATAAATACGTTCTTTTTCCAACGTTATGGATACGCGAAGTTTGTGTTTTTTTCATTAGAATGTCAAATTTCAATTTCGTTGACATTTATTTTTTTATTAAACATTTTCACATTTTCTTGGTTAAGGGGTAGATAGCTCAGTGGTATTGAGTCGGCCTGTGGGTTTGAGAATTCTGGTTCGATTTCCGTAGTGGACAAAGAATTTCCAACACAAAATAAAATTGCAGACACATTGTGTGGATATCATTTTCTATCGTAGTAGTTGAAAGCAACGTATTGAAAATGTTCTAGTTTCGAACTGTTTTTCTACGATTCGAAACAAAAAAAATTAAATTCCCCAAAAATGTGGTCTTGAAAACTTAGAAATTCCAGATAATTATAATACACCTATTGTCATTTTTGAACCCGCAAAATATTAGAAAATATATGTCTGGATTTTTAAAGTTAGTTTTGGAGATAATCAAAATTAGTTTTTAGATGTGATTTCAATATACTTTACCACCTACTTAAATCATATGTAAATTTTCTAACATCGTTTTGAATATAATATTACGATGTATCAAAGCCGAAAAAATTGCAAATAGAGTATAAAACGTATTGATCGTAAAGAATCCATGTCATCCTTTGATCGTGATTCTGCGCCGCAAATTCTTCTCTGGTTTACAAAAATCTCTTGTCATCTAGGAGGAGCACTCCTCGTGCTTCGTGCCTTGAATCCATTGTGTCTGTTTGTTTATTTATTCAAATCACTCGGAAAGCAACAACACTGCATTGAGCATTGTCTCTCTGCCAAGACAAACCCAATTAGCCGGGCCGGAAACGGCCGATTCCTTTCTACTTAGAGTCGCGAGTCACAACCATTCACCCGTAAAAAGTCCGCGATCTGTGACCTCCGACCCAGTTCTACCTGAACAACTCATTTCTCTCTTGTTCTTCCTCAGTCAGAGCAAAGAGGACGAGGCGTTTTGTGGTAATTGGACGTGTACTTCGTGTCCGGCCTAACCTAACTTACATCATATTGCTCAAGTCGTATAAATGTCCTCGGATGTTATTGTCGAGGTACTTTCACAGGTATATAGCTTTGACTTTATTATAAGAATCATGGGGTAGATGGTTCAGTGGTTTCGAGTGGATTTGAGAACCCGGATTCGATTTCCACAGCCGACAAACAATTTTCACCACATTTAAACTACCCATGTGGCTCTTCCTCCACTAACATCTTTGGGGGGGACCGTGATTTGATGGCTGGTAACCGTACTTCACGCGCATAAATATATCACTAACTTCGGCAGGGTGCCACACTCAGTAATGTGTGCAAGGCGTGATGATATATTTATTTTATAAGCAATGATGTATTGGGAGGAGCTTATCAAAGCTCCGACCTCTTTTTCCTGAACGTAAAAATTTAAAATTTTCGTTCATCAGATCTGTCATCAAAATGTCAATAATACAACCGGCTTTGAGAAATATGTTAATTTTATGAGAAACATTTGTATTGTACAGGTTGTTCAAAAATTCGTTTTGCAATTTTTTAGCAAGTAGATGAGACCAAATGAAGAACTTTTTATTATATAACATAGGGTCGGTTATATTTTTAAAAGCCTGAAAACTCCAGATGATTATTATTAAACTCAACAAATCCAGTATAAGGAAATATAATCAGTCAATTGGTTTTTCGATCGTTTTTATAAATTTTGATATTTGGGGGAATCGTTCTTCGTAAATTCTTGCAGCTTCCCGAGAATTGCTATTTGCTGTTCCATAAACAAGAGTTCTGCTAGGGAAAATTCTCCAGCCATTACTTTTTTATGATTAGTAGAATAACAACGAAAATAACATAAGTTGAAAATTATCTGACAAATTTCAAAAAATTATAAAACAATGGCAAAATCAAGTGAATAATTAGATTAGATCAAATTTATAGAGTTTAATTATCATATCCGAAATAATGATCCAGGATTTTTAAGCTTTTACAAACATAATCCTATGTTATATAACAAATACTTCTTATTTTGGTCTCCTCTTCTTGCCCTTAAAATTTGCAAAACGAATTTTTGAGCACTCTGTATATAATTATATTAAAAAAAAATGTATCGGAACATTTCATTAACTTTAAAATAACAACTTCATTTTCAATTTGTATTAATTTGGTTTTAATTATATTATATTTATTTTATGGGATGGCTAGCTCAGTGGTATGAAGTCGGCCTGTGGATCCTGAGGTCCCTGGTTCGATTCCCACAGGCGACAAATTTTCATAATTTGAAAAAGCTATCCCTGTGGCTCCTCCACCACTAACATCTTTGGGGGCCGTGATTTGACGCCTGGTAACCGCACTTCACGCGCAAAATATATCACTTACCGAGATCTGCTTCAGCAGAGTGCCACACCCAGTAATGGGTAGAAGGCGTGATGATATATTTATTTATTTATTTATATTTATTTTAGTATTTAGTATGTATAATCATTTAATACATTAGAAGGCCGATTATCCGTGGTAATTGGGATACACTACAAAAATACATGGTATAAAAACATAAGACAAACTATAAAATTAAATATATTAATAATTATTTACATAGAAAGTACGTGATTTTTTATTTTTATACTTTTATGGTACACACCGTCAACTTACTATTGCTTATTAATTGGTATAACGTAAACCATAGATTTTATAACAGTTTATAACATTGTTTTATAATTTACAAAATGTAGATGTTCGTTAAAACTTGGGAAATAACATTTTCGGGATTACAAATGTACAAAACAGAATCTCGACTAATCCAGTTCATGGATAACTGAGTCACAGAACTCGGCGTTCCACTATATTGAAAAAAATAATAGTAATAAATTTGTACATACATAACAATTACTCGAAACAAGACAGATTCAAATTCGGCAAATATAAACATTACAGAATGACAGAAAGTGACGTAAAAGTAGATATTTATTATGTATAATAAAACGAAAAAGCTATCAAGTAAAAATAAAATAATATCTCTAACGTAATTAAGTATGCAGGTCAGAACGGAATATCTGTGAAAGTACTTATACAAGTCATAGAAATATAAATGTCTTCTTCTGTTATTACATGACGTTATCTTTTATGAAACGTGGCACGAAGAAGATGCTTGTCTCCTTAACGAATATTATTTCCTGTTGAAAAATGCGATTTCGAGTCCCGTTATGCATACGGATTACAAGACTTTTTCTTAAATTGAACGAAGCTCCGTGACCTATGACCCCGACCTGGACAATTCGTCACGAACTAAACAAATGATAAACGATCCAACTTTCAACTGCTATAGACCGTAACTAACCATCCATGGGAATAGAGTGCGCCGGCTTTTATTTTTATTTTATAAATAAAATTTTCTTGCAGAGTTACGGAAAATATCATTATCTACTATGTTGTAGACTTTGCTATAAAATGTATCTATAGTTATCGAATAACATAAGCTTTATTAAAATTACTGTTTTCACGTTTTATGCCACTTTTATGAGTTGTCTGTTTCGTTTTATCTCTCTGCATTGTTTTATGTTGTGCTTCACCAGACGGAACAACGACAGAAATCGTACTTGATAGATAATAAACTAGATAATTGTGTTGTTTCTGAGACAATCAAATCCCTGAAAAAAACGACGTTTTTGCTTTACCTCTCGTAAAAATGTTTACATCTGTACCAGACAATCTGAAACTCAACAAGCACGGAGATTGAATTTAAATGAAAATAATACTCATCTGTTTAGTCTTACTTTATCTAATAAAATTAAAATATTTAATTGGGAGTAAATAGCTACAGGGTTTAATTAGTATTTTTACTTGGCGATCGTAGCTCAGTTCGTTAAATCATATGACCGGACTTCATACGTTCCAGGTTCAAATCCTTGTAGTATCCCAAATTTTCTCTTTATATAACAATTTAACTTCATAATTCTCCACAAAAAAAATATCTCAGTGGATTCCTTTCTACTAATATCTTTGGAGACCTTGATTTAACTGCTGGTTACCTTAATTCACGCGCAAAAATGAAATAGTATATTCCTGGTGTGTATTTACCAGCCTGGAAAACAAGACTTGAAGTCCTTAAAAATCCATGAACAAAGCAACAATTGCTCCAAATTAATTGAAAAAATAGCTTTTTCCTACAACTGTGCGATTCCTTTGTTAATACGTAACTATTATTGCCTTGGTTACGTATGGAAAGTAGATGAATGCAGACCAAGTGCGTTTCTGTAAGCAAAGAAACACTAGTGCGGATAATGCTTCGTTACGTAACTGTCAAAAGAAAGTTGTTATGAGAGCGATTTAAATTTCGCGCCGAGCGCGGAATTCATATTTTGGCCACATACGCTTATGGAAGAAGAAGATACGGTGAAACAGCGCTAGTAAATATGCAGTAGTATATTTTGACGTTTATAAACATAACCTTAAATTGCAGTATATCTAATCTATAGACAACTAATAAAAAGAACCGAATAAAGTAAAATATATCGATAAATGGTTTTATTTAAAGAGTAAGTGAAATACATAATATTTATTGTTTGTCTATATTATTAACACAGCTGTTTTAGTTGCGTATATTGTCATAATGTAAAGTGGAAACTTTTGTACTGTCTAAAGAAACATTGATTTCTTCCGTACCTGTTCATATTATTAACAGTAATATTATTGTGAACAATTTTGGAGGCTTTAGAAGTACCAGCAGCAGGTTGATTGTCATTGTCAAAAATAGATGCCACATAGCATGATCCGGAGCTTCAATTATCTTTAGAGGTGTTTATGATAAAGAAGAATCACTGTACTATTCCAATCTAGACGATTTTGAAGAAATTTTCTTGAAGTTAGTGAAATATTTTTAAATAACGTAGAACAATGTGCAAGCAATCAACAAACAAACCATAGCAACGCCGTAAAACATCGTTCTCGTGTAATATCATTAGAATTATATAAATTTGGATAATATTTTAGTGATTTATTAAATTGCGCAGTTGTAGGAAAAATGTTGTTTATAAGATGTGCCGAAAAAGGTTACGTGCTCGTGCAGATTAAGTATACTTCCAAAACCTAATGGGAACTAAAGTAATACAGAATGTTTTTTAACCTCTTCTATTAGTTACGAAGTACCTACCGATAATAATAAAGTCATTAACCCTTAAGCTCCTCGCATGAGCCAAACGTAAATAAGTAGGCGCCAACCATGTTTATTATAATCTTGTGTTTATATTTATCTTCCGATAATCATGGAATTATTACTTTTTATATAATTACACATATATTAAATAATACATAAATAACGATAACAATAAAGATTAATTATAAAAAAAAGGAAAGTCATCATTATTGTAAAACTGCAACACTCTTAAATGAGTCGGTAGATTTTATGTGCATAATTTTCTAATTAACATAAAACAAAAGTGTAACTATAAAGCAATTTTATGTGTTCAGAGTTAGCAGTGAGTGTGAAAGGTGTTGTAAAAATGTTTGTACAGCGCTCATATCAATATTTAATATTGATTTAAATAACTGATATGCACGGCGGTATCTCGTGTGAACTCTAAAGTTATATGAAGCATGAAGCCATGAAGGTGAACATGCATTAGTGCAGTATGAGTATGGGGAATAGAAAAAGTTCATTGACATGTATGCAGAGTGCCAGCACGCTCTATTGCGCTCTATATAATTTATGGCCGTCTGTAATTCCGAATAATTTATATTTTTACAGAGTGTATGAAATTCTTAACGCAGAACAATCTGCTATTAATATTTCCCGAGCTATCTAAAGTGCATTAAGCTCTTTTATTACTTCTTTGAATTATATAGTTGTGTGTATTGTTATCAAACGCAATACGTGCATTAACTGTACTCGTATTCGTGTTGCACCGCAATACACGACTAGACGGTAATGAATATTGCGATAAATTTTTAATGACTCATATCATTTTTACGGAAAAACGAATAATTAATCCTATAAATAGCTTTGCTGCTTTGTTGTCGCTGTCGCTAAACACACTACATACTTCACGCGCAAACTACAACATCAACATCATGACGATGTTGCTGAAACATTTTATGTTATGAAACAACATTCATGTACCTAATCGGAAATATTTACATATAACATTTGAATTTTCATTTTCAATGTTTAGGGATCTACTTTTATTTTTCACAATATTTTGGTATCTTAACAAGAAACAAATTTCTAAACAATATTAGGAAGGATTGTCGTATTCTTATTATAAGCATTATAAGGAAAATAATATAGCATCGTCTTCAAGAAACTCAAGATCTCATTATTAATACCACGCCCTAAGAATTTATTTTGCTCTAATTGGAATTGCAATTTCGAATCTCAAAAATTAAAGAAAAACATAAATTATTTATCTCTTATGGCCGATTTCATCAACAAAAGTTTTTTTAAACTTGGTTTAAATAAATAAAAGCATATCGAATATTTGACAGCACTATCAATTATTCCACATGACGCATAACTTCGATTTGCTTGTATTAATTTAAAGCAAGTTTAATATTTAAGATTTGTTGGTGCAATTGGCCATTAAACATTTATAAATATTTCAAATGGATTCAAAATAATTACTAATATAATAATTATTGTATTTGTATTTTAAGGTGCTGATGATGAACAATAATTATTGCTCGAAAAGTATACGATAATTTTTATTTTTTAATTTATTCATCACATGCTTCTTTTTATGGGGTGGTTAGCTCAGTGGTATGAAGTCGGCCTGTGGATCCTGAGAACTCTGGTTCTATTCCCACAGGCGACAAACAATTTTCACCATTTTAAAAGCTACCCCTGTGGCTCCTCCACCACTAACATCATTTGGAGCCGTGATTTGACGACTGGTAACCACACTTCACGCGCAAAATATATCACTTACCGAGATCTGCTTCGGCAGAGTGCCACACCCAGTAATGGGTAGAAGGCGTGATGATATATATACATATATTTTTTTTATATGCTTCTTTTTGTTCACAATTACTTGGAACCCACGGTATATAATAATAAATATTTGTCACAAGTTATCATTTTGACGAGACCTTAGAATATGATTAGAATGATATATATCAGTAGTTTAGCTTTTATACTATATTTGATAGCAGTTTCAAGAAATTATTGATTATTACTAAGTATGTACAACAGTATAAAAATTATATATACATCCCTGTGTTGTTATTCGAAGATTATAACTATACTGCAGTAACCCATCTATTTTAAGCCAGACATGTTAATATTTTTCTGGAATTTTTAAATGGAATATTTGACTGGGTACTTTAAAACAGACCCTTGGTTCTTATCAAAAGAAACCACAACCATCGAATAATTTAAACGTCAACTTTCATACTCTAGTGGAACTATAATACTGTCAAAAACTGGCATTTCTTCTATTCAGTTTTGCCAGATAATCCATTATTTATTGTTTAGGGTATTAAAAAATACAAATACAATATTGTATGCATTGTTTTAATTATTTTAACTGAAAGCTTTTTCCATGTTATAACAAAAATAAAATTTACGTACCTAAGCGAAAAGCAAAATAAAGAAATACAGAAACATAATTTTACATCAAATTAACTTTCGTTTTTACAATTTAAAAAATAATCTTGCCATTTAATTTAAATATTTTTTTATAAACGAAAAGAGTCTTTTACCTAATAACCACAAGCAAAATAAAAAAAGGAAGAGAAAATGAAAAACAAATAAGATTCTCTTGTCACAATAAAAAATTAAGAGAGTACATCCTTTGTTAGAATAAAAAATAAAGTGTAACAGTCTCAACAAAATGTACCCAAGTATGTCTAAATATTTCGTTAAATATTTAGCAGTTTTTTAAGGGTTGATGCACAAAGTAAAGTAAATGAAGAGGGTACCGGTCTGCTGTCTGCAAGCTGTCACATTTCAATCAGCCACCTCCCGGACAGACAAACAGACAAGACAACAGACTAACAGACGTTGCAGACTGACTTTATATGAGCGGAAATTTTACCAGTCCGCCGGCGCCTGATGGTAATCGGCACGCAACCCGTCTGATCGACCCGGTAGGCTGGCTGCATACATCCTAGAACCACATTCACCTTTACGACTTAGTGTAAAATATTTTACGATTTAAGGTACCAGGGACGAAACAAATTTCACCATGAATCATTCAATAAAAAATACTCTAATACATTACGCTTTTTATTTCTTTTATTCTAAACATGCATATTTGACAGGAGGGATTCAGGACGATGGATAAAAGTCAACTAACTTCATTTTTATTTCGGTTTGAAATTATTATTATTAGATCTATTCGCCAGATATATAACATTCTTTGTATATCTAGACCATACAATGATGATATTCTGAAAACACAGAACACATTTGATGCACCAGATAATATTTTATTTCAATGTAAATCAAAAAATTCAAAATTTATTTTTAAAAAAATTCCACGACCATTCACTAATACATTCATTATATGTACGTTCGTAGATAGACAAGATGGTTCATTATTCAAAACTAATAATAGTGATTCATTAGCTGTATTCAATTTGCCATTTGGTTCACTTAAATCAGTTCAGATAAATTAGACAACATGACTAAATGAACTAAGTTAAACAAACTGATGCACTTATTAGGGTGGATTACTTCAAAGTAAATTGGAATCTGTATTTCTAGTACTGGAAATAAAGTCAACGAAGTAATCCAGCGAAATAATTAAGTGATCTAGTTCTGTAAATGTAAGTTAGATCTGATCCAAATGGCAAATGGAAAGGTGTATTTCATTTGCCATTTGGATCAGATCTAACTTACATTTACTGAACCAGATCACTTATTTATTTCGCTGAATTATTTCGCTGACTGTATTTTTAGTACTAGAATTACAGATTCTAATTTACTTTGAAATAATTCATCATAATAAGTGCATCAGTTTGCTTAATTCAGTTCATTAAGTCATGTGTCAAATTTATCTGAACTGATTTAAGTGAACCAAGTGGCAAATGGAATACAGCTGAATACGTCTATAGTTACTAACGCGTTACTTTGCCGACGATAATGTTACTACAATTGAATCTGACATTTTGGCCCAGGTGAATATACGAAAGTGATTATATCACATATATAGAGGTATAATCGTTTATCTATACGTGGTAACTAAGGAAAATTCTAAAATAATAGGCGTATTCCATTTGCCATTTGAATCAGACCTAACTTACATTTTCTGAACCAGATCACTTATGTATTTCACTAGTTAGATCTGATCCAAATGCAAATGGAATACGCCTATTATTGCACACTTGTAAACCAATCCGATTGCGGTTACTATAGTAACGTCATTACTCAACATTTATTAATCCAGTCATATTACGACTACAAAGGTAACGCAGCAATTGTTATTATTGTTATGCAACTACTCAAATTTGACGTTCATTAGGCATATTCCATTTGCCAGTTGGTTCACTTAAATCAGTTCAGAAAAATTATAAAACATGACTAAATGGGGTGGCTAGCTCAGTAGTATGAAGTCGCCCTGTAGATCCTGAGAACCCTGGTTCGATTCCCACAGGCGACAAACAATTTTCATAATTTCATAAAATACCCCTGTGGCTCCTTCACTACTAACATCTTTGGGGGCCGTGATTTGATGATTGGTAACCACACTTCACGCGCAAAATATATCACTTAACGAAATCTGCTTCGGCAGAGTGCCACACCCAGTAATGGGTAGAAGGCGTGATGATATATTTACTTATTTTATTTACTAAATGAATAAGTAAACCAATGCACTTAATGCGATGAATTACTTCAAAGTAAATTAGAATCAGTAATCTAGTACTGGAAATAAAGTCAACGAAGTAATCCAGCGAAATAAATAAGTGATCTGGCTCAGTAAATGTAAGTTAGATCGGATCCAAGTGGCAAATGGAATATGCTTATTATGTAATAATTATTTATGTATCAAGGGTGAAAACTGGCGTTTCTGGCCCGTGGCATGTTTATTAGCACAAGGCGAAAAACGCCGAGGGCTAATAACATGCTCAGGGTCAGAAACGCTAATTTGACCCGTGGTACATACAATATTTTATGCACTACAAAATAACATTTAATTATATGTTCAAAAAAATTATAATATGTACATAGGTTATATGTCAAAATGATATTTTGCAAAATCAAGTATTCACAATAAACAAAAATTGTCATTTTATTTATGTAACCATAGGAATTATTTTTGTATGGCCCTGGGGCAAAAAAACAAATGTTTAAGCCCACTTTTTAGATCTAAAACACATGAAATTCGTCTCAGTTGTGCATAAAATAAATAAATTTAAATATATCATCAAACCTTCTACCCATTACTGGGTGTGGCACTTTGCCGTAGCAAATCTCGGTAAGTGATATATTTTTTGCGCGCGAAGTGCATTTACCGGCCGCTAAACCACGATTCCCAAAGATATTAGTGGAGGAGAAGCCACAAGGGTAGTTTTTTTAATGAGGTGAAAATTGTTTATCGGCTGTGGGAATCGCACCCGGATTCTCAAATTCACAGGCCGACTCGATACGACTGAGCCATCTACCTTATATTTTTATTATGTAAACTTTAAAATTTAGACTAAAATTCTAACTACTCAAATACAATCATATATTTTTTTAAATATAAATTGAAGTCAATGAGTTTTGTATTCACCAACTCTTATTTGTGAGACAAAATTGATTCCACTGGACTACGCCTGTTCATTTATTGATAAATTTGTTGTTAATATTTTTGCCGCGACATTTTTATAAACAAATCAAGGAGTTAAAATTAGGACTGAAAGTCCTAGCGCTTAATCTATTTTATGTAATTTGCCTGTAAATGTAAGTTACAATAAATTCGACATATAAAAAATGTATATTTCTATTTGAAGAAATATATCATCCAGGGAAATATGTACTTTATTTGTTTAATTCCAAACATTAATATACAAATGTGAAGTGAAATATGGTCTGTGTAAAATTTTATATGAAGTAGAATTGTTAAGAAGAGGAAAAAGTTCTTTCATATTTTATGGCTGAAAGATGTTCAACCATTTTTTAACTCGGCTGAAAAAAATACTTTCCATTTTTTTATGCTCATGTGGCTTCTTTATGCTCCAAGGAACATTTTTCCACTTCTTCCCATATGAGAAAATAATTCTATTTTGTCGTTTTAAATTTCGCCACAGTTGAACAAATTTTAATTAATTTTCAAGATCGTTTCACTGCTATTAAAATGAACCGTTCTTGTTTTGAAAACATTAATAAAATTCGTTTTTGTAATTTATAAATGTCTGTCATTTTTAAACATTTTGATATTTTAAAGCTTTGTGTTGATAGCTCAGTGTACGATACGAAATAATGAATTGTTGCCATAGAGATTCGAGTTCGATTCAGTAGGCGCAAAACTTTGAATGTAATTTATTCTCCACCAGAGTGAACTGACACTAGGCGGCCCGGTAATTTTAGAAAATAATCAATTCTGCTCGTGCGAACTTATGACAAAACACAAAATAAATTCTGCAATATTATTAATTTTTGCATATTAAATATACTTCAGTGCTTAGCAAATATCCTATTAAATTATATTTTTAATTGAAGTTTATATTCTTTCTTCTACTAACTGTTAACAAACTACTATTTTATGGTATATTTTTAGGTATTTGGCAAATTACACATTTTGTACTTTGATAGGAATTAATTTAAAAAGTTTTTATTAATTTCATCCCAACTGTTTTTAAGAAATTAAATAAAAAGTTTGAAATAATTTCCATTATTATTTGCACATAAATTTAATGTTTCAAAATTTATTACTGTACTTGCAACCTGTAACTGCAGCAGTTATTGGGTACAACCAGAAGCGGATTTAAAATATTTCGGGCCCTAGGCAAAATATTTATTTTGGGCCCTTTAAGAATATGACCGCGGCTCTCGAACATGGGGATTTAACATAATCAGAATTTTGTAATTACCTGCTTCCCTAATTATTTTAAGCAAGAAAGCTTGAAATAGAAATTTTAGGACATAAATTTCTGCATCTAACCCAATAAACAACATTAAGTTTGCATGCTTGTAACGGTACAAATTAAATCTGAAAATAATATTTTTAATTATTTTATTATTTATTTTATATCTTGGGGTTGGTGGCTCAGTGGTATCGAGTTGGACTATGGATTTGAGAACCTGCGTTTGATTCCTACAGCCGACAAACAATTTTCTTCACATTAAAATGAACCCTGTGGCTCCACCTCCATTAACATCTTTGAGAGCCGTGATTTAGCGGCTGGTAACCACACTTCACGCGCTTAAATAAATCACTAACCGAGATCTGCTATGACAAAGTATCACACCCTGTAGGAAAAACCCGTGATGATATAATTTATTTTTATTTATAATATCTTGTTCTTGGGGTGGCTAGCTCAGTGGTATGAAGTCGGCCTGTGGATCCTGAGAACCCTGGTTCGACTCCCACAGGCGACAAACAATTTTCATAATTTCTAAAACTACCCCTGTGGCTCCTCCACCACTAACATCTTTGGGGGCCGTGATTTGACGACTGGTAACCGCACTTCACTCGTAAAATATATGACTTACCGAGATCTGCCTCGGCAGAGTGTCACGCCCAGTAATGGGTAGAAGGCGTGATGATATATTTATTTATTTTATTTATTTGTTCCAAAAAGATCAGAGTTGAGGTGCCAACTTCAGATCCAATTAGGCATATGTTTCACCTTAAACAAATTGCAAACAACAAATAGAACACAAAATTTAGACAGTTTATAATTAAAATAACTACATGCCATTAACTATAACCCGAATACAATGTCAGAGATTGTAATAATTCTTCACGATTTTAGATTTACTTTTGAATGTAAATAAATTTACTTCTTATTTTATGAAGACAGCTGTCAACAAAAATAAATAATCTTATAGCAGTAAGAAATCTTGTAATATTGTTGCTTCGAAAATTTGGAGAAACTTTTACCAAACTGTACATGTACAGTAAGAAAGAGCAGTAGATTTTCATAACATTTAGTGATATCCGATGTTTGTATGCGCCAAGAATGCATGCGTATTCGCAATAGCGTTTCCTTATGTCTCATTAGTCGCAGCAGAGCGGCGAAACAGAAAAGCCAGAAAGAAAATTGCCAGCAGAGAGCTGTAACAATAATGGCACGTAATAATACGAAGGGAGAAATTCAGTGAATTCAAGGAAAAAACTTTATATGGTGCACTTCTGGAACCATTACGCCGTTGGAAGCTTCGTTGTGCTTGTAATTGTTTCCGATTATTTTCATCGGCGGACAATTTTTTGCTCAACATTTGAGGCTACTCTCTAACAATTTTCTACATTTTTTACTACTCCCCGATGGCTTTTAAAACAGAATATCTTCGCTTGCTACTCTAAAAAAGATTATCCGGACAAATTGATCAATTTACACTAAATACAGTCTGGAATTTAAATTTATATGATTCCTGTTTCTTTACTTATTCACTTTGGAATAGCAGACTACTTAAAACAATTACTTTTAACTTTTGAATTCTAGTACTGATTTTTATTTTGATTTATGAAATCTGTATTACTAGTTACTGGACAGACGACATTATGGGAACATCAAACACATTTCACGGAGGATACAGGATGGGGAAAAAGTTCCGGGACGGTTAAATATCTTGCGAAATATATATTGGATCGAAAAACGACAAAATACGTGTCAAATATTTTTCAAAAATCTTTTCAATGATACCAAACTCGACCCCTACCCCCACCTCCAGGGGGTATTGTGCTTGTGCACATTATTCCATTCCCATATGTGGCGATCATAGCGCCATCTGTAAACAAAAATAACTTGAATCGTAGATCAAATTATTGTAAAATTTTCTGGAGATTCCAAATTTGCAATAAAAAAGGGAGTTCCCATTTAAGATTACAAAGTTGCCCCCCGCCCCACCCCCTGGAGGCGGGGGTGGGGTTCAAGTTTAGTATCATTGGATAGATTTTTTGAAAAATATTTGACATGTATTTTGTCGTTTTTCGATTCACTATGTATTTCGCAAGATATTTAATTTTTCCGGAATTTTTTTCCCCACCCTGTATACAATATTTGTTTATGCAAATGGAATACATACTTTAAAAAACTGCAAAATTTATTACAAATTTTAATTTAAACAGTTTTATATCTTCAATGCGGAATGCATTTTTTAGGCAAGTTAGACGACATTTTGAGTACGCCTAACATATTTCACGGACGAAGTATATACAATATTTTTTATGCAACTACACTATGTACATTAAAAAATGATAAATTATATTACCAATTTTAATTTAAAAACAGTTTTAACCTACAAATATGGTTCTGTAACCTAGGAAACAGTAATCTTGTTCGAAATTTAATTCCAACAAACATTTGGTAAACTCCGTTCCCTGTATGAAAATGATGACGTCATATGTGGACGAGGTTATCATAGATACGATGAAATATAGCTATCATTTTTTAATCATATTCGTACCTATGCGAATGGCATTAACGTATGTCTTAATAAGTAAAAACACACGTTTCATGTTTTTTCACGTTCTATCACATTTATTATTTTAATGAAAACGTATGACAGTTCTTACTAATACGAAAATTTATATTTACTTTATTCACATTTGTTTATAAAATAAAAATAGAGACCTATGGCCATGATTTTGTTATTTTCTCGCCTGTCATTTCTAAGTTTGTGACATTTTTGATACATAAATAAAGACTGAGAAATAAGAAATGGGTTATAAAATTTTGGGTAATCAAAGGCAAAAATGCGTTTGTCATCTTAATGATTATTTTGCGCTGGAGTTAGATAATCGAGGACCTTTAATTAATTTTACTGTAGTACAAGAGGTAATGTGCACTGTATTTTGTATTTTCATATATTATTTATTTATATATAATAATAATACATATAAATTGTATATTTCTTTGAATTTTATTTTACAAAATTACATATTTCAATAAGGTAGGTAATATGTATATTTCGTGGGATAAGATAAATTTATATTTGGTTATTATTTACTATATGCAGTATTTGTTTTCATTTATAAACTATATAAATTTTATACAGTAATAAATATTTTAATCTGACATATAAATTTTAGGTTATGTTTTTAAAATATCAATCCAATAGCAATGTAAAAGTTTTAAGTACAAAATCTTGAATCACATTGATACCGAAGGTGACGTAAACGTTTTCATACAGGGAATGGAGTTTATATTAGCAATTTGAAAGAACGTTGCCAATAACAACGTCATATAGAAATTTTATTTGTTAAAATAAAATTGCTGTCATTTGTCAAGTTAAAATTGCATAATAATTTGTTATTTGTTTCATTAAAAAAACAAGTTGTCGGATCGAGTAATAAAGGTTGTCAAACAACGGGTAGCAGAGTCTGGTAATATTACGAGATTCGAAATAGTATTTAGTCCGTTTAAAACAAACTATTATTTTGTACCACTTATTTAGAAAATTTCTCAGATTTATTCAAATTAAAATGAAACAAATTGACAAAATTAATTTTATCACCATTACAAATAAAAATAAATAAATAAATATCAACTGTCAAATCACGGCCCTCAAAGCTGTTAGTGGAGAGAGAGCCACACGGGTAATTTTAATTATTTATCGACTGTGAAAATCAAACCGAGATTCTCAAATCCACAGTCCGACTTGATATCACTGAACCACTTACCGCATGACAACTGTAGTAAAAATGCAATTTTTGGTCCTAGAACAAAAAAAAAAATGACGTATCTATAGTAACGTAAATATTCCTGAAATAGTGTTGTTTTACTATTGAAAAAGTTGAAATAATAGTGTCATATTCAAGTCGGTGATCAAAGAAAATATTTTAAGACCAAATTAAACTCAAATTTTAAATTTAGCTTAAGTAAATCAAAATAATCGGCTTAATTTTCTGTTTATATTACCGTCAAATATTCAATTAAATATTATCAATTTAAAGTACATTCAAATTTAAGTTTTCTAAGTGTAACTGGCTTACAGTCTTGAGACTTATTAAAATAGTGAATTAAATTCAAATAATTATGAAGCCTGCGACGCTACGACTCATCAAAAATCTGTCAAAACTGACAAAATAAATTCTTTATTTATTATTTCATTTATTATGACAGATAAAACGGCAAACATTTCTTTAATTTTGTTTCAATTACGTGCCTATCGATAGTTTTGAGGCAATTTTCGTGATTTTCAAATCTAACTTGTGTCGTTACAAAGTATGTGAAATTAATTTTGTTTATTGGTTCAGATTCAGAATTTTAAGCCCTGAAACTTTTATTTCAAGCTTTTTTGCTTAAAATATTTGGGGAAGCAGGAAATTACAAAATTATAATTTTACATGTTAAAGTCCTATGTTCGAGAGTCGTGGTCACCACCCTAGTTAATATCCAGCGGGGGGCGCCCCCGTTTGCCCTCCCCTGCGGATTTAAGATTCAAATTCTGGCGTTGCCCGAAATTTTCAGTCTAAAATAATTTGTCTTTACATCTCATGAAAACAGCACTAGTCCTAGTTTTGTCATAATTATCTATTCCTCTACAGAACTGTTTCAGATGTTTTTACTTACACCTAAAATTAAATATATGACGTAATAATACATAATTTCCTTGTAGTCTGAAATACATAAAAATATATTCATATTTTTATATTTTTTGCTTTTCATTACTTGTCGTTTTGCTGGCGCACGTCTCGTATTCATATTAAAGCAAGAACTTGTTAATATCATAACGATATGTTTTTGTGCTGTATTTGTAATCAACAGACTTGTGAAGATTTCACATTTCGCAGACTTTTAAAATTAAATTTTAAAATTAAAATGTATCCGCACGTCTCAGCAGGCGGCAAAAAAAGAAACAAACAAAAAAAGTTGAGCAGCGGTAGGAGAGTATACGTTAGCCAGTGATTCTCAACCTTTTTTTTGTTGCGGCACATATTTAACGATTTCAAAATTTGGCGGCACACAACTAATATATACTACAATAATAACTAAACGTTTATTAAGGGATTAATTACAAGCTAATAATAAAAATATTTTTAATGCACTAAGAAAAACCGCGTTGCAAAGCAAATAATAAAATAATTTATTTTATTGTGGATTTAAATATATATTCATGTTAAAAATATTTTTCTTTTTAAATGATATAATTTAATAATATTAACATTATTATATATTTGCAAAATTTGGCGGCACACTTTTGAAATTTGGCGGCACACAAAAGTGCCGCGGCACAGTGGTTGAGAATCACTGCGTTACATACTTCATTATATTCTCCGACGGTTCTTGCGGATAATATTACTAACGAAATGGCATAGGCGGCGATGTGGGGCTTTGACAGAGGCACGGGGGTGTAATATAGTGCGGCTGACTACTGATGAGAGCGCGCAGACAACAATACCGCACGATGTGTTTTGAATATCAGATGCCGCTTCTTTGCAGTTTTTCGCACCGACCGCGAAATGGTGGAAGCACGTACGCAAGCATATTCTGCCGCAAATATGCGTGCGACACCAGTAGCGTATATGTACATAATTCAAAGGCTTAAACATTGTAAAAAATTTACTTTTAGGGTGTAACCTAGTTAATTTATGAAGTCAAATTATTTTAAATTTACACGCACGTCATATTTTTAAAATGTGTCCGGTTATAAATATTTTGGGACTAAATTAAAAATATTGCAGGATTAAATTTGTGTTCATGATGCAAAATTTTCTTCTTTCGATGTGGTACTCCACTAATTTTTTAATTAAATTTATTTTGTGGTTTATTTTTAAACCACTATATATTCATAAATTAATAAGAGACAATTTTATTTACATATTTATTTTTCATTTAAATATTATTTGTCTGTTTCTATAAAAAAAATGGGTGTGGCACTCTGCAGAAACAGATCTCGGTAAGTGATATATTTATGTGCGTGAAGTGCGGTTACCAGCCGTCAAATCACGGCCCCCAAAGATATTAGTGGTGAGGGAGCCACAGGGGGAATTTTAAATTGGTGAAAATGTTTTATCGACTGTGGGGATCGAATCAGGGTTCTTTGGATCCACTGGCCGACTTGATAATATGAAGTATATCAGGCCATTATGATTCCTAACGCCCGCTCCATTCATATCGTCGCTCAGAATTAATTTTTCTTATACGCATTACTATAATCACAAATAAATAAAATAAATATATCATCACGCCTTCTACCCATTGCTGGGTGTGGCACTCTGCTGAAGCAGATCTCGGTAAGTGATATATTTTACGCGTGAAGTGCGGTTACCAGTCGTCAAATCACGGCCCCCAAACATGTTAGTGGTGGAGGAGCCACAGGGATAGCTTTTTCAAATTATGAAAATTTGTCGCCTGTGGGAATCGAACCAGGGACCTCAGGATCCACAGGCCGACTTCATACCACTGTGCTAGCCATCCCATACTATAATCACAATTATTATAAATTAATGGCTCAGTGATATCAAGTCGGTCTGTGGATCCTAAGAATCCTGGTTCGATCCTCACAGCTGACAAAACATTTTCACCAATTTAAAATTACCTCTGTGGCTCCCCCGCCACTAACATCTTTGGGGGGGGCGTGATTTGACGGCTGGTAACCGCAATTCACGCGCATAAATATATCACTTACCGAGATCTGCTTAGGCAGAGTTCCACACCCATTAATGGGTAAAAGGCGTGATGATATATTTTTTTTTTTTTTTTTAAATTAATTATACATCTTATAGTGAATAACCAAATCTTGTATGCATCACGGACGTTACTAGATTATAATGTCCTTGGTGCATAAATAATTATTATTCCTTTTCACAGCTGAAAATTACTAGGGCCACAGTAAAGAAATTATTTATTTACACGTACAGAGTTCTAATTCAGGGTTGCTGATATTTTCCACCCTGTTCTGTAACAAGGATCATTATCTATAACCGATTAATACATAATTAACAATCCTTATTTTTCATGATTATTGTATTGATTACCACCATTTTGGTATTCTATGACCATAATCATTTATTCTGTTATATCTAATTGTTATTTTACTCCAAATGCATTTTAATTTTGTACGAAACTGCCAGTATAAAAATATAACTTTTTACCACTCTTTTTATTAAGTTGTTATTATATTATTTTTTATAATAACAGCTACATATAAGAGTAAGCAAAATGCATCAAAATAACATAAAAATGTCCGGATAAATTATTCTGGCCATATAATAATGAAACTATAATAATCTATAAAGTACTCAGGAAATAGAAAAAGTTATCATTACCATATCGATTGATTACAGATAATAATCCAATTAAAAAATAGGAGAGTTTATCGAATATGTTGTCTTAGTAAAATGCTTCATATATAAGATGAAATAACTTCGTCACACTTATCAAGGATTATTAGATGTCACTTTATTTTTAGACATTTAAAAACCTTTTTTGATTAAAATGTTTAACACGATGATAACCATAAACAACTAACATTTTATACCAATGCAACAACTTGATAGCAGTTATATTTCACTTATTTAGCATCAATTCCATTCAATTTAGTTTGAACCTTTTTCTAACTATATTGTAGAAAAATCGCCACTGTAAGATAAATCGTTGAGTATCACACGTGAATGAAATGTCATTATATGCTCGTGGGAATTATCACATTCGCGTTTACGCGTTCTTGCGTTAATCATCTCACTCGCGTATAATGACTTATTTAACTAACTTATAATATAATGTACTATTAACCATTATTAAATGGGGTAATGGCACAGTGGTAGCAAGTAGACCTGTGGATCCAAAGAACCCTGGTTCGATCTCCACAGCCGACAAAACATTTTCACCAATTAAAAATTACCCTTGTGGCTCCCCCATCACTAACGTCTTTGAGGACCGTGATTTTATGGCTGGTAACCGCACTTCACGCGCATAAATATGTCACTTACCGAGATCTGCTTCGGCAGAGTGCCACACTCAGTGATGGGTAAAAGGCGTGATGATATATTTTTTTATATTTATTTATTAAAAAGTCATTTTACGAATTGAAGCAGCAAACTAAAAGTCAATTTTACAAATATTCAGGGATAAAAAGATTTTTTATTGTACTGATATAGATAACTGCATTTTGTTATTCAATATAAAATATGTGATTAAAGTAGACGACTTCATTCTCATTTTATTCTAGTTACATTTTATTCTCGAGGGTGAAAATGTTTCCCAGATCGAGTCACTACTGTGAGAATTTACGCGTCACGTTTAAGGAAACACGAAATACGGGCGCGTGACTGAAAAACTGACAAACACAATGACAGAGACGAAGCGACGCGAAACTTCCAAACTCACTCGTACAATTTTATTCACTTTATTTGACACAGCTTCAGAATAGGAAATACACACCCTGTGATACCTAGAATCTTCAAAAAGCACTACGTTTCTGGGAATTTTCACATTGGCGGAAATGTATTTTTTTTTAAATTTCACTCGCCTTGGGCCGGATCTGCGTGATGCAGGAAGATTATGGAACATTTACGGCTGGTGCCAGTGTACGCTCGCGATAGCAACTGATCACGACTTTTTCACCGCTCCTCATGAATTACTAATGGGAAAAAATATACCACGAAATTTACATGCCTGTGTGCCAGCTTTGTTATTTTTTCCCTCTTCCTGTAAAATTTATGCACGCATTTATAAATATGATTCTAGCGTGTTCATGAAGGAATTAAATAGCATGAAAATGCGTACACGGGGAGAAACACGTTGAGATTATTAACAAATGAATAGAGACGAAGTCCGAGGGAGGTTATCACAATATCATAGTTTGGTGTGCGTGTTTATTTAAATATTTATCATGTTTGATGGATTGAAAAACTTAACGGGATTAATCTCTTTATTTCATTTGAATAATTAATAAGGCTCGTGCAGCAATTTTTCGTTTTTCCGACGATAAAACTGTAACATTCAGTTGGAAATAATGCTGAATGTATTAACATAATTAAACGATCCATTATGCAAACATGAAGCCGTAGTGGTGACTGAATTAGTTTTGATGGTATTCGCAGGTGATTACCGGCAACATCAACACATACCTGGAGGCTAAACATGAGCTGGACCCGCCAATCTGGGCTAGCAAGGTGCGATTCTATCCCTACAGCTATCACCGAAGAACCGTCTGCATGAGAGTTGAACTCTACGGTTGCCGATTAACAGGTAAGACGCCTTCCACAACAACAAAAATCATCTCTAAACGCTGAATATATTACAGATGGAGTGTTAAGTTATTCAATGCCTCAAGGAGACAAACGAGGCAATGGTTGGGAGTTCTTCGATGCTAGTTACGATGGCCATTGGGATACAGAGCTTCGCCGAGGGCTAGGACAACTTACAGATGGACATGTAGGACCTGACAACTTCAAGATGGGCTATTATGAAAACGATCGTAGCCAAGGCTGGGTAGGATGGCGAAGCGATGCGCGTCAAGGAAAACCCATCGAAATTAAATTTGAATTCGACCGTGTTCGTGAATTTTCCGAGGTACACATCTACTGCAACAACCAGTTTACCAAAGACGTACAGGTCTTCTCCGAAGCTAAAATCTACTTCAGTATCGGAGGAAAATATTTCAACGGGGAACCAATTACTTATAGTTACATCGAAGATAGAATTTTTGAAAATTCTAGAAATGTTTCAATCAAATTACATCATCGAGTCGGAAAATATGTGAAATTGCAATTGTTTTTCGCAGCCAAGTGGATTATGATTAGCGAAGTTGTCTTTGAATCTGGTAAATTTATTTCTTAATCACAAATTTTATACTAAATTAACAATAATGAATTATTTTAGTGATTGCTCATGGTAACTTCACCCTGGAAGCATCTCCAACATCGCAAGCACCACCTCCACTTGAAATTCCTGTTCAAAAAAACAATCGCGAACATCAGTCAAAACTCCCAATATCAACATCAAAATACAACGATCCTGCGTATATGGCTACCATCGTCGGAGGATTGGCAGCTCTGATTCTCGTTCTAGGTGTAGGAATTTACCTTATCGTTAACCGCTTTCGCCAACGAAAATACTTTGCCAGTCCTCATTCGAGCAAATGCGGTGGTTTTGCTTCTACCCCAGATACTCTGAATCACGAAAAGGGTTCAACTATCGCAGCTTACGGCGTTACGGACATCGATGAGTGCAAGAGAAGTTGCGGGGGAGGAGGATCGGTTACCTTTGGAACTAGTACTCGATCGACTTTGCCGATGGCTGAGCGATATCGAGACACGAAGATAGATGATTATCAAGAACCATACCAGGCGTTGAGATACGCACCGTATTATAGTTACAGTTCTGTTGTTATGGAGATGCAAGACATGATGGCTTCGAAGTGTCTTCCCACTCAGTCTGGTAATAAAATAATCACAAAAATCGCAAATTTGAACAAACCATTAAGGGTGACTAACTAGCAGTTCACGAACTATATTTTTCGTTGTCAAACATTCTTAAATTATTCATATAAAAGACATACATTTTTATTTATAACATTTTGCTCAAAATTATTTTAAAAACGTTTGTCAGCTGAATCAATTGTTAGTTACTCGTCTTTAAGGTCAAAACCTGACAGTCGCCTGATGATTTCAAATCGAAATTTTTCGTTACTATATAATATTTAAAGTAAACTATACATACATTTTGTTATAGAATTGTTACTGCTATTAAATTATATTACAATTTGAATTTTCATTATTGGTTTTCAATTAACTTGTTTTAATTAGCATCATATTCTAAAATCATTAATTACTCTAATTATATGCACTTGATTGTACTAACAAAGTTAATTTAAAAAAAAATGAATTTGCAGAAGCTGCTGAAAAAAAAATTAAAATCAAAAGTATTTGACAAGAAAACAGAAAAATATTTTAATAAAAATATTTTTCTGTTTTCTTATAAATTAGAAAATTCTGAAAAAAAAAATATATTATAGTATTAACATGCTTACGCATTTATGATTTTTTTTTTCATTACAATCACGTCTGTGCAATTACAGTAATTTATAATTTTATAATATGATTAATTAATTATATTATTATTAATATTTATGGAGTGGCTAGCTCAGTGGTATGAAGTCGGCCTGTGGATCCTGAGAACCCTGGTTCGATTCCCACAGGCGACAAACAAACAATTTTCATAATTTCAAAAACTACCACTGTGGCTCCTCCACCACTAACATCTTTGGAGGCCGTGATTTGACGACTGGTAACCGCACTTCACGCGCAAAATATATCACTTACCGAGATCTGCTTCGGCAGAGTGCCACACCCAGTAATGGGTGGAAGGCGTGATGATATATTTATTTATTTATTTTATAATATGATTGAAACTAATTTAAACTAATAAAAATTGTAAATGGCAATAACAATTTTATAACAAATTTTATGTGTAAGTTTACTTTAAATATTATATAGTAACAAAAAATCTAGACTTGAAATCAACCGCAGCTGATTCTGCATCAGGCAATTATCAGATTATACCCTAATCGTCATTCGGTCAGTTTTTTACATGACTAATGATAGGATTCTGTGTAAATCCATAAGTTTTATAAATTCATAAATCTATAAATGATAAACAAAACTTTTGTCTGGAATATTTTCTACTTATCAACAAATATTGTTGCGATGTTGTTCATTATTTACAAATTTACGAATCTAAAATCTTATAGATTTATCACAGAATTCCAGTATAAGATTAAATTTTTATAATTTTTTATATTTATTGCAGAAGGTTGTTATGACTACGCGGTCCCAGAAATGGGAACAGTGCCGCTGTTGAGTCCAGACCAGACTCTGCCTCTTCCAAGGCCTCATATAAATAGTGTAGGTAGCGATATTTCAAGAACCACAGCGAAATCTTCAAAGACTGACGGGAAAAAGTCGCCGACGCAACAAGATGTTTTAAGCGCTCTAAAGAAACGTTTAGAAGAAACAACAGTACCTGAATTTCCGAGACATCGATTACGAATGCTTTCTAAACTTTCCGAAGGAGCTTTTGGAACAGTAAGCACAGCTTCAATCAATTAAAGTTTGCAAACTAATTAAGAATTTTTTCGACAGGTGTATATTGCAGAGGCTGATGGTATAGCAGAGTATTCGTCTACAACGACTTTAGGCAAAAGATTAGTAGCGATTAAATTTCTGGTTGAGAATGCCTCGGAAAAAGAAAAGTAAGTTTTATCAGTATTTTCAAGCATAAAAAAATTACATTCTGTTTCTTTCTTCAGGAAAGATTTCTACCGTGACGTGCGAATTTTAGCCGCATTGGAAGACCCGAACATTGCTCGTGTTCTAGGAATTTGCAGTGACGAGGAACCGCTGTGCGTGGTCATGGAGTACTTGGACCACGGGGACTTGTGTCAGTTCCTGAAGACGCATGTCGCCGCCGAGGACAGCATCGCGCTGCCCTACGGCGTCAAGTCGTTAAGTTTTAATTGTTTACTGTACATGGGCGCGCAGATTGCATCAGGAATGAGGTATCTCGAGTCGCTGAACTTCGTTCACCGAGACATCGCTACAAGGTGAGGAAGTTAACATAATATCAAAATTAATTTTATTTATATGAATTTTATTCGTTGTTATAGGAATTGTTTAATCGGTAAAGCATATCAAATAAAGATCTGCGACTTTGGAACAGACAACGAACTCTACGCAGCCGACTACTACAAAGTAGACGGCAATACTCCGTTACCGATTCGATGGATGGCTTGGGAATCCGTATTCCAGGGCAAATACACAACCAAGAGCGATGTGTGGGCATTCGCTGTCACTCTGTGGGAAATCTTAACGCTCTGTAGACGACCTCCTTGGGACGGGCGCACCGATCCACAGGTCCTAGAGAATCTATCGCATCTTCATCACGATGACGGGCAGTTTGCGATGCTCCCGAGGCCGCCGCAAGTGCAGAAGGATATCTACGATCTGCTTTGCGAGTGTTGGAGACGTAGGGATGCTGACAGACCCAGCTTCCGCGAGATCCATCTGTTTCTGCAGCGTAAGAACCTCGGCTACGCGCCCACGTAGTAAGCACTGCAGCTGAAGAAGTTTTGTGAACCGTGGGAACAACACATGTTACTTGTAGATGTATATAGCGAAACAGGGTGATATATCAGATTTTAACTATGTAAGTAAAGTTTTATTGCTATGTCATTTAGGTTCGTGAAGCGTTCACTTTAGAATCACATTTAATTTTTTATGCATCGCCTTTGATAGTGGCACAATAATAACAGACAATGTAATATGTTTAAGGATAGTATATTAAAGTAATTATATATTTACATGTATTGCTAGTCAAATGAAATGAAAAAGCAAATGTGAAAAACGAAACGATGGGATACTAACTCAGTAACTAAACTACCTACCTACTTCATGTGTGTTCACGTAGAATGCGCAGTAGCGGCATCTACAATCAGTCTGTTTCCGTTTCCTGCACCCTGCTGCCCATTCTATACTCAGCGTACTCTAACTCAACTGTAATATTATCCCCTTGGACGTGTAGGTTACATAGTAGTCAAATAAAATACAAAAACATAAATAAAGATTATATTCTATTACGATTATGATATTTAGAGAGAGGCGGGCAAAACTCACGATACGAAAAGAATTGACACAAGTGCCAACTACAACTTTCAATCATTCAGATCAATTTCGAAACATTCCACTATTTACCTATGATACGATACGAGAAGCACTGGCACACTTTGTAAATTATATCCACACTGCGTAACTGCAATAATGTCATTGTGATTATAGATATACCTTTGCTAGAGACACGATTCTTAATCAATGTCAAAAAATTTAAACGTTATTGACATTGTCAAACAACAATAAGTAAAGTAGAATAAGGCTTTAAATAAGAAATCTATCAAATTCAAATTTATATAGTTTATTTTAACAAGAAACCTATTTAAATTTATTTAAAAGAACGATGTAACTTATTTATTTAACAAGTTGTTCACAAAGATTTGCACAAAGTACAAGACTACGAATCATTTGCATTAAATTGTTCATGTTATTTGTATTATGAATATTTTATTTACTGTAATATTACATATCATAATTAACAATGATTTGAAATTCAAGTTATAATATACTGATTCTATTGTATAATTTTCTTATTACTGTCATAAATGTATCTTTTAAATTGTAACATTACTTTAATGGGTTTGGAATTTCCTGCAATTGAACTCTCTTTTGTCTTCTTCTTCTGTGTACTCTGCAACTGCTCTGCAGTGTCTGCATTTAAACCATTCTGAATATACACTTTTATTTTCCCACTCTGTCCGAACTGACTTTCAATTCTACCTGCTTCTCCTGTCGCTAAGCTAACTTTTAATCCTAGAAACTGTTGAACATTTGTTTCTTTTTTAAACATATTTTTAACTATGATTTCATTTTCATTAACAATTCGATCTATAATGCCTTCTTTGTTTTTAATTTTGAATATTTTTATTTCAGGTAAAAAAGTCGTTTTGTAGTTTTTATCTTTCGTAACTACTAACACCGTTCCCCAAAATGCTAACCGACAAACGCTTCCATTAATATCTAAGTCAAGTTTTGAACCAATTACTAAACATTTCGGCAAAGTAAGAACGGGTTTTTCAAATTCGAGAAGTATGTAATTACAAATTGGAAAATTTTCATCATTATCTTTATTATCGGTAAGTTCTTCACAATATTTATATTCTAAATCAAAATTAAAACTATTATTTGATGTAATACAATTCTGATTAATGCAAAAACATGTAACTGTGGCCATAACAGTTTCGTGTCCTATTGTTATATGGAATTTAGATTTAGTTTTAATCGGGAACTTGAAGTAATTTATTTTTTGTGCGTTAATTACAACAGCGTTTGATATAACTGCTAAGTCGGGTGCGCAAATAATTCCTCGTTCAAAAAGTTTTGGATCGAATTGTGTTACGCAAATTCCTACTCGGTCACCTTGTTTTGCTTCTTGAACTGGTTTTCGAAACATTTGCATTGATTTAACTTTTTTCGTTATATTCAGTAATGGTATTTGTACAATCTGAAATAAAGTAGATTATTATTATTATTAATTGGGGTAGGTGACTCTGTGGTATCAAGTCGGCTTGTGGATCTGAGAAACCTGGTTCGATTCCCGCAACTGACAAACATTTTCAGCACAATAAAATTACTCCTGTGGCTTCCTCACCACTAACAACTTTGGGGTCCGTAATTTGACGGCTGGTAACCGCACGTCACGCGCATAAATATATCACTTACCAAGATCTGCTTCGGCAGAGTGCCACACTCAGTAATGGGTAAAAGGCGTGATGATATATTTATTTTTATATATTAAGTACGTATTTAAAATGATTACTTACTTCGTTAAGTTGTACGGAACCCTGTAACACTGTACCAGTCATAATAGTTCCTTGTCCTCTAATACCAAAACAATGATCAACAGAAAATAAAAACGGTGCTTTGCTATTTCTGTGAGGTAGAAAAACAAATTCAGTCATAATTCCAATAAGATCCTCAATTCCTTGTGGCTCAGAATTGTCTGGATTTGCTGCTACAGCAACGAACGGAGAATCTTTAAATATTGTTGATGATAGAGTCGCTTTTAACTTCTTTGTCATTTTCTCTATTGATTGTTTCTGTTTATCAGCAGGTAATTGGTCAATTTTATTAAGAATAACTATCATTTTTTTGCATGTTAATTCACCAATAACTAAACATTCAGCAGTTTGCGTTTGCATGCCTTTTGTTACATCAATAATTAATAACATCATATCAATAATTTGTGCACCACCAATAATTGTTCTAATTAAACTAGCGTGCCCTGGGCAATCAACTAGAGTAAATTGTACAAATTCATCGTGTAATATGTCCGTTAAATGAGAAGGAACAGAAACTGTAAAAGAGCTGAAGCCTAAATCTAAGGTTATTCCTCTTTCTTGTGACTGTGGATTTTTGTCAAATGCGGCAGTACTTGCAGTTTTACTTAAAACTTTTGCAAGAGATGTT
Source organism: Pterostichus madidus (assembly GCA_911728475.2). Taxonomy (NCBI): domain Eukaryota; kingdom Metazoa; phylum Arthropoda; class Insecta; order Coleoptera; family Carabidae; genus Pterostichus; species Pterostichus madidus. The sequence continues at coordinate 33,270,729 of OU452306.1, forward strand.
TTTCCGCTGTCAACATGTCCAAGAATTCCTACATTTAAATTTAACATCTTCAAATTGATTGCAAATATATTTGCAGCACGTTTAAATGACAGCTGTCAAAAAATGCAAACTGTACTTCCAAACTTCCCCACTACTCACAGAATTTTTACCCGCCGATTTTAAATTATTATGTAACTCACTATTAAATTGTACGCAACTTGATTAAACTTGTATTTTAATTTATTTAGTAGGTGTCATGAAACTTTTGATTTGTAAACATATTTATTTTGTGATATTATATACCTATTTTTAGTGATTTTCCAATCATGAGTTTGGGTAAAAAAGTTCAGTTTTCGGACCACACTGACACAATAACAGTGGTATGTGTACTTTAAATATTAAAAAATCGAAAATTTTAATAAATTTACAAATTTATTTTACTACATTTATTCAACAATTTCTTTAACATGCTTAGCTATTGTCGTAACTTCGGCCATTGCCCCTAAACCTGTATCACCACACATTAAAGTTTTAGAAACACACGGTATTATATGATAGCCCCATTGCTGTAAAGTGTTAATTTGAGTATCTGTTATCGGATGCTCCCACATTTTAGTATTCATGGCTGGGCAAAAAAGGAACGGTTTCTTTTGGTCCCAAGCCCTAGCAACACATGTTAAAAGATTGTCGCACAATCCCTACAAAAATTATCGTTATTACATAAATATATTTTATAATTAAATTTGTACATTTGCAAGTTTTCCTAAAGTGTTGGCATCTAATGGAGCTATTACAAACACGTCTGCCCATTTTGCTAAGTCAATATGAAGAACTGGATCTCCTCGGTTAGACCACAATGACCATTCATCTGCATCTCGATGAACAGTTATATGTTTCGGTATATCAGGCATAGAGAAGAAATGCGTTGCATGTTCTGTGACAACCACACGAATCTAAAAATATTGTTTTATCAATAATCGTTCAATAGTTCAAACATCCGTTAATAGATACCTGTAACTTCTTGTTGAATTCTAAATTTTCTAATTCTTGTATTAAAAGAGGTAATTTTAAAGCTGCTACGCTACCTGTACACCCGATTAATAGATTTGGCATTGTTAAATTATGTTTGGAGAATTATTTGTTATCGGAATCAGATTCTGAAAATCCAAGTTTTGACCAATCCTCTTTTGACATTAAATTATTTTCCATTCGACAACCCAGATATTCTTTGGCTTCCTCACGACATAAACTATTATTATTATTATTTTTGGATAAGCAAACCATATATTTTAACATTATCTTTTTGCATCGACCTTCATGATCTAAAGGAAAGCTACCCTTATCAGGAGGTGTTGGTGTAAAAACCTTTTGGCCAAATGTCATAGACGACATTGGAATTAATTTTCCATTACCAGCTGCTCTTGTTCTAATCTATAATTTGTGAAAAACTTTTTTGTCAATGATGATTTCACAAAAAGCAGAAAAATGAGGCTAGAATTTAGTTAGTAAACCTTGACAAATTATGTTAAACACAGGGAAGTATGTCGCTAGTATCGCTTGCCTGGATTTAAAATATTGTTATATAAATTACAATTTAATGAAATTGAAGCGCAACAAGAAATAAACATGTTTATTTCTACTGTATTATATTATTAAATAATGCTGCAAATGTATTTTAAATCGACTAAAATTTGGATAGACAAAGTAGTTCACTTTTCTGCCGGGGACTCATATCCATTTGTCAATATTTATTACCTGGAAGGATCATTTCCGCTGATATATTCATACTATAAAGTCAAGTTGACATTTGTCATTTGATCAGTTGATGCAGTTCATCTTTGTTGTTGAGTTATTTTCCAAATGTTAAGATAACACTATTTATTTACAATATAAGAACTATATTGTTTTAATTTATATAAATTTAAAATAATGGTAAATAATGTTAATCAATTTTTCATTAATGTTTCATAAATATTTTGTGGTAGTCTTTTCAAGACGATGAAGAAAATGGACCATATGATGATCACACGGGTTCATTTCCCAAAGATTTTGGATATGGGGCCTTTGATGGAGATCACGAAATGAATTTATCTACTTCAGGGGAACAGAAACCAAGAATTCTCTTGATGGGCTTACGAAGGTAACCACCCAATGGTTATTTAACTTATCATTTATGGCATCAAATTACTTTGTTGTGATTACTGTTCATTGTTATGATAAGAATTTAACATTAGACAGAGACAGCACGTCATAACGAGTCATGTGATTCTAAACTGTTTACATGTATGACTTATTTAAATTATTTTAGGTCAGGCAAATCATCAATTCAGAAAGTTGTATTCCATAAAATGTCACCCAACGAAACCTTATTTTTAGAGAGCACAAATAAAATAGTCAAAGATGATATAGCTAATTCTAGTTTCGTACAATTCCAAATTTGGGATTTTCCTGGGCAGATAGACTTTTTCGACTCTACTTTTGATTCTGACATGATTTTTGGAGGCTGTGGAGCTTTGGTTTTTGTTATTGATGCTCAGGTATTTTTTAGTAAATTATTACGTAGTACTGTTTCATATTAATCGATAATAATTTAAGGATGACTACATGGAAGCGTTGAATAAATTAAATCTTACTGTCACAAAGGCTTATAAAGTAAATCCAAATATTCGATTTGAAGTATTTATTCATAAAGTAGATGGTTTAGGTGATGATTTTAAAATGGAATCTCAACGTGATATTCATCAAAGAGCTACTGATGATCTCATTGATAGCGGTCTGTATTATTAATTTTTGTTTTTAACAGTATTTTTAATATTTTTCATTTAGGTTACGATCAAATACATCTTAGCTTTCACTTAACATCAATTTATGACCATTCTATATTTGAAGCTTTCTCGAAAGTCGTACAAAAACTAATTCCACAATTACCTGCTCTTGAGAATCTTCTAAATATTTTAAACACGGTAATAAAAAAGTAATTTATATTTTGCCACATTTTCATCTATTTTTTTTCCAGAATTCAGCTATCGAAAAAGCATTCTTATTCGATGTTGTTTCCAAAATTTACATTGCAACAGATTCAACTCCGGTTGATATGCAAAGCTATGAATTATGTTGTGATATGATAGACGTTGTCATTGACGTGTCTTGTATATATGGGTATATATTCAATTATTTTTGAGCCTCTTTTGTTTTTAATTATGCTTTTGTTTTGACAGAGTAAGGGAAGACAACGATGCTGCAGCTTTCGATGAACAGAGCTCTAGTTTAATTAAATTAAATAATGGAACTGTTTTATATTTGCGTGAAGTTAATAAATTTTTAGCTCTTGTTTGTATTTTAAGAGAACATAACTTTGATCATAAAGGTAAAAAGAAATATAGAATTAATTTCAAGAGCTAATTATATATTATTTTAGGAGTAATAGATTATAATTTCCTGTGTTTCCGAGAAGCAATTCAACAAGTATTTGAGCTGCGTAATAAATGCCATTTGAGTCCTATGCAAGCAGGAGGGTCCGACACTCCCCTGGTAAATGGGAAAAGTTCTACTTTATTGGATGATCCACCGAGTCCCATTTCAATCGCTCCGAATTAATCGGTAAACCAGGGCTTGCCATTGCAGGTAAAACGCTTATAAATATTACGGTACTAGTAATAAGAACCAATATAAATGCTCTTGTATAAAGATTTTTTAATACGGTTTTATTACTTTGTAAATAATTATGCACTATATGAACAAAGATCATTTTACTTGGATTGTACAACAAATGTGTTCGTTTATGTTACTGCTACGTACTAATTTTAAACTTTATTTCTATTAATATAAAGGGCTATTTTAAATATTTTAATACTTTTTTTTCATTTATGAAAAATCCTGTAAATTGTAAATTAAGATCAGTGTAAAATATCATAATCGTTAAAATTTTATACCATAAGTTTTATTGTATATTTTAATACTATCCTATAAATATACAGATCTTGTAATTGCAGATTATTTTTTGTATTAATCAGTCTTTAAAATACTGAGCACTACAATTTTCAGCAGCTTTAAACAGGTAAACATTCAATTATAAATTATGTTTATTTGTACTAATTATAATAATAAAATTATACACTAAACATATTTCTTATAATCCAAAATCTAACAAGCAGTTCTTGGTTGTCTTCTCAGGACATCTCCGAAAACATCTTGGGCGGTTGGGACTTTACGACAATCGTGTACTAATTTTTGAAACATCCATTGTCCAATCACCATTTCCGTTCTATCGCAATATCGACATTGCCCTAGAAATCTGCGTTACATTATCAGAATTTTGAGGAAACATCACAACTAAGTAACATACCAACAAACACTGCTACTCGGTTCTCAGGAGCAAATTCAGCAGTGATTATCAACATTGTTGTGTGAGAAAATGGAATTCGAGCTTTCATATCCCAGGAACAATTTAAAAGTTTAAGATGGTCGCTGTCTTCATCCAGTGGAATTTCGAAACTGTTTAAAACCACGGCACCTCCGATGAATATGCTTTCGGTTTGATTTAAATTATCATTATTTGGGGTTTCGGTAGTAATAGTAGTTGTTGGTGATGTAGTAGTAGTTAATGGCTGTGTTATATTTGTGTCGTGTAATGTTAAACTTTCGCAGAAAGTAATATTAAAACCCACTCCAACTATGTCTGAAATCCATGTGCCGTTAAGTTGACAGGTTTTTCCTAAAATTTATAAATAGTTAATCGTATTTTTTTCTTATAAGTTAAACTTACCTTTTCCTGGTGGTACAATGCTACTTTCTCGAATTTCATCGAGGTCACTAACAATTTCTTCCAATAATTGTTTGCTAGTCTCTGTTGTTACTTCGTCTTCATCATCACTAGCAGCGCTATCTTGAATTTCAGAATTTTCATTAGTTTCAGAAGCCATTGCATCATCGCGACGTATTCTGCAATATTCATTACAGTAAGTAATATTGAAATATTATTTTCATGTTATGTACCGTAATTTGATTTTGTAATTTTTGTTCGAAGAATTTTCTGTTTGTATGGATGTTTGATATTTGTTTTGTGGGTCCTTAATGTAAAAATTTTCTAAATATGCATTTTGTAGTTTCAGTAAAGATTTTTTTGTTTGATCTTGTAGAAGCTGAAGATTTTGTTGAAATATTTGTTTATCAAATTCTTGTTTTAATTTTAGATCACGCGTCTTAAAATGTTGCTTTCTTTTACGAATCAAGTGATGTAAATCTAAATGTCTTTTATAATTTGTAGGTGTCCGTCTTTCAAAAAGATTAGTCATATCTTTTATTTTACTATCGGGAACCAGTTTTTCTATTGCTGTTGTTTCTTTCAATTCACAATAATGCAAGGAAAATATTATAGTTAAAACCATCAAATATGTTTTAATTAATTCATTCTCACAAAACATATCATTTGAAAAATATTGTTAATAAAAAATGCATGTCAAAATATGACATTTTGCAAAAATATTTTTCCGCCAGCGATTGCATTTCTAAGCTTGCTAGTATATTGTAATAAATAATTTATGATTCAGTTTTCCTGACCTAACTTTTACAAATAAAATTATTTTTAGCTCGGCATCTATTTATGGAGAGTGTCTTTTATTTATTTCTTTTTGAGGCACACATCTATAGAATTAGCACGGATTTCTGTGAAAATTTATTATTAGAAATATTCAATCCAAAAAAAATCTAAATTTCTTGGATGCTTTCCATATACACAAACGCTTAACCGTGAACTGATTTTTCATCGACTGAACACTGTCAACTAAAAAACAATTAAAACTGTTTACAAATCCAAAAAGGTAAGGGACGTAATAAGGTAGAATTAGTGATGCGGAATTTGCGAGGAATTTTGTGTTTGGATGGGTGGCAAGCAGTTGTGTGCATCCGCGTGAGCCGGACAAGAATAACAGCATCTTCTCGCGAACCGTGAGCGTCGTTTAGGACTAGCAGGAGCGCTGTCAGTGTTGAGTTAGCCCATGGCCAGTTAGGAGGCCATCCTACCATATTTTTAGTAAGTGCGAATGTCATAATACCACTCACGGCACTGTCTGTTTTATAGTTTCCCTCTGTGCGCCTTTACTGCCAAATAGCTCGCCACATAATCGTGTTTAGTTATTATTGTGATTTGCTGCTTGTTACTCTTAATAATAACTTGCGTGCTCTTAAATTAAACTGTGAGATTCTATGTAGGAGTTCATGACCAGACGGTATTTTAAATGTTTCTCATAAATTTTCTTTTAATATTTACTCTAATTTTCAAGTTGTTCCAAGAACATTATTGAACATAAATCTATCAATATTTCACATTAATATTAATGTATATTCGAGATGTTTTGAAAAATAAACTATTTATACATTTGGCGGGAACATCTTTTCGGAATGTACCATTTATATGAATTCTTTTATTTAGATTTTTACGATTAAAGTTAATGTAAAATTTAATTAAACACAAAGTGAATGATTAGGTAGTAGTTCTAAAGTAGTTAGACCTCGAATCGATCGCATAAAAATAGTTCAGTATGTTTTGAAATGTTGACAGAAGCCAAAACACGTGAGTTAAAAATATGCGTACTATCAAATTATGAAAACCTGTGAATGGTACTCAGTTTGTAATTTCATTAGCACCGGAAACTATTTTACTCTTTCATACCATTCACTCTTAAATAAATAAACTTAAATGTTAATAGCCAATTTACGAAAATATTCGGGAGTGTGGCACCATATGTTTTTTTACGTATCCAGAAAACTTACGCTCCTTAAAAAAAGCAAACGAATTCATTGTTTAATATTTACATTATATCAAAGAACTTTGAAAGTGTTGGTTGGTGGCTGAGCAACCGAAATAAATTCTATTGCAAAGTTGTCGTACGATTTGTATATCCGGCATTAGAAACAGTAGCTCGGTTGCATTGCAGGGTTGTCTTGTGTAGTCCGTGCTCTTCTCTGGCACCAGACCAATCTAGTGATATTTAACAAGGATTGAGTGACCTACTCTTTATATAGATTGATTACAATGCAATATTTTTCTTGCGCAGTGTGATGGGCCTTTCCGGTCACAAAGCATCATTCCGAATTCATCTCTCAGGTAATTTCATTGCTGATTGATTTAATGCCACTCTTGTTGTGTTGACTACTTGGTAACAATAGAGTCTGCTATACCGGACAATTGTAGACATATCTATAAATACACAAATGTTTTTCACTAATTTGTTTGAAATATAACACGCATTGTAGTGAATGTTAAATGAATTAGTCATTGTAAGTATATTTAGTTTCATTGCATGTTTAATTTAGAATTTGTCGTGATGGAAATTAATATAAATGTATAATTTTACCTTATATGAACAGCTGCTGGCCATTAATATCACAGTTTTGTGGTAGTGTTGTCAGATACAAAACTGATTGGCAGTCATTTGGCGCTTGATACGGGTAACTGCATCAAATTCGTAAACAGGTGCATTTTGGCAACATTTTGTGGCATGCCTAGCTAGTTCTGCTTTAATGTGGCTTCGACTGCCAGGGAATCCCATTAATCATAGTTAATACCCGTCACAGACCCTGAAACTGACAGAAAAACTGTTTACTTTTGGCAATCGTTTCAAATCAATTAATTCAAATATTTTTATTGCATTCATTAATGATATAGAATTATATGCATGTTATTTTTCAACACACAAATTCAACACTTCTTATTTTGGCCTATGGATTTGAGAATCCGGGTTCGATTCCCACAGTCGACAAACAATTTTTGCCACATTAAAAACTACCCCTGTGGTTCGCCTCCACTATCATCCTTGGGGGCCGCGATTTGACGATTGGTAACCGCACTTCAAAAATATATTACTTACCGAAATCTGCTACGGCAGAGTGCCACACCCAGTAATGGGTAGAAGGCTTGATGGCGTATTTATTTTATATTATTTATTTACTAAAAAGTGTTCCAAGTTCAAATATGATGTCATTTTGAAATATTTGGTTTAAGTCTTATGCCATTAGGCGCATGTTTATAATCTAACTAAAAAGATTAAGTTACGGTGATTCTTGACTATTTATAAAATCACAATATTATGAAGTTGTATTGTAACTCCAAAATTAAAGGAAATATGAAGATGCGAACATAATTAATTTTTATGTGATGTTAATTTCAAATATCTTTTCGTCGATAACTGAAATAAGCGGTATGAAAACAGATATTTTGCTAAAATAAAAGTCGCCGTGTGAAAAACATACCAAGGATTAATTTAGAGAGAAAAATTTCGGCGACGTTGATTTTTGAGTAAAATTTTAAAGACGCATTGCTAAAATTAAAAAGTCCTGGGTTCGTATCTAGGCGTCAACCCAATTTTTGCCTCCAAATTAATTATTAATTCAAGTATTGACTTAAAAAATATTTAAAAAAAATTAAAGTCACCATTTTAATTCAAATCCAAATCAACCGTAGATCTAAAACAAAATAGCTCATAAAAGGTTTAAGATAGAAGTGCAGTGGCCTGATGAATGGTGAATGTCATGACCATACGGCTAATGTAAGCTTGTTTGTTTGCAGAAGTTTGCAGTCGATGAAGAGATGACATCACAAGGTAAACTTGTAGCGTCAGCTGAGGTAAGAACTGCAGCGAAAAGGGCTATTTTGAGCATAGCGCGCGAGTGTGATGTCCACAGCCACCGCCACTCCATTCACACACCTACACCACACCAGTATGTTTCATCACATTACGTATTTACATACGTAAAACACTACAGAATGTTCTTGACCAAATAGTCATTAATATATCTTTAAGTCTTACACCCACTATTAAACTAAAATTGCGTTTATGATTTTCCACTTTGAAATTTTTAGATTTTCAAAATGAAACCAATTTTATTTACATAAACTGTTCCAAAAAATTAAGTCATCTTGAAAATAAATTACTTTGTTTGAGTTCATTTGTAAATTCAAAATATCTGGCAACTACCTTTGTTATTGAGATGTTTACATGAATACAGAATGTTCTATTTTACGATATTTAAATAATCATAAATCTCTACACGATTATATATCTATAAATATTGATGTTTTCCAGAATGTAGAGGTAATGTTGGTCTGGAAGTCGTACACAGCTTCCAGTTCGGATGAATTAACTCTTCGCCAAGGGGATTTGGTCGAAGTTTTGGATACCAGTGACCCTACCTCACCAAAGTACTTAAATAAGTTTTATATAATATTTATCATGTCATTAATGTTATATTTTATGTTATAGAAGACCTCGCTTGGATCCAGAGTTGGATAAATTGCCAACGAGAGAATTATTAGATAACTCTGCAGCGAAACATAAAATTGCTGTCAAACCTCGAAAAACACATCCTAAACAAGGACGAATATCAACTACTGGCACCGCTGGAAGGTATTTCTTACTTTCATAATACGTTTACAAATTAAGATGCCAACGAAAATTACGAATCAACGTATTGTTAAAAGAGCGTGCCAGAATATTTCAACTATGTAAAACATAAAATTCGCATTCTGTAGTAATTAATAAACTTGATTTTGACAGATGGCTGGTGCGGCAAGGTGGAGACGTACAAAAAGAAGGCTGGGTGCCTTCTGGAATCTTACAACCCATTGAAGAACCTGAAGAAGCTGTTAGTGCCTCTGAAGCAGTTCAGAGAAGAGAGTAAGATATCTTTGAATACCATTCTTTAATTTCTTTTACAATTAATAATATTTTTATCACAGGGCAGTTGTGAAAGAGTTAGTAGAAACAGAACAAGAATTCGTTCGTGATCTCCACCATGTCGTACAACAGTATCTCTCGGCTGCAGAATCTGGAAAAATCCCACGATCACTCAGAGATAATTATACTCTTATATTTGGCAACATTCGACAAATATCAGATTTCCATAGTTCGTAAGTAACAAAAAGATTATTCAGAGATTTAAGAATGACAACAATATTGTTTTGTTATTAGAGTCTTAGTGGAAGGAGTAAAATATTATGCCAATGAACCTCATATGCTGGGAAAAGTATTTCTAAGACTGGAAAGAGATTTTGATAAGCATGTTGCTTACTGCAGAGATGAACCCAATGCACAACAAATTCTGGACACTGACGATGACATCAGAGATTTTTTTGAGGTAGGATTTATGCCTTTTGTTACAATTTTAGGTACAAGCAGGGCTGTAGATTCGAAGTTTAGAGAAAATTCTTATCAGTGGAGTTGGAATCGATAAAAATGTATCGACTCCGGCTGCATGTTTAAATTTTATAAAAATTAAAAAATTGCGAAATAGTCCGTTTCTGTCTCTAGTAAAGTAACGTTTTTGACTCATTTGAATTTTGACTCAAATTTTGAATCATTTGTTTATTCAAATTTTCTCTTTTTTATTACACACACCATAATAAAATCTCAGTATTTAATTTTATCGGACTACAATTATCTAAAGTCGGAGTCGGAGTCGGAGTGAAGTCGAATGTTTCTTTATTGACTCCACAGTTCTGCTTCTTGAGTTTTATACGTATCATCTTTGATTATACAGTTTATACAATTAGTCAATCAACGGTATCATCTAATAAATTTCTGCAATAAACGACGTGATCTCAACTCTATAGAGCGCGTACTCAAAAGAGCGCAATAAATTTTGTAAATTGATATTACTATGTATTGCGTTTCGTTTAGGTTTGTTAGTAAATAAGTTATTAATTCGAGTGGAGTCTGATCAAATTTTGATAGATAAAAAATTTAAATAGTCGTATTTTAAATTGATTAATTATTTATAGTTTAAGAAAAAAAAAATTAAAAAAATATAGACTGGGTATGTGACGGCAGTGTGACGTACAAATGGCAAGTGTCCACAGAAAGATGGGCATACGGGGAGAGAAAGATACAACATTGCATTTTGTAATTTTTGTTCTCACAACCAACCTCAAATTATACCACGTGATATCTGTCATCCGTTAGTTTCAACACTTAAGAGATAAACACATATTACAAATATAGAAGTACAAGGAAAGAAGTTTTATACTGTGACTGTGACCTACCTCAATTTATGTTGAACCATTCCTACGTCACGTGAAATGCTAAGTGAATTCCAAATTCAAACTACAATATTATTCTAAGATTATATGTAGTTTCTATTGTTACTATGAGACAACATAATGTTTAATTTACTTATTTTATTTATAATTTCCTTTTAATATATTAAATTAGTTATATTACTGATTGATACCGATGGTACTAAGTGCGACGAAGAGTGTTGGTATAGACTTTTTTGTCACAGTCAGATGGTCCAAAATGATTTTATAAATACAGAAATATTGCATAGGTGCAAGAAAATTTAATTTTCCAAGCTTTTGAAGCTGTATTCTCTAACACAGTGGAACGCAACATTTTTATAGTTATTATGATTCCATTCTAAACGAAAATTCAATGGGATCCATTTTTTTTTCTAAAATAAAATAAATAAATAAATATATCATCACGCCTTCTACCCATTACTGGGTGTGGCACTCTGCTGAAGCAGATCTCGGTAAGTGATATATTTTGCGCGTGAAGTGCGGTTACCAGTCGTCAAATCACGGCCCCCAAACATGTTGGTGGTGGAGGAGCCACAGGGATAGCTTTTTCAATTTTTTTTTTCTTTTACCATAAATTTGAGAATAGTAATAATGAAAGGCAATTAATCGTTTTAGCATATACAAATTAATATTTGTATATATTTTAATACATATTATTTTATGCATAATGGAATAAATTGAATATGAATAATATTTTTTAAAAATACAAAATGAGAGACGATAAGAAAAAGATTTGACACAAACTTAAAAAACAAATTTTTTATTTAAATTAATGTGAAAAAGTAACAATGAGTTGGACAGTTTTAAAATATATTTTTTTTTCATTTGAATTTTATATTTATTTCAAAAATTAAATTATATTCTTACAAATACACTGCCTTGAATAGTTTTTACACAATCTCTCCATGGAGTCGTATCCCGCGTAGGTTGCGCATCATTGCTCTAATTTTATTTAGAAAATATTATCTTGACACAGTAACAAAAAATGAGTATCCCAAACCGCATCGAGCAAACGAACGTCTACGAGATGACAGTCCAGTAATTATATTTAAATATCTGAACATTAAAAACTAAAAAATATAAATAAATAAAGAAAATAATGGTTAAAATTTGGAACAAAATAAAATAAATCTTTATCGTTTTTGTTTTCAGTCTTACACTTAGTTAATTTCTTTAATTCTGTTTCATTTTCGTTTTGGTTTTAGTTTCTGCTTACTAATATGATTCTTCATTAACTATGTACGCGCTCTTATGTGAAGGTATGTGTTTCTTGAGTACATGGTATTTTATGTGCGTTCTTTTGTAAATCGCTTTGTTTGTACGCACCAGTAACTCGTGGAATTTTGATTTAGATGACTTCTTAACAATATTTCATTATTTATATGTAAAACAATTATTAACTAAATATTTATTTAATTTATGTTACACTGTACAACAGGAATTTTTTCCCAATTACAGGACGGGGTCCGAACTCACTGATCCGTAGTGTGGTAGTTCATATATATTTAGCATAGTTCAAATTTAAGTAAAAAATACTCAAAAAAACAAGATATATTTAAGTAAATAATCAGTGGTCTTATTTCAATTTATACTGAATACAACTCTGAATACTGGAGGATAAAAATAAAATAAAATCGTCTTACCGGTCTGAATACATCTTGACTGCTCATTGAGTAAAAATGTTGTAGTTCTATATATATTTCAGTGGCGCAGACGGAAAATTTTTGTCCTCACAAAGAAAAATATAGAAATTCATATTTATCAATAGAATAAAAATAAAGTCACTCACTTGTATTTCTTTTATTATAAATAAAACAAACCAATTTTGGAAATTTTGTAAAGTAGATAATATTTATGGAAATAGTTTACTTGTTTTTATGAGTGACAAGTAATGAGTAATGTTTGACTGATTGGTGAAAGAAAGTAATGTATACCGCTGAGCAGGGGAACAGTGTGCTAATTCGAGCGCCGCTATTTCCAGAGGAGTGCAAAAGTATTACGTAATTTTAAACCGAGCGCTCGCCACGACCACCGAATGTCGATTGCGAATTCAATGGTCTACACGCCTCATTTTTTATATTTGTTTTCTATTCTTCTGCGCTGGTTGATTTTATTTCTTTGGCTTCGACTTTCGTTACTTGTTTGCCAGGTATTTTTAAATTTAATTGCCACACACATCACACGCAGTTGGTTAAATTACTCTGTAGTTATTTAATTATATTTATATGCGTAAATAGGATGTGTAATTCTATATGTCATGATGTATTAAATTATTATTTTTGGCATCAAACCATTTAAGATGTTATCAAAGTAATAATTTGCCATGTTTTGACTACCTTTCACAAGTTCTCATAATTTTGAGATATTAATGTTAGATGTACTGATTTTGGAGAGTATATTTTACTTGGGATGACTTCTGTTTTGAATGAAACGCCTCGTTTAAATATATCGGTCGGCGTTAGTGTTGCAACTCCGTCCTTGATCCCATGAACTAAATTCAAAATCCTAAATGCATCGATTCGTGAGTTTATAGTTTTATTTGCAAAATGAATTCGTAAAGATATTAATAACAACACTCACTCGATGACGAGAATAGTCATATCGCAATTAAAATATATAACAGTCACTGAAAAATGATTCATTTTGAATTAAATTTAAATTTTGTACAGGCAGTACAGTTTCACTTCATAATTAGAATTTATGAGTTAAATTGTCAATTTTTAACAAAAAATATAACTGCGTCCAGTAGTTCGGCAATTTGGATGCCACTATAATAAATTGTAATTTATATTAATTATATTATTATTACCTGTTGTAATTTAAAAAAAATAATAGTGGATTTGTATTAAAAAAAAATTGTTGACGACGTTTCGTACTAGATCATCGGGTAGATTTAAAAATTTTACATTTTAAAAATCTATACAATTTAATAAACTGTTCCATACAAGTAGGATTGGACACTCCTTGAGTCAAAACTATTTTTTTTTAATTAATTAATTAATTGAATTTTTTGAGTTCTGTAAATATAGCATTTGATCTATCAATCGTTTATTTATTTAATTTTTAATTTAGTTGTTACTCTGCGCAAGAAGAATTTAATTCCAACTACAATACAGAGGGACTACAACTTATAATGGAATTTAAACTACTCAGACATAATCGAAATATTTGGCTTTAAGTTGAAGTCAGTAAGATTTGATAGCACGACCTCTTATTTGTTAAAATACAAGTTTTACCTCGCTTCTATCCCATGGACTACCATTGCCTGTGGTTTTGTGGTTTGCATTGACGCATCCTGTATTTCTAAATTTATGGTAAATTTTAATCATTCACTCTATTCACGAACAATAGAGTTTTGGACGATTATTATATGTAGCAAAAACTAAATCAAATACTTAATTTTGAAGGACACATATAAAATAATCATAGACAGTCTCCTATTTTTTATGTAGTCTTGATTTATTTGTAAAGTTCTAGAATGGTTTTGCATATTTGATTTAAAACTACAAAGTAGTGGTAGCCCAGCGAATATACCGTTGTGTCTATTAAGCAAGTGATCGTGCGTTCAAATTCTCGTCGTCCTAAAGACTTAAATTTATTTATAAAAAAAATGCTAATGTGTTTAAATTAGGGGTTACAAATCGGCGGCCCGCGGGTTGAACCTGGCCCATGTCCTTAATATTTTTTTTTCAAAAATTTCGCTTTTATCTAATCGATTTTTATAAATATAATTTTATGAATGAGATATAGCAGGATTAAAATATGATCAACGTTGAAATATTATTGAAAATAATACTGATAGTTGCGGAGGTTATGACAACAGTATCAAGAATAGAAGACAAGTGTCAGTTCTGGTTCATGTTGCCAGCGGGTTTTAATAAATATACTGCAATACTTCAGCAAAATCTCTTTATGAGTAGGCAGCCTCTACATTCTTTGCAGTACAATCTACAAACTTGATACAATAATACAATATTTAGAATAAAAGTCACTATTGTCAACAAAATTAACATTATTTTTCCAAATTCCAGCATCTCAATTTTTTGAATATTATTTCTCCATACACAAATTTTATGAATCCATTTTTACTTAGGTTTATTTAAGGAATAACCATTTTCTCGAATTACCATTTTTCATTCTGTTATATGTATATTCTAGAAAACAATTTCCAGTACAATGAACTTTAAAATAAATTTTTGTAAATGGCCAGTAACTAGAATAATATTTTTTTTCACAAAAATGTTACAAATTTAATAATTTTTTTAAATAATACAATAAGCTTTACAAAAATAATCTAGAAATTTAAAGAAATTGCATATGAGTAATTAGCATGCGGAAAAATGGTTATTTTGTTAAATGATTATTTAAGAAATTTGTATTCTAGTTATTCGGGAAAAATGTTATTGTTTAAATTTGCGTTCGGGAAATAACATTTTGGAAGTTTAGCATGTTGGAAAATGATTATGCTGAAAATTTGCCATTCGTAAAAATGCATTCTTTTAATCTACGTTCTCGAAATTGCCATTCGGTAAATTGTTATTCTTTAAAATTTTCTTTCGGTAGATCGAGAAATTGTTTTTATTTAAAATTGTCATTTATTGAAATTGTAAATAGGAGTAGAAGCACACACATAAAATTTGCGCATGAATCCGTTCTGAACATCAACATGTTTGTTAACTTCAAAACTAAATTTATGTTCTAAATAAACAATATTTGTATTTATAAAGAAATACTGATTTATAGAAATGGGTTTAATTACTTATGTAGTGTCATCAGTGAATGACTAATAACAATAATTGTAAAGTAGAATGTATGATGACAATTTCGCGGTCAGATCTGGACGGGGGCGTGAGATGTAAGATTTCTGCATGATCGGGAGATAGCGGTCGCGTCCTACGCGGCGGTGGCGCGTATTTTTAGCATGGGGCGGCCCGGCGCGCGGCGGCCTGTACCGGACAGCGTCCAGTCGCGTTAGTCAGTGGCTGTTTGGTGAGAGCGCTCTGTGTCCTGTGCACTACTTCCTCCGGCTCTATCCAGTGTTATCAGTGAAATCCACAGGTAGGCCTTGCACTTTGCCGTCACCGCTGCATTGCACCGTACGTCATCAACCACCGAGAGCACTGCTTACATAACCAGCTCTTCTTCTGTTGCTGCTCGGGTTGATCTTGCACCAGGACTATTTTTAGTTACAGTGATTGTTGGTGATTAGTTTCATATAGTGGAATAGTTAGTGACTAGGTACTTGGAAATATTTTACAGGAAAATGATTCTAATATTTGAGAAACGTTTTCATATTAAAATTTTGTACATACCTTGTTTAAATTATAATAAGATAGTTGCACTTGAGTTTAAAAATGAATTGAGTTGTGGCTTTTAGTATTTATTTATTGGTCCTTTGAATATTTTTTTTAGATTGTTAAATGATACATGACGAATTGAAGTATTGGCAGAGTAAGAGATTCCACATGCTCGACTAACTATCACTTGAAAGCTCTGGCCACTTCTTAACTATAATTAAACTGAGCGTCGAAAACTAGCGATGAATTTCAAGTGGAAACTGATCGGTTCATTTTTGCAGCTATGAGACATAGTCGTTAGATGTTTATTGTTATTGCACTCCGCCTTCGGAATTTTGCATAAACGCGCCAGAAGTTTAGAATAGGTGTCTAAATATAACATCCAAATCAACATCGTAAATATCATGTTCAAAAGAATTTTAACTTTAACGGTAATGTGAACGCATGTTGTCTTGTCACTGTACGTCACTTTGCATCGCAACAATATGCGGATCAATTTCGCTTACTTTAAATAAATATTTTGCTGTATTCCACTAGACTAATTTTAAACGCACACGTCAACATTTTTATTCTAAATTTATAGCTTGGACTTTCACATGCTTCATAGAATAAAAATAATTTTTAGATAAATCTTTCAAACAATACGCTCTTTGAAATATGTGAAAAATGGTGGCAGCGTTCTCACTATTAGCAACACAGAGGCGTAGAGAATTTTGGCTGTGGAGCCATCTCAATTTTATATATCAATGAGAAATATTTTGTATTAATAATTCTACTAAGGGTTGTTTTTTCTATCTCCGGATAAAGTTCAAGATAACAATCGGTCGGATAATTGAAAAAATATAGCATCAGAAAATAGCATTCATTATAACTATTACCATTTGTGCTATGAATTCGATATGATATTTTTGTATTTATCCGGCTGATAGATATTGAGAACTTTATCCGGAGATAGAAAAACTGGTCCTTAATTTGAAAGACGGAAAGAAAATTAACTAGGGTTGATTTCCTACAGCCGACAAAAAAATTTCACCAAATTTAAACAACCCCTGTTCGATTTCCACAGTCGACAAATAATTTTCACGACATTAAAATTAACCCTGTGGCCCACATATACTAATATATTTAGTGGGCGTGATTTGACGACTGGTAACCGCACTTCACTTGCATAAATTTATCACTTACTAAGATCTGCTACGGCAGAGTGCCACATTCAGTAATAGGTGAAAGGCATGACGATATATTTATTTATTTTTATTTTTAAATTATCAAAAATATGCACATTTCACATAATAATTTTTAAATGAAATGTTTTAATGAGAATAACGCGAAAACTATTTTTGTACACGAGTAGTTTATTATTACTAAGTTAAATTCTAACAGATAATAAGCAACTTAATCAATCTTAAAGTGTGCATTTATTAGAATCCCTGAATAATCTACTTAGTTAGTTTTTTAGTTTATTTCACTGAAATGTTTATTACCTAAAACCCGCATCTCTACATATTCTGAAGTGAAGGCCTATTGAATAGCAATGACATGGTGTGTATCGGGTATCTTCGTTGAGACAGACTTGGTCGAATAAGTTTTATATTATCATGTAAGCTTTATTTTATCAGTTTGTAGATTTATTTTGTATCTGACATAAGTTAGTTTTTAATTTCTCTGCTGTCAGTTATATAAAAAAAAATTGTTATAATATTTTAAACGTATAAAATTTATCACAAAAATTTTATTTAAAACTTACACCAGACCACGGAATGAAGTAATGTGTGAATCGTGCCGAATAGAACCCGAATACTCACGAAAAATACCGATTACCCCCAGCCGTAGTCATTTAATTGGTCTTCATTTTTGTAATACATAAGTTTATTCAAGATAGTATTTGTTTAATCAGGTACTGTAGCATTTACAATTTTACTCACAGCAAGCAGAAGTACAGTTAAATACAGAGGTAATATTTCTTTTTTTAAAACAAATTATTTGACATGCTAAAGATTGCTATGGGTACAGTGCTCCCATATTTTTGCTTATATATTCATGCACCCACATATTCTACGCCTCTGCATAAAGCTTATTTATAAAATGTCTAGTAAAGTTCTGTTGAAGGCAGAGTCATAAAAATAGTAATTTAGCTACGTTATATAATATAAAAATGTAAACAAAAAATGAAGTAATTATTTGTTGTGATAATCAGACAGCAAAAAATGTCTCATGTTTATCTTAAGTATTGTTATGAAATAGGCGTGGGGTGCTTGCCAAATTATTTTAATTTGAGATTTGCGGCACGTTAAATAGAAAGTCAACTGGCATAAAAGCCCAAGAATGCATTTGAAGTGACTTAATTAACGACATTTACTTTGTGTTTATATGTACACTCAACGTGTTATAATAATACTGGCATCCATTTAAAAACAAAACATTGACCTTTCTATACTTGTAACTAGTTTTTATTTTTTTATTCTCGAGTATTTTTCATTTATGAAACTTTTTGGTGTCAGTTACGAATTCGTCTGAGTTCAGGCAGTCTAGATTTTTAAGCGCCAAATGGGTCACAGAAACATCAGTTTGGCAGTGAAATAATTTCAGTTTTTAATATAAATTCATGAATAATTATTTGTACTAAACAACATTGTTTTTCAAGCTTCGAGATGATTTAGGGCGATAATTAAATAAATATTTGTGTTTTGCAGGAGCTCTCCCAACAACTGGGTGACGACAAAACACTATCCGAACACTTGAAACTTCCGATTCAACGTATTAACGACTACCAGCTCCTACTGAAGGTAAGAAATCACAAATTTTAATCTATAAACTATCACTCATCTTGTGAAGTTAATGAAACATTAAAAATAATGATGTCTGACCTATTTACTTAATGCTTTCACATGCAGTGTCAGTTCAAATATAAATGGATGTTATTGAACATGAAAATTAATTTGTTCAAGATGTTACCCAGTTTTGAAAACATGAAAACTTGCTTGTTTCTGTCATTATTTAACTGGGACAATTGTTCACACAGTAATTGTATAATTGGAAAACAAATGGTGCAAAACCGAGCGTAATTTATCACTATAAATAAAATAAATTCCAACTGGCAGACTGACATATTCTGTAAACAGAGTACATGTTTATGTTAACCAGTCTTCAACATTCATTGCCAAATAAATTACTTAGGTTGTAACTAGTTACAATGGTGATATTCAGCCGGTATTCCCGTACTAGTTGTTAAAATAGGGTGATTGAAAGATTTTTATATTTATAAATAATTATTTGCATCACTAGGCTGAAAACTGTACTTTTGCGAGTGCGAGTATATTTTTACAAATTGTGGGCTCTCGCAAAACAGTTTCTAGACGCGTAATACACAAGATTTTTCGCGCCGATGAATGAAATTATTGATTTAAATTTGCTAAAAAAACTCTCTGACTTCTAAATACTCAATGTATTAAATTGGTAAAAATTTATAGTTTTTATCCAAACAGCGTTCGGTAAACACATAGTTTCCGAACGATTATGAGATATGTAAAACTGTTAATCTCGGATGAAAGCGTGAAAACAATATTATTTACCAATAATTTTTGTTATATAAACATTACACTGTTCAACATGATTTTGTGACTCGGTTCTCTTTATTTGTAACTGGTTCCTTTTACCCTACAACGATTTTTTTGCCTTAAGTTTGTTTCGGATGACGATTAGTGTTGTCTATTGTTATTCGTTACATATTTTAACGGGTATTAAAAATTAATAGTCATTTACAGAATACGCCTAATTATGTCTAAAACAGGTTTACTTTTAGAAGGGGGCGTACCGGTTGTTAAATAATTTGAATATCACCACTGCTTATAATATTCCCTTTAAACTTAAGCAATCTAGATTAAGATCAATTATGATCGCTGTCCGTGTTGATTAATATAGACCACGACATTATTGTTCAAAAGGATAATGGAAGCACCAGTAGGACACTTGGATAGAGGCCATTGTATAAATTAAATACGCTTCTAAAAATACTCTCCGTGAAAAATCTTTGCATATACATAAATATGATACATCTATTTTTATAGATTGCAGAAAATTTGAATCACTGTTTTGTTTATAAATCAAAAACTATTTCGCAATGTAAAAATGTTAACGCATCAATTTGAATAATTACAATTATAAATATAAAAATTATTTCGTACTACATAAAATCTGTTTTGGCTCAGAAATCTAGAAACTAATAATAAATGTGCGTATAAATTTAGACGCACCGATTTGATGTAAAAAGATTGCAGAATTTTCATAACTCATCATGAAATATATAATTGAAAGTTATTATGTGTTTTTTCACGCCTTGTACTCATTACTGGGTGTGTCGGCACTCTGCTCTAGCAGATATCGATAAGTGATATATTTTTGCACGTAAGGTGCGGTTACCAGCCGTCAAATTACGGCCCCCAAAGATTTTAGTGGAAGAGGAGCCACATGGGTAATTTCAATGTGGTGAAAATTATTTGTCGGCTGTGGGAATTGAACCGAGGTTCTCAGGATCCACAGACCGACTCGATACCACTGTGCCACCTCTCCCTTTTGTATAAATATTATTATTGGGCATTATTTATGTTTTATTATAACTTTTTTTCGACTCAAACTGATATAAGATATATATTTTTTTAAAGTCATATGGTGAGAAACCTCCATTATAATGATAGTAAATGAATAGAACGTTTTTCATTGTGCAGGAGCTGGTAAGATTCACTACCTGCTTAGGAGAAGAAACATCGGACCTACAGCGCGCTTTAGAGTTGATGCTAAGCATCCCCCACCGGGCACAAGACGATAAATTCACCTCTAATATCGAAGGCTACCACGGCAGTATCCACAAACTTGGCCGGTTATTAACCCACGATTGGTTCTCAGTCACTAGTAATTCCGCTGCTGGACCTGTCACCAAAGAGAGATATCTCTTTCTCTTCAAAGCGCGAGTACTCATTTGTAAGGTTCGCCGAATATCTGACGACCGATCAGTATTCCAACTAAAGGATATTATTAGGATACCTGAAGTTGTGGTCTGTGATCATCCAGACGAGGAGAAAGTATTTGAATTACAACATCCAACAAATACTGCATATCCCTTAGTTTTAACTGCGCACCGGGAAAATATTAAACAGGTGTGGCTTGAGGAAATCCAGGAGTACGCTAGTGATATTGGTATGTTTATATTAATCGTTTACAATAAGTTTAGTTTGATTGTTTTATTGAAATTGTAGTGTCCTTGGGTGAGCCAACTACTGACGATTTACAATCTGTATCTGTAAGTACATTTGATAGATCTATTGTAGGCGAAGAATCGTCGGCACAATCCACCAAAACTAGTGAAGAATATCATTCAATAGAATCGGTAACATTAATAGAAAAAGTAATAGAACCAGAAGAGAAAAAAGTTCCAGAGAAATCTAAAGCAGTTGAAGAGTCCGCTGATCAAACACCAGCTAAACAACCTAAATTAGCTGAAATTTTGTCAGAACCTGTAGTACAGCCAATAGAAGTTGAGAAAACAAAATCTGTAGAACAACCAAAAGAAGTTGAAAAACCAAAACTTGTAGAACATCCAAAACCTGTAGAAGAACCAAAACCTGTAGAGCAACTGAAACTAGCTGAAAAACCAAAGCCGGTTGAACAATCTAAAATCGTTGAGCAACCGAAACCGGTAGAACAGCCAAAACCAGCAGATAAACCAAAATCTATAGAGCAACCAAAACTAAAAGAACAGCCGAAGTTACTTGATCAACCTAAACTCGTTGAGCAACAGAAACAAGTAGAACAGTCAAAACCAGCAGAAAAAACAAAATCGGTAGAGCAACCAAAAGTAAAAGAACAGCCGAAGTCAGTTGATCAATCAAAATCGACAGAAACACAAAAATCATCCGAACAACCAAAATCGGCTGAAAAATCGAAACCGGTTGAACAACCAAAACCTGTAGAACAAACTAAACCTGTTGAACAACTAAAAGAAGTTGAAAAACCAAAACTGATAAAGCAACCAAAACAATTGGAACAACAAGTAGTAGAAGAAAAAGTAGAGGAACCTAAACCTTTAGAACGACGAAAATCAGTCAAAACTAAAGGTCCTTCAACTTATCCTCAACGCCAAAAGGAAAAAGAAGAAGCACTTGCTTTAATTACCGACACAACTCAGCAAAACAGTCAAGATTCATCCGCAACCATGAGTGAGCGATACAGTAGTATCCAGAGTTCCTCAACTCGGATCAGTAAAAGTAAATTAATATGATCTTCATAATGTAAACTGTTATTTAATTTCTATTAAATTTCCAGCTGAAGTCATGGAATCATCATCCTACTCTTCATCGCACGGCGCCAGTAAATCGGTGACCCAGAGCTCCCAAGAAGCGATTCTAGAAGCATCATCCTACGGAACTTCAGGAAGCATCTCTGAATCTCGCTACGAAAGTTCATCTATACGTGGAGGAGCTATTGAGGGTAAAGGAGTCACCATTTCAGAGGTCCATGATGATGTTCTCTCCTCCAAGCAAGTTTCCCGGACTCTTAACACGAGTGCCGGGTCAGAGAAGAGCTCAATGGCCGTTTCTGGCGGAAAGCCTTTCTTTTCCAAACCTTTGCACGGTTCTAGTTTAGAACGTAAGTGCTTTTGAGAGATTTCACAATTGGTTTTATATAATAAATACTAATTAATTTTATTAGCACTACGTTTACATATAAAAATTACAGGACCTTTTATTATGGGATTCTTTTTTGGGATTTTGGTAAAATATTTACCCTCTTTTGGTGTTTTCATGCTTTTTACTGTTTTTATTTTTTAATTTGATTTGTAGTGTTGATGCATTATTCTTTGTAATTGCTAACTACATTTTTATATATTACTGACATTTCATTTCATATCGTCTAGAAATATGATGGTTGTTATTGTTCTGATTATTTAATAGCGGGTGCAACAGCAAGTTTGGAGGTAACATTGGGAAGCAGTCCAGACAGTTTCACTTGGCTGAAAGACAACAAACGCATGGACGATCTTATGGCTGATAGAGCAACAGCTACGACTCATGACGACAATCATAGATTTAAATTAGAGATTAAAAAATGCCAGGAATCTGATAGTGGTACTTATACCTGTCTTGCCACCAACAAACAAGGAAATTCAACATGCACTGCGCAACTTTTGGTTCACAAATGTAAGAGATAAAATTATTAGCAATATTTACAAAAAAAATTACATTTATATTGTGTCTAGTAACATCTGAAGAACGACGTGAGCGTGACGCTCCTACTTTCCTTGTAAAGTTGAAAGATACCGAATTGCTTGAAGAAACTTATCTTCGTTTCATGGTCAAAGTTAAAGGCAACCCTATGCCCGAAGTTACTTTGTAAGTTCTTAATTAATAAAATAATATTATTAATATAATTTAAATATATTTTCCTAACAGTTATAAAGATGGAACTGAAATCAAACCTGGAAACGAAAATATGCAAGTTAACAGCGAAGCAAAGGAAAAAGGCTTCTACGAATTAATCATCCCATGCGTCAGAACTACCGATGCTGGCAACTACAGTTGCGTAGCTTACAATAAACATGGTGACGTTACTTCTGAAGCCACAGTCACTGTTTCGAGTAAGATCAACGCTAAAATAACAATTATTTTAATGTTTTAATTTTCTTGTGATATTTAGATGACAAGAAACTGTTTGAAGATCTGCCAGAAGATAAAAAAGACAGTATTCTTCCTCCTGGTGAGAAAGCTAAGTTCATGTGGCGTCGTGATGGCATTCCTTTCGAACCTGAAGAACGCTTCAAAGTTCTTCTTGGTGATGATGAGGATTCTTTAGCTCTTGTATTCCAACACGTAAAGCCAGAAGATGCTGGACTTTATACCTGCGTAGCTCAAACCTCGAGTGGTCACATCAGTTGCAGTGCTGAACTGACAGTTCAGGGAGCTATACATCAACTCGTTCGTGAACCAACAAAACCTCAACTTATAGTAGAAAATCTCACTGCTGAAGTCGTAGCTGGAGGTTCTTGCATGTTGGAACTCCAGGTTAAAGGTTTTCCTAAACCAATTGTCACTTGGACCCATGATGGCAAACCTATTGAACCTGGCGGCAGGTACAAATTCTTGTATGATGATGAAGAGAATATGTCTCTAATGATCAAGAATGTGAATCCCCAAGATGCTGGTACTTATAAGATCAATGCTAAGAATGAACTTGGCTCTGACTCTGCTCAAATGCAGCTAATTGTTAAAGCTCCTCCTAAGATTAAGACCAAGATTGAAGATATAATTGTTATGATTGAAGAAACTTGCAAAATCGCTGTTGAAATTGAAGGCATTCCCAAACCTACTGTCCAGTTTTATAAAGACGGACAACCTATTACTATTGGTGACCATTATAAACTTATCGAAGAAGGAGGCAATACTGTGCTCGTTATTAATAAAGCACAATTCAAAGACACTGGTTCTTATTCTCTTGTTGCCACAAATGAAATGGCACAAGTCTCCCAATTCTTCAAAGTCGAAGTTCATGCTAAACCAAAGATTCTGAAAGATCTTGGTAAGCATATCGAATGTAAACAAAGTGAAGAAGTTACTCTGTCCATTAAAATGGAAGCTGAACCAGCTCCAGAAATTCATTGGTTTAAAGGATCTGAAGAAATCTCTTCTACAGACAAACATTTCCTTATTTCTAAAGATGGTGACACATATATGATGAAAATTAGTGGTACAGTTGATACTGATTCTTCAAAATATTCCGTGAAAGCGAAGAACATTCACGGAACTACTGATTGTGATGTCCGTGTAGATGTCCATTGTGCTCCCAAGATTATTAAACCCTTGACTGATCTTACTGCTACAGAGGAAGATCAAAATGTTGAGCTGAATCTTAAATTGAGGGCTTATCCTAAACCACAAGTCAAATGGTAAATAACAAAATAATTCATATTTAATTTATTTTAACTTTGTTTTGAATTTGCAGGTTCTTGGATGAAATGGAAATTACAGAAAAACGTAGTGAGTTTACTCGTATCGAAGAAGACGATGGTCTGAAACTAGTCATCAAAGAAGTGACTAGTGAACTCTCAGGAAAATATACTTGTAAACTTGTCAACGAACACGGCGAAACTGAAACTAGTGCTAAGTTAACTGTCAACTGTAAGTACAACATCTTCAACACATATAACATTTCTTAAATATTTTTATTTCAACTAGGCAAGCCACGCATCATCAAGAAACTTCAAGACACAGTCGTGGACGAAGGAGCAACTCTTCACCTAACGATCGAGGTTGATGCTTGCCCAGCACCCAGTGTCAAATGGTTGCGGAATGGAAACGAGGTATCGGCAGACGCCAGAATTAAGATTACGCGCGATAGTCATAGACACGAGTCTTTCAATCTTGAAGTTGATTTGGTGAAATATGAAGATCGCGGAGAGTATGAAGTCATCATACAAAACAGTTACGGCACGGTTAGCTCAAAGAGTACTGTAACTGTACAAAGTAAGTGTATAGATTTAGATTTTACACCCAAGACAAATACGTTCAATATTTCTTTCATAAGAAGAAAATATTTATTTGACGAATCAGTATGTTTTTCCTTTTTTTTTCGATTAACATATTTTTTATATTTTTTATTTGATTAATTGCTTTGACTATTAAAGGAGTATTCTTCATCTTTTTAAAACGTAAGTAATTTTTTGTAGCACTTTTTGTGTGAACAATACGCTTCCCCTTTTTATCACGTTTTATTGTTTAGTCAAACCACAGTTTAAAAGACAATTGTGGTTGCCAAATCAGAATTTTTGACATGAAAGCAAAACTTTGTCATCTTTATGTCCGTGTTGTACTCTGATTGCTTCACTAACTAAATTACAGAAATCCTACACAGTGACGCTATTGAAGAAACTGAAGAGCCTAAGAAACCGCAACGTATTTCTGTGGAAGTTATTGAAAATGATAACGAAGAAAGTACGCCTATAAAATCTGAAGAAACTGACTCTACAAAGGATGCTAGAAAAGCGTCATTAATAGAAGAACCTATAGAAAAAATAGAAGTAGAGGTTCTTAAACAAGAGCCTGTAAAACAGGTAGAAGAAGAAATCGAAAATATACCCAAACAAGCAAAGTCTGTAAAGACAGCAGAATCAGAAGTTAAAACTGTTGAAGAACCCAAACAAGTTATTGAAAAAGATCCTAAACCTAAAAAGACGCAAAAAGCTAAATCTGTTAAAAAAGAAGAAGCAGAAATAGTTGAACCTGAGCCAGAAAAACTTCCAGAAGAGAAGAAACTAGAACGTCGCGAAAGCCAAAAAGCAAAATCTGTTAAAAAAGAAGAAGCAGAAATAGTTGAACCTGAACCAGAAAAACTTCCAGAAGAGAAGAAACTAGAACGTCGCGAAAGCCAAAAAGCAAAAGTAGAAGGTGAGATTGTTGATGACGAAATGGAAGCTTTATTTCACCGTGTACAAAAGCAGCGTAGTATATTAGACGAAATACTGAATAAAGAAAGTGAGAAAGGCAGAGAAGAAGGTGAGAAAGAGATCTTCTTTCACCGAATATTTCTGCCTTCCTGCTGTATATAAAATTGCTGATTATAAATAAAAATAGCGCTTTCACATCCATAAATAAATAAAGAGAATTAAATGTCTACGTGATGTTAATAATAGAATAATTTGAATAATGTTTATGTAGATCACAAATGCTTTTTATTTCGTAGCTGTCGTAATTAACATCAACTTATCTTCACTCATCTTTAATTACAGCGTTATGTAATGTAAAAATTTAAACATTTTATGTTTTGTAGAACGAAACATAATTCATTTTCAATAAATAAATAAATATTAGGTGTTTGGATTATAAATAGATGTATGACTTATGTTTCGTCCAAATGTTGTTATGTGTTTTGATTAATTTGTTTTTCCAGTAAATGTTTTCTCCGCATGTTTGTTACTACTAACTTTACGCACCGCTTAATAAATTCAACGCACTCGCATTGCTTCAGTAAACTGGAGAAGGTAAGAATAAAATCAGGTAAATAAAAGATATATAAAGTGTTAAATAAAATGATTTAATTAACTAGTTAAATATAATACTGATTCTAAACCAAACAATACCATTACATTATAAACAAACTGTATTTTAAAATAATTATAATTGTATAAGTTATGTAAGACTGAACGCAAATCACATGAGAGAAATTTAAATTAATTTAAAAAAAATTATGTAACTAAAAGTGAGAATTATTTATAAACGAAAGATTCAAAAAGTATTAAATATAAAATTTTATTTCTCTCTTGTGAAACTAATTAAGTTAAAACATAATTATCTGCAATATAAATCCATGACGATCATTCCCCACATTATTTTATCAATCAACTAATAAATATTTGCTAACCAACAGCCGCTCCGACAATCTTGGACTCGAACATGAAGGATGATGTAAGTTACGAATCTCTTAAGAAAACAATCACCATTAAATGTAGTGGCCATCCACAACCAAATGCTGCATGGACTTTAAATGGAGAATCAATAAAAACAGAAGTAGGAAGAGTTACCATCACACAGGACGGAGAAGATTATAAATTAGAAATTACTCCATTGAAAGAGAAAGATACAGGAGCTTATGGTGTTCAACTTAGCAACGTTTTGGGAACAGAGAAACAGTCAGCTAAACTTGAAGTCAGGCGTAAGTTTTATATTTTATTATAATTTATTGAAAGATACTTATTTTATGATTTTTGTGTAGCGGAAGCTGAATACAGGAAACCAATTGTTAAGAAACCTCTTACAGAAAAGACTTGTCCAAAAGGACAAACTGGTTCTAGATCTGTTGTCATTACTGGAGATCCAGTTCCAGAACTTACCTGGTTTGTTAAATAACTTTTTTATTGTTTATTTTCTATGTAAATAATTATGTTTGATAATAGGTTGCTAAATGGTGAAGTTTTAAAAGAAGGACCTAATCTTGAAATTACTCAAGAAGTAAAACAAATCGAAAATAATTTGAAAGAAGTTACATACACTCTTACAATTCCAAGCTGTATGTTTTTATTTTAATATTTGCTCCAACTAGGATAAAATATTATTGGTTTTAAATTTTAGGTGGCCATTTCGATACTGGTGTTTATGCAATTAAAGCTAAGAACAAATGGGGAGAATGTGAAAGTAGTGCACAATTCACAGTTGTTCTGAAACCGGAAATTGAAGGACCAAAGGATGTTTTGATTGTTCCGGGCGAAGCAACTGAAATGTCGTGTATCATTCGTGCTTGTCCTACACCTGTTGTTACTTGGTAAGATAATAATTATTTTTTGTAATGATTTAATGATTTGTTCGTAATTTATGTTTTAAAAGGTCAAGAAATGGACAAGTCATAAAAAATTCAGATTTGTATGAAATTGTTGAGGATGTTCAATACGAACTATACAAAGTTATTTTCAAGAAAGTTTCGTTGGGAGATGAAGGAGAATATATAGTTTCTGCAAAGAACAGCGAAGGTGAAACTATTTCCAAAGCCAAACTGAGAACAACTAGTAAGATATTAATTAAACTATTTATTCCAAACATCATCTCATTTCTTCTTTCTGAATAGCTGAAAAACCAAAGTTCATCAGCGGCATAACTGATACATCAATTGCCGATTACGGTGAACTTTCCATGCGTACTCGTAGCGATGGTATTCCAAGACCAGAAGCTCGTTGGTTACTTAACGGTAACAGAATTGTCGAAGATGAGCGCCACAAGATTGTCAACCATCACGACGGACAAGTCGTCAGTGAATTAAATGTCATCCATTTCAACAAAGACGATGTTGGCAAGGTAAACACATATTAAATTAATGAGTAACTTAAGAACGGGCTATATTTGCAAGAATTTTTTAATTTAACGCTGGTGAAGCCAAATAATTGTTTAGATCTATATTTAGAATTTGGCATATTTTCCTTTTATATTAAAGTAGGATTTCCTACAAGTGCAAACATTGTCTTACTATCAGTCTTGAGAGTAAGTTTAAAATTTCTTTGTAGTATACGTGTATTTCCGCCAATTGCGTCGGTGAAGCAGAAACAATTGCGAACGTAGCTATGGCGCAAACCTCACCTACATTTACTAAGAGATTGGAACCTTGTGTTGATGTTGATGAAGACGATGTTTTGGAGCTTAAAGCTAAAATCCACGGAAGTCCTAATCCAGAAGTTGCTTGGTTTAAAGATGGAAAACCTATATCTTCAGAAGATCCTCGTATAAAGACAACAGTTACTCCTGATGGCGCTGTGAAATTACGTATTGAAAAAGCTACTCCTGGTGATAGCGGAGCTTATAAACTTGTCATTAAGAATAAGAATGGCGACAATGTGTCTCAGAGCGCTGTTGCTGTTGAAAGTAAGTAATTGTAGTCCTGAATTATAAATTTTACAATATTTTTAATTGTAAAAAAACTTAGGGAAACCAATGAAGCCTGCATTCCTGAAGGATATTGAAGACACTAAAGTTATTGTTGGCGAACCTTTAAGATTAGAAGCTCAAGTAAATGCGTTCCCACCACCAGAAGTAAAATGGTTCAAAGACGGTGTTCCTATTCGTCCTCAACACGGAGTTTCTTTCGAAACACATCCCGATGGCCGTGTTGCTCTGACCATCAACAAAGTAGAACCTGACAGTCCTGGAGTCTATACTCTTGTTGTATCCAATAAATTGGGTGAAGCAACTTCTGCCGCTAAAGTCGGCCTGGAAGAACGTCCAACAAAACCAGAATTTATCGTACAACTCAAACCTATGACTGTAGTGGAAGGATTCCCTGCTATATTTGAAGTTCGTGCTACTGGTTATCCAACTCCTGAAATTAAATGGACTAGAAATGGATCCGAAGTTATTCCTGATAAGAAACATGTCACGGTCAACAATCTGCCTGATGGTTCAAGTGCTTTGTTATTGGAGAAAGTTTCCTTGGGTGATGCGATGAAATACCACGCTATTGCTACCAATAGCAGTGGTGAGGCTATCACAAGTGCAGCTTTAACTGTTGAAGGAAAAGCTCGTGATGCGCCTGAAGAAAAACCTCAGTTCTTGCAAAGCATGCGTGATTGTGTCACTGATGAGGGCTTGCCTCTCAATTTGGAAGTTCCATTTTCTGGAAATCCTATTCCAGAAGTATCTTGGACCAAGAACGGAGAACCCTTGGAATTATCTAAAAGAGTTTTGTTAACTTGTGACGGCAAGAAGGTCGGTTTGTGTATTCATGAATCTGATCCCAGCGATGCTGGTCATTATGCTTGCACTCTTACCAATCCGTTGGGTAGTGATACTTTGCAAGCTAAAGCAACTGTTAAAAAGATTTATTGTCCTCCGAAATTCACTCAGACCTTCACCGATTTACAACAGTTGCCTACTTATGATGCTAAGTTCCCTGCTAAGGTTTCTGGAGTTCCTCAGCCTGTTATTACTTGGCACAAAGATGGGAAGCCACTGACAGATGATTCTAAATACCGTATTAAGCGCGATGGTGATACAGCATGTTTGTACATTCGTAATTGCGTGCCCAGCGATGCTGGCGCCTACAAATGTTCTGCCCGCAACAAAGAAGGAGAGGCACAGTGCGAAGCCACTTTGTCTATTGTTGACAAAATGTAAGTTTACCCTTAGGTTTTTTTTTATAATGTGTGCTTAATATACTTATTTTTATAGTCAAGCCGTACAAAAGAAGGAACCACCAGCGTTCTTGAAACGTATTGGAGACACGGAGCTGTACCCAGGTATGACTGCGAAGTTTACCGCATGTGCTAGTGGTCAACCAGAACCAGAAGTTGAATGGTTCAGAGAAGGAATTAAACTATTTCCCTCTGACCGAATTCACATGGAAACTGATCGCGCTGGACTCCTGCGTTTGACAATCGCCGGTGTATCTGAAGCTGATCTTGGAAAATATTCGTGTCGTGTTCATAACGAGCATGGTAGTGATAACTGCGATGCTAAACTCACATTCGACAGTAAGTAAATTTAATTTTCCGTAAATGTAAGACATTACAGAATAATTTTATTGTAGGCATGGAAGTAAAGCAGAAAAAACCAATGGCAGATCAATACAGTGATTTCGATAAGTACAAGAAGAGTGGTGCTCCTTTGCCATTATCAGAACCTCCAATCATTTCTCAGATGACAGATCGTCATTGCACTCTTTCTTGGCGACCTTCGATCCATCCTTCACCACGCTACCCTGTAACTTACCAACTTGAAATGTGTGAACTTCCCAACGGAAACTGGTTCACTGTGCGTACTGGCATCCGTACCTGCACTTGCGGCGTTCGAAATTTGGAACCATTCCGTGAATACAAGTTCCGTGTTCGTGTTGAGAACGCTTATGGAATTAGTGACCCTTCACCTTTCGCCCTAACTCATAGATCTAAACTTGAACCGGATGCACCCAAGTTCCTTCCATATCTTGAACCTGGTATTGACTTCCGCCCAGAAACTTCACCATATTTCCCGAAAGATTTCGATATCGATCGTCCTCCTCATGGCATGAGTCAAGCTCCAATGTTCCTAAGACAAGAACATGATACTCAATATGGTGTCAAGGATCAAGGTACTAATCTTTTTTGGTTCGTTTATGGTTACCCTAAACCAACGATGACTTACTATTTCAATGACGAACTTATTGAATCCGGCGGTAGATTTGATATGAGCTACACTAGAAACGGACAAGCTAGTCTATTCATTAACAAGTTAGTCTCTGTTTAGATTTAATTATTATTTTATTTTGATAACTCATCTTTTCTTTTAGGATGTTAGAGAGAGATGTTGGCATATATGAAGCCGTAGCTAGGAACGAACATGGAGAAGCTCGCCAACGTGTACGCTTAGAAATCGCGGAACATCCGATATTCTTGCGTAGACCAAGTATCGAACATGTTATGGTCCGTGGTAAGGCTCGTTTCGATGCCAGAATCTTTGGTGTGCCATATCCCGACATCAAATGGTACAAGGATTGGCAACCACTTGCTTCTTCATCCAGAATTAAAGTAATACTACATTTTAACAGAAATAAAAAGGGATTCTAAACATTTTATTTTAAATATAGATTCAGTTCGTTGATCCAGACACTGCAGTACTAATTATTAACGACGCAATTTTGAAAGATGAAGGTTTATATTCCGTAAGCGCACGTAATGTAGCTGGTTCTGCTTCATCCAGCGCCATGCTGTATGTTGAAGAGAACGATCTTGAGTACGCGTACCGCACTTACTCCAATTTGCAGCCAGTTAAACTGCGACAGAATCCTATTGAAGATCTGTACGATCTCGGAGACGAACTGGGCCGCGGTACTCAAGGTATCACCTACCACGCTGTCGAAAGACAGACCGGTAGCAATTACGCTGCTAAAGTAATGCATGGGCGATCAGAAAATCGTCCATTTATGTACAACGAATTTGAAATGATGAACTTCTTGAAACATCGCAAGTTAATACGTTTGCATGATGCTTATGAGAGATCCAACTCTTTGATTCTTGTCACTGAGTTGGCTGCAGGTGGAGAACTTATTCGCGACTCTCTTCTGAAACAAGACTACATCGTGGAGAGTGAAATCGCTGGATACATCAGACAGATTCTTTGGGGACTTGAATACATGCATGAAAATGGATTTGCTCATATGGGACTTACAGTACGTTTTATTTTTGCAAAAAATAGTTACATCTTTTATTTATTCATTTGTTTATTTTAGATTGGTGATTTACTTCTATCACATCCTGGTGGCGATGATCTCAAAATTGGTGACTTTGGTTTGGCTAGACGTATCGTTCTTGGACGTTTGGCACCACAGAAGTACGGTGTACCTGAATACTGCAGTCCTGAAACTGTTAACGGTGAGGGAGTTGGTCTATCCACCGACATGTGGAGTTTGGGTATCATTACCCATATCCTTTTGTCTGGTATGTCACCATTCAGAGGCAAGGATGATCGTGAAACTCTTAACAGCATTAAAGAAGGTTTGGAGTGTGACTCTTATAATGAAAATGAATGTATAATATTGAAAAATATTTAGGTAAATGGTCATTCAATGATAAGTACTGGAAAGAAATTAGTGATGACGCAAAAGATTTCATCTCAAAATTGTTGGTGTACCAAATCGATGGTCGTATGGATGTAAAGGCTGCTTTACGCCATCCATGGTTAGAGCGTGCTGACAAAAAACCTACTTCTGAATATCAAATCAATACGGACCGCATCCGTAATTATTATTCCTTATTCAAGTATGACACTATCTCCGTAGCTATAGTTCAGATTATTAGAGTATGTTTTTTTTTAGGGAATGGTACGATAACGCTTCTTGCCGTAAATGGTTCAGAACGAGGCCATTAGAAGGAGCTTACACTCATCCATCGAGGATGGTGTATCCACCTGGAGAATTCTACACTCCAGAAATGACTCCGGAGCGCACGCCGCGCAAACCTACCACTTGGGAGGATACCATTCCCAGCCGCCCACATGGAGACTACGAGATTGGTGTCATAAAATCCGAGAGCCAGTAAGATAAATTAATACATTTGATTGAATTTAGAGATTAATATGTAATATTTTAGTTATCAAAATGGCCCCGATACATATCTTCTACAACTACGTGATGTCGACTTCCCAGTTCGCCTTCGTGAGTATATGAAAGTTGCTACTAACCGTGGACCTGGACGCAGTCTTATTATCGCTGACGATAATGGTTATGACTGGAGAGTAAGTTATCTTAAAATAAATTTTATACAATTAATTAATGCTTTTTAATTTGTAGACTCCTATTATTCGCGAGCGTCGCCGTTTCACTGACGTCATGGATGAAGAAATTGATGATGAACGCAGAAATCGTATTAACACATACGGCTCAGCTGATACATATACCATGAGGCGTTTGAGACATGAATTGGGTACTCGGTTAGATGCTTATGCAGAAGCTGAAGCGGTAATTGAAAGCAAACAAGATGGTGGTTTACCGTTCTTGCGTGAGAAACCACGTATAACTGCTATTGTTGAAGGCCAAGAAGCAGTCTTGACTTGCTTTGCTGTTGGAGATCCTAAACCCAATGTGCAATGGTTCAAGTATGTATTTTAATAAATGTCAGTTCGGAATACTTTTTTATAATAGTAAATTTATTACAGAAATGATTCTATTGTTGCTGAGTCTGCAAGAGTAAAATTCGAAACCGATGAAGAAGGGCGTTCAATTCTGCGCCTCTGCCCTGCCTTGTCGTTCGATGTAGGAATGTACAAAGTTGTTGTTCGTAATAAAGTAGGTCAGACTATCACTCACACCCGTGTGGTAGCCGGAACATCTCCAGATGCACCAGACTCCCTAGAAGTCACTCAAATCTCTGATACAGAAGCTCTTCTCAACTGGCGTCCACCAAAGTATGATGGTCACTCAGCTGTGCTTTGTTACAGCTTGCAGTACAAATTAGCTGACGATATTGAATGGACAGAATGCGCTAAAAATATCGATCATGAATTTTATTTGATCCATACTTTGGAACCGGATAAGAGCTACGTATTCCGACTAGCATCTAAGAATGCGATAGGATGGAGTGATCAAGGAGTACCAACTGCTTTGGTTAGAACGAAAGAAGCTGGTGCTCCTAAAATTCAAATTAGCAGAACCATGCAGCACTTGCAAGATATCACTGATTCCGGACAAGAAGTTGTACCTGAAATTAATGTTAAACCAAATTATGCCTTGGAAACTCAACCTATGGAATGGATTACAGATTCGGATGTCACTGAGCATTATAACTTTATTTCTGAAATTTGCAAGTATGAGATTTCGTGCATTATCAACGCTAAACTTTTTAAATTGATTACTTGTATTTTAGGGGTCGATTTTCAGCTGTAGTTAAAGGACTTGACAAACGCAATGATACAGTTATCGTAGCTAAGATTTTGGAAGTTAACGATGAAACTAATGAAAAAGTTGAACAAGAATTCGTAACGCTGCGTACAATGAGACATGAAAGAGTGGCTGGACTTTTAGCGGCTTATCGTCAACCTGGAGGCTCAGCAGCTGCTTTTATTCTTGAAAAACTTCAAGGTGCTGATGTTTTAACATTTTTAGCTAGCAAACATGAATACTCTGAACAAGTTGTCGCTACTATCGTGTCTCAGGTATGTATTTATTTAATTATTTTTTAAAACATTTAATAACTTATATAAATAAAAATAGATATTAGATGGTCTGCAGTATCTACACTGGAGAGGCTACTGTCATTTAGATCTGCAACCAGATAATGTTGTCATGTGCGGTTTAAGAACTGTGCAAGTTAAACTTGTCGATTTAGGTTCAACGCAGCGTGTTAATAAATTAGGAACACCTGTAAAACGTTGTGGTCATCCTGATTACATATGTATGTAGTTGTACGTTAGTAATTAGCATTTCAATGTCTATAATACAATGATTGATCTTTAGCCCCGGAAGTATTGAATGACGAATCAGCGTTGCCACAAACTGACATTTGGTCCTTGGGTGTTTTAACATACGTCATGTTGTCCGGTACTTTACCTTTCAGAGGAGCTGATGCGAATGAAAGTCGCCAAAATATTAATTTTGTAAGATACCGATTTGAAAATCTGTACAAAGAAGTATCCCAAGAAGCTGTTAGATTCTTAATGCTTGTGTTTAAACGAACACCAAGGTAGATTTAGTTTAACTACAGTAATGCGTAACAAATGTTAACTGCTGTTTTATCTAGTAAACGACCAACAGCTGAAGAGAGCCATGAACACAGATGGTTCCAGAGCACAGATTTTATGATTAAAAAGAGAGAACGCGCAGTGTTTCTTGGCAACAAATTAAAAGTAAATAAAGAATGAATGATAATCTGAGATACGATGATGAAGTGCTCTTCTTTACAGGAATACTCTGATGAGTATCA
This sequence comes from Pterostichus madidus, assembly GCA_911728475.2. Lineage (NCBI taxonomy): Eukaryota > Metazoa > Arthropoda > Insecta > Coleoptera > Carabidae > Pterostichus > Pterostichus madidus. The sequence goes on from OU452306.1 coordinate 33,306,994, forward strand.
TGCGGAAAAAGCAGGGGCTGAAAATGAAACTATCGGTAAAATCAGTGGTAGAGTAAACCGATCCCACAGCATTCAAGACGAATTGTTAGCTATACCATAAATATTTTTTGTCAAATATATTTTTACTATATAGTTACTAGTCATCATTTAGTTGTCAGCCGTGAAAATGAGATGAGAAATTATTTATTCTTTTAATCAATTACGTTTTACAAGTTATTCAGAATGTATTTTCAGTTTTAAAGATTGTTGATGTAATATTTTGTTTGTTGAAATATTACTGTTATTGAATTTGTGACAACATAAAATTAAGATGTAAATTATTACTGTTGATATTAAAATCATTTTATTAAGATCGTTGAGGTTCGTTCTAAGTAAAACAGGTCTAGTAAATGCGTTTATTTTTAATATTAATTTATTTTACATGACTAACTTTATAGGCACGCTCAATATTTCCACATAAATCTCTAACGTAACCCGTAAATGAAAACAAACTTTCTAAATTTAAAATATTCGTACTTGAACACCAAGATTATTTTTATAAGATGGAAATGTTGAAATTGACTGAAGTGAATGCAGGATGTTAGTACATAATATGTAATTAATTAAATATGTGCTAAGTTATAAATATGTAATATATTAATTAGAAAATATATATTTCTAAAACTAGTACAATAGCCATTAATAAATAAAATATTCAAATATAAATAGGCACTTTTCAGTTTTTGGAAGATAAGATATGCGTTATTATTTCAACATATACATGTAGATTGTAGAAGCACAATTAATTAGTAAATAATATATACATAATAACAATTAGATGAAACTCCATGATTCATGATCTAGTGACCGTGTTCAAGAATAGGGAATGTGATCCTTAACAAGACAAGACAGAAGTTGAATTGCAAGCAGAAATTTGACATTTAACCTTCATTAATCAACAAGAAACAAAACAAAGGAACCACCAGTTAGCACTTGTTTATCTTCTAAATCTTCCGAGATATACTTTACAGTTGGGGCAGTTGTGATGAACATCCATGCATTCATCTATACAACAAGGAATTAAACAACAGCCTAAGGGACACCTGGAACAAACATTTTCGTACATAATAACAAATGAAAATAATAATAAACCTTAACGTACCCCAATAGGCATATAATCATTCCTGATATATACGCTATAACTCCAGGCTCAGTTTTAGTGGAAGTGTCAATCTCTGCATGACAGTGGGGACAGATCATATGCGTTGGTTGAGTTCCAACAGGTACCACCGTTGTTACTATTTGTGGCCCTCCTGTAACTATTAATCATTGTTATTTTCATACTAGCATAAAAAATATTAAAACATATAATCTAGTATATGTAACACTGTTTTGTGGTTATGTTTGTTAAACGTTTGTAAAGATTTTATTTTTTTTAGAATTGCTGTTCACTAAAATTGTTTAGTCTCGTACTTTGGATGACTTACATGCATGATTTGGTGGCACATACGGACTTGACGGTGGTACACCACCAACTGCCTGAGCGTAACTTGGTGGAGCAGCCGGAGGTGGTCCGTAAGGTGGTGGTGACATCCCTTTCGACATGGTGAGTACGCTAAAACAGGTTCAACTGTTAACCACAAACCTCAACTAAACATCTGCTCTGTTGTGCTTTCCGTCAGTAGTGATGCAATTCGAAATTCTATATTTAGTTTGATGACCTAATAAAATACGCCAAGTTTTGCACAATAATTACTGAGATATATTAATTATGCATTTAAATTTAAACTAACCTTAATAATTTCTTAATTTATATGAATAATATTATTTGATATTATGTTCTTCAGTATTGATATAAAGGTCATATGCTGTATTTAAATATTATTTTCCTTTTCCTTGCATTTTTTCTAAATCTGTTATTGACGTCACTATTAAAATTCAACACTATTTAATTCCAAAGTTATCTACAGAGATGGCGGTAAGAAACTATTCACAAGAGTACAAGGAGAAAGTAAAACGATGTCATATATTATATTTATAACTTTATTTTAAAGATTTTCGATAATTTTAATGCAATTTCAAAGCCTTGAAACCATTTTTGAAATTTACCTGCATTGGTTTAAGAACACAATTTTTTTATACAACTGGTAGTTTATAAACCATAATATTTGTGTTGTTAGTGAAATAAAAGCATTATTACAGCACTATGAGTGAAGAATTGCATGTTACTAATACATTGTTTGTATGTATTAGGGACATCACCAGCCTGCAATCATCTTCTGCAGCCTGTTAGTGTTACTGGAGGTCTTATTATCGTGGCTAACATCATCGAAGCTTCTATCATTATCTTGAAGCAACTGGTATTCTTACCAACATCATCGGAGCTATTATCATCGTTATCAGCATCTTTAAACAACTGGAATTATTACTGTCACCGGATCTTTACCATCGTGAACAACAACACCGCAATGTGAGTAAATTGTATAAACAAATATCAATTTGATCCTAATATTCTGAAACATCACCAAATAATGTATATTTTCAAAACTTTTCGCTATTTCTAAAGTTTTCGGTGAATAACCGAAATTCTATTTTAAGGTTAAATTTTGTGTGAAATTTTTTTACGGCAATTATTAGTATATTAGCAATTTACAAAAAAATTAAAACCCAGAAAATTTATAAGCAGAATATTTGAAATTTGCGGTATCAAATTAGGGACATTGCTAACTCAGTTTTTATTTAAAAATAATTGTACAGCTTGTAGGATTATAAACTGGATGCGGACACCCCTTCAAATTTTCATTACTACATAAAATATTGCAGTTTTAACATAGTTATTTGTATTTTCGAAGATATGGGTAGTAGCGAAAAAAGTGTGAACCAAAATATGTAGAAAATAAAATAATAAATAACTTTTATTTAATTGATTTCTTCAAATAACGTCTGGTTTCGGAGAAAATCTTTCATATAAATATATAGTATATTTAGGTAGATCACACACTAAATACAGAATTAAAATTATTACTTCTATATTTCATGGCATTCTGTAAACAGCTTAAAGATGATCTCGTGACAGGAAAGCATTATAAATAGTTTCAACCAAAAATATAGATAATAAAAAAATGACGACATTATATCCGGGATTTTATTTTTATTTAATAAAATATTGGACTCATTGCATGCAGTTTTTAATTCTGAAGATGTTTTGTATTTACATTTTATTATAAATTAAGATAATAAACTAAGAATATTATTAGTGATATTTGCAGTTAAAATATATACTTTTTTATATCATATGCGGCCATGATATACCATCTGTGACTTACGTAAAATCTAATTAATTTAATTTTCTATAACTAGTCTGAATAATTATGTTGGACGATGAAATATTCTTTTATATGGAGTATTTTTTATGTGATTATTTTTTGACGTTTCTCAAAATCAATGAAATACTTCATTGTATGTCACGTGTCTGCGTTTTAACCAATCGTATCATTATTATACTGAGAATAAAGTTCTTGTGATTATTCCCGGGAATAATCTCTGTAGATTCTTTTTTGTTTGTAACAAATGATAGGTAGTTGTCAAATAATTATTTAAAACTGTCAACGCGTCAAGTAAAATGTGTGAAAAAAATTGATTTCGTTGTATTTCAAATGTATTTAATTATACGAACAAATTTTGGAAACAATTCCCAAGAATACATTAATAAGTAATCGATGTGAACCCAATTCAGAATCTTTTAAGTTGGATGAATCGACCTCAACAGTTAAGTCAACAAATAATGTAACTAAATATAACTTGAGAGTTGGATAAATTAGAAAATAATTCTCCTGTATCTTTCTCAAACGTGTTGTCATTTGGAAATAGCCACTCAAGCCCTACGGGCTTTCGTGACTATTGCCTGGCAAAAACTTATTACAAAGTTTAAAACGTGTAGGCATTTTGAACTGTATTATTTTTATCATTATAGAAATGTCCAGGACCAGGACTCGTTTCCCGCAGCTTCAACATCACCTTGGAGCAGCTGGCGTTCGTAACATGTGATTAAATGAACAATGATTCAGGTAATTATGTTTTCAGTAACATTAAACTTAATACAAAATATGAAACGTATAGGTATTTTCAGCTGTTTATTATTACTAATATATTATTTTTATGTTTATAAGAATGTCTAAGACCAGGAATCATTCGCGCAGCTTTAACATTATCTTGGAGCAGCTGGTGTTTGCAACAGTATCATTGGAGACGTTTTCTTTGTGGACAAGGGATAACATCTTTTTTAGCATCAATAAAGCCAACACCGACCGTTCAGTCTAAAGGTAAAAGAAATTATTTATTTCCCTTAAGAATAATAATAACTTTTATTTAGATTTAGAATATTGTAAAAATATAAAACTGTGTGGAATTCACTTTCAAAAACAAGCGTAGAGCAACATTCCGTTCCTTTCTTATCTTTTAATTCGTTTTCATTTCTTACTTAGAGTGTTTAACTGCAATTGTTTGGAATTCACTTTCAAAAACAAGCGCAGGGCGACACTCCCTTCCTTTCTTATATTTTTGTTTTATTTTTAATTACTGCATTGTATGTAATTTTCTTTCAAATATAAGCGCAGGCTATCGCTTTCATTTTTGCTAATCTTTGTAGATTCGTTGTAAAATTCGTTATTAGACTCACTGTTAGAGAAGTAATGCTGGGTTGCAAGAAAAAAATAAAGAACTCTTTAGTTAAAGAACTGTTTATCTAGCAACAATATCAATAGCGATTTTCTGAAATTTATTGAGCCATTAGTTCTTAATGAACCGATAAAACTTTCATGCAACCCAGAATCAGTGTGAGTAATTTTAAATGTTTTGCGCATATGTTATGTTCGTCGAAGACAGATGAATGAAAGCGAATAGGTGTGATTGGATAGATGTGATTATAGATTTGTTGTGTGATGAATGATTTCGAGTGTGATAAGTAAATGAGCTTATATGAAGGAATCTGTGAATGTGGTTGAAGCGAGGGTGGTGTGTTAGGATGAGAATGTTTGACGAGGACTGACTATTTAACGAGTAAATATTTTATGAATGATTTTAGGGTTCGTACTACCCCATTTGATGAGATATAGCGTAATATTATGTATGTATGTAAAAATATATAACTATGGTAAAAATACAAGTAGCAATAGCAATTACAAAAGATACACATAAATTATTTAATATTATAGAAGCAATTGTTGTAATAGTTTATTTTACAATTTTTTAAAATTGTTTCAAAATCTAAATTTTAGTACTATTACTTTATTTATTTATAAAAATAGAACACTAATATTCTGATCAGTTTTAGACATATTTAATTTGATTAATGACATTGGTTAAAAAACCCCATAGTAATCCAGGATTTATATTTAAAATTGCTGTTTTATTGTTCAATGAATATGTTTTGTTAAAGCCCAATATTCTATATTTGAAATCATCAAACAGATTTTTCTAGTCGATGATAGGCACTTCATGCGAATGTAATTATTAAGTTTTGTTATAAGTATTGTAAAATTGTGCACTTTTAGAATAGTTAGAGATTGTGATAAAATAGTTTCAACCAAAAAATATAGATAATCCTGGATTCTATCTTAATTGATTAAAATATTGGACTCATTGGATGCAATTTTTAATTCTTTGGTATTTACATTTTATTATAAATTATAATTAAATATTATTAGCGGTATTTGCAGTTAGTTTCAATATATACATTTCATATCATATGCGACCATAGTATACCATCTGTGACTTACGTAAAAACTAATTAATTAATTTATCTATAACTAGCCTGAATAATTGTGTTGGCCGATGAAATATTCTTTTATATGGAGTATTTTTTATATGATAAATGTTTTAAGAGTAAATGTTATTTTTAGAGATAGAGACGTTATAATTTAAACATTTTATATAAAATCAATTAATACATATATTACTAATATTTATTTTACATATGTTTGTAACAATAGCAATAGTAAAATTATTATTTATAATAATATCAAAAGTAAAATTATAAATGTTGTATTTGCAGTGTATATGTCTATTCTTGTATCGTTCAAGGTAACATTTATAAACTTCAGTTAGTACTAATGAATCCGGTCGAAACCTGCAAACACGTAACATCGCTCGGGCTAGCATTGTCTATCTCTCTCTAGCACATTGTAATCATTGGAGTAGTTGCGCAAGACTCGCCACTTGCCTCGAAATCGTTGTTGTGTATAGACGTAGAAACGCGCTTCGTACTTTTGCATTCCGAAAACTTATCCTCCGAACACGCTAGTGCCTTCACGTGGGGGCCCAACATACTTTCTAACTTTCTACATACATTAGGCAAGTTTGAATTAGCGTACGCAGGCGGGTGGGGCGAGACCCTCGCGAGCAAGGTCGTAGTTTGGTTCCGGTCGCCCAGCTAGAGAGTATTCTGCCGATGACTGCGGGGGCGGCGTCGCCAAATCCCCCCGTTAGGGTGTGTCCATGGTATCCTGGAGAGTCCTAGAGGCTTCGCTTCCCCCGAGCACTGCGAATACTTTCCCTACGACCCGGGTAGGTTCAGTAGGCGGAAACCGAAAGGTCGTGCTCACGGAATATGGGCAGCGTTATTGTGAAAAAGGCAAGCAACACTTCCGGTTGCTTTGTCGTAGATTCATTGCGGTTAATTAGTTATTCGTACACAAAAATTAGGTAGGGAAAAGGCAAGAACAGAAGCGAAGAAAGAACAAAGAAATCAACATTGAAGACAACGTGAAGATCAAGAAATGTATAAATGGGATGTTATGGAATGTGTGGTATAAATGATGTATGCTGCATGCTGCTTGTTGATTTACCATAACTTTGTCCATTGTTCTATTTTACTGCATTTTGTTCTGAGTTTCTGTTTCAGGTTCCGTCAATCACCAAATGTCTTTATGTATGTTATTTCTAATGTTTCCAGTTATTCTATGTTACTAATTCATTGTTTTTATGTTTATAGGGACATCACGGGACCTGCAAGCATCTCCTGCGGCCTCAGCTTCATCGTGGAACAGCTGGTGTTCATACCAGCGCCATCGGAGCTGCCGCCATCCTGGAAAACGTCACCGGTGTTTGTATCATCATCGTGGAGCAACTAGAGTTCTTACCAGCGTCATCGGAACTGTTATCATCGTGGAAATTGTCACCGGGGTCATCGTCATCTCTTGCAACATCGTAGAATCTTGGCAGTAACATCAGCAAACCCGAGATCGAACATCAAGTCCGCTGCTCGCAACATAAATGTAAGAAAATTGTCATTCTTAAATTATATGGGTAAAAGTCTGTTAAAAACAATAATAAATATCTTATTTTAAATTGATAATTTAGAATAACTTTCTTTAAAATATATTTATTATTTGTTTAAATATTTATTTGAGAATATATACGATAATGAGTCACTTTAAAATAATAATAATGAATCTTTATTTTGTAATACAACGCTTTAGTAACTTTTAGATATTTTTTTCAATGATAACGCTAGTAGATTATTAGCTACTGAAACGTTTTGATACATTTTCAGTTAATATTAAGAGTAATTAACTATATCCATAGACAAAAGTATTTTTCTTTAAATAATTTAGGAACGTCTGATAGTAGAAAAATAAAGTTAATCACCCTCCAATCGACTGTTTTATACTAACGGTCACTATATTTCGTAAATAAAGTTATTGGAATACTTTTACTCAAAATAATTATTTCCAATATTTAAAATATGAGTTCTAAATGTTTTCTTTAATTCAGTTTGATTGTATTTTAGAAATTGGGAAAACTGACAGAATTAATATTTAATCATTTAAAACAATTATATCTATTTGTATTTAACAGGGAATTTAAATATAAATAGCTAATTGTTAGATGAATTATTAATGTATTGAAAGTCAAAGTGTGGAAATAGCTTAGAAAATGTCTTTTATATTTGATATTATTTTTGCTGAAATGTTATTGAACTTATATAACATTTTAGTTGAAGATGAAATTAAACAATTTCAAAATCTAAAACATAAATTTCTAAAAATTCATTCAACGATTAACTGTTTATAAATATTTAAGATGAATCCAAATCATTTATGAATATTAAATAAATAAAAAGGCTTCAGGAATACAATATTATTTTAGTTTTTTTTTTTGTGGACGTTTCAAGCTAATAGTTCATCAACTGCACCTTGAAATACAAATACAATAATAATAATATAAAACCAACAAATTGTTATAAAATAAATACTTATAAAATATTATAAATTAAAAAATATATAAATGTCAAAATAGATACATATAAAAAAAATAAAAATAGAAAAAATAGAAACAAAAAATAGTAAAAAATGTATAAAATTAAATTTCTAAATGATGATCAGCTAATTTTTAGTGTGAAACTTCGAAAAGTAATTTTCTTTTAAATAATGTTGGCTTTCTGATGCCTTTTATTTATTTAATATTGATTAACTATTTATATTTCCATTTTGTTCTAAATACAAATAGATAATTATTCTAAATGATTTAATATTAATTCTGTCAGTATTCTCAAATTTTAAAATATAATCAATTTAAGTATTTTAAAGAAAACTTTTAAAATTCATGTTTTAAATATATGATGAACGATTCAATATAACTGTTTTATAAATATTATTTGTGATAGTTTCTAATGATTTTATTGTGTTTGTTTTACAGATGCTGTTGCAGCAACGATGAAGCCAACCTTCTACCAAGAGTTTTGTGACGGGGTTTCCTGTTGGTGATACAGCTAATGCTGGGAAGGTGGGATCAGCGGCTTGCCCCGTCAGCCTCATCCAAGTCACTGATCCAGGCTTTGTACCGACTTCAAATAAACATGGCATTCACAAATAAACAAAATAATTGCAATAAACATTGTATTCAGAAATAAATAAAACAATTGCAATAAACATTGTATTCAGTAATAAATAAAACAATTGCAATTAACATTGTATTCAGTAATAAATAATATAATTGAAATAAACATTGTATTCAGTAATAAATAAAACAATTGCAATAAATATTGTACTCAGAAATATACAATGTAATTGCAATAACCATTGTATTCAGTAATAAATAAAACAATTGCAATTAACATTGTATACAGTAATAAATAAAACAATTGCAATTAACATTGTATTCAGTAATAAATAAAATAATTGCAATAAACATTGTATTCAGTAATAAATTAAACAATTGCAATTAACATTGTATTCAGTAATAAATAAAATAATTGCAATAAACATTGTATTCAGTAATAAATAAAACAATTACAATAAATATTGTACTCAGAAATATACAATGTAAATTGCAATAATTATTGTATTCACAAATAAATAAAACAATTGCAATAAACATTGTATTCACAAATAAATAAAACAATCGGAATTAAATATTGTACTCAGAAATATACAATATAATTGCAATAAACATTGTATTCACATATAAATAAAACAATTGCAATAAACATTGTATTTAGAAATAAATAAAACAGTTGCAATAAACATTGTATTCACATATAAATAAAACAATTGCAATAAACATTGTACTCAGATATTATACAATATAATTGCAATAAACATTGTATTCACATATAAATAAAATGATTGTAATTTAATATATTACAAACAATAATAAATATGTTTCTATTGATAATTTACAGTAACTATCTTTAAAACATATTTATTCTTTAAGAATAAAAAATATTTTAATAAGTTGTTTGTGAAAACATTCATCTTCTTACAATATTTCTTATTCTTACAGAATAAATATATGTTAAAGAGAGTTATTGTAAATTATCAATTTGAAACATATCTTATTATTGTTTAAAAAAAATGAATTGTACTTGTAATAATAATTTAAATATAAAATATTAGTATATGTTGTATACAACTTTGAAATAATAATAAATAATTTTAAAATGATATGTCTTTATTTTGTTTAGAAATATAATATCCTATAGTATAAATTCGTCCCAAATAAGTTAAAATTTTTTCGAAGTTTAAACTTGCATAAATTCGGTGTTGAATTTTTAGTTCAAATATTCAACAAGAGATGGCGCCACTAGTATCGTTGCATTCCAGAAATTCCATTCGCATTCCTAACATTCCTGAAATTCCATTCGCATTCCGGAAGCCTCACATGCTATCCATTTTTGAAAATCCGCCCACCGCTTCACAGTCTAAATCCAATTTTTTCTGGATGTTAGACTGTGAAGCGGTGGGCGGATTTTCAAAAATGGATAGAATGTGAGGCTTCCGGAATGCGAAAGGAATTTCAGGAATGTTAGGAATGCGAATGGAATTTTTTTTCACATTCCTGAAATTCCTTTCGCATTCCGGAAGCCTCACATGCTATCCATTTTTGAAAATCCGCCCACCGCTTCACAGTCTAACATCCAGAAAAAATTGTATGTTAGACTGTGAAGCGGCTGGCGGATTTTCAAAAATGGATAGCATGTGAGGCTTCCGGAATGCGAATGGAATTTCAGGAATGTTAGGAATGCGAATGGAATTTCTGGAATGCAACGATACTAGTGGCGCCATCTCTTGTTGAATATTTGAACTAAAAATTCAACACCGAATTTATGCAAGTTTAAACTTCGAAAAATTTTTAACTTATTTGGGACGAATTTATACTATAGGATATTATATTTCTAAACAAAATAAAGACATATCATTTTAAAATTATTTATTATTATTTCAAAGTTGTATACAACATATACTAATATTTTATATTTAAATTATTATTACAAGTACAATTCATTTTTTTTAAACAATAATAAGATATGTTTCAAATTGATAATTTACAATAACTCTCTTTAACACATATTTATTCTGTAAGAATAAGAAATATTGTAAGAAGATGAATGTTTTCACAAACAACTTATTAAAATATTTTTTATTCTTAAAGAATAAATATGTTTTAAAGATAGTTACTGTAAATTATCAATTGAAAACATATTTATTATTGTTTGTAATATATTAAATTACAATCATTTTATTTATATGTGAATACAATGTTTATTGCAATTATATTGTATAATATCTGAGTACAATGTTTATTGCAATTGTTTTATTTATATGTGAATACAATGTTTATTGCAACTGTTTTATTTATTTCTAAATACAATGTTTATTGCAATTGTTTTATTTATATGTGAATACAATGTTTATTGCAATTATATTGTATATTTCTGAGTACAATATTTAATTCCGATTGTTTTATTTATTTGTGAATACAATGTTTATTGCAATTGTTTTATTTATTTTTTAATACAATAATTATTGCAATTTACATTGTATATTTCTGAGTACAATATTTATTGTAATTGTTTTATTTATTACTGAATACAATGTTTATTGCAATTATTTTATTTATTACTGAGTACAATGTTACTTGCAATTGTTTTATTTATTACTGAATACAATGTTTATTGCAATTATTTTATTTATTACTGAATACAATGTTAATTGCAATTGTTTTATTTATTACTGTATACAATGTTAATTGCAATTGTTTTATTTATTACTGAATACAATGGTTATTGCAATTACATTGTATATTTCTGAGTACAATATTTATTGCAATTGTTTTATTTATTACTGAATACAATGTTTATTGCAATTATATTATTTATTACTGAATACAATGTTAATTGCAATTGTTTTATTTATTACTGAATACAATGTTTATTGCAATTGTTTTATTTATTTCTGAATACAATGTTTATTGCAATTATTTTGTTTATTTGTGAATGCCATGTTTATTTGAAGTCGGTACAAAGCCTGGATCAGTGACTTGGATGAGGCTGACGGGGCAAGCCGCTGATCCCACCTTCCCAGCATTAGCTGTATCACCAACAGGAAACCCCGTCACAAAACTCTTGGTAGAAGGTTGGCTTCATCGTTGCTGCAACAGCATCTGTAAAACAAACACAATAAAATCATTAGAAACTATCACAAATAATATTTATAAAACAGTTATATTGAATCGTTCATCATATATTTAAAACATGAATTTTAAAAGTTTTCTTTAAAATACTTAAATTGATTATATTTTAAAATTTGAGAATACTGACAGAATTAATATTAAATCATTTAGAATAATTATCTATTTGTATTTAGAACAAAATGGAAATATAAATAGTTAATCAATATTAAATAAATAAAAGGCATCAGAAAGCCAACATTATTTAAAAGAAAATTACTTTTCGAAGTTTCACACTAAAAATTAGCTGATCATCATTTAGAAATTTAATTTTATACATTTTTTACTATTTTTTGTTTCTATTTTATCTATTTTTATTTTTTTATATGTATCTATTTTGACATTTATATATTTTTTAATTTATAATATTTTATAAGTATTTATTTTATAACAATTTGTTGGTTTTATATTATTATAATTGTATTTGTATTTCAAGGTGCAGTTGATGAACTATTAGCTTGAAACGTCCACAAAAAAAAAAAAAAAACTAAAATAATATTGTATTCCTGAAGCCTTTTTATTTATTTAATATTTATAAATGATTTGGATTCATCTTTAATATTTATAAACAGTTAATCGTTGAATGAATTTTTAGAAATTTATGTTTTAGATTTTGAAATTGTTTAATTTCAATCTTCAACTAAAATGTTATATAAGTTCAATAACATTTCAGCAAAAATAATATCAAATATAAAAGACATGTTCTAAGCTATTTCCACACTTTGACTTTCAATACATTAATAATTCATCTAACAATTAGCTATTTATATTTAAATTCCCTGTTAAATACAAATAGATATAATTGTTTTAAATGATTAAATATTAATTCTGTCAGTTTTCCCAATTTCTAAAATACAATCAAACTGAATTAAAGAAAACATTTAGAACTCATATTTTAAATATTGGAAATAATTATTTTGAGTAAAAGTATTCCAATAACTTTATTTACAAAATATAGTGACCGTTAGTATAAAACAGTCGATTGGAGGGTGATTAACTTTATTTTTCTACTATCAGACGTTCCTAAATTATTTAAAGAAAAATACTTTTGTCTATGGATATAGTTAATTACTCTTAATATTAACTGAAAATGTATCAAAACGTTTCAGTAGCTAATAATCTACTAGCGTTATCATTGAAAAAAATATCTAAAAGTTACTAAAGCGTTGTATTACAAAATAAAGATTCATTATTATTATTTTAAAGTGACTCATTATCGTATATATTCTCAAATAAATATTTAAACAAATAATAAATATATTTTAAAGAAAGTTATTCTAAATTATCAATTTAAAATAAGATATTTATTATTGTTTTTAACAGACTTTTACCCATATAATTTAAGAATGACAATTTTCTTACATTTATGTTGCGAGCAGCGGACTTGATGTTCGATCTCGGGTTTGCTGATGTTACTGCCAAGATTCTACGATGTTGCAAGAGATGACGATGACCCCGGTGACAATTTCTACGATGATAACAGTTCCGATGACGCTGGTAAGAACTCTAGTTGCTCCACGATGATGATACAAACACCGGTGACGTTTTCCAGGATGGCGGCAGCTCCGATGGCGCTGGTATGAACACCAGCTGTTCCACGATGAAGCTGAGGCCGCAGGAGATGCTTGCAGGTCCCGTGATGTCCCTATAAACATAAAAACAATGAATTAGTAACATAGAATAACTGGAAACATTAGAAATAACATACATAAAGACATTTGGTGATTGACGGAACCTGAAACAGAAACTCAGAACAAAATGCAGTAAAATAGAACAATGGACAAAGTTATGGTAAATCAACAAGCAGCATGCAGCATACATCATTTATACCACACATTCCATAACATCCCATTTATACATTTCTTGATCTTCACGTTGTCTTCAATGTTGATTTCTTTGTTCTTTCTTCGCTTCTGTTCTTGCCTTTTCCCTACCTAATTTTTGTGTACGAATAACTAATTAACCGCAATGAATCTACGACAAAGCAACCGGAAGTGTTGCTTGCCTTTTTCACAATAACGCTGCCCATATTCCGTGAGCACGACCTTTCGGTTTCCGCCTACTGAACCTACCCGGGTCGTAGGGAAAGTATTCGCAGTGCTCGGGGGAAGCGAAGCCTCTAGGACTCTCCAGGATACCATGGACACACCCTAACGGGGGGATTTGGCGACGCCGCCCCCGCAGTCATCGGCAGAATACTCTCTAGCTGGGCGACCGGAACCAAACTACGACCTTGCTCGCGAGGGTCTCGCCCCACCCGCCTGCGTACGCTAATTCAAACTTGCCTAATGTATGTAGAAAGTTAGAAAGTATGTTGGGCCCCCACGTGAAGGCACTAGCGTGTTCGGAGGATAAGTTTTCGGAATGCAAAAGTACGAAGCGCGTTTCTACGTCTATACACAACAACGATTTCGAGGCAAGTGGCGAGTCTTGCGCAACTACTCCAATGATTACAATGTGCTAGAGAGAGATAGACAATGCTAGCCCGAGCGATGTTACGTGTTTGCAGGTTTCGACCGGATTCATTAGTACTAACTGAAGTTTATAAATGTTACCTTGAACGATACAAGAATAGACATATACACTGCAAATACAACATTTATAATTTTACTTTTGATATTATTATAAATAATAATTTTACTATTGCTATTGTTACAAACATATGTAAAATAATTGTAATATATGTATGATTTGTTTTTGAACAAATTTCTCATAAAACGTTTAAATAATAACGTCCCTATCTCTATAATTAGCATTTACTTTTAAAACGTTAAATATTTATCACATAAAAAATACTCAATATAAATGAATATTTCATCGTTCAATATAATCATTCAGGCTAGTTATAGATAAATTAATTAATTAGATTTTACGTAGGACACAGATGATATACTATGGTCGCATATGATATAAAAAAGTGTACATTTAAATTATTTGCAAGTATGACTAATAATATTCTTAATTTTCTCCGTATTAATTTATAATAAAATGTAAATGCCAAACATCTTCAGAATTAAAAATTGCATCTAATGAGTCCAATATTTTAATCAATTAAGATACAATCCCGGATATAATGCCGTATTTTTTTTTATTGTCTACATTTTATGGTTGAAATTATTTTCTCTGCATCCTCGATATACACTAATGGTGCAAATTTTAACTGTTAAAATACTTTACAATAAAATTCAATAATTACAATTGCATGAAGTGTATCATCGGCCATAAAAATCTGCTCGATGATTTAAAATATAAAATATTTGATATTTGGCTTTACAAAAAACATAATGATTGTAACAAAAAACAATTAAACGGGAAATATTAAAAGTAAATTGGAACCGATATTCTCTATCAAATTATTATTACGCAACTGTTAAAAATCGAATTTATATGTACGTACGTGATTGTGTACATAAAGCATTTAACGGCCGTTAAGTTACAGCTTCAAGTTTTGTTGTAAGATATATGGAAATAGGGAACACAATAAAATCTGTGGAGTAATGTCATTTCCTTCCACGTTATACAAATAGCTATTTTTGCATAAAGATAAAAGATGTCGTTTTTAACGAAAAATTATGTGGAAAATTATATACTCTTCAATTGTTTTTAAAATCATAAAAATAAAAACTATATTTTCATTAATTTCATTTTAATTACAAAGACAAAATGTCAATTGCGATGTGAAACTGAGTTTTAATAAAATAAGAAAAAATAGGAAAAAAATGTTTTTCCAAACACTTGTCTTTCCACAAAAATACAGCATATCTGACCTAACAGTTGATTCAGATGTGCTGTATTTTTGTACTACTTAGGCAAGTGATTGGAAAACAATTTTTTCCTGTTTTTTAAATTTTATTTTTCTTTGTTTTATTATTTACTTATTTATCTCTTTAGAGGTCATTTAAAATTTAACAATATGCTATCGAAATTTAGAGATCTGTCAATAATTTTTAATTATCTTCCTAAAATCAATTTATTGTTTTCTTTCGTTCAATTATACACTCCAGCTTCGCCGTCCTGCTTCAAACTTCACAATTCATGAAAAAAGTACTCTCATTGTTAGTTGTAATTAGAACTATAAATAATTAATTAAATTGTCGTTTTTATAATTGAATTTATCATGAAATTAAAAACAATATTTAGCTAGTTTATAAACTAGTCTTCTAGTTGATAAGAAAGAAAAATGTTATTTTGATGACAAGCTGATAAAAATATAAAGGCGAAAAAGTGTGGGTACATAAGTTATGATAAATCAGTAGCGCCAATAACGAAAATTACTAGTTATTGCTAGTACTTATAATACATTATATTAATGCCGCAAATTAGAGAAATTACATATAAACGTAACAACTCACTGTGTCCCATCAATTGGAGTAACATGGATCCTTTAAACATTTATCCATTAGATTCCTTCTGAAATATCTAGTAAATATTCTTTCCTGCCACACCACTTTTACTTCATCCACATTCATACAAGTTTAAAAGATAAATGAAAAAGGTTCAAGATAAATCTACAAAACATTCAGAATGTCAAATACTTCAGTATTTTTTTAAAGCGAATCTGAAAAGGTTCAAATGTTTTTAAGGAACATCTTTATTTCAGAAAGGTTCAGAATTTTTTTAAAAGAAATGGTCGGTCTTTTAAATCTTCTAGGAATTTTCTTTGAGACGATAAATATCTCAGGGAAGTTGGAGATTTTTAAAAATGCAATATAACTTTTTATAATAGTTCTCAACTTTTCTGAAAAAAGATTCAAGACTTTTACTACGGCAGGTAAATGTTACAGAAAGGTTCAGACACTTTTTAAGAGTAGATAGATGTCTTGTAAAATTTCTAGGAATTTTTTTCTGCGAAAATGTATGTCTTAGACATGATCACTATTTATTTTAGGAGAATATGATTGTCAGAAAAATATTCACATTTTTTTAATAAAAATAAATGATCCAATAGGTTCAGGCATTTTTACAATAAGGTGTTAATCTCGTAAAACTTCTTTGAGACGATAAATGTCTTAGAACAGTTCAGATTTTTTTAAAGGGAATATGACTGTCTGAAAGAGATTAATATTTTTTTTGTATGTTCTACAAAACTTCAGGAATTTTTAAAGAGAAGATGCTGGTCATATAAAACTTTTATGATTTTTAGAAAATAATTTTTTTAAAAGGAAATATTACTTTTTATAGTAAACCAATATATTTTCATGTCTTTTACTCATTACTGGCTGGCATTCTGCCGTAACAGATCTCGGTAAGAGATATATTTATGCGCAGGAAGTGCGGTTAGCAGTCGTCAAATCACGGCCCACAAGTATTTTAAGTCTATTAAGTAAATATTCGATGGTTACATTTTATAAGTTTTAATTTTTGATAGTTGAATGCGTACCCGCATATTTAGTGTGTTTTGCAACTACAAATCATTTATCTATGTGAAAATAATATTATTAAAGCAAAGAGTAAATGATCATAAGAAAAGAATCTGCTTTTATTTTCTAATATTGTGAGTTGTAACTCTTCGTGAACATATGTATTCTAATGTAAACAAACCATGTATCCTAACAAAAATATCCTACCAAAAATAGGCGTCTCTATAGTTGTTTTGAGTTGTTAATAGTCACCCATGAACTGTAATTTTTTTGTTTGATAGACGGATAAATTTTCTAGGAATTTTGTTAGGAGATTGAAATATCAGCTCTAAATATAAATCCAAAGTTTGTAAAACTCAAATTCAGCTGATATCTACGACGGCTGGTTATCGCATTTCATCTATAGAGATCTGCTATAGCAGAGCTACCACAGTAACGAAAGTGACATGATTTTATTTAGCTAATTAATTTAAAGGATACATACTTTCCTAGAAATTGTACTTTATTAAACTTATTACTAATTAAATACAACACTACTTTACATGTTAATAAATAATGAAAACTACAAAACATGCCCATGTATTCACACAATATATTATATTAAATTTACATAATTAGCCCAGCAAAGTATAGTACAGAGAGATCACACCTGGTTCTGTTGTATCCACGGCAGGAAGCTTTGGACGCGGACATAGACTCCAGGTACGTTGGCATCTGCGCAGCCGATGCCCCAGGCCACAAGACCCACGACTTGGTATTTGCCGGCTACGTTGCACATAAGTCCGGAACCGCCGTCACCCTAAATAAATCGAAAAATAAAATAAACTTTCCTATCAAAACCTTATCTTATTGAATAATTATTTTCAATTTATTTTTGTATTCACATACAGTTGAATTTTTAAATTATCACATATTGCTATTATCAACCTTTAAATTTCTTATTTATTTAGTTGCAAATCTTGGATATTACTAGGTGTCAAATCATTGTACCCTCAGATGAAATGAAGTATGGATTTCAATGATGAAATAAATTTTAAACAGTTTTTAACTAAGTTTGAATCTGGACACCTGAACTTCCAGAGATACAGGCGGTTGCCTCAAATGTTTCTTCTTTTATATCTAGATTATTGTTATATTATTATCGTTTGTTAAAATACAACAATTATGTACGTTTCTTCTTTAATTAGTTGCGAAGATTGAATATTACTAGCTGTCAAATTACTGTACCCTCAGAATGAAGTATGATTTTCAACATTTTAGACAGTTGTAAACTGAGTAATTACAGGTATATTTGGTAGAGTTGGACAAAGTAATTTACTACCCTGAGAGGAGTGTCTTCGGTGCATATAAATCTCATGAAAGTGCTCCATTGTCTTAGTTTCAAGTTTCGCTACTAGGTTCGCATTCCTATTGAGATTTTCCAATTCCACAGTTTGATAACGTACAGGCGGAAAGCGGAAATACTATTTGGTTTGTCATTTTTAGAATAAATACAAATAAGTTGTCAGAGGCCTGACAGCTAACAGGATTTTGAGTGATAGAAATACTTCGAAAATATGCGATATTAATCAAAGTATCAACACCATTTTAATAAAAAAAAATTACATTTCCAAATGTCACCCGTCAACAACAGAAATACCAATTCCACGTATTTTTTTTTTATTGCCAACTGTAAAAGTTTTTTCTGATCACCTTGTAGTTAGCAAAAATATGATATATGTACCGTAAAACCTATCAGAAATGAAATGGATGGTGATGTATTAGAAAAAGGATTGTTACCCTAAAAAGTAATATTTTATATGAAATAATAATTATGTGATATTAAAAGACAACAATAATAACACCCAAAAAAATATTACGAAAATAAAGATCCTAATTATTGTAACTTATGCAAAACTACGTATGGAACATATGTTTCCATTTTCATATTATATCTCCAACTTGTAAACTTTTCACTAGCGCTGAAACTATTTCAATTCATTGTACACGTGTACTCATAATCATAACAAACGCTGATGTAAAATTATTATAAGCTAGAACATCGTGATAACAATAATAATAACATACCACACAAGCATCACGACCGGCTTCACCTCCAGCGCATATAAAACTGTTTGTGTTAAGGACGAATGAAGCACCCAGTCTGGTTCTTCTAAGTCTGTCTTGGCAGTCGGCGTTGTTCAAGATTGGAACGTCCACTTCTTTCACAATAGACTGATAGGAACCGCTGAATGCATCTTTACCCCATCCAGACACCAAACACCTAAAAAGAAAAGGAACAGATTTTAAACAAAAATATTCGACTGTGTTTGTCTTTATATAATTAAGCGAAATTTCTGTAACTCGATCATTATCTGTTATTGATCGATGAATTAATGATAACCCTTATTTTTCATGAGTATTCTATAGATTACCACCATTTTGGCATTCTATGATCAAAATAATTAGTTCCGTTATTTCTACTTTGTTTTTATGCTTTTTGCTCGCGTACAAAGTATAAAAAATATTACTTTCTAACCACACTTTTTACACAGTTGTCAGTAAGCTGTCATTATATATATATGTTTTTTACAATAACAGCTATGTACATAAGTTAGTAAAATGCATAAATATAAGATAAAGAAGTCATAGTAAATTATTCCAATCACATAATACCAAAATTGTGATAATCTGTAAATTAATCGTGAAAAATAAAAATTATCGATAACTTATCCATCATTAACAAATAATAATACAGTTACAGAATATAGAGGAATATCAATATTCCTTACGTTACATCCTGTATATGTAGTGTGTGTTTAATATTTACCTCATGTTATCGAAGACGGTGTTAGCAGCCGGTTGACACCCAGTGTTGATAACAGGACTAGGACTCGGTCCAACTTGGATGGGCGACGCCAAACGAAGAACGGCTACATCATTCTGCAAATTGCTTGCTGTGTACTGAGGATGAATTCTTATTTGAATTACTAAAGCTTCTTGTGTCGCGTATGGCTCGATAACTCTGTTTGAGTCCCAGTCTCCCATACGAATTTTGAGTGTTGCTGCAGTCCTAAAAGCAAGATTACGATAATTAACCGGGTTAATTTTGTTCCCACAATTACCCGGTTAATTTTACTTTTCTGCTATTTTAAAGTTTGGTTAGGTTTAAACTAAATTTCAGTAATTTGTTCTTTTTTTACACGATAGAAGCTGTTTATTTTGTAAACATTGTAGATTTGTTTAAGTTATAATATTTATTAATTTATTTTTTAAATATATTATTGTAGTGTGTTCAAATTTTGTATTAATTTGAAAGATGAAAAACAGAAAATTATTCAAGTTCGTATTTAATATATAAAATAAATAAAAATAAATATATCATCACGCCTTCTACCCATTACTGGGTGTGGCACTCTGTCGAAGCAGATCTCGGTGATATATTTTGCGCATGAAGTGCGGTTACCAGCCGTCAAATCACGGCAACCAAAGATGTAGTGGTGAGGGAGCCACAGGGGTAGTTTTTAAAATGGTGAAAATTGTTTGTCGTCTGTTGGAATAGAACCAGGGTTCTCAGGATCCACAGGCCGACTTGATACCACTGAGCTAGCTACTCCATATTATTATTATTTAATATATATATATATATATATATATATATATATATATATATATATATATATATATATATATATATATAAACACATTTATCATTTAAAAATATATATATATATATATATATATATATATATATATATATATATATATATATATATATATATTTTTAAATGATAAATGTGTTATTATGGCTATATAATTATAAATGTTATATTTGCTCATCACTATACTTAACTAATTATTATAGTTTGATTATACTTGGTTCATAACTCATTTTTAAATAGACTTTTTTCATTAAATTTCAAAATATTATTTAAGGATAATGTAAATGTAAATACGTTAAATATAACACAATCATAAATGTTGAAACAAAGCAGCAGTGCCTAACGGCTTTCAATGGTTTTTGTTTTAAACTCGTTTTGACGTTTTGTAACAAATCAAAATAAAGGTATTATACATCATTTCAAAAGAATATTACGATTGTAGAGATCTCAACAAAAAATGTCTCTACCACTTTTTTAATAAATAAAGTAGGATTTTATTTTTATTTTACACAACTTTCAACAAAATGGACCTAATTCGATTTACGCTTTTCTTCAACGCAATACTTCAATTTTTATTTGATCAATGAGGTTATATGGAAAAATATTTTGTTTTACCTGTTAGCAACCTTATGCGCAGCAGTGAGTACATTAATGTTGTCTAGCAGCACTCCACCTCCTAGGTAGGTGTTGTCGAGTCCCAAGATAACCGCTTGCCACGGCTGGGAGCCATAGCGCGCCTGACCGGCCCCAGGGGTGGTGATTGGCGTTATAGGGATGTTCCATCTCACCCCGCAGCCAGTTTGAGTTGTGCAACAACTCTCGAATCCTGCTTGACAGCTCACAACACCTGGGGGAGTTATGGTGGTGCCTGTAGGTGGTGAAGTTACTCCTGTACCCTACAACAAAATGGAAGGTTAAAATAAATAAATATATCATCATGTCTTTTACTAATTACTGGATATGGCACTTTGCCGTAGCAGATTTCGGTAAGTGATGTATTTATGCGCCTGAATTGTGGTTAACAGCCATCAAATCACACTCTTCCAAAGATGTTAGTGGAGGGGGAGCCACACAACAATCAGTGCTGCCAACTATGTCATAACAAATAATAAACATAACAGCCCGATTCTCAAAAAAAGTTTTAGCTTATCCTGAATTTTAAATTAGCTATTCTTACAATCTAGTTCGATTTTTAAAAGTTAATCAAATCAATACTAGAAAACTTTATTTAAACTTTTTTGAGAATTGGGATGATAATATTTAAATTGCCTTTTTTAGACAAAACAATTTTTTTGAAATGATATGAAAGACTGTTGAAACAAGTTGTTAATGGTTAAATTGGGTGGATGAGGGGAGGAGGGGAAGAAATTTCGTGTAGAATCTAGAAATAAATGGATGAACAAAATTAATTTTTATGACAGCAAAATTACTTCTGTGATTCCTCCTTCGCTAATCTCTTTAAAAAACGTGATTTGACGGCTGATACCGTATTTCACGTGCAAAATATATTATTTACCAAGATTTGTTACGACAGAGTGCCGCATACAGCAATGGATAAAAGTAATGATATATTTATTTATTTTATAATTGAAGATTTATTGCGTGATCGAAAGATTTCGAGTACGAGGAATAAACAAGCATGTATGAAAGGAATTACGAGTGTGTTGTGCCAAGATAGGAATATTTGACGTTGATTAATTGCAGAATGAATCTAATGTAAATGTTTCAAGGGTTTTTGCTACATCATTAATGAGACATAGCATTATGTTTCTTATGTAGTCGTATATATGTAAATATGAAACATTAGTATATTTTTTTGCGTTTTAGCAATCAACGAAATAAAGACAAATGTTTAACAATCAACTTTATATCAAATGATTTATTTTGATTATTATATACATTACGAAATATTTGAACTTGCAAAAATTCCAATTAGTTTTAACAAAAGTATAGGATGCGGGCACTCACGTGACACTGTGACGTTTTGTGACGTAAAAGAACAGCTGTTCGGGCAAAGATCACTGCGCCTTCTACAAAATGAATTATTTTTTGTGGCGAGATTTGAAAAGAACGGTTCTTTTCAAATCTCGTCCCAAAAAATAGTTTATTTTGTAGATGGCGCAGTGATCTTTGCCCGAACAGCTGTTTTTTTACGTCACAGTGTCACGTGAGTGCCCGCATCCTATTCGCACAAAAAGTACAAAGCAAAAAATTGTTATTATATTATATTATTGAAATATGAAATTAAAAAGTTTTTTTCGCGCCTCGGTCCGAGATTGACAGTTAAGGTGAAGCATTCCGCCTGAATACAACAACAGAACAGTGGTGAAACGACGATCTGTCGTGATCTATTTGAAATAAAATATCTTTTTTATTATAAATGAAACATATTATTTATTGTACATATTCTTGTAGTCAAAGGTTTAAAGTTTTATAATAATATTACTAATTTGAAATATCTTTCATATAATAAAAGAAAATAAATTATATATTACATCAAATTTAATTTGAATTTATTTAAAAATGGGCCCTACGATATCAATATAAAGACAGACTAAGCCTGATGAAATTTTCAGCCAAATTAAACACGACAATTTTTAGCAAAAAAATAAAATAGGCCAAAATACCATGAAAAACAGAGTTTTTCTTTTTTTTCTCAAAAGTGTTGTGTTTAATTTGGCTGATTTTTTTTTGTGTTATAGACTATCTTAATTTTAAATATACAATTTTTTTTTATTAAAAACGTAGGGACCCATTTTGAGAAAATTTTACTCAAAATTGTGAATTTGGCTGCTTCATTTATATAATTTTTTTCATATATTTTCATGATTTATTTGCTCTTGAATAGTATTTATTCATGAACTACAATGTTATAAGAAAGTAATACACTGCTTTATATTTATCTATATAATGACATTTGTGAGAAATTAATTGTTGAAATTCAAATTTGCATAGATTTATTGTTGGTGCTCTTGAATCATGAGTTTTTGGTGTGTGATTCGGATTTTTGATGACGTATGATGTACACTCAAGTATCGCAGTTTTATTCAAAATTAAATTTGGCTGGCAGATATGTAACAACGATTGACTAATAATGATAACAATAATGAATATATATATTATATGTTGTTTACAAAATAATAAAGTAATAATACAATTTTTGGATATGGTTTTAACCTCAAACGTCAAATGTCTGTAAGGTAAGTAGGTTTGTATTTATAAGTGTTTATTTATTAATATTAAAGTTTTTATTTAACAGTTTTGAAGTGGACACTGCCTTAATAAGATTAGGCTGACAAAGTAAATACTATCGAAATGTTGCCCAGGAATAAACTATACATTCCATAAATGAAATCTACTTTCGCTTTATTTATATTGCAAGTATTTTGTACCTACTTTTATTATAAATCAGATTATGGTACTTAAACGGAAATAATAGTTTAATAACTAAATCAGAAGATTCCAAATTCGGTTCAAAATTACAAACTTCTTCCAGCGGGACCACTTGTGGAAAGAATGCTTTACGTTCGAAATGTAGCAACTGATTGGGGTAAAACTAGAGAATCTGTGGCAATACAAGTTTATGAGCAGGTATCTGGAGTTACAGTAACACCATGTGGTTTATTTGTAAATTTAGAACGTAATGCAGGATATTTAGCTGCTTCGCCAGATGATTTAGTTGATCAAAATAAGATAATTGAAGTGAAATGTCCATGTACAGCTCGACATTTGTCACCAAAAGAAGCTGCTGTTAAAATAAAAAACTTCTGTTCTGTTTTAGATGGTAATAAGTTAAAATTAAAGACGAATCACAATTATTATTAGCAAATACAAGGCCAGTTGTTCATAACAGGACGAAAGAAATGTGATTTTATTATTTGGACACCTCAGGGTATAGAAGTAGAATTTGTTAATGGATGCTTCCAATATTAAAGACATTTTATGTAAAAGAACTTGCTCCAGAAATAGTTGATTCACGAAAAGAAAGCAGTATGTGGATCAGGAATATGCCACAGAATCCATAGAAACAGTTAAAGTTTAATTTTTCTATCAAATACTTTTTCTGACGCTCGTTAGAATCAAAGAATTTCTTTAGCAGAAAGACATTTTCTGTCGCTCACGTGAGTCAGAGAAATTATATGACATAATGGGTAAATATTCCGGCGTTTGAAGAAAAAATGGCATATTTTATGTGCAGTGAAAGTGACGTTTTGTGCTTCATCTGTAGTTAATGGAGGAGTGCACAAAATGTATCACTTCAGCTCCTTATAAAATAATATACTATTATGTATGATTATGTATAACTGAAATAAAAATGTAAGTAAAATGTTATTTTTATATTATAATATCAAATAAAATATATTTTATTAAATTTTAGTTTTTATTGTGTTGACATCAAATAGAAATATTTCCTGTGATTTAAAATAATTCACGTTTACATAGTTTTTAAACGCGCGCCAATAACTTTTGCACTATTCTATACAGATATAAGTAGCGTTCGATTTGCAAACAATCTCACCTCAGTTCATTTCAACTGAGTTGAGATTCTCTGAAATGAGATGATATTTTTTCGATCACAAATCGAACGGGTTTTGACAGGTCCGAACTGAGTCGGATACGTGACGAACGTTGTAGTATCATTTCGCGGACAACACATGATTTGCTTGATGGTTTTGTTGGAAGTGAGCTGTGAGACATGATTTATAATAATATATACAATTTAAAAAAATTGTTAAATAACTTCCAAATATTCAAACTACAAACAAAACATAATGAATTCTACCACCACACTTAACTGAGTAAAAAATCTCAGTACGCACCAGTGAAATAGGTAGTGCAGCATCGGCAAGGGGGGAGGTGAGTGTGTCACTTGATCTCAGTTATGTCAGTGCAAATAGAACAGCACGAAAAAGCTGTCAAACTGAGGTGAGGTGAGATTAACTGAGATTTGGTGCAAATCGAACGCTACTATACATTTTTGTCAGGACCGCAAGAGACCCTACATACACGATAACAAATTGTTGGTTAACGAACTTCAGGCGGAATGCTTCACCTTAAGTGTTCACCGAACGCCATTCGGTAAAAACTAGGAACTTTTGTAATGTTGGCATTGGCATCACTGGCTGTCAATGAATGCTTGGAGGTTAGAAATGTTTACCAATTTTAGAATTTATTTATTTATTGCAAACTCAAATGTAAGTAATTATAATTCAATTTGCAGTTGCTGTGCATAACCAATACAAATATGTATACATCCAACATGTAAAAGTAGAGATGTTACTATAATATGAAACTGACTGTCAATTTCGTGCTTAGAGGTTAGAGATTTACAGTAATTTACGTAATATACGAGTATTTATTACTTTATTGTTATAGAAATAAATTGTGTAAAATAAAAATAGATTTAGCGTCAACAAAATTATTGCATCGAAGGTGATTTTTTTAAACATATATGAAATATTATATTCTAGGAAATTTCGATGATACATACTACATAATATCAATTGTGAGAATATAATACTTTCATAATATTTCGAAACGTTATTTCCAAAATGCTACACGGTTTTTTAATTCTTGCGTAATAACAATATTGTGCACTCACTATTTTTTGCATATGACTAAATAGGTTAATGGCCGTACAAACAGCAAAAAAAGTAACAAAATGTTGAACACCAACTTCTATCGAATTCCGGATTGCTCAATAATTGAGATAATTACTAACTTTTTTCGTTTAAAAATAGTTTGTACTTACTCCATTCACAATACGAATGTCAATAACACCACTTCCGTCAGTTGATCCAAAGGGTTGGTAACAAGTGTTTAGAGGGACGCAGGTGCAGGTTAAGGCCGCTGAAAATAAATACATATTTAAATTTAATTTGTCTGTTAAAATTTATTCGACATATATAAATTTATAGCCTTAATTACAATATCATCAGCATATTACAATTATTAATTAATTTCTACAGCCATTATTGATATTCTGGCTCATTAATAACACTATTTCTACTCCTAAAATGTCTATTTTCAGTTTCGTAATTTTTTTTCTATTTTGCGTGGATATTAAAGCTATAACAGCACACAAAAAAGTTTGTTAATAGCTCATTCGAAAACTGTAATAGCGCAGTATAGTGTATATTTTTAAGGTTGGTGACTGTGCTGAAATATCAAAATGTTAAAAAAGATGGAATTTGCTAGAAAGTAAACTCTTGCCGGAATTTTCAGCAATTTCACGTATTTCCGGTGGGGTACAAGAAAAATCGTATATGTACATTTTTACTTTAAGGTAGTACTAGTGTGACGGCGGCGCCATCGGTTGTCTGGCGCTCAAAAATATATAAAAATTGAATAAAATAAGTGTTTTATACCTATTATGATTTGAATATCATGAATTGTTAACAGGTTGTTGATCTAGTGAATTTTCAAATACCATATCACCGTGTAGTGTTGCCATTATAAATTGGGATTTTTAATTTTTCGTTAAAAACAGGGCTTTGCATGGCTATGTATCCATTACTAAACGATAAAAAATTTTCTCCTTGTGATACAATATACATGGATAGTTCTAGAACATCATACAAGTTTTTCAAATGAAACTGCAAAATTTTAGAAGTACATAAACCAAATATGTGCGATTCTGAGTGATGATCGCCATAAGCCCCGTGTATAACAACTCAACTTTACAAGCGAATATATTTGTTCACAGACGATGAACGTGTTTCATATTTTAACAGGATGCGTATGACTATCCAATGTTTACGTGTGCCAAATTTCATTCGGATCTGCAAAAATTTTTTTCATGCTAGTACTACCTTACGTATGTTGACAAGTTCAAATTCAAACAATTGAACTTTCAAACGTCACATCAGTATCACCAACTAACACAAAATTCCCTAAATTTTGAAATTACAATTATTTTATTTAAAAAGTATAAAAGGAACAAAATAGAAAAAATAATATAAAGAATTCATTTCATAATCCTAGAGTAAAAGTAGTTAAGGCTTTAAGTGCCAAAATATAAATTTTGAGATAAATTGTATATACATGAATACAGACAGCAACTTTATGTACACATAGAGATATCTTTGAACTTTATATAAAGTCAGTCAAGATAAGAATGAAACTTAGCGCTTCATATAAATTATTAGCGTTGGCACTTCGAGCAGTCTTTGATACAAAACACTTTTTTCTTTTAAAATTGGTACTTATGAGCTTTAATTACTTTCACTCTAGAATTGTCGATTATTTTATTCAAAGGATTGGGCCACTTCGCTGCGCACCGTGACCCAAACTCCTCTCACAAAATAAAGTAACTCGTTATTTAATATATTTTTTTGTTTGAGAGAAAATCTAAATATTCACACGCAGTTTTGAATTTTTGCGTGAGAATGAATGAACATGAATGTTACAAAAGTCATAATAGGTAAACCCAATTTCAAAACTATATAAAGCCTTAAAAAAATGATATATTATTGTCAAGTGAGATCTATATATGAGTATTATGCTCGACAAAATAAACTTACTTCAAACGGAAATATATTTAATTTAACAAATTCGAATTAATTTTATTTATTTTATGGCACATCAAACATTACTGTCAAAAGTTCGACTGTTATTTGAATAAATAAATTGTATTTACTAATTAATTTGTTGTTTATAAAGCCGGCTATGAGTTGTTTGTAAATATATAAATAATAAATTAAATTGTCTTCCTATATTTTCAATTACAAACAAATTAACAATACAAGTTAATTGCCAATTATAAGAAGTTAATAAAGCACATTTTTTATATTATTCCAAAAGCGTGCGTAAGAATTGAAAATATGGTTTCATTTCGATTCTGTCATTGAACTGAATTGGAATGGAACAATCAAAATCTCGATTTCGACTGTTTACATACAGTTTTCATTATCAAAACAAGATTCAAACTAGATTCACTCCGTTCTATGAATGTAGTAAATGTATGCAGTATTCGTATGAAAATAAGTGCATGCAATTGCTACAATTTTAAGTTGCATAAGCTAATTTTAATCCAACGGCGGGTACAATATTTTCATTATGGGCATTACAAAATCGTACCATATATTCTCTCTATTCTGTAACTGTAACATTATCTAATAATAATCGATAAGTTACTGATAACCCTTATTTTTTTGTGATTAATTTATGGATTAGCACCACTGGCATTCTGTGATCAAAATAATTTATTCTGTATTTCTTTTTTATTCTTATGCAGTTTCCTGCCCATAAAAAAAATATTACTTTCTAATCACACTTTTTACATAGCCGTCAATGAGCTGACATATTATTTTTTTATAATAACTATGTAAATAGATTAGTAAAATGCACGAAAATAACACATACAAATTACAGAATAAATTATTCTAGTCATAGAATCCCAAAATTGTGATAATCTGTAAATTAATCATGAAAAATAAAAGTTGTCATTATCTTATCGATTATAAACAGAAATAGGGAATTTAGTTTTAAATTTTTTATTACATTTAAAAGATACGAAGAATACAATTTAATTCTAGTTTATTTCAAGCATTATTC
The DNA here is from genome assembly GCA_911728475.2 of Pterostichus madidus. Classification (NCBI taxonomy): domain Eukaryota; kingdom Metazoa; phylum Arthropoda; class Insecta; order Coleoptera; family Carabidae; genus Pterostichus; species Pterostichus madidus. The sequence continues at coordinate 33,336,539 of OU452306.1, forward strand.
GTGTTCTTAAATAATTTAGAATAAACAGAATATATATGTGTACAATTCAGAAATTATTTGAAAATAGTATATTTTACAATAATAATATAATTTTTAAATAATACACTAGTAACAAAAATACAGAGAACTAAATTTTATATCTGCTTATTTGAAGCATTTTCCTCTATATTAATTAGAAAAGATACCTAGTAGAAGATATTCAATGCAGAGATCTTTTGAAAAACGTCAAAAGTTTTAAAATAGTTTAATTTTTTTTAGAATAAAACACTACAAATAAAAAATACGACGAACTAAATTTTATACCCGATTATATCATGTATTTTCTTCTAAAATAATTTACGAAAAGAGCAGAACATGTTGAATGTAGAGATCTTTTAAAAATGGTGTATTATCCGTTGTCAAAAGTTTCTAAATAATTTTAAAATAAAATACTACAAACAAAAAGTACGGAGAACAAAATTTTCTACCAATTTATTTGAAGCATCTTCCCCTGAAATAATTTAGAAACACAACAAAATATCCACAAAATAGAATCTTTTATAAATCTTTGAAAATAATAACCAGTTTGAAATTTTCAACTCAACTATAAATAAACCCTTATAATATCTGATTCACTACGATTGAATATAGCGTATATCACGTATGACTTACCCTGTGCATTGGCCTTATCGACACCCACCAAACACAAAAACGCAATCAAACACTCTTTCAACATATTCGCTGTTCGTTTCAGATCAGAAATGATGCGGCGAAGCTTGGATGATCTGATATTTAAACCTCCCACGCGTCAAAGCGGTAATCCCGGGATCTGATTTACCGACACAATACGACAAAAGATTGTTGCGATTTATGTCCTTGCCGAAATTAATTTCTATCGTTTAATCTATTTAACTTGCAGAACGCTTTTCACTAAATGCAGAAGCGAAACTCGAAAAAAACTTTTATATTTTATTGTAGTAAGTACGTATTACTGGTTGCACTGCACCGTAAATAATTTTATGATATACGTTTTGTGAAACTACTATGTATTTGAGTTTGAAGTGTATTTCCTGTTATTATTTTGACACATTTTATTCTCCTTTATTTCCTCTCAATGAGTAATTGTAAATTAGTTACATATAATATCTAATTTCTCTATATTATGATGATTATTTCGAAATACTTGTTGATTCACACTTTTCATAGAGTAATAAATAAAATTACGAAATTTTTTTTTGGGGATTTACGTTTTATAAAAAAGAATCTATAGGATATGTCAAAGAGCTTGACAATTATATAATTTTTTAAGCTAAACTGCAGTAGATGTACTATTTAGGTAATACAGACAGCGCGGTTTGAATTTAGGAATTATTTAATTGTTAATTACAGGGTGATCAAAAGGAATTGTTATAGTTGGCAATACAATTTCAGAGATCTTTTTATTCTACAGTTGGCACGTCAGATAAAGGCGGAAATGCTATTTAACATTTCTAATAAATACAAATAGGTTGTCAGGTGTCTGACAACTAATAGAATTTTGACATTTTAAGTAATAGAAATACTTTATAAATAAATGTAATAATAAATGTATTCAAATTTAAATTTTCAAATGTCACTATCAACAACAGGAAATGAATTTATGTATCAGGCTTACCAATTTCAAGTAGTTTTTTTTTATTGCCAACTGTAACAATTCCTTTTGATCACCCTGTATTTATTATTTTGCACAACAGGACACTTTATTCCAATAGGGACTTACAATTTTGATGTCACATGCAGCAGAGCCCCCTCCACACAATTTTGTGTGAAACAACAAATTTGTAGAAAGAGCGAGGTGACACCATACCGAGTCGAACAACTGCTTTCTCCTTTCAACACTCCTCCCCTCAGATCCCCAAATTTGTTTGACATTTAACGTTTGAATCACGTGATAAACATCAAACTGTAAAGCTATACCATGTTCGCTACATAACAAATTATTAAATTCTGTTTTACTCACTAGATGGCAACCGAAAAATTTAAATTGTATAAGTCCCTATTACAATACAAATAGTTTAAAACTCATAGTACCTACAATTCGAATCACTCAGATATGGTTGCATCATTTTGAATAAATTAGTTGAAGTCCGTGAGGTTTCAACGACCGAATTCTTGCTTGGTGAAATGAAACATACAATGTCCGGGAAATATGTACAATGACTAGTCAAATAATGAAAAATGTATTATTTATCAGTTATTTTCTTGTAAAGAACGCATTTTTGGAGAGGATCGCTTAACTCACATTTTTAACAAATAAATCCAATCAAATTGAATTATGAAGAGAAAACTTGGGATACCACTAGGATTTGAACCTGGGGTTTATGAACTCCGGGCATATGATTTAAACACCGTGGATTCAAATCTGATTTTATTTCAATTTTCCCCCTATTTTGTTATGTGTCATAGGCAGCTTCGATCTCATAACTCTTTCATCTACTGAAAGACTTGACACAAGAGTCGTCTACAGTGACACTGTTATATTATTTATTTTTTATATCATTTAAAAGAGCTAAAGTTTTATAATATGCAAAAAAAATTATATTATTTTATAAGGAGCAAAAGTGATACTTTCTGTGGCGAATATGTACATGTGTACGAGAAAAATTGACGGAAAAGGACAGCGACGCCGACAACTACAGATGAGGCACACAAAGTTTTCCAAACGCCAGAATATTTACCCAATGGGCCTTTCAAGACTTTTTTGAATTTTTTATATATTAATCTACGTAATAAAATAATTATACCCAAATTTTTTTATTATTTTTTAAACTTGTATTAAGCATGATAAAAATATTTAAACTTTCGAAACAAACGAATATGACGTAGTTGCATCTTAGCTTAAAGAGAGACAGATAAGACAGAGATAAATAACACGTAACTTCACGTAACATGTGTCGTTGTCATAGAATCCTCAGACAAAACATAACTAGACGGATAACAACGGCGTTTGTTATAAAGCAGAAAGGGATAGAATAACTGGTAGGTGAGGCGGATGCGCGGCAAGGAGCAACTTGCATAACATCAAAGTGTACTCGCTCCTTGCCGCACACCCGGCGGACCCAAAAGTTATTCCATCCCTTTCTGCTCCACAACACTGCATTGACTTGAATAGCATAATTCGTCTAGTATTATACGTCATTGGTAGAATCGTAGAATGCTGAATGCTTATTTCTTCTTCGTCTGCCTCTCAGTAAAATTGAGCACCGACAAACGTTTCAGACAAAGTTCTGTGATTGGCTTAATGCAACTACGTAATTGCAATATGGCAGTGCGAAATACAAATGAGCGATTTGAATTATTCAACTTTAACTTTCATATTTCAGCAATAAAGATATCATTTATGGTATGATTTTATATTGTATTAAATATGATGTTCGGTTAAGAATTTATTTTAATAAATATATATTAAAAAGCTCTACCACTTGAATCCCCCATTAAACATTTTACTTATGCTCGTGAGTAGCAGAAAATTTTTTTTTTTGCTGCTGGTGAATTAATGAATCTCCTTGATTTTAACGAGCGTCAGAAATATCAAACTGAAACTGTGCTCATAGTCATGGTGTTCTTTAACGACATATTTTTCTGACATTTGATGAAAATACTATATTCTAAGGGACTTAAACGCATAATTTAAATGCACTTTACTCCTGTAGTATAACCCTATTTTTCGCATTTTCTGCCAAACATTTTGAATGAATGATTAATTTTGATATTAATTTGATATATAATACACAATGACAGTATTACACAATGACAGTATTACACAATGTTTTAGGTAAGGCAACAACAACAAAGTGGAATATTTTTAGGTTTATAATATAGTTGTTGTTACAATAATGCTCTTTATATGTCAATTTAATCCCGACCGGATTAAATTTGAAATTTAATCCCCGAGGGATTAAAAGTGATACGTCAGTCCATAAAAAGGAAGACTGAAGTAGGTCATTTATTTCCGGAAGTGTGAAATAGTATATTACATACCATGAACTGTAAGTAACAGTTTTTAGGTCAAGAATGTAGTTTGGGAAATCGAGGTCCGAAGGGTCGAGATATTCGCGACCTATAAAAAATCACTTACAGTTCGAGGTTAGTAACCTATTTTTTATAATACTTGTAGAAATATACGGAAAAGAAAAATAGGTTCCAAAATTGACAGCTGTCAAATTGTTATCACAATAAACAGAAATTGTTGTCACAATAAACAGGACCTTGGCTTGTAATATTTTCTTACTGTTCACGGTGGACAATAAGTAAATATTAACGTCCTGATGTAACAATGGAAACCACTGTGCAATAAAAGTTGCATTTATTGTGTTTAAATTTTGTTATTAATAGGTAACTTACCGTACAAGTATTGTAAAAAAGATATTTTTTCAAATGGTATAACCCCATTATTTTAGTTAATTTATTACATAACATTTTAATGTAGGAGAATAAATTTTCATCACAAATTTCTTTGGTCTAATTCATGAGTAATTAAGTTCGTGTATTTAAGTTTTAAGATTTCAGGCCATGAGGTCAGAAATACCTACTTAATTGTTCAGAATATATTAAACTATTTCTATTCATTATAGGTCACCGATTTAGTTTCGCCGATAACTTACCCTTTTGATTGTATCTACCCTTGAACGTACTAATTTACATCTAAATGTTAAGTTGCACGCTTTAGTTATATTCTGCACAAAGCAGGTTAATTACAAGAAATTTAAATAAAAACTTATCAAATGTAATCAAAAAACACCCACTGGTTTTAGTGTTACAAGGGTGAAAAGTTTTTGGTGTAGGTTGTATTTTATTTCAGTTTATTTCTTGCGCCGTAGGCCATCATCAACATTGGTAAGTCGATCAACAATATACAAATTTAGATAAGATAAAGCTAAGAAATATGAACACGTAACTGTATTTTGTTTGTGAAATACAAAATATATCGATAAGTTTAGGTTACTATTATTTATTTATAAATAGTTCTAAAAGCTTTTTAAAATACATAAATAAATAATTTTCAGAAGGAATGTTGTAATTTATCGAACTTGAAAAAAAAAGTAAACAATATAAAATATTGAAAGAACATCGAATGCGAATAGCAATATATTTGGAATAAGTAGTTTACTATTTACACAAAAGAAATAACAATTTATAATTTATTGTAAACATAGTTTTTACAGATAAATTCGTTTCTGTTGGATTTTCCAGCGTATATCAGTGGCGTAACTATAAATTTTAAATAACCCTACCAATGTTTTAAAATATATAATATGGATTAAATAAATAAAAAACATAATTTTGAGCAAATAGCTATTTACGACACAAGGACAAAAATGCAATTTGAAAGAAATTGCATGATAAGATGTCGAGTTCGGCAACCGCCTAAGTACGAAAAGTTTTTTCGTCTGTACGATTAGAACGTGAGATCATTATCCCTATTTTTTTACATGCACATAAAAATACTTGGGAGAACAATCGCTTAAATTAAAAAATAAGTTGAAAAATAAATAAAATAAAATAAATATATCATCACGCCTTCTACCCATTACTGGGTGTGGCACTCTGTCGAAGCAGATCTCGGTAAGTGATATATTTTGCGCGTGAAGTGCGGTTACCAGTCGTCAAATCACGGCCTCCAAAGATGTTAGTGGTGGAGGAGCCACAGGGGTAGCTTTTGAAATTATGAAAATTATTTGTCGTCTGTGGGAATCGAACCAGGGTTCTCAGGATCCACAGGCCGACTTCATACCACTGAGTTAGCCACTCCATTGGACATAAATATAATATGTGGCGCAGTGCAGGTTATGTGTGTCCATGCGCGAGCAGCAATAGACTACTTTCTGCTCGAGGTGCAAATAATAGGTGCGTTCAATAAACCCAGCAAAACAAGCAATTGTTAAGTAAGCAAAAAGCGATTTATTGCTTGCTCCACTGAACGGTTTGCTCGTTTCGCTACATTTTCAAGACCAAGTTGTACCGAACAAGACATCGTGAAGTGTGTTCAGCTAATGATAAATCATATGAGTGTGGCACGTTGTATGTACTTTTTATGCGTCTTGACTTTTGATTGAAATTTGCGCTAAAAATTTTCAGCCGAGTTTGTGTTGATGATATTAGGCTATTGTTTGGAATATGGAATACAATAAATATACATTTTTTAAGAACCATGATGGCACATTTACTAAAACTGATGACTGCTATTTTATAGCCCTTGATAATAATAGTATTCCTACCGATAATAGCTTGATATAGATCAATCCCATTATCTACGAAAAGCTGAATATATTCGTTTTTAATCTTTCATATATGTAATATGGGATGGCTAGCTCAGTGGTATGAAGTCAGCCTGTGGATCGTGAGGTCCCTGGTTAGATGCCCACAGGCGACAAATTTTCATAATTTGGAAAAGCTATCCCTGTGGCTCCTCCACCACTAACATGTTTGGGGGCCGTGATTTGACGACTAGTAACCGCACTTCACGCGCAAAATATATCACTTACCGAGATCTGCTTCAGCAGAGTGCCACACCCAGTAAGGGGTAGAAGGCGTGATGATATATTTATTTATTTTATTTATGTATGTAAATTAATTATTGTCTGTCAACTATCAAAATAGTTTCGATCAAGTTATAAACTTACAATTTGAAATTCCCGCAAAAATATTTGAATGTCTAGCACATCGAGCGAGAAATTTCGCGCTTGTTTTGCTCGCGAGCAAAACGAGTAAATGCTAGCCTAGCAAAACCGTTCAATGATTCTTACTTCCGGTTTGCTTGTTTTGCTTAGTACGTTAAACGCACCTAATATCTAAAAATACAAATTTTTGTTCTTGCACCATTTTTATGGTTTTAAATTTTGATTAATAAAATGCTAATTGTACTGCGTTATTTGCAGCTTCCCCTACTTCCGGAGGCATATTTGAAATTTAATATTCAGATAAATCAGATATATTATCACAAGCTATACGAGAAAAAATAAACAATTTATTTTCATATAACAAATGTTAATTCATGATATACTAAACAGTCATTAATAAAAATTTATGCATTAAATTTAATAACTTTTCTCATTATCGGTGGTATAATTTTCTATCATCCAGCAACTACAGAAAACATTCAAACTTCACTGAAAAAATTGACTTTTCGTACAAATATAACCAAAAGCGTTACTTTTTGACACAATCGAAAAATAAAAATATATTTTGAGAAATAACACATAAATATATAAAAATAAAGCTACTTAAATCTAATTTACTAACAGCTTCGTTTTATATAGTAATAATAAAAAAATATCACAGTTTATCTTGTTTCATATAATTACGTAAATAAGATTTAATAATTTTTAAAATAATTAAATAAATATATCATAACGCCATCTACCCATTACTGGGTGTGGCACTCTGCCGAAGCAGATCTCGGTAAGTGATATATTTTGCGCGTGAAGTGCGGTTACCAGTTGTCAAATCACGGCCTCCAAATATGTTAGTGGTGGAGGAGCCACAGGGGCAGCTTTTGAAATTATGAAAATTGTTTGTCGTCTGTGGGAATCGAACCAGAGTTCTCAGGATCCACAGGCCGACTTCATACCACTGAGCTAGCCACTCCATAATAATTTTTATAAAAAAAAAAAAAAAAAATATATCATCACGCCTTCTACCCATTACTGGGTGTGGCACTCTGCCGAAGCAGATCTCGGTAAGTGATATATTTTGCGCGTGAAGTGCGGTTACCAGTCGTCAAATCACGGCCCCCAAATATGTTAGTGGTGGAGGAGCCACAGGGATAGCTTTTTCAAATTATGAAAATTTGTCGCCTGTGGGAATCGAACCAGGGACCTCAGGATCCACAGGCCGACTTCATACCACTGTGCTAGCCATCCCATATAATAATTTTTAATTTACTAATAATAATTTTTAATTTACTAAATTCGCTTTCTGTTGATTGTAGTGTAATAGGAAATATTAAAAACAGTAAAACGTTGTATTTATTTCTATAAAATCGCTTTTCATATATACATATTTAAAAATCAATACATTGGCAAGTTTTTTTATTGTTTTTTTCCTTTATTTATATAAATTAAAGAAAAAGCTTTTATAAATTGCATAGAAATGGAAATTGATTTAATATTTTTAGACTTATATAAATATAAAAAAAAAAACTTGTATAATACATTTGTTTAATTATTATTTTTAATATGGGGTAGATGACTCAGTGGTATCGAGACAGCCTGTAGATTTGAAAAGCCTGGTTTCATTCTCACAGTACAATTTGCACCACAATAAAACTACACCTGTAGCTTCTCCTCCACTAACATTTTTGGGGTCGTGATTTGACGGCTGGTAACCGCAGTTTACGCGCAAAATATATCTGCTACAGCAAAAAGCTACGCCCGGTAATGGGTAGTGATGAAATATTTTATATATTTTTAATTATATTTTATAAGAATGTGGGAGGTCCTCCTAGGCCGGGTGCCCCGACGCGTCTCATTGCTTTGCACCCCGTAGACACGCCACTGGTTTATCTATTTTCTATTGTAAACAAAAATGATTTCCATTATGTAATATCGACTCGAACAAAACAATACAACTACAATAAATCATTCTGACAGAACAATATCAACAATCAAGAGCTGCAACATTTCAACCAATCCTTTAATCTTCTTACAGTCCTACAAACATATTTCACCTTAACTCTTCATGACATATTCCTTCATGAATAAAACATATTCAGGTAAAAACAAAATCCGTCCGGATATTAAACTGAATAAATACATAAAAAAACTTCCTTCCGTCAATTTTGTTTTACACATGACGAGTTCGAAATGTCTTTCAGACGGAGAAAAGAACGCGAAAGAGAAAAGACCGCGAAGCTGTCAGTGAGTCGCCGCGCGCCTGAAGAGAAACAAACGTGTAACGCAGAACAGAAACAGATGACGGCGGAGGTTGGTTCGAAAGCGCGCGATTCGTCAGTTCGGTGGAAACGCGCGATGCGATTTGACGCGAGAGCAACGGGCGCGAAACAATTGAATCGCGATGTTTTGTGACGCAACAATGAGCTGCTGTTATCAACTTTGATTGTGATTTGTTTGTAGTTATGACACGGTTGTGCTTCTATCTAGCATGGTAAGGATTTTTTAATATTACAAATTTTTTTAAATAACTGTTATTATGCAGAAACATTTTTATGCTCAGTTTTTTATTCAACTTTTATGTTTCTGTTATAATTATCTGTCTGTTTTAGGAGAATGTATATAATTTATATTGCTGTTAATTAACATTTACTTAACAGTCGATTGATAAATCGGGCATTAATAATTTAATACAGAATAACTGAATTTAAGAAAATTTTATGAAACTAATATGCAAAGAACGTTAGCTTTTAATTCACAAAACAAAATTATTTTATTCTCAGTTAAGAATAGTGTTAAATTTAATAAACTTTGAGATTGTGCAGACTAATGGTGGATATTGTAAATAAACAAAATCGCAACAAAAACTTATGATTTATTAAATATTTTCTATTTGTCAACAAATATTGATGTGATTTTGTTCATTATGTACAGATAAACGGATATGAACTTATAGATTTATCCCACAATTCCACCATAAATTTGAAATGAAGTTATAGAAAATATTAAAATGGTGATTAATCAGAACGAATTTTATTAAAAGCTGTATTCCATTTGCCACTTGGTTCACTTAAATCAGTTCAGATAAATTTAACACATGACTAAATGAACTGAATTAAGCAAACAGATGTACTTATTTCGGTGAATTACTTCAAAGTAAATTAGAATCAGTAATTCTACTACTGAAAATAATGTCAGCGAAGTAATCTAGCGAAATATAGCTATATTCCATTTGCCACTTGGTTCACTTAAATCAGTTCAGATAAATTAGACAACATGACTAAATGAACTGTATTAAACAAACAGATGCACTTATTGGAATGAATTACTTTAAAGTAAATTAGAATCAGTAATTCTAGTACTGGAAATAATGTCAGCGAAGTAATCCTGCGAAATAAATAAGTGATCTGGTTCAGTAAATGTAAGTTAGATCTCATCCAAATGGCAAATGGAATACGCCTTATGATTGATGTTGTTATTCTGAATGTGGATAAAAGATAACTGTTTATTAATTTTATTTTTCATTGTTAAACATTTCAATTATTTATAAAAAAAAAAATACATAAAAAAGTAGAAAATTATATTTTTATTTGAAATAGAAATATTCTTCTCTACAATAATTGAAGAACATTTTATAGCTAAAAATAAAATTAGTAAATAGATGCTTTATGGACAATCATACTTGCTATTATAATTTCTGTATCTAGTTTTAAATTAAAATTTATGATTATGTAATTAAATACCAATCAGTATTTATTTATTTGATTTTTATTCATTTTTAGCTAAAATATCTATTTTAAAGTTGTTATTTAAATTGTGAGTACATTTTATCATATACCTTAACAAAAATATCCATTGTTTGTATTAATTAATAAAACGTCAAAAATTGCAATTAAATATTTGCGAGTGAATAAGCATTGCAAATAAAATTAGCAACGAAACATCAAACAATTCCAATAATTATAAATACATAAAACAAAAAGTTGCTGCGCTAGGTAACACAGTTAAACAAACGAAACATCAAACAATTCAAATAATTAAAAATACATAAAACTAAAAGTTGCTTTACCACCACAGTTGTACTTTACCGACTATAAGTTAAAATTGTTTTTTAAATTAATCAAATGCCAAAATTTTCAATAGTAATATATCATTTATATCGACGAAACATTATTTTGCCGGTAAAATGTTTATTTCGAAAGATTGTTGCTTGGCAACATTTCGAGACAAATTATATGCTGAAGGCGACGGATTTTGTTATTCAATTTGTCAAGAAATGTTACCTATAAGCTACAGTCTTCAGTGAAAATTTTCGTAGTTTTTGCTTTACCAGTTTTAATGGAACTGATATATATTTTATTAGACTATTATCCAAATAAATTGGCACAATAAAACACAACATTTTTTTTTTATTATTTCATAAAATGAATCTAAATTACATATTTTTGCAATTAAATATATTACAGTTTACAAAATAATATTCTCGCAGTAATTTAGCTGTCATATTCCAAATACTATCCACGCAACGATCTTTGTAGTTTTCACCATTACATTTTTTTATTATTTCATTTGATTATCAATTAAACTTTTTACTAGTATACTAACCTGAGTCATCATTTAGATAATAAATTTTTTTCACAATTGGTTCTGAATTGAATTTGTTGTGAAAACCGTATTTTTTGGTGTTATGTTTAAAAGATTTTTCCTACAACTGTGCGATTTCTTTGTTATTACGTAACTATTATTGCCTTGGTTACGTATGAAAAGTAGATGTATGCAGACCAAGTGCGTTTCTGTAAGCAAAGAAACACTAGTGCGGAAAATGCTTCGTTACGTAACTATTAAAAGAAAGTTGTTTTGAGAGCGATTTAAATTTCGCGCTGAGCGCGGAATTTATATTTTGGCCACATACGCTTATGGAAGAAGATGATACTGTGAACCAGCGCTAGTAAATATGCAGTAGTATATTTTGACGTTTATAAACATAACCTTAAATTGCAGTATATCTAATCTGTCGACAACTAATAAAAAGAACCGAACAAAGTAAAATATATCGATAAATGGTTTTATTTATAGAGTAAGTGAAATACATAATATTTATTGTTTGTGTATATTATTAACACAGTTATTATACAGTTGCTTATATTGACATAATGTAAAGTGGAAACTTTTGTACCGTCTAAAGAAACATTGATTTCTTCCGTACCTGTTCATATTATTAACAGTAATATTATTGAGAACAGTTTCGGAGGCTTTAGAAGTACTAGCAGCAGGTTGATTGTCATTGTCGAAAATAAATGCAACATAGCATGGTCCGGAGCTTCAATTATCTTTGGAGGTGTTTATGATAAAGAAGAATCACTCACTGTACTATTCCAATCTAGACGATTTTGAAGAAATTATCTTGAAGTTAGTGAAATATTTTTAAATAACGTAGAACAATGTGTAAGCAATCAACAAACAAACCATAGCAACGCCGTAAAACATCGTTGTCGTGTAATATCATTAGAATTATATTAATTTTGATAATATTTTAGTGATTTGCTGAATTGGAAATCTGCACGAGCACGTAATCTTTTAAATAAAATAAAAATAACTATTCTTGTACTTCATCAAATCGTGAGAAAAACATTTTGTTATACAGTTGTCATGGATATGTAACAGTAATTTTGTCACTGCGCCACCCTAGGGCATTTTTGTCAATCTTGTCGCTGTAATACGTATGTGATTGGTCAGAAATGACAAAATTGAACTACATGATTGGTTCATTTTATATTTGCGAAATAATCAGTTACTTATTTGTGAGTATCATTACGAATTATTATAAATAAAACAAAAAATATCAAATATGAATTTTTGATGTTTGCTAATTCGCTAATATGGAACAATGTAAGTAGATACTTTTGTTTCAAATTAATTATGAATATTCTTCCACATGCTGGCCCATTATTTGCTAGCTTTTGTTCATTACAGACTAATTAATGCTGAAGTAGAGATAAACTTGAGCTTAGCAGCTCAGATTATGTTCAGCAAAGGATTAACTCTTGTAATAATTAATCTATGATGTCAAGAGGGAACTAGTAAGTATCAAGAGTGCTGTAACTTCAAACTGATTCTAACGTCTTTGAGACAAGTACACAGGTACTTGTTGCGTTTGCCACTACAGAGAAAATTACTTGTTTATTTATTCAACGGGACTTATTTACTTATTTATTGTTTATTTATTTATTTTCTAACCAAATTCTGCTTTACATGTTTTTCTTTAACAAATATTTCCGTGTTTATTTGAAGGAAATATACTTTAAATAATATTTACGGAGAACTACATTTTTTATTAGTTTTATTTGAAATATTTTTAGCCCAAATCTCAAGAGTTTTAGTTAATCCCGAATTTTGGATTAGTTATGAAAACAATGATTGCATTGACTGAACTATTTCAAAAAAGTTTCTAAACGAATATCTCTAGATCACTTATAATTTTTGACAGTTTCTCAAGCACCTTTCTTTTATGTTACCACCTTTGTCTATGGCGTCGGGATGGTTACAAAGCAACATGTTTTCGATCTATGGATATGATTGAAGCGAGGATGAGAATATTTGACGAGGACTGATTATTAGACTGATTATATGATGAATCTGATGAGTGAATGTTTTATGAATGATTCTAGGGTTTGATAGGATACAGCGTGATATTATGTATGTATATATATATATATATATATATAACGTAAACTAAATTATATTTAAAAAACAGATGAAATAAAATATAAAATACATCAACACGCCTTTTATCCATTACTGGGCGTGGCACTCTGCCTAGCAGATCTCGGTAAGTGACAGGTTTATGCGCGTGAAATGCGGTTACAAGCCGTCAAATCACGCCCATCAAAGATGTTAGTGGTGAGGGAGCCCCAGGGGTAATTTTAATGTGCTGAAAATGTTTATCGGCTGTGGGAATAGAACCAGGGTTTTCAAGATCCACAGGCCGACTCGATACCACTGAGCCATACCTACTCCATAAAAAGTTTAAATAAACTCTAATATAATCTTGTTACAATTTAGTTTTTGTAAAGTAATTTAGATTAACTTTTTAAAATCGAACCATAAAACATTTTTTTCTGGAGCCAGCAAGAAAGTGCCTACTTTTCTGACCAATTTTAGTATGGACAGTAGATTTTTACCAAAACAGTCAAGTAAAGTACGTATTCAATGCTACAACAAAAATAACAGTCTGGTAAAGATTTTACCTGACTGATATTTTTGTTGTAACATTGGATACTTAGTCTACTGTCAGTGCAATTCATATAAAAAAATTTAAACATTTTAAATTATTTATAATTAAATATTGATTAAATTAAACGGTTCCAGAAAAAATAGTATACATAATACGTCAGAAAAGTGTTTTTACTTGACTCAGCGGATCAAAATACTCGGTCTGCGGCCTCGTATTTCAAACAACCACTTCGTCAAGTAAAATATCACTTTCCTGACTTATATAATATACTATTAAAAAATGTAATAGTGCAAAATAAACATAGCCAATTTGGTATTACTTTAATCAACAGTTGTTGTTTAATCTTAATATTCGCAATTATTTAGGCGTATTGTATAACATACCTGTTAATTTTTAACGGCCCATTAAACATTTTAATCAATGAAAACAGACGGCACATGATTTGATGAAAATCTGATTTGTCATATATATTTTGATTAGTCAAAACTTTTAATTGGGCTTTATAAAATAACAGATTAGTTAAAGAATATACCTCATTATAAGTTTCATAAAATATAGTACTAGTTAGAGTGATTATAATTTTGACATTTAAATTATTAGTACTGTAGACACAAGTATAATTGTAAACACGTATTATGTATTAAAATAAAATGGAGCAGTCGAGCAGTAACACTTTGGATTTCATTCTGGCAAAGATTGCATATTGCTTAACTTTACTTAAACTATTTTTACACAGATAATTAAATGTGTAAATTAAAACTATTTATCATTAATTATGACAACTGACGCTGTAGTCATATTTACTAAACATAGACACGTGTAAATTAAATGTTTTTTATGTCTTTAAGTAATTATGCATACAAGATAACTAAGTTAAACTTGACTTACATTTTAGCAGAGTTTCGCAACTTTTATTTTGCTGCATTTAATATGATCATTGCAGTTACTTATAATTTGTTTAATCTTAATCTTTTAATTCAATTATACGATCTGTAAAACAATAAACTTATGGTGTTTATAACTATTGGGTATTGGATTATATTGTATTTGATTAGTTACTTTGCAAGGGGCAACGAAAGGTGAATTATACACTATAACATATTCACCTAAGAAAAAGACTGCATTCTTAAATCGAACTATTAAGAAATTAAATCTCGTTGAGTTCAACTTATACAGAATGTTTTTATACTTCAGGAAAAAATAATAGGGTATAAGAACATACTGATCGTAGAATAAAAAGATTTTTTCAAAATGATAAATTTAAGAACATGGTTCTTGAAGTGCCTTTTTCCTCTTACTGGGTGTGGTACTCTGCCGTAGCAGATCACGATAAGTGATATATTTTGTGCGTGAAGTGCGGTTACCAGTCGTCAAATCACGACCTCTAATGATGTTAGTGGAGAGGGAATCAAAGGGGAGGGGCACAGGAGTAGGCTTAAAAAAATAAATAAATATATCATCACGTCTTCTACCCATTACTGGGTGTAGCATTCTGCCGAAGCAGATCTTGGTAAGTGATATATTTTGCGCGGTTACCAGTCTTCAAATCACGGCCCCCAAAGATGTTAGTGGTGGAGGAGCCACAGGGATAGTTTTTAAAATTATGAAAATTGTTTGTCGGCTGTGGGAATCGGACCTGGAATCTCAATTTCATAAGCCGACTTGATATAACTGTATACATTACAAACAGTATTTTTGTTGTATAATTAATAAATTGACTATTATAGTGTTTATAATTACAATTTAATTATTAATATATTACAAATAGTTATCAAACCAGTGGTACTAAATATATTTTTTTAAAGTAAACCAGCTTTAATTTTCCGCAAAAAATTTTGTTCTATTTTCAATATGTTATATAATATATTATAACCTTAAATATTTGTTCTGAAGTATAAAATCTCCCTATTTAAAACCTTACCTACGATCAAGTAATGTCGATTAATTAATGTTCGTTTGCATCAACGAAACTTAAATTTTATGTCTGACTGAAGAAATAAAAGCAAATCGAAGTATAATGTCATATGAACCATTTAAGATTGCTGTCAAACATTTGATGCGATATTGTTAGTCAATCTAAAAATTTAAGTTTCATTGATGCCAACGGGAATAAGTAAACTCCATTCCCTGTATGAAAACGATTACGTCACATTTGGTATCCATGTGATTCAAGATTGTGTATTACATTGGTATTGGATTGACATTTTTAAAACATAACCTAAAATTTAAATGTCAGATTAAAATATTTATTACTGTATAAAATTTAATTAGTTTATAAATGAAACCAAATACGGCATATATTACATAATAACCATATATAAATTTATTTTAACCCACGAAATATATTACCTACCTTATTGAAATATGTAATTTTGTAAAATAAAACTCAAAGGAATATACATTTTTATATGTATTATTATTATATATAAATAAATAATGAATGAAAATACAAAATACAATGCACATTACCTCTTGAACTACAGTTAAATTAATGAAAGGTCCTCGATTATCTAACTCCAGCGCAAAATAATCATTAAGATGATAAACGTATTTCTGCATTTGATTACCTAAAATTTTATAAGCCATTTCTTATTTCTCAGTCTTTATTTATGTATCAAAAATGTCACAAACTTAGAAATGACAGGCGAGAAAATAACAAAATCGTGGCCATAAGTCTCTATTTTTATTTTATAAACAAATGTGAACAAAGTAAACATAAATTTTCATATTAGTAAGAACTGTCATACGTTTTCATTAAAATAATAAATGTGATAGAACGTGAAAAAACATGAAACGTATGTCTTTACTTATTAAGACATACGTTAATGCCATTCGCCTAGGTACGAATATGATTAAAAAATGATAGCTATATTTCATCGTATCTATGAGAACCCCGTCCACATATGACGTCATCGTTTTTATACAGGGAATGGAGTTTAGTATATAATTTTAGCAATTGTAGTAATGATTTATATTTTCATCAAAAGTTGACAATATCTAATTGTTTATTGTTATTAGTGGAATAAAAACATAATGTGTCCTTATCCAAGTAGTCGTAAATTATAGTAATAAAAAAAAATGTTTCGGTGTTCGAAAGGTCCGGGTGACTTGTACAAAAAAGTGATTGAAATCGTTTACAAATAGCAGGAGGAGTTTAAGAAACATGAAAAAGAACGAAAGAGCGATTGAATGAACGACATACATACATTCACCCAAACCAAAGTTGTTATCGTTATCTGGGGACTCCTATTCAGGACTTCTAAATAAAAAAATCTGGTGTGGTCACCACACGACTTTCTTATACACAGCATATTTCATATTAAAAACGCTGAATTGAACACTTATGACTTGCTCCTTGCGTTTGACAATTATTATTTGACATATAAATGTTAAACATGTTTTTGTTTTTTGTTTCTATTGCTACTATGATTATTGAAATATATTATTAAATATATAAATTAGTTTTTCTCAAAATTAGACGCATATACAGAAAAATTGCAAATAACATTTTATGTTCCAAATATTTTTGCTAACATCTTTTATTTGAAACTTTTTTTCGTAACTGATTCCATTTTTGAAATAAATGGAATTTATTGTTTTGTGTGTCCAGTAAACTTTCTCTTCCGGTTTTTCAATTTCATTCAAAATCAACTCAGCTCTTCGTATTTTCATGAAACTTATAATTACCAAGTGACAAATCTTATCTCGTTCATGAGATATTGCACGACCGGACACACATCCATTGAGAAAATGATCAAAACAGATTCAATGGACCTCAAAACAAGTATTTCCGCGAAAATCTCGTCAACGATTTTTTTCACGATTCCAATACTTCCTTACACTACGTATAAGAAAGTAAAAAATTGAAGTTTTACCGATGATACAAACACCGTACCAATCACTTAAGCTCGTCTCTTTGAGAGTCGAAGATCTAAAAATTACGACCTTTTCTGCGTGGGTACGATTCTACTAAAAGCTTCTGTTGCCCAGGATACCAAATAAATAAATAAAAGTTGTTTTAAATAAACAAAAGTTATCTGCTATTTTATAGATCGATAAACGCTTTAAATTTCATGTAACGTGTTGATTCGATTTCAGGCCACGTCTAAATCTTTTCACTTTCACCCTCCATTAGCATTTATGGGTGATTTGTAATTTGATGACAGGTAAGTGCACTCCACGGAGACATACATCAAAAATTGAAAGCTGTAGAAGAGGAAATCGTGTCCGGAATACGTAGGTGTGTGAAGAGTGTGAGAGTAAGAATAATGTTGCTAGAAGACTGGGAGTAAGTCAGTTGAGATTGTTTGCTCATGTACTACGAATGTCGAATGGAATGTGGGAGAAAAGATATACGAGAGGTGAAATTGAGGGTGAAAGATCGACGTTTAAATGGATGGATATAATTGCAGAGACAAGCTTGTATGAATGGAATTATATATGTGGATGAAGTGAAAGTCGTGTCAGGATATGAATGTTTGATGGAAATTATTTACAATGAATCTGACGCGTAACTGATTTAAAAAGTCTTTCTCTGTTTTGGCATTAGAATAATATATTAACCTTTGCCTTACTGAAACTGGGTCAACATTGACCCAACATTTTGTTTTTTTCTTGTAACTTGTTAAATAATTCTTTTAGATATTTTTCCTTTCGAGAATTCTACTAAATATATATATATATATATAAAATAAATAAATAAATATATCATCACGCCTCCTACCCATTACTGGGTGTGGCACTCTGCTAAAGCAGATCTCGGTAAGTGATATATTTTGCGCGTGAAGTGCGGTTACCAGTCGTCAAATCACGCCCCCCAAACATGTTAGTGGTGGAGGAGCCACAGAGATAGCTTTTTCAAATTATGAAAATTTGTCGCCTGTGGGAATCGAACCAGGGACATCAGGATCCACAGACTTCATACCACTGTGCTAGCCATCCCATATATATATATATATAATTATATATATATATATATATATCATCACGCATTCTACCCATTACTGGGTGTGGCACTCTGCCGAAGCAGATCTCGGTAAGTGATATATTTTGCGCGTGAAGTGCGGTGTTACCAGTCGTCAAATCACGGCCCCCATAGATGTTAGTGGTGGAGGAGCCACAAGGGTAGTTTTTGAAATTATGAAAATTGTTTGTCGCCTATGGGAATCGAACCAGGGTTCTCAGGATCCACAGGCCGACTTCATACCACTGAGCTAGCCACCCCATAAAGTACTGTATAATAACCTTTAGCAATAATAATAAAATCTAAAATTAACACAGTTTGAGAATAATTTGCACTTTGTTGCTCTGGGTCAGTTATGACCCGATTTTGGTATCTAATATTTTCAATGAATTTTAGACATGTTTAGAAGTGTTCATCCCTGCTTTCGTAAATTAGTATCAGTAGTTCATGCGAAATAATTACAATGGCATGTAATAAAAGGGCTTTATCTGACGAAGAACTTTCTTCTATTCTGATGAAAGATTCAGAAGATGAAAATAACACGATTGTGGAAATATTTAGTGATGGGTCGTCTGAAGAAGTAGAAGATTATTATAGAGGAAATAAAATTAATTTTTATAACGACATTAGTTTCTGTAATGAAGAAAATAATAATAGTGATGAATTTGAGCAAAAACCGGGCCGTAATATTGAAGTTGCTGGTCGCACATGAAAATATTTAGATCTTAAAAAAGGTAAAACAAGGATATCAGAAAGAACAAGGTTTGACAGAGAAAAGCAAGGTTTCACCTAATGAAGAAACATATTTTTATTCATAAGAATATATTTGTCTTTTTTAAATAATAATTACTCAATAAAAATATTGAATTAAATTACTAAGCTCAGTGTTTTATTTTAAAATCGATACAAAATTATAATAATACCAAAATTTGTATATTTTATGATATATTATTTAAGATTAAATAATAAAAATGAATGGGTCAATATTGACCCTGTTTTGGTGAACAAAGTTTTATAGATATTTCGGTCACGCAAAGGTTAAAGAACTAGGTTCATAAGGTAATCTGTTAACGCACGAGTCCAAGTTTTACAAAGGACGAGGGCGATAACAGGCCTAATGAAACGTGTTCTTTGTACTATTTTTTCTATTAAGGTAATTTTATAATTCTCTTAGATTTAAAAAACTGCGACTTGTCAAAATATAAGTTGGTGTTTTTTATCAGTTGTGTTGGAAGCGCTTCTCATAACAAAAACAATAAAAAAATCAATTTTTTCCACAATTAATCAATGTCTTTTCCTGTATTGTGATTGTTGTGAATTTTGTATGATTATAGCAGATTCTTGTAGTAATATTTCGACACCGACAATTTACAATTTTGAGATTATGTGTCATTCATCTGTCAGATTTAATAGCATTCATACCACTTATACAAAATAAGAAGTGCTAAAAACAGTGCGCTTATAGATCTCCTTAACAACATGTTTACAGTGCGTTTATAGAGCTATAAGAACACAGAATTCCGAAGAAGTAAATTAATTTTCAATAAAAAAATACAAATCAGTAATAATTACCCGTGACTTCTCTTTTATTCTCTCACTGAGTGACTAATGAACGATATTATTTATTTCAAATATCTCTGGTATAGCTGTATTCCATTTGCCGCTTGGTTCACTTAAATCAGTTCAGATAAATGGGTCTAGGAAAGTTCACCGAAAACAATTCACCGAATGCAATTCACCGAATACAATTCACCGAAAAACAATTCACCGAAGTAGCAATTCACCGAAATACAATTCACCGAAAGACAGTTCACCGAAATGCTAAATAATTTTCCTTTATACTTTACCCAGGCTTATGAATAGCAGCAAAATGCAGACGTATTTAAAAATAGAAAATTTTATTTTTATAAAACTATATGTTTTACATTAATAACATAAATTATTTGCTATGTCTCATAAATACTCATGTATGTTATTCTTGTTATAATTTGGAACTAGATGCTATGTCCTCATAGCACAGTCTCTGTACTTTTTATGCATCGGTGCGCCGTCTTGGGCGCTTACGTACTGCTCTATTTGAATAAATCCTAATAACATATTGACAGCGATGCTATTGTTAGTACTATACATGCGCGAGTGCAGTAATCTCATTGGACACTGTACCAGCTTAAAAAAATATTAGCCGATTCAATAATAATTACATTAACCCTGCAATAATTAACGATATTTAACGTAATGGATAATATTAAAAAGATTCTGAATTTACGGTAAGTATCCTTTTCTAAATGCCTGCATTTTTCTACCAGTTCTAAGGAACATTAAAAATACTACAATTTAATTATCATTTCGATGAATATGTTTTTCGATGAATTGTATTTCGGTGAATTGTATGTTCGGTGAATTGTTACTTCGGTGAATTGTTTTTCGGTGAATTGTTTTCGGTGAACTTTCCGGCACCCCAGATAAATTAGACATCTTGACTAAACAAACTGAATTAAGCAAACTGATGTAATAATTGGAGTGAATTACTTCAAAGTAAATTATAATCCATAATTCTAGTACTGGAAATAAAGTTAGCGAGGTAATCCCGCGAAATAAATAAGTGATCTGGTTTAGTAAATGTAAGTTACGCCCGTTTTACATTGAGCAATCGTAACCTGCAATTGCAACTTGCAAGTTTTACGGTCAACTAGTTGCATCAAAATGTTGCAGGAGATAATTTTTTCACTTTACATTCAGCAGCTTGCAACTGCAATTTGATATAAATTTATTTACATATTTTTGGCGTTACTAACTTCATATTATATCAGCTTAACCTCTTATATCACTTATATTATTGACATTTGTTTCATATGTTATTTTGCATTGATATAAAAATTTATTCTTATAAGTATTGACCTTGCAAAAATTAGAACACGTTCTAATTCGTTCAAGAGGTTGATGCAAGATTGCTTCTGTCTCTTGCACTTGCAATTTCTGTATTACCATCGTTCAATATTGCTTCAACTTATTGCAAGTTGCAGCTGCACTTGCAATATTGCTCAGTGTAAAACAGGCATTAGATCTGATTCAAATGGCAAAAGGAATACGCCTTATGAGTTTATGTTGGATAAAATATTGTACAATACAAGTAAAGTAACAGTTTTTACTGCCTCAAGGAGATGACATGCTCGCTTAATCGGATCGCCAGTCAATTCCCTCTTTCAACAGTAAAAAACTGTTCTACCACGTTAATAATGTAAAATACTATTAAAGAATTAATACAACTGAAGGTTTGCTGCAAAAAGAAAAAAAAAGGAACGAGCTTGTATGAAAGGAATTATTTAATGAATGAAGCGAAAGTGATGTGTCACGATAGTAAAGTTTGAAGGAGAGTAATTGTAGGATGAATCTAATAAATGAATAAAATTTAAAATTTGTTTTGTAAACTACAAAAGAAATTAGTTTGTATGAAAGAAATTATGTAAGTGGATGAAGTGATAATGGTGTGTCAGAATAGAAATGTTTGAAGGAGATTAATTGCTGGATAAAGCTAATGAATGTCTTTAAACGGTTCGTGCTACCCCATATGATTCAGCGGGATGTTATTTATTTATTTTTTATGTTACAATGTAAAACAGGAACTTAATCCCAATTACAGTACTGGGACCGGACTCACCGAGCCACAATGTAGTAGTTATATAGTTTTAGCTTGAATGGGATTCGAATTAGGGATCTCCCTAACGGTAAATATATATACATAAACAATCGTGCAAAAATAGTTATTTGTACAACCAGTAAAGAAAGCTATAATTTGAATCAACATTAAACGAATTAAAAAAGTTACTTTTATTACGCGCTGTACACGTATTTTTGCATATTGATATTAGAATGAATTTACGTAAATAAAAATTATTTTGATAGAATTAATATCAAAATTTCGACAGCATATCGATAAAGGAGATAAATAAATATAAACAGGGAACGAAAGTAAAATTAAGGTGGTACTAACATGACAGTCTCATACAAAAATATAGGTAATCTAAAAAGGTTATAAAAGTAATTATTACATTTTTGTATGGTATAGGTTATTAACATTTTGCTGCAAATATCGTATAATTAACAATAACATTAAATATATTAAATAAAACTATTTAACTAGTTTATGAAATTCAGTAACAAATTTTTGGAAGTGAATGTTTCATGCCAACCAATAGCAGTGTAAGATTTTATACCGCGGAACCTCTGACAACATTGCGAGAACCATAAGCAGCATAATACTTGAATATTATCAGTCGGTACGAAACGTAACTGTATTATCGATACATTCTGTTGACAGTTCATTACAAAAATGACAAAAATGCACCAAAGCAATTATTATCAACTGTAACAACAAATAAATAAATATAAAATGCTGTAATATTTTTTTTTGTATTAAAATTAATATTTTTACTGATTGAAATAATAACTTTCATAGTTCTTGCTTTGTCATTCGTGCGACCATCTCTGCCTACGCGTGCGACCATCTTTGTTTACGCGTGCGGCCATTTCTATCTACCCATGCAACGTTGCCAATCATTTCTGACGGTTTCATTGAAAATCATAGAATATCCAACTTTCATCGCCAGTCTCTTTGAAACTATCCTGTAAGGCATGGATTTTTTAATTGTCATACCTTTACCTCTACATGATGTGCTGTGTGTTAGTTTTTTGTTCAAATTTAACTACTTTGGCCGTATTTATTTGGGATTTTTAAAGTAACCTGCAGGTTACTTGGCACACTTTAAGTAATCTGGAACTAACCTTAAACTGAGCCTACTGCCCCAGCTATTTTAGCGGGTTGGTAGATTCAAGCCGTTTACTATCTCTTTCTAATCAACTTGTGTTCCTTGTTATTCGTGGCGGCATCGCGATTTGTAATAGTATAGAGAGGTTAGGAGTTATTTTTATGAAAAACGTAAGTAATTTTATAATAATATTTTGAAAAAATATACTAAACTATTATTTATGCAGATGATGGAAGAGCAATATGCATTATGTGCTTCTTGCAATATAAGTCACAGAGGATAATATTACGACACATTATTACGACTCCGAAATTCTTTATTTTGATAGTGCTGATGACAAAATTATAAAAAAAAAACAGACCCTGACGTTATTTGCTTTTTAACTACATATAAAAAATATAAAGATGACTCAAAACATCCAATTAAAAGCGCAATTTAACACACAAACAAAACTAAGCAGATGTCGCTTCGAACATGCATTCAGAATTTAAATTTACCGCTAATATTTACAACTGACACTTGAGATGCATCATTTATTTGGAAGTAACACGAGTTAGTTCTAGGTCAGTTCAGGGTTGGATTAAAATTTTCCAAACAAATACGGCCAATATATGAATTTATTACGCAGTAAACTGTTTCGCGAAATGCCGTTCCTATAATGCCAATGCATTTTTGATCGGCTTTAACTTTACATTACACAGATCAACAACGGTAAACTTTTAAAAAAAAATTGCATATTAGTGTAGAAACACATAAAAAATAGCATACTTACATTTCATACAAATCAGGCATAATTGCTTCTATGATAGTACCACCTTAAACCAGTAAGAATGTAGTATTTATTTTTTCACTATTATTAAAATAGTTGAAAAATGATTTTTGGTGGACTTACATAATCAATATGGAAAACTAGTTATTTTTGTATTAAGTGCGAGAAATGTGTGTTGTTTTTGTTGCGCGTGAGAAAGTCACTTTTAGTCGAGACCGCTAGTCACTAGAACGCGCCAAAAAACAAGAATTTCGTCCACGAAATACAAGCAACATTTTTTCTAATACTGTCAAAAAAGAGTAATATAATAATTATTGATTTATTTAAACAAATTTAAAAAAACAAATAATATGAATTTGGTACTATTGATGTTTTGTAGTAAAATAAATAAATAAATAAATAAATAAATATATCATCACGCCTTTTATCCATTACTAGGCGTGGCACTCTGCCGAAGCAGATCTCGGTAAATAACATATTTATGCGCGTGAAGTAAGCTCACCAGCCGTAAAATCACGGCCCTCAAAGATGTTAGTGGCAGAGGAGCCACAGGGGTAATTTTAAATTGGTGAAAATGTTTTATCGGCTGTGGGGATCGAACCAGGGTTCTTAGGATCCACAGGCCGACTTGATACCACTGAGCCATTACCCCATATTATTGATGTTTTGTAACTAAGAGAAAGTAAAAATATTTGATAAATATTTTTTTTTTAAATCAATAGAAAAATACAAACTTCGCGTATCCATAGCGATGTAAAAATTTAATGTTTTTTTGACAGTTGTAGAAAAATTAGGGCCAGTTTTTCAATCACCGATTAATATTAATCATGATTAAATAATAATTGAAACTATGGTTTCCATTATTACTTAACCATGATTAACACCAATCCGGCGATTGAAAAACTAGCCCTTAATCATTAAAAATAGATATTGAACTTTGTATTCACAATTTTCCATTTTCACTGATGTAACATGTCAAACAATTAGAAAAACCCAGATACATTTTCATACAAATTACTGCTACTATACAGCGTACTCTACAATGATTCATATAATTATTTTTTATGTGATTCGTGATTGTGAAACTGCATGTCGTAATACATTAATTTAATATGGATATCTTATTAAAAAAAAACGATTAAAGCTAATGTAGACTTAATGTATCTCTTCAGATTAAATCAGCGCGATACAAAAACCAGCAATTATGTCGAGATAACAGAGAAAGTTTAATAAAAAGTTTTAATGACGTTATGTTGATCTTGCGTATTAAAAAATATTGGAAATAATCCGTGTGCGGTATTTTGTTAGAGAGTAAATGTAATTTGCAAAGACTGCAGTTTATTTTGCTGCAGTCTACGAATAAACATTCGCTAATGAACTTGTATTTCTCTTCTATTTTCTGACTTTGAAGCTCAGGTTTCTAAAATAATGCAATTTGTTGCCTAGCGCGTACACGTGGAAATACAAGTAAGAACATTTGTATGTAAAATTATACAAATAAAATATTGCTTTTATGTTTGGAAATGTTACGAATTAAGTTTTGCTCAATAAAACAGGAAAATGTTTACGTTCGATATGATATTTTCATCAGAACAACTTGATAATTGCATTAAAAATTTGGATATCTCTATCAATAAAATAAATAAATATATCATCACGCCTTTGACCTATTACTGGGTGTGGCACTCTGCCGAAGCAGATTTCGGTAAGTGATATATTTATGCGCGCGCGAAGTGCGGTTTCCAGCTGTCAAATCATGCCTCTTGAAGATGTTAGTAGTGAGGGAACCACCGGGATAATTTTAATGTGGTGAAAATGTTTGTCGGTTGTAGGAATCGAACCAGGGTTCTCAGGATACACAGGCCACAGGCCTACCATTTTGGTAAATGATATATATATATATATATATATATATATATATATATATATATGCGCGAAGTGCAGTTACCAGTCGTCAAATCATCGTCCCCGAAGATGTTAGTGGAGGGGGAAGAAACTAGAATAATTTGAATATGGTGAACATTGTTTGTCGGCTGTGGGAATCGAACCCGGTTTCTCAAATCTACAGTTTGACTAGATACCGCTGAACTCCATAAAAAAATATATAAATGAAACGAAGAATTAAATTTCTATTTTTATATGAGAAACATTTCTAAATTATTTTTTTAAAAAGTACTTCAAATAAGAAAATTAAATTTCTGGCATTTCACGCGCGGTTTGTGATGTTTTAAGGTAGAAGGTTTTGTTTGGAACAAAAGGCGCAGTCACGGGTCCAAAAAAAATAAGACCATTAAATTCACTCAACGCTCGTAGTATATACAAAATAGTTTTTATCCACAACGAAAAATAAATTCAAATACGATGATTAATGTATTGTTATTATATCAATAATATCAAATTATATCGCCGTGGGGCAGTAAATAACTAAATTACATCCTTGTTAACAGGGATTTAATTATATATTAATATTATTATTTAATTATATATTTACTATGTTGATAGTAAAAAATAGATATTTACGATACTAATACATAAAGCTAGTTTTAGTCAAGAACGAATTAGAGTTAAAATGTGCGTTACAAGTGTTTTACGAACTTAAAACAGCCATCTAAAAGTAAATTTTCCACACGATCGTAGATAATAGTATATTATAGCTGTATTCCATTTGCCACTTGGTTCATTTAAATCAGTTCAGATAAATTAGACAACATGACTAAATAAATTGAATTAAGCATTCTAATGCACTTATTGGGGTGAATTACTTCAAAGTAAATTAGAATCAGTAATTCTAGTACAGGAAATAAAGTCAGCGAATTAATCCTGCGAAATAAATATGTGATCTGGTTCAGTAAATGTAAGTTAGATCTAATCCAAATGGCAAATGGAATACGCCTTATATGGTACTAGTGTATAAGTAATTTTAAAAGCACGTGTGACGAATTTAAGAGAACGATGCAAAGTGGAGTGCGTTTAACAGTATTAGTGCTTACACACGTATATCATACGCGATTTCATATTATACCTACATCATACTCTGGAAAATAGAACTGAAATGCAGCATTTTAAATCATTTCATAATTTAGTGTGACTTGACATAATATCGTTCACAAGGAGATAGGTTAGTATTTGTTGTTTACGTTACTATATGGATTCGATGTTTTGCAATTTGTTGTGATAAATATTGCTTAGTAACTTTAATACGCGGCATGTTTTAATCATGCGTTTTTAACGTTTTTTAATTTGTTAAACACGGATTATTGTGCAGGTATAATAAAAAAATTCATTTGGAAACGTTTGTGCATTTTTACATTATTGTAAAAATATATATTTGCTGTACCGAATGAAAATAACAATCTCTGAAACATGTTAATTGTAGCGTAAAACGTTTTAATCAAGCTTTATGTATTTTTACGCTTCTCTAGCTGAAACTAATAAAACTAAATTACGAGTTTCTGTTTTTCCATAGTAATATTTTGATATTTTAGTCTCAGGTGGGATTGTAGCAAATGTGTAAAATCAATCATTTAAAAATTAATTCAGTTGTCATTGAAACATTACTTTTCAGATTATAAATGATTTATCGGTTTATTTAATTTGTGGCAAACTTACATAACATCACGTTATAGTTCATAAATGGAGTAGCACAAATCTTTGAAATATTCACAGAACATTTAGTCATTAGATTCATTCTGCAAACATCCCTATCCTGACACACCATTATCGCTGCATCTAATATTAATAAATTCTTACAAACAAACTCTTTTATTGATTTCCCCCACTTGAAATCTTCCATTCACGCAACAAATCTCCAGTCATATCTATTTATTTCTAGACTGTCCAATCTTTCATTCTCAATTTCAGCAACATTCATCCGTTTCATCAATCCTTTCATTTAACATACGTTATATGGGGTAATGGCTCAGTGGTATCAAGTCGGCCTGTGGATCCTAAGAACCCTGGTTCGATCCCCACAGCCGACAAAACATTTTCACCAATTGAAAATTACCCCTGTGGCTCCCTCTCCACTAATATCTTTGGAGGCCGTGATTTCACGGCTGGTAACCGCACTTCATGCGCATAAATATATCATTTACCGAGATCTGCTTCGGCAGAGTGCCACACTCAGTAATGGGTGAAAGGCGTGATGATATATTTATTTATTTATTTATTTTATTTCTTCATACCTAGTCATCTCATTTGGCACGTTTCCACTAACTAGACGTCAGCAAAAATATCAGATATCCGAATTCTATCCGATCAGAAATCGAATTTCGGGTCGGATGAGAACTCTCTCGAACCGAATTCGGATCGAATCCTATTCAAAGTTCGGTAATAATTCCCGACCCGAATTTCTCAAACATGGCTTCAGTAAAAAAATATATACATTCTAATTTCACTCTATTTGGATTTTAAAATAAGAATGTACTAATAGTGGTGAAAATTGGAACTATGACAAAGGTACAGTTTACAATAGGGACTTACAATTTTGACGTCACATGAAGCAGACACCCCCTCCACACAATTTTGTGTGAAACAACAAATTTGTAGCAAGAGCGAGGTGACGCCATGCCGAGTTGAA
The DNA here is from genome assembly GCA_911728475.2 of Pterostichus madidus. Taxonomy (NCBI): domain Eukaryota; kingdom Metazoa; phylum Arthropoda; class Insecta; order Coleoptera; family Carabidae; genus Pterostichus; species Pterostichus madidus. The sequence goes on from OU452306.1 coordinate 33,365,479, forward strand.
TAACTGCTTTCTCCTTTCAGCACTACTCTCCGCAGATTCCCAAATTTGTTTGACGTTTCATGTTCGGATCACGTGACAAACGTCAAACTGTAAAGCTATACCATGTTCGCTACATAACAAAGAATTAAATTCTATTTCACTCACTAGATGGCAACCGAAAAATTTGAATTGTATAAAAAAAAATTATTATAGTAGAACTTAAATTTACATTAAAGAAGGTAATAAAACTATAATTAACTAATATTTTACTTAATTTCTACTAAAAGAAATCTACACTATTAAAAGAACCTATGAACTATATACAGAGTGGTCCATTTAAAGTGTTATCAGGAAATATCTCGGAAACTATAAATTTTACGCAAAAATGACCTAGACGAAAAACAATCGTACAAAAGGGGGCCATAATAATAAAATATTGGGTTTCTCCTAGATGGCGCTGTTGTCGCTAAATCATGGTCAACTCAATTTTTTTAAATGAAAACCCCTATTTTTTATTAAAGAATCAGATTCATCGTTAAAAAAAAGAAGAATTTATTTAGTTCACTTTTTCGTCAGCATGATAGATGACGCTGTAATCGCGAAAAATGATGTTGCTTTCGGACGTTCCTGTATTAGAGCTTATGCGCGCGGCTGTGTGTGTGTGTGTGTGTGTATTATTTGAGTTTGTGTGAGTTTGTTAGTTTTTGTTTGTGTGCGTGCAAGCGCATCCACTAACACGCACATCTAAAATCACAAATAGTCTCATTACATTCAATTGCCATTTTTATAAAATATGGTTCATCTGATTGTTTACATTCTGTCTAAAATTATATGGTGTAAATTTACATTGCATTTTATTTTAGATTTTAATTAAATTAAGCATAAGCTCTAATACAGGAACGTCCGAAAGCAACATCATTTTTCGCGATTACAGCGTCATCTATCATGCTGACGAAAAAGTGAACTAAATAAATTCTTCTTTTTTTTAACGATGAATCTGATTCTTTAATAAAAAAATAGGGGTTTTCATTTAAAAAAATTGAGTTGACCATGATTTAGCGACAACAGCGCCATCTAGGGCAAAACCAATATTTTGTTATTATGGCCCCCTTTTGTACGATTGTTTTTCGTCTAGGTCATTTTTGCGTAAAATTTATAGTTTCCGAGATATTTCCTGATAACACTTTAAATGGACCACCCTGTATTTAAATTTGTTCCTAAAAGTTAAACGATAAATGAAACTAATACTAAAATTACAACAAACGATACACAGAACTATGTATAAACTTCTATATAAATTGATCAAAAAATCCACTTCTAGCAAATACAAAATGAAAGAAAACAAAGAAATACAAGTGACAGCAGTGGTAAGCTTATGGAGACCAACTGAAAGTGTACCTTTGTCTAAAGTTTGACCTAATCGTGATTAACACCATCTTTTAGTAATTGAATATCTCACTATAAATTATAACATTACGTAAAAATTATAAGAAATTATGTACGAAGATACAAAATGATTAAATAACGATTATAGATTTGAGAACCAGTGTTTGAATCCAACAGCCAAAAACAATTTTCACGATATTAAAATTATCCCTGTGGCTCTCCGTCCACTAACATCTTTGGGGAGCGTGATTTTACGTCTGGTAACCGCACTTCACGTGCAAAATATATCACTTATCGAGATCTGTCTCGGCAGAATGCCACGCCCAGTAATACGTAAAAGGCGTGATGATATATTTTTTATAACAAAATTTATCTACCGTTCTTTACAACAAAATTATTGATTTAGTTTCTTCTAGAACGGTTATTTTTCTTTCGAAAATACAATTTACGTTACAATTTCCGGGTCGAATCGGATTGGATTGAGTCGGATCAGATCGGATCGAATCTTGAATAGAGTCGGATTGGATCAGATATAAAACTTTTTTAGTATTCACTTTCCTAACAATATTCTTTTGAATATCACGTTCATTATACATCAACGAAAATGACTTATTTTACATATTATATCCACTCAAACGAAGAAAAAAAAGTTTCAAAGTAGCCGTCAACCTATTATTTGAATATTGTACAAAACCACAAAGTTAAACGAATTAATTATTTGAGCCTCAAGAGAACAAGGGTAGAACAAGTTTGAAAGGATTTAAAACAGCGATTATTTCCCCATCAAAGCACTCTGAATTTTAATGAGAACAAATAATATCGGCCTAATTAACAAAATAAAATGCCACTTCAAATTGAAGCGCTCTCATCACATAATAAAGATAAAACGGTTGTTAAGATTATTAAAGGAAAAAAGGATTTATTTGGTTGGAAGAATTAAAGTGTACACTTGAGAAAACATGAATCAAACCAGGAGATAAGAAAAAATATCCGCGTACAAAGTGCAAAGACAGAAACGATAAACGTCGAAAAGAGATGCTAGGTCGCTACTAAAAGGATCGGCAGGGTTATTGTCCCCGGAGAAATCATGTAAATAATAGAGAAAAGTACCAACGGGATACTGTTGTTAATATTCTCAAAGGGTTCCTACTAAAATAAACATTATGTTTAGCAAGTTTCGTCACAGTTTACAGTTATTTATTTTTCTGTTTTTAAATTCTGTATAAAAGTTCTTTGATGACACTGTTCTAGTAGTGGTCTCAATCTCTTCATTTACCCTTGGCTAATTACAGAGATGGATTTACAGTTTTTCCACCCCCAAACTATGAACTTTTTACTGCCCCATAAATGTATATATCACGAAAAGCGTGCCATCGGCGTTTAACAACGGGAAGCAGTTTTTCCGTGCGCATTTTTTCTCAAATTATTTTAGACAAAAATGCTTTAAATAAAAGTTCTAGAGTTGAAAATTCTACATCTAAATCAATAAACTAATTTCATTTCCTATCTTTTGTAACGGCCGTAATTAAATATGAAAATTTGGAAAATTACGAGTACTATTTAATTACTGTTAACCATGGAATTAAAACAAAATACATAACAAATAAATGCTTTTGGTTTTTTGTCCAATTTTTCCCTGAATAATATCATTTAATTTTTCTTAATGTGAATAATTATAAATGATATATTCTTATATTATTTTTATATATTAAAGCAACATGACAGATTTTACAAAGCTATTGACAGATGTCAACTTTATATTATGTTGAGAATAATTACAATACGGATGCCCTGTCTTAAGATACCCTAACTAAATTTCTAATATATTCATTAAATCAATATTGTAATTTTTCTCAACATAATATAAAGTTTACATCTGTCAATAGCTTTGTAAAATCTGTCATGTTCCTGTAATATATAAAAATAATACAAGAATAAATCATTTTCATTGTTTAAATTTTTAATATTTTTTACAGTTTTTTGACAGTTTATTATGTAATTAATAAAATTTGATAGAGTCATTTAAAAATCTGTCTCGACAGATGTGTAGGGAATTTAATTACCTTTAATTAGAAAAAGAAATTATCCAGATCCGATGGATATTAAGGTCTCTACAGATTTTTGAACAGTAAAATCTCGATTTGCCCCACTGTGCGATGTCTTGTCTTATCTTCCGCAAATAATCTAATAATATCGTCATATGATATTGAATCTTATATATCTGATTCAATAGATAAAAATGATAATGCTTTTAATTTATCTTATACATTATGTTGAATCGAATGATTGCCACCTTACGTATTTTAAAACTGGGTTCGCCTGATATTTGCCGCCCTAAACTAAAGTTTACTTAGCTTATATGTAAAGCCGGTATTGCTCATTTAGTTCAGTTACCAAAGGTGAAATTATAATACAACTAGAAATAATATTTCCAAATTAATGTATACTTAATAAAATTTAAAAAGTTCTTACCTGAAAAAAGGACGTTAGTTACAAAATAAAAATTATATGTACATATATAATATATATATACATATAATTTTTATTATATATATATATATATATATAAAATATATATATGATCACGCCGTCTACCCATTACTGAGTGTGGCACTCTGCCGTAGCAGATCTCGGTAAGTAATATATTTTGCGCGTGAAGTGTGGTTACCAGTTGTCAAATCACTGCCCCCAAAGATGTTAGTGATGGAGGAGCCACAGGGGTAGCTTTTGAAATTATGAAAATTGTTTTGGGATGGCTAGCTCAGTGGTATGAAGTCGGCCTGTGGATCCTGAGGTCCCTGGTTCGATTCCCACAGGCGACAAATTTTCATAATTTGAAAAAGCTATCCCTGTGGCTCCTCCACCACTAACATGTTTGGGGGCCGTGATTTGATGACTGGTAACCGCACTTCACGCGCAAAATATATCACTTACCGATATCTGCTTCAGCAGAGTGCCACACCCAGTGATGGGTAGAAGGCGTGATGATATATTTATATTTATTGTTTGTCACCTGTGGGAATCGAACCAGGGTTCTCAGGATCTACAGTTAATACAGTTAATAAAGTATGCAATAACCTATCAACATGCAAATTTTCATCCATTTTGGTTTTTATTCCAGGTCATAATCCGACTGGGCTAAATGTGAAATGGCACATGGAAAATTAATGTTTCTTTTTTTTTAGAGAAAACAGTAGCATAATATTTCAGCATAAGGCTTAAATATGAAAGGACTCGTGTTATTTATCATAATACAGTACATTTATTTGTGGAACATATGCAACAGAAGACAGAATAAATTAATATTATAATACGACATACTATTATAACCATATATCAAAAGTATGTCTACATATTCTACCATTACGCTTTTACTTCTCTTCTGGAAATAACAATTTCATAAGAGATATATTTCATAGGTAAATATGTACTTATGTAAATTTTAATCCTGAAGTCAAACATATATACCAATAATATTAATAGTAACGAAAACTAATATTATTTTTAAAGGATGATTCAAACATTGTAGATATATATATATATATATATATATATATATATATATATATATATATATATATATATATATATATATATATATATATATATATATATATATATAGTTTTTAAATTACACAGGACTTCAGTCAATAAATAGTTTTTAATTCACGCTACCGACAACATCAACGTTTCGTTGCCAAGTGCAACCTCATCAGGATTCTGCAAACATTACAAGTACAACATAACAGTAAAAAAATGACATTCACTTACAGTCAGTAAATATAAAATATTAACAATGATTTTTAAATGATTGAAAAACATATTTGAGATTGTATCAATTCTTTATGTTTTTCAATAATTTAAAAATCGTTGTTAATATTTTATATTTACTGATTAATCCTGATGAGGTTGCACTTGGCAACGAAACGTTGATGTTGTCGGTAGCGTGAATTAAAAACTATTTATTGACTGAAGTCCTGTGTAATTTAAAAATTATTCATATTGCCCAGTCACTTAATTCTTATTATAATTGTAGATATATGTAGGTATATCTTTTATTTGAAAATCATGAACATGTAGATTCACAAAGGGGATTAGCGCTATACCATTTTTTATTTCGCTTTTAGCTCTCTTTCCGATTTATGAAACAAGTTTATTTTAACTTGGGTTGAAAGATTGTTCTTCACTAATTTTTTTAATTTCTTTTTTATGATATCAAAGTTGAAAACAATGTACAGTTTTAGAAAGTCTTAATTGTTATTCTTTCCCACGAAATGATTTTTTAAAAACTTTGTGAAGCCAGACTTAAGAAAATGTGGACCTCAAACAGAGGAACTCGCGTATAATTGTAATCACTTAAAAAAGATCTATTGTATTTTGTCATTTAGAAAAATATATAAATGGAGTTCAAATAACTTTCGTAACAAATAATTAAAAATGTTTAAGAGTATCAGTAATTTCAGAAGGAAAAATAAAAAGATTATCTAAGTTAAAGGTTTGATTACCACTAGAACGATTTATTTGTGCAAACATAACCAAAGTTTCAGTGGTATTGAGTCGGGCTGTGGATTTGAAAAGCCAGGTTTGAATCCCAAAGTCGACAAACAATTTTTACCACATTAAAATTATCCCTATGGCTGTACCTCCACTAATATCTTTGGAGGGTCGTGATTTTACGGCTGGTAACTGCACTTTACACGTTTAAATATATCACTAGTGCGCAAAATAAAACTTTCCATAAGTTTCCAAGGCAGTGTAAACTTTATTTGAATGATGCGAGTACCAGAAGTATTTTCTTATTTCTATGGAGTTTTGATATGTCATCTTTTTCTGACGTTAAAAGAAAATAGTATATTGTGTAACTAGTAGGAAAAGTGATACATTTCCGGACAATGGTGGTAAATTGTGAGACGAGCCGTAGACAACACTTTTTATACTTCTTTTTTTCGATCGATTTATACTCAATAATGATATATTTTATATTTCTGTAACAAAGCGGAGATGAGCGTAAGCGAATAAGTTAAAACATGATAATATAATTTATTTTGATACGAATGTTACTTACTTGTTCTGTGAATTCCTTTCTTGTTGTGAACTAAAACTACTTTTATGGATTGGCAAATCGTTGCCAGTTAAAATACACAAATCACTTTATTGAGAACTAATGAACATGTTTAGTAAAGGGTTAATTAAACGAACTTTGATATTTACAAATAAAATATTGTAAAATTAATAAGAATAAAATACAAAACAGTTGACCAAACTGATATGTGTGAAAACAGTTCAATTTTAAAGTTACATTAATTAAAATAAAACTTAGATGAATTCGCGCCATCGCGTCTTGCAAAGATGTCCGCACATTTTTACACGTAGAGTCGCTGTTCTTGACTGACTTGGCTATCCCAAACACTTGACATCCTCTGGGTAAAATTACCCACATCTGGAATCCATTTCTACAGATGTCTGAAGTGCCTGGGGCTGTGTAATCTGACACAAAGGCAAAGCCGATCATGCGAACATGAAAAGTTGCTAGAATTCTAAGAAAATTAACTAATAACTGTCACTTTTATAAGTTAAATGTCCTATATTTGAAAACCTAAGGTTTTCGCATTCACACGAAAGGCCATGTGGCCACGAGTATCAAATTACACGAAACAAAGCTTTTATCTGAAGCAACATACAATAATGAGATAGCTCATATTGTTACATTTTATTTATAAACGTCAGACAACCAACAAGATATAAAATTGAACAATTAGGAGTAGGAAGGATACATAATTATAATTACTCCTCTGTGTTTGGATTACTTGGCTTTTTTTTGTAATTTTAAATTTACAAATTTATTAAAACAGACGACGTTTCGGATTGGTTTGACTCTGGTGTCGGCACCATTTTTTTAAAATGTATTTATTACGTTTAATTATGTCCTTATTTTTTGAATGTATTTTCCATGTGAAATTATTTTTAAATTGTTGTAAATTGTTATAATAATTCTTATGATTGTTTGACTTGAAAATGGGACCAACCCTCAGTCCCGAAACGTCGTCTGTTTTAATAAATTTGTAAATTTAAAATTACAAAAAAAGCCAAGTAATCCAAACACAGAGGAGTAATTATAATTATTTATCCTTCCTACTCCTAATTGTTCAATTAAAACTCAACGGCATAATAAATTGAATCTCCATTTTGTGATTCTACAAATTAAGATATAAAATTATTGCACAGAACTGGGCAAGCTACTTAAAAAAAGGAGCTAAGCTACAGCTACAGCTATTCTTTAAAAAAGTAGCTAAGCTACAGCTATAAGCTATATTTTGTAAAATATAGCTAAGCTACAACTAATAGCTTTCGTTAAAGTAGCTGTTAAATTTTAAAGCTACTTTTTTTAATTATTGTGAAATAATTAAATTTGCCATTGTCATATGATCAGTCTTTTGTTATAATGACTGTTAATTTACTATTATGTACATAAATATCAAAAATAGCAAATAACATCTGGCACCTACTGTGTATTTTTGCGTATTAGAGCCAGTTAGAACCGGCAACAAATAATTATTTTGTGTGGGTTTAGCTTGTACGCACGCGTACTTTGTTGACCTTCTGCTTAAAAAGTAGCTTTAAGCTACAAAAAGTATCTTTAAGCTACAAATAGTAGCTTTAAAAGTAGCTTCAGTTGTTATTTTTAAGCTAATAGAAAAAAAAGTAGCTAGCTACAAGCTACAGCTAAGGTAAATGTAGCTAAGCTAGTAGCTAAGCTACAAAAGTAGCTAGCTACTGCCCAGCTCTGTTATTGCATTGTTTTGATTAAAATATCTGATGATAGCGTAACAATGGTTTCTTTATTTATTTTCACAAGCGTACTCCACGGGATAACTTTACCAGCGACCAGAATAGTTATTTGTGTACCTAGAGCCGAAACTAGTCTATTGCCGCTAACGCATGGAAATTATTGATCAAGGAGCAGCCGAGAGCAACAACCATGCAAGAGCGGCAAGGACACTTTCTGCTCGAGGTGCACACAATCCTTTTTCTACGATCATTTAGAAGCTTCAACTAAAAATACAACTGCATCCGTGCGGTTCGATTCCCTTACAGTAATTTAGATTAATTTCAGAGTATAAATGTTCGATGTTCAGCTTAACAAACTTAATTTACACAAAATTACACCAAACTAAACTTTCAAACTGGTGCTTCGCAGTAATTAATTAAAAATCCTGTTAATTACGTCAGAGCCCGAAGTGCTAATATCCAAAACAAACAAACCAATTATTAGCTCCGGCTCTGCTACATCACAGAGCGATCTCGTGTCGCCCGAGGCAAGGTACGAAACACGACAAGACGATCACTGGGATATTTGGATCAAGAACACTATGCATAGCACAGTGTCTGCTGCATGCAGGCCATGAGAACATGAGCACGATAAACTGTCAATCATTGGCGCCGACTCCGCGGGTGCTTGGGTGCTCACCCACTATAAAAATATAAAGGGTGCTGAGCAGCCACTATAAAACATTCAAATGAATAAATAAAATTAATATTAGTTGTAGATTTTAGTTATCGCCGCTTAGAATGAATAAAATCAAGAAATATGAGTATGTAGGTTAACAGTTAAATTTAAATTTAATATTTTATCCACAACTCATATATTATAAAGACATGGGGGATTCAAGTGATAGAGCTTTTTAATATATATTTATTACAATAAATCCTTGACCGTACATCATATTTAATACAATGTAAAACTATACCATAAATGATATCTTTATTGCTGAAATATGAAAGTTAAAGTTGAATAATTTAAAAAGTTCATTTAAATTTCGCACTGCCATATTGCAATTACATAGTTGCATTAAGCCAATCAGCTTTGTCTGAAACATTTGTCGGTGCTCAACTTTACTGAGAAAAAGACGAAGAAGAAACAAGCATTCAGCATTCTACGATTCTACGGACAACGACACACGTTACGTGAAGTTATCTCTGTCTTATCTATCTCTCTTTAATCCAAGGTGCAACTACGTTATATTCGTTTGTTTCGAAAGTTTAAATATTTTTATCATGCTTAATACAAGTTTAAAAAAAAAATAAAAAATGATGATATATTTATTTATGTTATTTTGTATCGTTCAAAATAAGGTGTACATTACCTTGGAAACCGATGGAAAGTTTGATTTTGCGCATTAGTCCGCAAAGTAATTGAAAAAACACCCATTTTTTATGATTCTAAATTTTGACTATTAACACGCTAATTGTACTTATATATACACATTTTAAAGAATTTATAAAAGAAATAGAGACATTAGCTTATAACGCCATCAATCAGACATATTTTAACAAATTTTATGAGAAAAAATTAATAATTAATTTTCAAATAACAAATGTCATTTCATGGCATAATTAACTGTCAATATAAATTCACGTTTAAAGTTAAAAATTTTCCTCATTGTCGATTATATAATTTTTGCTCGTTACAAAAAGCATTGTACAAAACTCGTGCACGAAGACGTCATTTGCACCATTCGCGCACTTGTTATGTAAATAGCTATTGCGTAAAGCCTCGTTTACACCTCTTAACATAGTCTTAGTTTTAGTTTTTCGACATAACCTTGAAAGTTTGTCATATGTGAATACAGCTGAGTGTTTCCAGCTACTGTTTTAGTCAGTCTTTGTCTTTGTCGCTGCGCATAAAAACAAAGTTTGCAGACTTCATACTTTCGACGTAGTCCTTCGTCGCTGTTCTGTAAGAGAGAGTTAGCTGCGGTAATGCTATCTCTTGTTATGCTGTCAATTCTATGCCGTATTTATCAAATGTCATTAGGTTTGTGTTGAAAATACGATAAATATAGACAATAAAATAAAAATAGTAATAATTTCAACTGTGAAAAAAATAAAAATTACTAGATTAATAGCAACAACAAAACTAACATGTTAAAAATAAATTATTTGGTTGCTGTCATTTTAAAATTTATTTCTTTTCTTTGATTTTATAAGTATAATTGCAATTTAATCATATTTTAAGAGATATAAAAATCAATTTTGTAATTTAAATTACTATATTTGAAATATTATGGTTTGTTCACTACAAAAATGTCTCAATTTTGTAAAATTGTTTTCGAATTGTATAATTTCATTAAACTAGTGCTTAATTTTCATAATAATTACTATTCCTTATTAATAATTTTAAATAATTTTTAAAGTATTTCAAATGCTTTTATACAATTATTTTCTCATTTAAGTGAACAAACCTTTACTAGAATAATGAATTAAGGTTATGTTTATGTTAAGAGCTGGAAATGGCTGGAATTTTTCAGACATAAACAGAAACAAAAACCAAAAACAAAGACTAAAACAGAGACTATGTTAAGATGTCGAAACGTAGCTTAACTCATACTTGCGTTACTTTTAAAAGTAAGTTAGCACCCACAATAAATATCTAAAGTCGGCGCCTATGCCATCAATGTGTTGCACTGCATGCGTTCGATCCGATGCACTCGAATGACCGATATTGGAATCACAAATGATACAGTTAGTTGCAATTGCAACGTTTTCGTTTCAGTGTAGAAATGTTTACTTCAAGTTAAGGCAGAATTTACGGTAACTGTTTCAAGATTATGGTAGAGCTACTTGTGCGAAATTATTTCGCAATTTAGAAGTGAAACAATTTTACGTAGGCAGATGTCATGGAAATTGCGACAGCGCTGCTTTCTTGTAATTTAATGGAAAAGTTGAAGAAATTTAATTCAATCTGCACATTATACAATTTTTTTTATTTCGTTAGTATTCGAAACAGATTTAAAATATTTATGACAGTTAAAAAGTTTCATATTTGTTCTATTATTAGCTAAATATTTATCTCATTTTTAATCTTAATTTAAATAGTAATGAATAAAATATGTAGGTTGATTTGCTTACAGAATTTAATTCTATACTGCCCGATTTCATAATGCCAATGGCACACTGGTCGAGGAGCATGAATGAGCGTCGAGGAACTCATCGATGAAACAACAGAACGCACCCTGACTGATAAAATAAACAAACACAAAAAAGTAGCACAAAACAAAACCAAAATGACAGCCCACGCTAACATGAAATGAGACACAATAATACGTGTGAAATGAGACACAATCGTTTCATCGAGGAACTCCTCGATGGAAATAGAGGCGCCTCTATTTTTCATCGATGACGGGTGCGTTCTGTTGTTTCATCAATGAGTTCCTCGACGCTCATTCATGCTCCTCGACCAGTGTGCCATTGGCATTAATGCATGTTAAATCTTAGCAACGATGTTAATAATTACTGTATTAAATTTATTTCTTAATGATTGTAAAATTTAATGTTAAATTAAAATGTTTTAAATTAAATAAAAAATTACTGGGTGTGGCACTCTACCGTAACATATCTCGGTAAGTGATATATTTATGCGCGTGAAATGCGATTACCAGCCGTCAAATCATGGTCCCCAAGGATGTTAGTAGTGGAGAAGCCGCAAGGGTAGTTTCAATGTGGTTAAAACTGTTTGTCGGCTGTGGGAATCGCACCCGGGTTTTCTAATTTACAGTCCGACTTGATACCTGCTCCGTTAAAAACATTTTTTATACTACTACAGTCAAAAACATGTAATTATAAAATAATAATAATAAATAAAAAAAATATTTTTGCTTGCCATACAAAAAAAAAATGTTTACACGTTAAATAGTTGCTACGAAACAAACCTGCGTAACCTACAAAATAAATATTTTTGACGTTTAAAATGTCTTTAGTAAGATTAACATAATTAGTTAAAAATTGGTTGTAGAAAAAAATATGTGTCTTTATTGCACTCATGAGTTTGCAAGATTCACACTCGTGCAATAAAGTGATACTTTTAATACTAGTGGCACAAATAACTATTAATCTTTATACATTGATAATTCTTGTTATTATGATATTGTTACATTTTTACTCTTTATATTTTGTGCTAATGGGGTAGCTAGCTCAGTGGTATGAAGTCGGCCTGTGGATCCTGAGAACCCTGGTTCGATTCCCACAGGCGACAAACAATTTGCATAATTTCAAAAACTACCCCTGTGGCTCCCCCACCACTAACATCTTTGGGGGCCGTGATTTGACGACAGGTAATCGCACTTCACGCGCAAAATATATCACTTACCGAGATCTGCTTCGGCAGAGTGCCACACCCAGTAATGGGTAGAAGGCGTGATGATATATATATTTTTTTTTTGTGCTGATGATTGTTGAAACGTCCGTTAATAAAACGATTTATAGATGACTTCATGTTTTTGGATTCCTGAAGCCTTTTCATCTTTATTCAATTTATATTATGAATCATGGACTTTAATTTTATGAAAGTAATAAAACCTACATTTTGATTTTCTGACAACTAAAGAGCCAATTTTATTTTGAAATTCTAGATCTTTATGATAGATAGGTACTAGCGTTGGACACGGGCCGTGATTTCGACCAGATCACGATAGGTCGCGTGATCGTGAACAAGTTTGAAATTCATATCGTAAGTATGAGTGAACGTAAAGCCCCATTCACAACACGAAATTAGTGGTTAGTGTTAGTAGTTATGGTTAGCGTTAGAAGTTTGACATATGTATACCTCTAGTAGCGTTCACAACAACGAACTTAGCCCAGCGCAGGTCTACGCTAATCGTGGTTAGCGTAGAAGTTTGTAAACTTCAAACTTTTAGTTAGTGGTTAACGGCACAGCCAATCAAAAACGAGGAGTAAAGTGACAGTTGGTTTTCTCAGTTTGAATTTTATGTAACGAAAATTAATCGAAGCTAAAAAAAAGTTGTTACTTGCAACTTTAATTTTGCAAATGAAAAGAAATAAAAAACAAATAGAAGATGGTGGGTTCGCCCAATCAACCAAAACCGAACAAATCAGGGAGACTGGGATAATTTGATCCAAGAAATGAGGTCATATGATGAAGACATGTTCTTTAATTACACCAGAATGACCATAGCTCAATTTGATTTATTGTTAGCACTTGTAGGACCAATTTTAAAGAAAAATAGAAAAAAAACAGTTCTACCAAATCAGAACTACAGACAAAATATCAGAACTCAAACAAACAAAACTGTAACTATTTGTCAAAATTTTAAGTTGACAACTGTGACATCTATTATAATTTCTTGTAATATCTATAATTTTCAAAAATGTGAACTACATTACCGGCAGAAACATAAATTCGAAATCATTAATTTGGGACATTGTGAACGATGTATTTTAATCTGTAACTACTAACTATAACAACTAACCATAACCACTAACACTAACTACTAATTTCGTGTTGTGAATGGGGCTTAAGTCTATTATTTTATCGTGAATGAGAGCAAAAATGAAATATATTTTCTCAATTAAATAAATGTTTTGTATGGAGTATTATGTTGGACGGGTGTGAGACATGGACAGTTTAAAAAGATAGAAAAAGGATTGATGCCATGGAAATGTGGATATGGAAGAGAATGCTTGTTATTAAGTGATCTGATGAAGTTAGCAACGAACAAGTGTTGGAAAGAGTAAGATAAAAAAGGTACTGTATGAGATTATTTTGAAAAGGAAGAGAATGTGGTTGGGACATGCGTTGAAAAGGGATACTCTAATGACAGACATAATAGAAGTGCCAGTAGAAAGAGAATGTAAAAGAGTCAAGAGGGGGAGGAAGATGATAGATGACCTGAAAGAAGAAAGAAGTTATGTTGAAATAAAGAGAGTGGCTATGAAAAGAAGTTGGAGAAGGCATTTAGGACCTGTGTCAAGCGGATAACTATTGATGATGATGCTGATGGAAACATCCTGTATTCCAATGGGGGATTCAAGTGGTAGAGCTTTTTAATATATATATTTATTAAAATAAATTCTTGACCGTACACATATTTAATACAATATAAAATCATACCATAAATGATATCTTTATTGCTGAAATATGAAAGTTAAAGTTGAATAATTTAAAACGTTCGCACAGCCATATTGCAAGGACGTAGTTGCATTAAGCCAATCACAGAGCTTTGTCTGAAACGTTTGTCGGTGCTCAAGAAGACGAAGAAGAAATAAGCATTCAGCATTCTACGATTCTACCAATGACGTATAATACTAGACGAATTATGCCGTATTCAAGTCAATGCAGTGAAGCAGAGAGGAATGGAATAACTTGACGGTCCGCCGGATGCGCGGCAAGGAGCAAGTACACTTTGATGTTATGCAAGTTGCTCCTTGCCGCGCACCCGCCTCACCAACCAGTTATTCTATCCCTTTCTGACTCACAACAAACGCCGATGTTATCCGTCTAGTTATGTTTTGTCTGAGGATTCTACTGACAACGACAAGTTACGTGTTATTTATCTCTGTCTTATCTGTCTCTCTTTAAGCTAAGATGCAACTACGTCATATTCATTTGTTTCGAAAGTTTAAATATTTTTATCATGCTTAATACAAGTTTTTTAAAAAAATAAAAAATTTGGGTATAATTATTTTATTACGTAGATTAATATATAAAAAAATCAAAAAAGTCTTGAAAGGCTATAAATATTTAAATTAATAGTGTCATATAAATAATGAACTGGCGTAAAATTATTTTTTCTTACTTTCCTGACCAATTTTAGTATGGAAAGTAGGTTTTTACAAAAACAGTCAAGTAAAGTACGTATCCAAGGCTACAACAAAAATCACTTATTATGTAATATACTATTAATTTATACATATTTTAATATTAGAACTTTATAATTAGTAAATTAACAGCAGGTACATACTAAATTTATCGTAACCCGTAGTGAATGATTAGGCGTGATTCAAATTTTAAAATTCGTAAGGCGGGCGTGATCGTGAGCCACAGTTCACATATATGAGTGAACGGACGGGAAAAAAAATGTTTTCGTGAGTGGGTGTGATCGTGACTAAATTCCGAATATCCCGAATTTGAATTCCACTCAAGTCAAAGATATATGATCTACCACATTGCGCCTCGGTAATCCCGAACCCTGAACTGTAATTAGGATTGAGTTCCTTTTGTATACTAGCATAAATAAATAAATAAAATAGGTATTTAGCTACATAATTCTGAACTCACTATCTTAAAAGAAACTGTCAAAATGATAAAAAAAATTACCCAGTAAATATATAAACATTCAGTACTATCAGTGATAATTATTATTATTGCGCACCTGTCACAATTACCCAAGTCAATTAATATGTCAACAATTATGTCATTTTATAACGTGTGAAGCTTGTTTTCACTACGAACCAAACAGCAAAACAACAATAAAATATTTAGCACCCGTGGTACTTAGCACAGCTGTTAAATTAACATGTTTTATTTATGAAATGCAAAATAAAATTAACGCCTTGATATTTTAACAGATATGAAAGCTATCAGATTTTCCAGGCATTTATGAAACCGGTACAATTTTTATTTTAAATTATAACCGGTAAAGTAATTAGGGAATCGTTCAATTCATATCTCGATATTGGAGTCATAAACAAACAATTTCACTGCATGCAGAGCTGGGCAAGCTACTTAAAAAAAGTAGCTAAGCTACAGCTACAGCTATTCTTTAAAAAAGTAGCTAAGCTACAGCTATAAGCTATATTTTGTAAAATATAGCTAAGCTACAGCTAAAAGCTTTCGTTAAAGTAGCTGCTAAATTTTGAAGCTACTTTTTAAAATTATTTATTTATTTATTTATGATACTCTGCACAACAGGAATTGAATTGTGAAATAAATAAATTTGCCATTGTCATATGATCAGTCTCTTGTTATAATGACTGTTAATTTACTATTATGTACATAAATATCAAAAATAGCAAATACCATCTGGCACCGACTGTATATTTTTGCGTATTAGAGCCAGTTAGAACCGGCAACAAATAATTATTTTGTGTGGGTTTAGCTTGTACGCATGCGTACTTTGTTGACCTTCTGCTTAAAAAGTAGCTTTAAGCTACAAAAAGTAGCTTTAGTTGTTATTTTTAAGCTAATAGAAAAAAAAGTAGCTAGCTACAAGCTACAGCTATATTTTTTCACAGTTAGCTAAGCTACAGCTACAGCTAAGATAAATGTAGCTAAGCTAGTAGCTAAGCTACAAAAGTAGCTAGCTACTGCCCAGCTCTGATTTGGATTATATATTTAAGGTGAATCATCCTATATTTTGTAAAATATAGCTAAGCTACAGCTAAAAGCTTTCGTTAAAGTAGCTGCTAAATTTTGAAGCTACTTTTTTAAATTATTTATTTATTTATTTATGATACTTTGCACAACAGGAATTGAATTGTGAAATAAATAAATTTGCCATTGTCATATGATCAGTCTTTTGTTATAATGACTGTTAATTTACTATTATGTACATAAATATCAAAAATAGCAAATACCATCTGGCACCGACTGTATATTTTTGCGTATTAGAGCCAGTTAGAACCGGCAACAAATAATTATTTTGTGTGGGTTTAGCTTGTACGCATGCGTACTTTGTTGACCTTCTGCTTAAAAACTAGCTTTAAGCTACAAAAAGTAGCTTTAAAAGTAGCTTCAGATGTTATTTTTAAGCTAATAGAAAAAAAAGTAGCTAGCTACAAGCTACAGCTATATTTTTTCACAGTTAGCTAAGCTACAGCTACAGCTAAGGTAAACGTAGCTAAGCTAGTAGCTATTCTACAAAAGTAGCTAGCTACTGCCCAGCTCTGACTGCATGCTATGAAAGTATTATATTATTTAAAGCTTAAGGCATCTGGTTTTACATTTATGAACAGTAATTTTGTAATATCTTCTCGTATAACTGGTTTCACCAGTTATTTGCTTGTAATGATGCACAAATTAACACATTACAGGTGTGTTTACAACTTTACACCTTTTAAAGGAATTCTCAGAATTTCATTAAAAACAAATTACAAGATTTTATATTTCAACAAAATATTACTTATAATTATCAGTCACATATTTATTGTTTAAATAAATAATGGATTAGATGATCTATTTAAAAATATATATGAAAATAAAAACTCCTTCAAATATAATCACTAAATTACAGTAGACAACAGCTTACCTTCTGATATAAACAAGAAAGTACATTCATATCAATACATTTCATCACACTAAATATATCATCACGCCTTCTACCCATTACTGGGTGTGGAACTCTGCCGAAGCAGATCTCGGTAAGTGATATATTTAGCGCGTGAAGTGCGGTTATCAGCCGTCCAGATCACGGTCTCCATAGATGTTAGTGGTGGGGGAGCCACAGGAGTAGTTTTTATAAAAAAATAAAAATAAATATATCATCACGCCTTCTACCCATTACTGGATGTGGCACTTTGCCGAAGCAGATCTCGATAAGTGATATATTTTGCGCCTGAAGTGCGATTACCAGCCGTAAAATCACGGTCTCCATAGATGTTAGTGGTGGAGGAGCCACAGGGGTAGTTTTAAAATGGTGAAAATTGTTTGTCGCCTGTGGAAATCGAACCAGGCTACCCCATATCAAGTATTCACAATGAACAAAAATTGTCATTTTATTTATGTATCCACAGGAATTATTTTTTTATGGCCCTAGGGCCAAAAAGAAGTGTTTAAGTCCGCTTTTTAGGGCTAAAATACATGCTTTTCGGCTCGGTTGTGCATAAATAAAATTTCTTGATAACTGCGAAACTTTATATAAAGAAGTTCTCGGAAGAATCCTAAGAAATTGTTAATACAACTTTTGAAGCTGTTCTAAACTTATTATCCACGAAATTTAGTAAGTCATACGATGAAGCCTCTAACCGCATTAGAAAATGGCGTGCAGGAAAAAAAGCGTGAAAAAATACGAAGACGTAATATGTTGGCGTATCTTATCTTAACGGAAAATCTAAAAGTTACGAACCCTCTTCATTATGGGTTCAATACTCCATGACAAAAGTATATCTTCTAGTCAACGACAACATTGACATAGCATAAGCATGCGTCCGATTAATATGAATTTCAATAATAATTTTGCTTCTGTATTTTTTACTATGTACATACATACATACATACATATCTTCACGCTATATCCCAACAAATGGGGTAGCACGAACCCTAAAATCACTCATAAAACATTCACTCATCACACTCATCAAACAATCAGCCATTGTCAAATATTTTCATCCAAACATACCACCCTCACTTCAACCACATTCATAGATCACTCCATATAAACTCATTCATTTATTACACTCGAAATTATTATCACACAACAAACCTTCAATCACATCATTCCTATTCACTTATCATTCATTTTCTTTCTTTAACGTACATAGCATATGCATAAAACATCTCAAATTACTCACGTTTACTCCTAACAACGAATCTAATAACTATGTACATATGTAAATAAATAAGTTTTTATTTATTTCGTTGTTCTTTACTATATTTTTCTTATATTAAACAACTGAACTGTAAAAATAATATAAACTTTCTAGAGGAATAATGTGCACATTATTTCCCTAGGGATTGAGCTGAATTCAGCACCCGTCTTTAGCTTAGAGATCGTTTGTAGTAACCATGAAAACATCTTAATTTTTTTTTTATTACCGTATCGTTGCATACATCATCTTAAATAAAATAAATATATTATGACGTCTTTTATCCATTTCTGGGAATGGCACTCTGCCTAGCAGATCTCGGTAAGTGATATATTTACCAGCCGTCGAATCACGACCCCAAAGAAGTTAGTGGAGGGGAGGGGGCCGAGGAGTAGTATTAATTTTGTGAAAATGTTTGTCGGCTGTGGTAATCGAACCAGGGTTCTCAGGATCCACAGGCCGACACGATACCACTGTGCCACCTACTCCATAATAATAATTCACTTATGATGCTATTAACTTCAATTTGAAGATCAAGTTTTAAGACCCTTCCAATAATTGATAATTGTAATCGCTAATTGGATAGTTGTGAAAGCAGCTTAAGGTAGTACTAGTGTGACGGTGGCGCCATCGATTGTCGAGTGGCGAAACTGACGCTCAAAAAAATATAAAAATTGAATAAAATAAGTGTTTTATACCTATTATGATTTGAATATCATGAATTGTTAACAGGTTGTTGGTCTAGTGAATTTTCAAATACCATACCACCGTGTGGTGTTGCCATTATAAATTGGGATTCTTAATTTTTCGTTAAAAACAAGGCTTTGCATGGCTATATATCCTTTACTAAACGATAAAAAACTTTCTCCTTCTGATACAATATACATGGATAGTTTAAGAACATCATACTAGTTTTTCAAATGAAACTGCAAAATTTTAGAGGTACACAAACCAAATATGTGCGATTCTGAGTGATGATCGTCATAAGCCCCGTGTATAAGAACTCAACTTTACAAGCGAATATATTTGTTAACAGACGGTGAATGTGTTTCATATTTTAACAGGATGCGTAGGACTATCCAATGTTTACGTGCGCCAAATTTCATTCGGATCTGTAAAAAAAAATTTCACGCTAGTACTACATTAACACCTCAACTAAAACTGTATAAAAATGTTATAAATATAATTTATATTCCATTATTATCTGCAAGTTTCTTGTACTATATATAATTGAAATAAATTTTCTATTGTACAGAGTAATAAATAAATAATTGCAATAGCAAACGTTGTCCTAGTTCTGTTTTATTTTTTCGTATTTTCTTGTTATCCTCGACCATCGAACAAATCATACAGATGTGACATCAGTTTTATACAAGATCAGTTCAAATCGGCAAAATTGTTTCTATATATTTCTATCAATACATCAAAACAATATGTTTCCAATAATAACTCTGTAGTTCAACTTTTGTATCTTCTAAAAGAAAAAATCTGGTGTGGGCACTACACGACTTTCTTATACACAGCATATTTAATATTTAGAATATATAATATTATTAAACATGTAATTTAGATTTTCAGTAATTCAGCATTTATCTGTTTGAAACATATCAAATATCAAATTTGTTTACGTAGAATTTTTTAGTAATGTTGACTACTTTATGTCTAACTTTACTGATGAGGCATATGCAGGATATCCTTTTTTCGAGCCTAACCCTTAGTATCTCAAGAACCGTGATATACGAAGTCGAATAAATTGAGGTAAAATTGCCAAATTAGTTGACCATTTTAATGATGTATTTCTTTTTCCGAAAAAAGACATAGATAACTAGATAAAGCGAAAATAAAAATCTATGTTTTTGTTTCTAATACTACTATGATTATTGAAAAATATTATTAAATATAAAAATTACTTTTTCTCAAAATTAGACGCATATACAGGAAAATTGCAAGTAACATTTTATGTTCCAAATATTTTTACCAACATCTTTTATTTGAAACTTTTTTTCGTAACTGATTCCATTTTTGAAATAAATGGAATTTATTGTTTTGCGTGTCCAGTAAACTTCCTCTTCCGGTTTTTCAATTTCATTTAAAATCAACTCAGCTCTTCGTATTTTCATGAAACTTATAATTACCAAGTTTCGTTAACAAACCTTATCTCGTTCATGAGATATTGTACATACGGACACACATCCATCCATCCATCCACACACACAAACAGACATCATTGAGAAAATGATCAAAACGGATTCAGTGGACCTCAAAACACGTATTTCCGCGAAAATCTCGTTTTTTTCACGATTCCAATACTTCTTTATACTACGTATAAGAAAGTAAAAAAGAAAAAAGTTCTAAACCCGTAGATGTAACAGCATACATTTTAATTTAAATATAATGTTTAGTACATCATCATTAAGTCCGAAACATTAACACTACATACACAAATTTCATTTCGCAATTTCGTTGCAGTAATAACATTATTATACACAGGATAACAACAACGTGCATGTATAATATCTGCAGCAATACTGCGACATTTAGCCAGGAGTATCACATACGTGACATGATATTAGTTTCAGAAAGTTAGTTTGTTGTACAGGCGCGATGGCCGAGCGTGTTAATGCACATCTCTTAACATACTGTGACGTCATCCGAACCAAGGTTCGTCAGTTCGAATCCGCCTGGCGACAAAGTATGATTTGTCGTTAAAATAAAAAATACAGTTACTTGTATTAATCATACTCGGGCGCTATAAGCTAGTCACTTATACATATGCCTTAAAAAGTAAGTAACATCGACTCAGAAAACCGGCAGTACGGCAGCGTAAAAACTGCGGCTCGGTGTGCCCGGTAGGCCCAGGCCCGACTCGGGCTGTAGCGCCAGTAAAGAAGAAGTTTGTTGTACCAGTCAATTTTATCTACAAACTAAATTTGCGTTTACAACTATCCAATTACAATTCACAATTACTATTACAATTAATAGTTCCTAAATTCAATTGATGATGCTGTAGGCACTCGGTGAAGCATTATTAAAACGATAAATGATATTTGTTTCACAAAATTTGACAAATCTTTATTATAATTCGCGGCAGTTACGCCATCATCAAAAGACAAGTAAAAAGTTTACAAAAACCAATAATAGTTACTGTTTATCATAATACGACACATGACATATTATGTCAAATTATGCTAGCGATCTCAATGAAGTTAAGATATTAAAGGCCAGTTACACCTTTTTCACATAAATGAAAAAGAAAATAAAATATATATATATATATATATATATATATATATATATATATATATATATATATATATATATATATATATATATATATATACAGGGTGGTGAACGCAACTCTCGAACATAGGGATTTAGCATGTAAAATCACAATTTTGTAATTTCCTGCTTCCCTAATTATTTTAGGGAAAAAGGCTTCGAATAGTAGTTTTAGGGCATAAAATTCTGCATCTAAGCCAATAAACAAAATTAACTTTGCATGCTTCGTAACGGCACAAATTAGATCTGAAAATGTCAAAAATAGCCTTAAAACTATCGATAGCCATGGAATTGAAACAAAATTAAACAAATGTTTGACGTATAATCTGTCAAAATAATTTCTTTATTTATTATGTCATTTATTTTGACAGATAAAACGAAAACATTTGTTTAATTTTGTTTTAGTTCCATGGCTATCAATAGTTTTCAGATCTTATTTGTGCCGTTACGAAGCATGCAAAATTAAGTTTGTTTATTGTATTAGATGCAGAATTTTATTCCCTAAAACTTTTGAAGCTTTTTTGCTTAAAATAATTAGGGAAGCATGAAATTACAAAATTGTGATTTTACATGTTAAATCCCTATGTTCGAGAGTTGCGTTCACCACCCTGTATATATATATATATATATATATATATATGTCATCACGCCTTCTACCCATTACTGGGTGTGACACTCTGCCGAAGCAGATCTCAGTAAGAGATATATTTTGCGCGTTAAGTGCAGTTACTGGTGGGGGAGACACAAAGATAAGTATTAATGTGATAAAAATGTTTGTCGATTGTAGGAATCGAACCAGAGTTCTCAGGATTCACAGGCCGACTCGATACCACTGAGTCATACTATTTTATTATTATTTATTGTATTTATTATTCAAATATTTGAAAATTATATTCTGGAATACTAAAAATATTTTTATATATAGTACACATATATTTTACCTAAAAATATAGAATAGAATGTTGGACTGCAATATTAACTTAGTCATTTAACAGTTCATTTTAATATGATATTGTTTTTTAAGGAAAACTTAAAATGTAATATCAAATATTAAGTTGAGCTTAAGTTAAACAATATAGAATCTAGAAATAATGATAAAATAAAAAAATAAATAAATATATCATCACGTCTTTTACCCAATATTGGGTGTGGCACTCTACCGAGGCAGATCTCGGTATGTGATATATTTATGTGCGCGATGTGCGGTTACCAGCCCTCAAATCACAGCCCCTCAAAGACGTTAGCGGTGGAGGAGCCACAAGGGTAATTTTTAAATTGATGAAAATGTTTTGTCGGCTGTGGGGATCGAATCAGGGTTCTTAGGATCCACAGCCCGACTCGGATACTACTGATTTATTACGCCATAAATAATAATAATAATAACCATAGCTGTAAATAATTCGATTAGATATTTTTTTCCTTCAGTGATACTTGATATTTAAGGGCCGGCGGTGTAACTGACAATTAGTGAAACGTTTGGAAATTTAAAACTTTTCAATTTCAATTACTGCGATAGATAGTGTGTCCTAAAAAGTACAAGCAATATTTTAAGTATCAATTGGGTCACTCATTTGACGTCAAAAAGTCCAGATAAACAAATACCATAAGCTCAAGTAGTTTTTCATAGTTTATAAAATTTTCTGGTCAACATCACCTAGGCCATGAATTTATTTCAGAAAAATTGAACGTGTTAACTTTTTAAAAAGTTTATTTTTTACTCATTTGTAAACATCATTTATATTCAAACCGTTTATTCCCTTTGGAAATGAATATTTTCATGAGTCAAATTTGTAAAATTTCTACAAGTTAACTGTCAATTTTACAAGTTATTAAACAATGCTGCTATATATATTTGTCTGGATTTTTTACTCCAAATGAGTAACCGAAATTACCTAAAATATTGCTGTTACATTTCGGGACACTAAATAAATAAATAAATATATCATCACGCCTTCTACCCATTACTGGGTGTGGCACTCTGCCGAAGCAGATCTCGGTAAGTGATATATTTTGCGGTTACCAGTCGTCAAATCACGGCCCCCAAAGATGTTAGTGGCGGGGGAGCCACAGGGGTAGTTTTTGAAATTATGAAAATTGTTTGTCGCCTGTGGGAATCGAACCAGGGTTCTCAGGATCTACAGGCCGACTCATACCACTGAGCTAGCTACCCCATATTTCGGGGCGCTGCATTATCATATCTCTATCGTCTATCGTTACCTATGATTTTTTATTTTTTCAACAGTGATAATTTAAATATCAACTAGAATTTTATAAAATTACAGTATTAAAAAAATATGGAGATGATAATAATAAAAATAGTTTAAAGAAAAAGACGCGGATCTTCATATTTGTTTGGTTTATTTGATCCCTTTCAAAGTTCTTCACAAAATGTAATTACTTTCTAACTATGATGTTACAGGTATGAATAGTAATTTAGTTCGCCAGTTTAAAGACGTTTCTATTAATTAATAATGGGCCTTTCAAGACTTTTTGTGAATTTTTTATATATTAATCTACGTAATAAAATAATTATACCCAAATTTTTTATTTTTTTTAAAAACTTGTATTAAGCATGATAAAAATATTTAAACCTTCGAAACAAATGAAAATGACGTAGTTGCATCAAAGCTAAAAGAGAGACAGATAAGACAGAAATAAATAACACGTAACTTGTCGTTGTCAGTAGAATCCTCAGACAAAACATAACTAGACGGATAACATCGGCGTTTGTTGTGAGCCAGAAAGGGATAGAATAACTGGTTGGTGAGGCAAGTGCGCGGCAAGGAGCAACTTGCACAACATCAAAGTGTACTCGCTCCTTGCCGCGCATCCGGCGGACCATCAAGTTATTCCATTCCTCTCTGCTTCACAACACTGCATTGACTTGAATACGGCATAATTCGTCTAGTATTATACGTCATTGGTAGAATCGTAGAATGCTGAATGCGTATTTCTTCTTCGTTTTCTTGAGCACCGACAAACGTTTCAGACAAAGCTCTGTGATTGGCTTAATGCAACTAAGTCATTGCAATATAGCAGTGCGAACGTTTTAAATTATTCAACTTTAACTTTCATATTTCAGCAATAAAGATATCATTTATGATTTTATATTGTATTAAATATGATGTACGGTCAAGAATTTATTTTAATAAATATATATTAAAAAGCTCTACCACCTGAATCCCCCATTGTAATTTGAGATCGTAATTACTAATTTAATAACTATGAAAGCAGTTAATAATCCTTGAACCGTATTAACAAAACTGATAACAAAACGTTAATCCAATATCCATTTTACGTTTGTTTGCTCAAAAATAATCCTGAAAATATGACTATTTATTAGGTTGATGTGACCGGATATCATACGTCGGATAGAATGAACTTTTTCGTGTTGGTAAATCAAAATGAAAATATATGTCAAATAAAACAAGAGTAGATTTATGTCAAAAATAAAATTAGAATTTTAAAAGACACAAAATTAGTATAACGAGACGTTAAACACGCATGAGATAGTTAAATACATAATCTATTTTCTTTTCGTAAGAATTTGTCATTTTAAAAATAGACTGACCTAATTTTTAATATTTGTTTTGCTCATTCACTGCATATGCGGTACTGTTCTACATACGACGATGAATTAATTTTAGGATAAAATTGAGAGGTAATTGAATCAAAAATATTGACTTTAATCATAATTTAATTATTATTAAAACAAGATTAAAGATCTAATGCTATTACTATAAAATTATCTTATTGATTATCAATTAAAATTTTGTTAAATTAATTATTTATTATCACAAATAGTCAATAAAATATTCGTCGATAAAATTGAGGGTGATATATTGTTTGGACGACCTAGGAATATGGGCCAAATTCACAGTCGTCACTCACTCGCATCTCATCCTCACCTCACTCTCAAAGTCGAAGTAACTAAGGCAACTAACTCAAGAATTTGCAAAATTTAAGTTAGTTGCCTTAGTTACTTCGATTTTAAGTGTGAGATGAGAATGAGGTGAGTCGCGACCAAGGACGTTGAAAGGAGGGGATATGGCATGACGATACTGTAGCATTGTTTGAAGTGAGGCTTGGGCAAGGGAAAGAGACAACAATAGGTTTTCTGCACCGTGCTTAGCCAAATATCTTCTTCTTTCAAATATTTTGAATTTTTATGTAAGAAAAGTGACGTTTAGACGTTGTCAGGAAGCGTTGTTTTATGTAAACATAACCACGAAGTGTCATTTGTGTTTCAATTTTTGTGTTGTATGGAATTGGACATAATTTTTGTAAATAAAATGGTAACAAAGTGTTTATAATTTCAGTTTCCTTGTAAAAATTTATAATCTTTTAGAGAGAATGATTCTGTTCTGTCTACTTAAATTTCAAATCTCTTTATGACACATGTGACTCAATAGCAGGCTAAGCACGGTACAGAAAATAATACTTCTGTCTCTGTCAATCTGCCGAGCCTCACAGTCTTGACTTGAATGCCATATCCCCTCCTTTCAACGTCCTTGGTCGCGACTAGGAATTTGACCCTAAATCGACGAATATGTTTGAAGATTTGTTGTGTGACCGAAAAATTCCGAATGAAACAAAAGGAGTTTCTCTGAAAGGAAGAAGAATGTGAATAAAAGGAAAGTGGCGTGCTACGAGTAGAATAAAATGGCAAGATAATGTACAAAATTCCAAATTGTATATTTTACCAATAATTTTTTATTTAGGAGAGGTGGTTCAGTGGTACCGAGGCGGCCAGTGGATTTGAGAAACCGGATTCGATTCTCACAACCGACAAAGAATTTTCACATTAAAATTACCCGTGTAACACCCTCACCACTAACATTTTAGGTGTAGTAACTTGACGGCTAGTAACCGCACAACACGCGCATAAATATATCACTTACTGTGATTTGCTTCGGCAGAGTGCCACACCCAGTACTGGATATAAGGCGTGATGATATATATTTTTTTATTAGAAGCCATTTTTGTCGAAGTTCGCTTTGCTCGTACTTCTTACAAATAAATTCTGAGCTCGTAGAACACATGCTTATTCGAATTTAGCTGATTATTTTTTGACGTTTCTCAAAATCAATGAAATGAAATGTCACGTGCCTGCGTTTTAACCAATCCTGTCATTATACTGAGAATAAAATTCTTGTGATTATTCCCGCGAATAAGCCCTCTAGATACTTTTTTGTTTATGACAAATGATGTAGTTGTCAAATAATTATTTAAAACTGTCAACGCGTCAAGTAAAATGTGTGAAAAAAATCGATTTAGTTTCATTTCAGATACAGAAATACACCAACAAATTTTGGAAACAAATTCCAAGAATATATTAATAAGTAATCAATCATTTTAAGTTGGATGAATCGATATCAACACCTAAGTCAAAAAATAATCTAATTAAATATAACAAAAGAGTGAGAATAAATTGAAAATAATTCTCCAGTATTTTTCTCAAACTTGTTGTCATTTGGCAATAGCCACTCAAGCCCTACGGGCTTTCCTGACTATTGCCTGGCAACAAGTTTTCGAAATATCTGTTAAATTATTTTCAATTTATTCTCATTCTCTTATTATATTATTACTGATAATTATTTTAAATTTCTTACATTTATTTAAATATTGAGTGTGTTTTTGGCAAGGCTCGCTTCGTTCGTCTATTAAACGAACAAACCGTAAACCAATAGAACGAAACTTGAAAATAATAATAATCCTAGTATTTTTTTTTTATAAATAATATAAATATATCATCACGCTTTCTACCCATTACTGGGTGTGGCACTCTGCCTTAGCAGATCTCGGTTACCAGCCGTCAAACCACGCCCTCAAATATATTAGTGGAGGGGGAGCCATAGGGGTAGTTTTATTGTCGTGAACGGTATTTGGCGACTGTGGAAATCAAACCGAGGTTCTCAAATCTACAGGCCACCTATTGCCACTTTCTTTCTTTGTTATTGCTTGTTTGATTATAAAATGTACGCAACACCACTGATCCTATTGCCCTTTTCTTGCTTATTATATAATACATAAAGAAGTTTAAAACTTTGTCATTTAATAACAAAGCACTTATATTGTATTTAATATTCTGGCTTTGCAGAATATAAACCAATGCAATTTAATTGCGTTATCATTTGACATATATAGTGCCAAATTGCAATTTTTCAAATAGTGTCTAACTTAATACTTCGATTAAATTCTTAGGTACTTAATCATACATTATATAAGCACGATTTGGAAAAAAATAGTAAATTGTATCAATATTTAATTTTTATAAATACACTAGCTATTACCCGCGACTTCGTTCGCGTGGTCTACAATTTAATGCGAGTACCCGGCATGCGTTGCATTGCAACTCGAAGAAAGTGTTTGTATTTAATTCTGTTTATGAAGTGCTTTTGGATACACAATATTTTTTGTTTTTCTCTTTGGGACGTACACGAATAAATCAGAAGGTTCTCCGACGCGTGAGCATGCCACATACAACTGTCCATGTGAGAAGCATAGATTTTCCAAATTTAGTCGACAAACTTGTAGCGATTGTCCCTGGGCTTTGTTGATGGTCATTGCAAATGCGAGTCGTACCGGAAACTGCAAACGTTTGAATTCGAATGTCATAGGACTGAAGCTTTATTATATCTATATGTTAAGATTGGTTCTCGTCTATGCCTATACTAAATTTGAATCGAATCAATGCAGTACTTGTCAGGATAGCTAGCGGCCATTTTGTTTCAAGATGGCGGACTGGACAACAACTTACCAAAGTTGCGTCGCAATTGGATGAATGATATAAGAACGCACATATATATATATATATATATATATATATATATATATATATATATATATATATATATATATGGGCCATTCTCTGGGAAACGGACACCCCACCTTCTCCAAAATTTGGAGCATCAAAATAATTTTTAAAGGTCATGTGGACATAGAAAAAAGTATCTAGTTTTCAAATATGAGTGGCGAAATTGATAATTTTTATTATTTTTGGGTGTTTTGTCCATTTTTTTTACCAAAGATTTAAGCGAAAAATTTTAAAGTTGAATAAAATGCTTGGGTTTGGTTTTTTTCTTATTTTGACGGTGGCATCTCGTTTCTTGTTGAAAAATTGAAATATTTTATCTCTTGCTAATTTTTCTAAAAAGTTACCCTTTTTTATTAAAAGTGGGTCAAAAAAATTATTATTATTTTAAATCTATCAATTTTTTACTCAAAAACAAGACATCCTACAAAAAAAAATTGTGTAACAAAAAATGCTTAGAATTCATCAGAGAATACGTGTGATTTTTTTCAAAATTTTTTGAGACATTTTTATTTTTTTTTTGTTTTTTTGGACTATAGAATTTTAGAAAATTTTTAAAATGTTTCAGAAAATTCTGAAAAAAATCACACGTATTCTTCTATAAATTCGAAGCATTTTCTATTCTTTAAATTTTTCTGAAATTGTGATCCTTTTCGAGTAAAAAAATCATTAAATTTGTCTATTCCAATTTTCTTACTCTTTGCAATTTGAACTCAATTTTCGCGAAGGAACATTTTTTAAATTTCTTGTTTTTAGTTTTTCATCTTTCAATATAGCGTTAGCTTGAAGGTGGTATATTATGAAATTTATCAGAATTTTTTAAAACATTTTAAAAATTTTCTAAAATTCTCGTCTAAAAAAATAATTAAAAAAAGCTCTGAAAAAAATTATACGTATTCTCTGATGAATTCTAAGCATTTTTTTGTTACGTATTTTTTTTTCGTAGGATGCTTTGTTTTTGAGTAAAAAATTTACAGATTTCAAATAATAATATATTTTTTGACCCAGTTTTACTAAAAAAGGGTAACTTTTGAGAAAAATTGATTGGAGACAAAATATTTCAGTTTTTTAACAAGAAACGAGATGCTACCGTCAATATAACAAAAAAAGCAAACCTAAGCATGATATTCAACTTTAAAATTTTTTGCTCAAATCCTTGGCCAAAAAAAATTGACAAAACACCCAAAAATAATGAAAATTATCAATTTCGCCAGTCATATTTGAAAACTAGATACTTTTCTCGATTTTTCCATGCCCTTCAAAAAATTTTTGGATGCTCCAAATTTTGGAGAAGGTGGGGTGTCCGTTTCCCAGAGAATGGCCCATATATATATATATATATATATATATATATATATATATATATATATATATATATATATATATATATATATATATATATATATATATAATATGATACTGAAGTATTAAGGTATTTTTAATTCAAATTCAGGTGGAAAAATTATAATTCTAGTTTTGTAAGGTAGTAATACACTTTACGATTAAAATTATGTCACCTACTGAGATCTATAATTGTAGATATACGAGTATGTATAACATAAACTATATATAAAAAATGATAAGCTGAAGACCTCTAAGAAGTTAGAAATGATTTATGTGTTTACAATTCTAATATCAACACACAAATCTCGGTTTGCGTAATATAATATTGCCAATTAACTTAGCAGTTTAGCATTTCGCTCGATTTAAGTAGAATTAAGTAGATTAATGACGACAAATACTAGATTATGAATATAAGATTTTTGTCATTTAATAAATAGGATACATGAAACATGATACCAATTAGAAGCAGGGTCTAGTATTCGTTTTTATTAGGACAGCATAAACGATCAAGTATGTGAAATATTTGCAACGTCTAGTCACATGTGCTGCAGTTTCACAACATTAACTCTGAATAATATGAATCATCCATTTTTTTATGAAAATATGAAATATGCGTAGCGGTGGAAAATATGTAGGTAAAAAACAAAAAGTGAAATGTAGTTTCTAACCCTATTGTTGCTCTCTCGATTCACAAGTCAGAGAACGTATTTCAATTTCGCCCACATCAATTTATATTGCCTATTTGCTGAATCAGTTCATGCACGTCATTATTTTCGGGAAAAAATTTAACTCATTTTATAAAGCGATTATAATTATAGTATTAGTGTTGCTCTAGGTAGTAATATTTGTATATTTACAATTACAGAATAATAATATTAACTATAAAACTGTTCTGTTAAAGTATTATATTGATAAATGATATTTTTTTAATTTTACTTCTATTGGTAACACTGAAATGTGAATATACAATGTTTATTCACAATTCTCAAACAGTATATTTTGACAGTTGTCGTGTGGTGAATATAAAATGAATATTAAAAATATCGAAAGTTTTAAGTCAGTAAAGTCAAGAACTTATTATAAACGAGGCGGAGAAAACCTGTAATGATGTATTTACGGTACCTACATATAAACGTAGTAAGATATGACGTCATTTTTTAATTACTTTTATTTATGACATGTATAAACTGATTCCGCATATAGACCATAATGAAAAATATAACAGTATAGTTGCCCTGTACTGCCAATGAAAACATTTTCCTGTTTACTAATTAAAACGATGTTTTATCTAAGTCTCCTTATTTTAATTAAATTTAACATTTCGAGGAAAGTTAGGAACAAAATAGTTACTTTTATTTATTAATTATTTTGTGACGAAAGTACCGAAACGTTGTATTTAATATGATATTATTTAATGAGTGTGTAATGATAGCTATTACTAAAGAGGATAAAGTAATTTATCAGAATGTGTATTATACACTAAAGTTTAATATTATTTTTTTTCTTCAACTGGAAATTATAATTTTTACTTTACATAAAATTGATGACAATTAAGTGAATGTTAAACTTTAGTTGTGTTGTTATAGCAATTTCGATGTGCTTGTCATACCTGTGCGTAATGAATTGCATTATCTATCAAGAACGGTACATATAATGTATGTATTACCTAATGTTCGTAAAAAAATAATCTTTTTTTTAACTTACATGAATATGACACTATTATTATAACTTTTTCAACAATAAAAGAATGCTCTTTCAGGAATATTTACGTTACCATGGATACGTCATCTTCTTTTGGTCATAGAACCAAAAATAACATTTTTACTACAGTTGTCATGATGGTAACAATAATTTTGTCATTTTGTTTCATTTCAATTTGAGTAAATCTGCGAAATTTTCTAAGTAGGTAAAAACAAATGTTTCAATCGGACTAAAAATATTATTTCTTCGTAATATTATTAGAAACCGTTACGCGTTGTTCGACAACCGTTATAACCCGACCCGAAAATTGTATTATAAATTATTAATGTGAGTTTGAAAGTTTTATTCATATATGTTAATTTGTTGTTGTTAAGAGTAGTAAATAAATAAATACGGATAGATATTTGCAAAGCTTTCGGGAATATTTGATTTGCATAATTAATATGTGAGTGTATAAACAATCATTTTAAATAATTATTTACCTTAGTAACATTTACAGCGTTCATAATTCAATGGTTGATAAAAGCACTTCAGGGTAAAACAAAATGTTATCTATTGGTGTTACCAAATACTGAGCAACAAATTACTCAAGTATGGGCAATAATAAAAACGTGATGAAGAATAAAATAAAACTATTTGATAAAAATATATGATTCATTATGCATATAAAAATAGTTGATATGTAAATCTGGAATCTAGGGAAATATCACTTTAAGAATAAAAATCTTTATAAGTTTGTAACGTTTACCTGATATGCATTTAGGGTTGATTTAGTAATGTTGGGAAAAGTTCAGATAATATATTGACCAGATAAATAAAAAATAATTGGTGGGCTATTAAAAAGTTCCTACCTTTCATAAACTTCTGTAGTCCGTACAGCTCTACGGTTGCTGGGCTTTTCTGAAAAAGAAATAAATATCATTGAATTATTTTAGCTATTAATTGGAAGGTGTAGTATTATAATAGCGCTCTCTCCTCACAAGCAAGAGTTGGTGTATACAAGTTCACTGAATTTAATTTATATTATTTCCATGGGCGCCCCCAGACTATTTCAAGGTGGGGCGAAAAAGGTAAAATATATACTACAGATATGTAGAAAATATTTTTAGTGTTCCGGAATATATTTTTCAAATATTCTAATAATATAATAAATGATAAATTGTCGAACAAAACAAAATAAAGAAATTTTCATTTTATTTAAAATTAGATAAAAAACTAAATACCAGATTGCAAAGGGGAGTCCATCGACCCATTGAGCCCCTCCCTTTTCCCGCTTATTGTTATGTCGCATCAAATGGGGTAGCATGAAACCTTGTTACATTCACTGAACATATAATCATTACTGCAAATATGTATTTCTATATCATGTATTTTGATCTCCAGAAATAAATAATAATAATAATAATCCTTGCACACCATTTTGGCTTCATAATTCGTTTTAGACAATCTATCCATTTATTCCTAAATCATCTATGCAATCCCTTACTGTCAATTTAATCCACTTACATACATCAATATAATTTTTACATTCTACATATGTGTCACATTACCAAACCAAAATTAACAGTTGGAGACAATCACAATCTATCAAAACTTATTTAAACGTCAAATAAAAGGTTGCATTCTTTTTAAAAAAAAATATGTTAATGTATCTTCACGTTATTTCAGTTTAAATTAATCCGAATTTAAAATAAAATAAATATATCATCACGCCTTTTACCCATTACTGGATGTATTACTCTGCCGTAGCAGATCTCGTTAAATAATATATTTATGCGCGTGAAGTGCGGTTACAAGCCGTCAAATCACGACCCCTAAAAATGTTAGTGGAGGGAGAGCCTCAAGGGTAATTTAAATGTGGTGAAAATTGTTTGTCGGCTGTAGAAATCGAAGCATAGTTTTTAAATGCACAGTTCGACTCTATACCACTCACTGCACCACCTACTCCGAGTTTAATATACCTTTATTTGAATATTGAACATTGCAAGATTCGCTTAGATCGTACTTTAAACAAACAAAACTTAAACCCGTAGAACGGACGCTCCACAAATACAAGCCTTTATATTTGATTTGGCAAAATTTGCATGATTTAATATTATATTTCATACTTTGTAGTTGGCAGATATAAAATATAAGAAATTTATGGCAAGCTGTACCAATAAAAACTTAAATTTTAAACTTGGTTTAAATAAACAGAAGCAAATTGAAATTACATGTCATATGGAATAATTAACATTACGGTCAATTATATAATTTTGCTTTTTTTTTTAACTAAGTTTAAAAGTAAAGTTTTGTTGATGCAACTGATTATAACTATGCAACTGATTATAACTATGTTTCTTTCATTTGTTTAAACATTCACTGAACATTTATTTAATAAGGGGTCTTTCTACTTTGATGATGAAAAAAAAAAAAAGTTTTTTAAACTTTTCTTTGTATAGAAGGAATCAAGATATCGTTTTGAAATTGTTCAAGTTTTATTTTTACATTGAATGAAAAAAATCTAATTTTTTAAACATTTTTTTTATAGAAAGAATCAAGATATCGTTTTTAAATTTTTCACACTTTAAGAGTACAAAAATATATATTTTTTAATTTTTACATTAGTTTTTTTGGTTACAAAAAAACTTCAAAAAGTTACGGTAGACATGATTTCGGCCGTCTGGACATCTGTAAAAAATAGCACATTATTAAGTGTTAAAGTCACTATAGCCCGGACTAAAAGAAACTTTTGCATCTAAAAATAACAAAATAACAAAAATGTGTTTTTTGAAAACGGCCGCCATTTTGTTATTTTTCGATAAAAAAGTTCTTTTTAGTCCGGGCTATAGCGACTTTAACACTTAATAATTTGATTTTTTTTTCAGATGTCCAGACGGCCGAAATCATGTTAACCGTCATTTTTTAAAGTTTTTTTGAAAAAATTCGTGAGACCAAAAAAACCAATGTAAAAATCAAAAGAAAAAAATATTTTTGTACTCTTAAAGTGTGAAAAATTTCAAAACGATATCTTGATTCTTTCTGTAAAAAAAATGTTTAAACAATTATATTTTTTCATTCTCAAGATAGAAAAACACCTTAAATTCATATCCTTCAATTAATTTACTAGCATACTACTTTCAGTATATACACATACATAATTTCTATCATACAGGCTTGTGTATTCCTTCCATTCGTAATATTTTATTCTTGTAACAATCCTTCAAACATATCCATTAATTTATTCCTGGTTCATTCACCCACTCTCTCATCCACTTCGCCAATCTTTTATTCATTAGTAAATAAGTACTATAATAATATATACAAATTTCTAGTTGCTATTTTCAAAATTCATTAACCTCGTTTTTTGTGAATGTACAAAATTAACACCACAAATATTTTTAATAAAACATCAAACAACGTTGACTCTCATCATCCACGGATTTTGAACCCGGAACTTTGCCGGTAAATATCAAAGCCTTATTCACTGAACCATTAATAATTCCCAAAGTAATATTCATTGTTACCTGTCTACCTAGTTTAATCAATACACGACAATAACACGTACCTGCTCAGGTGAATGTAGTTTGCTCATTCAACCAGAAAATATTGGTTTAACCTGCAGTATTGCATCAAAATTTGCATAGGTTCCTTCGCGAAGACAAAGATGCATTATTCAATTCTGCACGCCCTCGCGGTTTCGTATGCATAACTGCATCAGCGCATATTAAATTACGCATGAAGCGTGTATCGTATTCTTGCATTTGTGTTCATTCATAAACGCAGTGCGTGCTGTTATACACGACATGAAAATGAATAATCTGTGAAATATGTGTCAGCAGACTATCGTTCACTCCTAATATAAATTGTTGTTTGAACGATTCATTTTGTTTTAGATTTTCAAATTGAAGCCGTGAAATTTTGTACTCTTTTAATCGTTACTATGGGGTAGGTGTAGGGATGACAATTGACTGGTAAAATAATCTTCGTTTAATTGACCTAGTATTTGACTAGTCATTTGTCAAATTACACGCGTCAAATACTAAGTAGTGCGGAGCGTGACGGTTAGAGATGGGAATTCTAGTTCATTTGCGTGAACTAGTTCATTCGTTCTCGTTCACCAAAAAGATTACTTCACTGAACTAGTTCATTAGTTCACTTTCGTTCACGAAATTTTTAAAACTATGATGAACGGAAATCGTATTTTGATTCACGAGCGAGAACAAGTGAACTTTTAGGATTTGGTTCTAGTATAATTTGCCAGCAGACAGCAGAAGCAGAGCGGTGATCATAGCAACGACCACGAACGAATGAAGTATGAGTCTCGTTCACTCGTTCACTTGTTCTCCGTTCTCCGCTTTCCACTTTCTGCTTTCGATTCGACCGCATCGGCCGTGCCGCCCTGGTGGTGAATCATATCCGAATAGTTCGCAGTGAACTAGTCTTTAATAAACTCACGAACTAGTTCGTGTCGTTCACTATAAAGAATAGTTCGTTCACGAACTACACACCTCTAGTGCCGGTAGCATAATTCTTTGTGTAGTCTCTTTGGACAGGTCGACACGTGTCCCATGTTCCGCAAGATGCAGTAATTACAGTATACAGTTAACACATTTTGAGGGTTGGTGTGTTTATAATACTGCTGTGGTAATCGCGCACATGTTTCGTGTTTATTTCTTATATTTTTATGATTTATCTATTTGCATTAGCATTAGTTTTCATTTTCTTTTTACCAAAGAAGTATTTTGATTTAGTTTTTTGGGAAAGATTATATTTTGTATACAATAAACTATTGTTTTTTAAATTAAATTAAATAAATAAATACATCATCACGCCTTTAATCCTTTACTGGGTGTGACACCCTGCCGAAGCAGATCTGGGTAAGTGATATATTTATGCGCGTGAAGTGCGGTTACCAACCGTCAAATCACGGCCCGCAAAGATGTTAGTGGTGGGGGAGCCACAGGGGTAATTTTAAATTGGTGAAAATGTTTCGCTGGCTGTGGGGATCGAACCAGGGTTCTTAGGATCCACAGGCCGACTTGATACCATTGAGCTATTACCCCATATTGTTTTTCGCAGTTAATTTTTTTAATTGGTCAAATTGATTAAGTCAAATATTCCAACATCGGTCAAATTAACCGTCAATTGACAACTTCTGATCGATCAGCTGCCCGAGCTGCCATCCCATCAGTGGTATCGAGCCGACCTGTGGATTATGAGAACCCTGGTTCGATTCCAACAGCCGACAAATATAGTATTCACCACATTAAAATTATCCCTGTGGCTTCGCCACCACTAACATCTTTAAGAGCCGTGATTTGACGCCTAATAACCGCACTTCACGCGCATAAATATCTCTTACTGATATCTGCTTCGGCAGAGTGCCAAACCCAGTAATGGGTAAAGGCGTGATGATAAATTTATTTTATTTAATTGTTACCCTGCACAACAGTAACTTAATTCCAATTACAATACAGGAGGACAACAGTTTATAGTGGAATCCGACACAATTTTTTAAAAATATAAATTGATGTCAGCGGGATTTGAACTCGTGAACTCTTGCCTGATAAGACGCAAATTACATTCACTGCGTTACAATTGCTTAGCGGTGTCGAGTCGACCTGTAGATTTGAGAACCCGGATTCGATTCCCACACCCCACAAACAATTGTAAAAATAAAAATAAATATATCATCACGCCTTCTACCCATTACTGGGTGTGGCACTCTGCCGAAGCAGATCTCGGTAAGTGATATATTTTGCGCGTGAAGTGCGGTTACCAGTCGTCAAATCACGGCCCCCAAAGATGTTAGTTTTTGAAATTATGAAAATTGTCGTCTATGGGAATTGAACCAGGGTTCTCAGGATCCACAGGCCGACTTCATACCACAGAGCTAGCCACCCCATACAAACAATTGTCATAAGATTAAAACTACTCCTGTGGCTCCACATCTACTAACATCCTTGAGGGCCGTGAATTGACGGTTGGTAACTGCATTTTACGCGCAAATATATGACTTCTGAGATCTGCTACGACAGAGTGCCACACCCAGTAATGTGTAGAGGGCGTGATGATATATTAATTTATTTTTACAATGTAATGATTTTCGACTTACTCATCTCGGTTTTCTAATTACTTATGTGTAAATATATGAATTGAATTTTTGTTTTAATTAATATTTGCATTTTGTTTCATTAGTATTCAGTTGAAGTGCAGGTATTTTTAATCAAAAAAGTTTTATCTCACCAATATTTCATCAAGAAATATTAATTTACACATGCCTCAAAAGATTTTCAAAGCATGTTGACATATTTTCTGCTGTCGTTCTTAAAGATACGCATGACTAAATATTCTACCATTTGTATTCAAGGAGTTGTTCTCTAAAAGAATTCAAAAACGTTTGAGAGAAAATATACAATGTCAAATATTCAAGATGGTTTGGAAATCTTACCACTCTAGCATCTAGAATTGCTCGAAAACTACCCTAAGAACTATTATTCGAATTTCCACAAAACAATAGACTCACTCTATAACGGCACTAAAAAAACTAAATTAATACGAAATAACCATTCGATCTTTGTTCGTTTATGTTTATATAATAATTAAATTTTAAATCGGTGTCTTAATCAACATCTAATAGTTATGTAAATTTAATTACTTCTAAATAAAAATAATTATTTCTTCAACTAGTGATAAAAGCAATACTTTTTATATAAATCAAATGAATGAAAAAAACAAGATGCTTTCATTACATGTTGTACACGTAATTATTATTATTTCACAGATGTCAAAATTTCAATACTAATTTTGGAAAATTTTAAATGATTTCCAAAGAAATAAATGAACAAAAATAGTGCAGAAAAATAAGTACTAAACCAATGAAATAGTAAGTAGTATTTACTTTTTTACACGATTATAGAATTAGTATCATCAAGATTTTCATGATTCTTGATTTAATGAAGACCATTGTTTAAAATTCTAGTTTCTTTAAGAAACAAAAAATGAAGTCTTATTTTCTGTTAAATATAAAACAAGTTTTGAGAATAATACATATTTTAAATATATACAAATTATAAAATACTGTTTTTGAAGCAAAATTACTTCTTTTGTGCAACTTTTACCATGAGAAATATATAAGCTTCGAGCAGTGAAACAATAAATAAATTAAAACGAACTTATTGAGTTTGTGTTACTCGATACAGATACGATGTTAATTGATTCTGAAGTGTTTTCAATTCATTTCGTTAACTTAATTATAATGAAGCGAGGAATTAATGATTCATATTGAGTACAAAGCCAAGTAAATGCAAAATTAAAAGCTTCGAAATTAAATTATATCCTTTAGTAATTTAATTAAAAATAGAAATATTTCATTAGCTGTTGCAGAAAATTAATCATCTTTTTAATCAGAGCAGAGATTCATTTTAAAATTCCTGTTTCTTTTTAATTTTATTGTAGTTGCATTTCAGTTTGTTCTATATTTTGGTGGAAATATTTTTTTATACAACTCTTAAAAATTGTTGACTTTTTTCGCTAATTTCTCATCGTGTACGTTTTTATGACAACTTGTATTACACTGTGCGAAAAAAAATATTTTCGCTCAATGCTGTCTTGGGTAACGTACGTTATTGATATTTTTTGACAGTTTTATAATAGCTATTTATGTAACAAGTACATAATGCAGGATTTTCTTGGATGAATTGTATAATAATGTTATTTATAATTAATTGTCAAATATGTCAAAACAAGGTTAAAAAGTGTTTCTGATGTGTTAGAAGTATCTCAAAAGTAGTAAAAGAAATTGTATTAAATGCAAAGGAATTAATTAATTTATAAATAAATATATCATCACGCCTTCTACCCATTACTGGGTGTGGCACTCTACCGAAGCAGATCTCGGTAAGTGATATATTTTGCGCGTGAACTGCGGTTACCAATCGTCAAATCACGGCCCCCAAAGATGCTAGTGGTGGAGGAGTCACAGGGGTAGTTTTTGAAATTATGAAAATTGTTTATCGCCTGTGGGAATCGAACCAGGGTTCTAAGGATCCACAGGCCGACTTCATACCACTGAGTTAACCACCCCATTAATTAATTAATTTATTAGATTTGATATTTCTTATCTTGATTTTCTGACATTGACAGGTGTCTAATTTTGCTATTTTATCGTACTAGTCCAATAAAGCACCATTTTATGGATACTAAACTGTATCATAATACAAGTAATTATGGTATAATCGAATATAAAAATAATTATTTTTTTGTTCTTTAAATATTGCAATTCAGTTGTATAATAGTTATTCATGCAACTAAGTGCCATATAATTGAATGAAATTTTACAGAGACATAATTGATATGTTGTTAATACACAGTTCAAATTTGAAGTCAAATTTGGTACATCGTGGGAGGACACTCAATGGAAAAAGTATATAAACATTTCTTTATTAATTAAAATTTACTTGTTTTATTCAAAACCTATATAATAATAAAGTTTGTTTTAAATAAAAAATTAACTTTAATTTTAATCACCAAACAACGCACCAGATAATCATGATAATATAGGCCGTATTTGTTTGGGAAATTTAGATTCAACCCTGAACTGACCTAGAACTAACTCGTGTTACTTCCAAATAAATGATGCATCTAGTGTCAGTTGTAAACACTGGCGGTAAATTTAAAATCTGAATGCATGTTCGAAGCGACATCTGCTTAGTTTTGTTTGTGTGTTAAATTGCGCTTTTAATTGGATGTTTTAAGTCATCTTTATATTTTGTATATGTAGTCAAAAAGCAAATAACATCAGAGTATGTTAATTTTTTTATAATTTTGTCATCAGCAGTATCAAAATAATGAATTTCGGAGTCGCAATTATGTGTCGTAATATTATCCTCTGTGACTTATATTGCAAGAAACACATAATGCATATTGCTGTTCCATTATCTGCATAAATAATAGTTTAGTATATTTTTTCAAAATATTATTATAAAATTACTTACGTTTTTCATAAAAATAACTCCTAACCTCTCTATACTATTACAAATCGTGATGCTGCCACGAATAACAAGGAACACAAGTTGATTAGATAGAGATAGTAAACGGGTTGAATCTACCAACCCGCTAAAATAGCTGGGCAGTAGGGTCAGTTCAGGAACAGTTCCAGGTTACTTAAAGTGTGCCAATTAAACAAAAGTAACCTACCAGGTCATGGGCGTCCACAGACATTTTTCCAGGGAGGGGCGAGTCGCAAAAAACTCTTAGATATACATAAATTTCTAAAATATTTTTTTTTACATAACATAAATACAAATACACATAACAAATGGATACAAAAATATTTAAATTTGTGAAATAAATTACTAGTCTTTGTCGTCTAGGTTTGTATTGAAGAGGTAGGACAATTTTCGAACAACTCTTCCATAAATTGACACCATTTATTCAATAAATTCCGATTTAGTAGTTTTACAGTTTTTATTTTTTAATATTTTTTGTCTGTGTATACTTAAACTTAGATTACTCAATCGTTACGATAGGGAACATGTCGCTAGCTGGCCATAAGAATACTGCTGGAAATTCAGTTTCAGCTTGAATATATTATCTTTAAACTTATAATTTAATTTTGATATAATTTATACATATACAGTGTGGTGGCCACGACTCTCGAACATCGGACTTCAACATGTAAAATCACACTGTTTCAAATTTCCTACTTTCTAATTATTTAAAAGCAAAAAGCTTCAAATAAAATTTTTAGGGCATAAAATATGAAATTAATTTTGCATGCTTTGTATCGGCACAAATTAGATCTGAAAATGACTAAAATTGTCTCAAAACTATCAATAGCTATGAAATTGACACAAAATTAAACAAATGTTTGTCGTTCAATCTGTCAAAACTGTCAGAATAAATTCCTTATTTATTATTTCATTTATTTTGACAAATAAAACGTCAAACATATGTTTAATTTTGTTTCAATTTCATGCCTATCGATAGTTTTGAGGCAATTTTCGTCATTTTCAAATCTAATTTGTGTCGTTACAAAGTATGCAAAATTAATTTTGTTTATTGGTTCAGATGCAGAATGTTATGTCCTAAAACTTTTATTTCAAGCTTTTTTGCTTCAAATATTTAAGGAAGCAGGAAATTAAAAAATTATAGTTTTACATGTTAAAGTCCTATCTTCGAGAGTCTTGGTCACCATGCTAGTTAATATACAAGGGGGAGCGCGCGCCCTCCCTTGCCTCCCCCTGCGGACGCCCATGTACCAGGTTACTTTAAAAAGTCCAAATAAATACGGCCCTAGTTGTATAAATTTAAAGTTTATGACAGCAATTTATCAAGCTTCAAAGTCATTCATATGACTTAAATATTTGAAAAATAGTCTATTTTGTATGTTGAATTAGTTTTTGTTTTATTTAATAAAGATATGTTTATATCTTCTTTCAATCGCTGTTATACTTATATAAAGATTGATTTCAAATTTTACCTGTATATTAACAACGTAGCAATATATGTCTGATTTCATTCCATTATCTTGTACACAACACGAGAAATAAAACATCAAAGAAAAAAATCAGATGTTCAATTTGTTTTGAATATTTAGCATTGAACATTTTTCTCTGTCTAATATTTCTAACTTATATTACAGAAAGTTGCTGCATAAATGTGAACGAGAACAAATATTTTACCACGCTAGTTTTATCTAAAATAATTTTGTAACATTTGACAGCATAAAATATGCAACACCATTCCAGGTAATTTGATTATTTATCTGACATAAACCTACAGATAAATATAACTTTACTAGCAATACAACAGTTGTTACAACACTAAACAACTTAAAAGTACCTTGTTCAACAAAACAGTTCAAACACACAATGCCTAAACGATTACGATTAAACAAACCTAACATAATCGGTCCACGCCTCAAATGTCGCAACAACCAACAGACAACTGAAGGTAGAGCTCTCGTTATTCGTTATTGTTTTACCAAGATCGTGATATTAATTTTCACATTAACCTAGTTTCGGATCGTTTTTTATGAACTGAATAATATTATGTTTTGTCGTCCTGACCTTGGGATCGGCCGTAGCCGTAATTATATTTATTAAAATCTCCGCGGTGTTTCGTGTTGACAGATTTGATCGCGCTTGGATCACAGTGGGCGTAGTACTGTCATTTTACAAAGATTTCTCTTTTGTTTGAAGGTACAAGAGCGGAATATTTTATTCATGAATGTGCAGAATCATTCTCAGAGATTTTTATGCGGCAAATTGATGTGAGAACAAGGAAAAGGTTTTGTCAAAGGAATTGGTATTTTTTGTAATTTTTCCGGAATACCTAAATTTGATATTTCCTTCTTGTAGAACGTTTGATGTTATATATTTTATGCATGTGTTTTTGTTTATTTGTAAGTGGCTCAGTGATATCGTGTTGAACTTTACAGGCAATCGTAGCTCAGTGGATAAAAGCGAGGTAAAACTTGCGTTTCTTAATTAGCAAGTAAGAGATCGTGCGTTCAAATCTCACTGACTTCTACTTATATAAAAAAAATACGATTGTGTCTGAGTGGTTCGGATAAGCTGTAGGTCCCCTGTACTGCAATTGGGATTTACTTCCTGTTGTGCAGAGTAATAAAATAAATAAATAAACTGTGGAGTTGGAATCCGGATTCGATTCCCACAACCGACAAACTATTTTCGTCACATTAAAATTATGGAGTAGGTGGTACAGTGGTTATTTGTGGCCTGTGGATCCTGAAAACCCTGGTTCGATTTCCACTGGCGACAAACATTTTCACCACATTAATACTATTCCTGTGGCTCCCCCTCCACTAACATCTTTGGGGGCCGTGATTTGACAACTGGTAACCGTACTTCACGCGCAAAATATATCACTTACCGAGATCTGCTTCGGCAGAGTGCTACACCCAGTAATGGGTAGAAGGCGTGATGATATATTTATTTTTATTTTTTTTTAAGTTACCCCTGTGACTCCCTCCATCACCTTTTTGGGAGCTATGGTTTGGCGGCTGGTAATTGCACTTCACGTGTTTAAATATATCATTTACCGAGATCTGCTGCGGTAGATTGTCACACTCAGCAATGGGTAAATGACGTAATGATATATTTATTTATTCGCTACCTTGCATAACAAGAACTTAATTCGAATTAGAAAACAGTCACAAATACTGTCTATTTATGACACTGATAGTGTCGCTACTATAAGTTTACGTTTTTTTTAAATAATTTTTTATTCTAAACCAAATTTATAATTTGTATTTACTTGATAATGGA
Organism: Pterostichus madidus; assembly: GCA_911728475.2. Classification (NCBI taxonomy): domain Eukaryota; kingdom Metazoa; phylum Arthropoda; class Insecta; order Coleoptera; family Carabidae; genus Pterostichus; species Pterostichus madidus. Next base: position 33,409,576 of record OU452306.1, read on the forward strand.
ACCCACCATAAGTTTTGAAACGTCGTAATTCTTTTCAAATATATTTACTTGTTTGCAGCCTAAGTTTCCCAAACTACAGAAATTGTTTGATTTTCATTTCCTACCGTCAAATATTTTATTTTTATTTGGACTGGTGGGACAGGGATCAAAATATATTTTTGCGAGAGAACAAAAAATTTGAAGCTACGCCACTGCTTGTGACACAACAATTCTAACTTTCCGTAAATCTGTTATAATATGATTAACTTTTTTTAGAAATAATTACAGTCAAATAAATTTTACGAGTGACATTATTTTTTACTCTCTATTACAGTTTTTTTTTTGCAAACTTTTAGGAGCAATGGCCCTCTTGGAGGCAAAAACACAAATACATTTTTTCGCGATGTGAACAGAATTGCAGTTTTTAAAAGGCTGATTTAATAATGTGCATTACAAAAATATAACCACTATTTTACAAATTAGTAAAAAACTCTCAGATAGACATACATTTCTAAAATATTTGCGTTTACATAATATAAATACAAATACACATAACAAAGTATTTAAAGCTTCAAATAAAAGTTTTAGGGTATAAAATACGAAATTAATTTTGCATGCTTTGTTACGGCATAAATTAGAATTGAAAATGACTAAAATTGTATCAAAACTATCGATAGCTATGAAATTGAAACAAAATTAAACAAATGTTTGACGTTCAATCTGTCAAAACTGACAATATAAATTCTTTATTTATTAGTTCATTTATTTTTACAGATAAAACGTGAAATATTTGTTTAATTTTGTTTCAATTTCATGCCTATCGATAGTTTTGAGGCAATTTTCGTCATTTTCAAATTTAATTTGTGTCGTTACCAGAGCTGGGCAGTAGCTAGCTACTTTTGTAGCTTAGCTACTAGCTTAGCTACATTTACCTTAGCTGTAGCTGTAGCTTAGCTAACTGTGAAAAATATAGCTGTAGCTTAGCTAACTGTGAAAAAATATAGCTGTAGCTTGTAGCTAGCTACTTTTTTTTCTATTAGCTTAAAAATAACAACTGAAGCTACTTTTAAACCTACTTTATGTATCTTAAAGCTACTTTTTGTAGCTTAAGGCTACTTTCTAAGCAGAAGGTCAACAAAGTACGCTTGCGTACAAGCTAAAACCACACAAAATAATTATTTGTTGCCGGTTCTAACTGGCTCTAATACGCAAAAATACACAGTAGGTGCCAGATGGTATTTGCTATTTTTGATATTTATGTACGTAATAGTAAATTAACAGTCATTATAACAAAAGAATGATCATATGACAATGGCAAATTTAATTATTTCACAATAATTTAAAAAAGTAGCTTTAAAATTGAACAGCTACTTTAACGAAAGCTTTTAGCTATAGCTTAGCTATATTTTACAAAATATAGCTTATAGCTGTAGCTTAGCTACTTTTTTAAAGAATAGCTGTAGTTGTAGCTTAGCTACTTTTTTTAAGTAGCTTGCCCAGCTCTGGTCTTTACAAAGTATGTGAAATTAATTTTGTTTCTTGGTTCAGATGCAGAATTTTAAGCCCTAAAACTTTTATTTCAAGCTTTTTTGCTTAAAATATTTAGGGAAGCAGGAAATTACAAAATTATAATTTTACATGTTTACATGTTTACATGTTCGAGAGTCGTGGTCACCACCCTAGTTTATATCCAGGGAGGGGGGCGCAAGCCCCGGCTTGCCTCCCCCTGCGGACGCTCATGTATACGAGTATATTCCACATGCTCAAATCATTTCAACTGACAACTAATTCTATGCCCACTCTACTAACAACATTGTTCTTAATCTCACACCCATCAAACATCGTACACCAACGTACAGCGAACACGATTCCGTCTTGTATATGTCAAACTTTTATATATCTACAAAAATAAATATGTATATTTCGAAATAATATTGTATTACACAATTTTATTATAGAACAAAATGTTTCTCATTGCCTGGAGTGCAACAAAGTTCACAGCTTACATTTCAAACAAGTTCGTTTCTGATAAAAATATTTATTGATCAGAATCTACTCGAGTGCCAAGAACATACCTTCTTGTTTATTTCTTGTAGCGTAAATAACAAACTAGTTTTGTAACAAAGAAATATACGTAAATATATCTTCTTTCGGAAATGGTGAATATTTCATGAAGAAAACTTTTCTTAGTTTGTTAATAACAGGAAGTTTATCTTTCTTGAGATTTGTAAATAAAACCTTTGGAAAATATAAAATTTAAACCGCTAGGCCGGATTAACAAAATCTGTTGTGCTTAGGTCCCTCCACTGTTTCAAGAAAATTAGTCTTTATTTATAGAATAAAGTAACCTCGTTTGTAAATTATTTATAATTGTATGTACTATTGTTTTTAAACGGTACAATTGAAAAGAGAGGACAAGATTATTGCCAGGAAAATATAAATAAAATATAAATATAAATATATCATCACGCCTTCTACCCATTACTGGGTGTGTCACTCTGCCGAGGCAGATCTCAGTAACTGATATATATATATATATATATATATATATATATATATATATATATATATATATATATATATATATATATATATATATATATATATATATAAATAAATAAATATATCATCACGCCTTCTACCCATTACTGGGTGTGGCACTCTGCTGAAGCAGTTAAGTGATATATTTTGCGCGTGAAGTGCGGTTACCAGTCGTCAAATCACGGCCCCCAAACATGTTAGTGGTGAAGGAGCGACAGGGATAGCTTTTTCAAATTAGGAAAATTTGTCGCCTGTGGGAATCGAACCAGGGACCTCAAGATCCACAGGCCGACTTCGTACCACTGAGCTAGCCATCCCATATATATATATATATATATATATATATATATATATATATATATATATATATATATATATATATATGCGCGTGAAGTGCGATTACTAGTCGTCAAAACACGGCCCCCCAAAGATGTTAGTGGTGGGGGAGCCACAGGGGTAGTTTAGAAATGATGAAAATTGTTTGTCGCCTGTGGGAATCGAACCAGGGTTCTCAAGATCCATAGGCCGACTTGATACCACTAAGCTAGCTACCCCATTCAGGAAAATAAGTAATTGAATATTGACACTATGATTTGGTCGGAATAAATTCTGTGAGTATGGCACTGACGTATAACCTTCTATGTCGAGCGCGCGAAACTTGCCTAAGTGGAGGGGATACGCTGTCGCCGATAGGGGGATCACTTATGGGATAGTAGCCACTGCACTACACTTCGAAGATGAAGTATTATATAAAAAATAAATAAATAAATATATCATCACGCCTTCTACTCATTACTGGGTGAAGCAGATCTCGGTAAGTGATATATTTTGCGCGGAAAGTGCGCTTACCAGCCGTTAAATCACGGCCCCCAAAGATGTTAGTGGTGGGGGAGCAACAGGAATAATTTTAAATTGGTGAGAAAGTTTGTCAGCTGTGGGAATCGAACCAGGGTTCTCAAGATCCACAGGCCGACTTTATACCACTGAGCCATAACCCTATAAATTATAATATAATAAGTTATATTTTTGTTATGTGTTGTTTTGTCAACAATTATTTTTATATTCTATCCTCAACGTTTGATTTATAATTAGATATACAAAAAAATACTTCAAAATGGAATATTCATATTTTATTATCAAAAAATTGGAATAAAATATATTCATTTTGTTGAACTATTGGAGAATTTTTATTAAAACCCAGAAATGAGACTTGTCTTCAATTCTTAGTACTGCTGTCATAACCTCTTCAACTGTCAGTATTATTTGCAATAACATATTAACGTTGAAAGTTACGAACTTTAAGTAGTTAGTCCTAATGTCGTTTTCTTATTGAAAGTGACACCGTTTCTATCGCATTACAACTTTGTTAATTTATCAAAAATGTCATACAACTGAATTTAATTTACGTATTACATAACACCCAACTAACTATTTGTAATTTTTACTATTTAATAATTAATACTAATAGAAATAACAAACATATCAGTAGCACAAAATTGTTTATTTCAAATAACTTTTGTTAATTTAGCGAATTTCAAAAAATTCTTTTGTTGCACGAAACATCTTGCATAATAGATGTGCTATGATCGAATCAATTTAAATTTATTACAATTACGAAAATAGCTAATTAATTCCAACATAAAGTAAACAAGGCAAGAAGTTGTGTTTACCGACGAAAGGGTAATGTTGTAGAATCTTAATTATTGCATAAACAAAGACGTTACTGTGAATTTAAATTGTTGAAATTAGGTAATTAAATTTACTGTACTTTGCAGTAGATATTAGATATTTACTAGTAGTGTAGCTAAAAGTAATTTAAAACTGGGTAAAAAAGGAGAAAATATTGACACGTAATAACAAAAGATTGCGATCACCAGCGATGACAGTTAAAACTTTCAGTATATTTTAACTTTAAATTTGTTTTATGCTGTCTTCATCTTTAACTTAAAAATCTATAATTAGAAATTAAATAATGTAATTACTGCTATTTGCTGAATGTTCAAAAGTACTGTTATCTGGGGTACTTAAAAAAAGTAGCTAAGCTACAGCTATTCTTTAAAAAGTAACTGAGCTACAGCTACAAGCTACATTTTGCAACATATAGCTAAGCTACAGCTACAAGCTTTAATTAAAGTAGCTGTTAAATTTTAAAGCTACTTTTTTTCAATTATTGTGAATTATTAAATTTGCCATTGTCATATGATTAGTTGATCAGTCTTTTGTTATAATGACAGTTAATAAATATAAAAAATCGCAAATGGACAAGTCAACATTGCTTTTTCAAAAATTATTTCTAATAATTACCAACAGACAAATTGTCAATCAACAAAATTCTGAGAATAATTTCACCCAGGGAATTCACTCAACGCATACTAGGTTGTTGACTTGTAACGAATTGACGCAACCCATGTCACTTTACATTTCTTCAACTAAAGATTGCACGAAAAACATGAGTATTCGCCGAGTGTTTGTAGCTCAATTGGTTAGAGCAGTCATCATGCGAATGAAAGGTTCTGGGTTCAAATCCCGGCGAACGCTCATTGTTTTTTTAAAAATTATTTCTAATAATTACCAACAGACAATTTGTCATTAAACAAATTCTTATAATAATTTCACCCAGGGAATATCATCCATTGCATACTAGGTTGTTGACTTGTACGAATTGACGCAACCCATGTCACTTTACATTTCTTCAACTAAAGATTGCACGAAAAACATGAGTATTCACCGAGTGTTTGTAGCTCAATTGGTTAGAGCAGTCATCATGCGAATGAAAGGTTCTGGGTTCAAATCCCGGCGAACGCTCATTGTTTTTTCAAAAATTATTTCTAATAATTACCAACAGACAATTTGTCATTAAACAAATTCTTATAATAATTTCACCCAGGGAATATCATCCATTGCATACTAGATTGTTGACTTGTACGAATTGACGCAACCCATGTCACTTTACATTTCTTCAACTAAAGATTGCACGAAAAAGCATGAGTATTCGCCGAGTGTTTGTAGCTCAATTGGTTAGAGCAGTCATCATGCGAATGAAGGGTTCTGGGTTCAAATCCCGGCGAACGCTCATTGCTTTTTCAAAAATTATTTCTAATAATTACCAACAGACAAATTGTCATTCAACAAATTCTTATTATTATTATTATTATGGTTAATCTTTATGAATAATATAAAGTTTCTTTTTATTTATAACATTAAATGATAATGACTTCACCCATTTATTAAAGATTTATTTCATTCTATTCTTTCGATTTAAAATATGATAATAGTTAATTGTATATCTAGAGCATGAAATGAGTTTTTGATATATTGAAGAATGAATTTCTCGGTCGAGGCAATAGTGAGACAAACGATATTCTAAGAACGCCAAACACATTTCACGGACAAGGTATACACAATATTTTTATGTAGCAAATTGATAAAATAAATATATATTATCACGATTTTTACCCATTACTGGGTGTGGCATACTGCTGTAGCAGATCTCGGTAAGTGATATATTTATGCACGTGAAGTGTGATTCCCAGCCGTAAAATCACGGCCTAAAGATGTTAGTGGAAGGAAAATCACAGGGGTAATTTTTAGTGTGGCGAAAATTGTTTGTCGACTGTGGGAATCGAACCCGGGATTTCAAATTCACAGTCCGACTCGAAAGTAAATAAAGCAAATGCAAAAAGTATTTATGAATCTAAAAAAGCAAAACAGAAGGACTCTAGTTTTATATGTTTGCCCTGAAGAGTCGAAGATGCATCTTCATAACCTTGGCCGAAACGTTGTCAATGATTCTTCATTAAATATTTTACAACTTAAGCCTATGTCCGTTATTACATTAAATATGTAAAGTTTTATTAATTATTTGAAAAGTAGGGTTAAGTTACATTGACAGATACAGAAGCTAACTTCATTTCGTGCTTAATATGTTAGTTGTTAACTTCACGCTGTGGTTAAAATATACCAAGCCACAGTTTGTCAAGATATTATTTAGCGCCATGGAAATTCATACGTTAAATGACATTGTAATAACGAGAGTAGAAAATAAGTTTTAACGGCCGTTGGTAATAGCAACGCAGAACAAAGATAAACTTCGTAGATAGAATTACGACGTAAATGACAAAATAGAGATAGCTGATAATAATGATCATAGAACAGTATACGTTAACTTTTTTGACTATTGCGCAAAAGTAACTATTAAACTAATTTTCTTAATAAAATAAATATATCTTCACACCATTTTTCCTATTTCTGAGAGTAGTATTCTGTTACAGCTGATCTCAGTGATATATTTGTGCGCGTGAAATGTAATTATCCGCCATTAAATAACGCCCTCCAAAGATGTTAGTAAAGGAAAAGCAACAGGGATAATGTTCATATGATGAAAACCTGTTGTCTGCTAACAAAATTGATCTCTGTTTTCACTTACACAGTCTGCTGCGTTATAACAAAATTTGAAAAGCTTTTTCACTCAACTTAGAAAAATGTAAAATAAGGGTTGTTAATTCCGATTACGAATGTGGATAAAGATGAAGTAAATGTGCCGTGGTATGTCAAGATAAGAATGTCTAACTAAGATTGATTGTATGGGATGAATAAATTGAAACTCTTGAGTAGATATCTAATAAGGGTTAATTAGTATTGTTCTAGTTAGGCCTGTTTATTGACGATGGGATAGAATGACAGACAACTCATCTGAAAGATTCTGATAAAATATCGGCGCAAAATCACCGCACAAATTATACAATAGCTATTTACATAACAAGTGCATTAATATTCTTAAGTGTTTTATATACCAATAAAACACAAGTATAATACAAAATTTTATTCACAACTCATAATTATAGGTATCGAAGAAGATTGGTCGTAACCATGGGCGTCCACAGACATTTTTCCAGGGGGGAGGCGAGTCGCAAAAAACTTTCATATATACATAAATTTTTAAAATATTTTTTTTACATAACATAAATACATACACATAACAAATGGTTAAAAAAATATTTTAATTTGTGTAATAAATTACTAGTCTTCGTCGTCTAGGTTTGAATTGAAGAGGAAAGACAATTTTCGAATAACTCTACCTTAAATTTACACCATTTCTTCAATAAATTCCGATTTAGCAGTTTTACAGTTTTTATTTTCTAATATTTTGTGTCTGTGTATACTTAAACTTAGATTACTCAATCGTTACGATAGGGAACATGTCATTGGCTGGCCATAAGAATACTGCTGGAAATTCAGTTTCAGTTTGAATTTATTATCTTCAAACTTATAATTTAATTTTTATTTTAATTATATATTATATATACATACACAGTGTGGTGGCCACGACTCTCGAACATAGGACTTTAACATGTAAAATCGTATTGTTTTAAATTTCCTGCTTCCTAATTATTTAAAAGAAAAAGCTTCAAATTAATGTTTAAGGGCATAAAATACCAAATTAATTTTGCATGCTCTGTATCGGCACAAATTAGATCTAAAAATGACTAAAATTGTCTCAAAACTATCGATAGCTATGAAATTGAAACAAAATTAAACAAATGTTTATTATTTCATTTATTTTGACAAATAAAACGTCAAACATTTGTTTAATTTTGTTTCAATTTCATGCCTATCGATAGTTTTGAGGCAATTTTCCTTTTTCAAATCTAATTTGTGTCGTTACAAAGTATGCAAAATAAAATTTGTTTATTGGTTTAGATGCAGAATTTTATGCCCTAAAGCTTTGTGCTTAAAAAATTTAAGGAAGCAGGAAATTACAAAATTATAGTTTTACATGTTAAAGTCCTATGTTCGAGAGTCGTGGTCATCACCATAGTTAAAATCCAGGGAGGGCGCGCGCCCCTACTTGCCCCCCCTCCTGCGGACGCCCATGGTCGTAACATTTAACGTTGATTCAGTTATATATAGTTTCTCAAAATACGGTAGATCATGAAGTGGTTGCTAAGTAACAAGTTGTTTACAGTATTTTATGGAATATAAAACACTAGTGTTTTATGAGCCATATAATTCAACTAAAATGAGTGTAATTATGTCTTTATTATATATGAGTTGTGGATAAAATATTCAAAACAAAATACAAGCACTTAAAATCAATAACAATAAAAGAGTACGCGAAAAATTGGGAAATATTTTTATTAATATCATTAAATTACACTATCAAAATTAAATAATCTGTATTAAATAAGATGTAGAGATATTGGCAGTATTGTGACACTTTATTTTCAAGAAACTGATTTTACATGTTAACTGCCTATGCATTATTTATTTACTTGTTACTCTGCACAACAGGAAGTAAATCCCAATTACAGTACAGGGGACCTACAGCTTATAGTGGAATCCGAACCACTCAGACACAATCGTATTTTTTGGATATAAGTAGAAGTCAGTGAGATTTGAACGCACGACCTCTTGCTTACTAATTAAGAAACGCAAGTTTTACCTCGCTTTTATCCACTGAGCTACGATTGCCTGGGACAGACGGTATATATAAATTTGTTAAAAGAAATATTTTTAAACATTTATATCAATGTTAATTCTTTTCTAACCTCTACAAAAAAAAACCCTCAGTCAACTCTAAAACTAACCGCATGCGACTGGCTACACGTAGTACCAAATCCAGTAATCTACCTCCATTTTATGTGATTAAAAGAAAGTTTCTCTCTTCTAGGTTATTGCTACTGAAATCTTCCTCATCCTCCCTCAACACAACCTCCTGCGTGGAGCTTTCAGAAGGTGAGTGTCTCATCTCCGAGGATGGCACCACGTCGGCTGTATGCTCCGGAGATACATCCAATCTAGATGACAGCGCAGCGTTACGTGCGCTCACGATTTGCAACTATGTGGATACCACCTTCAACGTGGCTTATATCCTCGACCATTTCCCTAATCTGGAGAACTTCACGCTCATGTCGAGCAATGTGTCGATGATCGCTGGGAAGTTTCCGTTGAATAGCAGCTTGAAGGTTGGTGGTGGATGAGGATGATAATATGTCGAATATTTGAATATTTCAATCGCGGGAATTTTTTTTATCGTAATAGAGCTGCGAGTTGAGGTTAACTCCCAATAATAAAGTAAATCTATACGAGGGCGGTCCGATAAGTACTTAGCCTCACCGCCAGATAGCACCACTATCGCAAGGGCAATTTTGTATCGCTTAGAACATCTCGTAGACAGTTACTGTTAAAATTTCAGCAGAATCGGACGCGTAGTTTTGTTTTGACCGCGTGTGGAAGCGAGCGTGTCCACAGATTTGAGAAAATGGTAAAAGAACAATATCGGTCGGTGATTCGACTCTTGTTTTTGGAAGGGAAATCGCGCAGCGAAATCAAAGAACGCTTGGATGCTGTGTACAGGGACTATACTCCTTCGGTGACGACCGTCAAAAATTGGTTTAACGAGTTTCAACGTGGTCGCACGTCGGTTTTTGATGAGCCACGCCCAGGTGTCCCGAAAACGGCTACCACGGCGGGTAACGTAACAAAAAACCACGATCTCGTATTGGCAGACCGCCAATTGAAGGTGCGCGAGATAGCTGAGACAGTAGGCATCTCAAAAGATCGCGTGGGTCATATCCTGCATGAATTATTGGGCATGAGAAAACTGTCGGCGCGATGGGTGCCGCGTTTGCTCACTCCGGACAACAAGCGCATCCGTGAGATTACTTCAGAGCAGAGTTTGACGATGTTTAGGCGCAATCCGAAGGAGTTTCTGCGTCGTTTCGTGACCATCGACAAAACATGGGTACACTGGTACACACCAGAGACCAAGGAACAGTCGAAACAGTGGACTTCACCCGGCGAACGTGCTCCAAAGAAGTCGAAGACTGTCCTATCGGCCGGAAAAGTTGATGGCCACCGTTTTCTGGGATTCAAAAGGTGTGATCTACATCGACTACCTGGAGAAGGGCAAAACGATCACAGGGCTCTACTATACGCCGAATTGCAGAAAAAAACGGCCCCATTTAGCGAAGAAAAGAGTGCTCTTCCACCATGACAATGGTCCGGCACACACCTACGCCATCGCCACGGCCAAATTGATAGAATTAGGCTACGAACTGCTGCCCCATCCACCGTATTGTACGGATTTGGCCCCGTGCGACTTTTTTTGTTTCCAAATTTGAAAAAGTCTTTCGCCGGGCAGAAATTTGAGTCGAATGAGGCAGTTATCGCCGCCACGGAGGCCTACTTTGCAGACCTCCAGAAAACGTATTTTTCAGACGGGTTAAAGAAGTTGGAGCATCGCTGGATCAAGTGTATCGAACTCAAAGGAGATTATGTTGAAAAATAAATCGCCACTTTTCCAAAATTTTTGTTATTCTTTTGTAGGCTAAGTACTTATCGGACCATCCTCGTATGTTAAATTACGTTTTCACCTCTTAACATAGTCTTAATTTAAGTTTTTCAACATAAATTTGAAAGTCGTATATCAATAGGGCTGAGCGTTTCCACCGACTGTTTTAGTCTTAGTCGTTGTCTTTGTCGCTGCGCATAAACACAAAGTTTGCAGACTTCATACTTCCGACATAGTCTTTCGTCGTTGTTCTGTAAAAGACAGTTAGTTGCGGTAATGCTGTCTCTTGTTATGCTGCAATATACACTCATTTCTGTGGCCCCATTAGGTTTGTGTTGGGAATACGATAAATATAGGCAATAGATCAAAAATAGAAATAATTTCAACTGTGAAAAAATAAAAATTACTGGATTAATAGCAATAACAAAACTACTATGTCAACAAGAAATTATTTACTCGCTATTATTTAAAAATGTATTTCTTTTCTTTGATTTTATACGTATAATTGCAATTCAATCATATTTTAATAATATAAAAATCAGTTTTGAAATTTAAATTACTATATTTGAAAATACCAAGAGATTGAAGAAGAACTAAAAGAAGAGGATGTAGTAAAGAAAATAAAACAGCAAAGAATAAAATGGTTGGGGCACGTCTGGAGAGCTAACGAACAAGACCCAATAAAAGAAATGGTACTGTGGGCCCCCAGCGGTAAAAGAAGACGCGGAAGACCAAGAACAACGTGGTTACAAGAAGTGGAAGATGATCTCAAAACAGCGGGAATTAGAAACTGGAGAGGAAAGACAGGAGATAGGAAGCAATGGAACATCATAGCCAAGCATATCTAAGTCTGTAATGGAGAATGATCCCCTCCAAAAAAGGATCTAGAAAGCCTCGATTGAGGCGGTGCAACTCCACAAGGAGTGTTAAACCATATTATTATATTTGAAAATATAAAATATAAATATATATAATATATAAATCTTAGAGTTTGTGCTACCCCATTTGATGGGATATAGCGTGAAGATATGTATGTATGTATATATATTTGAAATATTCTGGTTTGTTCACTACAATAATGTCTCAATTTTTAAAAATTGTTTAGAATTGTATAAATTAATTAAAATAAATATATCATCATGCCTTCTACCCATTACTGGGTGTGGCACTCTGCCGAAGCAGATCTCGGTAAGTGATATATTTTGCGCGTGAAGTGCGGTTACCAGTCGTCAAATCACGACCCCCAAAGATGTTAGTGATGGAGGAGTCACAGGGGTAGCTTTTAAAATTATGAAAATTGTTTGTCGCCTGTGGGAATCGAACCAGGGTTCTCAGGATCCACAGGCCGACATCATACCACTGAGCTAGCCACCCCAAAAATAAATGAATTAAACTAGTGCTTAATTTTAATAGTAATTAATATTCCTCATTAATAATTTTATATGATTTTTAAAGTATTTAAAACAATTTGATACAATTATTTTCTCATTTAAGTAAACAGACATTTACTAGAATAATGAATATGATTATGTTTATGTTAATAGCTGGAAATGACTGGATTTTTTCCGACAAAAACAGAAACAAAAAACCAAAAACAAAGACTAAAACAGAGACTATGTGAAGATGTAGAAACATAGCTTTATAGTTAAATTATAATGGCGAGTCATACAATTGACGTCACGCCTGGGAGAGATAAAAGAGAATTTGAAAAAAGAGACATCTCGCACTAGTGAGAGAGTTAGTTGACAGACCACGACTAACCAAAGCATACTTTGAACATACGATGCAAATTAAATGGCATGTTAAAAATATGCTCTAGCTGATCATGGTCTGTCAACTGGTTCTCTTACTAATGTGAGATATCTCTTTCTGTGTTCCATCTCTGCCCAGTGTGACGTAACAACTTTAACTTGCCATTGCCTTTAATAATCTGAAGCTTAGTATCTTTATTTTATACATACCAACCCTTGAAATATTCACGCAACATTTATTCATCTAATTCATCAAGTAATCAATCCTCGTTACACATTCCTTTCCTGACACAGCACATTCACTTCACTCACATTCGTAATTCATTTTATATAAACTCGTACAATTCATTATACATTCATCCAGTTATTTCTATCTTGTCCACCCAATCTCTCATCCTCAATTTTACCAACATAAAATTGTTTCTCCAATATTTCATTCAATATTCTTTTTTCAATCATATTTTTAGATATAAGTTGAAGCCAGCGAGGGTTGAATTGGCGAATTATTTCTTATAATACGAACATTCTATTCACAGAACCACAGCTACTCGAATTCGGATAATTTGATAGAGATAAACGGTGTTTCATTTACGGTTACGTGTGTTTTGAACTTGATATTATTTCATGATTCAAAGACAAAATTAAATGATATAAAAAACATTTGTTTTTTTTTCAATACACATTATCTCACATTTTCTCATATCACTTATTACCTGAACAGAGCCTGTGTTTCTCGAAAAAAATACCGCTAATATTATTTGGAATTGGAAAATGATGAAATGAAATAGAGTCTATGAAGGAAATGGTCACGTGTAGACACGTAGTTCAAACGTAGTTATTAAAAATAAATACACACGATTCTGTATTTATTCGAATACTCTCACGATCTCTCCTATAAAAATAAAAATACTTAGACATGAATTTCACGAAAATAGAGGCTTAAGACTTATTATGAAATATTAAAATTTGTGATTATAGATACAGGGTGATCAGAAGTAATTACCTCAGTTGGCAATAGCAAAATTAATTTGAAATTGGTAAGACTGATACATACATTTATTTTTTGTTGTCGGTGATATTTGCATATTTAATTTAATAATAACTAATTACAATAAATAAAATCCCTTACAAAAATACTTTTACTACTTCATTCATAGAGGAATAATCCGCAATATTTCTATAACTTAAAATCATATTATCTGTCGGGCCCCTGAAATAACCTATTTGTATTTATTAATTTATTCGAAAAAAGGAGTAGCTGGCTCAGTGATATCGAATTGGACTGTGGATTTGAGAACCCGGGTTCGATTGCCACAGCCGACAAACAATTTTCAGTAATAATATAACAAGAGAGTGAGAATAAATTGAGAAAGATACTGGAAAATTATTTTCTAATTTATCCAACTCTAGAGTTATATTTAATTAGATTATTTTTTGACTTTTTGACTGTTGAGGTCGATTTATCCAACTTAAAAGATTTTGAACTGAATTCATATCGATTGATTACTTATTAATGTATTCTTGGAAGTTGTTTCCAAAATTTGTTGGTGTATTTCTGTATCTAAAATACAATTAAATCGATTTTTTCACACATTTTACTTGACGCGTTGATAGTTTTAAGTAATTATTTGTCAACTACCTATCATTTGTCACAAACAAAAAAAGCATCTACAGAGATTATTCCCAGGAATAATCACATGAGTTTTATTCTCAGTATAATAATGATAGGATTGGTTAGAACGCAGACATGTGACATACAATGAAGCATTTCATTGGTTTTGAGAAACGTCAAAAATTAATCACCACAATAAAATTACTCTTGTGGATCCCTCTCCACAAACATCTTTGGGGGCTGTGATTGGACGGCTCGTAACCGCACCCAGTAATAGATGAAACAAAAGATGTGATGATATATTTATTGATTTTTGTTTATCTAAAAATGACATGCCAAATTGTAATTCCGCTTTTACCTGGCGTTGTGCAAACTGGAATAAAAAGATTCGCTGAATTGTAATGCCAACCGAAGCAGTTACTTTTTATCATCCTGTAGTCGATAGATGAAATAAAAGAAACCAACTAGCTATATACGTGCTTTGAAAAGGTAAAAATATGCATTAATAGTAACGTGTACTTTAATTTTATATTGTAGTATTAAAACTGAATTCAGTTGTATAGTAGTAAAGTGCTACTTTCAGTCGTGCCGGCTTTGTTAAATAAAATATGTTCAAAGTATAGTTATAAAAAGACTTTTTCTATTTTATTTATTTTAACCTAGCTAGACGTCACTACAGAAAAAGTACGAAAAGATAAACATAAAAAATAATTATAGTCATATACGTACATGGGATGGCTAGCTCAGTGGTATGAAGTCGGCCTGTGGATCCTGAGGTCCCTGGTTCGATTCCCACAGGCGACAAATTTTCATAATTTGAAAAAGCTATCCCTGTGGCTCCTCCACCACTAACATGTTTGGGGGCCGTGATTTGACGACTGTTAACCGCACTTCACGCGCAAAATATATCACTTACTGAGATCTGCTTCAGCAGAATGCCACATCCAGTAATGGGTAGAAGGCGTGATGATATATTTATTTTATTTTATAAAATTAACTTTAAGTATATTACGTACCATGAACTATAAGCTGTATTCCATTTGCCACTTGGTTCACTAAAATCAATTCAGATGAATTAGAAAACATGTCTAAGTGAACTTAATTAAGCAAACTGATGCACTTATTGGGGTGAATTACTTTAAAGTATATTAGAATCAGTAATTTAAGTACTGGAAATAAAGTCAGCGAAGTAATCCAGGGAAATAAATAAGTGATCTGGTTCAGTAAATGTAAGTTAGATCTGATCCAAATGGCAAATGGAATATGCCTATAAGTGAGAGTTTTTAGATCAAGAATGTAGTTTCCTAAACATTCGCGACCTATAGAAATCACTTACAGTTCGAGGTTAGTAAGCTATTTTTTACAATACCTGCACAAATAGAAGGAAAAGAAAAATAGGTTTCAAAATTGACAGTTATCAAATTGTTAAAATAAACAGGACCTTGATATGTAATATTTACTTACTGTCCACGGTAGATAGTAAGTAAATATTAAAGTTCTGATGTAAACATTGAAACCACTGTGCAATAAAAGTTCCACTTACTGTGTTTAAATTTTGTCATTAATAGGTAACTTACAGTACAAGTATTAGAAAAAAAAAACATTTGTATATACAGAGTGATCAAAAGGAATTGTTTCAGTTGGCAATAACAAAAACTACTTGAAATTGGTAAGCCTGATACATAAATTTATTTTCTGTTGTTGACAGTGACATTTAAAATTTAAATTTGAGTACCTACATTTATTATTACAATTATTTCTAAAGTATTTCTATTACTTAAAAAATCCAAATTCTATTAGCTGTCAAACTCCTGACATAACCTATTTGTATTTATTAGAAATGTCATTTCGGCCTTGATCTGACGTTGTGCCAACTGTGGAATAAAAAGATCTCTGGAATTGTATTGCCAACTATAACAATTCCTTTTGATCACCCTGTACATGTTTTACCTATCTTTTTTTCGATATTTGTTTCAACTATTCACATCAAGACTATTACAGAATACTGTTCAGAATAATTAAAAACTTGGCTAAAATATAATCATAGATTTAAATCATACTCTTACATTATCCTTCAGTATTCTGTTATCAGTTTCAAAATTACAAAGTCGACGTTGTGACGTCCTCTATCAATTATGTATATTATCTCGTTATCTATCTCACTGTCTCTGGTTCTCATCCAATTCACCGCGGTTCTAGCTATCTAGTTGCCAGCAAAACCACTAAATGTGGTTCCCAATTCTGTGGTTACGGTTACAACCCGCACGCCGGAAATAGAATTTCACCAGCAACGGTCGGTTCGCAGATTTAACAGATTTCGATTGTGAATATATTTACCTTATTTTCTGAAGATCTTGATCCAGCGTTAAAAGTATATTTGTCTCTGCGAAATATTTATAAATTATTTCAAATAAAAATGTTATTATTTTCTAAAGATTTAGCCGGTCTGGTTTGATGAAATTGCTTAAAAAAATAATACTAAAAAAATTGGAAATTTGATGTAAATAGGTGTCAATAATTGGAATATTTTCATTTTATAATCTTAAGTATCAATTTTTTATATTTATTAACATGAAAGTAGGAGCAAGTTATAATAAAATTCAGTGCATTATTCGATCGACTTTCTTTTAAACGAATAAATTTTATTTATAAATAAAATAAATTAAATAAATATATCATCACGCCTTCTACCCATTACTGGGTGTGGCACTCTGCTAAAGCAGATCTCGGTAAGTGATATATTTTGCGCGTGAAGTGCGGTTACCAGTCGTCAAATCACGGCCTCCAAACATGTTAGTGGTGGAGGAGCCACAGGGATAGCTTTTTCAAATTATGAAAATTTGTCGCCTGTGGGAATCGAACCAGGGACTTCAGGATCCGCAGGCCGACTTCATACCACTGTGCTAGGCATTTATTTATTTATTTTAGGATTAAATCTATTTGTCGTTTATAATACTCGGCATTAATCTTTACAAAACAAAAAGCTTGTGGTAGTAACATAAATAAATTCCGATTATTTTTATATTGATTTTACACATTGGTAAAAATTACCATTTTAAAAGAATGATCATACCATTTTTTTTTACACATGGTTGTTTTTCTTATATTTATTAGTTATAAAATTAAAACTCTGACAGTCCAATTTTCAAACGAGTCTAGCTAATCCTGAATTTTGGATTTGTCAAGTTATTTTGTTTTTTTGAAAAAGTTATAAATCGTTGAATTTAACTAAATATAGTTTTGAATCCGATGATAGTAGTGTCAAAAATGTTCTTATAATTCTGCAGTCATGCGTTCTTTCTACACATTTTTTATCCAAAGCATTTTCTTGTAAAACAATTCAGAAATGTTTAACAGTGGATACTATACAATATCAAATGTTTCAAGTAGTGCGTTTTATGGTTGTTGTAGGTGCTGAATTTTACAGATTTAGCTGTAGAAAAAATAAGAAGTCATGTGTTTGCTGCACTGAATTCGTTGAAGACTTTGGATTTAAGAAATAATCGCTTGAATCATCTGCATCCCAATGTGATCAATCTCGTTAACCGACTGCACAAATTATACTTAAAAGGTTAGTACAATTTAGCAATAACTGAATTGAACGATACTCATTTTGTCTTATGTTATTTAGGTATATCCTCAATATCCTCCACCTATTCTGTAACTGAATAATTTTATCTATAATCGATCGTTAGGTTAATGACGTCTTTTTATATTTCATTATTTCTTTATAGATGATTACAATTTCGGTAATCTGTATCCAGAATAATTTATCCTGGCATTTTTGTTATATTCATGCATTTTTCGTACTTATTTACATAACTGTTATTATATAAAAACAATTTTCATAATTTTAAAAACTACCCCTGTGGCTCCTCCACCACTAACATCTTTGGGGGCCGTGATTTGACGACTGGTAACCGCACTTCACGCGCAAAATATATCACTTACCGAGATCTGCTTCGGCAGAGTGCCACTCCCAGTAATGGCTAGAAGGCATGATGATATATTTATATTTATTTATTTGTCATTCGTTTTCATTAAACTAATAAATGTGATAGAATGTGAAAAAACATGAAACATGTGTCTTTTCTTATTAAGACATACGTTAATGCCATTCGCATAGGTACGAATAATATTAATTAAAAAAGGTAGCTATATGTCATCGTATCTATGATAACCTCATCCACATAAGACGTAATCGTTGTCATACAGGGAATGAAGTTTAAAACATTTTATATTTTGTAGCAAATAAAAAAAAGATTACCTACATAAGTGAACTACTTTTTACCGTTAAATTTAAAAATAAATTTAATACACGAACATATTATGAATCTATTTATAGCATATACAATATTTCTGAAACATGTTACTCTAGGCTCTAGGTGATTGGACTAGAAAATAGTATGTATTTTGTGTTATGTGTCGTCGGTACACGAAAAACTATTTTACTACAATTTTATAATTTTTTGCAATATATGACAACTCTCTCGTTAGAGTTATTAGCCATGCAGATCAAATGAAATGCACCAGTACTTTTTGATGGGCGTCAGTTGTAATTTTGTTGTAGAAATAAAAATCTTTGAATACCTACATTTAGAATGCAAAAAAAGTGTATAAACTTTCAGAACTCTTTTTATTAAGGTTAAAATATTCGTTGCATAACATATCACAAATTTTCAAAGCGATTAATATTATTTTTCCTACAACTGTGCGATTTCTTTGTTATTACGTAACTATAATTGCCTTGGTTACGTATGGAAAGTAGATGAATGCAGACCAAGTGCGTTTCCGAAAGCAAAGAAACACTAGTGCGGAAAGTGCTTCATTACGTAACTGTCAAAAGAATATTGTTTTGACAGCGATTTAAATTTCACGCCGAGCGCGAAATTCATATTTTGACCACAGACGCTTATGGAAGAAGAAGATACGGTGAACCAGCGCTAGTAAATATGCAGTAGTATATTTTGACGTTTATAAACGTAACCTTAATTTGCAGTATATCTAATCTGTAGACAATTAATAAAAAGAACCGAACAAAGTAAAATATATCGATAAATGGTTTTATTTAAAGAGTAAGTGAAATACTTCATATTTATTGTTTGTGTATATTATTAATACAGTTGTTACAGTTGCTTATATTGACATAATGTAAAGTGGAAACTTTTGTGTCTAAAGAATCATTGATTTCTTCCGTACCTGTTCATATTATTACCAGTAATATTATTGGTAACAATTTCGGAAGCTTCAGAAGTACCAGCAGCAGGTTGATTGTCATTGTCGAAAATAGATGCAACATAGCATGATCCGGAGCTTCAATTATCTTTGGAGGTGTTAATGATAAAGAAGAATCACTCACTGTACTATTCCAATCAAGATGATTTTTAAGAAATTATTTTGACGTTAGTGAAATATTTTTAAATAACGTAGAACAATGTGCAAGCAATCAACAAACAAACCATAGCAACGCCGTAAAACATCGTTCTCATGTAATATGATTAAAATTTTATAAATTTTATAAATTTTAATAATATTTTAGTGATTTACTAAATCGCACAGTTGTAGGAAAAATGTTGTTTATAACACGTGCCGAAAAAGGTTACATGCTCGTGCACTTGCACGTAACGAGCCTTTTTCGGCACTTGTTATAAAAATAACTATTACGAAGCATGAAATTAAAGCGGTAATAAGCATATTGATATTTAAAAAATAAAAATAAAATTTAGCACTTTTAAATTTATATTTTACATGAATGTAGTTACTGAAATTTATTGATACTTGAAATAAATGCAACCTACATTCTCTGATAACAGTTTTTAATGCTTCTTGTTTTATAAATAATGTTAAATATTCGGCATTCAAACTTGTATTAATAAATGTTGTAAAAACTTCATCAAGTAATTAAACTATAAAGAGAAATTATTTGATGTGGTAACACACTACTTTTCCGACCATATTTTTAAATAAACTCGGTAAAATATGTAAAGTTTTTGAAAAAATAATTGACGATCAATTAAATGTCATGTTTTTACTAGAATTGTATGCTCTAAAGATTTAATTTGATAGTAAACATGGCCTAATTTGAACAAATTTTAGGAAAACAATTGATAATCGCTTGAATATCATTTTTGACACTTTTACTAGAATTAGCTATCTGAGAGTTTTAATTTGATGCTAAACCCGACATATTTTGAATAAATAATGCAAAGACAAATTGTCAATGAATAAATAAAACAAAGACAAATTGTCAATTGCGATGTGGAACTGAGTCTTAATAAAATAAGAAAAAAGGAAAACAAATTCCAACACTTGTCAAAGTTCCACAAAATTACAGCACATTTGAATCAACTTATTAGGTCATCATCAAAGGTTGGTCAGTTCAGCTTTAACCATAGATGCGTTTCGTCCTTACGGACTCATCAGTATGGTGCGATCAACTATCCAACTAGACCTACTAGGGGCTAGTGAATTTTGATATTTTTTTAAGCTGAACTGATGGATATATCCAGTCGATGTTACTTTTTTAAGGTGTATGTATTAGTGACTAGCTTATAGCGCCCAAGTATGATTAGCACAAGTAACTGTATTTTTTATTTAACGACAAATCATATTTTGTTGACAGGCGGATTTGAACTGACGAACCTTGGTTCGGGTGACGTCACAGCATGTTAAGAGATGTGCATTAACACGCTCGATCACCGTGCCTGTTTTATTATTATTATTTATTATTAATCAATGATAATTAAAATTCTTTTCGCATATAAAATAAATAAATATATATAAATATATCATCACGCCTTTTAACAATTACTGGGCGTGGCACTCTGCCGAAGCAGAACTTGGTAAGTGATATATTTAGGCGCCTGAAATCCGGTTACCAGCCGTCAAATCACGGCTCCCAAAGATGTAAGTGATGGGGGAGCCACAAGGATAATTTTAAATTGATGAAAATGTTTTGTCGACTGTGGGGATTGAAGCAGGGTTCTTTGGAGCCACAGGCCGACTTGATACCACTGTGCCATTACCCCATTATTATATTATTATTATTATAAATAACACTGAATATACCGACAATAATAGCGACCTCCGAAGACACTCCTCTTAGGGTTTTACTTTGGTTTGTCGAGCTCAAGAAATTAAAATTTAAAAAAGCGATATTTTAAACCAAATCAATTTAGAGAAATTTATTTATGAAATGTTGAAGTTGGTAATAGTTGTTGACATTTATGCAATTCTTCAATTCATTTTCGAATTTTGAAATTATTTCTATTATTATTTTTTGATTCCACCTGATCTACGTAAATCAGTTGAAAGCACGGGAAAGTAAAAAATCGGTCAAGCCAGGATTTGAACCAAAGACCTTTCAGCGCTTTAACAAAATAACAACCTCAAATTCTAATTAAAAACTTTCCTGTGAATATCTAAAACCGGAACCCACAATATAATCTGATAAAACAAAAAACAACACAGCGATATTTCAATCTCATTCGATATAGTAAATAAATAAATAAATATATCATCACGCCTTCTACCCATCACTGGGTGTGGCACTCTGCTAAAGCAGATCTCGGTAAGTGATATATTTTGCGCGTGAAGTGCGGTTACCAGTCGTCAAATCACGGCCCCTAAAGATGTTAGTGGTGGAGGAGCCACAGGGATAGCTTTTTCAAATTATGAAAATTTGTCGCCTGTGGGAATCGAACCAGGGACCTCAGGATCCACAGGCCGACTTCATACCACTGTGCTAGCCATCCCATAGTAAACATTTAAAATAAAATAAATAAATATATCATTACGCCTTCTACCCATTACTGGGTGTGGCACTCTGCCGAAGCAGATCTCGGTAAGTGATATATTTTGCGCGTGAAGTGCGGTTACCAGTCGACAAATCACGGTCTCCAAAGATGTTATTTGTGGAGGAGCCACAGTGGTAGCCTTTGAAATTATAAAAATTGTTTGTCGCCTGTGGGAATCGAACCAGGGTTCTCAGGATCCACAGGCCGACTTCATACCACTGAGCTAGCCACCCCATATAGTAAACATTTAATCCTTTGAAAACATCAAACACTAAAATAAAATATATAGTCAGATTATTCCAATGTCAAAACATTTTGTCGGATCTGGAATTCAATTATCGCACGTGCATTATCCGCCATTTCTACTAACAAGCGAAACGCGTTCAACAGTCGATCTCGATCGTCAACAAGAGAGAAATACAAATTCATTTGCGTGGTGATTAATTATTGCGAAATGTCAATGGGGGAAATACGCCTACAATATTGCCTCAGGTACATCGAGCAATCACTTGAAATTCTGTTAGTGGAAGAGACAATTAAATCTGCTTTGAATGTAGTTAAATACATACACAAACATCACACTTTGTTCTATCAGATGGTGTAACAAGAACCATTGATGTATTCATTAGCTTTATCCTGCAATTAACTTGCACCAAATATTCCTACCCTGATAGGGATGGTCAAATACTCTTCATTCAATTGACCTAGTATTTGACTGGTCATTTGTCAAAATGCTCGCGTCAAATACTGCTGGCCGTTTGCACTCCTACCGTTTAATTTCACGGTTTACCTAAGCTGAGATTAAGCTAAGCCATGGTTTAAATTTTTAGTAGTTTGCACGAGTAACATCTAACTGCGGTTTACTTGAGCCTTAGATTTTATGAAAATATGTTTTAGGAGTATTATACGAGTACCTTGTATGAATTTAAGAATTATTGTATTTTCCCCGAACATTCTAGTAACTTTTGGTACTTTAAAGTTACACATTTTTGTTTACATTGTTTATAATTTCATTTGTGAATCTTGACTTAAGTAGTAATTGTAACAAATATTAATGTTGTTAAAAATCAGAATAAGGAATTAGGAAAAAGGGAATAAATTTAAGTATTAATGGATTTCGGCATTGTATAATGCCATCTTCAGCCAGTAACAAAATTTATACTATTTTTGTACTTTTGTTACTATAGCTGAAGATGGCATTATATAATGTCGAAATATAACCATTATTACTTAATTTTATTCCCTTTTTGCTCCATTCCTTATTCTAACTTTAAGAACATTAATATTCATTACAATTAAATAAAAAAAAATAGGAAAAAATTTTCCATCACTTGTCTCGTAATTCCACAGAGGTTTTACAGTACGTTTGCATCAACTTCTCAGGTCATCAACAAACGGCTGGTCAGTTCAGCTTTTACCATAGACGCGTTTCGTCCTTCCGTACTCATCAGTATGGTGCGATCATTTATCCAACTAGATCAACTAGGAATTAGTGGATTGTGATACCGACTTAGCTGAACTGACTGATGTTAACCTATCTACAACGGTAACATGACATGAGAGCTATGGAGCCACTCGGCTGGACCAGCCGTTTGTTGATGACCTGAGAAGTTGATGCAAACGTGCTGTAAAACCTCTGTGGAATTACGAGACAAGTGATGGAAAATTTTTTCCTATTTTTTCTTATTTATTAAGACTCAATGCCACATCGCAATAGACATTTTGTCTTTTGTTTTATTTCATTACAATTAATAAAAAATTTCGTTTTTTTAATAGATACAAGAGAAATACTACCATTAAAATTGTTATAATTTTATTTATATCAAATAAAAATATATCATCACGCCTTCTACTCATTACTGGGTGTGGCACTCTGCCGAAGCAGATCTCGGTAAGTGATATATTTTGTGCTTGAAGTGCGGTTACCAATCGTCAAATCACGGGCCCCAAAGATGTTAGTGGTGGAGGAGCCACAGGGGTAGTTTTTGAAATTATGAAAATTGTTTGTCGCCTGTGGGAATCGAACCAGAGTTCTCAGGATCCACAGGCCGAATTCATACCACTGAACTAGCCACCCCATAATAGATATATGTACGAATAATTTTGCTGTTTAAACTATATATGACAGAGAATATAGTTTTACATAGTTCAGTTCACACGACAATAAAAATTCACATGTTAAACTTACTGATTGTTTGATTTGAAATTACAATATTTCTTTGTTCCAATTTTTCATTGTTGTATTTTTTGTTGCCATTTGTTTTAATTTTTCATTGTTGTAATTCGTCATTCTTGTGATCTTTCATTGTTGGAATTTTTCATTGTTGTAATCAAATACTACCATGTCATGTTTCGGTATTGTCGGTGTGGTTAGACATGCTTCAACTTCCTTTAGAGGTACAGTTTTTTTTACAAAGTGTAGTTTTTACTTTTAAATACATAAAATTAAAAAAGAAAGTGCACCTCACAATTTACCTCAGATAAAACATAACTAGACGGATAACAATTGCGTTTGTTGTGAAGCAGAAGGGGATAGAATAACTGGTGGGTGAGGCGGGTGCGCGGTAAGGAGCGAGTACAAGTTGATGTTATGCAGGTTGCATTTATGTTGATGACAGTTATCAGGTGCGAACATTTTATTTATTTAAATACAAAAGTGCGTATACAAAACACTTAATATGTCAAAAACTAACCTTTACTTTGATGTATGAAAAGTAAGTAATTGAATATAAGAATAACTATACAAATGTTTGCAACTTGCATAGTATCAAAGTGTACTCGCTCCTTGCCGCGCACCCGCCTCACCCACAAGTTATTCCATCTCTTTCTGCTTCACAACACTGCATTGACTTGAATACAGCATAATTCGTCTAGTATTATACGTCATTGCAGTTTACAAAGTCGGTGTCTTTGAACAAAACTAGTTTTTTTTTGCCAAACTTAAAATTTAACAGGCAGAACAGGTTTAGCGCTAACACCGTTTTTAATATTATCTATAATTCTGTTTCAAATTAAAACAGATTAAAGAAATGAATTCAATTTGATGCTAATTAACTCTCTTTTTAACTCAAGTTAAAATAAACTTGTTTTGTACATAGAACAGAGAGTTAAATATGAAATAAAAAATAGTGTTAGCGTTAATCCGCTTTATGAATCTGCCTGTCAGTGTCGTTGGTGCAAACGGACGTAATTAATAAAAATGTTAACTTGATAACCTATGCATCATTTTCAAATTAAAAAATGGTGTCAAATTCGTAAGCATGGATGTAAACCCGACATTTCACGTTAAAATAAACTCACATTAACATTCGTTAGTGCAATATTGTTGTAGTAACATAATGACGTAACCCTTACGACATACATACATAATATTAAATGGAGTAGCACGAACCTCTTGAAACATTCACTGCACATGTGTTCACAAGTTCATTCTGAAATTATTAATCTTTGCCAAACATTCTTATCCGGACCATTTCCGCTTCATTCGCATTAATAATTCTTTTGAAAAAAGCTCGTTTATTCCTTCCATTCAGCATCTTTTTCATTATATCATACATTTTTTCCTAAATTGCCCGCATAATCTCTGACCCTCAATTTTACATAAAGCTCGGCAAATGAAAGTAAAATCGTGGTTGGAATGCTCTTTAACTCCACCCATTCGGTTATATAACGAATGGTGTGGCTCTACTTTAGCACGAAAATAAAATAAATGGTCTTAACGAAAACACTTGGCCGCCGCATCATGTACGATATGTGCATTTATACAAATATATTAGCTTCGGCTGAACGGTTGCTAAATAAAATTGATATTATTATTATTATTATTATATATTTTGGCACAAGAAAAAAGGATGAAAAAAGGGTCGATTTTTCACACTTTATTTTAAAAGTCCACCATTTTGTTTCTTTTACTGATTTTTTCATTAACGATAGTGAATTATTGTGAGACTCTTTAAAATGCTTTTTGAAAATTTTGTTTCTGATTTGCAAATCCTGAGATTAACTATATGCCATGAGACACGGATTTTTAAAAGACTCAACTTGGATAAAACGTAAAAACAACAAAAAAAATTTTTTTTGTACTCTCGAAGGACTCACATATAGTATAGAAAAAGTTGTATGGTCATATCAAATAAAAAAGCTGCAAATAAAATTATTGAAAATTTCCTTTTTTTATCCTTCTAATAGGTACTAGTCTAATAAATATTCTCATTGTCGGTTATATAATTTTTGCTCGTTACAAGAAACGTTGGACAAACTCTTACACGAAGACATCATTTGTACCATTCTCACAAATTAAGGCACGAGCGACGCGTTCATATAAAAAGTATGCCCAACTTTATCTGTTTAATGAAACTTTTAATTTTGTCCTTTTCAGGAAACGAATGGAACTGCGGGAAAAACCTCGACTGGGTGCTGTATCTGAACGCAACTGTAGTTCAAGATATGCCAAACTTAACATGTTTCTCTCAACCATATCCAGACAAACCATTGAAACCAATTGCCACATTGTTATCAGTAAGTGTAACAATTTACGAAGTCATATAAGTATTTCATTATTAAGTTATAATATTACAATGATAATATCTATGATTACATCTCTATAGTTGAAAGCAGCACGGCATTGTGTAGTAATCAGTGCTGTCTTTACCAAAAGGGCACATGGGGCACGAGCCCAGGGCCCCCGGCTTGATAGGGGCCTCAAAATGCCAAGGTCGTCGTTTACACAGAAAATAGAGGAGCTCAATTTTTAATATAATTTTGCAAAGAATTGCCGTTAAAATTTTTAAATTTAAATGTAAATCGAAAAGCAGATGAGATTTCTAAATAATTTTTAAACAATAAATAAAATTTTACTAAATCTAAAAAAAAAAATACATAACTTAAAATTTCTTAATTAATCCTATAAAATTTACACAAATATTAATATAACTTACAAATATTTTCAGACGACCACGTATGAAAGTAACCATAACATCATAAATTACTATGGAAAATTGAACATAACATACACTGATATGTTAGTATAACGCACACTTCTAACATATCAGTAGAAGTTTCACTGATTGAAAACAGATGGTGTTACGATGAAAAAAAAAATAAATGAAAAGAATTTGTATTATTATTTAAATCGAAGTTTTGGCAGATTTTTCAACACATTTGCACAGACAAATCTTATTTTTAAAAATTAATAATTACTTATTTACTAATATTTTAGCATTATTTAATATTTTGACATTACGGTTAGTACAGTAGGAATCACCACACCTAATCTCAAACGTCAACGCTTACCTACAAAAACGCATCAGCTGTTAAAGTGTAACAACATTGTTCTTGAAAAATTTTTATAGAAATATTTTTTGGTCGTCAGAAAAATAGTGTACATAACTCGCTCGAAATTGTGATAACTCTGCTCGTGTACTTAAATCAATAGGCGCTGCGCGTCTCGTTTTTCAATTTGTACACACGCACGTTATCTTACACTTTCGATGCTTGTTATGTAATATATTATTAAAAAAAAGTTTGAGGACATAACAGAAGATTTTACACAAAAGAAATCTTGGAAGAAACTATCATCATTAACGTAATTCCAATTCTCAAATTACGAGTAGTAACATTGCCGTCTATATGTAGAGGCCTGGAACAGCAAAGCGCAAGCGGCTGTGACGTCACAGCGTGTGGCCCACGAACGTGTCTGTCTTCCATATACTACCCTGTTAAAATTCTGTTCCTAACGTATAAACTAGCTTCTATCTCGTTAAATATCAATGATATTGAAATTAAGTACATAACATAAAATGTGCTCATCATAAAGACGAATCAATTGGATATTTTTTATTTTCAAAATCTTGTACACAATCGTGAAATGATAACAGAATGTGGCAGCTCCACAAATGAGCACTTAAAAATAATTGATAGAGGTGAACTTAAATGGCCTAAAGATTTT
Organism: Pterostichus madidus; assembly: GCA_911728475.2. Classification (NCBI taxonomy): domain Eukaryota; kingdom Metazoa; phylum Arthropoda; class Insecta; order Coleoptera; family Carabidae; genus Pterostichus; species Pterostichus madidus. The sequence continues at coordinate 33,437,495 of OU452306.1, forward strand.
CTAGTTAATATAGTTTCAAATGTATATAAAATATTTAAAATAATAATTAACAATAGCGATTATAAAAAAATGTTGTTATCAGTTAAAAATCAGAGGCAATTTTTGAAACAAATATGTATAGAAAAAAGTATACTTCAATAGAAATTTTTATTTGCAAATGTGGTAAAAGTAATGATAACTTCAGTAATGAAGCAATAGTACCTATGTGCAATATTTTACTAAATAATTATACTCAAATAAAAAATAATAATATGGAAAATACTACCAAAAGAAACCGTAAGTTAGAATGTCTCAGTCAAAATAAGTGATTGTGTTAATTTTTTAAAATATACATAATTATTATTAATTAAAAAGTTTATATTTTTTCTTTTTTCTTATTTTAAGAGTGACTTTTTATTTTGTATCTGATTGTGTGCTGTGTAAAATAAATATATCAAATATTTAATTATAGAATACTGCTTGCTTTAATTTCATTATTTTGTACTAATTTATGGATACTATATATATGATTGGTGAAAATTTTCTAGTACGAGTTATATACTTTTAAAAATGTATATTACAAAGTACAAAAGAGGAAACAGTAATGTTTCTCCGCAAGCTAGACTAGATTTTGAAAATTAAAATAGCCATTTGATTCGTCTTTACAAGAAGCACATTTTATGTCATGTACATAATTTCAATATCTTTGATAGTTAACGAGATAGAAGCTAGTTTATATATTACGAACAGTATTTTAACACGAGAGCTAATGTCAGACAGACGCGTTTGTGGGCCTCACGCAGAAACGCTGTTCCAGGCCTCTACATATAGCTAACCAAAATAATAAATAAAACTACATACTGATGTTTTCATTTACATTTTTTTTCTTTTTTAAAAGGGCCGCAATTGTTGTGTGCCCAATGCCCATTCATGACCTAAGACGGCCCTGGTAGTAGTTACATTATTCAGTGTTTCATGAAAATGTGAAATTTATGTAGAGATCTGTATGATTTATTCTAAAAGTTGCATAATTCAAAATTGTAAATGCAGTTCTCTGGAATGACATTATTGTACGAATTTCGCATATTTTGGCAATAAAATTACTATATTCACGTGTTCCATTATTTGCATATCGAAATTGCATATACTTCCGAATGCAACCGGAATTCGAAATAGGTAATTCTAAAATATCACTCATTTCAATTTATCGAAAGAAGTATATACCGCGTTTTTCTTGATAAGGGTGAACATAGGAATTTAATGTGTAAAATCATAATGTTGTAATTTCCTGCTTCCCTAATTATTTTAAACAAAAAAGCTTCAAATAAAACTTTTAGGACATAAAATTCTGCAGCTAAATCAGTAAACAAAATTAATTTTGCATACTATGTAACGGCACAAATTAGATCTAAAAATGATGAAAATTATGTTAAAACTATCGATAGCCATGATGCGTTGCCATGGGTTGAATTGTTTGTTCTTGGCAAAGCTTACTTCGCTCGCGTTTTAAATCAGAAAACCCTAAACAAACGAACGCGTGACACACACTCAAATGTTTATATTTGTTTTTGACAAAATTTACATGATTTATTACTGCATTTCACTTCACGCGATGACACATATAAGTTCAAGCTATTGTTGTAGCAAGGCAAGATGAGGTGAAGATCAGTCTCGTTATAATCTCGTGTTCCGTGATTTTGATTACTTAAGTTTCGATTTTTTAAGGTAACATTTTTCCAATAAATAAATTATATATATATATATATATATATATATTAAGGTGGCCCTTATTTTGGGTAAGTTCGAATTTTGTCGGTCTCCACCCGAAATCTGGTTTAAAATCACAAAAAAGTAATAAATGAATTTTTTGAGATTTTTAAAATAAGTTTAACCTGTGCCTCTAGGCCACTTTCACTTTTGCCTTCAGCTTTATTCAAAATGCAATAACTTTTTTGTTTTTTAATATTTTGACACAATTCCAAACGGGCATTAAAATAGATGAGATAACGAATCGATCAATTACAATAAACAATAATTTTATATGACTGTTTATTGCTAAACGGGTTGGTAAAAACTAACGAAAATTTAGTTTTTTTAAATACGCAAAAAGTGGTTAACAGTACTGATTCTTTTACAACAATTTCGTTTTATAAACTATTTTAGACTGTTTCTGAATAATATTCATATTGATTATAACATTTTTCTCATATTTTTATTTTATTTTATCGTATTTTTAATGTGATTTGGGAGCTGAAGGCAAAAGTGAAAGTGGCCCACGGGTTAAACTTATTTTAAAAATCTCCAAAAATTCAACTTTTTTGTGATTTTAAACCAGATTCCGGGTGGAGACCGACAAAATTCGAAATTACCCAAAATAAAAGCCACATATACATATACATATACATATACATATACATATACATATACATATACATATATATATATATTTATATATATATACATATGTATATATATATATATATATATATATATATATATATATATATATATATATATATATATGTGTGTGTGTGTGTGTGTGCGCATTTGAGTGTCCGTATGTGTTCGAGTGTCTACGTACTACGGACAATTGAATGCCAACCTCTGTAAATGTCTTTTTTTCCAAAAAATCATAACTTTTTTAAAATCATCCGATTTTGATGCAGTTTTGCGTTCTAGTAATAAAAATGTCAATATTTTCATTGTCTATAGACAAATTTGTCAATTGACGGCAGATGATTCCTATAAAAAGCTTGGAAAATCACCTTTTTTCAGGAAAAAAGTGGTTCTCGTTTGGCGATGGCGGGGGGAAGGGAAAAGGAGGTTAGTCAAAATCAATTTACAGCTTTTCAAAGACTAGACTTTGGACGACTTCGGAAAAAGAATTGCATCCAATTTGTTTCAAAACTGACAAACTGACAGGGGTTTGAAAAGTGACGTTTTTTGGGATTTTTTGGGTGACCGGTTTTTTTTTTTGAGCAGAGTACAGATCAGATTCGATACTGGTTTTTAGTTTGACTTGAGATTTAACCAGTTTTCTAGAGGCTTTCAGTCAGCAAGATTTGAATCCATGAACTCTTTCTTTGTAGACGAAAATTTTATCTACTAGGCTACGACTACCTATCGTATTACTGTTATAATATTCTTCATATGTTATTAATTGATTCAAGTTTTACTGCCGCCCGTTATCACATAACTAGTTAAAAATCTAACTACTCCATTTACAATTTCTCCTCTAACTGAAACTTTCATCTAATTCCAAAGCAATTCTAGTGTGTTTGATTCTAACAGAATCTGCGAGTGGAATGTCCAGACCCATGCGAGTGTACGATGCCAAATGTGGTTGGAATTCCCGCCGATAGAGGCGGTGGTCTCGCACCTGTCATCCTGGTCAATTGCTCCAGCAGAGGACTTCGCAAGTTTCCGGAAGTTCTACCGCAGAACACCACGACAGTGTTGTTGAAGGACAATCGGGTGAGTGGACGAGAAGTTTTAATTTAATTCTAAGGCACGGACAGATCATGTTCGATTTGTTTTATCGTAATGGTTTAGGTTTTTGTTTGTTTGAACTGTTAAGTTTAAGAAGATGTTTTTGAGTTGTTTGGTATTCTAACAGCTGTTCCATTGCTGTTAAAATTATATTTATCCAATAGCGTGCAGACTATATGTGAAAGGTGTGTAAATAAGAAAAAATAAAAAATAATTCTTTCTAACGTAACCAAACTTTATCTCAGTCTTCGCCATTTTAATACATTTATGTCATTTATACTCCTTTGCGATGAGCTTCAAATCTCTGAAAAAATGTTAGCATCACTGATAAGTAAATGTCATTATAGTGGTGGGGGATATTTTAAAAATTGGTCAGTGATACTGCATTTTAGTTAAATAATTTTAAATGGTATTGCGCGTTGATTCTTTGGAGATTACAAGATTTCATGTTTCTTTAACTTCGCAGATATTTCAGAAACTTTTAGTGTGTCCAGTAGTCCCTAATAAATTATAAATTATAATAAAAATTAAAGGCATATATACTAATTTACCTCGCGTATAGCACTTAGGGGTAAAAGCGGTCCATTGTTTGTATATTCTTATGAAAATAAATTATTTAATGAAGATCAGCAATTGACATTTCTTTGACAAATTTTATTAAACAGATTTTTTTTATGTTTGAAACAATTGTTCATGGAATTGACAGATCAATGCATAGCTGAAAGAAGGAAGTTTCAAATCGACAATTAGCGACAATGGGCCTTTCAAGACTTTTTAGATTTTTTTATATATTAATAAAATAAATAAAATAAATAAATATATCATCACGCCTTCTACCCATTACTGGGTGTGGCACTCTGCTAAAGCAGATCTCGGTAAGTGATATATTTTGCGCGTGAAGTGCGGTTACCAGTCGTCAAATCACGGCCCCCAAACATGTTAGTGGTGGAGGAGCCACAGGGATAGCTTTTTCAAATTATGAAAATTTGTTGCCTGTGGGAATCGAACCAGGGACCTCAGGATCCACAGGCCGACTTCATACCACTGTGCTAGCCATCCCATAATCATATTAATCTACGTAATAAAATTATTATACCCAAAATTTTTATTTTTTTTTAATCTTGTATTAAGCATGATAAACATATTTAAACTTTCGAAACAAACGATTATGACGTAGTTGCATCTTAGCTTAAAGAGAGACAGATAAGACAGAGATAAATAACACGTAACTTGTCGTTGTCAGTAGAATCCTCAGACAAAACATAACTAGACGGATAACAACGGCGTTTGTTGTGAAGCAAAAAGGGATAGAATAAGTGGTTGGTGAGGCGGGTGCGTGGCAAGGAGCAACTTGCATAACATCAAAGTGTACTCGCTCCTTGCCGCGCACTCGGCGGACCATCAAGTTACTCCATGCCTTTCTGCTTCACAACACAGCATTGACTTGAATCCGGCATAATTCGTCTAGTATTATACGTCATTGGTAGAATCGTAGAATGCTGAATGTTTGTTTCTTCTTCGTCTTCCTCTTAGTAAAATTGAGCACCGACAAACGTTTCAGACAAAGCTCTGTGGTTGGCTTAATGCAACTACGTAATTGCAATATGGCAGTGCGAAATTTAAATGAGCGTTTCAAATTATTCAACTTTAACTTTCATATTTCAGCAATAAAGATATCATTTATGGTATGGTTTTATATTGTATTAAATATGATGTACGGTCAAGAATTTATTTTAATAAATATATATTAAAAAGCTCTACCACTTGAATCCCCCATTAGCGTAAAAAGTTTAAAACTACCCGTCCCACAGACGGATATTACCATTTACAGGTTAAGATTTTTTTATTGGAGGATTTTGTTCGTTGTTAAATTGTTGTGGTTTAGAAATGACTTAAATGTCAATCTATTAAAATAATTAATAATAATAATAATGACGCACCTTTCAACTATTGAACTACAACCGATGTAAATAGGAAATTCAGTCAATAGGTTGAAATTAATGAATTCATAAATTAAATTGAGTATCAGAGTATATCGCCCATTGAAAATTATTTGATGAATAGTTAAAATGTTTCAGTTAATATATTGTTTGCGCAATATGAAATTTGTACTAATTAATGAACAGAACCAAGTAAAAACTCGGAAAATATTTCTGAAATATAAACACAGCTTCAATTCCTTTGTCGTAGCACAAAGCACAAACCTCCAAAACAAAAAAGCTAAAGAGATTGAATGGAATATTCACGAATGCAGCTTGTAATTTCGAAGACTTTTATTCATTAAATTCCAATTTTCTGCCCTTTCATTTACTTTTCCATAATTGAATGTTTTACAGGAAAAAGTACAAAATGATCACTCCACTTTAATTTGCAAAATTATTGGCGCACAAATTAAATTTTTACTGGGACAAAAATCAATAAGAAATTAAAACTTTTCTAGCATGTTATTCTAAACTTTTGATTGATATTTAACATTCAAAGCCTATTTATATACTCAATTAAATTCAGATAAAATGAACATTTAAATCTTGTTTAATGTAAAAATAATTGATAATTTTAATAATGTAGATCCTATCGCTATATTGAGAAAATAGAGGGTAGGTCTCAGAAATAAATCTAGCACAAGAGTATATTTGGACGTTTCGTCCAGCGAACTAGACATCGTCAGCAATAACAAAAAAGTGAAATTTTAACAAATTAATTGTAAAATAATTGTAAACAATTTTACAAAAGTCAAAACCATAAAAACTAAATAAATAATTATCGTCAAAACTAACAGCCAGATTCACGAAACAGGTTAGCGACTAAATTTAATCCCAGTTTTAGCCCTGTTTCCAATTCACGAAACAGGTTACTAGGTAACCCTAACCCCATTTTTAGCCCTTGTTTTAATTCCATGAAATGTCAAAATAACCCCCGTGCTGATTCATCAAGCAGGGCTAAGGAAAAAAATTAGTCCAAAAAATAACACTACTGATGAGTAGGGTTAAATATATTTTTGACATTTTTATATAATTGAACAAAAATACTGTATCACATTAACATTTCGCAGTTGATATCAATTTTATGCGATGTATTATGTTATTTTTAATAAAAATTTAAATGGTACAATGTTTAACCAAACAATATGTTTTGTAACTTATATTTTTTTGAAATTTTGTTTAAGTCAAATGAATTACTATTAGCAAGTACCACGGAAGTTGTAAATTAACATTTATATTATTTTTATTGATATATTGTTATTATTTATCTTATTACAATACTAACTTCTTTTATAACTCTACTAATTGATTACTGACTCATTAATAATAAATATTGTCTAGTAAATCTCTAGTAGTAAGAAAACCAGGGATGTAAAAAATCTAAAATGCGGATCAACACTTCTTTAAAGAGCTTCTCATGAACAGTATCAATTCCTTAAAAAGATACCTTACCATTTGTTTGTTTAAACGAAATAGTTCGATAAACCGAATATCAGGTAGTGATAAGAGATCACTAGTTTCCCTAAGTATCCTATTTTATAAGCCACATGAATGGAAAACATCTACATGATAAGAATTATACTAATAATACTAATATACAGAATATTTATACAAATTTTCACTTAATTTATGTTCATTATTTATTCGCAAGACGTGATTATCTAAATAATATTGAAGAAAATGAAAATGCAGCTGTCAAAAATGACAATTTCATTTGAATCAGTTTTTTATTTCTAGTAATCGCTACCGCTACGTTGAAGCGTAGCATATTTTATTCAGAGTAATACTCAGTATCCCAACACAGAACTCATTTTATTATTTAAAATTTCCATAATTGATATTTATTTTTTCTGTAAAATTATTATTTCTCGTTCTGTTCTCTTCTTCTATTATCGGATTTATTTCGTAAATTTTAACTTTCTGTTCTTCAAAGATTTAATAATTTGAACCATTTATTCAATCTTTTACTCCTTTCGCTATCTGTCAAATGTCAAATTAATTATTTTGTTAATATTTTATATGGAGACTTGATTCGAATTTGAAATAAAGTGGCGCCAAGTGTTAGTGGTAAAAATAACAACTAATTCAAGATGTCAAATTTAACACCAAAATTATTTCGTTTCGCGAATTGCCAATAGGGATTAAAATTAAACCCGGAATAAAATTGGGGTTACGTAACACCAAATTTAAACTTTTTCGTGAATCTACCTGTAAAAGATTACAATACATGTCAAAGACACAAGTCAAAATGGCCGAATAAAATCAACTTGATTTCCGGTTGTAACAGTTGTTTGATTTGAGTTTTTATTCGGCCATTTTGACTTGTGTCTTTGACATGTATTGTAATCTTTTAGTTTTGACGGTAATTATTTACTTAGTTTTTATGGTTTTGACTTTTGTAAAATTTGTTTACATTTTACAATTAATTTGTTAAAATTTCACTTTTTCGTTATTGCTGTTGATGTCCAGTTCGCTGGACGAAACTTCCAAATATACTCTTGTGTTAGATTTATTTCTGTGCAATTTTTGATCCTGAGACCTACTCTCTATTTTCTTAAAAATAATTGAAATTTTGTTTCAGATTCAAAATGTGGACGCGCTAATCTCTAACAATTTTTACCGAGGAGTTGTCGACATTTATTTGGATAATAATCAAATTACAACTATTGACGATTTGGAGGGTGCTTATTGGCTGTCAAATTTTAGAGTTTTTAGCCTTAAAGGCAATAAACTAACACAGGTAAGAAACTTATTTATATTATTGATGGTATTTCTAATTTATAAAAATAAATAAAATATATCATCATGCCTCATACCAATTGCTAGGTGTGGAATTCTGCCGAAGCAGATCTCGGTGTAAATCGATTTACACTAGTGTCAAACTGACAGCTTCATTTAAGACTTCGTTTATCAAACTCAGGGCCGGATTTACGTGCAAGCGGAACAAGCACGTGCTTGTGGCCCCCAATCAACCTAATCCCTTAATAAAATAAACAGAAATTATAGCATAATCATGATAGTAAACTATAAAAAACCTTTTTTTTTGCTAGATACATTTTTTTTAAAGTAGAGATAGGAGCCTCATCTCTACCTCGTGCTTGGGGGCCCCGCAAACTGTAAATCCGGCCCTGATCAAACTCTAAATTACTGACTTCAACGGAACAAAAACATAAAACAAAAAATGCGCCAGAACAGTTCAAATTCCATTATAACTTGTATATCGTCTGTACTGTTATCAACATTAATATTATTTAGATAAAAAATAAATAAATATAAATATATCATCACGCCTTTTACCCATTACTGAGTGTGACAACTATGCCGGGGCAGATATCGATAAGTGATATATTTATGCGCATGAAGTGCGGTTACCAGCCGTCAAATCACGGCCCGCAAAGATGTTAGTGGAGGGGGAGCCACAAGGGTAATTTTAAATTGGTGAAAATGTTTTGTCGTCTGTGGGAATCGAACCTAAATAAAATAAAAATAACATTATTGATTCTACCCATTATTGGGTGTACCACTCAGCCGTAGCAGATTTAGGTAAGTGACGCATTTTGCACGTGAAATGCGGTTACCAGCCGTAAAATCACGGCACCCAAAGATGTTAGTGAGATAGTTTCAACGTAGTGAAAATTGTTTGTCGGCTGTGGGAATTGAACCAGTGTTCTCAAATTCACGGACCAACCATTGAGCCACTTATTTATGTGGTAGCTAGCTCAGTGATATCGAGTCGGTCTGTGGATCCTGAGAACCTCGGTTCGATTCCCACAGCCGACAAACAATCATCACCATATTAAAATTACCCCTGTGTCTCTCCCTCCACTAATATCTTTAAGGGCCATGTTTTGACAGCTGGTAACTTCACGCGCATAAATATATCACTTACCGAGATCTGCTCCGGCAAAGTGCCACACCCAGTAATGGGTAAAAGGCGTGATGATATATTTATTTATTTATATATTTTTTAAATTACTCCTGTGGCTCCCCCTCCAGTAACATCTTTGAGGCCCGTGATATGACAGCTGGTAACCGCACTTTACGCGCATAAGTATATCACTTATCGAGATCTGCTCCGGCAAAGTACCACATGGCTCCCCCTCCACTAACATCTTTAAAGGCCGTGATTTGACGGCTGGTAGCAGCACTTCACGCGCATAAATATATCACTTACCGAGATCTAATCTGGCAAAGTTGCTACACCCAGTAGTGGGTAAAAGGCGTGGTGATATATTTATATTTATTTACTTTTTATCTAAATAATATTATTTGCGTCTCTACAAATCGGAAACTAATGTCGATAACAGTGCAGAGGATATACAAGTTATAATGGAATTTGAACTGTTCGGTCGCATTTTTTGTTTTATGTTTTTGTTCCGTTGAAGTCAGTAATTTAGAGTTTGATAAACGAAGTCTTAAATAAAGCTGTCAGTTTGACACTTGTGTAAATCGATTTTCTGTAATGTGTCTGTAAATAAAAACCTCTTATATGAAGAAGTGAGCTTTCAGAAAAGCACAAAAAAAATTATGTTTTGTATCAAGATACGTATAGCTAAAATAATTCTTGTTGGCAATAAAAATAGTCGAAACTTCATAATTAATTAAATTATTTTTCATAAATATGAAGTATCTGTTTAGTTTTTGAATTGTTGCATCTTCGAAAAGTATTTATTTGCTACTCTGTAGTCTATATAACAAAAAACTCTCAGATAGACATAAATTTCTAAGATATTTGTTTTTACATAATATAAATACAAATACACTTAACAAATAGGCAAAAAAATATTTAAATTTGTGAAATAAATTACTAGTCTTTGTCGTCTGGGTTTGAATTGAAGAAGAAGGACAATCTTCGAATAACTCTTCCATAAATTGACACCATTTCTTCAATAAATTCCTATTTACAGTTTTTATTTTCTAATATTTTGTGTCCGTGTATACTTAATAAACTTAGATTACTCAATCGTTACGATAGGGAACATGTCGCTAGCTGGCCATAAGAATACTGCTGGAAAGTTTCAGCTTCAATTTATTATCTTTAAACTTATAATTGAATTTTTATTTAATTTATATACACATATACAGGATGGTGACCGCGACTCTCGAACATAGGATTTTAACATGTAAAATCATATTAATTTAATTTCCAGCTTCATAATTATTTAAACCAAAAAAGCTTCAAATAAAAGTTTTAGGGAATAAAATACAAAATTAATTTTGCATGCTTTGTAACGGCACAAATTAGTACTGAAAATGACTAAAATTGTCTCAAAACTATCAATAACTATGAAATTGAAACAACATTAAACAAATGTTTAACGTTCAATCTGTCAAAACTGACAAAATCAATTCTCTATTTATTATTTCATTTATTTTGACAGATAAAACGTCAAACATTTGTTTAATTTTGTTTCAATTACATGCCTATCGATAGTTTTAAGGCAATTTTCGTCATTTTCAAATCGAATTTGTGTCGTTACAAAGTATGTGAAATTAATTTTGTTTATTGGTTCAGATGCAGAATTTTAAGCCCTAAAACTTTTATTTCAAGCTTTTTTACTTAAAATATTTAGGGAAACAGGAAATTACAAAATTATAATTTTACATGTTAAAGTCCTATATCGAGGGGGCGCCCGCCCCGGCTTGCCCCCCCCCCCTCCCTGCGGACGCCCATGGCTGGAACTATTATATTATGCACGTGTGTATTATCACAAAATAACCACTTCAACTACAGATATTAGAAAATAACATTTTCGACGATAAAACGCATTTATTTGTTGTTAAATAATGGCAGTCAAAGAGTGATTTTACAAGCTGAAAAATTGTTGGAATTAAACCCAGATTTACCGGACTAAAACCAATTACCTAGAGCGCTAGTCTATAAACTATTTACGCTAGATAATACAGTTCCGTGATTAGCAGATTTACAGATTTCGTTTCATTGATAGTACTGCATTAAGCTTCACAAAAACACTACACGTCAAAAACACAGTACTTTACTAGTTAGGTTATGAAACTGAATAAGCACTCATAACATTTTATTTTTTGTAATCATAAAAATCAAAATACAAGCATGTGTACCTACTCGTTATTCTACATATACTGCATGTTTTACGATACGTTTTACATTTTTTGTCTGCGCAAAATAAAATAGCACAAAAGGACGCTAGCAGTTTCAACCGTTGCTTGCATATTTCATATAAAATATCAGAGTGCAGATGACAAGTTGTGTTCATATACACAGAAGAACTATTTTTTTTACTTTTTATCATTCTGCATTTATGCATATTTCCTGGAACACTTTTGATCTGAATAATTTTAATTAAGAACAGAGTTTTCTATATTATCAAAGAATAGAATTCGAATAACAAAGCACTTATTTTATCACAGATGCAGGTACTTATATTAAAATAGTAAGGTTCTTTTTTTCTTTGTTGTTTTCTCTATCTCTTTGTGGCCTTTTGACTTCATCATCTTTAGTTCATGTGCAACGAGTCGTTAAAATTAAAGATAAAGAATAGAACTAACAGTCGAGAAGCAGACAGAAACTAATTAATTATTGTGTTCTTAGTTTCTGAACTAATGAAAGATGATAATTACTTTCCGAGTATAGTAGTATCTTGTTGCAAAAATGAACAAGAATGATTGTTTTTTGAATATCAGCAATGCCAAAATAATTAACAAGTTATTTTTCTTATATCGCGTTTACAAAGTGAATTTTGTGCAACTGTTTTTTTTTTTATAAGAGTATTATTTATTTTGTTACTCTATACAACAGGAAGTAAATCCCAATTACAGTACAGGGGGCCTACAGCTTATAGTGGAATCCGAACCACTCAGACACAATCGTATTTCTTGGATATAAAGTAGAAGTCAGTGAGATTTGAACGCACGACCTCTTGCTTGCTAATTAAGAAACGCAAATTTTACCTCGCTTTTATCCATTGAGCTACGATTATCTTACAGTGATCAAAAGGAATTGTTACAGTTGGCAATAAAAAAAACTACTTGAAATTGGTAAGCCTGGTACATAAATTCATTTGCTGTTGTTGACAGTGACATTTGAAATTTAAAATTAAATTTGAGTACATTTATTACTCGTATTACATTTATTTCTAAAGAAATTTGACAAATGGCCTTGGGGATCCTCAAAATTGGAAAGGAAATAAATAACGCATTTATTTCATAACAATTATAATTTGAACGTTTCGGATCGATACTCGATCCATCATCAGCAAAAAACAAACAAAGCTTGTAGATGTTATACGTATAAAATCATATAATAAGAGTAAAAAACTCACAATTATATATGCCAACAAAAACATGTCAAAGACATAAAAATAACAACATCTCCACATGGAGGTTGGAACAGTTCTGACTGAACTATTTATTTCCTTTCCAATTTTGAGGATCCCCAAGGCCATTTGTCAAATTTCACAAGAATTTTTGGATCCAATTTAACCTCACTATTTATTTCTAAAGTATTTCTGTTATTACTTAAAAAGTCAAAATTTTATTAACTGTCAGACTCCTGACATAACCTATTTGTATTTATTAGAAATGTCAAATAGCATTTCCGTCTTTATCTGGAGTTGTGCCAACTGTGGAATAAAAAGATCTCCGGAATTGTAATGCCAATTGTAACAATTCCTTTTGATCACTCTGTAATAGTATATTAAAGAACTAGTTTTATAAGACAATCTGTTAACGCACGAATCCAAGTTTTACAAAGGACAAGTTATCGCAGTCCGCATGAAACGTTTCTATTGAGGTAATTTTATAATTCTGTTAAATTTAAAAACTGCGACTTGTCAAAAATATAAGTTGGTGTTTGTTTTTATCAGTTGTGTTGGTAGCGTTTCTCATAACGAAAACAATTTAAAAAAATTTTACAATTAATTAGTGTTTTTTTCTATATTGTGGATGTTGTGAATTTTGTATGATTATAGCATATTCTTTTCGCAATATTTCGACATTGACAATTTACAATTTTGAGGTTATATATCATTCATCTGTCAGATTTAAAAACTTTCATACCACTCCTACAAAATATAAAGCGCCAAAAACAGTGCGCTTATAGATCTCCTTGACGACGTGTTTACAGTACGTTTATAGAGCTATAAGAACACCGAAATAGAAAAAATTCAATTTTGTACAACTGTTTTTGGGAATACTTTTTGTGAAATTGTTGAGTTGTCTCGTTGTAAAAATGACAAACATAAATCTATCTCTTTAGTTGTCATTGCTGAGCTCATGTAAAATTATTACAATTTTTTCTTTTTTATAATAAAATACTTCTTTATTTTATATTTTAGGTATTTTGTTTTATAACACAACATAGATAATTATGAATTTGAACTCAAGCTAACTAACAAATGTCAAAGTAAATTAAATTTCAAATGTTTATTGAAACAGTCAGTTATTATTTTTTTAAATAAAAATCTAAATAAAAATAAATTAATGCAATATACAAAAAATAGTATAAGAAACACATATTACAATAACCATTTATAATATTCGTGCTTTGCGCAATTCGCCTGCGACTAGTTACACAAACTCTACTCATATTACAATACGGGTCATTACTATTTGTTTTTTAATATACTATTATAAGGCCGTATTTGTTTAGGAACTTTGGATTCCTACACTGATCTAGAACTAACTCGTGTTACTTCCAAATAAATGATGCACCTAGTGTCAGTTGTAAAAATTTGCGATAAATTTAAAATACGAATGCACGTTCCAAGTGACATCTGCTTAAATACAAATTGCGATGCCACCAATTCAAAACGGTTAACAAGGAACACAAATTAATTAGAATGATAAAAAAGGGCTTCAACTTGCCAATCCACCAAAATAGCTGGGGCAGTAGGATCAGTTCAGGAACTGTTCTAGGTTACTTACAACGTGCCAATTAAACAAAAGTAACCTACTGTAACAAAGTGGTTTTGAGTTGACTGTAGATATCCTGCTGGTTTGCTTTCCGGTTTTGTGCGATAAGATTCTGGGGAAGAATCTTATCGTGACAACGAATATGTGCGGTTATCTGCAGTCGTCAGCCATCGTTGCACCCCCGAAAATACCACCCTTCACCCTCGCTCAAAAACATAGCGTCTGTTTTTGAGCGGTAGCGGCAGTGATGACACGTTCGCGTCTTCGGCTGGTCAAGATGTGACCAGGACGCATCCGCTCCCGCTTTTCGCGCGGATTCTTAGTATTTTATCGTAGCTTATATCCTGTTTTATTATTAATTACTCTATTAAGTTTGTTGCTAATAAAGTTATCTGTGTTTTGTTATTGTGTGCGTATTATTAACCAAATAATAATCGCTTCCGTTTCAATTAAATACGTTTGAATAATCGCCATCAAAAGATTCGATTCACACTCGCGATGTACAGACCCCCGTCGTGTTACACTACTAAGTTACTTTAAAAATGCCTAATAAATATGATCATAGTAGTATCTCATTGCAACAATGAACAAGAATTACTATTATTTGAATGTCCGCAATGTCAAATTAATTAACAAGTAATTATGTAACAGGTCAAATATAAAACGTTGATGCTAACGTATTTAGAAAACAGCAAGAACAAAAATAGCTTTAATGCATTGTAGCGAACTGCATGTGCTTACAAAAACATGATTAAAACGTTGGTTATATTTACTTACCATTTTATGACAGTGACCGCTAAACAGACTGCTAACTTTCTTGATATGTGTCTTCTATCTCGTTCTTTGGGCACTAGACACACGCACACACAAAACACCAAATTAATACTAACATACTTGAAACAATAATAAAAACAATATTTTATATTATCACTGATCAATCTGATCGCAATGAAGTACATTACCAAGCTATGGACACTGAGATACTAACAAGATATGATAAAAAAACGAGGTTTGAACGTGTTTGAGACAGCTCGGACACTTCGATTCACCGCGCATAAAACTGTTGCAAGAAATATTTCGTATCTTGAATTTATGCCTATTCTTAAATTTAAATGATAATAATAATTATGCTATGTTTATAAGATATTAATGCTTTATATATGACAGACAGATATACAATGTGTGCAAAGAACATGCGATATAAAATAAATAAATAAATATATCATCACGCCTTTTACTCATTACTGGGTGTGGCACTCTGCCGAAGCAGATCTTGTTAAATGATATATTTATGCGTGTGAAGTGCAGTTACCAGCGGTCAAATCACGACCCAAAGATGTTAGTAGTGCGGGAGCCAAAGGGGCAATTTTTTTAAATTGGTGCAAATGTTTTGTCAACTTTTTAAATTTTTCTTGCGTGTTTTATATACTTAATAAAACACTTGTATAATAAATAATTATTATCCACAACTCATATATAATAAAGACATTATTACACTGATTTCAGTTGAATTATATGGCTCATAAAACACTTGTGTTTTATATTCCATAAAACACTGTAAACAACTTGTTACTTAGCAACCACTTCATGATGTACCGTATTTTGAGAAACTATATATAACTGAATCAATGTTAAACGTTACGACCAATCTTCTTCGATACCTATACTCGTAATTATGAGTTGTGGATAAAATTTTTTATTATTATTATTATTGGTATATAAAACACTTAAGAATATCAAATTTTTCTTGAGTGTTTTATATACCTAATAAAACACGTATATAATAAATAACTATAAAACAAATTACAAGCACTTTATGTCAGTAGTAATAAAAGAGTAGGCGAAAAATTAGAAATAATTTTTATTAATTTCATTAAATTATACTATTAAAATAGAATAATCTCTATTAAATATGATGTAGGAGTATTGGTCGTATTGTGATATAAATTTTTTTGCCGGACACTTTTTTTTTACAAAAGACTGATTTTAAATATTAACTGCCTATGGGACACACGGTATATTTATATCATCACGCCTTCTACCCATTACTGGGTGTGGCACTCTGCTGAAGCAGATCTCGGTAAGTGATATATTTTGCGCGTGAAGTGCGGTTACCAGTCGTCAAATCACGGCCCCCAAACATGTTAGTGGTGGAGGAGCCACAGGGATAGCTTTTTCAAATTATGAAAAATTGTCGCCTGTGGGAATCGAACCAGGGACCTCAGGATCCACAGGCCGACTTCATACCACTGAGCTAGCCATCCCATATATATATATATATATATATATATATATATATATGGGATGGCTAGCTCAGTAGTATATATATATATATATATATATATATTTTTTTTTTTTTTTTTTTTTTCGAAGTATAAATACATTTGATTAAAAAATTAGATGCAATTTTTAATTCTGAACCTTTCTTAGAGTGACAGTGTTAGACTAAAATTAATACAGCAGAAATTATTGACATATGAAAATGTTGCCATTGTATTTTCTGTGTACCACAATTAAAATAGATATGTACCTGTTATGTATGTAAATTTGATTAGTAATTTTAATTGGTGACATGCTAACGCACACGATATGCATTTTTGGAAATGAATTTAAATAGTTAACTTTAAAATCACTACTACAAAAATATTTTTAAAAACCAAATACGCGAAATTTGCATTCACATTAAATTTTAATGACCATTTAAACTGCCAAATATTATATTATGAATACTCGCACATTACTAAATATCGAACGACATAATGTAAAAGCAAACGATTGATGATCGAAAAAACATACCAATTAAATTTTAGTTAGGCGTCTAAATTAATTAAATTGCTCACAAAATTTCTCATTCATATTGTTTTTTGAAAGCAAATACATAAATTATGAAAACAGAAATTATTGAATGCAACAGAAACATATTGCGATTTTAATTGGTAATGGTTCAGTGGTATCAAGTCGGCCTGTGGATCCTAAGAACTCTGGTTCGATCCCCATTGCCGATAAAACATTTTTACCAATTTAAAAATTATCCCTGTGGCTGCATTTCACGCGCATAAATATATCACTTACCGACATCTGCTTCGGCAGACTGCCACACCCAGTAATGGGTAAAAGGCGTGATGATATATTTATTTTATTTTATAGTTATATTTACATTTTCATATTTTATTCCTAAGTCGTGAATATTGTATCAAGCTCGATAGTTTGTTTTACCTATTCCGTTTAAGCACAAAGAAGGGAAATCGTCTCTAAGACTGTCATTTTCTCCAAAATCTTTCCCAAATTGTTTCAAAAAAGCCAGTCATTTTCTCCAAATTCCCTCCTAAATCGCCACACTAAAGCCCCTGACACATATAGCGTCAAAACTCCGAGTCTACCATTTGACTGCCAAAAATAGAAACGCCTCTATTTTCAGCAGTCACGACTGCCGAAAACCAACTTCATTATGATGCTGGCTTGTTCGCTATCTTCCTTTGTTGTTTGACGTATAAATTATTATTGTTTATGTTCTTGTTTGATTTTTGTATATTTTTATAGTTAAATTCATTTACTTTATACATAGTTAGATACTTTTAAGTTTTCATATTTCATTTATAGTTCAAGTTAATTTTTTTTAATTAAATTTTTTGTTTTATTAATCCTAGTTTATAGTTTTTATATTTCTTAATAGTCTATAAATATTTTAAATAATACATTTAAGTTTTTATATTTCATTTATAGTTCATATAATTTTTTTTTTAATTTAATTCTTTGTTTTATTAATCCTAGTTTATAGTTTTTATATTTCTTAATAGTCTATAAATATTTTAAATAATACATTTACGTTTTTTTATTTCATTTATAGTTCATATAATTTTTTTTTTAATTTAATTTTTTGTTTTATATTTCGTAGTTTATAGTTTTTATATTTCTTAATAGTCGATAAATATTTTAAATAATACAAATTAACAAATAACACGTTAAAATTAACAAATATTTAATTCTGACTGTCAGAAACACCGACTCTATATGTGTCACCCGTTTTGGACGTGACTCTCAGTTTTTCAGCAGTTTGTAGCAGACTCGGAGTTTTGACGCTATATGTGTCAGGGGCTTAAGACAATTATTGTCTCGAAATATCTCCTAAATCGTCAACAAGCCAGTCATTGCCCTAAAATCTTTCCTAAATCGTCTCTAAGATAGTTATTTTCTCCAACATTTCTCTCAAATCGTCTAAAAAAGATAGTCATTTCACCCAAAATCTCTCCTAAATCGTCTCAAAAAGACAGTAATTTCCCCTAAAATCTCTCCTAAATCGTAAGACAGTAATATCCCCAAAAATATCTCCCAAATCATCTTTTACAGTCATTTCTGTAAATTTTAGATCTGCAATTGCAGAGCTTAGTAGTTTATTTATTCCCTAAAAATATCTTTAAATAATTGGCACAATTGAGGGCGCCTCCGATCCCTCTTACCGGCGTTAAAGAAGTAAGATCCGGTCAACGCACCATCTAAAAAACGGAAGTAAACATGGTGGATCAAATTGTATTTTGTAAAAAGTCTATATAGATATTAGGAATTCATTCAAATAATATATACAAATAAATAGAGAAAAGTATTGGGATCCAATTTCCAAAATAAAAAAAATAACTAATTGGAATATTAATCTCGAGTATTGAATTCACAATCTTTAGATAGATTTTTGAAAAAAACAAATATCGTTGCCTTCGTTACTTCGGATCATTTAATAATAGGCGTATTCCATTTGCCATTTGGATCAGATCTAGCTTACATTTACTGAACCAGATCATTTATTTATTTCGTTGGATTACTTTGCTGATTTTATTTTCAGTACTAAAATTATAGATTATAATTTACTTTGAAGTAATTTACCCCAATAAGTGCATCAGTTTGATTAATTCAGTTCATTTACTCATGTGTCAAATTTATCTGAACTGATTTAAGTGAACCAAATGACAAATGGAATACAGCTATTAAAGTCCTAATGTAACCATGGAAACCACTGTGCAAAGTTCCACTTTAAATTTAAATTTTAATTAATTTAATTAATTTTGTCTTTAGTAGATAACATACAGTAAAAGTATTGTAAAAAATGTTTTAGGTACCGACATACGTACTAGACAACGCACTACAAAGAAACCACAACGCCGTTCAAATGTATCTCGGAAATAATCCTTGGAAATGTGATTGCCTCTTTACTCCGAGTTTTCAGGTATTTCC
Organism: Pterostichus madidus; assembly: GCA_911728475.2. NCBI lineage: Eukaryota > Metazoa > Arthropoda > Insecta > Coleoptera > Carabidae > Pterostichus > Pterostichus madidus. The sequence continues at coordinate 33,457,060 of OU452306.1, forward strand.
ACAAAAATCATTTTATTTTTTCCATTTCTTTCTATCAAGACATTCTTACTTACAAAACAAGCAAATGTAATATTGTTTCATATGTTAAATATTATTTTTTCTTTTTCAGGATTTCTTGGTGAAGTATAGAAATCTGATGATAGAAACCACAGATGTTAAATGTTCCTACACCGAAGGTGATGATAATTCCAATAAACAGGTTTGTCCATATTTTTAATATTTATTTGTGTAACTTCGTTTTTAATTTATGGTTTTAATAATATGTCGCATATTATTTGCAAAATTTTATTACTGGTTTTGCAAGATAACCTGACTTGATTTATAATTTGTTCTTGACATATAAATGTTTATTTTTTATCACAATTTAAATAAAGAAGAGTTCATCTTCAACTATTTTTAAATATGGGGTAATGGCTGAGTGGTATCATGTCGGCCTGTGGATTCTAAGAACCCTGGTTCGATCCCCACAACCGACAAAACATTTTCACCTCTTTAAAATTACCTCTGTGGCTCTCCCACCACTAACATCTTTGTGGGCCGTGATTTGACGACTGGTAACCGCACTTCACGCGCATAAATATATCACTTACCGAGATCTGCTCCGGCAGAGTGCCACGCCCAGTAATGGGTAAAAAACGTGATGATATATTTATATTTATTTTTATATTTTTAAATATTTCATTAAAATTAAAAAAATAAATATATTGTAATGGTTCAGTGACATCGCGTCGGCCAGTGGATCCTGAGAACTCTGGTTCGATCTCCACAGCCGACAAACATTTTCACCAAATTAAAATTTACCCTTGTGGTTCCCCCACCAGTACAATCTTTGGAGGCCGTAATCTGACGGTTAGTAACCGCACTTCACGCGCATAAATATATCACTTACCGAGATCTGCTTCGGCAGAGTGCCACACCCAGTAATAGATAAAAGGCGTGATGATATATTTATTTATTAAAATAAAAAGATATATCATCACGGCCTTTACTCATTCCTGGGTGCAGCACTATGCCGTACCAGATCTCGGTAGGTGATATATTTTGCTTGGGAAATGCGGCTGCCAGCTGTCAAATCACAGCCGCCAAAGATGTTAATAGTGGAGGAGTCACAAGGATATTTTTAGTATGTAGTAAAGTTTGTCCACATGCTGACACGATACCACCCCATATAACTATAAATATAATAATTTTAATGTTTTATCCAATTCTGTGTGTAGTAGCAATGAAATTGTAGATCTTCGAGTTATTTTTTATTATTAAAATAATGTATGAGATGTAACAACAGGCTGGGAATGAACCAGTTTATTATTTAATCATTCATCTCGATGTGATATTGTTCATTTAAGGAAAACTTCAAATTTAAGAAACAGCGGTGTAACTGGCCAATAGTTTAAGGACCAGTTTTTCAATCACCGATTTAAAAACTGTCCCTTACTTTCGTAGCTTAAATACAATTTAAATGAAAACAAACGTGTTTTAGCAATTAAAATGAGAGTTATTAAAAATTAAAATCTGCTAACATTTGATAGTTTACTGCGCTGCTTAAGTTACTTAACTAACAATAACTTTTCTGACGTATTAAGCCCCTGACACATATAGCGTCAAAACTCCGAGTCTGCTACAAACTGCTGAAAAAGTGAGAGTCACGTCCAAAACGGGTGACACATATAGAGTCGGTGTTTCTGACAGTCAGAAATAAACATTTGTTAATTTTAACGTGTTATTTGTTAATTTGTATTATTTAAAATATTTATCGACTATTAAGAAATATAAAAACTATAAACTACGAAATATAAAACAAAAAATTAAATTACAAAAAAAATTATTGAACTATAAATGAAATATAAAAACTTAAATGTATTATTTAAAATGTTTGTCGATTATTAAGAAATATAAAAACTATAAACTAGGATATATAAAACAAAAAAATAAATTAAAAAAAATGACTTGAATTATAAATGAAATATATAAAGTAAATGAATTTAACTATAAAAATGTACAAAAATCAAACAAGAACATAAACAATAATAATTCATACATCAAACAACAAAGGAAGATAGCGACAAAACCAGCATCATTAATGAAGTTGGTGCCAGGGGCTTTATATGTGACACCCGTTTTGGATGTGACTCTCAGTTTTTCAGCAGTTTGTAGTAGACTCGGAGTCTTGACGCTATATGTGCCAGGGGCTTTATGTATACTATTTTTTCTGAAACCATTCAATTTAATCAACATTTAATTATAAATAATTAAAAATGTGTGGCACTCTGCCGAAGCAGATCTCGATAAGTGATATATTTTGCGCGTGAAGTGCAATTACCAGTCGTCAAATCACGGCCCCCAAAGATGTTAGTGGTGGAGGAGCCACAGGGGTAGTTTTGAAATTATGAAAATTGTTTGTCGCCTGTGGGAATCGAACCAGGGTTCTCAGGATCCACAAGCAGACTTCATACCACTGAGCCAGCCACCCCATAACAAAAATAACAGTCAGGTAAAATCTTTACCAGACTGTTTTGTACTTTACCAGACTGTTATTTTTGTTATAGCCTTAGATACATATTTTACTTGACTGTTTTTGTAAAGATCTACTTTTCATAATAAAATTGGTCAAGAAAGTAGGCACTTTGAATTTTACTTATTTTCTTCCATGAAGTAATGAAGTATGAAATTAATTCTTTTTTTTTTCGATCAGATTTACTATATTTTATTAATTAATTGTATATTTCTGTTCCAGATAATATCACTATCACGAACATCAATTTGTCGAGTAGACGAATATTTAATCAATCCACTAGACTTAGTAAATGGGATACTGGCTAGTTTAATAGTATTGATACTGGGAAAATTAGCGTACGACTACTACACATTCAAGAAAACAGGGAACCTGCCATGGATAGTGACAAAAATGCCTTAAACCACTCCTGTACATAATAAGATTAAAATAGATTGTATATTATGTAAAAATTGATTGTAAATATTATACGTAAAAGAAGACGAAATCGAGACGAAAATACTATTTATTTTGTAATATATTTCACACAATAAAATTTAAAATGGAAGGGCGTCTTTTAATACTTTATCTTCTTGTTCACTCACTGCAACATAAAAAGACAAATTTAATTCTGCAGCTTTTACTTACGTTCCACTTTAAAGAAAATAAAACCCTAGACAGATAAATTAACATTTATTTTCTTACAAGAACGTTGTAATTTTTACTTTCTTATAGACAGTATAAGGAAGTATTTGAATCGTGAAAAAAGTCATTGACGAGATTTTGTGTCCACTGAATCCGTTTTGATCAGTTTCTCAATAATATCCGTGTGTGTGAGTGTGTGTATGGATGGATGTGTGTCCGAGTGTGCAATATCTCATGAACGAGATAAGATTTGTTAACGTAACTTGGTAATTATAAGTTTCATGAAAATACGAAGAGCTGAGTTGATTTTGAATGAAATTGAAAAACCGGAAGAGGAAGTTTACTGGACACACAAAATAATAAATTCCATTTATTTCAAAAATGGAAATAGTTACGAAAAAAAGTTTCAAATAAAAGATGTTAACAAAAATATTTGGAACTTAAAATGTTTTCTGCAATTTTCCTGTATATGCGTCTAAATTTGAGAAAATAGTTATTTATTATACAAGTGTTTTATTAGTTATATGAAACATGAATGAAAAGTTTAAACACGAGACCAAAGGTCGAGAGTTTAATATTTCTTAAGTGTTTTATATACCAATAAAACACTAAATTTTATCCAAAACTCATATTAAAGGTTTTGAAGAAGATTGGTCGTAACATTTAACGTTGATTCAGTTATATATATACAGAGTGATCAAAAGGAATTGTTACAGTTGGCAATAAAAAAAACTACTTGAAATTGGTAAGCCTGATACATAAATTCATTTCCTGTTGTTGACAGTGACATTTAACATTTAAATTTGAGTACATTTATTATTACATTTATTTCTAAAGTATTTCTATTACTTAAAAAGTCAAAATTCTATTAGCTGTCAGACTCCTGACATAACCTATTTGTATTTATTAGAAATGTAAAATAGCATTTCCGCCTTTATCTGGCGTTGTGCCAACTGTGGAATAAAAAGATCTCCAGAATTGTATTGCCAAATATAACAATTCCTTTTTATCACCCTGTACTTTCTCAAAATACGGTAGATCATGAATTGGTTGCTAAGTAACAAGTTGTTTACAGTGTTTTATGGAAAATAAAACACTAGTGTTTTATGAGCCATATAATTCAACTGAAATCAGTGTAATAATGGCTTCATTATATATGAGTTGTGGATAAACTAATTTATATATTTAATAATATATTCCAATAATCATAGTAGCAATAGAAACAAAAAACATAAACATGTTTAACATTTATAAGTCAAATAATCATTGTCAAACGCAAGGCGCAAGTCGTAAGTGTTCAATTCAGTATTTTTGATGCTATATCAATTTAAATGGTCAAATAGTAAGTAATTTTATATTTCTATTTCTATTCACATAAGTGTATTTATATAAAATTTTGTTAGGAAGTTGTTTATCTGTAATGAAAATTAAAAACAAATCAGTAAAATCCCAAAATTTATTAAAAAAACGATACAATCAAACTAAAAGGATGCAAAATGAATATATATTCTAAATATTAAATATGCTGTGTATAAGAATGTCGTGTGGTGACCACACAAGATTTTTTTATTTAGTTTTGATTATTTTTAACGAAATAAAAATTTCTACATTTTTATCTCTTGGAAAGTGTGTCGAATGAAAGGTTAATGAAAAAGATAAACACCGTGTCAAATGCCTTGGCATTTATGTTAGCAAATGACGTAACTGCCATGACAAATGACATAGAGTTTATCAATTGAATTGAGGTTGCGTGGACGGCCGGGGAATTAATGGATGAATATAATTGAAGGTTTATTGCGTGAACGAAATATTTTAACGAGCCTGTATGCATGTGGATTAAGCGAAAGTGGTGTACTAGGATTAGAATGTTTGGCGAAGATTAATTTCAAGAATCTAAGATTCATAAAGCGGATTAGCGCTAACACCATTTTTTATTTCGTTTATAACTCTCTTTTAAATAAATAAATAAAAATATATCATCACGCCTTTTACCCATTATTGGGTGTGGCACTCTGCCAAAACAGATCTCGGTAAGTGATATATTTATGCGCGTGAAGTGCGGTTACCAGGCCCCCAAAGATGTTAGTGGTGGGCGAGCCACTGGAGTAATTTTAAATTGGTGAAAATATTTTGTCGGCTGTAGGGATCGAACCAGGGTTCTTTGGATCCACAGGCCAACACGATAACCACTGTGCCATTATCCCATAACTCTCTGGCTGTTAAAAAAGTTCCGGGACGGTGAAATATCTCGAGAAAAACACATCGAATCAAGAAACCAAAAAACACGTGTTTCATATTTTGCAAAAACCTATCTAAGCACACCAAACACAAACACCAACCCCCACCCCCAGGGGGTGGGGCGGGGGGCACCGTTGAAACCTTAAATGGAAACCCCCATTTTTTATTACAGATTCGTATTCTGCAAAAAAAAATAAGTTAATTTTATCTGAAACTTTTTTCCAATTCGGAATAGATGGCGCTCTAAACGCAAAAATAAGTTTTGACATGATTCTGAAAGAAAAGTAAAAAACGGTCTAATATCACAAGAAATAAACATTGAATCAAATAAAAAAATCAACATAATCACAAATAGCCACAAGTCTTTTTTTGCAAAATATGGAAACACGTGTTTTTTGGTTTCTTGATTCGATGTGTTTTTCTCGAGATATTTCACCGTCCCGGAACTTTTTTAACAGCCTGTATATTAAGTAAGCAAGATTTGAACCCCTGAATTCTTGATTATAAAATAATATCGCTAAATATGTAACAAGATATTTTTGCAGATAGTATACAACAGAAATTTTATGCTATTGTGAATGTACCTTTAATGAAATAAGAATAAAAATAATAAAAATTATGAGAAAACAGTAATTCAGCATATAAATACTTTTTATTCAACCCCATAATCCACCTTTTTTCTCCTAGCTTCCTTGCAAAATATTTTTATAGTTTCAATGTATACCTTGCTTTAATTACGAACAGTAAACTAATAAAAAACTAAAATAAACTTCCTTTGTTTGCGCGATTCAGAAAAAAAGAAATAAACCAACGCTAGAAAATAAACGAAATAAACTTACAGAGCTGCATTGATTTCTGCACGGTGAGCTTCTTTAGTCGCCGTATGAGCGAGGAGGTCGCCACATTCAACGAGTGCAGACGCTCGAGATCGGAAATGTGTTTCTGTAATACCGGCCCAGCGACGGACCAATCGATTTCAGCTTCGGATTCTGATTCCAGGTCTGAATCAGAGGTGGAGGAACTTGTATCGATTGCGGAGGATATCTCCAATTCTTTCCTAAGAAAGGGGGTATCACGGTTTTAGGGAAGGACATCGGATAGAGTGACTGATTAACTTGTCTGTTAGATAAATAACAAAATAAAATTCTGGTAAGATTTATTATGCTGGATTGAAAGAAAATATAAAAAACTTTTTAGTTAAAGAATTGGTTATCTAGCAACAGTATCAATAGCGATTTTCAGAAAATTATAGACCACGGGTGTGTGACGTCACGATTTTAGATGTGCTCCGTAACTGTCAAACGAGTGAGCTCACATCAGTATTAAATGTACGATTTAGACTGTATAGATAGAATATATTTTTAACAAGTATATGTACATATAATTCCAAAAGTGACAAGTTTCTATTCTGTGCACCATTTTATGCGTGACAAAGTGTGTGATTTATTTTATCAAATAAATAAATAAATAAATATATCATCACGCCTTCTACCCATTACTGGGTGTGGCACTCTGCTGAAGCAGATCTCGGTAAGTGATATATTTTGCGCATGAAGTGCGGTTACCAGTCGTAAAATCACGGCCCCCAAACATGTTAGTGATGGAGGAGCCACAGGGATAGCTTTTTCAAATTATGAAAATTTGTCGCCTGTGGGAATCGAACCAGGGACCTCAGGATCCACAGGCCAACTTCATACCACTGAGCTAATTTGAAGATTGTGTCGCGAGTGCATACTTTTACAATTTTATACTGTTTATATATTTAATATATAGAAAATAAATGTTTAAAAACAATTTTATATGTTTACATCATAGTGTAAAGCCAAGTAATTACTATAATATACAGTAGTTTTACTTTTATTGAAGTTTGAACAGTTCATTTTAGGTTAACTTTTTCAAAATTAACTAATTTCGTTAAAATTTTTAATATTTTACTGTAATATTTATTTTTTCTCATTCATAATTGTTGTTTTCTATCACCATACTTTCATCACAAAATGGAATTATAAAAAATATTGTATGCAATACATTAGTCTATTATTCCCTCCGTTGATTAAAACACGAGCGAGCAAAGCGGGAATAATAGAATCCATTTTAGCGTCGTTGTATAATATACTATTAAGAGCCAGTTTTTCAATCACATGTTTAATCTCGATTAAGCTAATCAATAATGGTAACCATAGTACCCAATATTATTTAATCTCGATTAACATTAATCGAGAGTAAATTTGCGATTGAAAAGCTTGTTTTTAATGATTTATCTTACCCAGTATATTTTTCGGGTGGGCCATCATCCTTTTCCGATGTATTCGCATTATTAGTGTATTCGTATAATTCTGAAAAGAAAAGGAAAAACTAATTAATCAAATTGCCACTTACTTATATATTTTAAACTTTTTTTAAAAACGTCATAATACTGATGAAGATCTCTCATCAATAGACAGTATAGTACGAACTATATTTAAATTTATAAAATAGTTTTATTTCACTTATCAGCAGTTAAATATTTTGACAGTTAATTAAAATGGACAATTTACGTGTTCAACATTTAATCCTCACTTCAAATCTGCTTCAAAACAATAAAATAAATAAAAATAAATAAATATACCATCACGCGTTGTACCCATTACTGGATGTGACACTCTGCCGAAGCAGATCTTGGTAAGTGATATATTTTTGCGCATGAAGTGCGGTTACAAGCCATCAAATCACGGACCCCAAAGATGTTAGTGGTGGGGGAGCCACAGGGGTAATTTTAAATTGGTGAAAATATTTTGTCGGCTGTGGCGATCGAACCACGGTTCTTAGGATCCACAGGCAGACACGATACCACTGAGCCATTACCCCATAAAATAAAATAAATAAATAAATAAAAATAAATAAATATATCATCACGTCTTTTACCCATTACTGGGTGTGGCACTTTACCAAAGCAGATCTTGGTAAATGATATATTTAAGCGCATAAAGTGCGGTTACCAGCCGTCAAATCACGGCGTCAAAGATATTAGTGGGGGGAAGCCACAGGGGTAATTTTAATGTGGTGAAAATATTTTTCGGCTGTGGGAATCGAACCAGGGTTCGAAGATCCACAGGTCGACTCGATACCACTGAGCCTTCAACCCCATAAAATAAAATAATAAATAAATAAATATATCATCACGCCTTTTACGCAGTACTGGGTGAGGCACTCTGCCGAAGCAGATCTTGGTAAGTGATACATTTATGCCCGTGAAGTGCGGTTATCAGCCATCAAATCACGGCCCCCAAAGATGTTAGTGGTGGGGAAGTCACAGGGGTAATTTTAAATTGGTGAAAATGTTTGTCGGCTGTGGGGATCGAACCAGGGTTCTCAGGATCCACAGGTCGACTCGATACCACTGACCCATCAACCCCATAAAATAAAATAAATAAATAAATATATCATCACGCCTTTTACCCATTACTGGGTGTGGAGCACTCTGCCGGGGCAGATCTTGGTAAGTGATATATTTATGCGCGTAAAGTGCGGTTACCAGCCATAAAATCACGGCCCCCAAATATGTTAGTGGTGAGGGAGCCACAGGTGTAATTTTAATTTGGTGAAAATGTTTGTCGGCTGCGGGTATCGAACCAGGGTTCTCAGGATCCACAGGTCGACTCGATACCACTGAGCCATATTAAATTGCGAACGAATATTTAGTAAAAAGTTTATAGATGAAATACTCCATCTTGTATCCTTGGAACAAAAACCACCGTCACTTAAATAATTAACCCTCAAGTTAACACCTAAAAGGGTAAAATTAGCTACAGAGGATTAGGCAGGTAACCGGGAGAAAAAAAAGGCCAATCCATTTTGAATGAACGGCCGTGTTCTTTGTATCGCAAGTTTGGGAGAACTCTGGCTGTCTGCAGCAGCATCGTAACTAGTCTGACGAACTTGTGAGAGGAATTCTTTTACCGAACTCCGTCCGGAGTCGTCCCAGACCGCTATTGTTGAAAGCCCGCAGGCTTAGGCCCTCATTTAGGCGAATGTTTCAACGGCTTCACTTACGGCGTTCGCTTCTAATGTACCGTAAACATATTTGTATTGATTGCGGCGGGAACCGCAAGTCGCATTCGTTGTTTGTGGTTCAATGAAAATATCAAACTAACAGAAACTGTCAAAGTATGGAAGAGGAATCAACCAGAACTCAGAGTTGTAATTGGATTGTGGTGCTCAACTTTTTAGAAGAAGAATTACGTAAAGTTTAAGTTTGTTATTAAGCTGGAAAAGACACATTGATAATAGGATATTACATAATAAGTCAGGAAAATGATATTTTACTTGACGAAGTGGAATTTTAATCCGCTGATGCTGGGTTGCATGAAAGTTTTATCGGTTCATTAGCAACTAACGGTTCAATAAGTTTCAGAAAAACGCTATTGATACTGTTGCTATATAAACAATTCTTTAACTAAAGAGCTCTTTATTTTTTCTTGCAACCCAGCATCAGTCATGTAAAAACACTTTCGTGGTGTATTATATACCGTTATTTTGAAACCGTTTAATTTAATAAATAATTAATCATAAATAATTTAAAATGTTTAAATTTTTTGATGTGAATTGTATGTAGAACAGACTACGTATCCAAGATTACAAAAACACAAAAATCAATCAAAACTGTATTCCTTTTGCCATTTGGTTCACTTAAATCAGTTCAGATATATTAGACACATGACTAAATGAAATGAATTAAGAAAAATGATGTACTTATTGGTGTGAATTACTTCTAAGTAAATTAGAATCTGTAATTCTAGTACTTGAAATAAAGTCAACGAAGTAATCCAGCGAAATAAATAAGTGATCTGGTTCAGTAAATGTAAGTTAGATCTAATTCAAATAGCAAATGGAATATGCCTCAAGTAAAACACTAAACAGTCAGATAAAATTTTTACCAAACTGTTTCGTAGTTCAGCAGACTGTTACTTTTGTTATAGCCTTGGATACGTACTTTACTTGACTGGTTTGGCAAAAATCCACTTGCCATACTAAAATTGGTCAGGACAGTAGTCACCTTTGCCGGTTTCAGAAAATAGTATATTATGTACCATGAACTGTAAGTGACAGTTTTTAGGTCAAGAAAGTAGTTTGGGAAATCGAGGCCCGTAGGATCGAGATTTCCTAAACACTGTTTTTGAAAGTGAATTTCACACAATTGCAGTGAAACACTCTACGTAAGAACTGAAAACGAATTAAAAGATAAGAAAGGAAGGGAGTGTCGCTCTACGCTTGTTTTTGAAAGTGAATTTCACACAATTGCAGTTAGATCAGAAAACGAATAAAAAAGATAAGAAACGAAGGGAGTGTCGTCCCTGCGCTTGTTTTTGAAAGTGAATTTCACACAATTGCAGGTAAACACTCTAATGAAATTACTAAACAACAAAACTAAAATCTAAAATCCTGCGCTTTTCTGAAATCATCAGATTTATTCCGCAATTAATCTTCGCCAAACGTTTCTATCCTGACACACAACTTTAGCTTCATCCACATTCATAATTCCTTTCATACAAGCACGTTTGTTCCTCATACTCGGAAACTTTCGTTCACGCAATAATCCTTCAATCATATTCATCCATTTATTCATAAGTCGCGCACGCAATCTTTCACCCTCAATTTCACCAACATATACATGTTTCACTAATCTCTCATTCGACATACGTTCTACATGCCTTATATTAACTAACATTTATAACAAATCTGATGGTCACAGTGCCAACTGTAATTTAATGCTTAAATACATTTTGCAAGACATTTCGCAAATAGGAAAATATGAAAGAAAAGTAAAGATTATTCGTTGCCGCGAGAACAAAATAGCATCTTCATCTCCCTCCCCAAAGCTTACATACAAAATAAATTCCCTACGAAATTTGTTTTGGCGCGAAGGCTAAATTCAAAGTGACATATACCGAATTATATTCACTTTTTTCTAAAACACGTTGAACTTTTAAAAGCTATCTTTGTTTTTGCAAGGGAAAATCTTCGAGGCTTATCTTGAAGTCAACCTTAAAAAAAGGAAATTGAATAATGTTTGACAGATTCCGTTTGGCCGCGTTCGTACCGCGTTAAAGATTGTTTACCTCTGATGCGACGCCTCGGGGAATTCCGACGCCCTTCGGCTGCTTTCGTCCTCGGAAAACAAAGAAGAAGATGCCAGACTTCACGTACAGGTAAGTGTAAAATCATCAAATAAAAAGAATCAATGTGCACCTGTTGTTGCAGTGCTGTCATAACATTTGATCTTTCATAAATTCAACTATTTTTAATATTACATATTACGAGAAGAAACATGGAGTAGATGGCTAATTGGTATCGAGTCGGCCTGTGGATTTGAGAACTCGGGTTCTATTCCCACTAGAGATGGGAATTCTAGTTCATTTGAGTGAACTAGTTCATTCGTTCTCGTTCACCGAAAAGATTAGTTCACTGAACTAGTTCATTAGTTCACTTTCGTTCACGAAATTTTTAAGACATTATGCGTATTCCATTTGCCATTTGGATCAGATCTAACTTACATTTTCTGAACCAGATCACTTATTTATTTCGCTGGATTACATCGCAGACTTTATTTGGAGTGTTAGAATTACAGATTATAATTTACTTTGAAGTAATTCAACCAAATAAATGCATCAGTTTGCTTAATTTAGTTCATTTATTAATTTGTAGAATTTATCTGAACTGATTTAAATGAACCAAGTGGCAAATGGAATATAATATATGATGAACGGAAATCATATTGTATTGTGATTCACGACCGAGATCAAGTGAACTTTTACGATCTGGTTCTAGTAAAATTTGACAGCGGCAGAGCGGTGATCAAAGCAACGACCACGAACGAACGAACGAAGTATAACGTAAGCTTAGTAAGCTCCTCTAGTAATTAGTCACGTTCACTTGTTCCTCGTTCACTTGTTCTCCGCTTTCGATTCGCCCTCATCGGCCGTGCCGCCATGGTGATGAATCATATCCGAATAATTCGCAGTGAACTAGTCTTTAATAAACTCACGAACTAGTTCGTGTCGTTCACTGTAAGGAATAGTTCATATGAACTAGTTCGTTCAAGAACTACACACCTCTAATTCCCACAGTCGACATACACTTTTCACCATATTAAAATTACTTTTGTGGCTCCTCCTCCACTAACATCTTTTAAGGACGTGATTTTATTGCTGGTAACCGCATTTCACGCGCATAAATATATCATTTATCGAGCTCTTCTAAGGCAGAGTGCCGCTCCTACCAATGGGTAAAAGGCGTGATGATATATTTATTTATTTATTTTATTTTACGAAGAGAAATACAGAATATTTTAAATTAGTTATAAATTGATTAAAGCTTCCAACAAAATATAAACAGGTGAAAGAATTTCGCTGAAGTTTCCATTTAATTCCAAAGTTCAGAAATCAGTGCACCGATTTTTTTTATAAAAGCAGATACTAGTTAATATATGGACCGTTTATTTTGAAAGTGGTGTAAGTCCATTTTCTCTTGTTTCGAGAAGATTAAAGATTAGAATATTTGTCAATAAAAAAAATATAGGTTAATTATATCAAGTCTGACAATGTTCCTACTGATTTATCAATATGTAATTTAATTATATAAATTTGTTATAGGCGAATTTATCTAAAATGGACTTACACCACTTTCAAAATTAATCAATTATAAAAATCGTTTAACTTATTATTTTGCTTTTGTACGCAATTTTGTACTATTCGTGTTTATTATTATTATGGCTGAAGATGGTATTAACCAATACCGAAATATAAACCAAACTTTAAACTCAACAATGATTTAAGGTAGTACTAGCGTGAAAAAACGTTTTGCAGATCTGAATGAAATTTGGCGCACGTAAACATTGGATAGTCATACGCACCCTGTTAAAATATGAAACACATTCATCGTCTGTGAACAAACATATTCGCTTGTAAAGTTGAGTTCTTATACACGGGGCTTATGGCGATCATCACTCAGAATCGGACATATTTGGTTTGTGTACCTCTAAAATTTTGTAGTTCCATTTGAAATACTAGTATGATGTTCTAGAACTATCCATATATATTGTATCAGAAGGAGAAAGTTTTTTATCGTTTAGTAATGGATATATGCAAAGCCTTGTTTTTAACGAAAAATTAAAAATCCCAATTTATAATGGCAACACCACACGGCGGTATGGTATTTGCTAGACTAGACCAACAACCTGTTAACAATTCATGATATTCAAATCATAATAGGTATAAAACACTTATTTTATTCAATTTTTACATTTTTTTGAGCGTCAGTTTCGCCACTCGACAACCGATGGCGCCACCGACACATTAGTACTACCTTAACTTGTTACTTTTTAATAACTTTTTAAATACATTCAACAGCAAGTTTTGCCAAGATTTATATAAATATCTTATACCGCTTATACTGTTCAACAGGAAAGCAATTACCTAACTGGTAATATCTGATTGTATATTGAACGCATACAAGTGTGGAATTAATTAGGACTCAATAGCATTACATAGCCAATGGCAAAGTTTAGTTTCAAAACATACGCTTTACCTGTGTGAAACATGTCGGGCTTCGGTTGTCCAGTAATAAACTGATTTATATTGTCAATCAACATGCCTATATCCTCTTGAAGTAAATCTATCTCGGAATTTTCTATTTCTGTCGGGTACGATGCAACGCGGTTGTCCATCTACAAGAATAATATCCCTAAATGAGGTTTGGATTGTAATGAATATTTATAACGTGGTTCAAACCTGAGAATTTTCTTTTTCCGCCATTAAAATGGATTTAAACTCTCGCGATTTTAACTGTCAACGATTTTGTTTTGTGAAAATGACAAATGATAACTTGATTGAACAAAATTAATTGGAGGGTGGTATTTTTCGCGTTGGTATTAATTATTTTTTTTAATTGGCTGCTGTGAATTCAGCAAGTATCAATATTATAATTAATGTTGTTTTTATCCTGCTACAATTATTATTAAATCATTTGATATAGCCAGTCTCTTTTTTTAACGAATTATTTTAATGAGTATAAAATATCAAACGTTGATGTTCCAACAGATAAATGAAAAACAAATATAAGCTGATTATACTTTTATAATTTCTTTTTTAATTTGAATCGTACCTATAAAATGAGAAACGAACACGATATATGATATTAGCCGTAGTGATTTATTAATAATGAATAAAACGAAAATGAAACCATTAATTGGATCCGATAATAAATTGTATACATCTAAAGATACAAACGAGTGTTTATGTTATGACCTTGTATTTTTTATAATTAACAACAAATTATGAATTTGAATGCCGATATTTTATTTGGAAATTTTTTATTAGCAATATTCATTAGGCTGTACAACAAGAAATTAATTCTAAATATAATATACAGGACATGCAGCTTATAGTAGAATATAAAATATTTGAACGCAGCTGAATTTTTAGTTGGGGAAATGAACTCTCGCTTATAAAGCGAGAGCGTTATCATAACTATGATGCTACAAGTGCTCATTTTGATAATAAGTTAAACATTGATTTTCACAATGAATTTAAATGAAATGTTTATTATGAAAGTGAAAATTGGTGGAATTGCAAAATATCACCTTATAGTTAGAGAGCTAGGATGCAAAATGATGTCTCATTTATTCTAGTGACAAAAAAGGATTTTTTAATAGATTATGTCATGATAAACATGAAAAAAAGAAAATTAGATTTGGGAACGGGTGTCAACTATCAAGGACGTTGAAAGGAGGGGATATGGCATTCAAGTCAAGACTGTGAGGCTCGGCAGATTGACAGAGACAGAAGTATTATTTTCTGTACCGTGCTTAGCCTGCTATTGATTGACATGTGTCATAAAGAGATTTGAAATTTAAATAGACAGAACAGAATCATTCTCTCTAAAAGATTATACATTTTTACAAGGAAACTGAAATTATAAACACTTTGTTACCATTTTATCCACAAAAAAATATGTTCAATTCCATACAACACAAAAATTGAAACACAAATGACACTTCGTGGTTATGTTTACATAAAACAACGCTCCCTAACAACGTCTAAACGTCACTTTTCTTACATAAAAATTCAAAATATTTGAAAGAAGAAGAGATTTGGCTAAGCACGGTGCAGAAACATTATTGTTGTCTCTTTCCCTTGCCCAAGCCTCACTTCAAACAATGCTACAGTATACATACATACATACATACATATCTTCACGCTATATCCCAACAAATGGGGTAGCACGAACCCTAAAATCACTCATAAAACATTCACTCATCACACTCATCAAACAACCAGCCATCACCAAACATTTTCATCCAAACACACCACCCTCACTTCAACCACATTTATAGATCACTCCATATAAACTCATTCATTTATTACACTCGAAAACATTATCACACAACAAACCTTCAATCACATCATTCCTATTCTCTTACCATTTATTTTCCTTCCTCAACGTACATAACATATGCATAAAAAAGTATCGTCATGCCATATCCCCTCCTTTCAACGTCCTTGGCAACTATAGATGGCGTCGATGTGAATGCGCCGATTTTAAGGGGGGTTGTTGACATCAGTCCACTCTCAGAGAGCTTCTGTCACCAATGAGCAACTAGCAATAATTTCTGGCAATAATTTTTTTGTCATTAATTTTTAATGTCATTTTGGGGTCGCGATTGAGAAAAGTTTGAAAAACACTGCTATAGAGTCCTGAAACGTTGAAGAAAAATTAATTTCATTATCATACATCTTGCAAAATTATATCATAGCAGTACATTTACAAGAAAGTAGTGTCCTGGCAATAATTTACAATGATCATTAGCAAGTTAGGCGCCATATTGTAACCACTCTAACCTAACTTCCGCTAAATGGCGGCGAATCCGGAAAGCAGAACTAAAATATGATAGCAGTGAATACACGCAGTGCGTCACAAAGAAATATCTCGCACCTGATACAATCCTACAGGATTCTTAGCGCTGGCCACGCACAAAACGGTCATGTATCTTGCCTAATGTCAACTCCGCGTAACACACTACACTGCTAACTAATTTACGAGCAAACTTTCAACGAAAGAATAATATTTATCCGACTGCTAGTATGTTTTGTTCATTTATGGTGTAAAGTTTCTCCGCTGCCACTCACGACATGATACCATGTTTGCCATGTTTGTATTGAAGACACTTGCTCGCCGTTGTTGCGATGTTTACTAGCTACACTGGAAAATGGCAACAGTGGATGGGAGGAAGAAGAGAAAGGGATGTACAAGTTACTGCACAAACGTTACATTTAAACTTTGCGTAAAATGAAGTTTAGCGCACGAGTATATGAAGCAATTTTGTGGGAAAAGTTAGTTCATGAATTTTCTAAATATCATTGTACTTCAGAGATAAGTGCTGCCAACTCACTCATGTTGGAGGGTGGTAGACGTGATGTGTCAAGTTCTCGTGCGCGCCAAATTTAATTAGTACTAATGTCTGCTTTTTATAATTGGGATTTTAATTAACCCTTCTATGTTTTTTGTTCAAGTCGAGTGAACTGTTGAAAGCTTGAAAGAAAAACAAAGAAATCAGTCTTTCAATGTGTATTTCTTTTAAAAGAAGCACTTTCCGTAATTAACAATTTTCTAAAGATTATTTTTATAATTATGCGAAAATTAATAACTGCCTCTGAGTGATTCAGATTTTGTCATAAGGACTTCTTTTGTTTTCTTATGTGTAACAGAGTATATGTATGTATTAGTGGCGGATTCACCAAGGGGCATAGGGGACAATTGCCACTCTTCCCAAAATTTTTCCTGAAATATAAATTAGATTTTTTTATGTCTTTCTCAATTTGCACAGTAGTTATTTTCTAATCCACTCTTTATACTTATAATAAATTAATAAATCCAGTAGAAATTGGCTTCATTTTATTTACATAACTAATTAATAAATAGTATATTGAAAAACAAGTGTTACAATGATATTTATTATAGCGGCTCATTACGCAAAGTACGAATATTATAACTGGTCGTTGTTTTTTACTATTTTACATCATATTTATTTTAATTTTATAGTTATTTATTATACAAGTGTTTTATTAGGTATATAAAACACAAGTGTAATACAAAATTTTATCCACAACTCAAAATAGGTATCGAAGAAGATTGGTCGTAACTTTTAACGTTGATTCAGTTATATATAGTTTCTCAAAATACGGTAGAACAAGAAGTAGTTGCTAAGTAACAAATGTTATATGGAATATAAAACACTAGTGTTTTCTGAGCCATATAATTCAATCAAAATCAGTGTAATAATGTCTTTATTATATATGAGTTGTGGCTAAAAATAATAATAATACGAGTAAATTTCATGCTGGTAAATATGACATATTCAATAAACATTTGAAATTTTATTTATTTTGACATTTATTAGTTAGGTTGAAATTAAAATTCATAATTATCTATACTCTAACCATTCTAACTATACTATTGCAGAATTCAAATTCTGGCGTTATTCCTAGATTTCCAAAATTATTATTCCCAAATTAGTAATGTATTGTGTTCAAAGATTAAAAAGAAAATATTATAAAACAAACAAAATTTCAAAACTTTAATTTGTTAGGTTATGACGATTGTAACTTCGCGTCAATTATTTAGTTGTGTAAACTAAGTTCGCTTTTGAACCAATCAGAGAGCTGAAATCGTAGGCGCTATCTTACCCAACGCTTTATAGTTAAAACGGATAGGGTATAGTTTATGTTATAAAATTGAATACGAGTACCTTTAATTTTTAATTAAGAAGCGTTTTGCAGTTTAATGTCATTATTTGATTATACATATATATATATATATATATGCAATATGCAATAATTTTACATGAACCGAGCAACGATTGCTAAACTGGTAGATGTATGTTTGACATTTTTGCAACTAGACAACTTGGCAACTACACAAAAAATTCCCCAAAAACAATTGCACAAATTTGAACTTTGAGCAACGTTTTTGACAAAAACAGTTATACAAAATTCCCTTGATAAACACGATATAGGAAAAAATAATTAAGGAAGAATGTAGCGATTAGAGGTACATTTAATCTAATTAATGAAGGTGGATACGCCTGTGAGCAATTCCTAAAGCAATTGTAGACAATACAAAGTTTATAATACTATAATATTAATTTTTTATTTGCCAATTAAAATAAAACCGTTGTCATTTAAATAAAATAAATAAATATATCATCACGCTTTCTATCCATTACTGGGCGTGGCACTCTGTCGAAGCAGATCTCGGTAAGTGATATATTTTGCGCGAGAAGTGCGGTTACCAGTCGTCAAAACACGGCCCCCAAAGATGTTAGTGGTGGAGGAGCCACAGGGGTAGTTTTTGAAATTATGAAAATTGTTTGTCGCCTGTGGGAATCGAACCAGGGTTCTCAGGATCCACAGGCCGATTTCATACCACTGAGCTAGCCACCCCATATTGTCATTTATGATTCATAAAATAAAATAGTTTTTCAAATTTCATTTTGTAATATACCTGAAACTACAAACCCCTCCGAAAAAATTGGCTGGATCTGCCACTGATGAGTATTTTCCAAAAAAAGGTGTCGAACAATAAACCAAATATTGCCACGCGTGAATGTGAGATTACGTAGACGATCTAAGAATAAAACGATGGAAATAATTGAAGGTTTGTTGCGCAAACAATAGACTCTGAGTTAGAGGAATAAATACGCTTATGTATGTGAAAGGGAGTATGAATGTGAATAACGCGAAAGTGGTGTGTCAAGATAGGAATGTTTGGCGAAGATTAATTGCAGGTTGAATGTAATGAATAAATGTTGAGCGAATGTTTCAAGTGTTTGTGCTACTCCATTTGATGAGATATAGCGTGATGTTATGTATGTATGTTATGCAGGGTCGGTTTTACGATGAAGCGCATGAAAGTGCCGTTTCAGGGCCTTAAATTTCAGGGGTGTCAAAGTACGACTTCGTATAATCGAATTAAATTTATAATACATTTGTAGATTGTCATAGAAAAATTAGTACAAAAAACAAATTATACGTAATAGCTATTCGTATAATATAAATAAAGGAGTAAAGTGTATTATTTCCTCCCATGGGTGACTTTTAATAATCTTTTAGTAATCACACAAGGGCGGAATTGACACAGTACTCCAATGATATAGTTTTTCTACAACTATTCTTTCATGTTATTTAAATATTTCTTAAATATTTTCTCTTATATCGCGGTTACAAAGTAAATTTTGTACCACTGTTTTTGTCAAAAAAAATGCTCAAAGTTCAACTTTATGCAACTGATTTTGGGGATTTTTTTGTGGTGTTGTCTAGTTGTAAAAATGTCTTACATAAATCTATCTATTGCCCGACTCAAGTAAAATTGTTGCAATATTTTTTTTTTATTATCTTTATAATCCGAATGTGCAATATCTCATGAACGAGATAAGATTTATTAACGAAACTTGGTAATTATAAATTTCATGAAAATACGAAGAGCTGAGTTGATTTTGAATGAAATTGAAAAACCGGAAGAGGAAGTTTACTAAACACACAAAACAATAAATTCCATTTATTTCAAAAATGGAATCAGTTACAAAAGAAAGTTTCAAATAAAAGATGTTAGCAAAAATATTTGGAACATAAAATGTTATTTGCAATTTTCCTGTATATGCGTCTAATTTTGAGAAAAACTAATTTATACATTTAATAATATATTCCAATAATCATAGTAGCAATAGAAACAAAAAACATAAACATGTTTAACATTTATATGTCAAGTAATAATTGTCAAACGCAAGGAACAAGTCATAAGTGTTCAATTCAGAGTTTTTGATGCTATATCAATTTCATTGATCAAATAGTAAATCATTTTAAATCGACTAAAATTTTAATTTTCGGTTTATCTAGTTATCTATGTCTTTTTTCGGAAAAACAAATACATCATTAAAATGGTCAATTAATTTGGCAACTTTTCCTCAATTTAATCGACTTCGTATCTCACGGTTCTTGAGATACTAATGGTTAGGCTCGAAAAACGAACATCCTGTATATGCCTCATCAGTAAAGTTAGACATAAAGTAGTCAACATTACTAAAAAATTATACGTAAACAAATTTGTTATTTTATATGTTTCAAACAGATAAATGCTGAATTACTGAAAAACTAAATTACATGTTTAATAATATTATATAACATTCATACATTCTAAATATTATATATGCTGTGTATAAGAAAGTCGTCTGGTGACCACACCAGATTTTTTTATTTTGTTGTAAAGTTTCTACTAAGGGAGAAAAAATTATAAAGATTTATTAATTAATATTAAGAGAGAAAGCATAATAATGAAAAAGAAGGCTTTTTTTGAGAGAAATGAGTTTACTTTGAGAAGAGTTCGTAAGAAATGTTCTTAAAATTATTATAAATACAAATATTGTTATAAATTTGCATGTTGAATGAATTATAACAAATTATTCGTTAGGTGAGCCTTATTACCCTCAGGGACCTTATTAATCGTGTTCGAATTTGTAATTCAGAATAAGATTCCCAAACGCAAGGAGCAAGTCATAAGTGTTCAATTCAGCGTTTTTTGATGCTATATCAATTTAATTGATCAAATAGCAAGTAATTTTATATTTCTATTTCTATTCATATAAGTTTATTTATATTAAATTTTGTTAGGAAGTTGCTAATCAGTAATGAAAATTAAAAACAAATCAGTAAAATCCCAAAATTTATTAAAAAAAACGATACAATCGAATTAAAAGCATGTAAAATGAATATATATTCTAAATATTAAATATGCTGTGTATAAGAATGTCGTGTGGTGACCACACAAAAATTTTTATTTCGTTTTTAACTCAATTTTCGATACATGAAACAAGTTTATTTTAACTTAAGTTAAAAAGAGAGTTAATTAGCATCAAATTTAAATTATTTCATGAATCTGTTTTAATTTAATAGAGTTATAGATATGGGATGGCTAGCTCAGTGGTATGAAGTCGGGCTGTGGATCCTGAGAATCCTGGTTCGATTCCCACAGGCGACAAACAATTTTCATAATTTCAAAAGCTACCCTTCTGGCTCCTCCACCACTAACATGTTTGGAGGCCGTGATTTGACGACTGGTAATCGCACTTCACGCGCAAAATATATCACTTACCGAGATCTGCTTCGGCAGGGTGCCACACCCAGTAATCGGTAGAAGGCGTGATGATATATTTATTTATTTATAGATAATATTAAAAACTGTGTTAGCGCTAATCCGTTTTATGAATTTGCCTGTAAATTAACAAATTTGAATCAATTTTATTTGTTTTATGGATTATTATATATAACATTATTGTCAAAAGTTCGGCTGACATTTGAATGAATGAATTTTATTTACATTGTTTATGTAAAGATTTGTGGATTAATATCTAATTCTGTCTATAAGTGTTAAATAGTAGTAATAGTAGTAACGTTTTTTTTGCAATTAACATATTAGTGGAAGAGATAAATGACTCAAAAACATTACTGTTCTGTCATAATATATGTAAAACCAACACTGTAAATGTAATGTATGTATGTAAAATCACGGATAAAATTACAAATGATTTTGTAACAATAAAAACATATTATGCACCGAACCCGAGCATGAAATTATTTCATAATTATTTTCTTCCAACAGAATAATATTTTAAAATACAAGCTGTCAACGGTGCAAAACAACAGATAAACATAACAAAACAATGGATGTCGATTCGGCGCCCGCGTGATCATAAAGTCGAAAATTAAACATTATTTTTCGCAGCATTTACATTTCATTTTTCGCGTGTTCAGCTGACAGATGTAAATATAAACTGACATATTTCAGCGATGTCTGTTGTTTCAACACCATGATGAAGTGAACTCGGATCCTGATCTGCGGTAAACCAGGTTTTGGTCTCGATTAAATTGACTGTCTGGTTCAGATAGTGGTTACTGCAGTGGTTAATCAGGAATGCATTAGCGAATAAAGTGGATTTGATTCCCAATGTTTTTTTCATTGCAACGTTTTGTAAATTGAATGGTTTTAAATTTTTGTTAATCAGGGTTTTATTGTACACTAGGCTTAAATACTGTTCGGAAATATTGAAACTAATTTTAACTGCGTATTCCGAAAATGTTTTTTTACTCTGAACAACAAAAAGTTTATTCAAATTATACAACAGGACTTCTAAAGTCTCTAGCTTATAAAGAAATCGAAACTATTCAGTGGGAACTATACAAGGTGTTACGTAAGTAAAGGTACGGTTTCCTAGACGCGACAAGTCGCGGCGACAGGTCGTGCGACACCTCTGCTGAAGGTAGTACAGCCGTGAAAATTTTTTTTGCAGATCTGAATTAAATTTGACACACGTAAACATTGGATAGTCATACGCATCCTGTTAAAATATGAAACACATTCATCGTCTGTGAACAAATATATTCGCTTGTAAAGTTGAGTTCTTATACACGGGGCTTATGGCGATCATCACTCAGAATCGCACATATTTGGTTTGTGTACCTCTAAAATTTTTGCAGTTTCATTTGAAAAACTAGTATGATGTTCTAGAACTATCCATGTATATTGTATCAGAAGGCGAAAGTTTTTATCGTTTAGTAGTGGATATATAGCTATGTAAAGCCTTGTTTTTAACGAAAAATTAAGAATCCCAATTTATAATGGCAACACCACACGGTGGTATGGTATTTGAAAATTCACTAGACCAACAACCTATTAACAATTCATGATATTTAAATCATAATAGGTATAAAACACTTATTTTATTCAATTTTTATATTTTTTTGAGCGTCAGTTTTGCCACTCGACAACCGATGGCGCCACCGTCACACTAGTACTACCTTAAGGCAAATTATTAAGAAGTGGTTTCCTCGACGCGACCGCGACAGCGCGACAGATCGTCTGCCGCGACGACAAACGAATGACTGGTATAGTGATGAGTACTCTGCGATAGTCACCGGCGACAGGATGACGAAATCAACATTTTTAATCGCAGATGACGAGAAATTAATTGAAGAAATTAGAGAAAATGCCTATTTATTAGTAAGGCAAAATAACCTTCTGCTTTTCGACGTTGAAATAGCAAATGTGATCTTCTTCTTCCTCTTCTTCTAATAACACTTGTAAAATGTAATTGTTGTTTCAAAAAATCCGCTTCATTTCGAAATATGCACGCCGCGACACTGTAGTTGTCGTGTCTAGGAAAACAGTAGTTCTCTGCGACTAGCGATCGGCGCAAAGTCGCCGCGACTTTGCGCCGATCGCGTCAAGGAAACCGTACCTTAAAGAATATTGATATTATCTCCTGAAATAATTATTTACTCTAAATAATTAATAGTATATTACATAATATAATATGGGATGGCTAGCTCAGTGGTATGAAGTCGGCCTGTGGATCCTGAGGTCCCTGGTTCGATTCCCACAGGCGACAAATTTTCATAATTTGAAAAAGCTATCCCTGTGGCTCCTCCACCACTAACATGTTTGGGGGCCGTGATTTGACGACTGGTAACCGCACTTCACGCGCAAAATATATCACTTACCGAGATCTGCTTTAGCAGAGTACCACACCCAGTAATGGGTAGACGGCGTGATGATATATTTATTTATTTATAAAATTTTAATGATATTACACGAGAACGACGTTTTACGGCGTTGCTATGGTTTGTTTGTTGATTGCTTGCACATTGTTCTACATTATTTAAAAATATTTTACTAACGTCAAGATAATTTCTTCAAAATCGTCTAGATTGGAATAGTAAAGTGAGTGATTCTTCTTTATCATAAATACCTCCAAAGATAATTGAAGCTCCGGATCATGCTATGTTGCATCTATTTTCGACAATGACAATCAACCTGCTGCTGGTAATTCTAAAGCCTCCGAAATTGTTGTCAATAATATTACTGTTAATAATTTGAACAGGTACGGAAGAAATTAATGTTTCTTTAGACAATACAAAAGTTTCCATTTTACATTATGTCAATATAAGTAACTGTAACAACTATGTTAATAATATACACAATAAATATTATGTATTTCACTTACTTAAAACCATTTATCGATATATTTTACTTTGTTCGGTTCTTTTTATTAGTTGTGTACAGATTAGATATACTGCAATTTAAGGTTATGTTTATAAACGTCAAAATATACTACTGCATATTTACTAGCGCTGGCTCACTGCATCTTCTTCTTCCATAAGCGTCTGTGGCCAAAATATAAATTACGCGCTTGACGCGAAATTTAAATCGCTCTCAAAAAAACTGCTTTACAGTTGCGTAATTAAGCACTTTCCGCACTAGTGTTTCTTTGCTTTCAGTAACGCACTTGGTCTGCATTCATCTACTTTCCATACGTAACCAAGGCAATTATAGTTACGTAATAACAAAGAAATCGCACAGTTGTAGGGAAACTATTTTGAAACGATACTAACAGGTCTAATTATCGCCGAATTAGTCACAAGGAAAGTGACGGTTTTCGTCATTTACTTAAAAAATACGATTAAAAAGAACAATGTAATTGTAACATTTTAAAGTTTATTTAGATACTTATCATTTAGTAAATGTTTGAAACAAAGTTATATTCCATTCTAGTTATTTTTCAATTTGAAAGTTATTGTGAAACTTCATCATCGCGTTTTAGTTTTGCTTCATAACAAAACAGTGCAGTTGCGACAACAATTCGTTGACAACTGAAAAAGCATTGTTTTCGCTTTTCGTTGTTGAACATTTGTACAATTACAGCGCGATGTACAGTCCGTAGCGTAGTGTGCTAGTCTGTGGGAATGCTGGATGTATGTTCGTACATACATCAGCAATCTTACAAGTTCCAGCACTTCGAAGTCGAGCTGAGTGCGTATTGTTTCTAGATAATTGAGGAGAGTTTCCGTGGCGCGACGAAAGGACAAAAGCATGTGATGCTTGCCAGCGGCGTGCGCCCAATGGCGACTCGTTATCACTAAACATTTTTGATATTACTTTTGAAATTAAAAATAACTACAATGAAATATATAATTAATATTATTATGTGTCCCAAAGTAATTTATTTCTGCAGTTTTATTGGGTATAAAACATCAAATATATTTTAGCTTCAAAATTAAAGAAAATAAATACATAATACAAATAGAATTTTGAATTCAAATACCGCGCGTTAATACATTGCGTGTTAGAATTAAGGTAGTACTGTAAAAAAGTGGTTTTGAGTTGACTGTAGATATCCTGGTTTGCTTCCCGGTTTTGTGCGATAAGATTCTGAAGAAGAATCTTATCGTGACAACGAATATGTGCGGTTATCTGCAGTCGTCAGCCATCGTTGCACCCCCGAAAATACCACCCTTCACCCCCGCTCAAAAACATAGCGTCTGTTTTTGAGCGGTAGCGTCAGTGATGTCACGTTCGCGTCTTCGGCTGGTCAAGATGTGACCAGGACGCATCCGCTCCCGCTTTACGCGCGGATATTTAGTATTTTACGCTTTAGTTTGTATTTTGTTTCATTAGTCTATTAAGTTTGTTAATTAATAAAGTTATCTGTGTTTTATTATTGTATGCGTATTATTAACCAAATAAGAATAACCAAATAATTATCACTTCGCGCTTCCGGTTTAATTACGTTTGAATACTCGACATCTAAAGATTCGATTCACACTCGCGATGTAACAGACCCCGCGTTATGTTACAGTACTAGTGTGACGGTGGCGCCATTGGTTGTCGAGTGGCGAAACTGACGCTCAAAAAAATATAAAATTGAATAAAATAAGTGTTTTACACCTATTATGATTTGAATATCATGAATTGTTAACAGGTTGTTGGTCTAGTGAATTTTCAAATACCGTACCACCGTGTGGTGTTGCCATTATAAATTGGGATTCTTAATTTTTTGTTAAAAACAAGGCTTTGCATGGCTATATACATATCCATTACTAAACGATAAAAAACTTTCTCCTTCTAAAACAATATACATGGATAGTTGTAGAACACCATAATAGTTTTTCAAATCAAACTGCAAAATTTTAGAGGTACACAAACCAAATATGTGCGATTCTGAGTGATGATCGCCATAAGCCCCGTGTATAAGAACTCAACTTTACAAGCGAATATATTTGTTCACAGACGATGAATGTGTTTCATATTTTAACAGTATGTGTATGACTATCCAATGTTTATGTGCGCCAAATTTCATTTAGAACTGCAAAATTTTTTTTCACGCTAGTACAACCTTAAAACGGAATTCATTTCGTGTGTGTTTTTTAAAGTTTACTGTTAAACATTCTATGTTAACATAATTGATACATATATAAACCGATTTGCTGTTTTTTTTTTCAGATGATTTTGATATATTATTAGTATCCTATATCGGCATATTTAGATTAAAAATAAAAAAATCAAATAAAAATTTTAAAAAACCATAAGGCGACGCAGAAATTATTTTTTACAATACCTATACTAAGGGTCAAATTCGTAGTCGTGACTCACCCTCATCTCAATGTCACATCTCACTCAAAATGGAAGTAACTTAGGGCCAAATTCATAGTCGTGATTCACTTTCACCTCACACTCAAAGTCGAAGTAACTAAGGCAAATAACTCAATAATTTGCACAATTTGAGTTTGTGACCTTAGTTACTTCGAAATTGAGTGTGAGGTGAGGATGAGTGTGAGGTGAGGATGAGTGTGAGGTGAGGATGAGGTGAGAGTGAGTCACGACTACGAATTTGACCCTACGACAACTAACTCAAGAATTTGCACAATTTGAGTTAGTTGCCTTAGATATTTATACTTTGAGTGTGAGGTGAGGATGAAGTGAGGGTCAGTCACGACTTTGAAATTGGCCCTTAATGACAAAATTTAAACACTTACAGGCAGATTCATAGAACGTATTAGCGCTAACACCGTTTTTGATATTATTTATAACTCTGTTTCAAATTAAAGCAGTTTCATGAAGTGAATTCAATTTGATGCTAATTAACATTCTTTTTAACCTAAGTTAAAAGAAACTTGTTTTCATGCATTGAAAAGAGAGTTAAAAACGAAATACAAAATGGTATTAGCACTAACCCGCTTTGTGAATCTGCCTGATAAGGGCCAGTTTTCCAATCACCGATTAATGTTTATCATGATTAAATGATAATGGAAACTATGGTTACCATTATTATTGAATCATTATTAACGTTAATCGAGAGTAAACCGGTGATTGAAAAACTGGCCCTAAATGAAACTTTTATTGCACAGTGGTTTCCATGGTTGTATCAGGCCTTTAATATTTACTTACTATTCACCGCAGACAGTAAGTTTATATTAAATATCAAGTTCCTGTTTATTTTGACAACAATTTGACAGCTGTCAATTTTGAAACCTATTTTTCTTTTCCTTCTATTTGTGCAAGTATTGTAAAAATAGCTTACTAACCTCGAACTGTAAGTGATTTATTTAGATCGCGAATGTTTAGGAAATCTCGACCTTACGAGCCTCAATTTTCCAAACTACATTCTTGACATAAAAACTATCACTTACAGTTCATGGTACGTAATATACTATATTTATAGAAACTGTCTGTAATAACTACTTACTTGTAAACTGTTAATAAATGAAGTAGATTAAAGTTTTTTTGTTTGTTTTGTGATAATTAATATTAGGCGTATTCCATTTGCCACTTGGATCAGATCTAGCTTACTTTACTGAACCAGATCACTTATTTATTTCACTGGATTACTTCGCTGACTTTATTTCCTATACTAGAATTACAGATTATAATTTACTTTGAAGTAATTCACCCCGATAAGTACATCAGTTTGCTTAATTCAGTTCATTTATTCATGTGTCGAATTTATCTGAACTGATTTAAGTGAACCAAATGGCAAATGGAATGCAGCTAATAAATAAAATCAACCTTTCTAGTATCGTCCAATTAATTAGAGCGCTGAAATCTAGAATGACGATTGGTTCTAATGAATATTAATTAAATATCAATATGAAATATTGGAATAGGTGGCTCAGTGGTATCACCACATTAAAACTATACCTATGGCTCCCCTCCACATCCTTGGGAGCCGTAATTTAACGACTAGTAACTGCACTTCACGCGCAAAATATATCACTTACTGAGATCCCAGTAATTGGTTAAAAGCGTGATGACATATTTATATTTATTTATTAATATTAAATATCGATTTCAAAATGTAATATTTTAGAATCTGTTTAAAAATAACATAAAAAAACGTAGACAATGGAAAACAATAAAATATATATATATATATATATATATATATATATATATATATATATATATATATATACAATCACGCCTTCTACCCATTACTGGCTGTGGCACTCTGCCGAAGCAGATCTCGGTAAGTGATATATTTTGCGCGTGAAGTGCAGTTACCAGTCGTCAAATTACGGTCCTCAAAGATGTTAGTGGAGGAGGAGCCACAGGGGAGCCACAGGGGTAGTTTTTTTTTAAATTATGAAAATTGTTTGTCGCCTGTGGGAATTGAACCAGGGTTCTTAGGATCCACAAGCCGACTTCACACTACTGAGCTAACCACCCCAATGGAAAACAATATTTATAACAAATAATTATAGTAGCTCTCGTGTCATGTTACCGGCTAAAATAGTTTAACATCCGTCAGTTCAGCTTAAAAAATTATCACAATTCACTAGCCCGTAGTTGGTCTAGTTGGATAGTTGATCGCACTATACTGATGAGTCCGTAAGGACGAAACGCGTCTATGGTTAAAGCTGAACTGACCAGCCTTTGATGATGACCTAATAAGTTGATTCAAATGTGCTGTAATTTTGTGGAACTTTGACAAGTGTTGGAAAAATATTTTCCTTTTTTTCTTATTTTATTAAGACTTAGTTCCACATCGCAATTGACAATTTGTCTTTGTTTTGTTTATTCATTGACAATTTGTCTTTATATTATTTAAATAATTATTAGTTTAATGCATACTGTTTTGACATTTATTAGATGAGTTTTTTATTCTAACTCAACTTTTTCGAGTAGATAAGAACGAGATTTACCTGACAACGTTTTATACAACCGGGCTTAAATATATGATACCAAATGTACTGGATAATTAAAAAATTCTGGTTCTATTTTACTTGAAGATAAATGTAATCTGTCCGCTTGTCCACATACCGAATAAATAGTATATATGTACACTAAATAAACTACAGTAATAATCGCAGTATCTTTCTTGCTGTAATTCCTTCCTGTTTCTTTCACCCTATTGTCTGACCACCCAGAATGAGTGCCCTTATTATCCGCCTAATCTCCGTCACTGTCTTAGGGGTTGGAGCACCCCCCCTTGCCCTCGTATCACCGCGTAGCACGTGACAGCTCGTTGCTTGCACAGCAAGACGTAACAATGTCACTTGTTACTGTCCTGGCGTCTGGCAGCCGGCACCACTCACTGTCCTGTTCCTAGCAAGTCCTGTTTAGCAACGTGCGGATTTGTATCGTGCGGATGAGATAGTGCGATAGAATTTGAATTAAAAGTTGGCGTAGCTCATGGAATATAACTTGTGTATACTAATTCTGGGTTGCAAGAAAAATAATGAGCTCTTTAGTTAAAGAATTGCTTATCTAGTAACTGAATTAATAACGATTTTTTGAAACTTATAGAACCGTTAGTTGCTAATGAACCGATCAAATTTTTATGCAACTCAGCGTTAATGAGAGTTCAAGTGTTCGAATCTCTCTGTCTTATGCACAAAAATATGATTGTGTCTGAGTGGTTTAGATCGGATTACACTAAATAAAATATTTTTGGCCCTCCAAATAAAAAGTAATATGTCCGTAAAAATTTTTTTTTAATGCAGTAAATACCTATATACTTAAATATATAAATTGAAACATTTAAATAGTAAAATTTAAATTACAAAACTGATGCCCGGTTTCACCAACAAGAGTTAAATTTTAATCATTGTTTAAATAAATAAAAGCAAATCAAAATTACATGTCAAATGGAATAATTGACATTGCTGTCATATATTCGATTTACTTTTATTTATTTAAACAACGATTAAAATTTAATTTTTGTTGGTGAAACCGTGCATAAGAGGAATAATAATTAAGTTTACTGTTATATATATATATATATATATATATATATATATATATAAATAAAATAAATAAATATATCATCACGCCTTCTACCCATTACTGGGTGTGGCACTCTGCTAAAGCAGATCTCGGTAAGTGATATATTTTGCGCGTGAAGTGCGGTTACCAGTCTTCAAATCACGGCCCCCAAACATGTTAGTGGTGGAGGAGCCACAGGGATGGCTTTTTCAAATTATGAAAATTTGTCGCCTGTGGGAATCGAACCAGGGACCTCAGGATCCACAGGCCGACTTCATACCACTGTGCTAGCCATCCCATATATATATATATATATATATATATATATATATATATATATATATATATATATATATATATATATATCCATTTAACTTGACTTGTTTAAATATCTTGCAAATTAAGCCCTTAACAACAAACTTTTATTAGCCATTTTGAGGGGGCCATCCGATCTTGTTCCCATTTTTCGTCCCCCAGCCCCCAGGGGGTCGGAGAGAGAGTAAACTTAGATATCTTAAATAGAAACCCTATTTTTTATTACAGATTCGGAATCTCCATAAAAAAATATGAAGGTTTAATCTGTATTCGTAAAAACAAGTTTTTACGTGATCTTAAAATAAGCGAGTGCTCATTGCTCGTGTGGTTATTTTTGAAAATATCCGTATTTTGAATTATTTAATATGCGCACAAATGGATCTTTTCATCGACAAGGAAGACCGATGGCGATCAATGTCGAATAAGTATATAAGTGCATATACAGGTATTAAGGAAAACATACACAATAATATGTATTTGGAATTGGGTTAATTTTATAACTCAGCAGCCAAATTGCAAATTGATTTATTTCATATTAATTAATTGGTATTTCATTTATAACCAATTAAAATAACGTATCATATTATAAATAATGCATAAATAATTATTTTGTGTCGACAAATAATTTATTTTTGTATATTTACCTAATACATCAAACACATCTGGATAAAAATTATATTATGAATTAGCACACCAGTACAGCACTCAGCCTGTGGCAGCATTAACTCAATTGTTAAAAGAATTTTATATGCTCTTCGCTTATTTAAACTTTTGATTTGAAAATATTGCGCTAGCATAATCGATACTTATATAAGTTGATTCATTATTTTTTCGCGATCATTTTGATATAAAACTTATATAGAAACAGAAAAACGATTGTCTAACTTGAGAGCTGTATGTGTATGTTTGAAATTTGAATTATCTGCAGAGTTACCTAATATTCTAAAATACTTTTATAGGCGGATGCTATATTATTCATTGTTTTACGTATCCTTTGATAGCCGTAAAGTGTTTTACATTGGTCAAAAACTACTTTACAGCCGCTATAGCCATATGTTTGTTAATTGTTGTATTAATTATTTCTTATTGGCCAATATTGCCTTAGCTTCAAAAATTTAAGGCGGAGTATTGAAAAACTCGTCTGTCTCGCTATTGTTCATTATCTTATTTATTAATTAATATAGCTATTTTATTTTCACTTTTACATTTTTAAATATTTTGATACGAGTAGTAAATAATTAACCGAGATATATCATCACATCTCGTATAACCAGACGCGACAATTCAGAAAAGCTATAAACTTGATAAAATATGATCTACGGAATATTGAAGTTACTAAAACATATGCACTAATAAATTTGATAAACAAAATAACTGTCAAGTCAACTTTAAAAAAATACTTAGGATAACGCTTAATTAGTCTGTATCTCTCGAAGCTTAGTTGATAGCGAAATATCATAATTTATAAACAAAACCGAATTCTAAATTGTCCATTTTGTTACATTGTATTTCACTAACTTCGCATACTTTTACTTCAATACTAGATTACTGATTCAGACTAAACTCAAAGTAATCCATCATCGAATGCAAGACATAATTATCCAGGACTCGTTGAGTCCGGACAATGTACTATAATTGGGATTAAGTTTCAGTTGTTCAGAGTAGCATAAATAAATAAATAAAAAAATTTTATGTATGAGGGTCGTTCAATAAGTCCTTAGAAAAAAGTAGAAAAAACACTTTTTTTGGGTAGATTTTTTTTTATTTTTCTACATAATCTCCTTTTAGCTCTATACACTTCTCTAATCGTTTTCCCAAATTTTTTAAGCCGTCCAAAAAGTAGGATTTCGGATGCTCCTCAAAATATGCCTCCGTTTGGGCGATGACCTCTTCATTGGTCGTAAACCTTCGTCCGCCAAGCCATTTCTTTAAGTTTGGAAATAAGAAAAAGTCACTGGGGGCCAAATCTGGTGAATACGGTGGATGTTGCAATAATTGGAACTTTAATTCCGTAATTTTGGCCATCGCAACTGCGCAGGTGTGCACACGTGCATTGTCTTGATGAAAAAGGACCTTTTTGCGTTTCAAATGAGGACGTTTTTCTTTTATTTCTTCGCTCAGCCGGTCCAATAACGACGCATAATACGCTCCTGTTATCGTTTTTCCCTTTTCGAAATAGTCAATGAAGATAATTCCGCGTGCATCCCAAAAGACCGTTGCCATAACCTTTCCAGCCGATTTCGCCTTCTTCGGAGCCCGTTCGCCTTCAAAAATCCACTGTTTTGACTGTTCTTTGGTCTCTGGAGTGTAGTAATGTATCCAAGTCTCATCCACAGTTATGTATCGACGCAGAAAATCTTCAGGATTACGACGGAAAAGCGCCAAAACAGCCTCAGAGTCCACCACACGATTGCGTTTATTCTCCACTGTGAGCAAACGAGGCACCCATCTTGCAGAGATTTTTTTCACACCAAATTTTTCGTGCAAAATTAAAGCGACTGTGCCTTGTGATATGCCTGTAGCCTCAACTATTTCGCGCACTTTGATTCGTCGGTCACTTAAAACCATATCGTGGATTTGGTCAATCATTTCGGGGGTAGACACTTCTACAGGGCGTCCGGAACGATGTTCATCTTTTGTGGATGTACGGCCACGTTTAAACTCATTCAACCAATTGTAAACAGTTGCAAACACAGGAGCAGATGTGCCATGAACTTCATCCAACTCAGCTTTAATTTCTTTCGGCGTTAAGCCTTTTAAATACAAATGTTTAATCACCGCTCGAAACTCACTTTTATCCATTATTATAAACTATCAAAAGTTTTTTACTACAATTGACAACAACAATGAAACTACGTGACGGCTAAAGCTAAAACTCTAACAGTTGACTAGTTAGGAGTGCTGCTTACTGGAAAAAATTCATTTTCGATACTAAGAGCACCATCTCTTGGATTTTCTAAGGACTTATTGAACGACCCTCGTAAATAATCCAAGTGGCAAATGGAATATATAAATAAGTAAATCACCTCACAAATAAAACAGAGTTTAATCTGCACAGGACGAATTAGGAAGCCACGATTCCATTTCGTTCCTGCTGCGTAGCGTTGCTTCGTTAGCACTCGGCAAGCTGCCTCTTCCGGCGATTTTATATCGATTGTGTACCTTCGTCATCTCACTCGGTACATCCTGTTAACATCGTTCACGGCCCAAAGGTTTGACACTTTAGAAACTGCCCTCTGTTCCGATGATCCGATGAATATTTTAGAGTGCGAATGTCCGAATCTTGTTAATTCAGGCTATGGGTTTCATTTCAAGGGGTTGCACGATACGATTGATTAGGGATGCGTTTTCTCCAGAAGGGTGAATACGATTTCATGGGGTGTTAAACTTCTCTAAGATCTATTGATCAATTGATTTGCATTTTGATAGCAAATAAATAAATACCTATACAGCTGTACCCTTTGCACAAGGGAGAACATTCTAGAATTACTGATCTTGGTAAATCAAAGGCGTGAGTGATCATTTTCATTATCAAACATTCCTAAAATGATTGAATATTTAGTTCTTTGTATTATTCCGCTAGTTAATTTTTTTTTTTGTGGCTAGCTCAGTGGTATGAAGTTGGCCTGTGGATCCTGAGAACCCTGGTTCGATTCACACAGACGACAAACAATTTTCATAATTTCAAAAACTATCCCTGTGGCTCCTCCACCACTAACATCTTTCAGGGCCGTGATTTGATTACTGGTAACCGCACTTTACGTGTATACATATAGCACTTATTGAGATCTGCTTCGGCAGAGTGCCACACCCAGTAATGGGTAGAAGGCGTGATGATATATTTATTTTTTATTTAATTTAGGAACGATTAATAATACCAATTTTGAGAGAGAAAGATTTTAATTATAGATCTGGCAGATAAAACTCAAAGATGATGTACTATTTGTTGATTACCTATCTTTACTTTTATGTACGAGCAGAATCAAGTTTATACAGAATGTACAAAAATGAATGACAAGTTTCATGTATAACAATTCTTTGATTAATTCTGAGTTTACAATCCTAATTATTGTTGTTGATTTTACGAATATTCAAAAGACTTCGATTGTTCGGATTTAATGAACCTACGAATTTAGATTAGAACTTTCGAGTTTTGGAATATTTCGAATTTTCGAATTATTCGAATTATGAATCTGGATCCTAACGTGAATACGGCATGTTGATTTGAATTATTTTCAGAATAAACTCAATTTTCATAATATCAAAAACTACCCCTGTGGCTCCTCCAACACTAACAGCTTTGGCGGCCGTGATTTGACGATTGGTAACCGCACTTCACGCGCAAAATATATCACTTACCGAGATCTGCTTTGGCAGAGTGCCACACCCAGCAATGGGTAGAAGGCTTGATGATATATTTATTTATTTTATTTAAACTCATGTGCAGAGTTTTGTATTAATTCGTAAGTAATTATTATTAATTAATATTATTTGTCAAATTAATTCAATTTAAACTATCTGTATCCTTTTTATTGTCATTTTAAAACGTCTTACTAAAAGTCCATAGCATTTCGATGGGCGGTAAGAGAGTAGATGGCTTAATTAAGACGCCTAAACTTGCAGAGTTTTCGCAGGATACTTCGCAGAGTTTATTATTTAATTCGTAGTCGACTTTTCGCGAATTATGCGTGAGCCTGTTTGGAAATGACAGATGTCATTAATTCAGTGGCAAAAAATTCGAGAATTCGAAGCTTCAAAAAATTCGAAAATTTGTTAATTCGAAGCATCAAAAATTCGAAAGTTCGAAGCATGAAAGTTTTTCTGACAAAGTTACAAACATTCAAATGTTCGAACGTTCAGAAATTCAAACTTCAGTAGAAATCAACGACCCTAATCATAATACAAAAAATTTGTACAGCCTTACGTAAAACCATTCAAAGTCATCAAACTTGTAAATGTGCGACCAGAATTAAGCGATTTAGGGCCAGATTTTCAATCACCGGTTTACTCTCAATTAACGTTAATCATGATTAAATAATAATGGAAACCATAGTTTCTATTATTATTTAATCATGATTTATTTTAATCACTGATTGAAAAACTGGCTCTTAAAAAATTCTATTATGGAATATCATTGCTGTTTGCATTCAAGAAGAATTGTATCAAATTGCGTTGACTAATCGTTTAATACTAATACTTTAAAATTTATTTTTTCCTCCAGTAGGTCACTTAAAGTATCAAATGAGTCACTTAGTGACCCGCGGGTCATAGGTTACCGACGTCGGATATATTCATTTTATATTACGCCAGTTACTTCGCTACTCAATTGTTGAACGTTTAAACTATCTATGAGAAAAGCAAATAAATAACTAACAGCAAGAAATTCTTTGCGTGTCTGAAGTTTTTCTTTTCACTTCAACTTTCAGCTGTTGCTGTAAAAATCAACATTCAGGTTCAAAGCCGGTGTCAAAGCAATCAGTAAATTTTCTGTTGTTTTCTTGGAAAACTAGAAACAAAGACAGTTTGTGACTAGAATTTCTAACAAGCTTAGAGTTTGTCTATTTTTAATTTTGTTTGTTACTCTGTACAACAGGAACGTAATTCAATTACAGTATACAGTTTGTGATTAAATGCCAGATATTGCGATATTTTAAAGGTATACACACTTTTCGGCCTGTAGACTTGAAACAGAGACTGCACGGGCAGTGAACTACGCTCAAACGTTCTCAACTACCGCAAGTTCATATTCTCATAATAGAGATATAAATATTACAAGACAAAAAAGTTTGTTGTAATGAGTTTTATCATGATACAAGTTCTGTAATAAATTTTGACAGTAAAATGACAGTCTAACACAAACAAACAATGAAAACTAGTTTTATTAAAAATTGAATCAATCTACTCGCGCCTCAAGTAAGAACGAAAAAAAAATATTGTCAAATTTAAAAAATGTAAATTTTTGAACAATTATTTATATCATGAAATCAGGTAAAACATTGTAATGTATTTTTCCTGAAACCGGCAAGAAAGTGGGCAAATATCACTAACCAATTTTTTTTTTTTTTTTTTAAATATGGGATGGCTAGCACAGTGGTATGAAGTCGGCCTGTGGATCCTGAGGTTCCTGGTTCGATTCCCACAGGCGACAAATTTTCATAATTTGAAAAAGCTATCCCTGTGGCTCCTCCACCACTAACATATTTGGGGGCCGTGATTTGACGACTGGTAACCGCACTTCACGCGCAAAATATATCACTTACCGATATCTGCTTTAGCAGAGTGCCACACCCAGTAATGGATAGAAGGCGTGATGATATATTTATTTATTTAATTTTTTTAAATGTAATTTTTTGTTGGTAAAATATAGTAAATTTCAAAACTCCTTAAAAATTGCTTCTAAACTGTTATTTGAAAAATATTTTCTAACTTAAAACCTGATGTAACAAACTATTATAAAAATAAAATAAATATATCATCACGCCTTCTACCCATTACTGAGTGTGGCACTCTGCCGAAGCAGATCTCGGGAAGCCACAGGGGTAGTTTTTGAAATTATGAAAATTGTTTGTCGCCTGTGGGAATTGAACCAGGATTCTCAGGATCCACAGGCCGACTTCATACCACTGAGCTAGCCACCCCATAATAAACTATTAAGAGGAAATAAAAAATAATTCTTTGAAACGAAACCAAACCTTGTCTCAGTCTTTGCTATTTTGATACATTTATGATGTTTATACTCCTTTGCGATGAGCTTCAAATCTCTGAAAAAGTTTTAGGATCACTGATAAGTAAATGTCAATATAGCGGTAGGGGAAGTGCCTACTTTCCTGACCAATTTCTGTATTGAAAATATAATTTTATCCAAACAGTCAGGTAAACTATGTATTCAAGGTTACAAAAACAAAAAAATACTCAGGTAACGTATAAAACAGTTTGGTAAACACTTTACCTGATTGTTTTGTTGTTGTAAAAGTTCCCTGTATCTTTTGTTGCAAGTATTTTACTGTAAATTAATTTGTGAGCGATATGACAACGAGAATATATGTTTATGCCGGATATGTCAGTAGATAAGCAATGTACAATGTTGAGGCTTGAAAGTTGCTCCGTGTGAGAAAACAGCGACGGAAATGTCGACGTGTTTATTTTTACTTTAAATGGAAATTGTTCGTCTAAAGCTAGTTTAAATTTTATTTTAGTTGAGTTTAGTTTACGATCAGGAACTAGGTTTACGTTTGAATTTAGCGACTGGTTACTGTTACTGTTGCTGTTTTTTTATTTGTTGTATATGTTATTTTCTGCTAACTTTCGTGTTTACTATAATTCAATTACTTGCTTCTACAGTTTTACTACAAGCTACAGAGTATAAAAGTTGATCAGTTTAAAAATTAAGCAAGCAGTGTACGTCATCAAATTATCAAAGGTTGTACTCTTGTTTAATTTTCGTTCATTTGTTCTAGATGGAAGGTATTAGCTACTTGTTATGTAGAAGTATTTTGTTATTCTATAAATTATTATTCAAGTTTTTCTAAAATTAACTAAATACAAGGGCAGGGTGAAAAGTCCCTGAAAAATGAAACAAGAAATGATTTATTTGGTCAAAACATATTTTACTTCTCAACATAATCTCCTTGTAGCTCGATACACTTCGTCCAACGTTTTTCTAATTTTTCGATCCCTTCCAAATAATACGATTTTGCCAAAGCTTCAAAATAGGCGTTTGTCTCAGCGATGACCTCATCGTTGGAGCCAAATCTCTTTCCGCCGAGCCATTTCTTCAAGTTTGGAAATAGATAAAAATCAAAGGGGGCCAAATCTGGAGAATATGGTGGATGACAAACCAATTCGTAGCGCAATTCAAGCAATTTTGCCATTGCGACTGCCGGTACTTGTCACACGGTCGCGCTTGTTGTCAACAGAGAGCAAATGCGGCACCCATCTGGCAGATAACTTTCTCATATTCAAAAATTTATACAAAATGTTCCGTACCCGTTCGGTTGAGATGCTTATAGCCTCAGAAAACTCGTGCACTTTAGCTCGCAGATCGTCCAATATCATACCATGGATTTTATCGACGATTTCTGGCGTTGTAACCTCAATTGGACGACCAGAACGTTCGGCGTCCTTTGTGGTCATACTACCAGTAAATCAGTAAACCACTTGTGAATCGTTCCAATTGATGGTGAGGAGTCCCCATAATGTTTAACAAGCGATGCTTTGGTTTGCGTAATGTTTTTTCCACGCAAGAAGTAATGATTAATCAAGACGGGAAATTCACTTGTTTCCATGTTTTCAAAAATCTTCAAGGTTGCTTAATATATAATAATTATTAAAAATATATAATAATTATTAAAAATGAAAAATAATTATTTTCAATACATGAATCGACAGTAAATATAGCTAATATACAATATTCTTATATAAGATTTATATATATATATATATATATATATATATATATATATATATATATATATATATATATATATATATATATATATATTATAAATTGTCATTTAAATATTGCATCAGTTTCTTACGATTCTATTAAATTTTATCGGGATTGCAGAGAAAAATAGTTTGTTTTATAAATTTCTTGGATTCTTATTTTTCATTTTAAACTTCCTACCTTCTGTTTTTTCTCGACCGAAGCTAGATCTTCTAGATATAGTCTATATCTCTTGACGCAGAGTTGACCATGAAAAATCCTAATAAGAACAAACCCGAATACAGATTTGTTTAACTTTGTTTCCCTTGTATTCGTATACTCGTAGTTGTAATAGCGTGTTGATACATATATTTAGTTAATTCCAACTTTTCACCCCCAACAAAAAACCTCAAGTTTGCGTTAGTGTGACGCATTACGCGATGCGTGCCAGTGTGTAATAGTCAGCGTAGAAGTTAAACAAGCCTTCAGCATGCATGTCTCATTCATTTCCATTACAAGTTCAGATGACACGGGTTGTTTTCATGTAACTTGGCCGTGTGTAGCGGTCGGTAGAGCACACTCGGAGTACTCCGGGTACTTGTCCGGCTCCGGACACTGAATGTTAGTAGGATATGAGAGGTGGTAGTGGTGTGTATGGTGTGACACTGCGCTGAAATATCCATAGACATACAGATGAATTTAAATACGATCTTGTATATGTCATGTTACTTGAAATTGATTGATAATTACTCCATTTTGTTGCTAGAAAAGTGGGTGAATGTGTCAGTTGGGATGTGTTGTTGCATAAGGAATGTATGACGAATGAAAGATTGGTGAAATTAAGGTAAAATGTGAAATATGCATTTAATGAGATCAGAAATGAGGTAGGTGTGGCTCAGTGGTATCCATTTGGACTGTTAATTTGAGAAACTCGGTTCGATTGCCAAAGCCGACAAATATTTTTCACCACGTGTCTCTCCCTACCTTTACTAATATCTGAAATGATCGCGATTTGACGACTGGTGACCGTACTTCATGCGCATAGCTATATCACTTACCGAGATTTGCAACGGCAGAGTGCCACAGCCCGTAATAAAGGTAAAACGCGTGATGATATAGTAGATTTGAAGTTGTTACCAGAGGCCGATTTTACAAAATTTTGTATTCTTAAATTTTATATATTAAGAAAGAAAAAACTATTACATAGTAACAACATAAAAAGAAAACATCAATAATTTTATAAAAAAGAAAAAAATTATC
The DNA here is from genome assembly GCA_911728475.2 of Pterostichus madidus. NCBI lineage: Eukaryota > Metazoa > Arthropoda > Insecta > Coleoptera > Carabidae > Pterostichus > Pterostichus madidus. The sequence continues at coordinate 33,497,562 of OU452306.1, forward strand.
TACATAAGCTTCCGCAAGTTCTATTTGATTACAATTATGAAAAATTACAACAATGAAAAATTACAATCACAATAATGGAAAATAATAACAATGGAAAAGTACAACAATGAAATATTACAACAAAGAAAAATTATGATTTCAACAATCAAATAACCATTGATTTTAACATATTAAATTTGGCAACACTTCTCTCTGTCATGTATAGTTCGAACAGCAAGATTGTACAACGAAACTACATACAAATAAAAAACAAATACAAATTTCAAATTACTGATTATTTATTTGATTACCTTTTTCTGCTGTTACTGTATAATAGTTTTTTCTTTTTTTCATCTATCTTCTATCTATCTATATATATAAAAATTAATGTTTGTTTGTTTGTCCCGCATGCGTTCCTATATCATTCATCCGATTGCGATGAAACTTTGGTAAGTTGTTGTGCGCCCGCCCGCAAAGGTTTCTGACTTAGTCCAATCCGCCATCTTGAAACAAAATGGCCGCTAGCTATCTTGAAAAGTACTGCACTGATTCGATTCAAATTTGGTATAGACATAGACAAGAACCAATCTTAACATATAGGTATAATAAAGCTTCAGTCCGTCATCTTGAAACAAAATGGCCGCTAGCTATCTTGAAAATTACTGCACTGATTCGATTCAAATTTGGTATAAACACAGACGGAAACCAATCTTATCATTTAGGTATAATAAAGCTTTAGTCCGCCATCTTAAAACAAAATGGCCGCTAGATATCCTGAAAAGTACTGCACTGATTCGATTCAAATTTGGTATAGGTATAGACGAGAACCAATCTTAACATATAGGTATAATAAAGCTTCAGTCCGCCATCTTGAAACAAAATGGCCGCTAGCTATCCTGAAAAGTACTGCACTGATTCGATTCAAATTTGGTATAGGCATAGACGAGAATTCAAACGTTTGCAGTTTCCGGTACGACTCGCATTTGCAATGACCGTTAACAAAGCACAGGGACAATCGCTAGAAGTGTGTGGACTAAATTTGGAAATTCCATGCTTTTCACATGGACAGCTGTATGTGACATGCTCACGCGTCGGAAAACCTTCTGATTTATTCGTGTACGTCCCAAAGAGATAAACAAAAAATATTGTTTATCCAAAAGCACCTTAAATAAATAGAATTAAACACAAACACTTTCTTCCTTTGAGTTGCTATGCAACGCATGCCGGGTACTCGCATTAAATTGTAGACACGCGAACGAAGTCGCGGGTAGTAGCTGGTAATAGATATAAAATTTAAGAAGAAAAGAACACTTCACTATATTTTATAAAATCAATGCTCGATATTAGATTCATTGAACAGACATTATTTTGTCCAGCTTAATAGTTTACATAGCATAGTATAACATAGCATAATGTACGAGATTTTTAAGGTTCTATAGTTTCAAATTTTGTTATGTTTTTTGCACAAAAATTATTCCCAACTATATTCATAGAGTTAGTTTATTACAATACATTCGATATTATTTTGACAGTTATAATTTCGATAACGCTCGCACATTGATGATGATGATATAATGACAGTAGATGCTTTATTATTGTGTATAATGCTGTTATAAAAACGAAACAAAGTAAAGGAAAGTGTAAAACCCGAATAATGAACCGAAATTATTTAAATTTTTTATACATATAAACAAACAATTGCCAGAGAGATTCCGATAATGAGAAATGATTCCCGAAAGAACATAACATAGCATATGAAATGAAATTTGGTCATTTCTCATGTCATGTTAATAATACAATGCTATATGGACTTGTGTATTTTTATATTTTCGTTGCTATGTTAACTATAAATCCAGCCTTATCAATATCAAAATACGTTTAGAACATTAGAAGCGTTGTAACTAAAATATCACGATATACCTACTGGCAATTCTCCCTCCGCATCGCGACAACAAAACTCCACTCACATGACAGCATCGCATCGTTCCAACATACCACGAAAAAACAAAAAACGAGCGTAGGCGGTCGACACGTAGCACTGTTGATTGAAATATTAATGAGTCCAGCTCGGTAAACGTCCAAACGTTCCAGTCATCCAGATCTTGCCGCTTTTGCTCCCCTTACACCACCGTTGGTCACTGAATTATACATCGCGGGGATGAACGCCCTGTTTTCATGAAAATTTGTATTCATCCCCGAAAAATTGTAAAAGAGAACCGCCGTAATTAAATTTAACTGTTTAAATATTAAATGCATGGTGTAAGTGATCTGATGTTTGATGTCTGTGATTGTGTTGTGTTTTAAATTGAAGCGGAATAATACATTCTTTTGTTTTGTTACATGAATGAATGTATGAGTGTTGTATTAGGGATTTTCTATGATTGAAAAAGTTGAACGTTTTTTATTGAGTAAATATATATATTTTTAAATAATTAATTATGGGGTAATGGCTCAGTGGTATCGAATCGGCTTGTGGATCCTGCGAACCCTGGTTCGATCCCCACAGCCGACAAACGCCTTTTACCCATTACTGGCTGTGGCACTCTGCCGAAGCATATCTCGGTAAGTGATATATTTTACGTGTAAAATGCTGTTACCAGCCGTCAAATCACGGCCCCATAGATGTTAGTGGTGGGGGAGTCACAGGGGTAATTTTAAATTGATGAAAATTGTTTGTCGCCTGTGGGAATCGAACCAGGGTTCTCAGGATTCACAGTCCGCCTTCATACCACTGGGCCATTACCCCATTATTATTATTATTATTCTCCTGAACATAAATTACAAATAATTATTCAGAGGAAAGTTTGACAGAAAAACTTAATGTATTTATTTGTTATTTTGTTTTAATTCCGTGATTAACACTACACTATATTAAAAACAGTTATTATGTTGTTGTATTTCGTAGCAACTATTGTATTATGTTGGCAATGAAAACTTGCTTAAAACTATCACTGAGCTAGCTACCCCATTCAGATCAGATGACCGAGAATATTACCATTTTCTGTTTTTATTTATATGGGATGGCTAGCTCAGTGGTATGAAGTCGGCCTGTGGATCCTGAGGTCCCTGGTTCGATTCCCACAGGCGACAAATTTTCATAATTTGAAAAAGCTATCCCTGTGGCTCCTCCACCACTAACATGTTTGGGGGCCGTGATTTGACGACTGATAACCGCACTTCACGCGCAAAATATATCACTTACCGAGATCTGTTTCAGCAGAGTGCCACACCCAGTAATGGGTAGAAGGCGTGATGATATATTTTATTTATTTATTTATATTTATATTCAAATGTGTTCACATGGTTTATATTTATAATAAAATTTAACTTCATTACGAAAAATCATAATTACCGCATAAATCTCATGACCTTGAATAAATACTAAAATTTTAATTTTACTGTCACAAAATAATTATTTTAATTCTTAAGATGCGTTTTTGGTACGAAAATAATGTACAAATGATATGTCATCGATAAGTGATGATTTTTCAAACATTAAGAAAATTTATATATGATCGGTCATACGATAGTCATTTTTTGTTACTGAGCAATATAGCAAATAAATAGATAAATAATAACTCCTTGTCAACGGCCATGACTGCACTCGTTGGAACTAATCTAAGCGATAACGCGAATTAAGTAATGTTGCGCCGGGTAGTACTTGGATGGGTGACCGTCCAGAGAAACTCGCGTTGCTGTTGACCAATAACAACTAAAACGCAGATCAGGGCGTAATGGCGGCATATGACCTAAGTAGTTGGTCCGCCAAACAAGCCACAAAAAAAAAAAAATAATAACTCCTTTTCGCAATCACCATTTTGTTTCAAAATGAAATATTTATATTTAAAACGGTTTAAAATTTTGTTATCAAAATTAATTAATTTTTTAAACAATAGTAACGTTAGTTGTTAAAATTTAATCAAACAAAATGTGGAAATAAAGTGTGTTGGAGTATGCGCATGCGTAAAGAACGTATTCCCACTTGTTCTGTGCGCGTGTTTGTTGTGAAACTTGTCCTATCGCTTTTTTATTATTTGGTAATTCATCAACGTAATCTGAGGATTTGTATTTTCTGACTCTATGCACATGTACTGGATTAATTAGGGCCCGTTCTGTATGTTTTATTGTGTTACATTAAAATTTAATTTGTGTGTTAAACTTCGTGGAACCGTGTGGATATATTTCGTTTCTTTTTTGGCAGTTTACGGAGCAATAAATTTTGCAAAAGTTTCATGTATACAATATTTATTTGTAACGGCTTTTCCTCTTTTAGTTTTTTTTCATTGATGTGTTACATTGAATTATTAAACAAAATTGCTGTATGAAAATATATTTTATTCCAAAACATATAAAATATTAATTGAAAATAAAAGAGTACGCTATGTGTATTAAATTTTATTTATATTTTCAATTAGCAGAAAATGAAAACTCTAAAACAATTTTATAAACAAAGTATTCATTTATTCTTTCTTGTATATTAATTTATAGAAATCTTTTTCAATTAACAATAAAAAAGCTTACTTTTAGTTAGGAGCTAGGGTGTAAAATGATGTCTCATTTTTTCCAGTGACAGAGCGGTTTTTCGTTTTAATGGTTCATGTCATAATAAACACGAAAATGTGAAAAATTAGACTCGCAACCGGGTGGCAACTATTATTAATGTCACAGGTCTGAATGTGTCAATTTTAAGGATAGTTGTTGACATATTTTCTACAGGCTAATTTTCAATTTAAATCCTACATAGGACTTCAACATGTAAAATCATATTGTTTTAAATTCCTGTTTCGTAATTATTTAAAAGAAAAATGCTTCAAATAAAAGTTTTAGGGCATAAAATTCGAAATTAATTTTGTATGCTTTGTAAACGCACAAATTAGATCTGAAAATGACTAAAATTGTCTCAAAACTATCGATAGCTATGAAATTGAAACAAAATTAAACAAATGTTTGACTTTAAATCTGTCACAACTCTCAAAATAAATTCTTTATTTGAGGAGCAGAAATTCAGTTTTGACCAAAAGTTCGAAAAAAAAGTTATAGATGGCAATATATGCTTCAAATCCGCTTCTTTCTAGTAATGAAATGTGTTATTTTCAAAACTGAATTTTTTCCGAGTTACGATATAAGACGCTCAAAGTTGGATGGAATATCAAAACGCAGTATTTACAACCATATATGAAGATTATGAAAATCAAAACGTAACTTTTACCTGTTTAAGTTAAACAGGTTGTTATTGCTTGATTAACAAAATGTAGTTTTAATTTCATTTATGTTTTTCAAAACTAAGTTTTCTTTTAATTTACGTTCAAAACGTAGTTTTAAAAAATTTATTAGGGTATAATGGGCAAATGGAATGAACAATATTTATTTTAATTAGACAAGTTTGCGTATATCATGTGATTAACAATAATACAAATTACACATAAAAGTACTCAGTTTACTTAACGAGACACAGTTTATTGCGTTTTATTCAAAATATAACTTTGTGTGAAAACTACGTTTTGAATTTCTACTCCTCATTTATTATTTCATTTATTTTGACAGATAAAACGTCAAACATTTGTTTAATTTTGTTTAAATTTCATGCCTATCGATAGTTTTGAGGCAATTTTCGTCATTTTCAAAGCTAATTTGTGTCGTTACAAAGTATGTACAATTAGTTTTGTTTATTGGTTCAGATGCAGAATTTTATCCCCTAAAACTTTTATTACAAGCTTTTTTGCTTAAAATATTTAGGGAAGCAGAAAATTAGAAAATTATAATTTTACATATTAAAGTCCTACACATGTTCGAGAGAGTCGTGATCACCACCCTAATTAAACCCTGTTTGCCCCCCCCCACCCTGCGGACGTCCATGATAATATTATGCCCTTAATACATAAATAACTATTATTGTTCACTTTGAAAAGTGATCGAAATGTGTTTTGACAAAATTAAATTTAACTTTTTTTTTTTAATGACAAATGCAACAAATAAATATTGAAATGAAATTTGAAAAAATCAACTTGCCTCCGCCAGGATTTGAACCCGGACCTCGACACATAGAAAAAATCGCTTGTCAGTGCCAGCATTTAGACACACCTCTGTGGTCTAAGTGGTAGGACGTTCGCGGCCCATAGTGGAAGGTCCGGGTTCAAATCCTGGCGGAGGCAAGTTGATTTTTTCAAATTTAATTAACATTCACCTGACCTAAAAGTCATTACAATTATATAAAAATATTGAAATGGTCCTATAATATATTGGAAAGTTGGGCCAGCTCTCCCTCGCACAGTAACAAATATTTCATTCATGATGACTCAATACTCAAAGTCCTGAATCCTTCTGAAAGCTCCTGAAGCCGGAACAAACAAAATGTTATTTCAGTTAAACAATTCCCGTTCAATGTGAAACCTCTATTTCTGGAACAATCTCTATTCTCGTCGTTTCAGAGTTTTTCAGAAATTCAGCACTGAATCTTGTGGCGAATTCGTCTCCTCGACAAACTGAAGGATGAAAAATTTATTCCATTTTCAGTGAATAATTCTGAACGTTGGAACTATTACATGCAAAATTTCGGTCTCAGCTGTGAAGTCGCATGTGCTATGAATCATACTGATTGAGATTTTTTATTCTTTGCTTCGGGTGGAAATATTTGAAGGGATGTTTTTTGCAAGTAACGCAAATTAAGTTAGTGCGGAATGAGGCAGGTCACTAATTTGAAGTTTAAACACAGCTAAAAACATTTACGCATGTGGTCAAAATCGATCCTATGTTACAAGATACGTGCTTGAAATACGAACAATGATTGTATTAAATCTAAATTTTGCTTCACCTAAAGCATGTTTCAAACTATAGATTATTGGTAGGGGAGAAAAGAGAATTCTGAAACGGTTTTTGGTTGTGAAGGTTGTACAAGTTTGTAGATAGAGAATATTTTGTGCGTGTGGTGCTTGTTCTATGCGTGTTTGGATACTTGAACATTTGTATTTGGTTGTACATCAGTTTTTTTTAGATTGAATATTTGGGGCGGGTAGTACGAGGTGTGGCTATTAAACAGAGCTGGGCAAGCTACTTAAAAAAAGTAGCTAAGCTACAGCTACAGCTATTCTTTAAAAAAGTAGCTAAGCTACAGCTATAAGCTATATTTTGTAAAATATAGCTCAGCTACAGCTAAAGCTTTCGTTAAAGTAGCTGTTAAATTTTAAAGCTACTTTTTTAAATTATTGTGAAATAATTAAATTTGCCATTGTCATATGATCAGTCTTTTGCTATAATGACTGTTAATTTACTATTATGTACATAAATTTCAAAAATAGCAAATACCATCTGGCACCTACTGTGTATTAGAGCAAGTTAGAACCGGCAACAAATAATTATTTTGTGTGGGTTTAGCCTGTACGCATGCGTACTTTGTTGACCTTCTGCTTAAAAAGTAGCTTTAAGCAACAAAAAGTAGCTTTAAAAGTAGCTTCAGTTGTTATTTTTAAGCTAATAGAAAAAAAAGTAGCTAGCTACAAGCTACAGCTATATTTTATCACAGTTAGCTAAGCTACAGCTACAGCAGCTAAGCTATAGCTACAGCTACAGCAGCTAAGCTATAGCTACAGCTAAGGTAAATGTAGCTAAGCTAGTAGCTAAGCTACAAAAGTAGCTAGCTACTGCCCAGCTCTGCTATTAAATAACGAGACTGATGCTGTTTTAACATTTTATTTTGATTCCATACCTATTTACTTATTATCACTTTCAATATATACCCCTCTACTATCCCTACAATGCTCCATGCGAATCTTCCATTGTTCGAAACAGTGCTGGGAGTCTTCTTCTGTCAGCTCCTTCAGAACGCGTGCCGATTTCTCTTTCAAAGCTCAAATCTTGTTGCTATTAAGGTAAATTTCACCTTAGGAAACAGATAGAAGTCGCACGGTGCAAGATCTGGCGAATAAGGTGGATGGTCCAACACTGGGATGCTGTACTTGGCTAGAAATCTCTTTATAGACATTGCGGAATGAGCCAGCGCATTGTTTTGATGGAGCAACCATGACTTGTCCTTCCACAATTCAGGTACTTTTTTCAATAAATTATAAGTTTCAGTAGCAGTTTTGCCAAATTTCTTGTGAAATTTAACAAAAATTCGTTGCTCTAATGTTGCACTTAACATTTTTTCGGCGAAACAAAAAAACAACTCTAATTAGAACGAAAGCTACGGCTATACGGATTTGTTTACAGAAGCGAGAGGTACTGCATTCGATAGAGAAAGCTTCACGCTAAAAAGCTGACGGTCGCTGGTGTTTAGAGCATGCGTATTTTGTCTATAGCAGCGTCAGTCTCGTTATTTAATAGCCTCACCTTGTAGACATTTTAAATATTTTTTTTTTGCATATTGATAAAACAATCGTCGTTATTAACGAAAAATCGTGTAAAAAGTGACATATTTTTCTACAATAACATTAAATATGAACAGAAAAGCTAACTTTTTGTGCTGATCGTAGAAAACCAATTCAAAAAATCTACAGTTTCTAGTGGAAACCGAACTACTATGTAGTTATAATTTCGCTCATATTTAACTAAATTTTAAGCTATGAACTATCGCTTGTGAAGTGACAGCACTAACCATCCTGCTACAACTGTACCAGTGATTTAATATAAACAAGATTCAAACTCAAATCTGTCTGGTAAAAATTAATTACCTACCACGCTATCAAACTATGAAATGTATAACAAAGATTAATAGTATTAAATAATGAAAGTTAAAATGAAATAATGTTTGAAATTTCCTATGCATAAGTTAAAAAGTAGCGCGATAAAACAAAGTAATGGCTGCAGTAATTGATTAAAAAATGTATCTAGCTCGCAAGTTAATAATAGACAAAAGCTAAAAACTAGAACAACACAGCATCGTGATTTATGCATGGAAGTTTCCGTGCAATTAATTAGGCACTAAATAACGACAGGTAATTTAATAAACTGCCCAGCACATGATTGTCTTCCTGTACGCACGATATCCGTCATATTTTTTCATTAGATTCTCGGGGCAGCACACCACGCATGGAAAATTGCCGTTTTGTTCATCATTCCTATTTAAACCATTAATCAAGTTTACTCCAATTTTGTACAAGTACATCAATATTAAATAAATAAATAAATATATTATCATGCCTTTTACCCATTACTGAGTGTAGCACTCTGCTGAAGTAAATCTTGTACTAGAAAATAATACATATTATATACCTCAGTTATAAACCTGTACATATTATATACCACAGTTATCTACATTATGGGGTGGCTAGCTCAGTGGTATGAAGTCGGCCTGTGGATCCTGAGAACCCTGGTTCGATTCCCACAGGCGACAAACAATTTTCATAATTTAAAAAAAAGCTACCCCTGTGGCTCCTCCACCACTAACATCTTTGGGGGCCGTGATTTGACGACTGGTAACCGTACTTCACGCGCAAAATATATCACACCGAGATCTGCTTCGGCAGAGTGCCACACTCAGTAATGGGTAGAAGGCGTGATGATATATTTATTTTATTTCAGTTATCTACATTACTGTATCTATATTATATGTTTAGTAAATTTATTCAGTAATAATATACCAAGAGAGTGAGAATAAATTGAAAATAATTTGGCAGATCTTTCGAAAACTTGTTGCCAGGCAATAGTCACGAAAGCCCATAGGGCTTGAGTGGCTATTGCTAAATGGAAACAAGTTTGAGAAAGATACTGGAGAATTATTTTCTAATTTATCCAACTCTCGAGTTATTTTTAATTAGATTATTTTTTGACTTAGCTGTTGAGGTCTATTCATTCAACTTCAAAGATTTTGAACTGGGTTCATATCGATTGATTACTTATTAATGTATTCTTGGAAGTTGTTTCCAAAATTTGTTGGTGTATTTCTCCATCTGAAATGGATCTAAATCGATTTTTTTCGTACATTTTACTTGACGCGTTGACAATTTTAAATAATTATTTGGCAACTACCTATCATTTGTCACAAACAAAAAAACACCTACAGAGATTATTCCCGGGAATAATCACAAGAGCTTTATTCTCAGTATAATAATGACAGGATTGGTTAAAACGCAGACACGTGACATACAATGAAGCATTCCATTTGTTTTGAGAAATGTCAAAAAATAATCAGTAAAATTTTACTTAATTTATATATTTTTCACTCTTCCAGGAGTAAATGTCATACTTTAGTCCTCATTTTCGAGGATTGAAGTGTAATTTTTAATTTATCAGATTTAGGTAATTCGGTCGTTATACATTTTTGTCGGCATTTGTTCTAATTTCTTTCATATAGATAATATAAAATTTTGAAAAATTTAAAATGAATTTTAGAAGTCATGAAATAAGAAAAATGAAATGTGTTAATTGATCGAGATACAGAAACTAATTCTCTATAGTTTTTATTTAAAAAAAAATTCCTGTAAAGAAATCTGGGAAACAATGGTAGTGGAAACCTATAATATAAATTGGCAAAGGGATATAAGTTCCCCATAGACAAATGAATTAGTTTGATAATTCACGTATTACTAACGTTGTAATGCAGTAGAAATATAGATACAAGTTTATTTCTTGTGTTTTAATTTAATTTAATTGTAATTTATACAATAATATTTTAAATTCAGGCTGTACAAACAATATTAACGACTGCTTCTCAGAGTTTCGTTTCGTTTTGTTAAGATTTGGTATTTTATTTTTCACTGGACTCAAGTAAATGACTAACCGAAATGAACAAACTAATTCACAAAAAGGTTGATTACTTTAATCTGATTAGAATAAGTAAATCTAGTAGTGGGTAGAAAGCGAAGTAAATCAGTCAGATAAATATGTATTGTTTCAATAAGTGAAACTTAGATCTGATCCAAATAGCAAATGCAATGTCTAAACATAACCTTACTTTATAGCAAGTTCATGTAAAATAAAGTTGCTGCTATGAAACAAATACATACTGGTCTTTTAAACCTAGACATTATTTTAATAATTCATTAATAATTGTTTAAATATCACGTAAATAAACATATAGACATCACGATCTCAGCATTGATTACGATTGTAGATATTTGCATGTTCAACATAATTGTACCAAGAGTATTATAAAATTCTATGATCAAATAACTAATGTAAATACCTTTCACTTTGCTCCAATTCATCACGAATTCCATTGAATACCACAAACACAATTTACAACATATAATCACATCTGAATATGTTCACGTTTCATCACTACTGAGAATGACAGATAAGTTGATTATTTTTACCTTGTGCGCATGTCAGGACATAGCGCGCTAATTGATTTGAAATATCTATCTTTTTTAAATCTTTATACGTTGAGTGTTATAAGGCGTATTTCATTTACCATTTGAATCAGATCTAACTTGCATTTACTGATCCAGATCACTTATTTATTTTGTTGGATTACTTCGCTGACTTTATTTCCAGTACTAGAATTAATTATTCTAATTTACTTTGAAGTAATTCACCTCAATAAATGCATTAGTTTACTAAATTCAGTTTATTTAGTCATGTTGTCGAATTTATCTGAACTGATTTAAGTGAATCAAATGGCAAATGGAATACAGCTATTGTACTATAGTAGCGCTATTGCTTTACAAGCAAGAGTAAAATTCAACAAATAATTAAAAATACAATTAATTTCACACATTTATTTACTGTATACTAAATGGGGTAGCTAGCTCAGTGGTATCAAGTCGACCTGTGGATCCTGAGAACCCGGGTTCGATTTTTACAGCCGACAAGCAATTTTCACCATATTAAAACTACCCCTGTGGCTCCTCCGTCACTAACATTCAGCCGTGATTTGATGGCTGGTAACTGCACTTCACGCGCAAAATATAACAATTATCGAGATCTGTAACACAAATAGTAACGGGTAGAACATGTGGTGATATATTTATTTTTAATTTTTTTTTATTAATTTAAAATCTGTTTTAAACCTTTAATAACCAGTTGCATCTCAAATTAAATATTAAATTTAATTTAAAAAATAAATAAATATATCATCACACCTTCTACCCATTATTGGGCGTGGCACTCTGCCGAAGCAGATCTTGGTAAGTGATATATTTTGCGTGTGAAGTGCGGTTACCAGCCGTCAAATCATGGCCCCCAAAAATGTTAGTGGTGTGGGAGCCACAAGGGTAGTTTTTTAAAATGGTGAAAATTGTTTGTCGCCTGTGGGAATCAAACCAGAGTTCTCAGGATCCACAGACCGACTTGATACCATTGAGCTAGCTACCCCATAAATTTAAATTAAATAAATTTAATGGGGTGGCTAGCTCAGTGGTATGAAGTTGGCCTGTGGATCCTGAGAACCCTGGTTCAATTCCCACAGGCGACAAACAATTTTCATAATTTCAAAAGTTACCCCTGTGGCTCCTCCACCACTTACATCTTTGGGGGCCGTGATTTGACGACTTGTAACCGCACTTCACGCGCAAAATATATCACTTACCGAGATCTGCTTCGGCAGAGTGCCACACCCAGTAATAGGTAGAAGGCGTGATGATATATTTTTTTATTTTTTTTTTAAATTTAAATAATGGAAAATTAAATGTTAGACAGAAACAGGTGTTTATTTACTTAAATCAAATTGTGGGTACAACTGGTCATAAATAATATAAACATGATTTTGTACTTTTTTTTTTCAAAATTTATTCGTCACCCAATATTTGGTATTTTAGCAGTTATAGCAGCTGACAAACCGTTTTAATGACCGCTAATAGCCCGATAAAATAAAGTATAAAACAGCTGAACATCTAACACAGAATTACGTTCGTAAATGTTAACTTTTTTGATAGTTGCATAAAAAAGAATTGACAGCTTCAACGTACGAATTTTAAGATAGCTTTTATTGTGATCAACTTTCTTGTGGAGTGTCTTGTTCTGGAGGAGTTGAAAGGAGTTGAAACGGGTAGTCTCTCGTCTCCAACCCTTTGGCGATTTTTTCCATCGCATAACTCACAAAAAGCAGGGTCGGAGCCCATCATTTTAAAATTCGCTGAAGCTCGCGGCTCGCGGGTGCTGCAGGGAGCTGAACGGGGTTGAACTCTTGCACGCTGTACCTGATGGCTTGACAAACTGCACAGAACTGTGCGTGATAAATCCACCAAGTGTTGATGATTATTATTTTTTTAAGAAGTATGGAAACAGGCTTTCTCCATTTTTGGATTTATAACAGCGGTTATATATTGTTGGTGATTTTTATTTTTGTGACGTTAATGTCTTCTGGTATTAATATTTTCTTTTAGGCTGCTCGAGATGTTATTAATGTTTTTTGAATTGTCTATCCCTAAATTTCCCTACATTCTTTATAAAATATTACGCTTTTTATCTATTACAGGGTTGAGCATTTTGAGGAAGCAGATCTCGATAAGTGATATAGTAACGCGAGAAGTGCGGGGACTAGCCGTCAAAGCGCGGTCCCCAAATATGTTAGAAAATGGGGTATCACAGTAGTACTATTAACACTGTGCGATTTCTTTGTTATTACGTAACATATTTTGGCCACAGACGCTTATGGAAGAAGAAGACCAGGACTAGTAAATATGCAGTAGTATATTTTGACGTTTATAAAAATAACTTTATATTGCAGTATATCTAATCTGTAAACAACTAATAAAAAGAACCGAACAAAGTAAAATATATCGATAAATGGTTTTATTTAAAAAGTAAGTGAAATACATAATATTTATTGTTTGTGTATATTATTAACACAGTTGTTACAATTGTTTATATTGACATAATGTAAAGTGGAAACTTTTGTACTGTCTTAAGAAATATTGATTTCTTCCGTACCTGTTCATATTATTAACAGTAATATTATTGACAACAATTTCGGAGGCTCCAGAAGTACCAGCAGCAGGTTTATTGTCATTGTCGAAAATAGATCCAACATAGCATGATCTGGGGCTTCAATTATCTTTGGAGGTGTTTATGATAAAAAAGAATCATTCACAGTAGTATTCAAATGTAGACGATTTTGAAGAAATTGTCTTGAAATTAGTGAAATATTTTTAAATAACGTAGAACAATGTGCAAGCAATCAACAAACAAACCATTGCAACAGCGTAAAAATCGTTCTTGTGAAAACCATTAAGATTTTATAAATTTTAACAATATTTTAGTGATTTTCTAAATCGCACAGTTATAGGAAAAATGTTGTTTATAACACATGCCCAAAAAGGTTAAGTGTTCGTGCAGATTGCACGTAACAAGCCTTTTTCGGCACTTGTTATAAAATAGTTATTTACATAACAAGCATCGAAAGTGTAAGATAACGTGCAAGTGTAAAATTGAAAAACGAGGCGCGCAGCGCCGAGTGATTTAATTACACGAGCACAGTTATCACACTTTTGAGCGAGTTATGTACACTATTTTTCAAACGACCACAAAATATTTCTAAAAACAGTTTACAAGAGCAATGTTGTTACACTTTGACAACTGATGCGTTTTTGTAGGTAAGCGTTGACGTTTGACGTTTGAGGTTATGTATTGTGATACCAACTGTACTAACCGTAATGTCAAAATATTAAATAATGCTAGAATATTAGTAAATAAGTAAATTAATTTAATAAAATAAGATTTATCTGTTAAATGTATTGAAAAATCTGCCAAAACTTCGATTTAAATAATAATACAAATACTTTTCATTTATTTTACTATTTTCTTTCATCGTAACGCCATCTATTGTCAATCAGTGGAACTTCACCTCATGTGTTAGAAGTGTACGTTATACATCCTAACATATCAGTATGTTATGTTCAACTTTCCGTTGTAGTTTATGATGTTGTTATGAATTTGACCCTTAAACCGCTTGTATGATAAATACGTATAATTTTTTTTTGTAATTTTACTAATATCATTTGACTTGATAATGGAACCAAACCAAAGTTCCGAAACGTCGTCAGTTATGCTTCGACTCAATAAATTAAAACCAGCTTTGAGCTCTAGAACACTCACTTTCGAAGAGACAGCACAAACTATACTCTGCTATTATTATCTTTGTTCTACGATTTTGTCGGGTTGTAAGAATCTGGCAACATCACAAGCCATAACAGTAAAATGCGTCAAAGTTTAAATTTAATCCGGGTTTCAAATTTCGCAGATTCCTTACGACGTGTTTATCAACTAATTTATTGCATCATTAACTAATTTCACATTATTCGGCTCGACGCCATTTCGCGCCGCCTCCGCCTTCGTCGTCGCCACCGCCTCCGGCCGCTGGTTACGGCGCGGCGGCAGATTAAAGCAGACAGACGTGCTTAACCGCTCGCTTAGATGAAATATTTGCAAGCCGAATTGATTCCTCGCCGCGGGGCTATCAGGGTCGTCTGCAGGGGGGCGGGGGTGGACGGGGGCGGTGATGGTACAAGTGTGATCAAACAGATCTCCGAGTAAATCTTATGAAGGGCTTAAAATGTATTCCTAGCTCCCTCTAGGGCGAGTACAGCATCACGATAACGGTAATCTGCCATCTCGTGAGCTAACCCGGATGTGTATCGTCAAAAGATACTGCTCTATTATTGTTATTTCTTCTTTATATCTGTTTCCAATAGAACTGAGAGCAGTAGCAATTAATAATGTCTTAAAATATTTATTTGCTACTCTGAACAATAGGAAGTTAATTCTAATTACAGTACAGGATGTCTATAGTTTACTGTGGAATGCCAACCATTCAGATACAATTTCTTTTGGATGTAAGTTGAAGTCAGCGAGATTTGAACGTGGCCACGTTTTATTGATAAACACAAGTTGTATTCATTGGGTTATGATTGCCGGTTGTTTTGCCAAAAATAATCTGTTATTATTGTTGCAGTTATACGGTTGAGCTCTTGCTTCAGAAGGGAAAATTCTCGATGACAACAATTTATAACCACGAACATTTTATTGTATGATTGCCATTAGCACCGTTGGATAATAGTTATTTACGATATAAATATTATAATCTACCATATTACAATACGAGATAGAAAAACTTGTCGAACGACCAAATTTAATCATTTATGTTTTACCTAATTTCATGAGAAAAATTATTTTCAAAATTGACATTTTTTAATTTTGACAATTTTCTTTTTTGTCTTATTTACGGCATAAGTAGGTTGATTCAATTTTCTAAAAAATCTAGATATCATTGTTAGTGTCACACTATCATTTTATTGTCAAAATTCATTACAGCACTTGTAACGTAATAGAACTCATTACGACACGCTTTTTAGTATTGTAATATTTATATTACGTTATAAAATTAGGTAAAACGTTTTATCTACAATTATTAAATAATACCTTCATTATTTATCTAATTCTAAATACGTAAAGCTGCTCATATTACACAAATGTCATATGAAAGTTCATATTCCACGACCTATTTTCAACCAATAGCACTCGAATATTTTCTCATGTTTCCATGGTAATTGTAGTTTGTTGATCTATAACAGATATAAGTAAGACTATGTTTATATTAATTTTCCGTGTATGTAAATAGGTGTAGATAAAGTATAGTATTTGAGTCGCGTATAATAGTTATATTATATGCTCATCAAATATTGTACTATTATTACAAAAATAAAATTCACTTTTTGTACTGAAAATGAGTACATAATGACTCATATTTTGTACGGTCTAAATATTAGTATAAGTGAGTGAAATTAGTCATTATACGCGTAAACGCAAGTATGATAATTCTAGCGAGCATATAATGACATTTTACTCACGTGTGTTATATAAAGTTTTATTTTACAGTAGCGGTTTTCCTACTATAAAGTTAGAAAAAGGTTCAAACCAAATTGAATGGAAATGCTGCCAAATAAATGAAATATCACTATTGTCAAGCTGTTTAATTGGTATAAATTGTTAATTTTAGTCACATGCGATTAATTGCTTATTTTAGTCTCTGCCAACGAATGTATAATGTAAAATAATATAATATTGTGTAACAAGTTTTATAAAGTCTCTTTAGTTATGAATATATAAAAAAACGAGTATCTAATTAGATTATAAAACTATATTTTATCTACGACGATCAATTAAGACAAGACAAAAGTTTTATAAATTACTTGAAATGTAAGGTTAAGTTGCATTGACAGATACAAGAAACAAAGTTCACTTCGTGCTTAATGTGTCAGTTGTTAACTACACGCCGAATCTAAAACGTTTGAAGCCACAGTTTTTTAGAGTCAGGGAAACTGATGAGGATTTGTAGCTTTTGAATTTGGACTCGAGGAAAATAAATAATTTGCTGAACAAATTTTGAGAAAATCTATTTTATTTTCTAATGAATATTAATCATAAAAAATGCGCCTGTAAAGAAAACAATCATTACAATTTCTGTTCGTTTACAAAAATGTTACAATTATATTTGTAAATACAATTTGCAGTTGCCTACCTTTTAAATTTCTAGAATTCGCAGTTTATCTGACGTGTAAGTTATAAATTACAATAATTATTTTATTTATGACTAATACGTCGTATGTTTACAAAATTTTTCTAAACAACTAAAACATTCATGGGGACAAATGAATAAAAACGTAACATTGCCAACTAATAAATAAAAAATTAAAACCTGCGAAAACTAATTAATCTCAACAGAAACCAATACTTTAAATTACGTTTTAATAACGGGAATAACAAAAATAGACATGATCGAATTGGTAAAACAAAAATATTTCCCCGGAATACTTATCTAAATAATAACCTAACAGTTGAAAATAGAAAAAATCAAGTATTCAAGAGAATTAAAAAATAGATACAATTCCTTCCCCTCTGTACCAATCTAGAGTTTGCTCATTCGCATCCCGGCTGTCTTCGTGATCTCTCGCGGCAATGTCACCGCGTTGGATTTCTATTTACCGTGTTTGTAATTTTGATACGCTTCCCCTTCGTCCAGACGATAGCGTTAACGCCATCAAACCAAATCTTTACCATCGCGCATCACCTATTCCAACATTCGCATTCGCATTCGCATTGTTTTTCAAGATTTTAATATTTGATGGGCGCTGTGCGTAATGGGCGTGTTAATATTTAGACAAGCGGATCGGCGCGCGATTATGTTTCAATCCGTGTTAGGCGCCGCGTATTTGCATATTTGATTTGTATGATTAAATAGCGCCCTGCCATGTTAACTAAATAAACAACTATATCGTTTGGATTTGCGGTAAATGGTGTTTGTTGAATGCTGGGGTTTTTATCCGCAGTTTTTGCTACTTTGATGAGTTGATGATTGATAAATTAGGGTGGTCGAACTTTGACAGTTACAGTTTTTGTTGACGTTTGTTTTATAAATATACCTACACACATTTAATTTATTTGTTTATGTAAATTCATGTATTAACAGTCAGATTCTCAAAAAAGTTTTAGTTAGTCCTGGATTTTGGATTAGCTAATCTTATGCTAGTCCGGCTTAAAAAAGTTAATTCAATTCACTTTCAAAAAACTAAATGGTAAGAAGATTATATTAAAGTTTGTTTAAACTTTTTTATTTAATATGGTTTAGCTTAATTTGACAAATCTAAAATTCAGGATTAGCCAAATTCTAACTAAAACTATTTTCAGAATAGGGCTGTATATGTTTAGTTAAAAAACAGAAAGTTATGAAAAATTTACCGATTGAAGAATGGCCATACAGATCCAGAGAAGTCTTGTGATCCTTAAGGAATTCGGATCGATCATAAACCATTCTAAAAAAAAAAAAAGTAATTAAAATAAAAACAAGAATCAGACAACAAAGTACGTACAATTATTGATCATTTTTGCTACATTAATTATAATAATAATATGTGATTGCATAACAAAATTTTGATTACAACAATACCTATTTTGATTACAACAATACAGATATTGTTGTATTCAATACAACAATATATTGAGTATAAAAATACTTCTGGGTGTTTTTTTCAGGCGTATTGCTTCTAAAATTATTTTGGACAAGAATGCTACCAATCGTAGAGCTTAAAATTTTGCAGCTAAATCAATAACCTAAATTTATTTTCAGTAATAATATAACAAGAGAGTGAGAATAAATTGAAAATAATTTGACAGATCTTTCGAAAACTTGTTGCCAGGGAATAGTCACGAAAGGCTGTAGGGCTTGAGTGGCTATTGCCAAATGGCAACAAGTTTGAGAAAGATACTGGAGAATTATTTTCTAATTTATCCAACCCTCGAGTTATATTTAATTAGATTATTTTTTGACTTAGCTGTAGAGGTCGATTCATCCAACTTAAAAGATTTTGAATTGGGTTCATATCGATTGATTACTTATTAATGTATTCTTGGAAGTTGTTTCCAAAATTTGTTGGTGTATTTCTGTATCTAAAATACAGTTAAATCGATTTTTTTCACACATTTTACTAGACACTTTGACAGTTTTAAATAATTATTTGAAAACTACCTATCATTTGTCACAAACAAAAAAGCATCTACAGAGATTAGTCCCGGGAATAATCACAAGAGCTTTATTATCAGTATAATAATGGCAGGATTGGTTAAAACGCAGACACGTGACTTACACTGAAGCATTTCATTGGTTTTGAGAAACGTCAAAAAATAATCTTAACAACTTTTAATTTGTTAACTGTTTAATTTATCTTGAAACATGAGACCAACCCTTAATCCCGAAATGTATTTTTATAATTAATTAAAAGAAATTGTTTTTTCTCCGAAACCTAGAAATTCTACTAATTGGTGGCTTTTTATGTACTACTCTTATCTACTAATTTTACGTCTTAATTATTTATTAAATCTACGGATATTTTAATTTAAAGGTGGAGGTGGACAAATTTTTGTTTGGTAATACATCAGATAAAATAAAATAGTTAGCTGTAAATCTTCACATACCTTTATGGTTTATGGAAAACTAAAAATTTGTGAATGATTTTGAAAAGGCACCGCAAACTAAAACTAACAGCAACACTCGCACGATAAATTAAGCGACAGATATCGCAGCAGCCGAGAAATTTAAAAAGGATATACGCCAGAAAGATAATAAATAAAAATTAATTTCGATCCAGTAGTTCGATTCTGGATTCTGGCGCTTTGGTAGCAGCACCATCGCCATCGCCAGCAGGTGAATTTTTTCTCGCATTCGACGCACACGTATTCCGGTAACAAATCACCGCGAACGAAACAAGTTAAAAAAGGGACTGATAACATTTTTTGTGCACGGTTGCTTTGGCAATCACGAAGAAATCGTTCTGTCTCTCTCTCTCTCGAACACTGGAAACGCGCTTCGTATTCATAATGCATTCCTGCGTTCTGCGATTGTTACGGCTTTGTAGGGGAGAGCAGGGAGATAAGGGACCTCTCGAAGATGATGTATGGAAGAACTTGTTCTGGTTTTCATGTAATTAGACTATGGAGTTCTTGTTGGAAATAGACCGGAATTAGAATACACATTATCAGTCAAGAATTCTGTTCTTTTATATACAAAATATATTTTATGCACAACCGGGCTAAAAAGCATGTGTTTTAGACCTAAAAAGCGTACTTAAACGCTTCTTTTTGGCCCGAGGGCCATAAAATATTCTTTTTGGCCCTAGGGCCATAAATTCTTTTTCAAAATGACATTTTAACATATATGTACTTATATTAATTTTTTTAACACAAAATTAGATATTGTTTTGTTGTATTTCAAAAATGTACGTACAAAAAATACTATTATTATTATAATTTTTTTTTATTTTGGAAATTTACTGATATCTATACGCCAAAAGTACGTTTTCGGTGTAACTAGTTATCTTCTTTGCTTTGCATCATTTACAAAATTCGAAGTAGATTTTTTCATATAGTTGTTTTGATTTTAACGGCAATAATTTCAGAGTCGTATTATTCGCAGCTTTTTTTACCGAGTACAAGCCAATTCATTATCGCTGCTGTCACTCATTTTCACATAATACAAATTTTCAAAAGTAAACAAACTGATTTTTATTGTTTACTATGGATATATAAACAAAATTATAATTTTTGTTTATTGTGAAAACTTGATTCTGAAAAATGTCAGTTTAGCATAAATATACCTATTTTAATATTTTGAACATAAAATTAAATGTTTTTTGTTGTCTATAAAATATTGTATATACATACATACATACATATCTTCACGCTATATTCCAACAAATGGGGTAGCACGAACCCTAAAATCACTCATAAAACATTCACTCATAACATTCATCAAATAATCAGCCCCCGTCAAACATTATCATCCAAACACACCACCCTCACTTCAACCACATTCATAGATCCCTCCACATAAACTCATTTATTTATCACACTCGAAATCATTCTTACATAACAAACCCTCAATCACATCCATCCAATCACTCATATTCACTTATCATTCATCATCTTTCTTCAACGTACATAACACATGCATATACCACGGGTGAAATCAGCGTTTCTAACCCTCAGCATGTTATTAGCCCTCGGCGATTTGCGCCTCGTGGTAATAATCATGCCGCGGGCCAGTAACGCCTATTTTCACCCTTGGTACATAATTAATTATTAGATTTTGTAACTATTTCTTGTTTTAAATAAATACTTATCAACTGATTAAAGTGATTATTATTTAAAAGAGTTAATTTCTCTTTCTTTTTTCAACCAATCAAAATTCAAAACACTTGAAAATTCTACCAATATGCAATGTTTTATACTGATAAACTCTAGTTCTAAACTTTATTACGAGAAATTACTTTAACAAATAACAAGCGATATCTCAGATTTTTCTAGATCAAAACAGCTTTCATTTCATTGGTTCATTTTCAAAAAATTCGTGATTCTATTGGTGCCCACATATACGTATTAAATTCTCAAAAATACAACTGCGTCCATGTGATTCGTATTCCAATATAAAGTTGAGGAATTTGTAATATAATTAGAAGTAATTTCTTGTTGTGAAAAGCTTGATGATGTTAAAGATATATATAATACGATTATGCTATTACAAATAAAGTATAAGGATATATTTTTGTAGTCCTATAGGACTGTTTCTCTGTAGAACGTTTGAAAATTGAGACACACAAATGCAGAGATTGGTTTCTGACAAAGTTTGATAGATTGAAAATAAATAGAGTCACACTCCTGCCCTGTCCGTGTGACTGTTTATGTATTGGTGAGTTATCTTCAAAGCCGCAGTATGTGCAGAAACTTTTATTTTTATAGCGAAAAAATTCTCGAAATAAAATATATGAATGAAACGAAATTGAACTGTTCGATACTTCGATCAAATGTGACCTCTCTATTGTTGCAATCAAACTATGGATTTCATTTTGACAGCATTATTAAAAGTGATGTACTAAGCTGCTCAACAGAAAATTATTCCCAATGATATAAATAAATATAACTTTATTGATAACAGGCAATGGCGAGGTTCAGCCGAGGGAAGATTATTCCGCACCGGGCGGAACATATTTTGGGGCGGCATTTTTAATATTTAGTTCTTGTTCACTTCATAAGTTTACTATTCGATTTCTACGAATTATGAATTACTATATGATTTCGAATATTTTTCTTCATCGTCAAGTCAATGTAGGGTTGAAAATATTATCTCGAAAAATTCCTTTATTACTGCCTAATTTGAATATGCCATCTAATGGTAAAAAAGTGAAAATTTGTCGCCTGTGGGAATCGAACCAGGGATCTCAGGATCCACAGGCCGACTTCATAATTTGAAAAAGCTATCCCTGTGGCTCCTCCACCACTAACATTTTTGGGGGCCGTGATTTGACGACTGGTAACCGCACTTCACGCGCAAAATATCAATTACCGAGATCTGCTTCAGCAGAGTGCCACACCCAGTAATGGGTAGAAGGCGTTATGATATATTTATTTATTTTATTTATGGTAAAAAAGTTCCCCACCTATAGTTTGTTTCAATTACAATTATTTATTTATGTTTATTAATTTAATGGGATAATGGCTCAGTGGTTTACAGTTAGCTTGTGAATCCTGAGGACCTCTGAGGATTTCCACAGCCGACAAACAATTTTCACCAAACTAAAATTACCCCTGTGGTTCCCCCATCACTAACATCTTTGGGGCCGTGATTTGACGGCTGGTAGCCGCATTTCACGTACATAAATATATCTCTTACCGAGATCTGCTGCGGCAGAGTGCCGCACTCAGTAATGGATAAAAGTCGTGATGATATATTATTTTATATTTATATTTTCAATTTATTAAAACCACCATTTGATTGACTTAGAAAGTTCTAGGTATGCCACTGCATTTGACAAACATTCGATTGAATGGAAGTATTACAAAATATGAGAGTAGTGTTTAGTTAAATAAGAAAATGTACAATTATTGATGAGTAAAAGTCTGTAAACGCTAAACAGAAACAGAATGTGCTTTTGTTGGAATGATGGTCGAGTCTATAGTTTCATATCGCCTAAATATACAAAGTGTAAGTACATTGTTTTCTCATAGGATCAGTTATGTAAAGTACAATAACCAATACCGTGCCGATAGCTGTTCCACAGATGAATAGAATTCCAAACTTTGTTCAACTAATAATATCTGGCCATCGCTTTTATGATACTGCGAGTACATCCAATACAGAACTATTATTTTATATAAAGTTTGTTATAGATTACAACTGAAATACGAATATGTGAGATGATGTATCAGAAACAAACTATATTATTCAGATTAATCGTAATAAGAGTAACAAGAACATAAATAATCCTATATTCCTCTATTCTCAAACTTCATCATTATCTGATAAATTAATAACAACCCTTGCATGGTTACTCTATAGATTACCTCCATTTCAGTATGTTGTATACAAAATTAGTATGCATTTTGTTCTCGTACTGCCAGTATAAAATATTACTTTTTAACCACACTTTTTAAAATGCTGTCATTGAGCTGTTATCAGAGCTGGGCAGTAGCTAGCTACTTTTGTTTACCTTAGCTTAGCTAACTGTGAAAAAATATAGCTGTAGCTTGTAGCTAGCTACTTTTTTTCTATTAGCTTAAAAA
Organism: Pterostichus madidus; assembly: GCA_911728475.2. Taxonomy (NCBI): domain Eukaryota; kingdom Metazoa; phylum Arthropoda; class Insecta; order Coleoptera; family Carabidae; genus Pterostichus; species Pterostichus madidus. The sequence goes on from OU452306.1 coordinate 33,521,523, forward strand.
TAACAACTGAAGCTACTTTTAAAGCTACTTTTTGTAGCTTAAAGCTACTTTTTGTAGCTTAAAGCTACTTTTTGTAGCTTAAATCTACTTTTTGTAGCTTCAAGCTACTTTTTAAGCAGAAGGTCAACAAAGTACGCATGCGTACAAGCTAAACCCACACAAAATATGCAAAAATACACAGTAGGTGCCAGATGGTATTTGCTATTTTTGATATTTATGTATATAATAGCAAATTAACAGTCATTATAACAAAAGACTGATCATATGATAATGGCAAATTTAATTGTTTCACAATAATTTAAAAAAGTAGCTTTAAAATTTAACAGCTACTTTAACGAAAGCTTTTAGCTGTAGCTTAGCTATATTTTACAAAATATAGCTTATAGCTGTAGCTTAGCTACTTTTTTAAAGAATAGCTGTAGCTGTAGCTTAGCTACTTTTTTTAAGTAGCTTGCCCAGCTCTGGCTGTTATTATATTATTTTTATAATAACAGATATGTATACAGGGGATGTCTATATTTCGAGGCTCATCATTAGGATCACGGAACCTGCAAGAGCTAGGATTTTGGTTAAATGGATCTTTTTGTGCGCCTTGCGTGGAGCATCTCAGGGATGTTTTTGTTTTCTACAAAATTCCCATAGAAATGACGAAAAACTGGTTTTGGATGATTTTTCCATTCTCAATTAATTAATTAACGGTTGTGAAGATAAATTTTTATAGGGTGCAAAATGGTGTCTCATTTTTTCCAGTGACAAAAGTGTTTTTCTTAATAGATTATCTCACACTAAACACGATAAAGTGAAGATTAGACTCGGGACTGGGTGGTAACTATAAATCGTGCGGGTGAATGCACCGATTTCAAGGAAGGTTGTTGACATATTTTTTTCAGTTTAAATTATTGACTATGATATAATTAAATGATAAAAATGGTTGACATAAGCGTACTGCTGACGCATGCGCGACAGAACCACTCAAAATTATCAATTTTTATGGTGTTGTGTGACATATTTGGCTTTACTACTTGTTCATTATGAATACATGACAACAATTATTGCTGGTTCCTCATTACTGACAGAAGCTCTGAACGTGGACTAGAGGGTGGAGGTCACGTGACTTATTTATAACAGCTTTAAATTCTGTGGAGAGATAAATAAATGTAAGATATTTCCAGTGGCGTACCTAGAGGGGGGCGGTGGGTGCGGTCCGCACCGGGCGACACATATTTTGGGGCGGCATTTTTTATATTTAGTTTTAGTTGTAAAAAACAACTTGTTCACTTCATAAGTTTACTATTCGTTTTCTACGAATTATGAATTACTATATGATTTCGAATATTTTTTTCATCGTCAGGTCAATGTAGGGTTGAAAATATTATCTCGAAAAATTCCTTTATTACTCCCTAATTTAAATATAACATCCAATGGTAAAAAAGTTCCCCACCTATAGTTTGTCTAAATTACAATTATTTATTTATGTCTATTAATTTAATGGGGTAATGGCTCAGTGGTTTCGAGTTGGCCTGCGGAACCTGAGAACCCCGGTTCGATTCCCACAGCCGCAAACAATTTTCACCAAATTAAAATTATCCCTGTGGCTCCCCCATCACTTACAGCCGTAAACAATTTTCACCAAATTAAAATTATCCCTGTGGCTCCCCCATCACTAACATCGTTGGAGGTCGTGATTGGACGGCTGGCAACCGCACTTCACGTACATAAATATATTACTTACCGTGATCTGCTTCGGCAGAGCGCCACACCCAGTAATGGGTAAAAGTCGTCAAATCACGGCCCTCAAAGACGTTAGTGGCGGAGGAGCCACAGGGGTAATTTTTAAATTGGTGAAAATGTTTTGTCGGCTGTGGGGATCGAACCAAAGTCCTTAAGATCCACAGGCCGACTTGATACCACTGAGCCATTAATTATAATAAATATATCAGCATTTTATCCATTACTATAGTTAAGTTCAAATTATTGACATAACATTATTCCGAATTAGTTGAGAGCGTATCTGATACTAATTTTAAATAATGAATGTTCTAACAAACTAACTACCTACCCCATTTTGATAAATGAGAGCAGTTTAAAAAAACAATGGAATTAATAAAACAGAATGATACACATGATGTAATTACAACCCTCACGCAATCGCAAATGGGCCGAAAGCTTCGAAAAATACGGGTGCAGCTTTCATGACATCCATGAATATAGTTAAACGTATCCGAACTTGAAAGCTAATAATAACAGCTGCACATCAACAATGTGCATTCATTAGCGGACAGTTGAAAGCGGATTCCGGCATAAAAATGAATACGCCAACTATCAAATTTCAATAGCGTCTATTCATCCACGCAGGAAACGAAACGTGATACAATTTTATTCAGTTCATTTTGTGCATGTAAATATATGTTTTCGTTTCAAAATGTTTTTATTATGCATGTAATAATTACATTCAAGCTCTGTTGGATATTTTATTTCACTTTTACTGGTAGCAGTGTACTGTAATTAGTGTTTTGTTTTGTGTATGAGTGCATTGTGCAGTGTAATTATGGCTAATGACATTGATAAATTGGTGAAACATTTTGTTCGCTGCTTTTGTTGTACATCATTCGGATTATACTACATAATTCAACAATCATGCACGCCGAAAAGACTAACACAACATTACTAGAACCATTTGTTGTTGAATAGTTGGTACGCTTGTTTCATAAACGGGTACAAATTTCGCTAGTACCGAAAACTAATATCTACAAACTACGAGAAGTACAGGAATTAACTAGTTTTCACTTGTATTACATAAAACTAACAAATTTAATTCTTCTTCTTCTTCTTTACTGGCGCTACAGCCCGAGTCGGGCCTGGGCCTACCGGGCACACCGAGCCACAGTTTTTACGCTGCCGTACTGCCGGTTTTCTGAGTCAATGTTACTTACTTTTAAGGTATATGTATAAGTGACTAGCTTATAGCGCCCGAGTATGATTAATACAAGTAACTGTATTTTTTATTTTAACGACAAATCATACTTTGTCGACAGGCGGATTCGAACTGACGAACCTTGGTTCGGATGACGTCACAGCATGTTAAGAGATGTGCATTAACACGCTCGGCCATCGCGCCTGTAACAAATTTAATTAGTATTTAGTAAATCCTTGATGAAATCAAAGTGAATTATAAAGAGAAAAATTTGGATGGCGTCAGGATTTGAATCTGGGACCTACGAACTTCGAAAATATGCTTTACTGAACTAGGCTAATAAAATCAGTTTTGTATTACATAGCGACTATAGCTTAGTTGGTTAAAATATATGATCAGAGTTCACAGATCCCAGGTTTAAATCTTTATATTGTAGGTGACTTAGTGATATCGAGTCGGCCTGTGGATCCTGAGAACCCTGCTTCGATTCCCACAGCTGACAAACATTTTCACCACATTAAAATTACTCCTGTGGCTTCCCCATCACCAACATCTTTGGGGGCCATGATTTGACGGCCGATAACCGCATTTCAGTAATGGGTAAAAGGCGTGAGGATATATTATTGTTATTATGATTAAAATCCAAAACTAACAAATGTAAAATTATAATCTTGCTCTTCAATTCAGGAACACTGTCTTTAAATTTGCGAATTTCGCAAAAAATCTTTTCGATTAGGAATCAGGACATCAAAATGTACATACCATAAGAGAATTTTACCTTTTTTTGTAACTTCCTGTATAACAACTAAGAGACTACCGGCGCACAGTGGGTTAAATCGGGATTTTACTGTTCAAAAATCGGTGGAGACCTTAATATCCATCGGATCTGGATATTTTTTTTTAAATTAAATGTAATTAAATTCTCTACACGTCTGTCGAGGCAGATTTTTAAATAACTCTGTCAAATTTTATTAATTACATAATAAACTGTCAAAAAAACTGTAAAAAATATTAAAAATTTAGACAATGAAAATTATTTATTCTTATATTATTTTTATATATTACAGCAACATGACAGATTTTACAAAGCTATTGACAGATATCAACTTTATATTATGTTGAGAATAACAACAAAAATAATATAAGAATACATAATTTTCATTTTCCACAGATGTGTAGGGAATTTAATTACCTTTAATTAGAAACAAAAATTATCCAGATCTGATAGATATTAATGTCTCCACCGATTTTTGAACAGTAAAATCCCGATTTGACCCACTGTGCGGCGTACCGACCGGCAAGTGTATATGCCGCTAAAATGACATTTAGTCACAGCCTTTATACTATTATTGGGATTAAGTTCCTGTTGTACAGAATAATAAATAAAATAAAATATGTGAAGTAAAATGTAATTTCACTTAATTTTGCAAAATATGTAAAATTTAACCAATGAGACGCATTTCATTTGTCATTTTGACCAAATATAACTTACATTTACTGAACCAGATCACTTATTTATCTCGCTGGTTTACTTCGCTAACTTTATGTTCGGTACTTGAATTACTGTTTCTAATTTTCTTTTATAATACTACCGCTGTGGCACCTTCACCACTAACTTCTTTGGGGGCCCTGATTTGACGACCGCACTTCACGCGCAAAATATATCACTTATCGAGATCTGCTCCGACAGAGTGCCACACCCAGTAATGGTAGAAGGCGTGATGATATATTATTATTATTATTTTATTTTCTTTGAAATAATTTACCCTAGTACAGCTAGTAATGAGTATTCTAAGTAGTGTTGGAAACAGAAAAATGTTGACAGATTTTATTTGTACATACTGTTATTTGTATCGCCAAAAGTTAAATTTTAAACTTCATTTAAATAAATAAAAGCAAAACGGAGTAACAGATATACGGCTGTATCATGTAACACGTCTTTAATAATAAGCGATGTCGATAAATTTAACTAGCTTTGGCAACACCGGTTTTGTCTTGACGTTTGTCAAATTTGTATTTATATGAATAAAAATTTGACAAACGTCACAACAAAACCGATGTTGTCAAAGCTAAAAAAAATTATCGACGTCGCTTATTATTAACGATGTGTTACATGATATAGCCGAATATGATCAAACAGTCGATTTGCTTTTATTTATTTATACTAAGTTTAAAATTGTAATTTGTAATAGTGCAATTAGACATTAAAGTTTTTTTTTTAAATTTCTTCCTTTTGTAAATAAATTACGAACAAAAATCAATCTCCATTAGATCAAAATGCCCGAGGAATTATTTCCTATTGGATTATTTCTATTTATTTGCTTTTAATTATATTCTACACAACAGGAACTTAAGGTAGTACTAGTGTGACGGTGGTGCCATCGGTTGTCGAGTGGCGTAACTGACGCTCCAAAAAATATAAAAATTTAATAAAATAAGTTTGTTATACCTATTATGTTTTGAATATCATGAATTGTTAACAGGTTGCAGATCTAGTGAATTTTCAAATACCATACCACCGTGTGATGTTACCATTATAAATTGGGATTCTTAATTTTTCGTAAAAACAAGGCATATCCATTACTAAACGATAAAAAACTTTCTCCTTCTGATACAACAATATACATGGATAGTTCTAGAACATCATACTAGTTTTTCAAATGAAACTGCAAAATTTTAGAGGTACACAAACCAAATATGTGCGATTCTGAGTGAAGATCGCCATAAGCCCCGTGTAGGTATAAGAACTCAACTTTACAAGCGAATATATTTGTTCACAGACGATGAATGTGTTTCATATTTTAACAGGATGCGTATGACTATCCAATGTTTACGTGCGCCAAATTTCATTCAGATCTGCAAAAAAATTTTTCACGCTTGTACTACCTTAATCCCAATTACAGTGCAGGGGATTATAATTGATAGTAGAATAAGAACCACTCTGACACAGTTATATATTTTTTTATATATTTAAGTTAAAATCAGCGTAATTTAAGTAATTAAATTATTGTTTTTATATGCAAGTTATATCCTCTGAAATATAACTTCCTTGCGCTGAAAAAAGTGTCAAAATATTATTTATTAGGTAAGCAAGAATATAATTAAGTCGTAGTGAAGATGTTAACCAAAAAAAAACAGCATAATCTCGCGAGCCACAACACGGTCATTAATCCTGGAATTCATCAACAAAAACAAAGAAAGGATCCTTGCTCGAATTGTATCCAGTGCAGCGAATTAATTTAGTCGGAGATCTTTATCTCGGTGGCCGTGACAAAGGCGGCTGACGGTATCGGGCTGACAACGGCTGCCTCCGTCAAGGTATTCAATTAAAGCGAATCTATTATTCACTGATTACGCGCGAAGAGGCTCAAGTTTTCCACGGGAGGAGATAACCCCAGCGTCGATTATTTCGCACTTCGCCACTTATCTTGTTACAGGTTATACTCTGCTGAGTGCTGCTGCAGATCTGACGAGGACAGACACAAAAAGCATTTCGCTCATACTCATTTCAAACATTCAAAATTGTCGAGAATATTATTTGCCATCGTATATTTTTCGCTTTAAATCGTTTCTATATTATTTTAAAATACATAACCAAAAATGTAATGTGGAGAGGTAATAATGGACAAACGGCTTAAAGTTGTAGTTATTTTATTAAAGATGTAATAACGACGTTTCGGCCAAGGTTATGGCCATCTTCAGGTCAAAAGCGTTAAAATAAACGAATAACAACAATATAAGTTAAGTTACGAATTAATTATTTAGGGCGAACATATATAAAAAATCTGGTGTGATGACCACACGACTTTCTTATATACAGTATATTTAATATTTAGAATATATGAATGTTATATAATATTATTAAACAAGTAATTTTGTTTTTCAGTAATTCAGTATTTATCTGTTTGAAACATATCAAATATCAAATTTGTTTACGTATAATTTTTTAGTAATGTTGGCTACTTTATGTCTAACTTTACTGATGAGGCATATACAGGATGTCCGTTTTTCGAGCCTAACCCTTGGTATCTCAAGAAACGTGAGATACGAAATCGATTAAATTGAGGCAAAATTGCCAAATTAGTTGACCATTTTAATGATGTATTTGTTTTTCAAAAAAAAGACATAGATAACTAGATAAAGCGAAAATTAAAATTTATGTTTTTTGTTTCTAATGCCACTATGATTATTGAAATATATTATTAAATATAAAAATTAGTTTTTCTCAAAATTATACAGGAAAATTGCAAATAATATTTTATTTGAAACTTTTTTTCGTAACTGATTCCATTTTTGAAATAAATGTAATTTATTGTTTTGTGTGTCCTGTAAACTTTCTCTTCCGGTTTTTTAATTTCATTCAAAATCAACTCAGCTCTTCGTATTTTTATGAAACTTGTAATTACCAAGTTTCGTTAACAAATCTTATCTCGTTCATGAGATATTACCCACTCGGACACACATTCACACACACACACAGACATCATTGGGAAAATGGTCAAATCGGATTCAGTGGACCTCAAAACACGTATTTTTTTCACGATTACAATACTTCCTTATACTGTGTATAAGAAAGTAAAAATGAAAAAAAACCTAAGAAGCTAAATAGGCAAAAATCATGACTTTAAATTTATATGTTCGCCCTAAAGAGTCAGATAGTCGACTAAAGTACTCTACAAAAATGTAATTATTTTCAAGTGGTTTGGACTTCACACATTTGAAATTACTACAATTTCATCGTAATTTCATAGAATTGACACTATCACAATCCCAATTTACAGAGAAAAAAAGTACATCTAAAATTGTCTACGCTTCGTCTGTACTGAGAATAAATAAATAAGTAAATATATCACTACGCCTTTTACCCATTACTGGGTGTGGCACTCTGCTGAAGTAGATCTCGGTAAGTGATATATTTATGCGCGTGAAGTGCGGTTACCAGCCGTCAACTCACGGCAATAATAGTATATTAAAGAACTAGTTACATAAGGCAATCTATTAACAAACGAGTCCAAGTTTGGAAAACTTTACAAAGCCTAGTGCGATAACAGGCCTTATTACACGTGTTCTAAATACTATTTCTTCTATTGAGGTAATTTTATAATTCTGTTATATTTAAAAAAAACTGCGACTTGTCAAAAATATAAGTTGGTGTTTTTTATCAGTTGTGTTGTAGCGCTTCTTATAACAAATACAATAACAAAAGTTAAATTTGTTGACAGTCAATGTTTTTTTCTGTATTGTGAATGTTATGAATTTTGTAGGATTATAGCATATTCTTTTAGTAATATTTCTACACCAACAATTTACAATTTTGAGGTTATATGTCAGATTTAATAGTATTCATATCACTCCTAGAAAATAAAAAGTGCCAAAACAATGCGCTTAGATCTTCTTGACGACGTTTATAGAGCTGTAAGAACACCGAAATAGAAAAATAAAAAAAATAAAGTAACTAGGTTTCCATTGGTTAAAAAATATAACTACTGTTAAAAAATTATCAGAGATATGCTAAAAACAATTAAAGACAAATTGTCTTGGTGGTTCGAATAGGAACGGCCTAAATGTAAGCCTCCAGTACCCCCTTTCGTCTGCGATTCTTGCACTAAAATTTTCGTAGAATCCAGGAATGCCAACTGCCTGTTAGCGCTAACTCTCCCGTAGAAAAATTACGCAAATGTTATGTACATTTGCTCGCATTACTGGAATACTTTCCGCTAAATATTGGTTTGAAAACTGCTTGGAGTCATGGTATTTGTAAAGAATGTCTGCTAATGAATCTGATTTCACTACGGATAATTGAAATTTCTTTGTTAATTTTGAGTTTCGTTAGTTATTTACGAGTACGAATGAAGCGAAATATTTAGAATTTAATTTTCGGTGGAATTGCTATGGTCGGCTTATGCTGTATTCAAGCTTTTAATTGGAAACAGTTATTCTTCCTCGGTCAACAGAATTTTTTATTGCTTTGCGAAGCAACGCAAATTATATTCGCTAACTAAATTGAGAATAATTTTCAAATACTTACAATAACATACAAATATTTCTTATTGCATTCTATTATAATTTAACTATGGATAATAAAAAGATAACTTTTTCTCCAATCAGTAAGGGTGCATTGAAAAGTGAACCTTTTTTTGGGAATTTTTTTCTCGATTACTAATTAATGGATTAAAATGAAATTTTGAGACTTTATTATAGATGTATTAAGGTAAATAAAAATATTTTTTATTTATATTTAAGACACAAAATGGCGTCCTGGCACTAGGTAAATTGAATAAATGTTTTTTTAGGAGGAAATCAACGTGTACTGTATCAATCTCCGTGCACCACTTAGAGCAAAAATATAAATTTTTCCTTAATCTACATTAGTTTTTCTTTAGAAGACCCAAGATTATAAAATTTTGGTAAAAATCTACGTTCTATATTAAAATTGGTCAGGAAACTACCTCCTTGCCGGTTTTAGAGAAAGAAAAAATAAATAAATAAATATATCATCACGCCTTCTACCCATTACTGGGTGTGGCACTCTGCCGAAGCAGAGGAGCCACAGGGATAGCTTTTTTGAAATTATGAAAATTGTTTGTCGCCTATGGGAATGGAACCAGGGTTCTCAGGATCCACAGGCCGACTTCATACTACTGAGCTAGCCACCCCATTAGAGAAAGAGAATTACCAAATTAATATATTGGACTGTTTTTCCCATTATTATATTTCAAAGGGTGTCGCTTGGTTCTTCTTAATTAGTTCCTTTAATTTTTACTATTAAAATAAGAAAGAAACAATTTGTGTGAATAGGACTAGAAGATGACGATGTTACTATTAAATTATTCTTTGTTAAAATTTCATGTAGTGCACTGTGTGCAAGTAGAGATGAAATTCTCACCTTCAGGCGTGCAGAGGTAACAGCATGGCCCGGTGTAGCGTAGTATAATCGATCCGTATTGCCATGATTTATACAAATGGCGGAGCCCTGACTCGTAGCAGCCGTAGTCCCCGCCATTATTGATATTGTGATGCGAGCATTGCTAGCGCGTCCAACACTGATGATATCAAAATCACGTTAGCGTTGTCACGGGAAATACGTTTGATGTTTTCCTTTTTGTTTCCCCGAATTTCACCTGCGCGGAATTCGATATTTTGATTTCGCAAGTATCGGCGCCCGGCGTCGGCCGACAGATCGCTTTGTGCGTTTGCGATTTGTACGATTTCGTTTTTGTTTTGTTTTGACGGGAAATTTATATAAACATTCGGGTTTTTATTGAACTTTTTTTCAATTTGTTTGGGATGCAAGGTATGTGTGGATACATAATCCAATAATATGTATTCGAAAAAGACAATTGTGTGATGACGTGAAAAGGATTTTATTTTGTGGAAATTGGCGAGAAATAAAATTGCGTTTTAATGCTTTCTGACATTCTCTAGAACTTTCTAAAGTGCTACAGATAACCGAGCTTATTATGATGATGACTGATGCCTCTAAATTCGGTATTTCCTATACACAAAATAAGAGTATAGCTTGTTGCAAAGAATGAATATTACAATTGGAGTTACAATGTTTTTTTATCATACTATTTTCCTATATCGCATTCATTCACTTTTATTTTAAATTTTTATTTATAAAAAATAATAATAATACTTCAAGGTGGTAATACTAACTGATTCAATAAAAATTTGAAATTTAATTTATTTTGACATTTATTGGTTTGATTATATGTACTTAGTTAATTAACGATATGAAACTTTAATTACTTTTAAAGGATTCACGTGCAACTGTTCTAACTAAACCTGCTGCAAAACTTATCATGTTTGATATCATAAGAAAGGACTTTTGAAGAACTTGAGTGCAAAATTGAAAAAAAATCGATTGCCAATTGTCTTTCTGTAGTAATTACAGAAATAGGCGAAATGTTGTTTCGCGAAACATGCTAAGTAACGCAATAATTAGCGATGTTATACAGCATAACTATGGAAAATGGACCTACCTGATCGGTCAATTTGTTATACAATATTTCTATGAAAAATGAAGCATTTTCATTGGTTTAAAACATGATTAGGGAAATAGAAATTTGAATTTACCGATCAAAGAATGGTTGTCTTAGAAACAATTGTAAACAAGTCCGCTATGATGTGGTTGTCAAAACAATAATGCAAAACAAACTCGTTATAATTTATAACGGTTCTCATTAGATTATCATTTTGACATTTCATTATTATTTTCGTTTAGTTAGCAGTTAGCATACTCTGCCATGACATCGATAGCGCACAAACACAACACACGATCATTAAGTGCTTTACAACAAAAACTAGAAAAATTTAAAAAAAACTCGTTCCTACGGCTCCAGCTTTTTTAACTTCTTCTCGTCGTTTTATGAGCCACTTACCGATATTGTATTGTGATATGCTATAATACTGTAAACAATCATACAGAATTTATAGTTATAGAAAATACACTTTTGATTTGTAGTTCTGGTTTATTTTATTTTAAAATATCGACGTTTCGGTGCAATACACATACACTTTCATCAAAAAGAATAAAATAAATAACCAACTACAAGTACTCGTACAGGTAATCGTAGCTCAGTGGATAAAAGCGAGGCAAAACTTACGTTTCTTAATTAACAAGCATGAGGTCGTGCGTTCAAATCTCACAGACTTTAACTTATATCCAAAAATATGATTGTATTTAAGTGGTTCGGATCCCACTATAAGCTGTAGGTTTCCAGTACTGTAATTGGGATTAAATTCCTGTTGCGCAGAGTAACAAATAAATAAATATATCTTAGTATGTGTTACTTCCTGGCGACGATGTAAGTGTGGTGCGTCGATGCGTCTATCAAGGATTCGAAGTGCTATTTTTTATTTGTCCTTGTTTAAAAGGTAATAGTATTAAATGTAATCATAGTGTTGTACGTCAAGTAGAATTTGGCAACAGTGCGAATGTGTGTGTGATAGGAAAAGCATCGCTCATTCAAAAGCAGTATTTGAATGCTCTTTAGAAGTCGGATGCAATTAAATTCGCTTTTAAATAGTCTAAAACTATTTACTAACTTGAAATACCGGCTGCAAAGTTTCACACAATAGACTGCTAGAACTATAAATCATGTGGTACTCGAATTCAAATGCATATAAATTAGTTTTTCTAAAAATAATATCGCCTTTGATATCCTACAATTTCTAAACTAAATTCAAACGTCACTTGCTTTTCAATTATAATTTTTCCTTTTATGATGCACCTTGATATCTTTGGCATATATATTTCCCATTGTCAAATATTTCTAAATTATTTTAGAAATAAAGGTATGTTGAAACGAAATATGTATTTACACCAATCAGGAACAAGGAACATAACAAATTTTTAAACCAAAATGGATCACACCCTATGGAAATAATAACTTGATCAAAGTAAATACATTTATTTCATACTGTGTCGCATTACTATGTTTACAGAAGTCATATTAGTAGGTTATCGTGTCGGCCTGTGGATCCTGAGAACCCTGGTTCGATTCCCACTGGCGACAAACATTTTCACCACATTAATACTACTCCTGTGGCTCTCCCTCCACTAACATCTTTGGGGGCCGTGATTTGACGGCTGGTAACTGCACTTCACGCGCAAAAATATATCACTTACCGAGATCTGCTTCGGCAGAGTGCCACATCCAGTAATGGGTAGAAGGCGTGATGATATATTTTATATATTTATATATTAGTCCGAGAAGTGAGGTTGCTAGGAAATAAATAGTTTTTGATATTTAATTATGTCATATTCATGGTTACGATATGAAAATAATGTTTAATAATTAAATGTGACACAGTATGAAATAAACTGTTGTACGTCGTACGTCTGCTAATATTTTACCGGACTTATAACATAAGTAAGTATTATGTTCGTATACTATATTTATGTTGAAATTGAAACCATAACCAAAACAGTTACTTTCCACTCTAGCATGTGGCCTTCTTTCGATTAGAGTCATATAATATTTTGTAGTACACATTAAAATACGGCAAATTTCATGATAAATTTTAAATTAAAAATCATTTTTTAGCTACTAATATAATCTATAATTAAGCAAACAAGAAAAAATATATATCTAATAAATATTTGGTATTATAGTAGTTTTAGAGGCCGTTTTCTATAGCAGCGGCTAATAAAATCGTTTAAGCAGCCGTCGATAATAGCAACGTAAGAGAAAGTATTCTTGTAGAAAAACGATCAATAACATGAATAGAATCGCGCAATGTCAGTTTTTTAACTATTCATAAAAAGTTCATTTAATTCATAAATCTAAATTTGGCTGCACACACGAATACATACAAAATTCAAGGTGTGGTACAGAAAGTGTACAAATTACTCCAGTTTCGAATGAATGTTGTTTAAATACATCGCCTCGATAGCCGTGATCGTCTAGTGGTTAGGACCCTACGTTGTGGCCGTAGTAACCCAGGTTCGAATCCTGGTCACGGCAATGTGCAAACAGTGTCACGAAGAGGTAAATTTTTATTTAACGTTACAAAAATTACTTACGTAAATTTATTTGTCACTCTATCTACTTAACCCTTATACAATTTAGGGAACATATATCGAATTCCGAAGTTTGACTCATTCAAACAGTGATTTTAATTATAAGTTGAATAGAGTTAATTCTGATTTTTCACATGTAATGTGTTTTAATTACATAAAAACTTCATTCAAGCAGCATGAGATATTCATCAATTAATAATAAATTATTTGCAAAATACGTATTGCGCCAGACAAGAGATAAAATGAAATAAATCAGCTGATTTTTAAATACATAAACTTTTAATGTCGATTTTTTCATCTCTGGATAATTTCGGATAACTGTCAGTTAGCACAAATAGTAATAATTAAACAGAATACCATTTTTTTATAAGATTTTTCTTTAAATGGAGAAGGTGGCACAGTGGTATAGTGTCGACCTGTGGATCCTGAGAACCCTGGCTCGATTCCCACTGCCGTCAAACGTTTTCAACACATTAATACTACTTCTGTGGCTCCCCCTCCACTAACATCTTTGGAAGCCATGGTTTGACGGCTGATACCTGCACTTCACGCGCAAAAATATATCACTTACCGAGATCTACTTCGGCAGAATGCCACACCCAGTAATGGGTAAGGGCGTGATGATATATTTATATTTATTTATTTTTATTTATATTTTTTTAATTATCCTGTCAATAGTTACCGTGAACTTGATCCGGAGATGGAAAAGCGAGCTCTAAATAATAAAATATTTATTAATATAATTTGTACAATTTATGTTGTGATTTCGGTACGATCTTAAGGGATCCTAAATAAACTTTGGTTTATACTTCCTTTAATACCCCTCTGTCCATTTTAAACTCTTCAAATAATCCTGCAATCCAGTTCTGCATCTTTAAAATTTCACCCTGCCTCATCATCTAAAAATGCATCAACCACCGGAGGCATCAAACTGTCTGGCGTCTGTTAGTGCGTCCTACCTACCCCTGTGACATTGCTGACATTCAATGACACAGAGGGATGCCGTGCGACGCCGTGCGACGCCTGTCATTCTGACATCTACACTTGTCGAGAAATTACGTTTCGCTGTCTCATCAGCGGCGGGGTAATGTGGCAACGTCGGAATGATGGGGTTGGGGTGGTAACCCTGAACCTGACGCACTAATGATGTGTGGAGGGGACAGTTGTTCTGTGATTGTGAACGGGAAGTTTTTGTTTGATGTTTGATAGAAAGAGTTTTATATCTATGTTTTACTTGACAGATACAATAAATGTTCACGGTACAATTCATTTTATAAGCGCGAATATGAAATATTTATAAGCAAATTTAATGATTTCAATTACCAGAAATATTCACATTATATTCCACAACACGGTTTTGCCAGTAATAAATAAAATATTTATTGATTTCATACTGTATCATATTTCCATGTTTACAAAAGTTATTACAGTCCGGTAAGTAAGACTTTACAGTAATGGAAAATGTATCGTGAAGTTGCTAGGTAACAAAAACATTGACATTAAGCGTATTCCATTTGCCATTTGGATCAGATCTAACTTACATTTACTAAATTAGATCACTTATTTATTTCGCTGGATTGCTTCACTGACTTTATTTTCTGTACTAGAATTATTGATTCTAATTTACTTTGAGGTAATCACTCCAATAAGTGTATTAGTTTGCTTAATTTGGTTCATTTAGTCATTTGTCGAATTTATCTGAACTGATTTAAGTGAACCAAGTGGTAAATGGAATACAGCTATTTAAGCTGGATTTATAATGAAATAACGTAAGAGATAAAGTAAAATAAAGCAAAGTAAAAAGTGACGCAAGCAAATTACTGATTTATATTGAGAAGCAGAATCTTATATACTAAACGGCTTAATTCCCTATATATAGATTCATCACGGTCATTCTAACAATTTTACAGCCTAGACGGTTTATCCGATTTAATTGAAACTTTTTTTATTTGATAGGGATTACTTATGGGGAGTGCCTTTTGATAGTCTCAGATTTTTCGTGTACATGATGTGCGAGAAAACTTGAAAAAACATGCATTTTCAACTAAGAGTGTGGAGGCTTTGACATTTTTAAGAAGAACATCTACTGTAATTTTGACATTTGTCTGTGGACATGTCGCATATTTAATTATAAATTATTTAAATATTAAATGTTTTAGAGTAGTTTTGAAATATTTTACGCACATTGGGGGACTGAGGGGACGTTTCTATTATAATTACAAATTTCAAATATGTGTATTTAAAAAGAAAATTTTTAACAGTCCACTATGAAGTTGGTTTTAATTCAAAACGTCAAATTGACAAGTTTTATAAAATATACAGACAAAGAGTGTGGAGGCTTTGAAATTTTAAAAAAGAACACCTACTCTAATTTTGACATTTGTATGTGGACATATCGCATTTTTAATTAACAATTATTGAAGTATTTAATTTTTTAGACTACTTTTGATATATTTTACACATATTGGGGGAATGAGGCTACGTTTTTATTATCATTAAGCATTTTATATATGTGTATTTAAAAAGAAAATTTTAGACAGTTCACTAAAACAAAAACTTAATAAATTCTATAAAAAAATGTGGAACTATCAAAAATTACATCCAACGGATTTTTAATAGATTAGCAAAATCTTTTCGGAAATAAAACACGTATTTGATTGAAATTTTAAGACTGTCAATTATTTCATCATCATATGAAAGGGTTTTAGCCGAACCTTTAGATAAAATAATTAAACAGTTAGTTTTTGAAAAAGCAATGAGCGTTCGCCGGATTTTGAACCCAGAACCTTTCACTCGCATGGTGACTGCTCTAACCAATTGAGCTACAAACACTCGGCGAATACTCATGCCTTTCGTGCAACCTTTAGTTGAAGAAATGCTAGAGCATATGAAATAGCGTTAGAAGAACTTTCAGATGAAATAAAAAAAAGTTAATTTAGCAAAATGTTTTCGGAAATAAAACACGTATTTGATTGAAATTTTACGACCGTCAATTGTTCTAAGCTTAAAGTATTCCGAATCAAATCGTGTTTGATATCATATGAAAGGGCTTTAGAAGAACTTTCAGACGAAATAAAAAAATTAAGACTTTACGATTATCAGTTGTTTCAAATTTCAAATATTCGGATTAATGCCGTGTTTAATGTCATATGAAAATTGTTTTAAGCAAAAAATATTTCGAACGATGCCGTTTTTGGTATCAAATAAAAAATCTTTTAAAGGGATCGCGTGCAAAATTATTTTTTTTTCGATCCGCAATTGTTTTAGTGATATTGCTTTGAAACCTATCGTGTTTGATATCGAATGAAATGTCTTTTGAAGTGTTTTCATGTAGCATTTAATTTAATTTTGATCGGCAATTGTTTCAGTGAAAGTGCTTAACAATCTATCGTGTTTGGTTTCTAATGAAAGGTCTTTTGAAGAGCTCGCGTACAAAATTAAATATTTTACGATTGGCAATTGTTTAAGTGAAAGTGCTTACCGTGTTTGGTATCAAATGGAAGATTTTTTGAAGGGCTAGCGTAAAAATTTTTAAGACAAAACGTCAACTTGACAAATATTTTTTAAAAGTATGTAATAAAACAAAGCAAAATTTGTGTGCGGTAATAATATACATTTAGAAAAAAAAAGAAAATTGACAGCAGCATTCTACAATGCAAAAAAGTATATTTCAGCGATTTCCAACAGTTTTTCAAAACAGTTTAGAGAAAATTTCAGTTGATTTCATGTACATATAAAATATAAATGTAGAACATTATAAAAAATGATGTCCAAAATATTTTTAATAGTTTAGCAAAATGTACAATTGTTCTCGTGAAAGTGTTTTAAACCTATCGCGTTTTTATCAAAAAGAAAGATTTTTTGAAGGGTTCGCGTACAAAATTTAATACTTATAGATCTTCAATTGTTTTAGTGAAAATGCATCAAAATTCTTCGTGATTAGTATCAAATGAAAGGTCTCGCGTGCATAATTGGATTTTTTCCAATCGTCAGTTGTTTTAGTGAAAGATCTTCGGAACCTATTGTGTTTAGTATCAATTAAAAGGTCTTTGGGTGGAATGATACGCAGAAATGTTTTAGATTTGTAATAATTGCATTTATATTGTGTCAACTGTCTTACAAAAGTGAATTCTACTTCAGGGTCCGCGGAGCTAGCGTGAGGCCTGGCGAAGCCAGGGCGACCGCTAGTCCATATACTAAAAGCGTAAGAGGTATATTTGTTTATTTGTATATTTGTATAGATTCATCACGGTCAATTGCTCATCTCTACAGCCTAGACGGTTTGTCCGATTAATTTGAAACTTTTTTTATTTGATAGAGGTCAATCATGGGGGGTGCCTTTTGTTAGTTTTAGATTTTTCGTACACATGATGTGCGAGAAAACTTGAAAAAACCTGCGTTTTTGGGGCAAAATCAACTAAGAGTGTGGAGGCTTTGAAATTTTTAAGAAGAAGATCAAACGTCACTTTGACGTTTGTCAGTGGACATGTCGCATTTTTAATTATAAATTACGTAAATATGAAATATCTGTGAGTAGTTTTGAAATATTTTACACATATTGGGGAATTGAGGGGACGTTTTTATTATAATTACACATTTCAAATATGTATATTTAAAAAGTAAATTTTTGACAGTTCACTGTGAAGTTGGTTTAAACGTCAAATTGACAAATTATATAAAGTATACAGGTAAACCAAACCAAAATTGTCCTCGGTAAAAATATATAGTAAAACTAAGCAAATATTGTTCACGGCAATGTACATTAAATACAATTTTATTAGTATTTATTTAAATTTATTATCAAAATTCGAAATTTATCGTATATGGTATAATACGAAAGTTTAGAAGGTCACGCATGTAGAAATGAGATTTTTTCAATCAGTAATAGTTTTAGTGAAAGTACTTCAAAACCGGTCGTGTTTGGCGTCAAATAAAAGGTCCTTTGAAGGGCTCGCATGCAGACTTCAATTTTTTACGATGGGCAATTGTTTTAGTTAAAGTACTTCAAAACATATCGTGTTTAGCATCAAATGAAAGATATTTTGAAGGGCTCGCGTACAAAATTAAATATTATTCGATCGGCAATTGTTTTAGTAAGAGTGCATTAAAACTTATCATGTTTGGTATCAAATGAAAGGTCTTTTGAAGGGCTCGCGTAGAAAATTAAATATTATTCGATCGGCAATTGTTTTAGTAAAAATACATCAAAACCTATCGTGTTTGGTATGAAATGAAAGGTCTATTGAAGGGCTTGCGTAGAAAATTAAATATTATTCGATCGGCAATTGTTTTAGTAAAAATGCATCAAAATCTATCGTGTTTGGTATCAAATCTAAGGTCTATTGAAGGACACGCGTAGAAAATTCAATATTATTCGATCGGCAATTGTTTTAGTAAAAATCCAACTACTATTAGAGTAAGGGTATATCAGTATATTTGTATATTTGTATAGATTCATCACGTCAATTGCTCACCTCTACAGCCTAGACGGTTTGTCCGATTAATTTGAAACTTTTTTTATTTGATAGAGGTCAATCATGGGGGGTGCCTTTTGTTAGTCTTAGATTTTTTGTGCACATGATGTGCGAGAAAACTTGAAAAAACACGCATTTTTAACTAAGATTGTGGTGGCTTTGCATTTATTAAGAAGAACATCTACAGACGATTTGACCGTAAGCAGAAAAATTCATTGACGTTACGCATGAAACTTTTTAACACAATTATATTAATTTCGAGACAAGTTAGAACATTTTTGTAAATATATTAAGATATTATAGGATTGAGGATATATGTTTTGAACTGTTTTCAATTGATTTCATGTTTATATAAAAGTTTTTTAACACAAAACTTCAATTTGACAAATCTATAATTTAGGAACAATATTACCTCTCATATACAAGATCCAGGTTTTGAAATTCATAGATTTGAGAATTGACATTTGTCAGTGGACATGTCGCATTTTTAATTATAAATTACAGAAATATGAAATATCTGTGAGTAGTTTTGAAATATTTTACACATATTGGGGAAATGAGGGGACGTTTTTATTATAATTACACATTTCAAATATGTATATTTAAAAAGTAAATTTTTGACAGTTCACTCTGAAATTTGGTTTAAACGTCAAATTGACAAGTTATATAAAGTATACAGGTAAACCAAACCAAAACTGTCCTCGGTAAAAATATATAGTAAAACTATGCAAATATTGTTCACGGCAATGTATATTAAATACAATTTTATTATTATTTATTTAAATTTATTATCAAAATTTAAAATTTGTCGTATATGGTATAATACAAAGTTTTAAAGGTCACGCATGTAGAAATTTTTTCAATCAGTAATTGTTTTAGTAAGAGTGCATCAAAACCTATCGTGTTTGGTATCAAATGAAAGGTCTATTAAAGGGCGCGCGTGCAGAATTTGAATTTTTTCGATCGGCAATTGTTTTAGTGAAAGTGCTTCAAAACATATCGTGTTTGGTATCAAATGAAAGGTCTTTTGAAATGCTCGCGTGCAAAATAAAATATTATTCGATCGGCAATTGTTTTTGTAAAAGTGCATCGAAACCTATCGTGTTTGGTATCAAATGAAAGTTCTTTTGAAGGGCTCGCGTACAAAATTAAATATTATCCGATCGGCAATTGTTTTAGTAAGAGTGCATCAAAACCTATCGTGTTTGGTATCAAATGAAATGTCTTTTGAAGGGCTCGCGTAGAAATTAAATATTATTCGATCGGCAATTGTTTTAGTACGAGTGCATCAAAACCTATCGTGTTTGGTATCAAATAAAAATTCTTTTAAAGGGCTCGCGTACAAAATTAAATATTATTCAATCGGCAATTGTTTCAGTAAGAGTGCATCAAAACATATCGTGTTTGGTATCAAATGGAAGGTCTTTTGAAGGGCTCGCGTGCAAAATTAAATATTATTCGATCGGCAATTGTTTTAGTAAAAATCTATCAAAACCTATCGTGTTTGGTATCAAATGAAAGGTCTATTCAAGGGCTCGCGTAGAAAATTAAATATTATTCGATCGGCAATTGTTTTAGTAAAAATGCATAAAAAACTATCGTGTTTGGTATCATATGAAATGTCTATTGAAGGGCTCGCGGAGAAAATTAAATATTATTCGATCGGCAATTGTTTTAGAAAAATGCATCAAAACCAATCGTGTTTGGTATCAAATGAAAGGTCTATTGAAGGGCTCGCGTAGAAAATTAAATATTATTCGATCGGCAATTGTTTTAGTAAAAATGCATGAAAACCTATCGTGTTTGGTATCAAATGAAAAGTCTTTTGAAGGGTTCGCGTGCAAAATTAAATATTATTCGATCGGCAATTGTTTTAGTAAAAACGCATCAAAACCTATCGTGTTTGGTATCAAATGAAAGGTCTATAGAAGGACTCGCGTAGAAAATTAAATATTATTCGATCGGCAATTTTTTTTAGTAAAAATGCATCAAAACCTATTGTGTTTGTTATCAAATGAAAGGTCGCTTAAAGAGTTCGTGTGCTGAATTGGACTTTTTTTTATTGTCAATTTTGTAGTGCCAGAGCTTCGTAACCTATCGTGCTTGGATCAATTAAATGTATTTCAAAGGACAGACATGCAAAATTGAGAACTTTTACTTCGGAAATAATTTGATTTATATAGTGTCAATTGTCTTGCAGAAGTGAATCCTATTTCTGTGTTCGCGGAGCCTAGCGTGAAGGCCTGGCGAAGCCAGGCTGACCGCTAGTCTTATATACTAAACGGCTTAATTCCCTATATATAGATTCATCACGATCATTCTAACAATTTTAGAGCCTAGATGGTTTATCCGATTTAATTGAAACTTTTTTTATTTGATAGGGATCATTCATGGGGAGTGCCTTTTGATAGTCTCAAATTTTTCGTGCACATGATGTGCGAGAAAACTTGAAAAAACATGCATTTTCAACTAAGAGTGTGGAGGCTTTGACATTTTTAAGAAGAACATCTACTGTAATTTTGACATTTGTCTGTGGACATGTCGCATATTTAATTATAAATTATTTAAATATTAAATGTTTTAGAGTAGTTTTGAAATATTTTACGCACATTGGGGGACTGAGGGGACGTTTCTATTATAATTACAAATTTCAAATATGTGTATTTAAAAAGAAAATTTTGAACAGTCCACTATGAAGTTGGTTTTAATTCAAAACGTCAAATTGACAAGTTTTATAAAATATACAGACAAAGAGTGTGGAGGCTTTGAAATTTTAAAAAAGAACACCTACTCTAATTTTGACATTTGTATGTGGACATATCGCATTTTTAATTAACAATTATTGAAGTATTTAATTTTTTAGACAACTTTTGAAATATTTTACACATATTGGGGGAATGAGGCAACGTTTTTATTATCATTACGCATTTTATATATGTGTATTTAAAAAGAAAATTTTTGACAATCCACTAAAACAAAAACGTCAAATTGACAAGTTATATATAACTCGAATTGGAATCATTTGATCACTCTTAAATTTTCTATCGGTAATACGAAAGTTATTTTAAAGGGCATGTGGGCAAAATTATAATATTTTCAATCGGCAATTATTTTAGTGAAATTGCAACAAAACCTATTGTGTTTGGTGTCATATTAAAGGGCTTTAGAAGAACTTTCAGATAAATGAAAAATGTAGAAATTTTACAATAAGCAATTGTTTCTAACATAAAGTATTTCGAATCATATTGTGTTGGGTGTCATATGAAAGGGCTTTAGAAGAACTTTCATATGAAATAAAAAAAAAGTTGAAATTTTACGACTGTCAATAGTTTCAAACTTAAAGTATTCCGAATCGTACCGTATTTAGTGTCATATTGAAGGGCTTCAAAAGAACTTACAGATGAAATATATATATATATATATATATATATATATATATATATATATATATATATATATATATATATATATATTTTACGATAGGTAATTGTTTCAAACTTAATAAATTCTATAAAAAATGTGGAACTATCAAAAATTACATCCAACGAATTTTTAATAGATTAGCAAAATTTGATTGAAATTTTACGACTGTCAATTATTTCAAACTTAAAGTATTCCGAATTATGCCATGTTTGGTATCCTATGAAAGGGCTTTAGACGAACAGTTAGATAAAATAATTAAAAATATAGATTTTGAAAAAGCAATAAGCGTTCGCCGGAATTTGAACCCAGAACCTTTCACTCGCATGGTGACTGCTCTAACCAATTGAGCTACAAACACTCGAATACTCGAATACTGCAACGTTTAGTGGAAGAAATGCTACAGTAGTCACCATGCGAGTGAAAGGTTCTGGATTCAAATACCGGCGAACGCTCATTGCTTTTTCAAAAATTATTTATAATATCTACAAACAACAATTGTGTCAATAAACAAATTCTTATAAAAAGTTAGTTTAGTAAAATTTTTTCGGAAATAACACACGTATTTGAAATTTTACGACCTTCAATTGTTTTAAACCTAAAGTGTTCCGTATCATATCGTGTTTGATATCATATGAAAGGGCATTAGAAGAACTTTCAGACGAAATAAAAAATATATATATTTCGACCGTCAATTGTTTTAAATTTAAAGTATTCGAAATCATGCCGTGTTTAATGTCATATAAAAAAGTTTTGAAAGCACTTGTAGATGGAATAAAGAAAAAAATTAAATATTACAACTGTTAATTGTTTCAAATTCAAAGTATTCCGAGTCATGCCGAGTCTGGTGTGATATGAAAGAGTTCTGAAAGAAACTTCAAATGAAATAAAAAAAAAATTATTCTACAATCGTCAACTGTTTCAAACTTAAAGTATTCCGATTCATGCCGTGTTTGGTGTCGTATAAAAAGGCTTTAGAAGACGATTGTAATGAAATAAAAAAGTTCAAATTTGATCTATCGCGTTTATATCAAAAAGAAAGTTTTTTTGAAGGGTTCGCATACAAAATTTAATACTTTTAGATCCTCAATTGTTTTAGTGAAAATGATTCAAAATTCTTCGTGTTTAGTATTAAATGAAAGGTCTTTTCAAGAGCTCGCGTGCATAATTGGATTTTTCCTGTCATCAATCGTCTTAATGAAAGTTCTTCAAAACTTATTGTGTTTGGTATCTAATAAAAGATCTTTTGAAGAGCTCGCGAGCAGAATTGGATTTTTTTCAATCGTCAGTTGTTTTAATGAAATATCTTCGAAACCGATTGTGTTTAATATTAATTAAAAGGTCATTGGATGGAAAGATATGCAGAAATGTTTTAGATTTGTAATAATTGAATTTATATTGTGACAACTGTCGTACAAAAGTGAATTCTACTTCAGGGTCCGCGGAGCATAGCGTGAGGCCTGGCGAAGCCAGGGCGACCGCTAGTCTTATATACTAAACGGCTTAATTCCCTATGTATATATAATTTCATCACAATCAGTCTGACAATTTTACAGCCTACACGGTTTATTCGATTTATTTACAACTTTTTTTATTTGATAGAGGTCAATCACGGGGAGTGCCTTTTGATAGTCTCAGATTTTTCGTGCACATGATGTGCGAGAAAACTTTAAAAAACATGCGTTTTTGGGGCAAAATCAACTAAGAGTGTGGAGGCTTTGAAATTTTTAAGAAGAACATCAAACGTCACTTTGTCATTTGTCAGTGGACATGTCGCATTTTTAATTATAAATTATTTAAATATTAAATGGTTTAGAGTAGTTTTGAAATATTTTACGCACATTAGGGGACTGAGGGGACGTTTTTATTATAATTAAGTATTTTAAATATGTGTATTTAAAAAGAAAAATTTTTATAGTCCACTATGAAGTTGGTCTTAATTCCAAACGTCAAATTGACAAGTTTTATAAAGTATAAAGAATATGGTGGCTTTGAAATTTTAATAAGAACATCTACTCTAATTTTTACATTTTTATGTGGACATATCGCATTTTTTATTAAAAATTATTTAATTATAACATTTTTTGGAGAACTTTAGAAATATTTTACGCACATTGGGGGACTGAGGTGACGTTTTTATTATAATTACGCATTTGAAATATGTGTATTTAAAAAGAAAATTTTTAACAGTCCACTAAAATAAAACGTCTAATTGACAAGTTATATAAGTATACAGGTAAATCCAACAAAATTTGTCTCCAGTAATAATATACAGTAAAACCAAGCAAATTTTATCCACGGCAGAGTACAATTTAAAAAAAAAACAGATAACTCGAATTGGAATCATTTGAGCACTTGCTACAAAACCTATCGTGTTTGGCGTCATATTAAAGGGCTTTAGAAGAACTTTCAGATAAATGAAAAAAGTTGAAATTTTATAATAAGCAAATGTTACTTAAACTTAAAGTATTCCGAATCATACGGTGTTTAGTGTCATATTGAAGGGCTTTAAAAGAACTTTCAGATGAAATATAAAAAGTTGAAATTTTACGATATAGGTAATTGTTTCAAACTTAATAAATTCTATAAAAAAATGTGGAACTATCGAAAATTACATCCAACGGATTTTTAATAGATTAGCAAAATCTTTTCGGAAATAAAACACGTATTTGATTGAAATTTTGACTGAATGAGGGAACGTTTTAATTATAATTACGCATTTTAAATATGTGTATTTAAAAAGAAAATCTTTGACAGTCCACTAAAACAAAACGTCAAATTGACAAGTTATATAAAGTATACAGGTAAACTCAACATAATTTGTCTCCAGTAATAATATACAATAAAATCAAGCAAATTTTATCCACGGCCGAGTACAATTAAAAAAAAAAGAACAGATAAGTTGAATTGGAATCATTTGAGCACTCTGAAATTTTCTATCGGTAATACGAAAGTTATTTTAAAGGGCATGTGGGCAAAATTATAATATTTTCAATCGGAAATTATTTTAGTGAAATTGCAACAAAACCTATCGTGTATATTAAAGGGATTTAGAAGAACTTTCAGATAAATGCAAAAAGTTGAAATTTTACAATAAGCAATTGTTTCCAACATAAAGTATTTCTAATCATATTATGTTGGGTGTCATATGAAGTTGAAATTTTACGACTGTCAATAGTTTGAAACTTAAAGTATTCCGAATCGTACCGTGTTTAGTGTCATATTGAAGGGCTTTAAAAGAACTTTCAGATGATATATAAGTTGAAATTTTACGATAGGTAATTGTTTCAAACTTAATAGATTCTATAAAAAAATGTGGAACTATCAAAAATTACATCCAACGGATTTTTAATAGATTAGCAAAATCTTTTCGGAAATAAAACACATTTGATTGAAATTTTAAGACTGTCAATTATTTCAAACATAAAATATTCCGAATTATGCCATGTTTGGTATCATATAAAAGGGCTTTAGACGAACCTTTAGATAAAATAATTAAAAAGTTAGTTTTTGAAGAAGCAATGAGCGTTCGCCGGAATTTGAACCCAGAGCCTTTCACTCGCATGGTGACTGCTCTAACCAATTGAGTTACAAACACTCGGCGAATACTCATGACTTTCGTGCAACCTTTAGTTGAAGAAATGCTAGAGCATATGAAATAGAGTTAGAAGAACTTTCAGATGAAATAAAAAAAAGTTATTTTAGCAAAATGTTTTCGGAAATAAAACACGTATTTGATAGAAATTTTACGACCGTCAATTGTTCTAAGCTCAAAGTGGTCCGAATCAAATCGTGTTTGATATCATATGACAGGGCTTTAGAAGAACTTTCAGACGAAATAAAAAAAATAAGACTTTACGGTTGTCAATTGTTTCAAATTTCAAATATTCGGATTAATGCCGTATTTAATGTCATATGAAAATTTGGAAGAAATTTTATATGAAATAAAAAAAAATGAAGAATGTCAATTGTTTTAAACATAAAATATTTTTTGGTATCAAATAAAAAGTCTTTTAAAGGGATCGCGTGAATTTTTTTTTTCGATTCGCAATTGGTTTAGTGATATTGCTTTGAAACCTATCGTGTTTGATATCGGATGAAATGCCTTTTGAAGTGTTTTCGTGCAGCATTTAATTTAATTTTGATCGGCAATTGTTTCAGTGAAAGTGATTAATAATTTATCGTGTTTGATATCTAATGAAAGGTCTTTTGAAGAGATCGCGGACAAAATTAAATATTTTACGATTGGCAATTGTTTTAGTGAAAGTACTTCTAAACTTATCGTGTTTGGTATTAAATGAAAGGTATTTTGAAGGACTTGCGTACAAAATTTATTACTTTTCGATCGTCAATTGTTTTAGTGAAAGTGCTTAAAAACATATAGTGTTTTGTAACAAATGGAAGGTTTTTTGAAGGGCTAACGTAAAAAATTTTAAGACAAAACGTCAACTTGACAAATAATTTTTAAAAGTATGTAATAAAACAAAGCAAAATTTATGTGCGGTAATAATATACATTTAAAAAAAAATAAAAAATTGACAGCAGCATTCTACAATGCAAAAAAAGTATATTTCAGCGATTTCCAACAGTTTTTCAAAAAAGTTTAGAGAAAAATTTCAATTGATTTCATGTACATATAAAATATAAATGTAAAACATTATACAAAATTTAATACTTATAGATCCTCAATTGTTTTAGTGAAAATGCATCAAAATTCATCGTGATTAGTATCAAATGAAAGGTCTTTTGAAGAGCTCACGTGCATAATTGGATTTTTTTCAATCGTCAGTTGTTTTAGTGAAAGATCTTCGAAACCTATTGTGTTTAGTATCAATTAAAAGGTCTTTGGATGGAATGATACGCAGAAATGATTTAGATTTGTAATAATTGCATTTATATTGTGTCTACTGTCTTACAAAAGTGAATTCTACTTCAGGGTCCGCGGAGCTAGCGTGAGGCCTGGCGAAGCCAGGGCGACCGCTAGTCTAATACTGTTAGCCAATGAGAGGTATGTCGCAATTTTTTTCCTTTCTTTGGAGTACCTATATATCTCGATGTTGAACGTATTTAGCTAAAAAAATGTAGATTTAGAAAGTATATAAACTGCTCTAGTTTCGAATGAAAGTCGTTTAAATACATCGCCTCGTTAGCCGTGATCGTCTAGTGGTTAGGACCCTACGTTGTGGCCGTAGTAACCCAGGTTCGAATCCTGGTCACGGCAATGTGCAAACAGTGTCACGAGGAGGTAAATTTTTATTTTTATTTTTTTTATTCTTTTCCAAAGCTCAAATCTTGTTGCTATTAAGGCAAATTTCACCTTAGGAAACAGATAGAAGTCGCACGGTGCAAGATCTGGCGAATAAGGCGAATGGTCCAACACTGGGATGCTGTACTTGGCTAGAAATCTCTTGACAGACATTTCGGAATGAGCCAGCGCATTATTTTGATGGAGAAACCATGACTTGTCCTTCCACAATTCGGGTACTTTTTTCAATAAATTATAAGTTTCAGTAGTAGTTTTGTCAAGTTTCATGTGAAATTTCACAACAATTCGTTACTCTAATGTTGCACTCACATTTTTTCGGCGAAACAAGAAATTTAATTAGAACGAATGCTACGGCTATACGGATTTGTTTACAGAAGCGAGAGGTACTGCATTCTAAAGCGAAAGCTTCACGCTAAAAAGCTGACGGTCACTGTTGTACTTCGTCGGTAGCAGCGCCAGTCTCGTTATTTAATAACCTCGTATAATTATTGATTTATTTAAGTAAATTGAAGGAAAATAAATGAAAAATAATATGAATTTGGTACTACTGACGTGTTGTAACCCAGGGAACATGAAAATGTTTTAAATTTTAAAAAGTGTCAACAAATTTGAATTTTTAATTATCAATGAAAAAACGTAATATAAATTTTCACACGTGAAAAAACACAAACTTTACGTATCCATATCGATGTATAAATGTCGTGGTTTTCTTGTAGAAAATGGTGTATTATTTTAAAAGGTGCTAAAGAGATACTTTTTGTGATGTATCTATAGCTATTGACAGACGACGTGATGATATTATTTCTTTGGCTCTTCTTCCACTAATATCGCTGGTATCCGTAATTTGTCGTATGATATGGGTAAAAAGGCGTGTTATAGTATTATTAAATCGAAATAATTAGCAACACCACAATCCTCTTTTTCTCCATTGTCAAATCCTTGTAACCAGCACTTTCCTCACCGCAGCAGCAGCATCCTCTACCAAGAAAGATGTAAGCGGCTTAGGCGCGGTTCCACGACCACCTTGTAAAGTTTTAGCATGAAATCGGTAATTACCACCCCGCCACAGCCGCCGCGATCTCTCGCAGAAGTGTCCGCGCCGCGAACTTGGAAATGCTTGTGTATTATGCATGGCGTAAATGCAAGTCTTTGATGTCAACGACGTTCTTGTAATTAACTGATGTAATTACTACTTTTAACAACTACGTCGTATGGAGCACATGAAATTTTAACTTTTATTCGAAGATGCAGAAATATTATTTCAAAGAAGCAGGCTTCAATGAACTTTTAATTGTGTGCTTATATGGCAGAATTTTCAATGAGCAATTTATTTACTAATATTATGGATAATGGAAAAAGTTTTCAGAATTCATTAATAATTAAAACAATTTCTGGTTAAGTATTGAATATAATGTTTTTAAAACATTTTGTTTTATTTTATTCTATAAATAAAAATATAAATAAATATATCATCATGCCTTTTACCCATTACTGTTTGTGACACTTTGCCGTAGCAAATCTCGATAAGTATTATATTTAGACTGTTTAAAAAAAATCGATAACATTTTTTTTTCTTAATTATATCGAAAATGTTGTTGGAAATGGTAAAAAAAAATCCTGTGAAAGTTAAAGCTCTTAATATTAATATTAAGAGGTGTCGCATCGTAAATTTCAATTTCCCATTTAAATAACATGGGAACATTCTTTGGACTTTGGAATTTTGTAACTCACGTTAGGGAAATTATTTTAAAATGATCAAAACATATTCTTGTAGAAAATTAAATGCTATACAAAAAAGGCCTCTTACAATTTTTTGATATATTTATTTTTTAAAAAGTTATTTAACGATAGAGTTAGGTTGATATTAAATTTTTATATTTTTCTAATTTTCCGACGCAACCATCAACTTTATGAGAAAATTTCATAGGACATTTTTTGTAGAACATTTCATTTCCTATAACTTATCTTCCAAAAAGTTTTCGATATTTATTACAGGTCGTAAGTTATTTGCAAAAAACAAAAAAAAATTCATGAATAATTTTAAGCAGTAAAATGACAACTTTATTAAATTTTTTTTATCGATTTTTTTGAAACTGTTTAATATATATATAATATACAGGTATATATATATATTTTTTAAGGGCCCGAAATAAATATTTTGCCTAGGGCCCGAAATATTTTAAATCCGTTTCTGATCCATAATAGTCATATCACTTGTTATATTACATTTGATAATAAGTTGAAATCACCTATGTTTAAATTGCCGAAATCTGGCCTATCAAACTTGTGGTACTAACACTCAGCTACAGCTTGTTATTACAATCAAAAAGTGTAAATAATTTCGAGGGTACTGCGGCAATGACGAGTCGAAAAGATTATAAACTTTACTTAAATACATTCGTCAAACTTTCCATGAAAATACGCTACTAAAACCCTATCGATAATTCCAACACAAGTTTCAATTAACCCCCCGAATCCCAAAATCCAAATCCACCCTTCATAAATAGCTAAACCCCCAAAAAAGCATATGCATAGAAAATGAGTCCACAGCTGTACACATATTTATTACCCAGCAGACGAGAGTGATTGCTTTCTCGGGTAACACAGATTAACACGTCCATTTGCATTAGCCACAGTTTCAGTTGACACTTCCCCTTTCCGCCGCCACCCCCGCAGTCAAATGTCGCCGCACATCGCCCCCGGGTTAGGGTACGAACGAGAATTCAAGAGTTGCATGTCCGCGTCATTTCGGTTTTGTTGTGAGCGAATGGTGAGAACTTCTGTCTGGTAGAGGGTGTAATGAATATTTCAAGCACTTTCAATTAATGTAAAATGGATTGAAATCTGTTTTGTGTTTGTTGATTAAGCAGTACCTACTCTGATTTTAGGGATTTTGCTCTTGTTTAACAATCAAATGTTTTTGAGTATTTGTTCTTTTCAAGCAGTGGAAATAAAATGTATTTGTATATTTATTTGCTACGGTGCACAACATGAACATAAATCCAATTACAATACAGGGAGTCTACAGTTTATTAGGGGTGGGTGATTTCAATATACAGGGTGTCCCATTTAACTTGACAACTTGAAATAACTCAAAACATACGCGATGTACGAAAAATTGAGCCGAGACCAAATCTTAACAGTTTTGAAGGGGGGAATCATTCTATGCTATAATCAGGAACCCCCTGCCCCCAGTGGGTGGGGCGGTGGGCAACATTGAAACCTTAAATAAGAACCTCCATTTTTTATTTCAGATTCGGATTCTACGGACAAAAATACATAAGTTTTGTGTGAAACTTTTTTTCATAAAAAATGGGGGTTCCTATTTAAGATTTCAATGTTGCCCACCGCCCCACCCACTGGGGGCAGGGGGGTCCTGATTTTAGCATAGAATGATTCCCCCTTCAAAACTGTTAAGATTTGGTCTCGGCTCACTTTTTTCGTACAACGCGTATTTTTTTAGTTATTTCATGTTGTCAAGTTAAATGCGACACCCTGTAGATTGACGATAGTCAAAATATCTATATTCGACATATACCAAGTATATCAAAAAAATTGTACTTGGAACAGAAGTAAAGTTTGATTTTGCGCTCTAGTACTTCAAAATAATTGAAAAAACACCCATTTTATGGTTCTAAATTTTTACTATTAAAACAATAATTCTACTTACATACACAAATTTTAAGGAACTTATAAAAGACGTAGAGCTATTAGCTTATAACGCCATCAATCAGATATATTTTAACAAGGTTTACGAGAAAAAATAAACAATTTGTTTTCAAATATCAAATGTCAATTTATGGCATACTAAACTGTCAATATAAATTCACGCTTCAAATTTAATAACTTTTCTCACTATTGGTTATATAATTTTTGCTCGTTCAAAAAGCATTGTACAAAACTCGTGCACGAAACATCATTTGCACTATTCGCGCTAATTAAAGCATTCTCTTCGCTTGTGCTTTAAAATTGTGCTCATGTGCAAAGTTTGTCTTCGCGCACTTGTAAATAGATATCAAATTTCAATAAAACTAAGTTACATTTTGATACTGATGGTATTACCAACATTATGACTCACATTTTTTTAATTGTTCAATGTTTTATTGTTGTAATTAATATGTGGGTATTGTTGTACTCAATGTAATATTGTTGTAATCAATATATACCGGATGTATTACGAAAAACATGCCATGGGCGTTTAACATGGGAAAACAATTTTTCCGTGCGTTTTGATGCTCAAATTATTTTAGACAAAAATGCTTCAAATAAAAATTGTAGAGCTTAAAATTCTGCATCTAAATCAATAAACTACATTTATTTCCTGTGTTTTGTAACGACAGAAATTAAATATGAAATTTACAAAATTACAATTTAATAGCGTTAAAACAAAATGAGCCAAATGCGCGAATTAATTCTGTTAAATATTTTGACACATTGAAGTTTTGCATTGTTTTGATCTGTCTGTAAATTTTACATTATTTTTACAAATTTAAAAATGCTAAATTATTCTAAAATAAAACAAATAAATATATCATCACGCCTTTTACCTATTACTGGGTGTGGCACTCTGCCGAAGCAGATCTCGGTAAGTGATATATTTATGCGCGTGAAGTGCGGTTACCAGCCGTCAAATCACGGCTCCCAAAGATGTTAGTACTGGGGGAGCCACAGGGGTAATTTTAAATTGATGAAAATGTTTTGTCGGCTGTGGGGATGGAACCAGGGTTCTCAGGGTCCACAGGCCGACTTCATACCACTGGGCCATTACCCCATTATTATTATTATTATTCTCCTGAACATAAATTACAAATAATTATTCAGAGGAAAGTTTGACAGAAAAACTTAATGTATTTATTTGTTATTTTGTTTTAATTCCGTGATTAACACTACACTATATTAAAAACAGTTATTATGTTGTTGTATTTCGTAGCAACTATTGTATTATGTTGGCAATGAAAACTTGCTTAAAACTATCAGAAAATGACTATACTCAGTTTATACATGATCGTAGACAAAATTGATTTATTTTTCAATTATTGTCATTTATACGTCGAAAATTAAAATTAAAATTTTGATTTGTTATTCTTCTGCATAATGATTGCGATTCTATTATAAGCTATTTTATGGTGGAATTCTGAGAAAAATATATAAGTTCATAAATTCGTATATCTATAAATAATGAACAAAATCAGATCAATACTTGTTGAGAAATAGAAAATATTTCATAAAGACATAAGTTTAGTTGCAGTTTTGGTCCTCAATAACAGATTTAAGAATTTACAAAAATTATGGATTTATATTTATGGAGTAGGTGGCATAGTGGTATCGTGTCGGCCGGTGGATCCTGAGAACCCTGATTCGATTCCCACAGTCGACAAACATTTTCACCACAAAAAAAATTACCCCTGTGGCTCCCCCATCACTAACATCTTTGGAAGCCGTTATTGGACGGCCGGTAACTGCACTTCACACGCATAAATATATAACTTACCGAGATCTATTTCGGCAGAGTACCACATCCAGTAATGGGTAAAAGGCGTGATGATTAGTGGTTTTCATTCTATTATAAGTTACTTTATGGTGAAATTCTGTGATAAATCTAAAAATAACTATATCATCACGC
Source organism: Pterostichus madidus (assembly GCA_911728475.2). Classification (NCBI taxonomy): domain Eukaryota; kingdom Metazoa; phylum Arthropoda; class Insecta; order Coleoptera; family Carabidae; genus Pterostichus; species Pterostichus madidus. Next base: position 33,554,748 of record OU452306.1, read on the forward strand.
CTTTTACCCATTACTGGGTGTGGCACTCTGCCGAAGCAGATCTCGATAAGTGATATATTTATGCGCGTGAAGCGCGGTTACCAGCCATCAAATCGCGACCTCCAAAGATGTTAGTGGTGGAGGAGTCACAGGGGTAATTTTAAATTGGTGAAAATGCTTTGTCGACTGTGGGGATCGAACCATGGTTCTTAGGATCCACTGGCCGACTTGATACCACTGAGCCATTACCCTATAAATCTATAAATTATAAATTCGTAGATCTGTAAATAATGAACAAAATCACATCAATACTTGTTGATAAATAGACAATATTTCATAAATTCATAAGTTTCGTTGCAGTTTTGTTCATCATATACAGATATACAAATTGCAAATGACATTCGTCTACATATCAATAATATCATACTACCTATATCATCTGTTTGTAAAAACTTAGGTATGTTTATTGACAAAGATTTGAAATTCGTTCAAAATACTAACATGCTAATTGGTCAGTCTTATGCTATACTTAGGCAGTTATGGATAAATAAGGACCTATTAAATGCATGTTTACGGAAAAAGCTGACCGATACACTAATTCTCTCCAGATTCAATTATTGTGACATCCTGTACGGACCCTGCATTGATAAATTTACTTGCAACCGAATACAGAAAGTTCAAAATGCATGTGTTCGCTTCATACACGGAATCCGGAAGTTTGATCCAATATCTCAAAAAATTAATGACACTGGTTGGCTCAACATGGAGAATAGACGTTCTTTGCATCTTACTTGTTTTTTATTTAAGTTAATTACTAGAAAAATTCCGAAATATCTATACAGTAAACTTATTCACAGACATTCAATTCACTCTATCAATACCAGATTCAATGCAATGCTACACATTCCCAAATACTCTACAGCTCGATTTAAATCTTCTTTTTCGTATTGTGCGTCCAAAATGTATAACGAATACTTGTCATCGCTTGATCTGAGTTCCATGTCATACATCACCTTTAAAAATTATTTCAAAATGCTGTTTTTCAATAAACAAATCCAGAGTAATAGCTAATGTTCTAAATATCAAACTAGTATATTAATATATCAAATTTTGTTTGCTATACTTCTAAATTGGATATTGATTTGTTTTTCGTAATTGTTAATAACCTCCTTATGTATAAATTTTTACGTTTGCCTTGTCATATTTGTGTATTTATTTCTGTGTAATATTATGTAGTGGTTATGTGTAAAAGCAGCTTAGGCTGAACGTTGCCACGTTATTAAATAAAACATTATTATTATTATTATTATTATTATTTACGAATTCACAAAACTTATGTATTTACACAAAATTCCATCAGTAATTAGTATTATTTTGTTGTTGTAGAGAGTATAAGATAAATAAACAGATTCGACTAAATAAACACCAAATATATCGCTAGTACCTCGTATTTCTTCCGAGTGAAATAAACGTCTACTAAAAGAGAATTCCATAAGGGTGCTTTAGGAAAACATACAAGTTAGCATCACGTATCAAGAGCGCTATCCCCATGGCGTCCCATAAAACAGAATTGAAAACCGGTGTACCAATCAAGTGTGCACAAATGACGGCATTTGTTATGATCGGTGACGCACAATAATCATATTTCAAGCTTACGAGTTTATTTTCTGTCAAATGTGCAGAAAGTTTTTGGATCTCGACGAGTGACGCGCGCTGCAAGTTATGATGTGAAGTTTCTACCCGGCTGCACTTTGCAGGTCAGGGAACTTTTTTATTAATTTTCTTCTCTGACAAGTTGATGTTGCTATCAGTGTGCAGCGAATTTTAACAAACTGATCACGTGCAGGACAAGAAGTTATCGACAATCTTTTATCGTTAGGAATTTACACCGTTTCTACTATCTACGAACTCTATGAACTAATTTATATTAACTATAGTGAATTCGCTTATAAACGGACACTAATGATACAGCAATTTTTGATTATGCCCTATAAATACTTTTATTGCGAATGAAGCCAAGAAAAAGTTTATTGAAGAGAAATATCCGCTATAAGAGATTTTGCTGTATTTATTAATTTATGACTCTGCACAATATGAAATTAATTTCAATAGGGGTTTGTAATCAAATTTAGATTTTTTTTATATAGAGGATGATTGAAAAGCTCAGTGGTATGAAGTCGGCCTGTGGATCCTGAGAACCCTGATTCGATTCCCACAGGCGACAAGCAATTTTCATAATTTCAAAAACTACCCCTGTGGCTCCTCCACCACTAAAATCTTTGCGGGCCGTGATTTTACGACTGGCAACCGCACTTCACGCGCAAAATATATCACTTACCGAGATCTGCTTCGGCAGAGTGCCACACCCAGTAATGGGTAGAAGGCGTGATGATATATTTATTTATTTATTTAATGGGATGGCTAGCTCAGTGGTATGAAGTCGGCAAGTGGATCCTGAGGTCCCTGGTTCGATTCCCACAGGCGACAAATTTTCATAATTTGAAAAAGCTATCCCTGTGGCTCCTCCACCACTAACATCTTTGCGGGCCGTGATTTGACGACTGGCAACCGCACTTCACGCGCAAAATATATCACTTACCGAGATCTGCTTCGGCAAAGTGCCACACCCAGTAATGGGTAGAAGGCGTGATGATATATTTATTTATTTATTTTAATTTTAGTTAAAATTTTGGGTCGATCAGTGCCACTAAAAATGTATACTTAAAAACCCATATCCTTAATGTTTGAGTTTGTAAACTGTAAGTTCAGTGAACTTAGGTTTTTTTTTATATTAAAAGTACAAATAATGATTAAAAATAAATTCAATAACAATATAATCTCTGAACAATATAGCGAGAACTCATTGTTTTAATTTCACTGGAAAAAATAAATATTTGCTTACTTATCTCGAAAACATTTTTAAAGCCACTGGCTCAGCTAGTTACTTTTGAATAATCTTTCAAAATTGTTAAATTTTGTCAATCTCAAAATGGTGGAGTATATTACAATTTTACTCAAAAGTGCTTTTCTGTAAATATGAGTTTTGAAAGATTTTGCACAATGTTAATAATAATAGTACATACTTTAAGCAGGAACCGGCTAGCGGCCACATACCACGTTGTCCACTTTCTTTAAATCAGCTCACCTTGGAATCTTATGAGGACCATCCAGTCTATTTCACAGCACTACCACTCATATATTAACGTTTCTTTTATACATTACACACTAATACGCACAATAACGCACAATTGAAGCCAATTTACGCATTAAAATATAACATATTCAGTACAACACTCACAAAACACCGAGAACACTTCGATCACTACAATAGCCCGCACTCAACTAACTTAAACAAGTAACGTTGAAGAACGTTGTAAAATAATTGGTAAAGAGCTGCTGTAACATGTTTGGTAACGTTAAGATATCTTTATTTATCATTAAAATTAATAGTCACGCCTACTAAATTTAATGCACAGTCCAATAGCTATCGAATTTTGCCGATAATATACGAACGAACCCGATTTGCGAATTTAAAAATCTTGACACGCCCAATATATATTTTCCGTTTTAAATATGTGCGTAAAGACAATTTAAACGCAACAAAGAAGACATGAACTGAGATCTGTATTGGTAGAGCTGTCATGCTTTCATGATAAAAAAATCTGGTGTGTCACCACACGACTTTCTTATACACAGCATATTTAATATTTGGAATACATATATGAATGTTATATAATATTATTAAACATGTAATTTAGTTTTTCAGTAATTCAGCATTTATCTGTTTGAAACACATAAAATATCAAATTTGTTTACATATAATTTTTTAGTAATGTTGATATGAGGCATATACAGAATGACCGTTTTTCGAACCTAACTCTTGGTATCTCAAGAACCGTGAGATACGAAGTCGATTAAATAACATTTTATATTCCAAATATTTTTGCTAACATCTTTTATTTGAAACTTTTTTTCGGAACTGATTCCATTTTTGAAATAAATGGATTTTATTGTTTTGTGTGTCCAGTAAACTTCTTCTTCCGGTTTTTCAATTTCATTCAAAATCAACTCAGCTCTTCGTATTTTCATGAAACTTATAATTACCAAGTTTCGTTAACAAATCTTATCTCGTTCATAAGATATTGCATACTCGGACACACATCCATCCACAAACACAGACATCATTGAGAAAATGGTCAAAACAGATTCAGTAGACCTCAAAACACGTATTTCCGCAAAAATATCGTCAACGATTTTTTTCACGATTCCAATACTTCCTTATACTGTGTATAAGAAAGTAATAAAAATATAAATAAACATATCACGCCTTTTACCCTTTACTGTGTGTGGCAATCTGTTGTAGTAGATATCGGTAATTGATATATTTATGTGCATGAAGTGCGGTTACCAGCAGTCAAATTACGGTCCCCAAATATATTAGTGGAGCCACAGGGGTAATATTAAAGTGTTGAAAATTGTTTGTCGGCTATGGGAATCGAACCCGGGTTCTTAAATCCAAAGTTCGATAACAATTAGCCACCTACCTACATAATTTTTGGAGCCAATGTTTAGCTAGTTACTCTTTGGTAACTTTTTAAACTCATAAATATCTTTGTAGATTTATTGCAGTTTTTTCAAATAGATAAAATATTTATAGTTGAAGGGACATGTGATGTCACTGTTACGTATAAATGGCGAGCGGCCAGATAAAGATGAACATATTGGAAGAGAAAGAGATAGATACTCTCACATCTCTTACTTGTGCTGAGCCACTCTGACTTCAAGAGAAATTTACAATTTAGATTCAAAGTCTAAATGCAACCTACAAAAAATATATACACGGTGTTAAAAAAGTTCCGGGACGGTGAAATATCTCGAGAAAAACACATCGAATCAAGAAACCAAAAAACACGTGTTTCATATTTAGCAAAAACCTATCTAAGCACACCAAACACAAACCCCAACCCCCACCCCCAGGGGGTGGGGCGGGGGGCAACGTTGAAACCTTAAATGGGAACCCCCATTTTTACAGATTTGTATTGTGCGAAAAAAAATAAGTTAATTTTATCTGAAACTTTTTTCCAATTCGGAATAGATGGCGCTCTAAACGCAAAAATAAGTTTTGACATGATTCTGAAAGAAAAAGAAAAAACGGTCTAATATCACAAGAAATAAACATTGAATCAAATAAAAAAATCAACATAATCAAAAGTAGCCACAAGCCTTTTTTTGCAAAATATGAAACACGTGTATTTTGGTTTCTTGATTCGATGTGTTTTTCTCGAGATATTTCACCGTCCTGGAACTTTTTTAACAGCCTGTATATATATATATATATATATATATATATATATATATATATATATATATATAAATAAAAATAAATAAATATAAATATAACAAAAAATATAAAAAATATATCATCACGCTTCTTACCCATTACTGGGTATGGCATTCTGCCGAAGCAGATCTCGGTGATATATTTATGCGCGTGAAGTGCGGTTACCAGCCGTAAAATCTCGTCCCCCCAAAGATGTTAGTGATGGGGGAGTCACAAGTGTAATTTTAAATTGGTGAAAATGTTTTGTCAGTTATGGGATCGAACCAGGGTTCTTAGAATCCACAGGCCGACTTGATACCATTGAGCCATTACCCCATAAAATATTATATGTAATTTCTATTATTATTATTTTTTATGGGGTAGTGGCTCAGTGGTATTGAGTCGGCCAGTGGATCCCAAGAACCGATAAACATTTTCTCCAATTTAAAATTATCCCTGTGGCTCCCCAACTATTAACATCTTTGGGGAGGGGGCGTGATTTTACAGCTAGTAACCGCACTTCACGCGCATAAATATGTCACCGAGATCTGCTTCGTCTTTATTGGTTTATTGCATTCATAGGTTTGCAACACTAGTCTACGGCTCGTGCTGAGAGCTTTCCACTCTTGCAATAAAGTGTCACTTTTAACATTAGTTGCATAAATAATTATATTACGAAATTATTTTATAATTTCTTTCTTTCAATTCGACTTTGGTCACAGACCCTAGTTTTTGGTGGAATTTAAAGTATTCTTAGTTGTAAGTTGAATCAAAATGTTACAACTGCCAATGATAGTATTCTGTAGGTACATAACATTGCAATTATTTGTATTTATGGTGTTATTGTGAAAACTGAAAGATTTGAATGTGAAGGAAATTTAGAATTGCAGATTTACTTTGAATTGCAGATTTGAAATTTATTTCTAATTCCATTTATCTTCGAGAAATGAAAGATCAGACGAGAATATTTGTATATTTAATTTAAAATATTTTAACGAAACAGTGCTCCTTGAAATTTAATGACGAATTTTGTTTGTTCCATTGATAAAGATGAGATTTTGTAATTTGTTGCTTTTAATGAGATTTCGTGACTACTTTTTGAAGATCTTATTCATCCCAGGAAAATCGCAAATACATAAAATATTTTCAAAAGATACTGACAGTTTCGGTATCAAAAATTATCGTGTAATTTAAAACCTAAACAATAAATTCCATTTATTTCAAAAATGGAATCAGTTACGAAAAAAAGTTTCAAATAAAAGATGTTAGCAAAAATATTTGGAATATAAAATGTTATTTGCAATTTTCCTGTATAATTTTGAGAAAAACTAATTTTTATATTTAATAATATATTTCGATAATCATAGTAGCATTAGAAACAAAAAACATAAATTTTAATTTTTGCTTTATCTAGTTATCTATGACTTTTTTCGGAAAAACAAATACATCATTAAAATGGTCAACTAATTTGGCAATTTTGCCTCAATTTAATCGACTTCGTATCTCACGGTTCTTGAGATACCAAGGGTTAGGCTCGAAAAACAGATAAATGCTGAATTACTGAAAAACTAAATTACATGTTTAATAATATTATATAACATTCATATATTAAATATGCTGTGTATAAGAAAGTCGTGTGGTGCCCACATCAGATTTTTTTATTCAGGTATTTATTCAGATATTCAGATAGAGATTTTTTCGATCTCGAGATTTTGGGTAACGAAACAAAAAAAAAATTAAAACTTTATATTTAAGATATCCAGCAAAAAAAAAACTGAGGGTAAGTTTGTTAATAGGCTATATAAAACCAGTAGTACCATAACTTTATTAATAGTTCTTTTTAAGTTTTTATGTTTATTTCGCAAACGGTGGTATTTATCAGAAAATACGAAATAACTAAAATACGACTTTTACCAAAAACTGAGTATGACCTTCTGCCATAGTAGATCACGGGAAATTATATATTTATGAACGTGAAATGCCAGCCGTCAAATCACGGCCTCCAAAGTTACTAGTGGTGAGGGAGCCATAGGAGTAATTTTATTATGGTGAAAATTGTTTGTCGGCTGTGGGAATTGAACCCGGGTTTTCAAATCCATAATCCGACTCGATATAACTGAGTCACCTACCCCATATATAAATAAATAACGTTACACTATCTTCCATCAATTAGAGTAGCACGAGTCCTTGAAACATTCACTAAACATTTACTATTAGATTAACAAAAAAATTTAGCTAACCCTGAATTTTGGATTAACTAATCTTATGCTAGTCCGATTGACAAAAGTTAATTCAATTCTCTTTCCGAAAACTAAATGGTAAGTAGATTATAATAAAGTTTGTTAATTTTTATTTTGGGTTTAGCTTAATTTGACAAATCAAAAATTCAGGATTAACTAGATTCTAGTTAAAACTCTTTTAAGAATTCGACTGTTATTGAATTTTCATCTTGTAATTAATGTTTGCCAAACATTCCAATCTTTACACGTTTGACAGGACAAAATATATGATCAGTCTTTGTATCAAACGTATCTAGACAGTTGGAAAACGATACATAACAGTAATTGTAAACTGCAAAGGAAAAAAGAAGAAAGAATAAAATTAAGAAATTGGAAACGTGTGAGTTGAAGCATATTTGTAAATTTGAGCGGTTTTATACATAATTGAAAAGCGAAATCCATGTCAAACAGTGAGCAGACCTTATTAAATTTCTGTGAAACAGTAAGACGCTTACGAGTATCCAAATTAAAAAATCCATTTAATTTTCGCTCACTTTGCACGGATATTCAGCAGTTTCAGCTTCAGGGAAAGCAGAACAAATACGCGACGGGCGACGCGCGAGTCCCAGATATACAGTGACTGTGTCAACACTAGCGATTCGCTAATAAAATCTGTTATATCACGAAACAATGGATTTCAAATGGATTCTATTAAAAGCAAAGCAGTGTACAATGCAGAACATTCTATTAATTAATGTGGGTAATGACTAAAACACGATAAACAATACCATTTGTAGATTGAGTTATTGACAATTTTGCTCATTACATTGCTGAAATTCCAAACACTATTCAAGCAAACACTCAACTAACTATAAAGAGGGATTATTCAAAGTAATTTCTATGGATTTTCAAAACAATTTGATACATTTGGCAATGCATATTTTTTGTTATAAACGTTTCTAGAAAAAATTGCTTCAAAAAAAGCTGAAAGAAAAATTATTTCTCGAACTTAGTTAATTTCATAGTCAGCACTATTATTCTATAGATTTCTTTCTATCATACTGGAGTTCTGTTATTTTGTTATTTCTATTTTACTTTTATGCATTTTGCACTCGTCCAAAGCAGCCAGTATAAAGAAATTATTTTTCTACTACACGTTTTGTGAAACTGTTAGCGAACTCTCATTATATTCTTTTTACTTTCCCGAAATATATAATAGCGAAAGTATTGTGATGGTGATTTTTCTCGATATCGAGATTTTTGTAAAACTATGTTTTAGACTCTACTGAATAATATTTAATAAAAAGAAACATAGTCCCAAAAGTAGTTGGTTAATGTGTCCGTTTGACTGTAACTTAAAAAAAAAACTGTATGATATTTAACTGTAACTTTATATTTAAGTTCGTTAATGTGCTATACAGGTTGTTAAATTTAAGTGTGCCACCATTGTTATCTCGTGAACTATAAGAGGTAGAAGGTTTGTTGAATTAGCAAAGACATCATTTTGCCAGCCTGTTATAAAACTATTAACAATTTTGTGTTTAACTATAAAACAGTCATGAAATAGAAAAAGTTAACATTAACATATCGGTCGAATAAAGATAAAGATTTAGTTATAGAATAGCGATATAATTGTGATTTCAAATAAACTGTAGATCCTCTGCACTATAATTGTGATAAATTTCTTGTTAAGCAGCGAAACAAATAATAGTATTATTTTATAAAAAGCTAAAGTGATACTTTTGGCAAATCTGTAGATATGAACGGCCGACAACTATATGTGAGGTATAAAATGTCACTTTCGCTTCACATAAAATATGCTATTTTCTTCTTCAAACCCTAGAATATTTATCTAATTAAATTTTTTTATGTTATATAATTTTTTTAATGCTCGTGAATATTTTTCTGCCATTATAAACCAATGAAACGCTTTGATTTTAACGAGCGTCAGAAAAAGTATTTGCCAGAAAAGCTTCTATGGAGTTCTGAAATGTCATCTTTTTCTGACATTTGAAGAAAAAATATAAAATATGGTTTCTTCGGACGCAAAAATAATTTAGTTCTGGTACGAGTTGAGATTTGCTAACTGATGAGATAATATTGACAATATCTCTGTCGCGTACAATATTTAGCGTGAAATCAAGTGTCCTTAGCCTCATGTACGCCATTTCATTTCGTCCTTCGATTCGCCCTTAGGGAAGGAATCTCGAGCGTTTCGCTGCAAAGTGTCACTTCTAACTAGGCCCTAAATCATATAGAATTGGCTCTAACAAGCGATATCATTTTCTAGGGAAACCTCGACTTCTCTACTACACTACAGAGAACAGAGATTGTAGGTTAGATGGTTACCACACCACATTCTATCGTGTAAGCTGTACTTTACGATCTGTTTATTGTCGCACTGCTTTTATTTTTATGTACGTAACTAGGAGGTTTGCTAATCATGTGACAACGATCGTTAAAACATTTTATTTTACTGAATGTGGAAATGAAATCTTGATTTCGCAAATGATGTAACATGTTATAAATAAATAAATAAAATTACATTCTCATTAAAATAGATATGGAGTGGCTAGCTCAGTGGTATGAAATCGGCCTGTGGATCCTGAGAACCCTGGTTCGATTCCCACAGGCGACAAACAATTTTCATAATTTCAAAAGCTACTCCTGTGGCTCCTTCACCACTAACATCTTTGGAGGCCGTGATTTGACGACTAGTAACCGCACTTCACGCGCAAAATATATCACTTACCGAGATCTGCTTCGGCAAAGTGCCACACCCAGTAATGGGTAGAAGGCGTGATGATATATTTATTTATTTTATTTTATTAAAATAAATGATAAAATAACACATTCAAGTAAAACGTTAGATAAAAAACAAATATATCATCACGCATTCTACTCATCACTGGGTGTGGCACTCTGATGTAACAGATCTTTGTAAGTCATATATTTTGCATGTGAAGTGCGGTTATCAGCCGTCAAATCACGGCCCTCCAGGATGTTAGTGGAGGGGGAGCCACAGGGATAGTTTTATTGTGGTGATTATTTTTTGTCGTTTCTCAAAACCAATAAAATGCTTCATTGTATGTCATGTGTCCGCGTTTGAACCAATCCTGTCATTATTTTACTGAGAATAAAGCTCTAGTGATTATTCCCGGGAATAATATCTGTAGGTGCTTTTTTGTTTGTAACAAATGATAGGTAGTTGTCAAATAATTATTTAAAACTGTCAACGCGTCATGTAAAATGTATGAAAAAAAATCGATTTAGTAGTATTAGAAATACACCAACAAATTTTGGAAACAGCTTCCAAGAATACATTAATAAGTAATAAATCGATATTGATCCAGTTCAAAATCTTTAGAGTTGGCTGAATCGATCTCAATAGCTACGTCAAAAACTAATCTAATTAAATATAACTCGAGAGTTCAATAAATTAGAAAATAATTCTCCAGTATTTTTCTCAAACTTGTTGCCATTTGGCAATAACTACTCAAGTCCTACTGGCTTTCGTGATTATTGCCTGGCAACAAGTTTTCGAAAGATCTGTCAATTTTTTTCAATTTATTCTCACTCTCTTGTTATATTATTGCTGAAAATTGTTTGTCGGCTGTGGGAATCGAACCTGGGTTCTCGAATCCACAGATAAATTTATTTTAATTTCAATCGCATTTTTCTTAGTATTTTTATTATGTAAGAATATAAAATGTTTATATAGTTAAATACAGAAAAACAAAAACACTATCGAACGGTATCAATTTCAATATGGCGTTCTATTTAAAAAATATATAACTTTGTGTTGTAATTTGAGAACCACTGGCTTAAAAAAATATTTTCTTCTATAATCAGATGTTCTCTTTAGTCTCCCACAACTATGTAATTTAGTTTTTTTTTCTTTAATAAAAAAATAATAAAATAATAATGTCGTTGACTTGTTTAGCTGGTACACGCCTTTTACCCAATAGTGGGTATGGTCCGCTCGGTAAGTGATATTATTTATGCGCCCAAAGTGCGGTTAAGTGATAAAAGTTTGTCGGCTGTGGGAATCGCACCCGAGGTCTCAAATCCACAGTCCGTCTCAATACCACTGGACCACCTATCCAATTAAAATAAAATAATTATAAAATATAAATGTTAAAATATTGATATCTCTTCATCTCATATTTTTTGTTTTTTAAAGGAGATATTCAACTTTAAAACCAACTGACTATCCTATTTCCCGATAGTAATCATCTTACTGCAACGTCCTTTTAAAAAAAACTTCTCTCCTTTAGTGTATCTGATCCTTAGCCGCATCAATCTAAAGCGGCAGCTTCACTAGCCGCATGCCGCAGGATCCTCGCAAATCTCAAATAAATATTTCATACCCTGTGTCAAAGTTTCGCACAGCGTACAGGCAAGCTGAAAGGGTTCGCGCCAGCGCGCTGTTTTCTAATTCGCATCATTTACTTCGGCGGTACTACACGCTGTATGGTGAGAGTACAGTTGGCGAAGGGTGAGTTCCGTAAGGGAGGAAGAAGGGAAAGTGAGGAATATGGAAGAGATTTTCCATAAGTCATAATTATGAAGCATTATTTTGTTGTTTTAAAAATACTTTTCTTGAGTTGTATTTTGTTTGGCATTTGACACTCTCCTTTCAGATTAATTCAGATAAAATATGGGATTAACTAAAATCATAGACAAAATATATACAGACATCTAACGAAATGTATTCAAATAGCAGCGCTCTTTATTAACGAATTTTGTAGTCTTGGATAAGTCTGTATAGCAGATTTAATGTCGATTATTAATTCATGAACAATAAATTTGAGCTTAAGTAATTACAATTAAATTTGGAATTGCGAATTTATTCTTTTTAAAATGAATTATTATATGGGGTAAGTGGTTTAGTCGGCCTGTGGATATTGAGAACCCTAGTTCGATCCCCACAGCCGACAAACATTGTCATCAATTTAAAATTACCCCTGTGGCTTCCTCACCACTAACATCTATGGGGGCTGTAACGGCTGTTAACCGCATTTTACGCGTATACATATATCACTTACTGAGATCTGCTTCGGCAGAGTGCCACACCCAGTAATGGGTAAAAGGTGTGATGATATATTTATATATTGATATTTATTTTAAAATGAATTATGTATTGTGAATTATAATTCCTTTATGTTTAGTGTCCGCATTTATTATCCTTGAACTAAATCGATATTAGCGCTACAATACAGACTACAAATGTCATAGATAATCGTAAAAAGCGCTGCCATTGTAATACTTTTAGTTACACGTACATATTTTGTCTGTGTTGAAAAATACACACTAATTGAACTAAAAAGTTGAATTCATTCAAGTAGATTTTTAATTAGTAAATCTAGCAGTCTATGTAAAGTAAGTGTAACTCCATCAAATAAAATGAAAATAAGTATAAGTCAGAGCTGATCCAAATGGCATATTACATCTGTTCTCTGGTCTGATTTTGACGGTTTTGGTGAAATAACATACATAACACCACGCTATGTTCCATTAAATGGAATAGCATGAATCATGGTACCGTTCATTGAACATTTATTTATTAGATTCATTCTATAATTAGTGCAATTAATCTGCGCCAAATATACTCGATAAAGTGAAAATCTATACTGTTATCTCGACCATTATCTGTTACCGATCGCTACATTAATGACAACCCTTAATTTCCATGATTATAATAAGTATTGTCGCCATTTTTTAATTCTGTGCCTAAAATCATTTACTTTCTAATTTCTACTTTATATCCATTTTGCTATTACATTTTAATTACACTTTTATATTATTTATTTTAACAACTAACGTATAACACAAAGTTAGTCTGAAAATATGTAACATAAAAATAGCTACTCGTAGATTATTCCGTTCAAACAATATCGAAATTATGATAATCTATGAAGAAAATATAAAATACAAAAAGTTATCAAAATATATCGATCGATTATATATAATGATCGAGTACAAGAATAACATAGTTTTTATTATTTTCAAAATTATAACTAGATGGCTTAGTGATATTAAGTCGGCCTGTGGATTTGAGAACCCGGGTTTGATTCAAATAGCCGACAAACAAAATTCATCCGTTCCCAAATCTAATTTTCTTTTTTTCATGTTTCTCATAACATAATCTATTGAAAAAACCATTTCTGTCACTGGAATAAATGAGACATCATTTTGCACCCTAGCTCTCTAACTATAACCGCACTTCACACGCATAAATATACCATGATCTGCAGTAATAGGTAAAAGGCGTGATGATATATTTATATATTTTTATAATAACATTAACACCTTGTTTCGGATAGATCGGTGTTTAAGTGGCAACACAGATCCAATTAAGCACACGTTTTACCTGAAACCATCAGTTGACACCAGTCGTTCGAGTATTTATTTGTGCGACTGGGCACGCATTTGGTATGCAAAGACCGGCGCGGCGTTCCAGTGAGCGGCAAGCACTTTAAAATAAGCAACGAGATACAAATAACGAGACAATCTCCCATTAGGACCTACGCGTTGTGGTTCAGCCGGAATAATTTAAATCACGAACTGTCAACCCTTTGCTTGTTGCAAGCTGCTTCTTCAATGTCCAACCAACAGAGAGTTTATTCAAGATATTTCTGTCGAACGATGTTAACTTATATTTTATGAAGCTGAACGTGAATTTTTAACTGGAGGTCAGCGTTAGAGATCTTCATGCCTCGAGAAGTAATCAAGAAAAGAAGTGGTGAATTATTTAGATATGCTCTAGTAAACGGCAAAAGAATAAATTCTATGGAGGAGACGGTTTAAGTATTGATAAACTAGTTTTAACGGTACTTTCATACATTAAAGTTTCAAAACAATATAAGAGTAAATATGTCTTTAAATGTAGACCTATATAAGAGTACAGTAACTGCAGAAAAATAATAAAGTCAGTCTTTTGTTAATCTGTTTATTTTTGCCATAACTTATTATGTTACCGTTAATGTGTGAAATTCAGGTAAAGTATGAAATGCAGTGCTAAAGCAAGCAAATTTCGCCAAAATATAATTACAAATAATTGGATAAAAAGTGTTGTCTCGTATATATTTATTTGTAAACGTAGTATTTTTGTACTTTTGTAAACATAAATATATAGAATGTATTATCCGTTGATTCAATGACCTGGGGAACCGAGCAATTTGAAATAAATTTCAATTTTCAGCTTGTTAATAAGTATGTTTTTATTGCCAACGTTTCGTCAGTCAAGACTGACCTCTTCAGGGCTAATAAAATTATTGCACACAAGTTGCATTGTATTACATGATGACAAGACGTAAAGAATTTTTTTGTGAGGCATGTAATACAATGCAACTTGTGTGCAATAATTTTATTAGCCCTGAAGAGGTCAGTCTTGACTGACGAAACGTTGGCAATAAAAACACACTTATTAACAAGCTGAAAATTGAAATTTATTTCAAATTGCTCGGTTCCCCAGGTCATTGAATCAACGGATAATTAACAATAATTGGGACCAATCAGCGAAAAATTGGAAAATAGAATGTATTCACGAGACACCTTGCCATACTGTTTTTTGATAGTTCTACGGTGTTTAATAAATTATAGAGAGGGAGAAACAAAGATGCTTGATACGGATTTAAAATATTACATTACTGTTCAAGCAGAAAATTAAATAATCATAAACTAATTAAACAAATTAAAATCCGAAGCTTGTGTAGAATAATTTTTTTATGTACTTAGAGCAGAAAGTAATCTATTACCGCTAGCGCATAGAGGTTGTTGATCAAGGCATAGCCGAGAGAAAAATCATGAAAGAGCGGCAAGGACACTTTCCGGTTGAAGTGCACACAACGACCATTCGGAAACGCTAGAAATAGTTATTCACTATTGCAATTACCGTGCTCTAATAACAAATAATTACTTTACACTCGTGATTTGCACATAATTTTTTTCTACAATTGCATTTTAAATTATTAAAAAAATTAGTTTTGTCAACATAACAAGTTTCTGTTTTGTTTGTATCCCTGGTTTGTTACAGTTGCTTATATTGACATAATTTGAAGTGAAAACTTTTGTACTGTCTAAAGAAACATTGATTTCTTCCGTACCTGTTCATATTATTAACAGTAATATTATTGACAACAATTTCGGCGGCTTTAGAAGTACCAACAGCAGGTTGATTGTCATTGTCGAAAATAGATGCAACATAGCATGATCTGGGGCTTCAATTATCTTTGGAGGTGTTTATGATAAGGAAGAATCACTCACTGTAGTATTCCAATCTAGACGATTTTGAAGAAATTATCTTGAAATTATTGAAATATTTTAAAAAAACATAGAACAATGTGCAAGCAATCAACAAACAAACCAACCATAGCAACGCCGTAAAACATCGTTCTCGTGTAATATCATAAAAATTTTATAAATTCTAATAATATTTTAGTGATTTTGTAAATCGCACAATTGTAAGAAAAGTGTTGTTTATAACACGTGCTGAAAAAGGTTACGTGCTCGTGCAGATTTCCGCACTCGACAAGCTTCGTGGGTTAAATTTTGCACTTGCACGTAACAAGCCTTTTTCGGCACTGGTTATAAAAATATCTATTATGATTACTCCACAGAAAACGTCAACTTTACGATGACAAATGACAGCATTGTTTTCAGCTCTTAATAGCAACTGTAGAAAAAAGAATTTAAAATAATTTTTGACAGTTTTTCAGTTTGTAAATTCGGGCGAGAATTTTCATGTACCCATGGATACGATGATACAGTCTTAAGCTACATTCACAAATCGAAATTAGTTTTTGTTTTATGTTTTCCATTTTTGTTTTAATAACCTTGTAGACATGTTATCTCATGCAGCCATTCACAAATCAGTATTTAGTTTTGGTTTTAACACAAAAGTTTGCAAACTCCAAACTTATGTTTTAGTTTTACGTTTTATACTTAGGAATAGACCAATAGGACGAAGCGTAGAATGATGTAGTGATATATACTTGTCTCTTTCTATCATCCTTTATTCATCCAGTGACGATATCCTAAGTTTGTTTTTATTCGATTGTCAAAATGAATGAAAATAAAAACAAGATTTTAATATCTACTTTCTAATTATGATAATATATACCTTGCTCTTCCAGCATGTGTAACCTAGCACATTTGACAGCTGCATTTACTGTATTACCGATTTTCTGAGTACATATAGCCGATCTTCTAAAATTTATGATAGATGTCACTATTAACTAAAATCGACAAAAGCAAAACTATTTGTGAATGGCACTTAAAAACACACTAAAACATAAAGCATAAAACAAAAAACTAATTTCGATTTGTGAATGTAGCTTAACTTTGCCAAAAGCGGCAAATGTCAATTTTCTGATTTCAACTAACAGTTGGATATGTCAATTTTCAGCTCGATCGTAGAAAAAAAGTACATGAAACTAATTTCTGATTGCTTGCTCGAACAAAGCTTGTTTTCCACAAACGCCCAACAATTTTTTTATTAAGAAAATAAAAATACGTCAGACATAAGTATTTACCACTTATAAATAAGTATTACTGTACCTGGTAATGTGAAACTGACAACGAAATAACAAAGAAAACGTTAATATTATGTGCTATAATGAATTAAAATGGAAATTATAGATACAATACGAGTATTAGCAATGCTTCAGTATTTACAATAAAAAACTGTCTGACATTCTTAGAATAACTTAATATTTGTATTCCAAATAATGTTGAAGTTATTACAGTTTTTATACTTCCATGAAAAGTTAAATACCTTCTTAACGATCGTAACTTGTAAGCAAGTACAACAAAAAAACCTTAACTTCTTTCGAGAATTGCTGAAAAAATTCCCAACCCATTGTTGCAAATCACGCAACCTAACCTAACCTAACAATTAACCATTCCGCACTTCAGCGCAGTATATCCAACATAACCAACCAAAACTCCCCAGTAGAGGTCTGTTTACGTGCAGCTAGCCGCTTATATTAGAACCTTTATACGAGGTTTATTTTTTCGCGAGTAATTCCCTGAAATCCTTAACCCTGTTTCGGGGGAAGGCGAGGAACGAAGTGCGGTGAGAGGAGGGTGAGTGGCAGTGAACAAGGGCGGTTCGGGTACAGTTTACGATTTACTTTCGGTGACGTTTCGTTGTTTGCGAATACGTGTGTCTTACTCGGGCTACCCAGGAAATGTGGCAATTCTCGACGCCCACTCACGGCTGTGTGTTTTGGAATGCGCTCAACCCGTTGAAGGGTTGAAATGAGACAGGAATTATTAGGATTTGGTGGGTAAATGAGCTACTTTATTTGTTTGTTTGTTTGTTTATTTTCAGATGGAAGTGTTTCGTGGTCATGAGAACTCGCCCGTGAAATGAGTTGCTAGGGTTAGGACACAGATTTGCTCTTGATTTCTTCGAAAAAAAATAAGTAGGTACTGTCTACTTTAAGTAGCTGTTAATTTAATACTGTAATTAACTAAGTTTATTATTATTGTTACCACAGTCGGATTTAAGGCTACAGAACATATAAATTGTGTTATCATTTTTGCCAAGTACATAATTAATTAATTTTTAGGTGTTTTATTTTGGGACACAACATGTTATACGGTTCAGATTATTTGCTTATAAGTACGTATGTAGGGTTGCCAACTGTTCTTTTTCGAAAAGGACTATCCTTTTTTGAGCACCTTCAATTATCGTCCTATTTTAAATTTAAAAGAAGAAAACATTATATGCACTTTTTTTCAAGAAAAATATTACCTCTAGATTTTTTAATTATCATTTTGCATTTACAAATGTATAAATGAACGAATGTAAAAAATCAATATATATTTTTTAATTAGTTTTTCTGAGATCGTACGAAAAGTAAGTTATTATGTACTTACAAAAATGATTATTTATTATATAGTACTTTACCCCGCGCTGTTGATGGCAGTGTGCGATAAATCAACAATCTTACTTCTTTTTTTCGCTTCTGTGTTCAGTCTTGAATACTTGCATTCATTATTAACTAAATGCGCATATTACTGCGCACTTTTAGTAAAATATTTAGAAAAATTTAAACATGTTTTAATTTAATTTTTACTAAGAAAAATATAAAATTTGAGCCTTTCCCTACCTCGTAAAAAATCCTAAATCGGGGCGGGAAGAAGGATGCGGTCCGCACCGGGCGGCACATATTTTCGGGGGGCATTTTTTATATTTAGTTGTAGTTGTAAAAAACAACTTGTTCACTTCATAAGTTTACTATTCGATTTCTACGAATTATGAATTACTATATGATTTCGAATATTTTTCTTCGTCGTCAAGCCAATGTAGGGTTGAAAATATTATCTCGAAAAATTCCTTTATTACTGCCTAATTTAAATATGCCATCCAATGGTAAAAAAGTTCCCCACCTATAGTTTGTCTGAATTACAATAATTTATTTATGTTTATTAATTTAATGGGGTAATGGCTCAGTGGTTTAGAATTGGCCTGTGGATCTTGAGAACCCCAGTTCGATTCCCACAGCCGACAAACAATTTTCACCAATCTAAAATTATCCCTGTGGCTCCCCCACCACTACCATCTTTAGAGGCTGTGATTTGATGGCTGGTAACCGCACTTCACGTACATAAATATATCACTTACCGAGATCTGCTTCAGCAGAGTACCACATCCAGTAATTGGTAAAAGTCGTGATGATATATTTATTTTATATTTATTTTTTTAATTTATAAAAACCACCATTTGATTGACTGAAAGGGCGGAAAATTGGAGACCGCCCAGGGCAGCAAAAATTCTAGGTACGCCACTGATTACAACTACTCTTAGTTTACTATTAACACGTTAAAAGATTGTTAGGCACGTTTAAAATAATAATATATTGTTGTTTTCTTGACAAAAAGCAAACTAAACAAACAGTAAACTCATTAATTCTGCAAGAGCGTTAGAAACTACGTAATTTGATACATAATTACAAATAAAAAAGGGTAAAATTTAAAAATTTCCATGTAAAGTTTCACAACACGCATCCGTGTCCGTGACCACATCCGCTACGTACACCACCGCGCACCTCTTTCTTTTTTTATGACGTATTTATTTCGAGATGTTTATCTCGTTTGTCGGAACAATCGCAGGAATCGATGGCTGTAGTCATCTGCACGGACTCCTGAAATCGCTGTTTCTGTTTGCGATAAATGTGATATAGTGTAGTTCATTACGCTGCCAACGTCGCTCTGCAGCGCTGCCGTCGAAACATCCGACCGTCGACAAATAACGCACGAGGAACAAGAACAACCAAAGATTTTTGTTCGCGTCAGCGACGCTACCGTCGTGTTATTATTTGAATTATAGGGAATCAGACGAGGAATCGGAGACATGGCATTAAGAATGATTGCGTGCCTGCTGGTGCTGTTGTTCGAAGTTGTTGGGCTCTATTTCACAACAACTTCTCATTATTTGACGATATTTTTCCCTCTGGCGCTTTGTTTAAAATGATATGCCATTCACGGAAATCAATTCACAAATAGAAACTATTTATTCGGAAAGAAGAAGTGTTCTTTAATAAGAATCAGTTAGATTTATACACTGGCTGATGTATGGCAGCTCTACATTTGTAGAATAATAGTCTCAGAAGATACAAATATATCATTACGCTAGCTGATTATAATTATAAAAGTTTGCCGTCCGTTCTGTGAGTGAGTACGGTGGCAACACTATCAATTTTTTAGAGTTTTATAAAAGGCTGTAAAGCTCGACAAACGAAAATAAAAGCGTGGTTGGAATGCGCTTTAATTCCAACCATTTCGGTATATAACGAATGGCGTAGCTCTACTTTGACGCGAAATATACTGTCTCAGTGACAGACTTGGCTGTCGCACCATGTACGATATGCGCATTTATGTAAATTTATTAATGATATATTTATTAATTATTAATCCATCATAATTATTATTCTTTTGACATGCTATTTTTATAACTGAAAATAATTATACAGCGTCTTATTATTTCATAAACCGTCATTTTTTTTAATCCTACTTTTGATACTGAATATATCGAGCATAGTAGCGACCTCCGAAGACGCTCCTCTCATGGTTGTAAATTGCTTTGTCCAATTCTAGATAGTATTTAAAAGCTTCATAAAATTAATCTATAAAGCATTTTGGAACATCTAACGAAATTATACGACTTGTTTATTTGGACGACAATTAGTGTTTTTTTCTGCCTAATAACTATAATTTTCATGTCATGTCTGATAATGAATTAAAGTTTTCCTCATCGGAACTACGAGAAGCTGCGGAAAAAGCTATTGAAGGTTTGCTACCAGAGAAAAGCAAACAAAAATTATTTGTTGTTTTACCAGTTGGAAAGTGACATTAGCTAGTCGGCAAAAGATTTGCCAGCTAGCTGGAAAAGTGAAATAAATAATAGTAGCGTTCGATTTGCACCAAATCTCAGTTAATCTCACCTCACCTCAGTTTGACAGCTTTTTTGTGCTGTTCTATTTGCACTGACATAACTGAGATCAAATGAGACACTCACTTCCCCCCTTGCCGATGCAGCACTACCTATTTCACTGATGCGTACTGAGATTTTCTACTCAGTTAGAGTGGGGGTAGAATTCGTTATGTTTTGTTTGTAGTTTGAATATTTGGAAGTTACTTAATATTTTTTTTAAATTGTACATACTATTATAAATCATGTCTCACAGCTAACTGCCAACAAAAACATCAAGCAAAACATGTGTTGTCCGCGAAATGATACTACAACGTTTGTCACGTAACAGTCTCAGTTCAGACCTGTCAAAACCCGTTCGATTTGTGATCGAAAAAATATCATCTCATTTCAGACAATCTCAACTCAGTTGAAATGAACTGAGGTGAGATTGTTTGCAAATCGAACGCTACTAATGACTCACTTCTCAATAGTTTTGTTGGTTGGAAACGCACAGATTACTAAATGATTGTAAATAAACTACTATTATATTATTGACCACTCAGAGTCAAGGACGAGGTACAACCAAGATGTGTTCTTTCACCCAACCCTTACAAATACATCACGAACCTCTATACCTTCGAAATTTCGTCATTTTAGTGAAATTGTCTAAATTTTCAAATTAACACCATTCTGTTATTTTTCAATGAAAATACGTGAACTTTTCTGCTCTTGAAAGTTCAAAATGAATACTCTTAGGTTTTTACACTAAATAAATAGTTTTATCGTCGCTTTCAAATCCGCAAATTTAGATTATTTCGAAAATGTGTTTAATTGACAAGAACAAGTGAGTTATAACCACCGAATAGCATATAACGCTTCCTAATGAGTGACTCTAGGGATACAAACAGCAAAACATGAATATTTGTCCGTAAAATTTGAGTTACGATTTTTTATTTGCTGATTTTTAGGTGAAATTTCATTAAATTGGAGGGTTTTTTTCAAGTTTTTGGTCTATAACTTTCGGTAATCTGCTTGTATGCTACTTTTGGCTGACTTATCCATACATTTCTCTATAAGTTTAGTCAGAAACAACAAATACTAAGTTATGGTTATATAGAGTTAAATCAGAATATTCGTGGAAAATTTCACTAACAAACAAACACCTGTTTCACCATATGATTCAACTATCTAAACCAGAGATCAATAATATAAAGATATGAAGAGGCAAACTTTCACCCTTCTAACAATAAAATTGAGGCCAAACAAATAGTAGTTGAATTTATTAAATTAAATTCTGTCAAGTTTCCTTTCTCAAATGAATAAAAGTATAAACAATACGAATTTGTGCCAAGTTGAGTTGGTTGTTGGCAAGTTTACGAATAATTTCATACCGTTAAAGTTTCCAATGTCTATTCCTGCGGGGCTGGAGTTGTACACGACAGCAGGACAACAGAATCCTTCTGCAGGACGAGGGGCAAGGTTGGACAAGGTAGATGACGCGTCCTACTTTCATGAATAAGAAACCCTGGCGACCTGCACGGTTTGTTGAAGAGTTAAAATATACTTGAACTTTTTCAAATGCTTTAAGTGTGCGTTACTTTCAAAGAAAGCGCAAACTTTTTCATTCTGCAAACAAACTGTGTGAATCGCTGAGGATTTTTCATTCGTGGTGCGCCGCCCCCGCCGCCGACACTGCCGACGCTGCCGCTGGACAAGAATTACGTCCGGCGGAAGAAAGACCTGGGTGGGCTTTTTTAATACAACGAAGC